>OX439002.1:47646530-50046530 GCA_949316495.1 Amphiduros pacificus | reverse complement strand
TATTGCCCCAAAAGGCGACAACAATATCATGACATCACTCCATGGAAATTCCAGTGAGTTTGACAGTGAGAAGCCAAACATAGTGCTTGAAATCCCAAGCACTGAGTTGAATACATTTGAGTATATCTCAGAGGACAGTCTTACAGGAGAATCCGATGACTCAGTCAACAGCCAAATCGCTTTCCCCGCAAATATGAACTACCAAAGGAGGAATTCCAGGTCTTTCTCTAGTATGGGTGTTCTTCGCATGCAGTTATTTGGGCGTGATACTCCACAAACAATAAAGCCTCTTGCAGTGTCTTTTCACACTCTCAAACTGGCCAAACCACAAACCACTAGATCCATGAATCGCATTCCATCTGCATTCCAAACCCCCTTGGATTTCAAGTTCAGTGATTTTAGGATCATATCAAGTGGAACCAAACTTGTCTTATGTGACAAAGAAGGAGTCCCCATAGCAAAAAGTTGCATTAAGTTCAAACCTTCTGTAGAAGATATAGAATATGGAGTTGTAAACTTTGTTATAGAAAGAGAAAAACCAAAAGAGAAAGAAGACATTGATGAAGTCGTCGACAAATCTAAGAAGATAAGTCACCCATTAGATTTCAGAGGAGTGAAACAACATTGTTTGACAGATCCAGAAGAATTCTTGGTGTATTCAGACCTTGAGGACAAGTCTGATACTGGACAGGACGAATGCCAAATTACAAGAGCCAATGCAAGAAGCCTGGGACATTACTTACGTGTCCGCAAAAATTTTGCTCATCTCAACAGAGTTCAAAAACAGGAATATACATTAGCAAAGTACAAGAAGCAAACATCAAGGCGCCATGGTACAGTTTTCAACAAAAGAGAACCATTGATTCACTGGAAGAAAACAGGAATTCCCCCATCTTGGAAACAGCGTAAGCAACATATAGGGTTTAAGCTGTTTCCAATTCCATACCACAGATCGTACCCAAGTATACAAAAGTCTCAAGTGGAGCATAAAGTTACTCTCAGGGACGAGGAGGAAAGTTCAGATACTGACCTGTCATTCAAATACCTAGACACCCAAGAAATCAACAAACGCTACAGCATTGACAGAATGAGAGAATGGAAAATCAAGAAACCCATGGACTACCCAATGGTGATGGGAATTGGACGCAAACTTATGAGAGATTACATCAAGCAGAGACTAGAGGCAAATTTCCATTCCCCATCCCTAGTTGAAAACAAAATCAAGAATCCCAGGCGCCTCTCCAGCATATTACCAACTGGTAGAGAAGTTCATGCCAATCACAAATTTTGGACAGTACCACCACCACCACCCCCTCCTCCTCCACCCCCTCCAAACAATGTCAACAAAAACAAGAGGCAAGTACAATATATTGAACAAGCTTTCCATACTTTGCATGTGTGAACTTTGTTACCTATTCACTATTCACAGTTCATTATTCAATATTTTTCCTAAATTTATAGTAAACTATGTCAACATGTCAGATTTCCAAAATTATGTTCCAAATATAGTTTGCTTAGTCTTTTTAATTTTATTCTTTTTAATTTTATTCTTTTTTATTTTATGCATCATTGATATGTAAAGTAAAAGGAATGGCCATACAATTCTGAAGCACTGTATTAGTGATTGAATACTTTTAATAGAGACTGGTTCTCAAAACATCTTGGGAAGCAACATTAAAATGTAAAAGCAACATTTAATGTCTGTTTGTAGATCGCAAATTATGAGAGAAGGTGCACAGGCGACAGGCAGCAGCACGCCTAAGCTCAATCAAATATCATCTGAGGAAATTCAAAATATGTGGAAACAACCAGATTCTTCAGAATTCCTCAACTTTCTCTTGCACGCTGTGCAACATTTCATGATTCGAAAGGAGCAGGTGACACGGATTGGACGCAAAGGGACCATAACTTGCGTCACTATTAACCACATTCCTCCTCCAAGATAAAAACCCCGAGATCAATAAAAGACAGCCCATACATGCTAAACTGGCTCAAACGATAGTTTTCCAGGAAATGTTGACGTTAACATAAAGCAATAAAAAACCACTAATTGTATCATCAATTATTTGCGTGGTTGTTTTTCACATTCATTTAAGTAACCAAATCAAATAAATCAATATTGGATAATTATAGTTATGATTTTAAATCTCATAAAGGGATTCTTCTAAATCTATCTTCTATATTGGCTGCGGGGATGTGAAATATTCAGGCCTGAGATTATAAAAGCTCCCCTTTCCAAGTCTATTGGAAGCATTACATATACAAATCAGGAGAATGGTCACAATTACCAATGACTTATCACCTTTTAATTTTCTTTGTTTGTCAATGGGTCAGCCTGTTTTTTAAAGTGCAAACCATGTAAAAAATGCTTCGGTGTGGTTTTATTTGTAGTTTTAATGTGATCTTATTTATAAAACATGGCCCAATAGCCCCAAGAGCTATGCTGATCATTGGCCTGCACTTTATAAGATAAGACTAAGGGCATATATACTAGGTCCAGAGGTAAATAATTTCTGATGTCATCTGTATTTTTGGGGAATCCGGTATAAACTCATTAAGTGGCTTGCATAGAAACAATACATCACTAACATAGAAACAACACATTACTAGCATAGAAACAATTGTGACGATCATGATCATAATGCTGAAGAGAAAGCAGTCAAGTCACAGAGCAGTGTGTGAATGAGGTAAATTTAAAGACAATTTTTGCCTTTGGTCAGAGCATAAAGCATTGTTTTGATGCCTATAATTTGTAATGTTTGGGAACAGTTTCATTTAAGAAAATAGCTTTGGCAATTAGCAAAGTTTAACAACCCCAAAAAATCATGGTGACCTATGTTCTTAGCTTCTGCAGTGATGGGAAACTGCAGGTCAGAGTTCATAGCAATTAGTCAGGCAAATGTAGACCAATTCTATTTTTTCTCGAAGGCTCAGATTTCTGTCCATTTAGTTATGATTTTTTCAAGAATTTGATAGCTTTCATGGAGTTATCAAGGAGGCTGCCGTTTAGAATAACATTATTTATAACTATAAGCATTTGAGAATCAAAATAACAAGTTGAGACCAAATTCAATATGTAACATGCAATTTGATTGGTCAAAAATACAATGTACTTAAATTTGCTCTGGGAAAGGATTAAAATGATCAGTTATGAAGCAATTTTCAGAACAAACATTACAAAGAAGCAGTGATCAACAGAACTCTGATGCCATTGGCTTGTTTTTTCATCTAGACAGAAAAATTGAAAATGAAATGAATTTAATGGATTTCTTTATTCCTACTAAAAATGTACTTGAATGAAAGAGTTTGTCTCGAAAATTTAATTGAATAATTTTGAAAAATCTAACAGTCATGGATAAGCTCCATTAATGTACTGTGACTGTAGATTTCCATCCTCACTGCAAAAGCTGTGCAGACATATTCAATGTAGCAAAAAGCTTGACCTTGGTTGCTGTCTCTATTGTGTACAATAGAGACAATAGTGTGACTAGCAGTCGTTTTGTGAAAAGCATGCGGATATCAAATTTAATCTCCACTTGATTTATTGATAGGTTAATCTTCCATCTAATTACAAAATGTACACCAAATTTCCATGTCAAAATTATACTTTATTAACATTTTGACAAATGTGCACAAATAGTCAAACATGTTAATTTTCATTCACATTTAATCTTTGTACAGCATTGTTTAATTACTTCAGTGTAGATATTCCTTCTTTCGGTTATTTTTTCCTTGAATTCTTGCAGATTAAAAAAAATGCTTCTATTCAACTCTCAATGGAACCAGAGGCTTTTTTTGCATACATTTACAAACAATGCAATAAATTATATCATAATGCTACTATAGAGTCCTTTTCTCTACTATTTCCATTGAATAATGTCCTTTTATCGCAAGAACAATAAATCTGTAACATCCATACACATGCTCTTGTCTTTATATTTTCCAGACATTCTTCCAATTCTTCGATCTTCTCCTATCAGTTACACATAACACTGCAAAGATATAGAAGGAAACAGAAATTTAATTACAAAGATGACAATATGATACTTTTTCCACATTAAAAAAAAATACAAAAGTGAACTGACCCTCTTTAGAATCTATTTTTAAGCACTTGAAATTTGTATTTTTAATACCACTGAATTATGACAGTGGGCTTTCTTAATGTTATGATGTGGAAAAACAAGAAAAAACAAACAATTATATTTACCAAGATGCTATATTACAATGAGATGAAGATGCCAGATTCAGTCAAACACATCTTCTTTGTCTGCTATATACTGGACTATATCGGCTGGTCTAAGGAGACGCTCTGCATCAGCATCCGGAATCTCAAAACCTGAAACAAACCAAAATAGAAAATCACATTCCTTTCAACTATCAAATTCTGAAAAAGTAGCCCTTTGAAAATCTCATATCAAAATGTGAATGATAATTTACATCTTTGTAATGTTGGTTTAAAGTTGTTTTAAATAATTACAGTCTCAAATAATTTATAACAAATATTTAATAACATCATAAAATAGTTTCAGGCAAATTGCCTCATAATGTAAGTTCAGTGAAGAAAAACAAAAAAAAAAGTCATATAACTCTAACTTCAATATGCATCATTAATATGGTCACTCCCTGACCATAATATAATGGTATTAAATAATTTATAATATAAATATTAGCTTGAGGATAGTTACCAAATTCATCTTCCATTGCCATGATCACTTCAACATGGTCCAAACTGTCTAATCCTAAATCATTCATGAAGTGGGAATCCACAGTTAACTGTTAAATAAAAGAAAATTTATGAAAATTTACCAATTAAATGCAGCAATATTTTAATAAACAAATGGTTCATTTAAATATCATTTCTAATAAAAGATAATGAAAACAAAATTAAATATATAAAGGCTGCAATAATTTCATACACTCTTTTCAGTCAACACAATGATCCCAGCATTTTATCAATATTTGACTATTGTAGAATTAAGTCATATTTTGGGCAATCGATCTACTAAGTTGTATAAAATTGAAGAGAACTATATGGTCACAGCTCATACAATAATTACCTTTTCTGGGTCAACCTTATCGTAGAGTTTTAGTACAAGAAGTATTCTGTCCCTAATGGATTCGAGTGACAAGGGCTGATGTCCGTAACATCTTACTGAAGCTGGGATCAGTGGTCTCTGAAAATATTTGCACCACAATAAGGAAAGAGTATAACATGTATCAGTACCTGCTCTGCATTTATTTTGTCAAATGCCTTGCATGCATTTAACACTCTCTCTTGGATCTGGTCCATAGATAACTTTGTACCGTAGCAACGGGACGTCTGTTGTCGGCATACTGGTGTCTGTACAATTAAAAAACTTATAAATCAATGAATTATTATGATTTTTTTTTTCTTCAGAAATTCCATCTGTACATTTTCAGATGAGAATATTATGGAAAAATGAGAATATTAACAGAAATATATGCCGTCATGAGGTCCGGTGACAGAATATAGAAGATTAAGATTAAAATTGGCAGCCTTCTACAGCTATACCAACTCAAATGCATGGTCACCACATGTGGTATTGCAGTTATTTTAACCAGGTACCTATCAACTGTGGCTACTGGGGGATATAAGTAACCCCCCTCACATTGCCACTGGTAAATATTGTAATCAGCAGTTATTGGGAATAAGTGAAGTCGCCCCCCAAGTGAAGTCGGGCTGACCGTGGGTAGGTGAACTTGGCCCCCAAGAGAAGCCAATCCCGGTCACTCTGTAATGGCTCAAAACTCATGAAATCTCCTTTGAGAAGGCTATTTTACCCTAAGGGCATTAACTAACCAGAGGGACCCTCGGTAGCCATTAATTTTCTTCCGGTAACTTGATAATCTAGCCCCCTAAATCTATGGGCTGACTTCACTTGGGGACTGACTTCACTTGGGGACTGACTTCATTTGGGGGCCAAAAGGAAAAAACAAGTCCTTTGAAGCCATCCCTCCCATGCTCACCTGAGATGGTATCATGAAAGTTCAATGGCTGGGGAAAATCAATTGGAAAGTCAATGCATGATTTCTGAGGAACAATTCAATTTTCAAAGTTCAATTACTGAATTAGCTCACCTGGGCCAACCTCATTGAGTTTTTGTTATTTTTTTTTCTGTGAATCACGTATCTAAATTATTTAAATGAAGCTCCCGGAAATATAACATATGATAACTTCTGCTGTCAATACACACGAGCCAAAACTTTTCAGAAGTTCAACTTCAACCTGACATGCATGATGACTGTTCATGTGTTTGAACACTGAATTGAAGGTCACCGGTGAGTATATTGCTTATTCTTACCCGATTCTGTTGAGATAACAAGGAAAAATCCCGTTTCTGATTGATATCTAACACATGTTGGAGACGCACAGCCCCAACAGCAGCTGCTTTTGGCAATACTTGCCGCACAACAGCAGCATTTACACAAGTTCTCAACACGCTGAGTCCCCTGTACATGGCGGCCATGTTGCTCGAATGTCAACCCAGAATGCAATGGAAACAGGAGAAACAACTCGATGAAGATCTCAATCTTAATGGCGGGAAATGCGGTTGTGCTTTCATCCTCTCGCCGCACGTGCGTGCATGCAAATATGTATTGACTGGAAGATATTGCGGTTCTCTATTATCATTTTAAATTAATTTTAATGTCAATTTAAATTAAATTTGTCAATTCTTTAGAGCATTCATCTTCTTTGTCTGGTGTTCTCCAATCACCCTTTGACTATGCTAGTCCAAATCTATAAGGACAGTTTTTAGTGTCTAAACTTTTCTGATATCATTTTAAACTATAAATTGAATGTCATTTAAAATTAAATTTGTCATTTCTTTTAAGCTCAGAAAAAGAACTCAGAACTCAGAACTCAGAAGCAATCATGAAATCTGACTTTCAGATAATTCAACACTGGTTATGAGTGTTCAGATTCTGCCATCAATGTTGATACATGTTTGAGGAATTGTGGAGAATGAATAGTAGTATTACACAGTTATTTAGGCACACGATCGTTGTTGCATGTGAAAATGTTGCGGAAAGCCCCATTCATCTGAATATGTCTTTCCTTATAAAAAAAAAGTATTATCAGAACTATCCCTAAAACAGGGATCACAATCCCCCTTTCCAAATCTCCCCCTTCTGCAGCATCCCTAAATGAGGGTATAAAATATTCAGCTAGTCCTAAATCAGGGTACCAATAATGATTTCCCTAAATCAGGCTCTGGGGTTTTCAGTTCCATCCAGGTTATGATATTTTATCATTTTCCCTAAAACAGGGTACTGTTTTTCAAATTTCTCCCTAAAACAGGGATCACAATCCCCTTTTCCAAATCTCCTCCTTCTGCATCATCCCTAAATGAGGGCATCAAAAATTCAGCTAGTCCTAAATCAGGGTACCAAATTTCAGCTATAGTCCTAAATCAGGGTACCAATAATGATAGAATATTTCCCTAATTCAGGCTCTGGGGTTTCAGTTCCATCCCAGCCTCCGCGGGTTAAAATCATGAGAGTACCCCCCCCCCCCCCCCCCCCGGGATCACTTGTGAGAGATTTTCAACATTAATCGTTGCTGTGTGTCGTGCATAAGATAATCAGAAATACAACTTGAATATAGATACTACAGGACCAATATTAACAGATATTTAAACACAATGTCTCTGATATTAATAACTTTAAAGGAGGTTTTTTTACATGATGACTCTGAGTGTTATCATGAGAATTGCAGTGTAAACAGAAAAGTACATAGCAATTAGTGTTTCTACCAATTAATTTGTTCAGTGATATAAATTAATTAACCAACAATTCTTGCAAATGTAGCCAATGTAATTCTGTAGAACATTGTTTCTTATTCTATCCATGGTTTTGACATCAACATTGTTGATACCATTATGCATTTGTGCTGAGAGCAATAAAAATTTATTTTTGCTCTCAGATTTGTGGTGATATCCTAATCAATGTGACATAAGCCCTGATACCACAATGTACCTGTTATGTTTGTATGTACGTCATTTTACGTCATTTTCAATATTATTTAAGTTATTTCATCATCATGCTATTATCACTGTTGTTATTTGTTCTTTTTACTTTTTGTACAGTATGCTCATTAAAATATAAGAAGAGTTTCTGGGTTTAATCAGTTTTAAACTATTGAGATTGTTGGGTGTAATAAACTGATTCAAATGAAATGGCATGTGTTACTTTTGTCTGAGAGCAATTACTCTCAACTTAAATTGTGAATCAAGTTTGCAAATGCGTGACAGATTTTAATACACCAGGTGGCAGCATTATCCACTCGAGTAGTGAGAATTAAGGTGACCGTCCCTTCTGCAGGGAGGAGCAGACTTGTAGATTCAATGATCTGAAATATAGTGAAACCATGTCTGACACAAAACACTCAAGGTTGATTCATTCATGTGACAAACTTTTTTTTTTGCAAAAACGTTTTCTTGTCTCTCACAAAAAAAACTCAAAAACACAAATACAGAAAAAATATTCCTCTTGAAATTGACTTGTACATTAAAATTGACTGAAAAATGGATCTTGTGGTTCCTCAAACACACATGAAAATTCTGGGGGAAAACCTCGGTGATAGCCCTTAAACTGTGGAATAATCTCCCTTGTGAGATAAGGACTGATGTCCCAGTTGGTATCTTAAAGTAACACCTAAAGCTACACCTGTTCCAGAGACAATACTCTGAAAAGTGCTATGAACAAAAACTTTATGGTATCAATGCAAAATAAATTTTATTTTGATTATCTTTTCACACTTATATCTATCAGATTTTCTGTTTTTGAATTAAACTAGTCTAATGGGAGCTTAGCCCACTGACAGATGGGGATTTGAAATGACCAATTTCTGCCCTCTAATTCAATAGAGCAACTGTTCAGTGTTCCACCAACTATGTTACTTTGGTACACTTCAACATATTGCTTAATTGTACTTGTTTCTTCGTCTTGAATGGATTGACTCATAACACTTTAAATACTAAGACATTTTTTTCTTTATTTTCCTTTAACAGGACAGAATATTCACAATTTACTTTCATATGTACAAAATTATCTATAAAATTATTTTGCGACTATTATACACATTATACACAGAAGGTTGATTTTTTTCATCCAATGGTGGATAACAAGCAATTTATAAAATACCCATTTAAGAGTGTCAAATTTGTACAACAGTATTTTAACAGACATGCAATAGTTTAAAAATTGTGCAGTGCAACACATGACTATACTGGGTGAAAAATGCCTTGTATTGGCTGAATTTCCATTTTAGGTTGGTGAATTCGGCAGAGATTTGAATGCAATAGAGCTGCCTATGACGTTGGACACAATAAAGAAATGTTCAGTTTCACACATCCCTTTGCTGTGTTATTTCACACAAATTGCTTAAATATAATTAAAGGAAATAGAAAATACTAAAATTCTGGTATTTTGACTTGAGATGTCATTATAAAACAGTTTATATAATGTAGATGCATTTCACTGCTTGATGGCAAACACAAATTACCGGTAATAAGGTGATCTTTTAGTGCCCAACTGTGTCTTTTTGTGGCTTTGATATGTTTACGTCTAACAATAAATTTTAATGTTCTTTCAGAGATAAAATAGGATATTCAATTATGGAATACAGGTTTTCAGTGCTTTTATGCCGAGTATTATAAATATTTCCCCCTCTAAATACCACAGTTATCTCTGTGATAATGGCTGTTATTAAATCATATCTGAACCATACTGAATTGCCATTGTTGTTTTTTTATAGAAACTTCAATATAAGCTATTTGGCATAACTTCATCTCACATACAATCTTTCTTGATAAACAATATTCTTAACTGGTTCAACTTGTTAAAGAAATTCATTTTATACATATATGAACAGCACTGTAGATATTATGGTGAGAATATTCAAATTTGGAAGACCCTAAATAATGTAATAATTAAGACATACATGTTGCTCTATCTGTGCACAATTTTGTTGTTGATAAAATTTAATGCCACACCAAAGTTGAAGCAAGAACAATTTTTTTCTGTTTGAAAAACTTTACCATTAAAACAAACATAAATCCTTGTTATTAAGGAATACTATACATGAACTGTACAATATGTTTATCTGTCATACAACAGTACAAAACAAAATTTGAGATCCAATCTGAGAAAAACAAGACTTTGATGCTGTTTATCATCAATTTCATGTTAGAATATTGCAAAATAATTCCTTGGTTTATGTATTTTTATTATTTGTTTTGCTCAATTATGATACAAATTAAAGTGTTTATTTTTGCCAGGAATTTAAATATTCTGCATTTTGGTTAGTGGGCAGATTTACACTGACGAATATGAAAAAAACCCCAAAAAAAACCAAAAAAAATAAAAAAAACCAACCAAATAGGTGATGAAAATCAAATATGCATCTGCAATATCTAACCTTATTCCTTGAACTTATGTAATTTAGTGAATATTATTTCAGATATCATTATCAGTAAATTATCTTCAATTCCAATCTAAAAGTTTCTGTATTTATGTACTGAATAAAAAAGACCAAAATATATGGAACAGAAACAAAACTCTTCTTTCTAGGTTTGTTGGTTTTCTTATGTGCAAATTTCAACAGTTTATATATTTACTACCTACGACTCATCAGGTGATAAGGCATCTTTTGCAATATATCTTGAGTAATGAGAAAATATTAAATATTTCTAACACTTTTAAGCCTTGCTTTCACAGATCCTGGCTCAAATTATTATCACAAATATATTCCCTCCACTTTCCTATGTATGCACATATTTGTATCAACCTTTCATTACATTAACATACATTTACATTGACTATATGTGATTTCAGCCTTTGGGTTTCGAGTGAACCCAGATTTGACCAGAGAGCAGGATACCGATAATATATTATTGGTTTATCAGTACACTTCATTTTAGGCCTCAATAATGAACTGTTTGGAAGAAGGTCGTGATAAATGAACTGAGAAATATGTGTAAATTTCTGTTGACTTATGATTTTTGGATTATGACCACTATGAGTAACGAGTGTGCCTCACATTTCAAATTAGTTTAGGAATACCGTTTTGATTGGCTGACAATTTCAAATGAAAAACAATCTATTTTTCTTTGCAATCTAGACCATTTCATGTGTTACCAAAGGACTAGGAGATATATTACTTTTTATGTTATCCCTATGAAAATGTGTTTTTTTTTTATACTGAAACTGAACATGTTTTAATTTCTTTAAAAAAAACTTACACCAGATGACCATGTGATGGGACCTTTAATGCTAAATAAATGTTCTCTGAGAAATTTTAATCTCTTATACATCCTTAACTCTCCCTTTTAAAAAGCATCATTTTGACAATGTACCTTTCCAAACAATAATATAATTGTAAAGGAATATGATATTTGCAAGACAAGTGCAAGCAGGTCCTGCTTCCATGTTTTAAAATAAAATGAATGTACGCAGTGTGAATGGCTAATAAAAAAGATGTTTCAGTTAAATCATCTTGAAGTTTATATGCTAGCATGAATGTTTCCCAGGAATATCAAACTCTCCTCACACTTCAATGACATCCTGAACAATTCATGCTGTTGGCACATATAAAATAATTCACCTATTTTTCTAAATTTAGCATTATTGGCTGAACGCCCTGGTGAGACTAGAACTGCCCTAAAAAAGTCTGTCAATATGGTGATGTATTTCAGTAATGATTTGCGAGAAACTTACAGATAACAGTTTTATGAAAAGATAAATAGTAAATACAAGTCAAATTTAACACATATCATTTTGACAGTGTACCTTTAAATATAACATGGTATTTATAAATATCATTCCTTGAAGCACACATCATAAAACATTTCTGCATACTAAGTCTTTAAAATCAATTCTTGGCCAATAAGGTACATATATATAAATATAAAATAATCCCCAATATCACAAGATTATCTAACCACTTACACCCTGAATTACATGTTACCAGTAACAATATTGATACAGTAACAATGCATCTTGAAGGCTAACTTACACATTCAAACTTTATATCACAAATTTTATATATAAATTATCAGAAACATTTTCTGTTTAACAAAGACTTAAATATATTTTGCCTGATATACATATTTTAACATGAAATATTCCTTATTATAACAATGACTGTTTTCAAAATATTTCCACATGCTCTTTCATTTTCTTAGTAGAAAGTTTCTATTGCTATTCATAATATCTGAGTTTCAATGTAATATAAGTTAGCCTGCAACATTGTGCCAGAGAGACCTTCACCATTTGATGTCAGTGTCAGTGGCTCCCTCTGCTGTGAGTTATGGCTGGAGCAGACAGGGCTCTACAGGCCAGAATAGTGTCCATGTTGTGTGGTGAATCCAGCTACAAATCATAGCCAGATTGATCCACTCTCACCGAAACTCGTAGATGCTCATACTGTGTTCTGGTACATGTATAAGATTCAGTGACTGATACCTGCAAAAAGATACAACATTTATTGTATACATCTAATTAATATCTCACTTCCTAGCCCATGTTTTCCAATTTAAGTTTCAGATGAGGAATTACATCTAAATTCAGTCCAGATTAAATTCCAAACTGCAATAAAGATTAATGCCAAAAAATATGAGGTAAACAACAAAATTTTACCTCTTTCTATTATTAATATTTAATTAAAATTGGCCAACGGCCTTAGAGCTATGCTGATCATTGCTTTTTTTGTAAAGTCTGTAACAACTGCTGGACCACTTTCGGCCAGTTTCGTTAACATTGAATCCTTAAAATGAGTGTAAAATATGTTGTATATTACTATTGAAGACAAAACTATCACCAGGAGATATGAGGCATTTAGAGAAACAGTAAAATGCCCTCATCCTGTCAATGATATTAAATATCTGGTGAGAGTCAAAGAAAAATAAACCATTTTTTGACAATTTTAACAAATCTAAACAGTTGCTCAGCTCCTGTTTGCTATTATTTCAAATAATTATTGTATTATTTCAAATAAATATGGTATCTAAATATTGTCATATTACTATGCAACTGGAGCATGGCAAAATGAATCATTCTGATTATTCCCAGGATTTTTGATGCCAACCTATGCAGCCAGACATTAATGCTTAATGGAGTCGCATACCATTCTGAGCTACGGTGGTAATAGTAGCCTTCAATTGTAGCTGTGGACTTCTGGAAGCAGATGTAATAAAATCCTGCAAATGAGGCCCCACTTATATCTTTGATGGTGTGGTCTGGAACTAAAAAATGCTCCTGAAAGGAAGATATAAAAATTGAATGGTTAGTACACTATCATTATTAGCACTTCACTCTAATACAGAATTAATTGAAGTCTAATTAAGTCATTATTAAGAGTGATATAATGATTATATCCTAAAAAGTAGCTTGCAAGGTGTGCAAATTGAATTGAGTGAAATATTTATTGATTTTTTTTAATGTGTTTATACCAGATAAGTCATCATTCACATATAAATAAAATGAAATTACAAGGACTTACCTTCCATCTCATAAAAACAAAATCTGTACTGTTCAGTTCATCAAAATCAAACTCATCCGAGTTAAATGATTTTGCAAATTGGTAAAATGACAGGAACTTCCCCTGGAAAAGTAATTTTAACTTTTATTATTTGCTTGAAAAAAAAAACTCTACTAAAATTGATACCATGTTACAAATCACAAGAAATGAGTATTGTACACCTCTTTGCATTCAAATTTTAAAACTTTGTTTCATTCAAGGTGCCAAAAATAAATATAACAATGTTAACATCTAACAAGTATCAGTACACATTTATTTTTACCTAATGTTACTTACCCAATGTTTCCGGTCCACATCTTCATCAGCATCCCATTTTCGAGTTAAAAATGGATATTTTTTACTTATTATTTCCCCATCAAAAAATGTTGTGAGAGTCGGATATTCTTCTGTCAATCCTTTGATCTTCAGGTATCCACACAAATAGGAACTTTCAAGGTCCACATGCTGTCAGGAAAAAATAAACACTGTTACCCACATGTTATATCAAAATATGTTACTCTTTTCTAACTTTGGAAAGAACCCCAATTCCCTTCACCATGTCTGGTTCATTTTCTTCTAAATGTAAAATATGTTTACATGCCCCTTTAAGCAGCAATTCAAGCTATTGATGAAATGTATAAAATTTAAAATTCTATTTAACTGCTGAACAAAATTTGTAATGACATTTTAAAATGTTAATAAAGTTTTACAGTGATGGAATTTATACAACAATGTTCACTGGTATCAGAGTATCTGATTAAAGTTCTTTTAAAAAGCTATGAAGAAAATACATAAATAAAATCACTCTTTAATTAAAAAAAACAATTAAAATGATCAGAGGGGTTTGAAGCCTTTGTCATCAATTTCTTTTTTTCACAATATCTGCTGATATTCCTGACCCTGGCACCCTGTGTACATTTCCCCAAGGTTTCAAAGGAATCAAAGGACTATCTCTACACATGTAAATTTTAAGTTGGGGGAGCTTACAGCCATGTATCCTCTCCATCCATGCTCATGAATATATCAACTATCTGATAAAAAGATTAAGTTCAGTGTAAATGGTTGATAGGGTGAGTAAAGTTCTTTAGGATTGAATAGCCTTCTTGACAGAGATTTCAGGAGTTTTGAGCCATTACAGATTTATTTCCTATCCATGGATTGAGTACATATGCCTCTGTCAGCTGCTCATCCATTTAATTTACTGAAATATAGCCCTGACCTCACTCCCAGCTCAAACTACATATTGAGACATTGCCAAGAATTAAACTACTGTAACTATAAATACATGTACATTATCATACACATCTGTTCTGCCAAGACTCAAAAGTTCAACCATGAATTGCAACAGACATTTTGCCAGAAAATGAGACAGAAATAAGAAGCTTTATACATGGCTGTACGAATGATAATAATGGGACAAGGATCAGTATTATTACTGAATTTCATGACGTTTTCGTTGGATTGCTTCCATGTAAAAATTCATTGTCTGAGTGATTAACAGATCAGTGTCTGCAGACACAAATTTGTATGAAAATCATTTATTATCGCTCACGTAAATTTTCAACAAACCTGAGCATATTTTGTCATATGATTGAATATAGTGAATTTGACATGCAACATTACGCGACAGAGAATATATTTATTTCATTTTAGCGGTGTTTTACGTGTATTAATAATAAATTACCTGAAGAATAACCTCCACATCATACGAGTTCCCTTTGCTCTTCTGTTGACCCTGGAATTTAGAGCCACTGTACAATAATGATGTAGCTACTCCCGGTTGGGCGGAGTTTGCCGGTGGTGGGGGGTCTAAATCAACCTTTACCGGCATCATAAAAACGAACTCTACTGCAAAAACCCACCAAAACTGTCTTGCAAGTGGGTGTTTTGGTTGTCTAATGGCTTCCTTGGGTGACCTTCCTGTCCAAATTCTGGTGATGTAAGCTGCCTTCTGATTGGTTAAGTATGACAGTCAAAAGTAATCCATAAAAAATGTATCTTTAAAATAGAAATATTTGTTTTTATTGTTTCAAGTTCAGACGCCAATAAATCATTGCTATTATCCTATTCTTCTATATTTAATTCAATTTAAGGTTTAATACTTGTTTATTTGGAATTTATCAATATTTCGCTATAAATGGGTTAATTGCCAAATGTACCAATCAAAAAGGACCTTGTATAATGAAATGACCTACTTTCTGCACAGACGACCAAAACACCATGTGGGGGAGAATTTCAACGATTGTGTTAAATGTCAAGAAAACATCCGTACAGATCAGATCACCTTTGATCACATCTATAAGGACATTCATAGATAAAGGTACTGGAATGATATACAACTGACTAAAACATATTGCAAAGTGCAAGAGCGATAAGTGATGTAATTCCAGGAACTTGGAATCACACTTGCATGCTTGTGAAGTTGAGTGACTGCTGTCATTGTCAACCAGAGGGGTAGCAAGTGAAGTCGGCTCCCAAGTAAAGTCCCGCCTCCCAAAGAGAGGTTTGTCCCTGAGAGAAGTCGGCTCCCATATTTAGGTGGCTAGATTGTCAAATTGCTGGAAGGAAATTAGCTGCAACTAAGGGCCCATAGCCTAGGGTTAGTTTATGCCCTTCAAGAAGGCTAGCCATGAAATCTCCTTCAAGAAGGTTATTTGACCCAAAGACTTATGGTCAAATAGCCTTCTTGAAGGAGATTTCATGAGTTTTGAGCCCTTACAGTGACCAGGGCCAGCTTCTCAATCAAGGCAGGTTTTTCTGATTGGTCAGCTATTTTCACACCTTTATTCTGACACATCATAGCCATGCCCTCATAGCCATGCCCTCAGTGGCCCATACCAGACCCTTATCATGATTTAGGATTTGAGACTATCAGTGAAACAAGCTTTTTAGTCAAAGGATCAAGGGTATTCCTGCTGGGAGTCAGGCCAGTGTCTATTGCTCTTATCAAAGGTGTCACAATTAAGGTCACAACTTGTCTCCATTGTGGAATTTGTGGCTCTTATTGTGAGCCCATATCAGGCCTTTCCAAGTTACTTTCAATATGCCTGATGCACTCACTTGACATTCCTGACCAATCAGAGCACAATTGTCTGTAACTCATGAAAAAGTGATGAACTGTAACTCATCAAAACTGATGAATATTTAAAATGAGTAGCTAATGCAGAATGATCCTATCGCTATGTCAGCCCCTGACGTGAGGGGGCCTGAAACTCAGTCAAGCTTGGATTATGAACTTTTGATCTCATTACTTCAGTATATTGTATAACCATGGCTATAAAGTTTATTTATTTAGTTTGCAAATACAATAGTCCAGAAAAAAATGGTTTGTCCTGTCAAACAACAAAATTTAAATTGGCTTGTCCTTTAGGGGTTAAGTGCATCCAGTCATAGAGTCATGACTATTCATAAAATTCAGGCTGTGCTCTGATTGGTGAATGAAAAGATGAATATTCATTCAGATTTTGCACTGAGAGCTGTACTGATTAGTCAAGAGTATAGGTCAGATAATAATGTGATGTTAGTCAATTATAAGTGGATGATATTTTGGTGGGCAAGAAAGGTATTTTTGACTCGGGGGAATTCCAAATTTTGAATAGGTTAACTGCCAATCAATAAGTTGTTTTTTCCCCATTGAAAAGTACCCAACAGAACTTTACAAATTTACCCAAACCAGAACTGTACTACTCCTCTAAATATAATCATCGATAATGGAGACTGGCAGGACCAATTATGTTATCTGTAATGCAGAAAATTTGAATTTAGGAAGCGCACACACCCTGGTTACTCTGTAACTTTGCAAAATAATTGTACCATCATTGTGGGTAATTCTGTCCTCCAGTTCGACCTTGGCTGGTCAAATCTGGCTCAAACCATGCCCCCTTTTTATTTGGCTTAGAAATATTTTTGTGGAGGACTCTCTCCGTCCATGTGAATTTGAAGTGAAGGGAACTTGCAGTCACTTTTCTACTCCATCCATATTGCATTATTATTGAATCATTATCATTAGGATTAATATTTTGCATTATCATTAAATTTTATATCAGTCCTTAGTTTGTCTATATGATCATGTTGAATACAAATTATTTTATTTTGCCTTTCAGAACCAAAGAGATTCTACAAAAATGTATCTGTTACAATTGCAGATGGTAAGTTGATTTACTTCATGAACTAAAAAATATGTTAATTTGGTTAATTGATGATATTAAAACAAAATAAATTAAAAACTAAAAATATAATAAGGATGACTACAAATAAATGTCATTTCAAATAGAAGAGTTTGATGGATTCTAGAACATCATTGATTTATTTCAGGAGGTAAATATGAAGTGAATTTAGATCAGAGAAAACTACGCACTCCGTCAGGAACTTTATTTCAAGTTCCAAGTGAACCTCTGGCTCTGGCTGTTGCACAAGAATGGAAAGCACAAGGAGAGAAAATCAAGCGCCATGACATGCAAGTGGTAAGTAAAGGGATTCTCAGTGCTATGGCCAGTTTTAGAACCATTTGCCCACAGGCACATAAATTGGCATGTCATACAAGTGATAAGTAAAAGAATTCTCAGTGTCATGGCCAGTTTTATCACTATTTGACCATAGGCACATAAAGTGACATAACATACAATTGATAAGTAAAAGAATTTTCAGTGTTATGGCCAGTTTTATCACTATTTGACCACCGGCATATAAAGTGACATGACATGTAGGTGAAAAGTGAAGAGTTTCAAAGAGCTGCAACCAGTGCTATTATGACAAGGTGACAAGAAGGACAAGTTTATTTGGGTGGATTGAATTGCTGAGACTCAGTTTAAATTGTGTATTCACATAGAATATATAAACTCATAAGATATCTTCTGCGTAGAGTGGAATCAACATATGTTTATATTTTCTTAACACCTTTCTGAACATCACTGAATAAAGGGCAAAATGTAACCAGTGTATAATAAAGTATTGTTTTAAACAGAATTTATAAACAAATTTTTAAAGATTTTCATATGCAGACTGTTTTACTTTTCATCTGTGTGCATTTCAATATTGCAGACTAATCTATGTAACACAGCAATAGACAATCCAACACATAGGCCAAGAGATGTGGTAGTGAATGGAATTTTAGAATTTCTTGATACAGACACGATCTGGTAAGTGCAAATTTTCATGGAAAAGAATTCTTCAGCCCCTCTTTGTTTTCTTTTTTCACCATATAATTATGTGTGTGTATCATGCAGTTACAGGATGGAAGAACCAGAAGAGCTGGCCAAGTTTGAATCAACATTCTGGGATCCGATAATGAACTGGGTTAAGGACAGGTATGCTCATGAACTTGTTTTGACATTTTGCAACTATTCATTACCTTATTTTAATAAGGAAAATTGTGACTTTTTTTTTACAAGTATTTTTGTTGTGAAACAATTGAATTGTTTTATGAAAGCATTTTTCTTTTTCATAGGGCAGGGATGGGGTTGATTGTCTGTCCTCTGAATGAGAGTTAAAATATTTTTGTCCTCTGTTCAAACAAAGAATTAAATGTCCTTAGGATGTGAACTATGACCTTGGCACTGTGACCAAGATATTTCTCGGCAACTATCAGCTGGTGCATGGGGCATCTTCCTTTAATGATATTTTATAGGCATAATAATTGGAGAACTATCATGCCGACAGTCTAAGGTCCAAGGGTCTTATAAAGTTCTTCAATAACATGTTAGCTCAAAAGCAAATGTGAAACCAAATTTCATTGGGATGATATTCATTAGGACAAAGAGGTTGTGGTATTTTTTTGGCATTGCCTTTAATATTTTTAAAATTTAACTTTGTTTATTTTTATTGTTTCATCAAATATTGCATTTTGTTTTCAGGTATGGTGTAGAAATTATTCCAACAACAGGAATAGGAATACCAGAAATATCAGATGAAACTAGGGCTGTATTTAAGCAGCACATACTTTCACACAATGATTGGGCATTAGTAGGTGAGTAAATGGAGTCCAATATAAATTTAACAAGGAAATGATACCCACAGAGCGCTATTAAGATTGAGGTAACATTTTTCCTATATCTGTAATGAAAGTATGTCATATTGTTGTTTTGATAGGTTTGACATTACTTTTCTTATTGATATATGATAACTGCTTTTCTGATAGTTTGTGTAATAAATAAATAGTGTTTTTGGTCGAAATAAAGGTTCTTTTGTGGCCATATTTTCTAGCCAAGCTTAAAGAATGAATTAAATATACCAAATTATTTTTGTGATAATTAGTCATCTGAAGATTATTTTTGACTCAATAACTGTTATATTTTTATGTCTCCGCAGGTTATCAGCAGGTGGTTGAGAATCTCAAGTCGTTGATCCTGGCCCTTGCTCTGATAGAGAAGCAGATCAGCGTGGAAGCAGCCGTGCGCCTCTCACGCCTGGAGCTGGAGTTCCAGATAGGGAAGTGGGGGAATGTTGAGTGGCATCATGACATAGAACGGCTGGCCCTCCAGGCAAGGGTGGCAGCTGCTACACTCTTTGTACATCTTAATAATGAATCAACAACCATCAAATCTAAAGGACAGAAATACATGGGCACATAGGAATCGTCCAGAACTTTGTTAGGATTTATATATACAGTTAGGTGATAAAGTGACATTGGTCCCAGATACTGAGGGTCAAAAATATCAGAACCAAGGAGAGGATAACATCCACACCCAAAATAAATTCTCACACTAAGTTATCTTTTCGAGCTATGCTGATTTTTCTGCATGGGGTGGGAGAAATTTTCTGTCATTCTGTGTCGCTGTCAGTCTTCTCTTAAATTACTCATCAGAGTTCTTATTAGGGAAGACACACGTTCATGAGACCAATTTTATCTATTTGCCATTAGGCTCAGAATTTTTTCCATTTTTTTATGATTAAAAAAAAAATCTTATCGCTATCATTGCCATTTTGAAAAACATGATATTAGCCAATGAATACCAAGATAACAACAAAAGTTGGGACTGAGTTCAATATGTAACATGCATTTTGATTGAATGAAATTACCATCTACTCAAGTCTTCTGTGGGAAAGGATTTAAATGCACATTTATGAAGCAATTTGCAGTCATTTCCAGAAAATGTTTACAAACATTACAGAAAAAGCAATTATCAGCATAGCTCAAAGGCCATTGACCTACGGTTTTAATGAAGTATAATTTAAGTGTATATTTTATGAATTGCATATGTACATTTGCATATGTACATGTATGATTTTGTTTGTATTTAAAAAAATAAAAATCACAGTATACTATCTCATTAATCAGCCTCATTAATTAAGATTTGGTACAATAGCTGATCATAAAATTTGTCACTTATGATTTAATCCACCAACAAGAACTATCTTAGTAATCACCATATCCGACATCTGTCCATACCTTGAAATTTGGCAGCCATCTTTTAAATGGCAACTAATTCCAACAATGTCATAGTGGTTTTGTTTAATCACGTTCCATGATGGAACAAATGGATCAGTTTGATTCTTACTTACTAAGCATTCGCAATTACGTTTCCAATCCTAGATTTCAAACCTTTAGTCCCTGATGAGGCCTCAGCAGAGGCCAAAACGCATAGGATATGCTGCTATTTCAAATTTACTTGGGTTGAGAAGACTTCTCGTACTGATTCTGTTTTCTTCCAGTATTCTGTAAATTCCATTTGAGTGAACCCATTCATGACTGCTATTTTCAAAATCACACAATATGGTGGAATGTGAAATATAGTGCAAGGGCATCACATATGGCATTGAGTGTGATGGGATAAGTGGATAGTATACATTATAGTGCATCAAGCTTGGAGTGGCACATGACCAACCTATATTGCACAAAATAAGTGCATCAAGCGTGACGTGACAAGGATCATCTGTTCAGCATAGTACAAGGGCACCCTATGTGGCTTAGTACAAGGGCACCCTGTGTAGCATAGTACAAGGGCACCCTGTGTGGAATAGTACAAGGGCACCCTGTGTAGCTTAGTACAAGGGCACCCTGTGTGGCATAGTACAAGGGCACCCTGTGTGGCATAGTATAAGGGCACCCTGTGTGGCATAGTACAAGGGCACCCTGTGTGGCATAGTATAAGGGCACCCTGTGTAGCATAGTACAAGGGCACCCTTTGTAGCATAGTATAAAGGCACCCTGTGTAGCATAGTACAAGGGTACCCTTTGTAGCATAGTATAAGGGCACCCTGTGTAGCATAGTACAAGGGCATCCTGTGTAGCTTAGTACAAGAGCACCCTGTGTGGCATAGTACAAGGGCACCCTGTGTGGCATAGTATAAGGGCACCCTGTGTAGCATACTACAAGGGCACCCTTTGTAGCATAGTACAAGGGCACCCTGTGTAGCTTAGTACAAGGGCACCCTGTGTAGCTTAGTACAAGGGCACCCTGTGTAGCATAGTACAAGGGCACCCTGTGTGGCATAGTATAAGGGCACCCTGTGTGGCATGGTATAAGGACACTGTGCAGGATAGTACCAGGACACCCTGTGTAACACAGTACCAGAACACCTTGTGTGGCATAGTATACGGGCACCCTGTGTGACACAATACAAGGGCACCCTGTGTGACACAATACAAGGGCACCCTGTGTGGCATAGTATACAGGCACCCTGTGTGACACAATACAAGGGCACCCTGTGTGACACAATACAAGGGCACCCTGTGTGGCATAGTATACAGGCACCCTGTGTGACACAATACAAGGGCACCCTGTGTGGCACAATACAAGGGCACCCTGTATGGCATAGTATAAGGGCACCCTGTGTGACACAATACAAGGGCACCCTGTGTGACACAATACTAGGGCAACCTGTGTAGCATCGTACAAGGGCACCCTGTGTGGTATAGTACAAGGGAATGCGGTGTGGTTAATGATGTGCATTTTCGATGAGATGTGGTTTATGATTATTTCTGTTTTTAAAGGATGAACTCATTGGCAGATTTAGACTGGCCATGATGTCAATCTAATAATACTCGCAGAAAAGGACCTCAAGGTTAACTTCACCGGATGGACAGGTAGAATGGACATTTGCAGGAAGATGTTTCATGTCAGAAGCTTTAGAAATAGATATAAATGGAATACATTCCAAAAGAAAGTTTTGATTGCACTGGTAGCGTTACTGTAAACAGATTTTGTTGCCATTGCAACCCTGTAACCTTTAATGAAATTTAATTGAATTATATAGACTTGATAGATCAAGAGTTTTCATGTGGTAAATTCTTATCCATATAATAGAAAGCTCTATGAAAATATTGCAAGAGTATTGTAATACCTCTTGTATGTTAACTCACAAAGTAAAGGTAAGATAGAAAATTGATGAGATGTAATTTTATTATCTACATAACACTGAAAAAGTTATTCATGTATTGGATAGAATTATTTGTCACAAATATTCAAAAATTATTACTTTCTGTTCTCGCAAACAATCTGAATTAAAAACTATAAGGGACAATGTTTTACGGGACAGGTGGCACCACAGTCTCAATCTTAACTCAGTGAGCAGAGCTGGCGCCGGGTGTTAGCATTTCATTAAATATTCATGACTGATGGTGAGGGTGAAACAAGGAAATTGGACCTTAATATCAATAGAAAGGCCCAGATAGACATATTATAACATTCTCATCCTCATATCTTTGTATATCTATATGTTTGATAAATATATATTAGGAAATTATATAATGCATTATTCACAATGATTTATAGTTTATACAATTGTTTCAAACAGCCATTTATTATAGCATATAACACATGAAGGTACAAAGAAAACCATAAAAAACCATAACAATTTAAAAAATTGAAATAGTTTATTAATTAACAAGGTATCTTCTCTGTCTGGTAATCATAACATTTTTTTTCGGATAGAGAATCTATTAAAAAAATTCAGCGCTATGAACAGACCTTGTCTGGTATCAGCGCTATACAAGTTTTATTATTATTTATTATTATTATTAAAATTCCCTCCTTATCAGAAGGCTATATATGGACCCTCATAGCATAAGAAAGGTTCACAAGGGAAGGAAACGCTAACAGTAAAAAACTGCCCCATTCAAACAGGTTTCAGACATCTGTAAGACCTTATCACAAATTGTTTAAAACCTTTCATAAAAGGATTTGGTCATTAAACAAATGTCATTGTTAAGATATCAATTTTCAAAACGATTGATATCAAGGTGAGAATACATTTGAAAAAATATTTAGAAGAGGGTGTATGCTAGCTTAAAGGGTGTATTGTTGCTTATGTGTTAGAACCTGGTCCCAAAATGCATTGACTATATCGCACATAGTTTTTTCATGGATGCCGTTTCCCTCATAAATTAACTAATACAAGGTTGAAGCTTAATTTTTAAAAAATATTTTTTTCTTTTTTCTCCACCCCAAAACGATTAATGGTCCATCTCTTGTGAGATTTTCAATATATTTGTCCAAAATGCACTAAATAATACTCTCATCTCGTAAGATCAGTAGCGCCAATAGGTGGCACTATGGTATATAGGTTGGTATGCAGACTTGATCAAACACTTGCATCTCTTTTGGATGATATCAAAGATGACTATAATTTGCATAAATTTGCATAAATTTGAATTTAGGACTATTTTAAGAAAATAATATCCAAAATGTACCTCCCCCATTGTATGAAAACCTCACCTGGTCTCTACCCCAGCTCCTCCACCAAGTAGACACTAATTACACTCCCAGATATGGGACAGTAAAGAAGCTTGCAAATACCTGATGTTTGCCGAGATTCTGATCATTCATCCGGGCACCAACTGGAAATGCGTCATAATTTTCTTGTCGTTGTTTGCGGTTTCTCTGTTCTATATTTAGGTGGACCAATCAGAGCAATCGTCAATAATCAGTAATGTCAGTCTCCTGCTACATAAACCGAGTCAAACCCATATAAACGAGAGATCCGATGAGTTGGTTATCTGGGATGTAGTCTTGGTGTTAAAATCTTTATTTTTCCTTGTTGTTTCAGGAGATGAAGATAGTTATATTTTGTTCCAGTTATTAGCAGCCACTAATTGTTATTGTGATTTGTAGGTTTTGCAGGTCTGGAACAGGATGATGAGAAAAATGTTAGTCATAGTTAGTGGGGGATGTCGGTTACCTAGGATGTAGTCTCGGTGGGATTAGAAAAGTTGGTAAGGAGGCAGCTGGTAGATATGAAGGTGCTGAAGATCACTAGGTACTCACGTGGAGGACATCTTTAGCCTCCAGTTGTGATTGGTAGGGCTTACGAGGATATTGGACGCCTCAGGCTGTATAGGGATATTGGACGCCCTTTAGCGCACTGGGGATTATAGGCCCCAAGGGAGACCGGCCCCACTAGCACAGTTGGTAGAGTGTAGGATCTGTGCCTTTAATGGTTATATAAGTGGAGGGCGGGAGGTGGTGGGTTCGATTCCCACTGCCGGCAGTGTAACTTTCACACTGGTTAAAAGTCTCGAAAGTCGACCTGATATGGCCATAGTTGCTGAAAGGGTCGTTAAAACACCATTTCACATTTCACATTTCACTAGGCCCCAAGGGAAGGAGTGAGTGTTTAGGTGAAAGTTGTCAGTGCAGAAGGTGTTAATTAGATAGGGTAGTTTTTCATCAGTGTAGGGGCCTGCACCGGGCGGTCAGCACGAGTGCTATTCACATATTGGAGATAGTGCGTATTGGGTCTCCTCTCTAGCTGGATAGCCATGCTGCGTAAGCTCTGAGTGCCCACGAGACAAAAGTGGAGCGGCCAACATATCAAATCAAATCAAATCAAATCAAATGGACAAGGATTGTCTATCCACCAAGCCTGGACCCGCTTAGATGTTTCATCTATGAAGACCAAATTTTGTCCAAAAATTATTTACATGATCATCTGCCTCAATAAATAACAACCTTTTTAAATCAAAGGTACGTAAAAAATGATCAAAAGGTACACTTGAGAAAAAAATCAAGTAAAACTATGTTTTTATGTAATATAAATTGTTTATATAATCTAAACATGATAGCTGTTCAAATATATTTAAAAGATTTGTATGTTCAATAGAAAAATATCAAGCAGAGAAATATACTCTTGTTCTATAAAATTTGGTGGAAATGAGAATTTAAAAAAAACCTATATCAGGGATACTCCAAAACAAGAGGGCTGTTCTATTCAAAATATATATAGGTTTTACGTTAGTCACTGTATGATTAGAAATATGTGTATCATAGAACTGATGACTGGTTAAAATTAATCCGAAGAATTTCATACATTCCAGCAATTATGTTCATGCAATACTGCAACGCTGAGTATTATATTTTCTCACTACTTCTGTCATCATTGCTTGTCCTGCCTTGTGTCCGATTTTGACGCATCTTTTTGGCAATGACGACAGGGACCCATATGTGACTGAGAAGTCCTGTAATAGAAGATACTGCTGCAAGCTGCAAGGGAGTTTCATACTGCCCAACTAATTCATTGTGAACCCAAATGTCATATCCTTGAGGGAATAATTTTAGTAGTTGTAAGGAGCAGGGACCTTATTTTGGAACAGGTTGGTAGTGGAGCAGAGCTGAACACTTGAGACAAGTTTCATTGTCTCAAAAGTCGTTTTCTGGTTTTAATTGTTTTATCATATTTTAAAACATGTCAAATGATTTTAAAAATAAAATTACTGTTAAATTAACTTCACTCACAATGTGGTTTGCGAGAACTATGGACTGCTCCCTGTCATTTTTTCTTACCAGAGGTCTGCAGATTTATGGATTGGTTGTGACAGGAAATGCTGAAAATGTTGACACACCCCAATAATCTTAGCAAACATGTGTTCTCAGCATGGAGTCCATTCAGATTTTTAATCGAGGCATCTTAGACAATCCTTGTCCAATTTGGAACAGTTTTTAGTATCTACATATTTCAAGTCAGGAATTTTGACTTGTGGGCAACTCGCCAGGATTTTCACCGTGACTTTACTTGTTGGGAAATATTTATTCAGCAATACAATCATCCAGGAAAATATAAGTATTTTTTTCTCTAATTAATCATGTTTATGCACAATGCCACGTGTACATGCCCATTTCATATGTTCAAAAGCATTTTATAATGGAACATTCAAAATTTAGGGGGTGGGGGATATTGGACATATTTAGTTGGAAAATATATTATTAATATATTTGTTTTTTTTTACATCACTTTCAACATTATTTCAGCCATTCCATGATGAGACAAAATATATCAGCCTTGCTAAAGAAGGAACAAAATCAGAGTTGTTTTGCCCTCACCCCTTGAGGATTAATGGTCCATCCCTTGACTGGTTTGTCTGACTATTTTGGTGTACATGTCACTAACACCCGAACCCATTTGTTATTGTACTCACCTTTTGCTCAAACAATGGCACGAATCGGCTATGTCATTATGACAAAATATATGACTCAGTGCCTATTGGCTGTGCTGGGTGTGATTTGAACTCAGGATCTGCTAAGGAGAGTAATTTGATAAGAAAATGTAAAACACTTCGCAGGGTTTAATGAGTTATGTTTATTTCTAACATATACAACATGCAGGGTCACAAATATAAATGTAACATTTTCACTGGGTAACAAACTACCCTGCTCACTCAGCAAATACGACTAATGTCTCCCTAAATTAGCATAATATCATTGTAAGAACAGCGGTGACCAGTCTATAGAATACCCAAGTGAATTTATAACGGAACTACATGATTAATTATAGTTGTGAATAAGAAAAAAGATATTTAAGAAGAGAAAAATAAATGTTATCACAGGTTTAATGTAAATATACATATATATATGCATGGGAGAGTGAAAGATTTATAGTTAGTCAATCGATTTACAATTTTGATTTTAGGAAGAAATATATTGCACTTTGGTGTTGGTGCACAACAGTAAATCAGAACATAAGTTTAAGGATCCCCATTATATTGATAATTTTATTATTTGAGATGGTTATTTCTACTTTTCTCAAATAAATACATATTATGTAGGATAGGTACTTGCGTGATATTATAATGTATTTAATAACAACATTAATGAAAAATATACTGTAATACATATAGTTATATACTTGTGAAAATGACATACAGTTTAGATACAAACAAGCATTTTGTGCAAGATATGTTATATTTTGAGC
The DNA here is from genome assembly GCA_949316495.1 of Amphiduros pacificus. NCBI lineage: Eukaryota > Metazoa > Annelida > Polychaeta > Phyllodocida > Hesionidae > Amphiduros > Amphiduros pacificus. The sequence continues at coordinate 50,018,866 of OX439002.1, read as the reverse complement.
CATAACTACTGTATTTCTGTGTTTGTAGTTTGTTCTAGTTAGATTGGTTTTACATCTTTTTAGCAGTAACTTACTGTTCACAATAATGATGTAATAAATATCTTGATTCTATAATCTATTAGGTTTGAATGGATTAGCTTTGTAAAATATGGTTTATATCCACTTTATTAAACTCTGGACATTAATCATAAAATATGTAGGACTTTCACTTTCTCAGAAATTAGTGGAATTTTTGAATTGATAATAAATCCCCAAACACATTGAAACCTTGAGATTCTCTGCATTTCAAACTCTATTTCGAATATGCATGATATAGACAGGTTTTAAACAGAAACATTTATAAACTAGGTTGTTTATCACTGTTAGTAAGCCATATCCAGCTTAATAAATGTCAACCAGGTACAACAAAGACCTTTTTCTGGCCTCTCTGTGTTAATCATATTGATTATCTTTGTCGACGGAACAAGATATATTCTACAACAATAAATTGATACAAACATGAATTGAATGACACCAAAGTTGTGTCCAGTTGCAAAATTCTCTCATTTCTACGACTGAATGCTGGCCAATCTCATTAATATAATACCAAACTGGTCAATCCCAGTTGCAGTGTTTCGCTTCTATAATCATCAGTAAATCCTAATTGGTCTGTTTGTTACCCACTAGCCACATTATCTGAACACAATCAAAAGTTAATACCAAAACAACCAAACTCCTTGCAAAAAACAATAATTTACTTGCATCACTAGAACGTAATATTTAGAATGGCCTTGTTTATTTGAAAGGTTCAAAATAGCTTAAATTTGATCAAGATAGAATGTTTTGTCACAAAGTGTGGAAACTTTGGTATTAACTGTGGATTCTGTTGAAAGAATACAGCCTTAAGGAACTATAAAATGCCACTGTTAAGAAAGCGACTGTGAAATACGTCAATGCATCCGAGTATTATGCAGGTACTGAAATCGTGGGCGTGGATGTAATCCACAATTTGACATATAAATTAAATACAGAAGTTGTCTGTTTAATTTTGTTTTAGAACAAGCTGGAAGCTGTTGAACTGCATGTATTCTACCCAAGTCCATTTAACCTTGTTCTAGATAATTGTATTTCTTTAAACAAGGCCTGAAATTATGAACGCATGTCACAGTCCACTATAGAAGCCATGCACCATTTTCTTAGAAAAAAAACAAAAAACAAAAAATAAACATCTCATCACCTAAGTTAAAGCAACAATTATACACTGAATTAAACAATAACATCAGTCTCTGATTGTCACTGTATCTTAGACTAGTTACACTATTTGTAAAGTAAATGGTATGATGAACATTCTACATAAATACATGTTTACATGGTGTACTCACATTATACTGTTTGTTGTGACTTGAGTGAGGAGTGCAAATAACAGGCGAGAACAATGAGATCATTCAATAATCCTAGAGCTCATTAATCTAAGTGAATAAAGAGGTTCTTAAAAATCCAAAAAACCCATTTACACAATATTATTTGGATACCCTGAAGATACCTCTTTTCAAATGACCTGAAATCTCTTCCTAAACGTACATTATTAAGTTCTGTTTATACCTCGCGTTCACAATAATGATGCTTCACTTTACTCCACCCTTGCCAAGATATAAAAAGCATTCCTATTCATTTGCAACAGCCGTGTTTAAAAGTCTTGTCATTTACATCCAAGTTGTAACCTTCTTGACTGTATATCATCCTTTTCTGTAACATTTGCAGTGTACTACTACCCTGGATGGGTGTAGTGGGAAGCACTTTACATTGTACATATTCATCATATCCTATAAAGCATGACAGCATCATTCTCGATACTGACAGGCTTAGCTATTTACAATTACAATCAACTCATCAGTGGACGCACATTATTTTCAAACATTGCTTTCTCTTTTTTAATTGGATAGTCGAAGATGACCGCCCATTCTGGGAGGGAACACCTTTCCTCCTCGCATCAGTCAATGACTTGCAGTAAAAACTGTCTTGTTACATACACCATCGTCTTAGGTAAATTCTGTACACGACAACAAGTATCATTATTAATTTGACAAAGTCCAAATTACAGGTATCACCAGCCTGAAAGAAAGACAGTTCTTTTCCTCTAGAAGGCTGGGAAGCCTGGCATCAGGATTTTGGGAACATGGTTACCAAGGATACGACAATGGTGGCAAGATATATAAAGAAGAAAAGTCGGTCAACAACAAGCGCCACCACACGCCAATCCCGCATCATTTTGGCTGTAGCTTCTTTGTCTTGAACTTTATTCATGAATGCTCTGAGAGCCCTCCTAATTTCTTTCACCTCAGCTTCTATGGCTACATTGTGCAGAGGAGACTGGTGTTGTGGAGTCTGGAATACTGCCCTCTGTGCTATGGGACTACCATCTCTCTGGCCCAAGGTTGGTGGCGGTGGAGGCTCCCACTTGTTATATTGTAAAATTGGTGATTTGATCTTTCTCTTCTCTCTGCTGTTTTTGCGCTTGCCGTCGCGGTGGATCTGTGTTATGAGAGTGTGAGACTCAGTTCTTGGTCCTGGTTTTTCTCTTGGTGGGAAATCGCCATGCATAAAGAATAACCTGGCCAGGCCATCTATCACAATCTGAAATATGCAAAAAATGGTGTGTAAGTAAACAGGATTTTATTTGACATACCTGATAAAAAGAACCCTATTAGGAACCTCAATAAAGAACTTAGAACTAAATAAAATGCATGCGGCGTATCTTAATATAAGCAAACATGTAGAAATAAGTTTTGCAACACCCGTCTTTGGTTTGATTTAAGGATAACTGCAAGCATTAACTCAGAATACGGGTAGAAGAAAAGCACTAATAAACATTTGTAACAGTACTGGCTATTGGACAATTATTACATAATGTTTTTTGTAAGTGAGAATAAGACAGGAGATAAATTTGAATGAAATATTATATCCCTGAGAGCTGAACCACTACAACCAAAAATGGGATGCACGGACCTTAGATATAGAATACAGAAGTGTCTTGTCAGGAATATTACAGTCTTAATATGTCAACCTCGCATCATGACAGCGAATGGCCATGTTGTGCAGATATGATGCGTTAGGACCTCATTCATTGGTTGACACAAATCAATAGTACACTACATAGTGAATGGATTCCGACAGCCAGTGTGAGAATCGGTTGCCAATGCAGAATCCGGGCGACAAGCTGTGATCCTTATAGATACAGCTATTTCACAAGGACTGTGTCTGACTGGAAAGATCTCCCTCCTGATTTAACTACATTGGAAAGCTCGGCATCTTTCAGGAATAGTCTTGCCAGAGTGTAATATCAGGTATCATCAGCTGGAAGGGTCTAGCTGTATCCCTTGTGCAACCTTAGACTTTCGGTTAGATGCCAATTGGTTTTACCGATTTAACTTATAGATGTAGATGTAAAATCCCATAACCTGAGCGTCACGTGTATCTTGGATTTATTTGCAATGTGTTAAGCTTATGCAGGGTTCCTTGGCAATGCTTATGTTTGAGGATAACCTTCAATCTAATCGTGGTTCCCATGAAGCATTCGTTTCAGCTAAGGAAAAAAATGCCAGAGACCTTTATACAGATGTGAAAAACATTGATTTGCATGTACAGACTTGTATTACAGTACAAATAGTTCTTGCCTATTCTAATGAAAAGTTGATTCAATCATATCCTTTTTTTAATAAAGAGAAAAGATTTGAAATTCTGATCACAGTCAGTGCCCATACCAATGTTGTTGTATGTTTCAAATGCACATGGAATTAAATTAGCTATTTTGTTTAAATCTCAATGTCACATTCATAAATAACAAAGAATATTGTATCAAGTAAACTCTCACTCAAAGCCACCAATGATTGTAAATTTTACTTGATTTGTTTGTTTTTAGGGCATGTTCAGCAGAATTTGGAATGTTTCCGGTCAGACAGATGCCTGATACCGGCAATTTTTGTGATTGGGGATCTTCCTTTTGCATTACCACATTGTCACCAAGAATTGTATCAACCAGTTGTAAGACACAGGTTAAGATGACAAATAACTCAGTAGCCAGTAGCGGACGCCCACTTTTCACAATTATGAAACTGGGATTCGAACCCTGCGTCCGTCAGCAAGGGAGACAAGTCCTTCAAACTGAACCACGTTCCACCCCTTCATGACAGTGTGATAACAGAGAACAAACCTGTACCCCCTATAAACATAATAGGTGTTACATTATCACTAGGACTAAAGACAAAGTCTCTAACCTTCAGCTAAAATGCAAGCATGTTTTTTTTATTAGTTTATCACATGTTTACTGTATAAATTGGACCTAATATTGACACATGAAAGATTTGGTGATCTGCGGATAATGTGAATACGTCAGAAGCACATATTTCCATAACTGTAGAATGCAGACGATGTTCCTCTTTATTCCCACAAAAGAACCAGTATTAAATAGATATATAATTGAAAAAAGAAGGCTTAAATCCTACCATTTATTTTCAATATGTCTGAAGATGGTAATTATCAATGAAATTATACCTTACGTGTCCTTTCTGCCATAGATAATATATTATAACAATATGTTATTTCATTAGATATGTATGACTGTTAATACTTTTCTCAAATATGTTTTCAGTAATGTAATGGTACATCATAACATTTGAAAAAAGAATGATTGAAATGGATTGTATAATGTAATTAGCAGATCATTAGGCTAGTGTATGATTAATATCACTCAAGGATTCTCAAACATATTTTGTATGCACATGGGGTTTGAGACATTTAACATTGTCAAATATTCAACACAAATGACTTACTTGTTTGTTTATGACTCTGGAAATCACACTAAGAACAATCACAGGACATTATATCACAAATAATTGTCATTTGATTTCTCATAGTCAAGACTGGAGAACGCAATACATAAATCCATAAAAAATAAAAAGCACAGGATTTGTTGGCGCCATGTCATTTTGTAAAGATGATCAATGTAAAATCGGTGTAGCAGGTCGAGAAAGGAGCAGATGTCAAATGCATTAAAAGTCTTCAAATACCAGGCACAGCATGGAAAGCACAGGAGATAAGCTAGGCTGGAAATATCCGACAGAATCATACTAACCTTCCCACCAGTAGTTTCCACGCAGGTAACTAATGTGGGAGATAGGTGTTGCGAAACTTTTCCTCATCTTCAACGTGTGCAATAAGAATTATTTGCATGTTATGGCGTTATAAGCTGTCATCGGTGGAGGCTTTCTTACCTTTCTCAGCCAGTTAGGAACCTTGCTCCTCTTGTCTCCCCGGAAGTAGAGGTTAATGACGATGACGGAGAGGAAGGTGGAGAGGGCGATCAGGATCATGTTCAGGCAAAAGTAGGCACCTGTAACAACAAAACACTCACTGTGATAATAGTGGGCCAGCAAACTATGTAAAAATGAAACTTTCATGTCACACTATTTGAAAATGAAAAGTTATATCATTGTATTTGAAAATGAAAAGTTTATATCACAATGCATTGAAACAAAAGGTTTATATCACAGTATATGAAAATGAAAAGTTTATATAACATTTTTTGAAAATGAAAGGTTTATATCACAGTTTTTGAAAATGAAAGGTTTATATCAAAGTTTTTGAAAATTAAAGGTTTATATCACAGTTTATGAAAAATAAAAGTTTATATCACAGTATCTTGAAATGAAAAGTTTAAATCACAATTTATGAAAATGAAAAGTTAATATCACAATTTATGAAAAAGTAAATTGAAGTTTATCTCACAGTATGTAAAAATAAAAAGTTTATATCACAGTATCTTGAAATAAAAAGTTTATATCACAGTATCTTGAAATAAAAAGTTTATATCACAGTATCTTGAAATAAAAAGTTTATATCACAGTATCTTGAAATAAAAAGTTTATATCAAAGTATCTTGAAATAAAAAGTTTATATCACAGTATCTTGAAATAACAAGTTTATATCACAGTATCTTGAAATAACAAGTTTATATCACAGTATCTTGAAATGATAAATCGAGGTTATGGAATATCAGTAATTTTTGAAACCCAAGCTTTTTTTTACACACAACAGGAACTGAACTCGCAAAGGTTATAGAAACTTTATCTGGACTTAAAATGATTTCAAATATTTAAAAAAAATGCATGATAAATTTAGATATAAAACAAGCGAGCCAGAAAGTTTTGAAATTGTTTTGAAACATCACAATAGTTTTGAAACATCACAGACTTTCTGGGTGGATACCTAATTGTTAATTCCTCAAATCTGCGCCATATACTATTTCCAAGAATAAACTTGCATTAAAATGAAAAGTCGAGGTTATCAAATATCAGTAATTTTTGAAATACTTTTTTTAAAGATATGTAAGATATACACAATTAATTTCACGCCGAAGAGTGGTAAAACATTTGAGAGTAAAAGATTTTTATATGTGACAGGAATGTTCTTTGAGTTGAGAAAAAGAATATGTAACCTCCAGCTGGAAATGTCAATAATATTCAAAGCAATAAATATATCGCCATGGTTGTTTGTACTAAAGTAAAATATACTTATAAAATATATGCACATAATAGATCTGTGGAGATATATTTATAGACCAAGAAAAAGACTAGGTAATATGCATCACTATTACATTCTATATTACACAGCCTCAATTATGCACTATCTGTGACAATTATAACACATTTTCAATGGTCTCAGCTGCGCCTTGAAGTAATGTGTAATTTCTCACCTGGAACTTTTCTTAATATTGAAAATAGGGCAAAGCAATGAGAAAAGGGCTTTTTTCCTTGTCAAACAGAATATCGAGGCAATAAAGTATTCTTAAAAAAAAATTAAACAAAAATGACTAATGGTATGAAGGTATAAAGTGGACATAATGTACGCAATGATAGGTATCTAAAAAAATAACGTAATAACGGAGTAAATTGTTTAAACTGCTGCCATTGAATATATGAGGTTGGAGCGCGCTAATGACTGATCACACACCCAGTAAAGGTACGGAAGATGACGCCGGTGGAGTAGAAGCTGCCAAAATCCTTAGCAACAGGAAAAAAGCCACAAAAACATTCATTCCTGAAAGTAAAAAGCAGAAATATTATCACAGTTCAATGCTGTAAACCATAACCACCACACAAACTTGCATATAAATAACCTTGTTAAAAGGGAATGTCTACTTAGAATTAATACGATGGCAAAACCTGATATAAAATATATTTAAGCTTATAAAATATAATCGTAGTGATGCAAAGTTGTTTTCATTCCAATTATATTCATGGGAAACACACAGGGAGATCAAATATTGAGGGGAAGATGATAAATATTGATTATTGGCAAGTCAATATAAAAAGGACAAGATAGAAGGTAATAAACATGCCAAAAACTGTATGCAGGGGCCAAAGGGCAAAATATAGCGTCACCACAACTGTTCATGCCACTCTATTCATAACAAAAAATGCTATTTCACTAATTTAGTCAAAAATAGTAAATGGGGGTCAAAGATCGAGTGATCAAAAGTTGTTTCTCTGATCCTGTTTTGTTCACGAGCACACGTTGTTTTCAGTTGCCTCCACAAATGATTTCCAGCTTCCACGTGTTTTGTGGGAAAGGAAGAAATAAATAAAAACTGAAAAAAACTAAAATATTTCTATCATTGTTAGTATCTTTCCTCCAGGTATATCCCATCCCTCAGAATACAGGACAATTGTATTTCCCCCTTTTCAATGTAAATATAAATTCGATTTTATTGGCATTTTCAGTAGATATATGACCTTCAAAGGTTATGATGGATTTAAGCATTGTGTAATCTTTACATAGTGTACATGAGCAAATCCAATGTGCTAGATGAATACAAAATGTGCGCTCAATTTAGGTAAGGAAATAATCGTGTTTACAATAATGTGAAAAAATAAACTGTAATTAAAATCTAATACTCTTTTATAATGGGTACCATATTTCATGCCACTAATCATATTTATCTTCAGACACTTACTGACCTAATAATGATTTTACGAACGACAAAATTCATATATAACAACGTAGCCACAAAACATGGGTTTTCGGGGGTAGAGGTTAGTGAGGGGATTTGGATGGCACAGTGGTGGCACTGACACAGTCTCCACGAGGGTCGTGACAATGCAGCACTGGACGGGCCAAGTGTAGCTCACCTAAAATCATTTTAGCCGAAGACTCTGGAGGCAACCAGAAAATAACCAATGTGAGAAACGACAGTAGAACACAAGGCAGGATCAAGATATAGCTGTAGAAGGCGCCCATCCTCTTCACAGAGACGGTGAACGTCAGGTCAATGTAAGGCTCGCGGCAGCACGGGTAAAACTTGACGTTTCTGACGGCCGGGTTCCCGATGAGGAGCCATTCGTTGGACTCGACGTAGTCCGTGACGTCCGTCTCCTCCAGGCCGTCGTAGAAGCCCAGGTCCAACTTGAAGCCGTCGTAGGTCCAGGAGCCAAACTTGAGCTGGCAAGTCTGGATGTCGAATGGAAAGTGGGTGATATCTATGGAGCAAGTACTCTTGAAAATGGACATCGGGATCCAGAGAACAGTGCCATCGCTGGACACAACCGCCAGGGCCTCCCGTTGTTCTCTAAGACGAGCATCCGCACTGAAGCACACACAACACATACCAATTTGTAGTACATATATTAAGCAATGGGTAGTACACATCTTAGGCATTTATAATTAAGTCTGTCTTATCAAATAAAACTTATAGATAGACAGTAGTGGTATCCGATAAAACCTTATCAACAGATTGTAAATTGTTGTAAATAATGTTTTAGTGCAGTTTCTTTTTAGATTTAATAGAGTTAAGAAATGTTATTCTTAAAAGTATGATTAATCTAAAGGTCAAAATCATCCTTTTATGGCAGTGCAATAAGACTGTCGGAACGGAACTGCTTTTTGCCCTTAATCAACGCCACCTACAGGTCATTCTGAATGAAACAGTTCGTGACCTTGTCGTTTTTATGTGAAACGTTTTTCAACGAAAATGTGATATTTTCTCATGGAAACGACTCTCAGACCTATAAGCTAGGCCATGGTATGGATAAATGTTTATAGTATATACCTGTTATTGGAACAAGCGAAAGACAAAAATGTGAATAACAATAAGAAATAAAAACGTTTGAGATAAAATATTCTTTAGCTTCCAATATATTCCATTCATTCTTGTTTTCCAATTCTAAATTAAATTTCACTCTGCTTAGCAGATCCCGGGTTTATACAAGGCTCTGTCAGTAATGGCTTGAGGCTGCGTCCATTATTGCCGCAGTCATTAGCATCACCAACCAAGACAGCTGCGCAGCTGATGCACTGCCCATACACAACGCCCGCCTTCTTTGGATCCAAAACAAGCTTCAATCACATAGTCTATTTTGACCAAAACTTGTAAAAGAAGTGTGTATATGACTTTACCTTGCCATTAAATAGAGAAGTGAAATTTGAGCTTTGATGCATATTGAGATGTACACGTGGGCAAAACCATGGCTATGCTAATTGTGAAAACTAGTAAGCATACTCACTAATTATAGAGAACAATATCAGGGGTCCAAATGTCATGGGAAGGCACCCGGACGTGGTCCACTCCACCATAATCATCCTTATTCCAAGTCAGGAGCACATCGCGCCATGTCTGCAACATCACCATAATGAACATGATGAAATGAAAGAAAACACTCCCTAAAAGTACCTCTTCTATAGCGCCATGTCTGCAACATCACCATAATGAACATGATGAAATGAAACACTCCCTAAAAGTACCTCTTCTATAGCGCCATGTTTGCAACATCACCATAATGAACATGATGAAATGAAAGAAAATATTCCCTAAAAGTACCTCTTCTGTAGCGCCATGTGTGATTTGATTTGTTTTTATTAACGACCCTTTGAGCACTGTTTAGGATTTATCAAGTCAGACAGAAGTCTGTCACCGGGAAACAATGCCCTGCTCTTTTCGAAGAGTGACTGGGGGTCTTTCTTTTGCATTATCACATAGAAATGAATAACACAAATCATAACCTTTGATAACCAGTCATGGAGTACTGGATGGAATGGAAAACAACTCAGAAGCAGATATCAACCTTTTGCCCATGCAGCACGACTGAATTACTATTCCTATCCGAGATCTGAACCCCAGACCTATAGCATGGAAGACACACGTCTTACCAAGTAAGCCACGTCCCACCCCACACGACATGTCTGCAACATCACCATAATGAACATAATGAAAGGAAACACTCCCCACATGTACCCTCAGGCCCCCTACAGCCTCATGTCTACTATATAACTATAATGAACAAGCATTGTGAAAGAAAATACTCCCCATAAGTACCTCTGCGACAGCCCCATGTCGTATCACAGGGGTCTTACCATTGCTGTTAACTTTATTCTTATTTTAAAGAAATTTTATGTTCCGACTTATCAAGATAATATTTCCTCTAAGCAAAATAGAATAATCAATAAAGCTGAATTAGAATAATCACAATTTCAAATTAGAATAAGGAACATTTCTGTAAACTTTTATCGAGCTTGCATATGACCCAATCAACACCAAACCAGCCATGCAGTTTGGGTTAATAAGATGTTTACCTACCTGAACCCATGTAAAGTACAGCCTACATTACTTTTGTTCGTAAACACAAACGGAAGACATGAGTCACTGTTTTCCCATTTACTGTGACATTGGAAGTGGAAATGAACATACCTATATGTATTTAAATCCTATTGTTACCCATCAACAAGGGAATATTGAGTGTACCTTGAAGGTGTTATTTTTGCAAACAATAAATACATTTTCCCTTTAATATCAATATGTATAAAGGAAATATGTTCTAATTGCTCAATGTATGAGTACATTGCTTAGCAGTTGCATAACATATACACGGTATAGTATTAATTGAGACTTCAATGTGGCTATTTTACATGTATTTTACACGGAGTGTCCAGTGTGAGCTGAAAAATAGTTCTGCTCACAAGAAAAGGACGGACCGTTAATCAGTAACGTATCGGTGAGACCACTTGGTTGGGAAAAACATATTGAGAACATAGATAATTATGTAACAATTTCAAATATTTTATGATATTTTTTTATGTTGAGGATGCATTGTCTTTCTTAGTCATTATCAACTTAAAATGTAACATTTGGGAAATTTCCCGTGGTTCATTCCCGTAGCCCCGGGCATACCTTAATTGGAGTGTCACAATTAATGCATATATCTTATCAAGGAGTTACCACATAAGCACGATGCAATGTTCATACTTATACATGTGATATCTGCTATGATAAATGACCACTTGAAATAGTTATATCAATTGTTAATCAGTTGAAACAAAGCATCATTTGGGAAAATAAAATTGGTGGTCAAACTGACTGAGATACAAAAAGTCCGATATGTTTTGGTTTGAAAAAAAATATTGAGATGGACTTGGCACGGAGAAAAATTGTTTGTCTTTCACTCCGATCACACGAGCACCAGCAAAGCACTTTCAGCAAAACGCAATAATCCTTGCAGGTGTATTTTGGTTGATTTCATGGAGATAGCCTGTTTGTTTATATCCCAAATCTCTGTAATTGTTTTTTACCTCAGGAAAGTTTTAATATTCCAAACCTAAACAAAAGTGCTTACCAATTTCAAAAAAAGATAGAGGAGGTTTATGTGAAGTGACTATGAAGTTCTTATATCGATTCAGTGCACCATGTGATTTAATCACTCAAAATATACTTAACCTATTGTTCAAAATGTCACGTGGCAAAGATGCTATTGTGATAGTGGCGACACTGTAAGGTGACGGTAGTTTTGGAAGAAAGGACTGATTGATATAGTCGCTTGGACTTCGGGTACTTTTCATTAATCATTAGCAAATATTAAATATATCAATAATATTAGATTGTTTTTTTTTTGGTAAATTTTCAAAGCCACCCTATTGTTTTTTACATGTGGTGCTAACAAGTCTTGGTGGACTTTATCTTTCCCTTATTTTTTATGGATAATTCTGAAATATTAAGAAACCATAAACATTTGTTTAATTTTGAACTCTGATTTTTGGATGCTGCACGCGGGAAAAATATTTGTTCACCCTTTCGAATCTGTTACTGCCATCTGATGATATTAATACTTTCCTAGTGTGGAGAACTTGCCTTATTTGTGAATTTAAAATATTCCTAACTAGTACTGCCAAAGAGCATAAACATATATTCCAACAGAGAAAAAAAACCACCCTCAACAAACATCTCACACAGGATGGCTCGTAGACCATCAGCAAACATACCAATTTGGAGAAATTAACGCCTATTGTGAATCAACACAAAATGAATAAATAAGTATCTATACAAACCACGATAAAACGGTTTTTTCATATAGCACCTCCACCGGGAGCTAGAAAAAAAACCAATAGCACCTCCAGACTGGAGGCGCCCTAGAGGAGGTGCTCAGCACCTCCAGAGGTGCTAGCACCTCCACGCTTTCCTATATAAGCAAGAATTAGGATAACGCAGTCAGTCCCCATCCAACTGACGAGATCCAAAGAGATTGAAACCAGTGTTAGTATTGGTTGGGACTGCGATCGTTGTTCAAGATCGTCTTATGCAGCATCGCCTACTTACATATCTATACAATGTTCAGCAGCATATTTACACGTATCATGCTAAATGTTTACCCACAGAACCAATCATACTTGCTACACTGTGTGTTCTCCATGAATTAGATAAAGTTCTTATAGGACAAAGCATGTGATATACAATTTAACATTTCTTAAAGATATCATCATCACCTACTCATACATAAACGTCTCCATATGGGCACAGCAAACTAATGTCAACTTTCAAAACCGAGAATGTTCATGAATTTAATGAATTATTATAGTCATCTTATGACATGGTAATATAAAAGACACTTATTTTGTAAAGGCACTTATCCTATGAGGACACTTATTTGTAAGCGTACATTTCATATATGAAATAACTTACAATTTTAGACCATCCATGGTATCAAATATCTCTAAAATATAAAATGTCAATTACAGCTTTTCTTGTATGAAAATTAAACAATGTCTTGTAGTTCTTTGCGAATATTAAGAGCAATTGAGAGACAGGGGGCAAAACATTTGTAGACATTATAGTGAATAATTTTAATTGCAGGGGGCTGCACCACTCAACCACGGACATTTTATAATTTTTCTTGGAACACAAATTTTAAAAAAATACAGCAAAAGGCAAGGTTTACAGTTACAAATGCTTTGCTATCTATATATTGTAAGAATTATATCCTCAGAATGTTTGGATTTATCTCACTGTTTTTAATTTGATTTAAAACTTTACATTGACAGAAATGTGGATTTGTCATGCCCTTAGTTTATATAAGTTTATATAATGTAATACTCATGGCTCAGATCAGACCTCTCACTCCCTCTGACGTCATTATATTACACTTGATGTCATTCAAACTTTGGAATTCCATGAATCATACATACAAATCTTGCCCATCAAAATATCATCCAATCAGAATTAACCAATGTAACTTCCTGTTATCATTTGGGTGACCGAAGTACAATACAGAATTTGTATGTATTTTCATTTCATCTTCCACCAATCAGTGCACAGTTGGATTTTATGAATAGATATGACGTGCAGCCGATCCTGTACGCACGCTTTTACCATTGACGGCAGGGACTGATATAAGAGAGAAGTCCTGTTATGGAGGGTAGATAATTAATTGCATCTGAACTCAAGATATCAAGTAGGTATTGTGCAATTAATTATTATTCATCAATCATTTAATGATTCAATTTCCTGTTCAAAGAGAGTGATGATAAATTTGAATTCGAAATTGAGGTTAAATGATGCCGTATTTGCTCATCAATACCTCAAATCAACAATTCCAAACACATGTTTTGAAAGAGATATGAAACAAAAAAGATAGAATAAAGCAAAACAAGAATATCACATATTGATATTTTCAAAACCAATATCACACAGTGATATTTTCAAAACCAGATTATAAGTTTACAAGAACTATTCCACCAAATTTAGTTTTTTAAATGAAATGTTCTGTTAAAAACCAACAGATCAATTGGTGGTGCTTCCCATTTGAAAACGAGTATGATTGAAACCAAACTCCTCAATGTGCTATTATCAAAAAACCCATCACTGTCACAGTCAGATTAGCATATCAAAAGACAAAGTGGAGCCTGTTTTCATTTTCTGAACACAACGACTCATATGTCCAATTTTACTCAAACTTGAGTCATGGAATGCCAGACCCAGTTGCAGTTGGAATGTTTACATCACAGCAGTTTTTTAAAAAAACAATAAACAAAAAAAAAACAATAAAACATAGTGCAGTGAAATGTTAAACTCCTTTCCCAGAGCAGACTTGGGGAAATGATAATTTTGACCAATCAAAATGCACATTACATATTGAATTTGACTCAAACTTGTCATCTCTATTCTCACTGGCTAATATTTGTCATGTAATTCAAAATGGCAGGCTCCATGAGAATAAAACATCTTACCTACCAATAGCTACGAACTCCGCCCAGCAGTTTCAGAGAAGATCAAAGATATGATATACTATGCAAAGCTAAATAAATCCGTTAAAAATATTTTAAAATTTTCTCAGATGCCAGACAAATTTCATAATAGCAGTGACTCAAGCAGTGACATTAATTGAGTTTTTGTAAGTGGCAACTTGACACGAGCTTCAACTGTCCATTGTGTCCCAATAATGGATCGTCTTTCTGGCCAAGCAGGACTATAAATGACCTGACCAATTTACCAAAGTCAAAACACAATTGGACTAATCCTAGACATGAGTGTATTTGTGAGTGACCATAACAATTTAAACAATCTCCTGGTAATGTTTATAAACTATCGTGCAAAATACGTTCAGTTAAAAATGAAAATAAAGTGTTTTTAATACTTTCCTGTTCTTTATATGATTCCAACATATTGACAGAGAACCGGACAAAAATAATCCCATAAGGGATTTGATGCCAACATTTCTGATCTGAAGTTTTCAAAATAGATAACAAAAGAAAACTAATGAAAAGTCATATCGAGAAAATCATATTTAACTAATAACATAACTTTGCAAGAACACAATATATCTTTTTGAAACATCTGTTTTCTATTTATTCGTCATATGAACCAATTCCAATACACAAATAAAAATAATCAAACTCTAGGTTACTTTGCAAAGACAGATGCTAACCTTTGTCGTGTCTCTTGCATTTGTCTTCTTGGTGTCTCAAGAGACCTCAGAAAATGTACCCTTTGGAAAGTGTTCTTTTCTGAGAGACGTCACAGCAATTTTTTCATGCAGACAAAAAATAAGAGAACATTTTTGGATAAAGTTCATTCTTTATTCGTTCGGGAATTACAATTGAGCAAGACTTTGCAGTATATTTACAAATATACAAAAGCAGTGCGGCAACTGACGCGCAGTTACTATGGGATGTACATCTAGATCATGACGTCATTTCCTAGAGCATGGTAAAGGTGAAATGATTATAGTCCCACGTGTGTGCATTGCAGACTCATCAGACTTCACACAATACCCCCTTGCCTGCCAGATCTGGCCATTAACCCTCACTCAATGACAAGGCCGTGATAACCTCAGTGGGTACCAGGCGATAATTTACAGGTGACCATGTCTGAGACATCCACTGGAGCATTCTGGATGACGTCAGCATGGATGTCGTCAGCATGGAGGGTTAACCATTGGCCTCTGCAGCAGTCATGTGGAATGCGACCCCTGCACACTGCTTACTATAACTAGTATCTATAATTCACTGAAGCTTTTATCATTAATGTACGACCATTAGTATAATCTCACTACATGCATCAAATGTATGCCATACAATAACACTTCTGTCATCGTTTTGCCTACTTTGTCATATATTCAATCGATATGTAATATCATAATATTAATTAGGATTAACAAGCCTATCGAAAAAGAATATGATGTAATACCAAGGAATCAAAATAGAAGTGTTTTCACGTGCCTTTCCGTAACCGAGTTAATCCTGTCCAACTCCTCTTTCATCTTCCATATATGAGTAACAGACAGGAGAGGCAGACGTCAACTGCCTTTATTTCACTTTACAATATTTGATTTTTGCATTGCTTATCTCCATGTCACCAAAAAATGCGAACAATCGTACAAAATGTCGAAATATTGTAGGTTGAAATATTTAGAAAAATTGATGCTCTTTTCGTAATTATCTCCAGGCAATATTCGAGATTATACAATAGTCGCAAACAGACGAAAAAGCAGTAGCAGGGTTTGAGACGCAGGCATATTATGGGATGTACATCTCAAGTGACATGTTGCACACTGAACACCATAACAAAGGTCAAGGTCACCATACATCATTAAGGTCAGTTCAGGGTCAGCAGATTAGTGTACCTTGAACCTATATTTGTCACCTGATTTGAATAAATCTACTTTCATACCTATAGTATAGATACAGTGATCAGTATCAGAACAACCTTCAACATACTCTGTGCATAAATTTCTAGTTTATGCCCTTGTTTAACATGAAATCTCAATTTTATGGCCATGTTTCAACAACTACACATTGTATATTAACACAATAAAGATGTAGGGTATGACACAAATTGGAAATTCTACTATCACTCAGAATCAAACAGTGTACACCATGTCAGCAAAACTGTCATATTTTCGCCCAACAGTGCAATTAATTAACCTGTAAAGAATCCATCAATGATGCATGCAATGTTTTATCAAAAGCAATTCTTAAAATTGAATTATTTTTAATATACACATTTCCTTGAATTCTAAATTACATTTTTGTTATTTGGATTAATTTTGTGATAGATGTTTGCTGACACTGTGTTATATAACATAGTGCGAATGTGGTGGCAACAACACGTATAATGGGATATGTACTTTTTTGCAAGTATCACCCATCTATATACAGTTATTAGATATATGATGGATGATCATAAAAGGGAGAGCGAATAATGAACAACGATGGGGTACCTCTCCAATGATTTGTAACCATTTCATAATAATACAACTGGTTATTACATAACTGATTCACACATTAAAATCAGCATTTTAACCAATAACCATTTACGGAAATACAATATGATGAGAAGTGTGCAAGACTTTGTAGATTAGGCGACTGCGCAGGCGTGCTGGGGTACAAACACCACGTGACATTACTTTAAATACGTCATAGCACCAAGCGCACATGGAAGCTTAGGTAATGGATAATCAATATGAAAATAGTCGGTTTTGACACTGAAAATAATAATAATTTGAACAAAAATTTATTTCCATAAAATAAATCATTTCCATTTCGTTAATTAAGAATTTCCATCAATGTTTTAACTCTCTTACAGAAACATTTTAGCTTATCTTCGTCTAACTTATTTTACCTCATCCTAACTAATATTATGTAACCTTAATTAAACTTAACGCAGCTTTATCTATCTTAACTTTGTTAAATTAGCTTTCCTTATCTTATCTGTTATCTTAACTAATATGTTAATATTATATATATATATATCTATATATTTGTTGTACATGTCTTAACTATATTTTCAAATTACTAAAATTTCCAAATAATCCTTCAATTTCTATAAAAAATGTGGTCCATTCTTCACTCATTTGTCTTTGTAATTTCACATAATATCTGATTATTAACAAGTCTCCCATTATCATTGATTCTACTTTACACATGAGGTTAAACTTTAGAGCGAAATGGATATGAACTTTAAACATAATATCCATTTATCAAATAACAAATAACATTTCACAAAACACAAGTCGATAGTACTTTGCATAGGAAACTAAGATATATCAAATAGTTGGACTAATTAAATGGAATTTAACAATTCAGACTCTGAATTTGATAACCATGATATATCGGCAAACAACACAACTTAAATATGTCAACATTTAACAATATATTTTTTTACATACTGTTATGGTTTACCTGTGCATATCTAAGTTACTTAAATGTTAAATTTAGCAATATTATTTCACTGAATGACTCTTTGGCAAAGCTGGAACAATAAAATTTAAAAGTCCCCACGAACCATGCAATAGAAAATGAATCCCTGAAACCATAGAGGTCAGCTTGCGCTGCAATACTGGAAACCATTACATTGTATTAACATTCACTATTTTCACGTCCAAAGGAAATTCGTGAAATTCATAATCACGCCAATGTTTATTGTCTGTGTTTTGATTATTGCCAGCAATGTTAAAACGCGAAATATTCTTTGACGCGAATTTTGATACACGTAAAAATATCCAGTATCGCACTAACTTAAATATTTAACTTGGCCAATAGCATATACTTAGCAACAACATTTTAATCCATACTTAATGATATTTTAGATGTTTTTTTTCTCACGTGGTGCAACTCTATCTATTCAAACTACATTGATACCAGGGAAATGGAAAATTGCGTCTATGAATGAAAATATCTTGAAGTTACTGCACACAGAGTGATACTGGCTTGCAATATTTACTTCAAAGAATTTTGGAAGAAATAATTTACCTGAGATCGTCCAGTAAATAATTTCTAAGATACTGTTCAATATAATGTTAATGTTTGTTTATAGATAGACAAAGCATGGGCCACAGTACACTGACGTTATTTCACGCACCATTTTAAATAGTTATTTTTCAAATGACATTCCTCTTCGATAGCAGGTTGAACATAACAAATTTACTAATATTGGTCCAAGACAAAGAGGTGTTTATCAATGTTTCATGTTATTTTCTCCATCGTCTTAAGAAACGAATATGTAGCCTGAATTGAATATATGTAATGTGATTTAATATAAATAAAATTCCCAATATCATAGCTTTATCTGTTGATAAAGTTATTTTCAGGAATAATGACCTGTAAACTAAATAATGAGAGGTACATGGATAAGAATAGTAGAAAATGGATGAATATAAAACTAAAGGCAATTTGGACCTATTAATCCAATATAATCATCAAATTTGGAGGAACGTTAATTATAATCTTGGTACTTGGAAGAATTGTGTGTGAATTAAATCACAGCACTTCCACAAAGTGTACGTGCTCACAGGGCAATGTGACATTGGCAACACGTGTAAGGGAGATTGGCTAGGCAGTTATAATCGGTAAATACAAAGGAGGTGCATAGGGAGGGTCCCAGGAGGGTTCCGGGAGGGTCCTAGGAGGGTTCCAGGAGGGTTCCGGGAGGGTCCCAGGAGGGTGGGGCTGGGGAGTGGAGAGCGCTGGAGGGCAACATCAAGCCTGCATTCATTTTGCACTGCACATTCTATGCCCGTAATAATACCAAACCTGTGATTTACACACAATGGTAAATATGACAATATTGATATATTCATTTATTCTCTCATTATCGCCACGTGTACACGCTGCAGTCGTCTTCAAGCTTTCCTCGGTGATATACAAATAAGGACATTACACTATGACATAAATGCTAATCGTATCTACTTTGTTCAGTATAAAACCTCGACCAAGATATGTGTTCCAGACTTTCTAGAACTATATATTATAGTGCTAGTTTACATAGCAAGAAGCAATTTAACTCATTGACTGCCATGGCACAGTGCAGCATCTTTATGTTCAACTAGGACTTCTATTCCACCACTGCACCGCACCAGGGCAGAGTTATTTATCTATGTTGTCTAAGCTGCACAATGAATATTTTCATGAAAGGCAGATCACACATGAACGGCATACATTGTAATGATTAATTGTAGATATACACCTGCCTGGGTGTTGTTTTATACAATATAATGATGAATGTATGATGATGATATTAGCTGCTTTTGTATAAAGTTACCAAGCTAAGAAAGGAGTTAAACATATGTCACAGAAGGATACCTTGTATCATTCTTGACATAATTATCTTACAATTATATTACATGAATATCAGTTGTGTAAAATGTTACCAAATCTTGGCGTTTCAACTGGCACATGTCCTGTCACAGTCATAACAGTGTGGATTAAATAAAGGGCGTGCACAAGTAGAATCAGCGACTTACGAGTACAGTACACCATTAATAGAAGAGAAGTCTGTTTCACAAGAGAGGTAAGTTTAATGTGTCACTGACATTTTTGTGCAATTAATGCCTCACAACTTTGTTACATACAATATGAGAGTGTGATCGGTTGTCTTGTAATTTCCAACTGTCCTTCCAATGAAGGAAACCAGTGCCACCTTGAAATTGAGGCAGCAGTTGAGTTAGAATTTGGTAATGAAAATTGCGAAGCGCAGATACGTGTCAGTTGGTAGGCACAATTGTTTTGATTTTTAAGCATCCAAGAGGTGGCAGCACTGTCTATATCAGTGAATCCATCTTTTTTTGTTATTACAATTTGTAATCTGGTGTCTATCCCCTCCATGTATGAGCGATCACTGCTTGAAGCCTTTATTTACATCTCAGATGTGGTAATGTCTGCAGGGTGCTACTTTAACTTCCAGGCTATTAACGCGCTCAACTGGTGCACCTGCGCACTTTCATTTCTCAAGGCAAGGTCAAGGTCATATTCAAAGTAGGTACTTAGGAGTGGACGCATCATATCACAGACAACTAATAGCGAATGGAGTTTATCTCTATCCTCCGTAAGCCATGTATGTTGAACGGCTCAATCGTTGATGAATGTATTGTAATGATCATACCATATTATGTACATCCTGTATCACTGATATCAACGCAATATGAATATCAAATCAGAACCACGTAATTAAAACTAGGGAATAAGGATCAGGCTTAGGCCGTGACACTTGCTGGTCATTGGGATTGACCAGGTTATGTTACTGACATGGATGAATTAAAGAAGAATAATTAAATGATATTTGCAACATAAGTCATTTGTAGGGATGATTTCTCTCAATGAATAACAACAAAACTTTCGAACTTAGCACCTGCATTTCATTTGGGAAGGCTGAGGTTTGATGAACTTAAACCAAACAAGCTGACATGGCATATATACTGTACACTTTTATAGGCAGTCTTGTTGATACTGAGGTCAGTTGAGGTGAAATTCATCAGATGAATCCTTAGCCTTTGGGGAAGATGGTTGCCAATGATACTATTATTGTACATAAATACATGAAAAAGAATAGCCTGTCTAAAACTCTTGCCACTATTCGCCACTCCTTGGCTACTTTGCCTTGAGCGTCCTTTTCATTTAACCTGTTTATAAATGTTCGAAGGATTCTCTTTATTTCCTTAATATCGCTCTCTATTGCTTGTGTGTGTAGCGGGGAATAGTCGGGCGTTCCGCCATGACCTGTCTGATTTGCAGTTCTACTGTTAGTTGACGGTGCACCGTCTCTATAGTCAAATACAGGAGGTGGCTGAAACTTGTTATAGTCCATTTTTGGACATTTGATCTTCTTAGATCTTTCTTTACTATGTTTGGTATGTGTACTGTCCATCTGATGGTGGTCCGTACTTGGAGGTGCTGGCTCTGTTACTTCACTCCTCATACATAAAATTCGTGCTAGCCCATCTACCATCACCTGAAAGTACACAATTAATCCAATTGAAAATCCACAAGAAAATATACAATTTAACGGAGAAAAATAAGTATGTAACGCTTTATTGGTGTGCTTGGTGCACTTCGGATATATTGGCTGTAACCACTCAACATTTACATTTTTGTTTTGTAACTCAGAATATTTCTGTGGGTTTCGGATCTTGATTGTTTCTATTGCAAATTTCCTATGCTAACTTACAGCACTAACTTCCGGTTCTAACTTCCGGTTCTAACTTCCGGGGCTATCTGTGATTCCCGGTGTTAAACTCTAGTGCAAACCTCTGAGTCTAGCTTCCATTGTTCAAAACCAGTGCTAACCTCTGTTGCAAAATTCCAGTGCTAATTTTAAATTCCAGTACTAACTCACCAGTGCTAACTTCCAGCTTCTAGTGGCTCCATATGCTCTAGATTATGTATTTCCAAAATTCCAAAATAGAAATTCTATTTCATTAAACTATCTAAACCACGTTGTTGTATGATATAGCCGAGATGAACTCACCCTTTTTAGCCATCGAGGTACCTTGCTCTTCTTGTCTCCACGGAAGTACAAATTAATGACAATGACAGATAGAAACGTGGACAGAGTGATGAGGATCATATTCAGGCAAAAGTATGCGCCTGAAATAGAAAAACAAGCATTAGTTACCGTCCTTGTACAGCGACGTGGGGATCTAACATAGCACAACTATTGTATACTAATAATAGTATTGTGGATAACCCAGAATATGATATGTAAAATTATAAAACATTGCTAAAATTAATGAAATACTAATAAAAAGACATTTTTTGTGCTATGTTTTTTCTCCACATCAATCGTTTTTCAGAGCGACTTTCTAATTTTATACAAATAGTTTGTCTTTATTTTTTATCATAAATTATTTTCTTTATGATCGTAATATTAAAAAATATTTGTATCA
This sequence comes from Amphiduros pacificus, assembly GCA_949316495.1. Taxonomy (NCBI): domain Eukaryota; kingdom Metazoa; phylum Annelida; class Polychaeta; order Phyllodocida; family Hesionidae; genus Amphiduros; species Amphiduros pacificus. The sequence continues at coordinate 49,996,412 of OX439002.1, read as the reverse complement.
TGTAAATATTAAATTTATTTCTCTGCAGTTATATGTCCAATTATATTGATATTACCTAATTACCAAAAGGTTTCTTTTGTAACAATTACTATCATGTACATAAACATGTGTGCAATTTTATGGGCCCTGGGGGTTTCATTGTTGGGGCATGCTCACATTGAATATGGGGGAGGGCATATGTGTTAGTGGTAGTGATAAAATGCAAAACTTAAAGGTTGGGCACACAATGGCATAACAGGAAATTGGATTAATTTTGAAATTAAATAGCGGCGAAATAAGTAACACGAAGCAGGGACAACTGAAAGTGCAAAGACAAGCAACGTATTAGTAGGCATCTGTGAACAGATGACTCAGCAATAACAGTCTCCAGGAAGGGAAATGGTTTATATGTTGTTGTAGCACATATTCAAATTTTGAACAATATTATGCAGCATATGTTTTAATTTGGAAAATATTTATTCAGAACACAGGTAGAACAGTGCTCTATGAATTTTTAGAAAGGGGAATTTTGAAGATACTTTTGTGGTGACGATTTTTGCCGGTAGTTTAAGGCATGGTGAATCAGACTGGGATGGACAGACTAAGGACTGTGAGCACTTTATTTACACACATGCAGAAAAGGCGTTAAATAAACCTTGACGGGTGTTATCTTGAGAAAGACAAGTTCAAAATGTGGGTTAAAAAAATTATTGAGAGAGATTCTTTTTCATTGTGCCTTTGTGTTGGTTATCATGGGAAAAGTGTAGCCTTTATGTACATGACTGTGTAGAATTGCCACCTTTTGGAAGAAAAAAACAAAGGTGCACAACCTTGATGGGAATTTGCACTTTGTGGGGATTGTTATGGAAAGCATGTTACGTAATACTTGACGTGATTTCAAACCATTTTCCTACCTATTAACGGCACGGAAGAAGCGGCGGGCGGCGTGGAGTCCGCAAGTAGGAGGAGCAACAAGAAAAATGCCACAAATATGTTCATCCCTGGGTAAGAGGAGAATACAGGAGACCTCCATAAATATGAGGACATTCAAAGTAAGACAACCAACAATGAAAACTATAGGGTTACACTGCACACATAATATAATGCTGAGTGTTAATGATGGGCAGGGGGGCGTTTTGGCGTAGCTTTGTGGTGTGTCTGCCTATCTTCTGGTATGGTAAGTATGGCCTACCTATGAGAGGTATCGAAGAAGCGGCTGGTGGCGTCGAGTCCGCCAGGAGGAGGAGTAACACGAAGAAGGCCACGAAAATGTTCATACCTGTATAGGTAAGAGGGAGGTAAATGTGTGAAATCATGATGCTACCCCTTTCATATTATATATAATGTAGCACTTCTTTCTTGCTCAAGTGATTCTCTGTGCAGCAAGATTAACAGTTCAGTTGATAGATTAGCTTTAATTGGCAGCTTTTAAGGGATATTGGGCAGTTTGAAGAAGAATATTTCATATCCCGCACGAAAGACTCGTTTCATTACGTTGCTGATTTTGACAGTTTATTTCATTAGAAAGAGAGAGCCAGGAATAAATATAAAAAGGGTATCGGGCAATTTTGAAGAGGGGGTGTTAATAAGGGGAAATTTGGTCCTGAAAAGAATAAAGCTTTTTGAGAAGTAGAAATAACTGTGCCGCGATGATGGATTCTTCAAACTCGCCTTAAGCTGGAAACATACAATTAGTAGTAAAGGTTTGGAGAAGGAGTAAGCCAAGAAAGCACATATTGACATTTGAAAAGGCAATCATCTCTTTTTTGACCAGTTCGAATTCTATTGATATTTTATCTAATATTTTATAATATGAAATTTATGGTTTTTTCAGTAAAAAGTGACTATGTGAGAATTCCATTGATATTTTATCTAATATTATACAAATATGGACCTGGGTGGAGTGCAATATGACTTTTTATGGACCTTCGGAAAGTTATATTCCGAAGGTCCATAAAAAGTCATATTGCACTCCACCCAGGTACATATTTGTTTTATTCTATGATCACTGTGTTAATTACTGCCATTGTTGGTTTAATTCTAAAAGTGAGAACTGAAAGGGACGAGTTTGTCTGTATCAACTTGATTGCTGTCGTCTGCTTCCCAGTCTGCAGGTCACTCAGAGCAAGCTGGTGACGTCATTATAGGGCTTCCCCAACATTTCCCGCCATGGAATTCCCCATCAGTGCAGTGGAAAGTATATTGACATGCAATATAATGCATCTGGTCAATAAAACAATTTAGAGAAGCTCATGTGACCAGGAATTGACCAATCACAGCACAGAATACACAGTGATCATAAAATAATCTATAATATGAAATTAATGGTTTTTCAGTGGAAAATACAGGAAAAGTGATCTATGTGAGAATTTCATTGATATTTTATCTAATTCTATAATATGAAATTTATGGCTTTTTCAGTGGATAATACAGGAAAAGTGATCTATGTGAGAATTTCATTGATATTTTATCTAAATATTCTTTAATATGAAATTTATGGTTTTTCAGTGGATATTACAGGAAAAGTGATCTATGTGAGAATTCCATTGATATTTTATCTAATATTCTATAATATGAAATTTATATTTTTTTCAGTGGATATTGCAGGAACAGTGATCTATGTGAGAATTCCATTGATATTTTATCTAAATATTCGATAATATGAAATTTACGGGTTTTTTTCAGTGGACAATACAGAGAAAGTGATCTATATGAGAATTCCATTGATATTTTCTGTAATATTCTATAATATGAGATTTATGGTTTTTCAGTGGATATTACAGGAAAAGTGAGCAGGTCTTCAAGAGAGATGCTTGTCCACGTCATATTATTGCTGTTCTCCTGGTTGCTGTTGTACCCGATGGTTTAAGAGTTAAACATCCCAGACATACATCTGGTGCTCAATGTTGATAAAATCGTCAAGGAGTTTGACAACAGGCAGATAAGTTTTTTCTCTATTATAACACATTATACAGTGTGTTTCTGACATGGTAAAATTAGTGATAATTTATGGTTGTATCTCATTACACATACAACCTAACTGTACATCAGCAACCAACTATTGTGATATTTTTTTCTGAAATAAAGGGTCAATCAACAGGACAACATATCATTTTGGTAATTATAGACATGTGGAAGTCTTGAATAAAATCACTTCTCCCTTTTTGAGGAAATATCTTATTAAATATTGACGAGATTGTCTGATACTGACATCCTTCTTAATTTTATTGAATAATTATAACTTTGCAAAAGTGTTTTTTTCAAGATTCCCATTTGAAATTTGAAATTGTTCAAATAACATTAATATTATATCATAATGCAATTATATTTAAAATTCAATTATCAAAAAATATGTTTATTGTTATTTTTTACTTTTTAAATTATACTCAGACAGATAACACTAATTATACCACTCGATTTGCCATCACAATTGGATTAACTTTGGTCCTATAAATCTGATATAAAGGCGAGGACACTATTGTTTTGCCAAGAATACGTCATTAAATCTTTTTCCACGTTCAAACTTTGAAACACGATTATATAAGCATATCCATAAATAGGATTATGTTTGGTAATTAAGAACAATTTTACATTTAAGGTACAAAGTCTGCACGGTGGTTTATGAGAGAAAGGATGTTTTTTTTTCAGGAAATGTTTGTTTTGTGTTCCTGATTTTTTATGACTTATTTCAGCAAACATCAGTCCCAAATACTACCGGTTCAATTAGATTTATTCTTTGTGGTTTTTTTTATAGGCTTTTGTTGATTTTGGAAAGAGTAAATATGTCTAATTTTCAACATGGACGGATATTCGACTTACATAACAAAAGAGTATAATCTACTTAAAATGACTGTTTGATTGTGAACTATTATGGTGTAGCTTTAAAGTCCAGTCTTTATGCTCTTTCACGCATTTTCGGTTGAAAAAATATTAACTCATGTGCAGTTGCTTCAATTCTGAATGATAAGCACGCAGTCAATATAATCGTTTTAACGTTATAAATCTATCCGAAACTTTTATCGCGTTTTGACCGTTTCGAGCCAAACATCTATTTGATCACGCATAAACGTGGTCACCCATGGTTATTTTGTGACATCCGGTCACGCATATTGCAAGCTTTGTTAGCTTATGAAAGAGTGAATGTTTAGCTGCATTTTTTAGCTGATTTTTTAATAATATGCTTCTGACCTGAATCGACATCAGGTCAAATGTATATGAAAATAAAGCTTGTAATGTATCATCAATGGGAAATGGATGCAATATAAATCATCACATTCATTTGCGTGTCAGGCCTATAAGAGATTTTGATACAATCTCTTACCAACTTTCGGCCATCTTGGTTTTGGTACTTTCACAGCTTGGCAACAGGTATCACAAATGATTTTCACGGTAATACAATAGGTGCGCGGGGCCACGGGCCGTGGCGCAGTTGGTTAGAGCGCCAGCTTATTAGCACCAGTTCCTCTGTGGTGATCCAAAGGTCGTGGGTTCGAATCCCGGCCGTGCCGAGATTGAACTCATGATACAATTTCACACATGAGCTGAGGCCCGTGCCTAAAGGGTTAACCCGTTGTCCTTGTAAATCTGTGACCGGGCGGGTTGTCATGTCAAGGACCTGCGATATGACAATTCAGTGAGGCAGCACTATATCTGCTACAAGTAGGTCTCATCACGAAATGACTGAAATAATGTTGAAAGTGATGTAAAACCCCAAACAAACCCCAAACAAACAAACAATAGGTGCAAATGCATTCGCCGGTATCCCCTGTTCAACTATTTAATCCCCCACCACTTTCCAGTGTTTCATTTCCGCTTATGGAGAACATGTAACTGTAATCCTGTTTACAATTATTGTTTCCATCTTTGCCATAATATGTCTAGTGAACCTATATATTTAATGCATTATTTTGTATATTATTTTGAATGTTCATTTAGGGGGAAATATTAGAATATTGGACACGTATGAGTATAAGTCTAAATTTAAATTTGATATCTCCTTATTTACTATGAGAAATAAATGACCAAACATACTTTGAAGTGATCAAGGGGAATTAATACGATGGTATTCAACCATAGTTACCCAATATTGATATCATTAATCTTGATACATTTCTGGAAGAGATGTTTAAATAATGCTTTTTTTAGAATAAATATATATATATTTTTTTTATATAATATATATATATATATATATATATAATAATAATCTCACACACAACAAGTGGGGAAAAATCTATTTTCCATTAGCTGATGCTCGTTGTCACATCAATGTGGGAAAACAGTTTGATGGTTATGTGAAAATGTGCATGTTAAATAGGTTTAAACTGAAATACAGTACAGAGGCGCCATTTGTGAATTGAGGAACCGCTGTAATGTCTCTCTATGATATTTAAGTCAAGCAAACTGAAATGGTCAGTTTGTTGTGAAGGTACGATAGGGGATGCTGAATCACTAGCCTTTGTGGGTCTTTTTAATGAGTGCCCCCTGGTTTCAGATATGAAAATTACCAAAATATATGACTCATTGGAAGGGATTCATTTACAGTGTTGGAATATAGTCCCACAATCTGCAGAACCTTCTTACGTTGACAGTTTGGCATGATAAAATACATATTAAAGTAGTGATGTATAATTCAGGGTGGGGGAGCTATGGACTGTTTGACTGAAAATCTGAATCTGAACGTAGATTTCACGCTATTCCGGTCATTCACTCCACAGCTGGAGCAAAAGTGCGTCATTTTGGGACGCCCACAACCTAGCCGGACACTAAAGCGAGGCCAATCCGAAATTAATGTTGTGCAGTGAACTATGCTTTGATTGAGAAAGTTGTTTTGTTTAATCTTTAATTAACTGATAGCATTAAATCCAAATTCTCAAGACATTAACACGTTCGTCAGTTACATATAAGTATATGATCACCTGGAACTGTATTTTGACGAGAATGTTGCCCATTCTTAACACAGAAAGGTGCTCGAGTTTAAGATTGCATAAGGAGGAACAATCCAGACTTGTGGGGCACAAAAATTGCCCTGAAAACGTTAAAGAGAGGTCAAATCGTTGTTTAGCGGAACCACTTAATTTCAATCAGAATTGGTGTCCGGTTCAGAACAAAGTTATGACTGTATATGACTTGGCTGAGCTGCGATTACTGCCCGGCATTATACAGAGCTCTCCCACCCAATGATGCTATGCAACCATTTTCTGTGTTAAAAGATATGAAATTTCAAGATATATCAAAGAAATTCATTTTTGATTATGGAATAATAATCAATAATTTCATTACAAATGTAAATACCATTGTGTTATTTAAATTTGCCTAAAAATAATATTTCATTAATTTTAATCTTTATGCATATAGGTAGCCTGATCACTAACATTTGAGCAGCTTTCCTGTACTTTGAAAACGGTATATTTAAGTGCAAAAAGGATGAATCTCTCCAGAGGGCATGCACCGCCAACATCCATATATCGCTTTTTCGATAAAGTAATTCGTTTATAAAATCACCAAGAGGAAAGCATGACAGGATGTTGTATTATTCATTTCCGTGCGTGGAAAAAATTCGAAAAAAGAAAATATGCCACAGAACACCCCTAATAAAATTCATATTTGTTGTTTTTATACTGTAAGAACACCTTGCAAAATGTATTATTTTATTATATTTTTCAAATCTGTACTTTGTCATTATGAATGGATAGGCGCAGAGATTGCGGAGTTTTCAAAATCAGATGTCACATGGACTCAACTTCTGAATTCTACCCATTTTGAACTCAGTCTTATAAAATATATCAAATTGATTTGATTTATATTTGTACTCAAATTTCGATTTGTTTTGTACTTTCTCATTTGAAATGTACCTTTTTCATGCGGAACAACTGAGATCAACACAAGCCAACGGTCAAAGAGCTGTGCTGGCAATGAAATTTTTGGTAATGTTTGTGAACATTTCCTGGTAAATTGGTTCATGAATGATTTATTTAAGTATTTGACGGTATGCAGGTCAAAAACAAATCAATTTAGTAAATACAAAGTATGGTAGTATGACCAATATGGCAGCCTGACTCCATCAAACCTACATTGCTTCTCAAACCGACGCTATATTTAGACTAGCAGATTGAGGCACTAGATGTTCCAGGTATGTATGTATGTGCGATAGAATTCACTCTTCGACAATTCATGTTTTATACCAAAAGAACAAAAATATGAGTCTCATGAAAAATAGATAAGATTACTCTTTTGAGAGTACTTCATATTTTCCGTGAATAGCTGAGATGTGGATTCAGAGATGAATAGGTTTAACGAACAGAATGACAGAATCACCCCCCTTCTTTCTGCAAAAGCTATGCTGATACCGTCAGCAGAGTTAAAACAAGTTTCTCATTATTTAGATTAATACTTTAATGCATCGTTTCTTTCTTTTCAGGCTGATGACATGTAATAGCAAGGCAGTGAAATAGTATGACCATATAAGACTAATTGATACTCTGAGTGATCAGACCTATCTATATATTTAAATCAAACTGATATAATATTATTTGTAAGCAAATTGATCTCTTTCAAAATGGTTTTTGGCAAAATCTGCTTCAGAATGAATACACTTAATCGGACCTTCTCTGCAGTTATTATTTGATTAAAGTCACTTCAAGGACTTCTTAACATTATTCCTCGTCTGTGATCAATATTGCAGCTTAATCGCGATTACAAGACTTATGTTTATGGTTATCTGGCTGCAGGATTATGAACAAGTATATCGTAATATCAAATATATTTGTACCAATTCACGTCCATTTATGATATATAATGATATGTGACGTTTGAATATGTGTGCAATAAATGTGTTTGTGTTTTTTACAGAACTGAGCAGGCAAACCAGAAATATTAAATGATATTTAATTTATAAAATGCATCAGTTTTGTTTTATTTTAGGAGGGAGCACAATTTAGCCCTCATCAGATCAATTGCTACTGGAACACGGCGCCCTACTCTTTTCGAAGAATGCCCGGGGAATTATTTTTTAACATTATCACTTTGGTATAATAAAACTTACAATGATCCATAAATCGGATGAACCGGAAATCAATTCATGGATTTATGGTACGGCCTTTACCGGAAATATTATGTGGCACACGTTTTTAACATTTTGAATATTTTCCCTCAAACTTTATCAGCCGCAGTATGGACGAAGATAAACATTCAAGAATCCTACACTTAAACTGGGGCATATTTTCACTGTGGACCTGAAGGTAATTTAACGATTTCGATAAGGTACAGTTTGAACGGTGTTTTTTTCGACAAATTTGTCACTTTAATAAATACAAATATACTACAAGTGTCACCTCTAAAGCTACCATCGTTATTTGATTCTTAGCTTGGATAACTTAAGATGAGCACTTTCTCTAATACTTTACACCTTATATAAACATTATATCGGTTTTGACATAACACAATTTGGACTGCATTAGCACTGGCCTACGTTTGATTAATTTATTAGATATAAATATTTTGTACTGAAGTCCAAATGGGTATGTCCCGGTGTACTACATTACTAGTTCACAAAATCTTTGGGTTTTGTGTGTTAATCAGTTTCAGATTCTTAGATCTGAAACTGGTGTTAGGCATCATGGCCCGCTGCTGCTGGAAAGGAGATAGGTCACCTTCCTTTCAAGGTCACTGATGTAACAACTTGGAAAGGTATCATTCACTTATCTATTCACTTAGAGAGATTAGTTACATGGTTAAATTTGCCCTTCATAAAGCTGTCCTCGAAGATCAGTTATGCTTGAAGGTCAATTATGCTCGAAGGTCAGTTATGCTCGAAGGTCAGTTGTGCTCGAAGGCAAGTTATGCTCGAAGGCAAGTAATTCTCAAAATTAATGATTTTCCTTTCCTTCAAGGTGATGGCTATTCTATTCGTAAGGTAAAATAGGTCAGACAATGATAACTCTCCGATAAACAATTCCAACTTCAACGCCAAGTATTTAAATGTCTGAGAATTTTTCGAAAAGTGTGGGGAAATTGTGTCTCGGTGAAGAACAAATATTCAGCTTATGCAAAAGTCACAGATAGTTCTATTTGATGATGAGCTGATTTTGGTGTTGGATCCCAAATGAATATGCCTTGTACGTCATTCAATTGCCGCTATCTTCTTAATTTAACTTGTTAGATTAATGCCTTTCCATTAAGTATAATCTATGTCAATATTAGGCCTAGTTGGTTTATATATTATACCTGAATTGGCTTCTCTTTATTGTGACAACATTACTTTATTCTTGTTAGTGTTCACAAGATCTGGCTCGCACGTTTGTTTACATGTTTTAGATCCCAATACTCTTTACAAGAGACACTGATGATGTGGTATTAATATTGTGTAATAATGAATTTATTACTTCATCATTTTAAGTTCATTATTTTATGAGCGTTTAATCAATGTGCAATTGTGGCTAACAATTTAGTTTTTGGCTATGCTGACTTTGCCATTACTATTCATTATCATAACATATGATGTCCACATAGGTTCTACAGTGAGGGGGACACTTTCTGTCTTTCTGTCTGTCAGTCAACTTTGATCTTCCATTTTTTATTGTTTTCGTCTATCACTCAGATGTTAAAGAGGCTGCCATTTTGAACAACATGATAAATATCAAAAAATAAGATAACAACGACAGTTCGGGCCAATGTGTAACATACATTTTGATTGACCAATAAGCGCTCAAACCTGCTCTCGGAAATAATTTAAATGATCTTTTTTAAAGAATTTGCAGGAAACGTTCGGAAACATTACAAAAAGCAATTATCAGCATAGCTCCAAGGCCCATGTTTTCATAATTGGATTTTAGAGTTGTTTGTGCACTTTTTATGTGCAATTCCGGCATTTTGTTTTCGATGGAGCGACCCACAATCGGCCTGTACCGGAACCAGATCTTGGGATATGCCTCAAACACGGCGTGTGCTCATTACATAATGGTGGCTGTTTATTTATGCATTGAGATGGCTTGAAGTTCGTATTTGTGCAGTTTAAGTTCCCTGTAATCTCAGATACTTCCCCGAGGAGATGTGATGATTTATGCAATTTCATTTTATTGTTTTTCCGGATAATAAAGCTCTTTTGTGATCTTCTACAACCTATGTGTTTCAGCAATTAATCGCCACTGTTATGCGGATGTCTGGTGCAATAAAGACTGATGTAAATCTTGCATTGTGTCTTCAGTGTGGCATGTGATGGCAATTCAGTGATATAATATACCAATCTACTTCACACGTGTCTACTGCCTTTATTGTTATGGCAATTTGACACATCCTCAGTAAATCAGTACGGATGCTTTTATTTTGTAATATGACATAAGTTAAACTGAGCACTTACCTAGAATCATTTTGGCTGGTGACTCCGGAGGTAGCCAAAATATGACCAGAGTTAGTGATGATAGTAGCACACATGGTAGAATCAATATATAATTGTAGAAAGCTGCTATCCTTTTAAGAACTAATGTAAACGTTAGATCAGGATATGGTTCTTCACAGCAGGGGTAATATTTGACGTTTTTCCTAGCCGGATGGGCCACCAGGCCCCATTCATTGCTCTCTATATAGTCTGTGATATCTACCTGCTCCAGGGCATCATAGAAATCAATATCCAACTTGAAGCCGTCATATGTCCAGGAACCAAACTTAAGAAGGCACGTTTGTTTATCAAACGGGAAATGTGTGATATCAATGGAACATGTGCTTTTATATATAGCCATGGGGATCCACAACACTGAACCATCACTAGACACGACGGCCATGGCCTCTCGCTGCTCCTTCAGGCGTGTATCAGCACTGAAATTAGTCATCGTGGTTTTTTTTGTATATTTATATAGTGTCAACAATCAACAACATGTCATCAATCATAAATTGCAATAATGATGAAAGTAATGCAATGCAAAAGAAATGTTTCAAAATTATTTTTTTTAAATGCATGCAAAAAAGTGAAAAAAGTAGAAGATGATACGTATGTTGAGACCCGCCTGTTTGCTTGCTCCTCTTGGTAATGTCGCTCATTATTGCTACAAATGCATTGCGCTTCCCGACAGGACGACGACAAAGATTTATATCAATAATATGTATGCCCAATAATTAAATATCACTAGTAGCATTGTTGGTATACTACATTGTGGCATACTTACTAATTATATAAAACTATATCTGGGGTCCATATTTTTGTGGCGGGCACTCTAACATGATCCACACCTCCAAAGTCCTCTGGGTCCCATTTCAGCAAAATATCATACCACATCTGTAAGAAAAAGATCACCTTCTAACTCTTTTCTAGCTGAATTCCCCTATTTTGCCAACCCTTGTTTCTAACCCTGGACGTTGTAAAGGTGTGTTTTTTTTTGGTGGAATGAATAAATGAATTATTGGTTTTCATTCAAATATTCACTCCAATAGTTTTCATTGACTTTGAGGGTAGCGCGTTACTCATCAAGGATTCTGTTCAGAGATGCAGCTCAGCTGGGGTGTTCTCCATTCCAAAATAGCAATGAAAGTGAGAATCGTCGGACAGATCAAATGAATCAAAGATAAAGGTGTAAAATCAGGTAGAGAGATAAGAGAAATAGGTTCAAGCAACCAGAAGACGCACGATAGAGTGTTGTCCCAATTCTGTAACCACTTGGTCTTATTCCCACTATAAACACTTTGGGGAATTCTTAACTTTTAAAACTCTACTTCATATCTATTGATTTCTCCTTATTATTTTTGAAGTGGAATTGAAAAACAAATAGTACTATCAAATAAAGTAAAGACCAAAACTGTAATAAATAATCTAAAAGAAAAATGTTCTTATATTTGGTGAAATGAGGGATTAGATATAGATACATCTATGTGAAAATCCAGAAACAACAGCAAACAGAACCTTGGTTTGAAAATGCTTCATAAAATATATAGAGTTCTGCTTCATGCAATCTGCTCCAGAGTGGGACGGGTTGGATCATTCGCTTCCAAATCTCAGGGTCTCCATTTACACCGGGTTACATGTGGAGTGATATTTTGCTATTTTGTTTATCAGAATGATGTGAATGAAACAAAATGGAAGCTACTATAATATGACAATGCACTTGACATCTTACACTGTGTATGTATAGGCTTTATTGTAATAAAATATACACTGACACTAAAGACTAAGTTAACTTTGTGGTTGCAAGTGTTCGCACGCTTCATCATAAGTAGTACCACACACGCAGAGCATAAACTATATTAGAACACATACCAATATAAAGACACCCATAGTTTATTGATTGATTTTTCATATAAATTTGGTATTAGAGGTTTATTCTTATTGAAGCTTTTCAACGTTTGCAATATGATTCTTAATGCAGAATACTACTTTGGTGTTTCGTTCACAAGGGGGTAGATTTTATGGTGGCAGTATGACTGGTTTGCATAAATTTCCAGGTTTGTTGAAATAAAATGATAGGCATGTGAACTTACACTGAGATATGTCTTATGCCACAGAGGATGAGGAAAGCAGACAAATTGCTTATCAAAGCCAAGCAATGATGTCTAAGGGGTCATAGCTTTAGTGAAAGGTACATGACATCTATGTACTTCTGCCCCTGTAGATGAAATGCACGTTTTAGATAACAGAGATGGAAGAAAATACACAAAAAACTATGCCAGCTAGACATATGCATCGGATGTATAATTCTCAAATGGTGGGTAATTTTTTTACATAATATGTAATATGGTAAGTGAATATGTAATATGTCTCTTTAGAGACAACAATGTCCACAATGATGTTTAGAATAAATGAACTGAGTTCCTACATTTTTAGGCACAAGTCCAAATAGGACAAACTCTGGATTGATATAAACAAATGCTTTAATTTCAATGAGCTCCAAAACGTAATTGTTTCTGGTTGTCAAGTGGGGAATTAACCTCCGATACATATGCCTTTGAAAGTATCTACTTGTGTACGCCTATCAGACAACAGACTTAATGCAGACCAGAGAGGTCAGGCCAAAGAAGACATAAGCAGTATTGCCCCAATGCTTCTGAGGCTTACATAAAGGCAATGCAAACCAGAGATACATATACATGAACGGGAAAACAAATCCGTATGCACTAAACTGGTCACTGGGGAACCATGGACAGGGCAAAGAAGAATGGTAGCAATGTATCACAACATAGAAACCACGCCCAGGTTAGGGGGTATAGGTGCAATATATCCTAGCTAGGGAGGGAGTATAGGAGCAGTATATCCTGACTATGGTGGGGATATAGGAACAATATATCCTGGCTAGGTAGGAGAGATATGAGTAGTATATCCTGGCTAGGGTGGGGGTATAGGAGAAATATATCCTGGCTAGGGTAGGGGAGATAGGAACAATATGTCCTGGCTAGGGTGGGGGAGATAGGAACAATATATCCTGGTCAGGGCAAGGGAGTATAGGAGCAAACAAGGAAATACGGTACTGATTTCTGACTGGTAACCATGGCTATTGCATTGGGATAATGGTAGTAGAACCATGTCCAGGTAAATGAGGAGATAAGCTTAGTGAATTTCTGATGGAGAAGCATGGGAATGGTAGGTGTATGGGATCACTATTAAAGGTCACAACAAAACCTTAAAGGATGTAGGTCTTTAAAAGGTCTGAGGATATAGTCCATTGTTCCTGCATATAAACGTTTCCTATTATTTGCTTCGGTCAAAGAGTCAAATTAAAATCTCTCAATTTGAGTATTTCTTTGGGTGAAAGAATCTAAGGTGTTGTTTTTGACAATAAAACAGTCTACATGCCTTTCAGGCGTGCTCACCAAGGAACACATCAACTACGTTTTTTTAAATTATACACGTGTAATGTCATAAAGGATAAGGAAATGTTAAGCTCATACAAATTGTTTACTTACAGCATAACATACGCAAGGGGGAGATGATATTAAAATGTAACAGTAAATTGCACAGAGAATAATCTATTTCTCGTGTCCTCTTAGATGTAGATAAAATCAATCAAACTAAGATTACAGTATGAAGTTCTATCCTACCCTACTGCAGGTAAACGAGAGGGTATCTATGCATGCTGACACTGCCTGTTACATGGAGAAGCGTAAGCATTTTCAAGACATGCTCACCTATTCATTAAAAAGTTAAACCCCGAGTGATGGGTAGAAACAGGGTTCACTTCCAATGAAATTCATATCAATTTATGTATTGGTTGATATTAATCTATTACTATTACTAATGGGCACAAGTTACAGAAAAAAATGAACAAGTTGATATGCTTTGAAGTGGCCAAGACCTTACAAATTGGGACACACCTTTGTCAGGTAGATTGCACCCAGGGCCCCAGTTATTCTTCTTTTAAAGAGTTTGAAATATTATTGGTGTTTTTTATTTTCCTACAGGACTATGATTGCATTAATTAATGAGTATGCAAAAAAAAAACGAAATCAAAATGCAAAATAAACGCAAGGATGTAGAGAAGAAACAACAGTCACTGATAAAACTTTGATGGGAAACAACGCTACCCTTGAAATCGGTTTCACGTGGTACTGGATCATAAATTTCATTGATTGGCAGTTCATTTTGACTGCTAATTCCCTTTACAACATCCTATAAGTTTGAACATGATTCCAAAATGTGAATACAAAATCGAGTCATTTGTGTTAGATGTCCAACAAGCTGACACCTACCTGGAAACCAATGTTTTCCTTAACAGTTTCCACATGTCTTCTTCAGATTCATTTCCAGTCACAAAATCCAAATATTAAACCTCTTTAAAGACACGAAACGTGAAGACGCGTATTCAAAATGTATGTTGTACAAAATCTGAAGTGTGCGAACACTTGTTTCTGTTTATTGGAAAAGGGCTAGCTAGTGTATCGTACCAAGGGAGAGTGCACAGTGGACAGGACAAACACACAACATATATATATATACAGCACAGAGTGTGCTGGATAAACTGATTTAATGTGGGCTTCAATCAACATGCACTTACTACAATTTATTAAGATACACTGTCAAATATAGTGAAAGATGGAGATCTTATGACATACCTTTCATAGAGCGAGATATGCCGGTAAAATCTTTAATAATCATTTAGTACACAGTATGCATGGCACTGCACTGATATATCGCTCTCTGACATTCATGATAACCCATTGCTTTCTCAACTAAGATACATTATCACTTGTGGAGAATGAAAAGATTATATTTCTCAGTAAAATATGGCGCGGTCACTGATAAGATGCTGACTTCCTGAGAATATTCTGAGCAAATATAAAACTCATGTTTTATTTTATTCACCTAATTACCCATGATACATTTACTCTTTCACTCAGTCAATGATTCTATTGTGTTCAGTATTTGGCAGGATACAATTACTCTTGCCACCTCTCATATTCACACGCTATGCAGCACACAACGTCAAATATCAAATAGAAACTTTAAAGAAAGGTCCTGAATATCTCCACAAGAAGGGACAAATAAAATAAATCACACAAAACAAAACAACAAAGTCAGACAAGGAGGGGGAGATCAGAAAATAGCTTTAAAGAATAAAGGGATTGTAGAGGGTATATAGTAGAGATTTAGTGGAAGTTGATGTGCACTATGGTGGTATGAGGTATGTGCTTCACACCTGCGTGAGAGCCACATCAGTATTTTTAGATCCCATATGACACGCCTAGTGATCCTGGCTGGGTGCTGGGATATACAACAATGAATTACAATCAAATACTTATGCTTCCGCTCTGTCCATAGGAAAATACCAAAGGCTTTCTCTTTTTTATTATTTATGGTGTTGAACTATACTTCATAACATGCTACATGACTGTTTCTCTTTCTTGTCTCACTTTACATAAGGATTTATTGAATAAAATGCATTAATTTTGTTTGCAGAATACTTCTAATAGAATTAACAGCAGTTTATCATTCCCTTTGCCGATAACCTTAAATGATACCTTTACGTGTGAATTGGTTAATGCATATATGTACAACTGCGTCAGAACCAGGGAATAAATAAGGCAAATTAAGCAGTTAGTGACAGCATTACAAAAGTCACACAAGCAAATTCATTAAATCTTTCCCTTTCATGTCTTCTCACATATATATAACCTAGTAAATGGTTACTGCATTCAATGTCCTTGCATTCAATGAAATCTCATAGATGATATCGTCATTAAGCGAAGAATAAAAAACTGAGAGAGCATGTCCATTGCTGTGATGTCCAGTATTAACGCGGACTGCCTGAGATCACAGAAAAAATCGCTAAATATATTTTTTCTGTGGCCAAGTTACCACCATGGACGTGCTCCCTCTATAGCTGCGTTCTATGTCCTACAAATGCTAGATATAAAGTAGTTTAGTGACTTACATATCTGCTCCATACATTAGTCGTGAGCACCTGGTTCTTCTCGTCCAGGTCGAGGATCTGAATGAGAGCCAGCCCATAGTTGACCCTGACCGTCTCTGACGTGTTGTAGACGGGACGACCAACGATGCCAACTCTTTCATAGTTCTTTAGCAGGTATTTGATGAGACGTTTCTCATCGGACATCGTCATCCCATCTGAAAGTACAACAAAGTAGGACAAGGTCATTTTGGGTGCTCAGAACATTAAAAACGAACACAAGGTCAAATGGGTGCTCGGTGTGTCAAAATTAGGACAAAGTCATTCTGAGCGCTCAGAACATCAAAACGAACACAATGTCAATCCGGTGCTCAGTGCTTCAAAACGAGGACAAAGTCATTCTGAGGGCTCAGAACATCAAAACGAACACAAGGTCAATTCGGGTGCTCAGTGCTTCAAAACGAGGACAAAGTCCTTCTGAACGCGCTGAGCATCAAAACGAACACAAGGTCATTCTGGGTGATCACTGGTCAATTAAGTTACAATACCCAGCTTTTGAAGACAAGACGAATGACCATAACTTAAAGGTTAAATATGAGTCAACGTCGAGAACAAACGAGGTCATGCAGCTTGAGGAAATCCCTATTACCTGATAGATTGTAGTCCTGATTATTCCTATCAAGTGGTATCCCTTTCAGATACTTTGTGTATGGAATTTCCATACCCAAATTAAATGTGTCCATAACAAGCATTATATATAATACCACTATGAATGACAGAGAAAATTGTCTGGAAATGTGCAAATCCATTGTAAAAGAGTGGAGGTAGATATATATGTCCGCGGGACATGCCTGCTATGCCCATTCTGTTCTCTCAATATATTATCTATGTGAATTTTTATGCTGATAATGAGAGCTTATGGATATCTTGATTTGTGTTACATCAGGGGACTTCAGATTATGGAAGTCATGAATAGAATGATAATTGCTCACTGCAACAAGCTCGCAACAACCGGACAATGGCACTCTATACACAGGAGAAATGGTGCTCACTCTTTTGTTTATGAATGACCTTTTGTTGGACTGGCTAGCAACGAGTGGTAACTCGACATGTACAAGAGGCCTTGAGTATGCCTGGATTTGTATACTTGATATGACAAAGATGACATCAGTTTATTTCAATGGCCATTCCGAACCTCCCTTACAATATGTTATTCAATATGACATTTAAATAGACAAATATGAAAACATGACCCTATTGATTAGTTTGGTAAATGGCAACCACTCATTGTGTCATTCGTTAATTGCGGATTTCTATTAGAAGTATAGCAATATCAATGTCTACCCTTTTTTGATGGGACAAGAATATATATGAATCACGTGGATGAATCATGCAACATTTCTCTGTGATCTACAGAAAAGACTGTAGCAATGCTAGATGTGTACATGTCTAGTATTCCCACCAACAGACGCACTTGATGAAGTTCGTGAGTTGCTTTCCAATTAATGATACCAGACCTCAACTTGGGTAATCTCGTGACTCGCCGCCAGGGATGATTGAAGCGCTCAATGACATTGATTGCGTAACTAACATTAATCAAGCAGTTCTGTGCAGGAATTGCGTTTGCAAACTTCACTAATACTTTGTCAAATCAACGTACAGAAATCTCACAATAGGTGCTTCGCCGCTTATATCAAATGCGTAGGATGTAAAAACGTCAGTAGTTTAACATATGAAGGATAGGTTGGTATTGTTATCAAAAAGTATTAAGTTATTTGTACAACTGAATAAAACATGTATAACTCATTTCTTATAGTTCAATTGTGTCTTAATGAATTGATTAAATCAGACATTCGCGAACAACACATGTATTAGACGTTTTTAAGAATTGGGACCTGAATATAATTTAATATCATCTGGTATATTATGAAGCAGCCCCAAGGAATGATTTGACTGGGATCAAACCTTTACAATTCTTGCAATTATGTAGCTTCATCGTCTTTCAACCCAACACGCTACATAATCTAAGCTGTAATATATACCATTACGATTTTGGTGCAAATATGTTTGGAAACCAGATGGCTCTTGTCTGATAGGTTACATAATCAGAAATTAAACAGATTAAACCAAGTTACCCACTCTGGATGTAATTACCCTTTCTAGAAATAGTCCTTAAGGTTCCAAAATGTCTGACATGTTCTATGCATTTGTCTGATAACATCAATGACATGACAACAAAGTTACCATCCCATTCATTACATGATAAGACATATTTCTTCAAAGACAAATTGACATTGTTGGTACTCTACTTTCTTTTGGACTCTATCATATATCACCTTTGATGGGAGAGAGAGAGGCTGTCAATGTGAGTTCCCCAATGGTACTATGTATAAGAATGAGCTAGTACAATATCTGGGATGTTTCCTAGATGTGTTGCCACTAATAATAGGCCCTGATAATAGGAACACATCTTCTATATCTCATACAAGCAATTCCCCCACATATGACATGCATATGCTTGACATGCATTACTCGCCCAACAATCCTCCCCCTTCCATTCATTAATATAGTCACATGTTTGCAGTTATTCTCTCATCAAATATACAGAAAACATTCAATAAAATAAAAAATGAACACTCAGAGGTGACTTGATGTCATTGATCTATGAGGTGTGTATGATACATGGTGTGCTCCCTGCATACCTACCGGGCAGAACTAGGAGAACGATGAGGGGTAGAATCAGTGAGGGGAATAGGAGTGCCATCCGGGCGGTGTAGACGCCATGGGGTCGCCGCTACTTCCCTCCACCCCTACTGTCTTATACCCGTGCCACCTACCAGATCATCTTTTCTCATTAATCCAACCAAATCTTGTCCTTTGCCTTTCACACTACTCTCCCATGTGTTGATAATCCTCTTTGTGAAGTAAGAAATTCCAGATTGAGGTGAGAATTACAGGTCTGTGTGTGAAGTGAGGTGTGTCAGGCTTGTGATCAGTGCCTCAGACACGGTACTCAGACACACGGCCCGCACAGAAAGCAGTGGGGGCAGGGGCAAGCCTGTCTCCCTGCTCCGCTACCACCCTTATTACCTACATTTATTGCCCATCAATTTTCTTACTTATTAATATGTAGTGGTTACACACTCTCTCATATCGAACGCTCGCTAATGTTCTCATCATTTGTTAAGTGTTTCCTTATGATCGTGTAACATTATAAGAAAACAAACAATTCCACCAAGATTTGAAACATAGCCTCGGCACTTGTTTGCAAGCTACACATCCAGCCCTATGGATGGTTAGTGGGCAGAGTAAAACACAGCTAAATAGGATTAGCGAGGAGAAGGAAGACTGGCTTGGCGGGGTGGTGAGAGACCCGGGAGACAAGGGTTCATAAGCGGGGCAGACAGTGACACCGTCTGGGCGGCGACCGGGCACTCCTCATACCGGGCAGACACGGTCTCTAGCACAACCACCCGCATCCTCCCATGTTAACAAAGTTAGCCATAGACCACTCAGGACGTGGTGCAGCCTCTATCTAAAGCTATCCACACAATGGAAGAGACACCCTGGCAAGCAAATGGCCTGCTTTGTGCATTAACTATATCATGTGAGAATTGTGTTAGGTTCCACACTTAACCACATATACGGCCTCCGACATATGTAAACTACCCTCTTTACCACAGATACATCCACACATATGTGTAACTACTTCCGCTACCACACATATATCCATACATATGTGTAACTACCACTGCTACCACAAATATATCCACACATATGTGTAAATACCCTCGCTACCACACATATATCCACACATGTGTGTAACTACCCCTGCTACCACACATATATCCATACATATGTGTAACTACCCTCGCTACCACACATATATCCCGACAACCTCCAAAACCACTTTGTGAAGAGCGCATTTTTATGATACGATATAAAGTGTGTTCTCAAAAATCATTGTCATCTTCAAAGGAAGTGTTACACTAGTTCATATTCTTCGTTTTTGATTTTTGATATTGTTGGAGTGACTCTATATTCCAGATGCGCACCGAGAGAACATTGATTAAACTTGTAATGCAGTGCCAAATTTGCACCCAGTGACAGAAGTGCACAAGGGATTCTGTTCCAGCTAGAGTACATATACACCGGATGGTCCCAGTAGATATTTCCTGCACTAATCAACAAGAATTGCTCTACATATATCTCTATATTAACACATAAACGCGATGAACAAATGATATGTTACATATTAACACAAAACTCAATGGACATAAATAATGTGACAAAACAACTTATCTACTCGAGTAACATATTCCTACATTTCCCTTTCAAACAAATTACTGTGATTATAATTTTTAATCTGAACATTTATATCCAAGTATTAATGAAAACCTTCTATTCTTCGGAAAAGATGGGCAGATCTTACATAATGCACCTCCAATTCCCTTCCACGTCTAAGATCTTAATCTGCAGTAATCCACCACAGGGATGATCCACTGTGATCAGCTTTGATCTAGGTTATTATGCTGGGTTTTGAAGCACGGATTAATGACGTGATGTATTCTTTAAGGTTAAATGCCAACTATAGATAATGCTCCATCATTCTAAATCCGATCATCTGCAAAAATCTCATTGCAAATCAAACTTATAGAATTTCTATATGTCTGGCCGATCGAAAGATACATGCTTTCTATCCACATTGAGAGTTCTACCTTTGAGTTTATGGCTTTGAAAACATTTCTAGGATTTATTTGTTCAATTGTTTAAGGCTAAATAAACGTTGATTAAAACAACGACACAGTAACAGTTGAATGTCACACGATACATATATAGTTGATAATGTTATGCAACAAGGGTTTTGTTGAATGTTACACGAAAAGGAGATAATTGAATGTTACACGGTAAAGGTATAGTTGAATGTTACACAGTAAGGATATAGTTGAATGTTACACGGTAAGGGTATAGTTGAATGTTACACGAAAAGGAGATAAATGAATGTTACACGAAAATGAGATAAATGAATGTTACACGGTAAGGGTATAGTTGAATGTTACACAGTAAGGATATAGTTGAATGTTACACAGTAATGATATAGTTGAATGTTACACAGAAAGGATTCAATTGAATGTGACACGGTAAGGAAATTGTTGAATGTTAAACAGTAAGGAGAGACTGTCACACAGTAAGGATATTGTTGATTTTTACACGGTAAGGATTAAGTTACATGCTACACGATGATGTTCGGATTGAATGTGATGCGTCAATCTCGGTGATTTTCAATGTCACACGTTAAGAGTAATGTTAAATGTTACTCGACAGGGTGATGCCTCTGAAGGTCTCTGAAAGTCTATTATTACACATTTTCAATATATATGTACACCTGAACGTGTCCAATTTGATAATTGTTTTGCGAATACAATATAATATGGTTCAATGTATATTTATTACTTCTTCCATTTTTATTCTGATTAATGTAGTGGGTACATTAGAGGGTGTCTGTAAAGTTTTACCAACATGCCATCGATTTGTCATGAGAGTTTCAACAGCCAGAATTGTGAGATAACCTTTATATCAATTCTCTCCATTCCTCATTTTTCACGAGTGCTGAATATTTTCTCATATTAAGTCTTCAATTTGTTGTTACTCCTCAGTTCAGAAACCTATCAGGAAATGCACGATTATTTTCGGAAATTTGTGTCCATGTCTCAATGTACACTTTTCATTTTCACACGGTCTCTTTATCTAATCCAGTTCTAGGATTATTGCAGTTATAGAATTGCGCCCAGGCGAGGGCTATAGATATAATACGCCTGTTTGTTTTCTTACGATAAAATATGTCTATACAATAGCGATTTGTGTAGCATGTCCGGAATATGTTGATCTATGACCTTCTACGAGACCATGTGACCTTCCGCGAGACCACGTGACCTTCTACGAGACCAACTAAGGTCGGCATTCAACAGCATAATCCAATAGAGGAAGTTTGATTCATGGTCCGCGTGAATTTGGAGAATGCTTATGTCAGACATACAAGTGCAAACAACGCCAAGCAATTGCATCCCTTCAAGTATGTTTTTCTATAGGATTACACAATGAATTATTTTGTTTCTGAATAGAAGATTATGTGTTACAAAGAATTAACTAAATATTATGTTTAGAGTTTTTGCTTCAAATAGTCCCAAAAGAAGATACAAAGTGAACTTGCCAATTCTTACGCCATATATTATACAGCGTAACCAAAGCTAGTTAAAGGGGTCCTCTTTGTACATATACACCAATGACCTTCAAATAAACAATGCTGCGGTTTGTGCATACCTGATATCATGAGAAAACGTCTCCCTTGATTAATAACAAAGATGTTATTAAAATAGAATTCACGAAATGCACATGACGAATAAGCAATAATAGAGAATAATTCTGAAATAACATGATTATTGGGCTTTTAACATAAAATGACAGCGTGTTGGTCTGTACATGTCCAGGGATCTTCCTACTGCATCCATGCAAAAGGGTGAACTAATAGGAAAAAAATAAATATGCAATTCTTGGTATTTTTTCGCATAGAATAAGTGGGTGAGCCTGGTGCGGCACACGTGTAAGGTCCAGCTGGGAGGCGTGAATATACATACCCAGTCCTGAGATAACAGAGATCTCACATAAACATTTGCCTACCAAAGTACGGGGCATTTACTGTGCACATTCTGGCCCCACCAACGTAACTATGTCATACAGGATCAAGATGTGTTAGTTCATCTGGTCATCATTGAAATCTATGCGCATCACATTCAGTAAATCTGCTGGAATCTGTATGTCTTTGTTTATGCAAAAAAAATCTTAATTCTGGGAAACTCTGCTAAAGTCAAACAAAAAATATTATGAAATATCCATCTTAATCTTGGAATTTCTGGGACATATAACTATTTTGTAATCATTGAGTGTGATCATTATGCTTGTTGGGAATAAATCATGTTTTAACTATCAAGATTTATACCGGGAGCCTTTATTAAAAATAGATAAGTGCTATATATAAACAATGAATGTACTTATCAAGAAAAATAAGATATTTGGAGATGAAAGTTATATTGTAAACAACCGAATTAACGAGGCACCTAAACTTTTAAAAAAATGGTACGCCAAAAATGAATAAACATTATCACTGGAACAGATTCTTTCTATTCCAGAAATACCAAAACTGTTTTTTTAACAAATGATGTATATCTATGACCAAAATCTTGCTGAGCAGAAATTTTCTAATGGCAGTGCTCCCAGCATGAAGGCCTGATGCCATCTTTGATGAGGACAAGATGGAAATAAAAACAGGAAGATTTTTAACCAGTTTTATCTGAATTTCCTGCCATGATTGGCTTCTTGAGTAGTGAGCAATCTTCAAAATATTTCATTATGTCAAAAATGTCAAACATTCATGGCCAATATCGCGACAGGTTTGGGTTAAAAATATATCTTATGTTACCTACAACAAAATTTAAAGATCTAGGCACTGAGAGAACCATTGATATGATCATTGCTGTATCATTGTGCAATATTTACATTATTGAGAATACAAATTGTTCTTGACTCCGCAGCGGACAACTAAAACCATGTCATGACAGAATAAATACAGAGTGCAATCTCCATGTTGACCTGATTTTAAAGTTGGGCCCATGAGGGATGCCTCAATATGGAACCCTAAATTATTCTTAGAAAAGCATATTTTTAAGTATAAATGGATGCTGGCGTCAAAATGGCGAGCAGAAATGATGTCACAGGGGACCAGACTAGACGGAGCAAGATGTTATACGGCAACGCTGACTTGCTGCGCCTATCAAATTAGGGCTTAGAGAAATTGTCCTTCAAATCAAATTAAATACCCACCAAACATCCACAAGCAGCAATTTCCGTGAAACAGAGAGTCATCCAGTGATAGGGCTCACGATCAAGGAAACGTGGAGTATAATTTAAGGCTGTTCAAGTATCCCTTTGAAATTACTGTTGAGAAACTTGTTGCATAAGAACGTTAATTAAATTGTGATTCAAGTAGAGACAAGAATTAACGAGTGCAAATACAGGAACAGAAGATACGATGCCTGAATTCATCAAGATGGTGGGTATCTACAAACATATACTCTTCGGTATAAAATCTTGATTTGTCATCATTGATGCTACAGATATTTGGAGTGAGGGAAGATGATTGACAGGTGTAGAGTGGCTACCTGCTGAGCACCGAGGGGGAGAAGGTACATGGCGTGTTATATTACACGTGAGAACCCCACCTGAGCTGCTCTGCTATCCCCTCTATGGGAGAACACTGACATTGTATCTTCCCTTACTTTAAGACACCCACCAGATTATTCTCACTGTTGTTGAGAAACTATAAGCTAGATTTGACACGGAATGAATTTTTTTTTCAGTATTAGCGATTTAAGATATTCTTATAAATGTATATTGGCGTTATCTCTTCCTTAATTAACCAAATTGCATAGATATTATGAGTCGTCGATTTAATCTAGGCTTTACTACAGGAACAGTCACAGCAACTGCATTCCACGTGTCGTAAGCTACAGCATCTATCGACCCACAACCCATTAACTTTATCTTTATCTTCGTCTTAAATATACCTGAGACAGGAAGCAAAGTGAACTACATCTTCGTTGCGTCACCATACACTCAACCTTGTCATCCGACCTGTAACTCATCGACTGAAACACGCATTTGGAACGATATAACTGCTACCGTTAAATACGCAACTCCATACCCGAGATATTATAGTGTGCTTAGTAAACTCAGATTAATCATTAAGATAACACTCAGATGATAAAGTGTGAGATAGTTGATAAGTGATTATCAGCCAGTTCTCTCCAGGAGGTATATTCATTCTGCCTCACTCATCGTCCATATTAAGTACCTGACATTAATATTGTTGCATTTCTATGTTCTTCATTCCCTGTCAATCGTTCTCCCTCTGTGTTTACCTCTTTTGAAAGTATGTATCGTATTTCCAATTAACTTTAAACTATCCTCCATATGCAGTTGATTGAAAGGTAAACAGAAGCCACTCTGGGTTTAATTTGAAGAAATATCTGGGTACTTTGTCACAGTAAATTAAAAAATAAAAACAAATGAATATCAAGTAAGCAATACCAACTCACACAGAAAAATCGTGTATGTTTTCATTTAATCAGTTTGTTGAAAGCGATCTATCTTCTTCCCAGTGACACGCATGTGCAACTGGAGTTGAAATTTCTGGATTCCATCAAGAACTCATATAAGGCTTGTCTTCTCATGATTAAAACGTGTTTCGGCCACCAGATGGCACTTTGCATCAATAGCGACACCTTGTATGAATTTTCCGATGAGCGTGATTTTCGGTTCTGAGGACATTGTAACAAAATACATCCATTTGAAACTATCAGAATCCAGGTAAATATACGCACCGGCTTACAGCGGAAATCATCATGTAATTCTAGATGATTAACTTTTTCTCTTGGGAACTGTTCGAGACCACGAGTTAAATGAATCATTTTCTGTTCAGTGAAATCAGCAAAATTCAGTTAATTGTGACGATTAACCTTAAAACTCACTCCCACGATGGACTTTACCACGAGGCAAAATATATTAGATTTTTTCTGACAATGACGTAGGTGGTAATTGTAGGACGTCTGACTGGCGTTGTACCGCTGATTCTATCTACAGGCCGCGTAGCACAAGTAGATTGGATTATGGAAATACATGCTGTGTGGCCTAAAACCTGTCCAAGGCTGAAATGAAGCAAAGCAGACCTGACTACGCAGGCGGAGATTGTTTTAAGGCGGGCAGCGGCAAGCAATCTGCTATAATTGCCAATCTTTTGTGTGTGTCGATTTCTGGAAATGAGCAGATAATTAGCGTCTTTGGAGTAGACAATGAGTTTTGGCTGTGAGATGACCAGTTGTCTTCTGCTCCATTTGTTGCCTTTGAAGTATGTTTCCCACTCAAGGTGGGTCAAAAGAAACTGGTCTCATTCCTTCAGTAGACGCAAGGCCATTTTTTGTTCCACAAATAGTATCTGACCTCGGCACCGCCAGGGTCATATTGCACTTACCACAATAACGTTCTTCAAACACTAAGGCAATATATTTTCAAAAATGTAGCCCTAAATAAGTAATCGTTTGTGTATTAGGTAGGCCATTAGCATGGGACATATGACATTAAGAGATCTCCGGTATTTCCTGCTTTACCCATCAAAGACAAACAGTGGCCTGTGATGGTAGCACTCTCAAGCAAAGGGACGGTTTATGCTGCGAGAATGTAAGCCGTTCACAGAGCCATCTGGTGAAAAATCTGAAGTAGCGCCACCATGCGTTCGCTAGGGGCGTAACAAGAATATACTCTTCACAGCATATTTCATTATATGATAACCATATTGAAAAGTCAACTGATACAACTGAAGAGAGTGGCACAGAGGAACCTGAAAATATGACAAGAATAACAATGTCCCATTTGTTTGATATTATACAAATACAATATAGCAAGCTAATACACCAGTGATTTCTCATGAAGAAACTGAAAATCTGTCAAACGTGATTGCCATAAGTTAATTTGCTGAGTAACGTGGCAAGCGAGACTTCAGCCATGCCCGATGATGCGCTTATTTACCCAGTATTTCCTCTTTGCAGGCGAGAAGAGTGCATTGAATTCACTCATCTATACTTCTGGAGGACTTTATTAACTTACTGCAAATATCTCACGTTGTTTTGGCAAATTGCATTGTTTGCTGGCCTGTTTACAATGTCTTTACTTGGATTTTGATGATGCCGGAACAAGCACGCTCCGCACTTTATCACATTTTCCCAAGCCCTTCCAAAAGTGAGAATGGTAAATATTACATTTCAGCATCCCAACTCCACTCTATACCAACAGTCAGGAGGAGTCTTTGTTCTTTCCTAAAAAAGTTAGGACGTTTGTCTGTATTGATTATCATCTTATGAAAACAAATATAATTTGATAGAATAACATAAAGCCAGACACACGGGAGAAACGATTTAATGTAGCAGCAGACTTTGGCAATCTAAATGGATTTCCTTTTCTCATACAGACAGATATATAATGTGAATATACAATTGGAATGTATGGATCAAGTTATAAGTTTTGTATTATGCTTCTACAAATGTCATCTTAACCATCTATGGTAAATCTATTCGGAATTTGACAAATGTTCATCACGTCTTTTGGTGTAGCTCCAACCTCTCTACTCAACTTATACAATACATATTAGCATCTAATTACTTCCAAGCACATCTCGCTTGTCACGAGAAGTGGGCATTGACTGTGAGGCCAGATGGTCAGCTATCCCGTAACCCATTGCGTGATGGCAGGTCATAACCACGTGACTTCCTCATTCCTCTCTTAGACCCTTATTAAGGTAGCCATTTTCTATCAGAAAACATTTCTGTCAGGTCTATTAAGGAAGGTGGTCGCCCGGGGCTTCAGCTGTGCGATCACCATTGCGCATTATCTTGTCCCTACTACTAGTTAGGGTTGATTTCTCTTCATGAAGGTTGTAGCACTAGTAAAAACAAGATGTCGGACTACGATTGGCTTCCGGTCTAGTCAAATCTCACCATATCACGCGACCTTGAGAGTTCTCAGACTAAGCTCGCTACTAAGTACCTTCTTACAATGTCCCTTCAGGGAATTAAAAAAATCTCTTGCTTCGGCAAGGACACACAGGGCCTCACTCAATTTGTACAGTTGCACAATCAGACATTATTTCTCTCTAAACAGGAATGGAGTGGTGAGGATTGAGCAGTATAAATGGAACATAGATTGCCGCCTACTCTAAAATGTGCCAGGAGCATGGAATCTAAATTACTTTCTGCTATTGGAAAATGTAAAGTGAGAACAAATCGTACTCGATGACTCACTGTACTAATTCAATGCAAACGAATAAAATAAAGGTGAAAAAGTGTACTTATTTGCATAATTTGAGAGCCCTAAGAGGAGAACACGCTGACAAAATAGCGTTTAGATGTTCACTTCCGGTGTTAAATGACTCTCTCTTTACCTTACTCCTGACTCATATATAGAACATATATAACACAATATACATCACCGTTAATTAAGTAGCTAAACAAGATAACCAATAACTGCTATGTTTTTGAGTGGGCAGCTTAGTGCTGATATTGGTGGGACATCAAAGACAGACACAGCTTGACATGAAAGAGTTAGGTGACTGAAGGTTGTTGGTCGCCACTCTACTCAATCCTTCCAGTAAAGTGAGTATTTTGGCAGTGCTCCATGGATGGCTGAGGGCCACGGTGCCAATGTGGCACCTGTGTATTACCTGCCACACACATGCTCATCTACATCCAATATTATCTGAATCACACATCAAAGGGCGCAAAACCCACAGGCAATATTTACATTTGACCTCTTGTGTTATGTGTCGTGCTTTCTAAAGTGTTTCAGAAGTGTTATTAATGAAAATACTTGCTCTCCCTGATACTTACAACACTGGGTTACACAACTTGATATGTGATATTTTACCAAGGTACTTCATTCAACAAAACACCCTTCTCATCGCATACATTGACACATCAGTGACTAGGATCGGAAACCGTTTGAGGTTCTGTTTTCGGTCAATTCCATTGCACTACATGAACCTCTCTGAAACATTTATATTTATCTCCAGAACACTCAAATGTTTTCAATGTGGCTCTAGTTGCATTTAAACTATCGCGAATAAAGCTCTTGATAACTGATGTTGAAATAATATGTAGTGAATGCTGGAGAAACAGACAACTCACCAAACAATAGTGCGATATCTCATTACACGGTTGAGGTGACCTGACATTTAAAACCCAGTCATCGGTGCCGGTTGATATGCTAACCCTAATGCCACCATGGAATTTTCTGTTATTTATGAAACTGTTGTAATGTTAACTGAGACACCAGCCTGCCGATGCCCAATACACCTTTCAATAATTGTGACTTAAAGCAGTCCATTCTATGGATCTCCGGTAAAATCGACAAACTGAATCAGCAGTCTGTAATGGAGGACAACATATTTTACTTGATAACACTTACATAATTAATGTCATCATATATTTAAGCAATCCCTCTTATTGCCACACAAATATTTTGAGTCATATTTCTTTGTCAGGAAACAAAACATAGACATCTCATTAAGAACCATTAACCTATCACATTTCTTAGCATGAACGACATTAATTTTTGGAAACAGGATATTTGAAGTGCACAATTACATAACTTTTTTTCTGAGACAATATTTTCATTATTGCTGTATCAAAGGCTAAGTAGAAAAGAACAGTTACAGTAGAAAACAATAATGCCCAATTTGTCCACCTGTCTTTTTCCTGATGGCTCTGCATCATGATGAACTAAGGACCATCGTTCTCTCTCTATCTTTCAATCACATGCATTATAGCCTTTTATGGTAAAATACAAATTATAAGAATTTTAAAGGTCTCACATTGAATTCATGTTTGAAAGATTCAAAAGCTACATGTCAGTTGGTCTGTAGTTGAGTAGATGAAAGGAACAGTGTTCGTAAATTATTTACAAATTCCAATTTATTCTCATTCAATGCATACAATACGCTTTAGTGGTGGTAGTTTATTTCTAACCGTAAATTGATCTCAAGTATAGATTTATGTTTAAACCTTTTTTATGGTGCAACAATATCAAGTAAACCTGGGGTCAGTATAGATTTCTCCCCAGACAAGGCCACGCAATCAATTTATAGGGACAATGTGATATCATCAGTATTAAATTTGATCTTTTTTGACATGCGTCCCCTATCATTACTTTATTTTCAATAATACGAAAGAAGCCAATAACACAAAACTGTGATTATTAACTATCGTTTTTACCTGTATATTTAGTATATTTGAACCAAAATTTACATGAGAACTATTGATTAACTTGTGGCTAATTGTTGAAGTATATTATGATATATTACACACTTTAATGTTGTCATATATTATTCCGACTTCTTAAATTTGTATGCGAGATTCACCGATGCGGATAGATAAAGTGTTTATCACCAAGTACACGGATGTTTTTTTTCCCCAAAAGCATGCATTAGTGTAAACTGTCACATATGTATTATTTATGTCAATGATATATTCATGTTCTATTGCTATTCCATGATTAGAATCATATTCCGCCCATCACAAAAAATTACTCTCATTGAGAATGCATAATTACCCTTTGTTTGATTGAATAGATGGGAAATAATACAATTTTCCTGGTCATGAAATCAATGACTAAAGAAATTAACTGTAGCAATAATGTGATTACGATGTTTCTTTCAAGACAGGCATAAAATGTGGTGCACAGACATGTTTTATTGATTTTTATCAAGCTTTAAATTATGTAGCTTTCTATGAATGCATGTTTAACATATCAAGCGTAATATAGCACTCAATTGTATAATCAGATATACCTGTGACATTTCTAATATAAATATGTTGAGGAAGACATCACTGCTAAACATACAGATGAATCTTGTGTGAAAGATATCATTCAGCATGACACAATACATTACAGGACTTCACTATTGTATCAGCCATGTCATGTTTGTTTTTTCATCAAGTATGGAGTAACATAAAATATAACATACTCTATTTGCCACCTGCCTTCGTGTTGTCACGTACTTTTTTTCGTTATATGATAAACAACTTTACTGTATATATCTGTAATACAGCTGAAATTTTACATGATTTGGAACAGCTATTTGCCAATTGGCGTGGGCAATATTAGGTGTTTATTGAATCACGTCCAACCATTTTCAGTTGTGAACACATCATTTTCTATGTTATTTAATTCTTATCATAACGGAGGCTACGTCTCATTTGGGATTCACCTCAGCATGTGGAGAAGCAAAGATAAAATGCAGCAATCACCAGACACGCCACCTAGCGGCCAAAAAATGACTGCAGGCTCAGCCATACGAGCACACAAGAAATCAACATTAATACAGGTAGAATTGCTTGTGGGTTTAAGTAGTATGAGGCATGTGATATCAACTGTATGTGAGGTGTACATATAGAAACAATACTGCATTGGATGTGTGCATTGTCAGAAAATGCCACAAATAATGCGGTCTTATTATTTCCACTGATATAACAACACAGAGGACATGTTTAGAAATCGGCGAAAAACAAAGACTGTTATATAATATGGCATAACCTCCGAGGATTAAGATAGGTATTATCTGCTAGCATATTACATCACATGGATGATTTGGC
Source organism: Amphiduros pacificus (assembly GCA_949316495.1). Lineage (NCBI taxonomy): Eukaryota > Metazoa > Annelida > Polychaeta > Phyllodocida > Hesionidae > Amphiduros > Amphiduros pacificus. Next base: position 49,964,854 of record OX439002.1, on the reverse strand, counting down.
CAACAGAAATGAGCATGTAATGAGCAATTAACAAGCCTAATTAGTCATTTTCAGGTGGGACGGTCACACCAAGACTGCACCACCAGATGGGGCAATCACAGCTGTATTGAGTCCTCACTCCAGCTCCTGCATCTATCATCTTGTTCCTTTTCAAGCCTCCATCTCCATCAGCAGTGTTTGTGTTTTCCTATTAAGACAGATGCAAATAACTCAAGGAAATAATGATGGAATATTTTCACCTTTGACAGGAATAACGACGTAATAATCGGGGGTGCACCCAGTACAAGCAATCCTGGCCTAATGACAATAAATCTGAAATGAACACTAAAATAAAATCTGCATTTTGTCTGATTAAATTCAGAATTGTTCCATCAATTTCTGCAGTTTGTGTATTACAAATAGTAAAAAGACTGGCTCCTTTGGAAATTGTTTGGCAGAGGGAGGTTTAACGGCCGTGTAATAAGGATTATTTCTATCTGAATTCAGATTTGTTTCAATATTAAAGAATTTCACAAATGATCAAGTTTTGTGATTGCAATGGCGCTGCAGTGAAAATGACTGCAACCATATACCTATTTCTGTGATCATTATAGTTCCAACCTTCCAGATAGTGGAGGTCTCTGGACCGCCATGACCTAGATTTGAAGACAGTGTGATCCAGATGATGAAAGCAAGGCTTTCTGATGTAAGAAACCCTAGGCTGGTGTGGTAGCGTGGTTGAGGAGCACGGTTTGTGTCATGGCAATCATGACCTTATAGGATTGCAGACACCAGATGGTAAAGCAGTGAGGACCTCAGCGTTCAGCTGATCAATGCACTCACTCTAACCTTGGACTCTGCCTTCGTCGGCCATACACTTGAAGCCTGTGATATGGCCGTCTATATATAGCAACCACAATGAGAAGGCAAGCTGTCTCTTTTGATGAGCTTGGTGAATCACTATGATAACGTTATGAGATCACCTCTAAACAAGTAGGCCTATGAACTGACTATTGGTATCTGCCACTAAATGACTAATTACCTGATGGAGCGTGGTCCATCTGCATTGAGATGGTGCCAATATTGGAGAATTTACTAATGTTGTGTGGAGTTCATTTGAGTGTAATGCGGCTGTGAATTAACTCTCAGATATCCAAGTTGTTGGTCTAGTCATTACATGTTTATGTTGGTTTTGGCAATTACCCTCGTAGTCTGCATGCTGCCCTCTGTACCACTCTCTACAAAGCCAGACTTCTGGCCTCCAGACCAGCTGCTGAAATTTACAGCAAATGTGTTCATTACAAAAAAAGCATTATTACCAGAAATAATATTTTCCCTTTTGCGGTGGATGAATGCGGGTCACTCCCAGCACCCTGGTTCTAACAAATCGTCGTTTCTGTTCACGTCGGCATTTCCTGCTAAACTCTTTGATCATTATCATATTATAAATGGTGAAGTGGAGGGGCAAGTTCCGTTAGAAAATGAGTTTACTTCCTCTAAAACAATGCAGGTCACTATCGCCCCGAGGCAACCTAGGAACAAGGCAGCCCTGGAAAGCTAATAACCTCACTTGCTTAGATCAACTTCTGTTTGCAGTGTTGGAAAATTTGATTTTACTGTTTAAGGCAGGACAAACTCAAAGCACGTCATAGATAAACTTGTGTCTGGTCATCACGTCAGGAAAGACTAAATATATACAGATGAGGGAAAATATATACTTGAAATAAGATAAAGCAAAATAATCTATTTCAAGACAATTTGACTTTGACTAGGGATTATATTTCTCTATAAAGAGACGCAAAACATGTTGATGACGCCCTCCAAGTATAGCAAACATATTTTAATTATTCATGTATAGAATATGGATAAGGAATCTAATATAGAATTGAATTTGAGTAGTGGTTTATTCATCCACATTATATATATTGTCACATTATATCATTGAGATGTAGAGTCTTGCCACAGCACACATCAAATTACCAAAGGTTTCTCATCATTTTTTAAAGGTCTCTTATCGGGAATAGACGTGTAGCAAAGCTGACCTCTCTTGATATATGAGGTGGCAGACCTGATGTATTGCCTTTAAGTATGCATTATTTTCTTCTGAAAAAGGTCACATGGTAAGACTTGACCATGGTGATGCATTACGGGGAGGAGAAGCTAATATATGGACACAGCAATGGCACGTGGATGGCTTGGGGGTCAGGCACGGTGGCCGTATTCTCACCCAACCCGGGCCAAAGTGTGGGAAGCCCGGCGAGTCTGGCCCCGTCCATCCGTGATGTATCGGCGTGTTCCTCTCCACACCGAGGTGATAATATTTGCCCCTCAAGGTCCGGTAAGATAAGAGAGGACCTTCACCACGCCTTCGTGTACACAGGTTAATGTTCCCTGCCAAGGGTGTCACGTGTGCTGCCATGGCCTATCACAGAGCAAAGATATCCTTATTCATACATGCCCAAGAATTCATAAGTTCCTAAAAGGCTGTCCTATATTTCGATTGTAGGATATGTCATTTACACAGCCCAACTCAAGTACAGAGCGGCACAATTCAAACTGTGGCCGTGCTCTGTACTAGTGAGCTTAGTCCTTTTATTACCAGTGAGTGGTCCTCCTTTGGCCGCTTGGAACTACTCTACTCAGGAGAAAGTCACTTCCTGAACATGGTCATCTTCCATATATGATTATTTCTACTTGTATTACATAAGATAATCCGACATACAAGAGCGAGGACCAATACGTACTCTGCAGCACATTGTCAAGGGCAAGTTTCCACAGATGCCATGATTTTATAGATGAATATAAGACTAGTCTATCTTGGGGAGTGATCTATTGTAAATATGTATACTATAGAATGGGCACTTTAATATGGAGGAGGTCCTTATAAAACCCATGTGTGTTGTATATGAATCTCCCCTCCTTCACATACAATCCAGTCAGGGTCTCCGGCCAACATAACATGCATAAACATCGTTTTATTGATATTTTGTGGGAGGCCGCATGGTCCATTGGGAGTTGGGAGCGTTGCACGGTATCCTCAACTGGACTATCACATCGGATGGAGAGAGACACTTACCCCAAACTCATCTCAATTGCATGAACATACCTCTGTCACAATCCTGACAAGGCTACCACTGGGGTATCTACCGATCAATCTCTACCTTATCTGCCTTTATTGGCGGGGCCACACAATTAGTTGAAAATTAAAGTGAATAAGACCTGGTGGGGCGGAGTATTTGTTATACCCTTCCCGGAATATTGATCCGGGTCTCCAACTGCTCCCGAGGGGTCATTACTTCTAAGAAAAAGGAAGAAATTGTGGCATGGTGATCACCTCAGAAACGAGATATAGGAAAGATTGGGACCCGTGAAAGAAACTGGTCATTGATCTTAAGGTCGAAATAATATCATTTTAAGGGGAATGGAACTTGGCAAGCCCAATTACCGTGGCGCAAGGATACCTCGTCTGTCATCATGATAGAGGAACTCTTTTCTGGTATGTGGAAGGATCTGGGGGCAGATAACACCCCAAGCCACTTTAGCGATGCAGTGTTAGATTCACATACGTCTGCGGCCTGATTATCGGCTATATATCCATCCGCCACCTATGTGTACTAACTCCTTGTTATTTTCTCGTATGATCAATACTCATGGAATGAAAGTGTTTGCCTGTGATATCTCCTTGTACACCACTCATAAAATGAATGTTCAAAACTAAAGAAAAAACTTCCTAAATCAACATGTGAATAATCAAAGGGCAATTATTGTGCGGTGCTTTTGTGATGATAAACAATGGGAACAAAACACGAATATGATAATGTGAATTTAAATGGATATCATTTATGATGATATGTACCAAAATCTGTTTCACAAAACTATCTATAGTTCAAATTTCATCCATGTTATGCTGCAAATGGCACACTAAAAATGTATAATGATAAACATTACGTTTTACAACAAAAGTCATATGTCTTTTGCATTGTGTGTAAACGTTATATTATATGTAAACGGATATTGTATGTAATATGTGAGATTGTTCTAAGTTCAAATATGTACGCTGATATCTGACATTTATACATGTGTAGTGTAAAAAGAACACTGCACGACAGCTATTCCTTAATATACACCGGGTGCTGTTTACAAAGGCAACAATATTGACAGAGTATTTGTTCTATTCTATGTAATGTAAGAAGTTCGTGGGTAAGAATACATTAACTCAAACCACACAGGTATATGTGCAGAGAGTCCTTGTCTATATCAAAGGATTTGAAAATTATGCTTCACAGAAGCTTATATCTTGAAGTAGTTTCAAAATTTTACCTTTGCCAGGCATGCAGAGAAAAATCATGAAACTGTTATTTTAAATAATAAGATACTCTTAAATGTCATATAATATTTTGTTTACTTCCTTTACTGGAAATGCGAAGCTCACATATTCTAAATATCTGTTGATTCTCCAAGTCAGATTCTCCATATTAATGATATTCTGCTTTGAAGAGGGGGAGATAGAATTTCACACTAATATGCTCACAAATGAAGTTTAATCAATATCTATTCCAACACCTAATCAAGAACTTTGAGATGAAAAATTCATGGTAACTTTGGCGTACCATTAGTTTGGGGGTGTGCAGACAACTGCCTCCGCAGAGAACAATGCAAAATACCAACTTGTAATGTGCTGAACATTTCAATATTGTGAGCATCCGGTTACACAGCTTTGTGGGATTCCTATATCAAGATTTATATTCTAGGAGTGTTTCTACGTCAGAGAGCAAGAATACCTCCTATTAACAAGCTATGAGAAATGTTCTCGAGGAATATGATCCGCAAAGACCGAGAAACAATGTAATATGATTAGTGAAAATGAAAATCAATACATGAATCATGATGACATTACATAAGTTGATTTATCATTTGAACATAATAAGATATATGATTACCATTGTTTGCCGATATATTATATCTGTTGTTATGTATCTAGTTGCATGAAGAGCATAATAGATCCATTATACCCAAATGATTGTAAACATTCTGAGATTTCTGGATATTAGTGACCCTTATTACTTAAGAAATAATCCTAACTATGTACCTGCATAGGCCTAATATCATGCTTAAAGCAGGTAGTGACAAATATTGCGTACATATCCATCATGTTTACCTTCCTGTTTGGTAGGTATTCAAGACAAGGGATAAAATGCGGTATTCATGTAAACCAAAAGACTGCCGTGTACTATTCAGAATGGCTGACCAAATGAGATCAGCCGGATCACGCACTTTTCCATGTTCTCCAAGATAACCATACTGTATTTTTATGGAGAAATATTAGACAGCATTGTCATTACTGGCTGACAAAGGTAGCGGTGTTGACAACCCTTTGTCACAAGATCTTGTTTTCCCAGGATTTGCTAAAAATGGATCTCACTGTTGCCAGACACATATTCGACAAATCCCACACCGTGTTAAGAAAAAATCTTCATTTTCTTAAAAAAAGACGTGAACACAGAATAACAATATGATCTATATGTGTAGTTTCCATGAGAGGTTACATCAAGACCAGGTCACATATGAACGCTGTTTTAAGGATGTTATTCCAAATCAAAGGTCTCTGCAGTGTTGAACACAACATGCCTTTACAGGAGATAGACAACTCTTTACATCGCTACCTAGTGGGTTGTCAAACATAGATGACCCTTGATCAAACAGTTTTGATATTGTGGTTGAAGTTGGTGCACAGGTGTTACCCTATCGCCACATTTACCGCTATCAGCGCCAAATACAAAGATTTTAATGAAAGTGTTGTGCTAGCTGTGTTGTATAGCATCGATTACAGATAATAATGGGTGTCCTTCGATGAAGGATGCTGGGTTCGGTTTGCCATAGTGCTGTCCTGCTGAGATAATTTCTCATCTCGGAAGCAGCACAGTTTGGCAGAGGCTGGGATCCACATGCGGCAGCCCAGCTTGGCATTGCTTCAGCACACCACCGCAATTTTACCTGCACCAACCTACCATCTTACATTTAAGATACTAATCAGCAAAGGCGTGCTTATTCAAATTTCATGAGCATATAACATATGCTCTGGCTGGTACCATTCAAAATTGTTTAGGTAGGAAGCGAAACATGTACTCAAATGGGGTCATCCATTGAAAAAGTTCTCAATTGAGGTTTTTGCCATCGAATGTAAGCCATCTGAAGACAGTTGCCAGAGGGCCTTTATCCAATGTTAAATGGCATGACTTGTGGCAATTTTGTGTATTTTAATGTTACACCGTTCACTGAAACCCTCATCATTATCGATCGTCAACTATTTGAGTGAAAGGAGAATGATACTTTGCAAGAGAATTGTGAATAACTACTTGCATATAGAAAGAATGATAGGGAGCTCTTTGCGTAACCATCATTTAAGAATGAGGGATATAACATAGATTGATAGATATCAAACAGACAAGACAATAATAATCGAAGCACTGGAAGTAATCATTTAATGCTTATACACAAAAATGAAATGGTTATGGAGTAGTGAGATGAAACTTGAAGCAAGACAAAATAGCCACCCGGGGCACGTGTCTGTCCATTCAATTGGTAGCATTAGCGTACTTGAAAGAACCCAGCTCAGTCCATCAGTACCCATGAAAATTAAACTCATGGCATATCAATGTAATTGAATCTTCCTTACAGCTTTAATCTGAGTTCCGTTGCGTCTTTTCATGGTCTACATAAAGTGAGCCTTTCTTGCTTGCAGATGTAGCCATTTGTGAAGTCTGGGCCTGTCACTGCCGGGCAAAGTAAGCGATGGACAGTTTTGTATGAAAGTCACCCAAGTGAACATAGATAACATAGACAAACAATGGAAAACAAGAGACAGCCATCTAATGACAAAGCACACCAGGATACACCATCTGAGACCACCCACTTGCCCAAATTAATAATTATACAAATAAAGAACAAGACATGAAACACAGAGGAAATCAGACAAACGAAAGGAGTGGAATTGACAGACATTGCTTTTGCCGCCCGTGGGGAGAGTTGTATGTGGGATGTGGAAGTACTGCTCCTGTTTTTTTATGTAAATTGAAACTGATACCCGGCATCGTGGCCACAATGAGATAGAAAACAAAATAGGGGCTGCTCCCTGAGGTGTTTAAGCCTAAGAATCTGGATGCTACAGTCCGTGCTCCGATCTGATAGCTTTACCTGTGATTCTAAACCATATCAAGCTGCGTGAACCCCGTTGCCCACCTACCTGTTATGTCACTTACCCCCGGAGTGGAAATAAGTCACAGAAAAGGCTTATCCATCACTCTGGGGAGGGACAACATTTCCGTCAATAACAAATTGCCAATTTGTAGCTCGTCACTGAAATCAAGGACGTCGCAAGATTACCTCTTGCACCAATTTGGGATTTATTTGCAGCGCAATTACAAGATGCATGGTCACTTGAGCTCGCGGATGAACCTGGGTCACGTGACCAGGAGAACTCACACGAGAAGTGACCGGTTGCGAGAGGCGCTAATTCACAAGTCTCCTCTGACTGCGGCTCATTTTTCTGCATTATTTAGACACACAATGCCTGAATTAATAAGAAACCTAATTCTTTGCTGATATTGTGATGGCGTTTCTTGCGACAAATCCTGACGGCTTGTCTAAATCTGCTTCGCAACCTCATGTGAAAAGCCAAAGAACACAGATGATGCCATATTGGAAATGACGTTGAGTAATACGTGGCGAGAGGGTTGGCTTTTATATGTGCAACCTTATTCTGCCACTTATGAAAACAACATGTTAATATTTAATATGCGAATGTTCCATCTCCGACTTCTGAATATTAAATCCAATTCATCACAGGAGCAGGTCTGAGGTATTGAGTAGGAGTTTGACTGAAGGAAATACCCGGCATGCTCTCTGTAGCTGGAGAGACCTGAAATGTGCTACATTTCATGGAGTCTGTCTACATCATTGATTTCCCAATGTACCCGCTATATAATGTTTTATTTAAACAGTCTATATAATTGATCTATTGATGGCACATATTAGGTAATCTACTGCGATATTGCATACCCTGCAAAAAGTGACTGTGTAAATTAAAGTCACATATTAATAAAACAGAGAATGCCGTAGCTTTTATGCATGAACATATTTTGCCTTTCCACTGTTGGGTCTCTTTTCATCCAGGTCTTTGCAACATAAAAAAAGAATAGATACAGTGTGTCATCCGGAACTTTCAATGGAACATACAACCTTTAGACATGAAAACTGTTTCCCAATATATATATAAAACCTTAATGCAAAGACATTTACTTAAAATATACACAAACAAATGTGAGAAATAACAGGAGCGACTGTGCGGTAAATACCCATGGCTTGACAGCAAACATTAAACGATACCCAAGTGACACACTTTGCAGCATCACGAGTGAATAATTATGTACACAATTCGGTAAACACCACCTCTGTGATGAATTTCGGTAAATCATTTATGGTTTCAATGACTGTGTGTAATTTAGCGTGGTGCAAACAACAGCAGTAGTAAGTGTGGAAGGCTTTGGACATATGGGTCCCGGGTGAGACAATGCCACACTGCCTACATTATCCAGCCCCATTCCTCCCCAATGGCACGCTCGCTGGCGACCTCTGGTGGACAGTGGCTGATGAATGATGTCCAGCTTGTCCTTTGGATGTACATCAGGGACGTTGCCTGCTAGTTTAAAGCACACAACTGTATCATCTACCCTTAATGCGAGGCTCACCCCACAATTTGTGTCTCTGGAATTGGACCATTGTAAAACATTAAATATTAGCCTGAGCTTTGACCCCAGCCTGAGGTTGTAACGATATGGATCCTGATGTGATTGTTAGGGCGTTATAGTGAACTTTTATAGTACACAACGACAAGCTCTAACACGAGCCACTGGAGGCGTAGATAGACAAGGCAACATCTAGACTGGCCATTTTGGGACTGAAACATTCCAGTCTAAATGTCTTTGGGGCATGCCAAATATAATCTAATGTAGGTCCTTTCAGGTCTTCAAATATCAATATAAATCCTTGGAACAAATTGGATATTTTGCAGATCAGAACAATATTTATATAAATAATCCCGAAGACACCTTGGACATATTTTTTTTAAAAATTGCCGACAAACTATGCTCCATATAGCACATCGTATATGCCAAGGATGAGCCAAGAGATCTCCACATTTATTGTATATGCGATTATTGTGAATTACAACTTGTATGTTGTCGGTGTAAGCTGTTATAGACGAGCATATCTATTCGTGTGGAATGCCATAGACACTTGGTTGGTTTGTTTTTGTAAGTGTTGTTAATAAAAGAGGTATTTTAGGTGGGACCTCCACGAAAAGGTTGAGGTTTGGCACTTTGAGGCAAGAAAATAAGACCTCTCGTAGGGACAAGGCCTAAGTATACAGCTCTATATAGAAGTCTATGTACCCCACCTTCTGTGCCAGCAAACCACCTGTCCGCCATATGGTCACTGACTGCACTACAAATGAGAGCTTTCCATTATTTAGACTTCTAGAAAGAAATATAAAATTATTGATTATAAAGAAGACCTATGATAACAAGGAAATCTTTTTTTCTTATAATGTTAACCTTTCAGTGGTGCCATGTCAACATTGAATTTGATCATGTAACTCATTTGGATATGGTGTTTGATGTTTTTTTTTGTCATGGACTTTTTGTTAAACTCTATCTTCAGAGTCAGTGTTAGGGAATGGACAGGAATAAACATAAACATGTATTTATGATAGGAAAGATATGTATGTGGAATTTCTTTTCCTCTTTGTCTTTGTGTTGAGCCCGAGTAAGCTAGCAAACAGGGCACATTCGGCTCCCCATATATTCTTGAGTAATAGAAAAAGAAGTCATAAAGAATGTAAAGACGGAATAATGATCCCTGGAAAATAGTTGAGGGTTTATTTTGAAGAGTAGGATAGAATCCGGAAGGATGGACGAGTAATGGAGTCTTGAACGATGAAGAGTCCATAATCTGCAAGACATTTGACTGATCAGAAGGCTCTGCTTCAGATCTAACTGAATCTCAGAGAAAGACTTGCTGCTACTGCTAAAGTCAGCGAATAATGAATGAACGGAAAATTTGAGAAATCTCATACTCACGATCGATCTGTCTTGTGGCGCTATAGTCTACAAAGATTAAAACAAGTAATTTGTGAGAATATACCTATATGCCAAAAAGATGGCTCAAATTGTCTATTCGTCTTAATTGTATGATGGGTGATTATGAAAATGATGCTATTCTGCCAGCCATGTGCCATATTGTTTTACCCCCGCAGTGCAAGATTTCAGATAGGTATGTGAATAATATGTTTTCATCGGCAACACAAAATATTTGATGGTTTACCGGGGCGCTAAATACAATTATGCTTGGTGGTGGCAAGATTGTTTGTGCTGAGTTGCGCTGTTGTTGGCCTGGAACCACCTGTGTGCCTGGGTCTATGTGGGAAACAGTTGGACATGTAGAAATGGTAAGCTGAATCAACAGGCAGCTCCAAGATGGCACACACAACTTTGAGCAAATAAATACACCCGGTCTCATCCGATCATTTCAGTGTGCGTAAACTTAGTATTTGTGCGCTGACAAGATATAAGGTCTACAAGGGTCTAATTCGTGGGCATTCTCGACATGTGGTAGAGTTATTTTCTGCAGGTTGCTCAATCGTAATCTCAGTGTGAAAGAAGACTGCGGAACAAAGGTAAAATGGCGGGTAATTCCCTGGGTTCTTGTCCCTGGAGACAGCCATCTTGACAACTGGCCGCTTATATCATCCAAAGCCATCTTTTATTGGCGACCGAAGCGACCGAACACGGGATGAATGTCAAACGCTAATCTATGGCCATGCTGGGAAAATGCACATCCAAATCCCAGTAACTGCAACATTTAACCCCCAGCTTTAATACAGCGAGACGTTTTCATATAGGACTTGTAAGCACAATCAACGGAGTGTTCAGAAAGTGACATTTTAGCTGCTTGCCAGCGTAATTCAATTTGGCATGAAGAGCTCTGTTCTTGAATTATATCAATATAATTGATGAGACGTATCATTGTGATATCAGTTCACTACCGGTTTCTCATACATTTTGATTGTAGATTCTCCCGGGCCTTTGGTGGACAAACTCTTGAAGGTATTTTTTCTTGTAGTGAATATGGTGGATCATTTGGAATTTGCGAAGAGTGATTCCAAGCTTGATAATGGCACCTGACTACATCCATCCAGTAGCTGTGGAAATGCACAAAAGCACTTTCAATAGTTGGAAATTAGCTGAGAGATTTGTGTCTCCAGAACGTGAGATCATAAAACTAGGAGGTCATCCAAGCTCGATTCAATCATGGCCGCCGTGACGTCAGTGGATGATGGTGCGTCACATATATTTATAAGACAAAAATCATGATTATTTTCTAGACCATTTTCATATATCGCAGGAAGATTGAATGTTTTTACTCATCTACTATAAATGGATGAAATATTTCTGAAAAAGACAACTCCACTAAATCATTCAGTATTTCCAAATGAACTGTAACGTCAAACTGTGTGTATGTCACATTGGACACAGGGTGAATTGTGATAAATTATTTCCGATATAAAACACGAATCAATCTCCCTCGTGCACAGTTGCTTCGACTACATCTCATCAGATAAAGGTTGATAAAGAGAGGTATGGATTAGTAGCGACATTAGTTTAAACTTTGATGCAGATGCAAGTGTCTCTAAGGAGACGAGGCATAGCTTGGTGCTGGCAGTCATGACACTTGCTGTCTGTATTGCGACCATGCTTTCTGTCTACTTCCTATAGAAGCAGCTTCTCTTGGTGGATCAGCACAAAAAAGCATCAGATTGCAGCAAGCTTGTGTTTGTTGGGACATTGATTTGCTGACGGATGTGCAGGGCTGAGGACGGGCAGGAACAGGTGAGCAGTGAAACTGGATCTACCTAGATCAACATGTACCTGCAAGTCGCTATGTGTGTGGGCATGGATTGATCGCAGTCTGTGATAACAATAATCCCAACCCCCGACTCCCAGGCCTGTATAGCATGGTTCGCTTTACCTCTAGTTCCGCTGTCATCTTATTGCAATATGCCGGCTCGTGACTCATTCACGCTCAGTGACACGTACCAGTCAGCATTCATTTTTCATCTACAATTATACACTAACTCGTTCTGCAAGATTCTTCAAAGTACGCAGATAACTTGGCCCAAAGACCATTTGCAGGACCAGCAAGCAGACCGGGGAGCTCTCCCTAGAAGGCGGCGGAGACAGGCAAGCAGGCTGCTCAGATTATGCCTAGCTTCCCCGGGATCATGTATCTAAGCAATCTCTGCTGCTTGCAATTTGCATAAGACCTTCGACTCAGGGCTCCATTTTGGGGGTAGGATTAAAATGGACACAAGGCTTTTTCTTTGCGTCGATATTGTTTCTGGGCAGTATCGCACAGGAATCATCCCTGTCTCCGCTTCTCCTCCACATCCCTGGAGCTATCTGTGTCCTATATACACCCCTGTGTTTTAAGTTATTCCCATTCCATAGCCAGTTATTGAAAATTTATTAAGAAAACCTCCTCCCAGCGGATGCCATACGCACTTTGTCAATTTTTACGAGCACACGCTTCAACTGAAAGCTGCACTTCCTAAATGGCGTGCAAACGAGGCCCCGCATTTATCTAACAAACAGTCCAAATGTGTAATAAATTGCTTCAATTTCGTCCTCCGGAGGCTAAATCAGAGAAGACCTGGCATTATACGCTTAGACTGTGAAAGAAGTCGGATGATGTTTCTTCACATGATAAATTTTAAGGAATGGTGTTAGCTTCAACCTACATGTTAAAAAACATGTGCAGATTTCTATTTCAGAGACTATTATATATTTTTCCGTTTTAAAAGTTATTTTCATATTTTCCTTGACTAAAGGCATGGGATTCTTTGATGGATATGAGGACCTCGTTATGAGTATGTGGGATCGGTAAAAATAGTGCTATTTTAGAAAAATACTAGTTTTTATAACGTTAGGAAATAAATAACCAACTGATACCTTGCTCAGTTAAATTTAGGAATTCATATGATGGTGCAAGGGAAATCCTCAGTGCATGCGTGAGAAAGTATAAGACAGTGTTCATTTAAGACAATATACCTTGTTGGTGTTCATTTGCTAGGTCGTTCATGTTTGGCGGCGGCATCGGTGAGATGTAATGAAATCACGAGTTGGGGAAAAGTAATAAATCAGCGCTGTGAAAATTGAGTTTCTGGTGAACAATGAATAAAGCAACGTTAACCAGGAGAAAATTGTGGGAATGAGAGGAAAACCTGGTTGCCGAGCTGCCCATATCTTGTCTGAAGGCGTTTTGATAGCATTTTCTATGACCAAAAGAACCCTGGAGAGGAATGGGAAAGTGGAAGCAATGAAGTCAGGTCGGATGTGAAATGCCTTGGCAATTTGAGGTGGGCACATTGGGGACTGTACAGCGGTCTGGGGCTTTGATGGTCATCAGTCCACATCGGTTGCCATCAAATACCTAGCCACTCGTGAAATTCCTCCATTCTTTATGCGTTGTGAGGCCTCATGCAGGGACTGTTCAGTTCGCGTCGGCCAGCTTTGTGGTGGACATTGCTGACATACTAATGTAAATGGACAGTGTCAGATTAGCCGATATGATATTAAGACCGGCTATTTGTAGAATGTCAGTGGTCACATATCTTCATACTAATAAGCGGCAGGAGTTCCACAGGATCCCATCACCAGAGGGAGACACCAGAGCTCTCTCGCAACGTGTCTCGTGATTGATGAGTCTGCACGAGAGGTCCACTGATACCTACTCTTATCATCTATATTAGGATTACCTAGAGTATTGCCGAGTAATCTCCCATCTCTATGCTGGCAAGACAGAGAATGATCATTGGCACACTGGGCCAAAATGACCTTTGTCTTCATCGTCTCACAAAGAATTACATTAAATGTTAAACCAAGTAGCCAAATTTTTAGAACCACCAGAGAATGTTGCCCTCGTGATAGAAAAGTCAGCTCTTGCTATATAAAACACAGTGTTATCTTATTAAAAAATATCACTGAGATGATATTATGCATAATGAAATATAATGGTATTACAAAATAATTACTTTTTGTGTTGAAACCCTGATACAAGTACTTTATACGTTACTGCACACAGTATAGTACAGTATGCAGTAGTGATATTAATTGAACATATGGCACTGTTAGATAAAGTGATGTATGCTTAAAGTAAATTTGCAGATAGCCAACATGCACAGATTGTTATTGCAAACCTGGCCTTACATAATAAACTGTGTTAAAATGTTTGATACATGAGCGATATGCATGCAGGCAGAAGGACCTTTCACCCAATCATTGACTATCCAGAGTGGCCATCATATATCGATACAATAGAATGGATAGAGGCCATATATACAGTGGCTCAGAACAAACAGGACATCGTTATGGGACAACCAAGAAATCAATATGCAGTATGTTTGACAATAGCTACCACATGACCAGAGGGCTTCCAATACAGACCTGTCTGTGTTACAGTTCCAACCCTGCAAGTTTCCTCCCTCAATAAACTGTTGGGCTATTATCTGTCTATGTCAGACAATTGCTTTACACCTTGATGGATACTCTAGCAAGCCTCATTAGACCAGGGTCTATTCTACCTGGCACACTAACTCCAGTATTGAACATGGGTTCGATTCCACTGCATCATATTTCAAGAGCTTCCTCTTATGCGCGCGCCGACTTTCCATTCTCTGGCTGCAAAAATGTCATTTTGCACAAGTTTTACTCTTGATCAAATAGAAACCCTGCACTGTAGAGGTCACGCAGGAGACCAACAGGGATATTACATTTGCCAGCCATGTTTGAGTCCACAAGTTACACGTGTCCATTTGGATGGGTATAATTTGTGAGTGGGCCAGTGAGCTATCATTTCAATTTAGCATGATGATATCAAGCTTGTCAGCAGTGTCAGTGGTGGACTACACATCATGGGCTGTACAGTCACATTCCATGAAGCACACCATCAGTATAATACCCCATTTCAACTCATAGAGCTTCAAGCTGCTTCTAAGTCAGCACTTTATTGCTCAGAAAAACAATCTTTTCTGTTCTTCTGAGTATCTGAGGCTTTGTTTTGCTTTGTAGTTCTTTGTCAACCTATCTTACATTGTCAGAACTTTCCTTAACTTTGGAATCATTGCTCAAATCCAATTTTGAGTTCGGGTCTTGTACTTCAGGTGTCAGCCACCATATCTAAGGTCTGTCAATTCAAGTTCACTTATTTGATGGGAGGTTTCTAATAATTTTCATTTAGATTGCCAGCATGTCAGTTCCACTCAGAGGACACTATGTCAGGCTGTCACGAGGGTGCCGCGCCACCTACATCCTCATGGCTTTGCCATATAAATGAGCGCTCATCTTACATCTTCCAACGATAGCACTGATGACAGAACCATCAAGCAACTCACCCCCAATTATCATAGTTGTTGACCCCGGCTGAGTCGCCTATTGGCCTGTGTCTGTGAGTGGGTGGCATGGTGGCTGGTCTGCTGCAATGCTGCGGGGATTGGCAGAATAAGACCACAGAAACAAAGGGTCCAGTAATAAGGCTTGGTTGGGTTGCAGGGCTGATTACCACCACGCTGATTGGCAAGTGTGGGGACGACGATTGCCTAAATTGGGTGGTCGTCGCCTGGGTTGGCCCAAGCCCTGCCCATGGTTGGTGTAATCCTGCAAATCGACATTTCTAAGCTGGTCATTCATCATGCATGCATTTGACTTGTATAGCAAGAGCTGAGCTTCTGGCATGAAGATACTTTCTGTTGAATGGAGACCTTGTATCTGACAGAGACTGTCATTCCATAAGCAGTAACCCACAAGCTTAGGCGAGGAATGCGAACTTATCTAGTGCAAGTCTATCCTGGCCGGGCTTGTATATTCCCACACAAAGCCAGTTGACACCTCGCTCACAATGAGAACTCAAACTCCTGCAGCACATTTTCTTGCATCAACATAGTAAAACGGCTTCCCTTTCCCCAGCACTCACATTATGGACACTGTAAGCCTAGCTGTAATGGCAAATGGAAGAAGGTGATATCTGGCCAGTGAATCCAGGTCTTCTCCCCGTAATACCATACACCCGAAGGAAGAGTTTTAGTGAAGCAAGGGTTTCTTTGAACTGTGGAGACACCTGTTCTGTTAGTGATTGTCCATGAGACATGGCTTTGGAAGCCACACCTCTAATATGTGGGGGATGGGTGGGGTGGGGTGATGGGGGGCAGTGGCCATCACAGGTGCTCGATATAGAGGCCGCTTTTAGTCCTGTGAATCAAGCACTATCTCTCCGCTCGGGTGCTTCCACACTAACGTCTTTCTAACGAGCCCTGCACCGGAAACACATAGTGAGCATGTGCAGACACAACATCCTTTTAGACAAGACGATTTAACTAGGGCCCACAAAATGGGACAAATATGTCTGCCAGCTTCGTCACTCGGCGGTAACGCTTTGTGAGTTTATCATGTAATTACAAGGAGGATTTGTCCTCTATAAAACGCTTCAAATGAGAGTGTGGCGTATTTGAGTAATGAACAGGCTGGATTAAGGCAAAGTAATTGGTGGTCTGAGATAGTAGACAGTGCAAAACAAGCCACAGATGGATGGAGTACAAATAAGGTTCTCTTTATGATTATAATCTTTCTACATGAGTTGGAAGCTGGCAAACATAGAAACATCCCCGAATCTTGTATTATAAGCAATGTTTGCTTGACTATGGATAGTCTAATTATAGACAACTGCTTCATTTTCACATAATCATTTCTGTCTTATTTGCATCACAGTACCGTTAATCCTGTTAAATTGCACCACCATTTGACAGTATCTGATTATAATGACTTCAACGGAAATATTGACAGGTTGGAATGAGCAGGTGTTTATCCTGGATTTTCAGGGGAAAATGTGTCTTTCATCAAGCTAGTTTGGTCTAATGTGAATATGACCCTATCCATTATGTGAATGTCGACCCGAGTCACCTGGGTGTCAGTGCAGTGATGGACTTCATCCTTTCTCATAATAGCACTATTCACGGGCAGCCCTGTCGATTTTCGCAGTGTGGTGCTAGTAGGCCTACATTAACACATCAGCTGAGAGTCTACAAACAAATTTTCTAATCGTTGAAATGTTTTTCTCTTGTTTGTTTCCAGTGCACTTGTATTTATTGCTTTGTGCCTGGCCTTTATCAAAGCATCGTGGGGCCCTTGTCACGTGACTCATCTATACCGCTTAGCGAAGCCGTCAATCAAGTGTAGCCGCCATGCGTAAAGTATTATATAATAATATTACATATAATGACATCTCTGCACAATTCAATTAAGTGTATAGAATAGATCACATAGATTAATCTCAGTGAAATAACATGTACGTGGCTCTATTCTACTTTGACATAACTGTAACCACACTGGCAAGATGGATGAAACATAACAAGCACCATACACCACTACCGCGGATACCTCGTCACATTACACGGACAATAAAGATGCAACATTTCATTCAACATGGCAATTCAGTTTTTCACCACCAAACTTTCAGCCTAATTAGCTAATCTAGGTAATTGGGCCTGCGCTAATTTGTACAGGAGGTGACCCATTGGTTGGATCTCAATACAATGTTAATACTGATGAGGACAGACGGTTGACCTTTTGGATTACTACAGAGTAGCACTCTAAAACCACAATTAATTGGCCTTGCCAACATGTGCAAAGTGGGTGGACAAATAACAGGATGAAACGAACCTTAGACAAGAAATCCGATTTTCTCTAGCAATCATACCCCCCAAAATCAAATAAGTGAGAGTAATTATTTTAATGTCATTATCCTTGTAAGCAAATGGAAGACTAAGATTGGTGGGGGATCACAACCAGTAGCGTGTGCTAACCCCAGTGAATTTCACAAAAATGCCTTCCATATTGATTACAGCAAAAGCATAACTGTCGGAACGACATGTAATGTAATAATCATGTGGCAGGGAAGGAGGCCAGAGGGATAGTCCTAATTGCTGAAGGGATTATCTCAACTTCAAACAGCCAAATATGACAGATTAAATCATAAAACATATTAACTAATTCCGTTGTTAGAAATCAGCTGAGATTTACATGTTTGTCATGAATGGTCCGCCATCTTGGTTGCTGGTAAAATTGTAATCTCTACAATGGCAAGGCTGTTATTATGCGTGTGATCGTTTAGTGGTTTGTTGGATGGTTGACATATTGGAATCCTCTACGCTTTTCCCACACGAAGCATTTAGCGTCATGAAATCATCCATATCAATATCCAGTATCATATAGTTTAGCCATAAAAACAATAAAACCATTTGGGATAAGACTCATCCCAAGCCCTAGGGCTAATAGGCCCAATAAAGATTTAGTCACACAAACCGGCCATGCCATAATATGCTGTAATCATACAAACAAAATGGCTGAGCCATGTATTCAAGAGATATAATATAATCCTAATCGTATTACTGCGGCACAAATATGCTGTATTAACTTTGCTCCAGTGTCAGGACAGATCAAATGCTACATTGCTTCACTCCCAACCTCTGGCAGATTGTGTGCACAAATCCATATTTGATGTTCAATATTTGCCATGGATTTATGATTGATAATCAATATGTGAACTTTCTTCACCCTCCATAAATAACAAGTATAGAACAGAGATTATTTGAAACTAGGTCGCACTAATCAATACTCATTTTCCAGCGTGTTTATCAGGTGTATCAGCATGCACGTTTTCACTTTGATATGACATTGTTATATGGTGTTCTCAGAGTAACTATGAGTTTAGTCTATATCATTCTATAGATTAGAGACAAATTAATTTGAAGTTACAAGACATTAATGATTTGATTCCAATTAGGGGAGGACATGACAATGCAATCTGAGACGCAAGGATATGCAAGTACCTTTTAAGATTTCTTTTAATCTAAATATAATTGACAAACAAGACTACATATATTAAAGTCAGAGGAGACAGAATAGCTCTTATTAGAAAGTTCTCATTTCAGATACAATTTAAAACGGGAATTATTTCAGATACTCTTAATTCAGGAGCAGGATTATGTCTAGTTTTGCCAATTGCACAGGTGTGCTGTCTGGTAAATGAATTTCTAATTATTTGGGAGGTAGAATACAAAGAGCGATGCGGTGTCGCATTCTATGGTGGTTATATAACGTAGAACAATACTCACGCTTTGTCATGCGACTGAGAAGAGTTTACACATTGCGTTTATTTGCCTTGCATAAGATCATAAAGGAAACATTCGCTCACTAACCAGTAGATTTGTGATATTGTAAAGCTAATATGGTTGATTACAACTGATAATTGACCTGCCTATATGTGTATAAGTGTGTGTGTGTGTGTGTGTGTGTGTGTGTGTGTGTGTGCGCACACTATTAATCCACTGCTATTCTATACAGCTAGAACCACACTCACCACATTAAAGATTGAAGATTAGCGGAGTAGCGTGAATAATTACACTAGATACTGGTTTACTGCCAGTTAAGTCCTAACCATGGATCAATACCATCGGATTCACGGCTGAATACAATGAAGAGATACATGACTATTGTCTGTGTAAGACGGCATATTATCATTCACAAAAAGTCTGATATTCTAATCAATGACACATACAGACTTGATGTTAACATATTAGTATTTTCATCAAGTCGGTCTGACATATTCGGATGACCTCATGACCCGGATACAATACTCGCTGGTATGTATTCGTGATACATCCAAAAGAGCTGTAGAAAATGATAATTAAGTTAACAACATAATTTATTACAAGACTCACACGTTGGACTACATATCGGTAGAATAATCTGCCGATTGCCACTGTTGTGTATAAACCATCATGTTGTGCCCATTCAGCCCAGACAAAGAGACAAGATGCCTTAAGTTTTATCATGATATTAAGACACATCAAACTATCATATGTAGAACATAAGTAGTTATTTATAGCTTTAGAAACTGCAAAACAAACATTAGTAGGTAAATAACATATGAGGCCTCGTTTTTATGTTTTTCAGTCTAATAAAGATCAATATCACATCAAAGTTTAGAGCGTTATTTGATCTCAGGATTCCAAACCTGTATGCTTTTAATTTGATTAAAAATACAACTATTGATGCCAAGTAAAGTATAGCCGTGAGAAGACAGAAAAGGTCAGATATATATATATATATATATATATATATATATATATATATGTATATATACTTATATATGTATATAGTGCGGATCAGTGTAGTTTCTTCAATAAAGGAAGATTCCACAGTTTTGTTACTTCCAGTTGTGAATGATCAATAGTTCCCATGACGAAGAGATCACACTATTTTACATTCACCTCCCTGATCAGCTTAAACCATTTCATTAAGAAAGTCTGCTCATATTTTCATTCCCATCACCTACAAATCCAGTAGAATCGCCTGCTCGTGGCTGCCTGTCTGTAAAAGTAATTTCTTTATGCAGCATGTCTAATTGCCTAACAGTGTAGACAGCGTCACACCACAACATGAAAATTATCTCTGAAGGCTGTATCATTACTTCAAGGCAGATTAAATTTTGTTCTGGAGGTATCGCGTAAGGAAAATGTAGATCGGGTTGCCAACCTTATCTACAAGACAGCAGCACTTTTTGCCCTTGGCTAACAGCCTATGTGTTTTTGGTAGCTTTAATCTCTACCTGCCGACGTAATCTGTCTTTTCCTATTAATAAAACCATCTCTCAAAAATGAACCCTCTCAAGAGCGCCATTGTTGCCTCTTAATAAGGCCCTTTCACAAATTACTGGTAGTAATTGGTAGAAGACTGCTCGGTTCCTCTCCGCACTTCCTACGCTTTGCTTTCCTGCCCTGCTATTTTCATTATTGACAATAAAACAACATGGTGCAGTGAGGTGCCGGCATGCTGCAACAGAACGCGATTTCACTGTCAATTGACAGAGTGCACAAACCGATTGAAATGAACTGAATAGGTTGAAGTGGAAATATTTTATTTTGGTAGACATAATGATACTAATGTTCTGCTTATTTTTTCACTTGGCTCTATCGAGATCCCATTACAAGTTCACAACAGACTTCATCCGTGTTCAATCATCCCTCATATTTTATAAATTAATAACATGTGTTTGATGCACCAACTCCCTCTGGGGACTGATTGAAAGGAAGCCAAAATTCGACTCCTAATGGAACCATCCTGCTAAAATTGTTAATAGCTCACAAAAACATGAAAAGGAGTTATATTTCTCATTTAGGTTTTAATGTGGTTTATTTTGAATTATCACGAATCACCAATATGAGAACTCTCCTGATAAATAATGAACACATGGGCCATTTCACAAGAGGGCTATTATTTTGCTGTTAGGAGACTACATGTGTGATAAATTGCCCCAGGCCTAAACACTTGCAAGAAAACAGGATGTTTCACAACCATTGTTTACAACACAATGCGTTTTAGGGGAAGAGAAACAAGTGATGGAATGTGGGAATAATCCTATCGTGGATACTTTATTGAAGCTCCACACTTTAACACATGAAGTCATGGATAAACTCACGACTGTGTCGATGAACAATTTTTACTTTATCGTAGAGTATAATAAATGTATATGCTTTGAAATTAAAGATGAAAAATAAGCCATTACCGTACCGTGTTCTTAAAAACATAAATGTCCATTGACCTTTTGTGAGAGCATAAAACTTCCTTCTTCTTTAAATAAAGAAATAGTTTAGACCGAACATTTGTACTGTTGAGGACAACCAAATTGAGACTTTTCCCTGGACACAAATAGCAAAGTACTTTGGCTTCAATCTGACGGACCCAATTCACTGATTGCAAAACTAATGCAATTTGGAATGATGGTCAGTGTGGCGTTGATGTAGCGTCTGTGAAGGCCACTAGAGAGCTTGTAATCCGTCATTAAAAGACAGCTCCTAGCATAATGAGCCACGCTGCATCCACAGACATGATCAACATCCATACACCATTGTGGAAAACGCCACAATCAAGGGCATCAAGAAAATGCCAACTTGTGATGTTTGCCTTTCATGTCTCTATTAGCATGATGAGGCAAACACCGCTATGAGGATCCCTTTCTATCGGAAAGAGGTACATTTTTTGTGGCTAAAGCAAATGAAAACAAGTTCTCTCTTTGATGTGACAACATTATGTTCATTTATATCTCGTGGCGTCCATATGAAGGTTTGTCATGAAAATTTAACAAGACCAGGTGGGATGCGTCCACGAAAGACAAGTTCAAGTCCGAATATCGTATTTTTGTGCACAGACCTGGAATTCCGAATACTTAAGAATTGAAAGTACAATTTACTGTATATATTGACTTAGATATTGTCAACATATTTAAGATGAAATATCTAATCTTAATATCTGCATGTCAGGGAAATCTGTCTAAAACCTATTACTTTTAGCCAGCTTCCTCCTGTATATTTATGGATCAGTCATTTACATCTGCTATTTTTTATACAAATATATCATTCTCTGTGTATAAATTAATCATTCATATTTTCCTCTTTCTTTAAAAATCTACCATAGCTATCTTTATTTTACTATTTAAATATCCCCTTGAAATATTCTGTTTAAATCTGTCAAATATACCTGTTTTTTATACAAATGTACATACCCGATATTTGCCTGTTTCCACAATGTGACTGCAGCGACAAGACACAATATTACAACCGAAATACAATTTCTCCGTCTTGGATTTCCACTCGCCGGGATATGTACAATCTATTTAAACTCGGTATTCTCGTGATGTACGAGAAATCCTCCTTCCTAACATTGATCTGGTATTCAGGAAAGCAACATTGCAGTACAAGCAATCAAGGGTGAATTCATTTGTTTTCCAATACACACTGATCGTAAAAGAAAATAGACCCAGGAACAAATCAGTTGTATATTAGATGGACATTTACCAAGAATTACTTTTAGACGAATACCCGACACTAGAAGTGAATGGGCACTTAGCATAAGTGATTTACTTGATGGCTTGACAAAATGGAGAGATACGCAACAAGAAAAATAGGTCCGTTCAAACAACGAGAATGAGGCCTAAATCACGTGACCTCAAGATGGGTATCCAAAATGGCGGTCAAGCCGACGCTGATTGGAACACAATGATTTCTGGCTCCAATGGAGTATACGGTCTTGTTGTTTTCAATGATGTCTGACTTAATCAGTGTGACCTTTGACCTCAATTGAGGATAGATGGGTTGTGCTTTGTTGGCTTGGGAGCAATTCAGGGATTGGTGATTGGTATACTGATAGGCAAAATGCATCATTTGTTGAGTGTTGGAATCCTTCAACACAACGGCTACGTAATTACATGCCTCTCCACGAGAAAAAATAAACAGTGATTGAACTGACAGTGATTCGTTCAGAATTATATTATGGTCTGAACGACATGTGCTGTTCAAACAGTGAGTCTGGTTTGATTTAATGAAGAACTACCAAACAGTGATTGTAAGTAGCAATGCAGGCGCCCCAGCTGCACTCCTGGGGGGATGGGACATGTCGGCATTAATTAGATGACAATGTATGATAGTGCGAGCCGGTCTGCGAGTCACGGAGCTGACTGGTCCAAGAGGACTCCTGCCCGCACAAGAGGACACTGATACCGGGTGGTGGAGGGCACGCCGCTCCCTCGAGTGTTTGCTGTCTTGGACTGAGCCATGCATCTTACGTACTGTGACAGCATCCTCCAGCACAAAGTAATACACAACCAACGTCTGGCTCTCCCACCATCCGGGCTCACTCAAGTGACTTGGCAAGCAACTATGGGAGAGGCTGACAGTCCGAAGGACAGGCAAAGACACTGCGGAGAGGTCAGGCGACTGAGGACGCCCTATGTTGTCATACGCCCTACATGCCATGCATATCCACTTCCTAAAGCGCAGACATTCCCTGAAAGCCGGCAGCCCTATTGATGCCAATCCCTAGCTTTGTCGTTATGACATGCCCATCTATACACGAGATGCCTCTTTTGGGCTGCCATAAAATTGTCCCACAGCAAAGTTTGTCCCACAACAACTTTCAAACCCCCATAAATCAATCCAATCCAAGACCCCTCGTTTCACAAACGTGACTTTAGCGACTATAGCCCATTCCACAAATCGGACGAAATTGGTATTTGATCGAATTTGATTTACCATAGACAGGCATGAATTATGTATATTGATCCGGGGCTGCTTTTTGTCCAAAGGATTTTCACAACGCCACCATGAAACAATACATCTCTGTTTTGGTGGGGTAGCAAGTTGGATGGGCGGGGATTGAGATCGATCATGGACGGGGTAGCGTTATTGTTGCCGCTCGCAGAAGCCAGGCCGTGGCATAATGCAGGAAGTCGAGGCTCTCAATTTTGGAAGGCAACAGGAAGACCGGACCTGTCCTGCCCAGTCTGGTGGCCATCTGAAGGTGCTTGCAAGCAGACCGGAAACGTTTGCGTGTCACCAGAAGAGTATGTGTGATTTGGAGGCACTTGTAAGCGTCATGGCTACTTGACACGCGGTGGACAGTGTCAAGTCCACCCACAGACACGCAAATCTCCATATATTATTTGTCATGAACAAACCTATCTTTAACACCCAGCGATAATCGTTGAGACCCTACAAGGTCAAATATAGTGAGCAGTTCACACGACATAATGCTTATTTAAAACGCCTCCCACCCTGGAGTTACTACTCTCAAGGTCATCAGAAAGCTACTGCACCAAGCAATATGCCCATGATACTTCAATATCTTCCTACTCAGTGTTGGCCTGTTACCCTTTATTTGATGTAGTATTGACATAAGAAATAAGGAAAATTGACCACATACTGCACTCCCTTCTGCCAAACAGGATCACAAGAGGACATGTTTGGTTGGAGATCGTGACGTGTTATGGCCAATAAAACAGCCATGGTCTTACCCACAGAGTGAAGGTTGAGCAATACAGATCGTACTAATAAAGAGGTGCTTAAATCAGGTAGAAATATAAGCCTACTTATGGTAGACCTAAATGTCTATTGACCAATATTACCTACCGCCCCACCCATCACAAATCACGCACAAAATTGTTATTTGTATCCCCTGCAATTTTACTGTCATAAAACTAAGGAGTTAATATGCCACACAAAAAGGGCTCTTTACTCAGATCAAGAAATATTTACCATCATTGGGCCAATGATTAGGGAAACATTATTTATAATCAGCCCGGCCCTGTGGAGTCAATCACTCACATCAAGAGCAACTAGGAGTATTTGCGTGCTGAATAATTGAAAGGTACTCTTGTAAAGATTTGACATTTGTCAGCATATTTGCTACTATAGTGTAGATGTTTTATGAACACGTGCGGGATATATAGTGTGTTGTCATCTCCCACCTTTGTGTTGTAGCAAAGCCAGGACATCTTCGACACTGATGGATGATGAAAGGTAGCCAAACTGGCTGACATTAAACGAATACACACCGTATAACACTATCGTAGCAGAACATACATGGCTTGTCGTGCAAAGTGCGCCAACATAATGTGTTAGATGATGCATTGTGTGGTTCACCCGGTATTGTGATAAAATAGGAGTTCTAATGGAAGCAGTGGGGCGGTGCTGCCTTCTCCATATCTAGCAATGGGCACCATGGGGTCTTGGGGTAGTTTAAGGGCAGCTGTAACAGTGAAGGTCAATGCCAGACAAGGTGCCCTTAGCAAGCTCAGTTGGAGCCCTGGGACATAACTGTCATAGCACATCAGGGTAAACCTGCCTATGTCAGCCTTACCCAGCAGTGTCGCCAGACCTTAACCGGAGGTCCTGAGTAGACCTATATATCTGCCAGCCACAGCCCGGTCTTGTGGGCTGTCTGCTGAATCTTGTGTCACTCTATGTGGGTACCACATCTGGACAGTCTCTCAGAAGGAATCTCCCTAATTTAGCACACATTATTCGCTTCAAGATTTATGGTCATGGAGGGATTTATAGCCTTATGTGTGCAAAAGGGCTTCCCTCTGTCTGGCAGATATTATCATACCAATGAGATGGGGAATGTTATCTAACACCTTCCATAAGCCCCACACAAGATATCTTTATCCCCCAAAGACCGGGGGGAGATAATGAAGGACATTAACGTGCCATATTATATCCCACTTTGGAGGGTTTAAGGCATCTGAGCACCGCCTTCTTTGCTAACGCTTTTCTGTGTATATGATACATTACAGGTAAACATCAAACTCTTATCTCAGAGTGTCGTGACATGAAAAAGCACCAGAAAGCATTTGAAATGACATGGCTTATCATATGTCAATCAGTAAGCATTGGTTGTTATATTTCTATATGCAATTCCCAAGCGCAGTGAGTTGCTATCATCTGAATAGGAACACATCTCGGTCTAGCCTTTTATATATATGAGGAGGATTGGGTACATCTCTGTCCTTTGATACCTACAAAGCCTGCAGCACTGCAGATGTTTTTTTTTCAACCAACCATATATAATAGTGTGCTTGATCGACGTAAATGCGTCAAAGGCACGATAATATGGCTGCGGATGAAATGCGTGGATCGCTAGCTTTATAAGGACAAATAAATATGTATTATTCAAGCTCTGGGCTGTGTACTGATCATAGTAGCAGGTATTGACACCCGGCATTATTCCGCTGATTCTATCAACACGGCCTCTTCAGAGCGGCCACTGTGTTTGGCTTCATAACAGTTGTAGGGTAAGCACTCCAGTGGACTAACGTCAGAACGCACATAGAGGTGGCGATCTGATAATTAGCGCATTCGCTGAAGTAATGAGAGAATAACACAATGTCAGCAGTACTGGTACCCTCTCGCAGAGAAGCCGGCAGCCAGCCAGGCACATGCCTACCTACAGCTGCTCTGTCTTTGATGAGACTGTGCAGGTGTAAACGCTATCTATTTGATGTTGCTTGTAGCTTTGAAGACACTCAGGTGTGCAGGATAATACGGTTGTTTCGACGTTATATTTGATGGCAGCACCCACACAGAAGGGACCTGTGACTGGGGTTATTTGTGTACCATAGTTACATACTATGAAGGCATTTCAGATCAATTCTCTAAATTACAATTTATCTCTCATCAACAAAGGCGGAGGCGATTTTTATGCCTCATATGCCACCAAAATTACATTTTTACCACATATTCTGGGAACAAATCGGCTCTTATATCAGGCAGAAGAACAGTGCAGTGTCGCTTTGCTAATGTAGAAATTGAAACTATTCAAGGAGATAGATGATCCGTTTTTTTCAGTCATGAAAAGCTGGGGAGATTTCTATTCCATTCAGACGAGTGGCTGACTTTTGTAGGCAAGTATGGAATATAGAGGTCAAAGTGTCTGCATGCAAAACTGTATCAATTCTCCCTCTGATAAGGCATGTCGGTTTTGCTAGATTTCAATGGCAGAAATCACAACCATTAGTATGATGAATGAAGTTGCATCATTTTTCATAAGAAGGCATCTCTTTGCAGAGAGGATGACGTAAAATGAAGGTGAAAATATCTAAATATGGAGAGTTGCCAGATTCTAGGCGCGACTCTGACAGACCAGCAGCTGAGGGTAGCAGGTGCGTCTATCCATGATAAATCTCACCCAAAAAGCAGACGACATTTTCTTCATTAGGAAAATGAATAAAAACATCAAGACGTTAGTGACATTACGTCAATAATAACTACATCTCCTTCTGACTAAAGGTTGCAGCACCAATCACGTTTCTGCAGTGTAGTAAAAAGTACATTACTAAAATAGGATAACTACTCCCTTTGGTGGGAAAGAGTGGTTGCAAAAGATAGATGAGTCTTTTGCATATTATGGATCCTGAGGCTCGCCTTGTGGCTTGA
Organism: Amphiduros pacificus; assembly: GCA_949316495.1. NCBI lineage: Eukaryota > Metazoa > Annelida > Polychaeta > Phyllodocida > Hesionidae > Amphiduros > Amphiduros pacificus. The sequence goes on along the minus strand of OX439002.1, from coordinate 49,936,941 downwards.
TATTCATTGAGTGGAAAAGAGTTTGGCCACAATTACAAAGAGATTAGGCAACCGAGAAGACAATGGCTGTACGTCATAATAACAGACTGATGGGGTTGTGACAGAATTACCACGTCGTATTCATACAGGCCCTCTTAACAAACAAAATACCCCATTTTATTCACAACAGTGCATCTCCTAGGTAACACAATGCAGGAGTGGAAGACGATGCCAAATTAAGGACATGGTGCATGGAGGTCTTGTTGTGGCCCTCCCCGTGTGTTGTGGTGTTTGCAGTCTACTAGGCTGTTCCGCAGAAACAATTGCATTTGTGAATCAAGCATGTTCTCTTGTGGGCGGCTACCATGTTTGCTATTCCAAACAGGGCTGGGACCGGGCCCAAACAACTGCAATTCCCACTCGCCATGCTCAAACTCAGTGTGAGTGGAATGGAAGTAGAGCCTATTGCCGTGTACAAACCAGCAAACACACTAATATCTATCCCTAAGGACCTAATAAAACAATTGTCACCAACTATAACAAAACTGTAACACAAACTGCTACTTAGGTATAACGTTGACACGCTCCCCTTGGTCCTTGCTCCCCAAACGGTACAGTTCCACAATCCGCCTGCTTATGCTTGTAAGGCTGGCTCGCTATTTGAGCTACTCATGTCAGGCTTGTCTGAGGACTGCTCAAAATACTGTCACCAAAGATCAGGTGTTGGACAGAGAACAGAGCTCTACAGGCAACAAGATGACATTAAGATGTGCACATCTCAGAACGTTGGCTGCATACATAAACCTGTTTTTCTCCTCACTGCTCTGAGTCTTAAAAAAGATTGGAAAATTCACCAACAGGCTCAGCTCATTGACCAACTCATACCATTCTTTTCAGACAATTACGCTTCATCTTGCTCCACAAGGCATAGTTAGGATGAGGCACAGAATTCTATTCTCACCCTAAGAGCTTTTTCTCTCTACAAACTTCAACTCAATTAACCATACAGCCTCAGGAAAGAGTAACTGTCAAAATGTATTGTCTTGAAAGAGCTCTCATGTGAGTTTTGCTATCTCAGTGCGTGGCTGAGGCGTGGAAGACAAATGTATTTGTTAGAAGCACCTGGCAGCTCTAGTTGCTTCTGCTCATCTATCAGACCAGAATTAGCCCCCATTACACGGTCCCAGATTAATCCCCTATAGCCCCCGCTTGCCATCTCAGAAATCGTAACACTGGATTAGAGGGGCTGTCACCGTGAACAAGTTATAAAACACTCAATGATCATTTCTAGAGGTGGATGATGGCGTCTGTGAGACCCCATTGTTATCCCTGTCCGGGGTTGGATGACGTAGGTCGATGGAACAACGGCTTGTCTTTTGGAGGTAGGGGGCTGATACAAAAGGACTGTTTGGCCCCAATAGAAGGGCCAATTTCAGCAGCGAACCTGTGACAAGCAAGGTTGTGTCCTCCCATTGCGACAGTATCAATTACCTTGGTCCTGATTCAGCCTATCCAACGTTGAAATGATCTGACGCCATGTGCGCGCCATTCTGGTATCCTTGGAGACAATTGTTGTGCAGGGGAATTCCCTAGATGGACGTGTTCCCGCCAGTCTGTCCACTGCAGCCTCATACCCTGCCATGCCTGAGGCACATTTGGCATACGCATGTATTTATTGTGAATGGTAACACGAATAAAGCGGCGATCTCATCATAAAACGTTTCCTGTATTGTCCTTTTACTTGCTGGTAATCTTGCCAAGAGAAAAACCTCCAGAAACAGAATTCATGAATTTGCAATTTGACACGCAGAAGCGAGACTACATTTTAGGTGGATGAATCGGATTGCATGACACTCGTGACAGTGGGCAACTTGGCACAAACACGTGACAATGTATGTCCTGGCAAGAATGAGAGAAAACGATAAATATTAATAAATATAAGATGAGTGTTTGAAAATTATGAGGTAATATTGTTGATATCGTTGTCAAAGGACATTCAGACAAGGAAAATAATATTTCATGCACATTTGTATCTTATGGAGCACCTCTTTATGTGCAGTATAAAAGTCAACAAAGGAGTGTGGCTTTCCATCATTACTGCTATCAATATGACTAATTGCTTCATGTTAACCATCTGAGACATCAATGCATTATTTTAGAGAGGAAGCAAAGATATCCTTTACATTCTGCTCTTTAAGATAATGTCAAAATGTATCCAAGGATGTTTGCTGAAGGCATCCATTGCCAATCAAAGCCCATACAGCATACACTTGGATCCTTGAATATTTTAGGGTCATATTTTTCAGAGGCTTCCAATGGACAGTTAGTTCGATTGAGAGTGATATCATGGACTCGTTTTCAGCGTTTTGCAACACAACAGCAGTTATAAAACCACTCCCTCACAAGGATAACACCATTAGACGTGTTTTGAGAGGATTATATTTGAAAGCCTCTCAGAAGAGACGTGCCTGAGGTTAAAAGTGTCCAGCACTGAGTTGTAGGGCTTGTGCAAGGATTGTCTTAGTAGAGGTGACCTTTGCTGGTATGGCTGGGGATGTCCAACTACCGGGCTGTGTGTGCCGTCCAATATACCATACATAATCGATCATACGCTATTGACACCCCTCAGTAACATTACACTGGCCCTTCAAACATGTTTACATGCTCCAGGCATCACAGGCCGCTGCCACTGGTGAGGGGTATCACTGAGGAACACGACTGCCACATCACTTCTGGTCTATCTGCCCCTAGATGACTTGGGACTTTATTTTAAATAACAGGAGATGTCAGCACAAAGGTCACGCAGTGGTCATTCTATTGACTAGTGCATAGTGTACAAATGAAACTGGACATTGCTTAAGAACATTAGAGATATTTATTGCATTTCTTGAATTGGCAGTGGCTTATCATGTTGTTTACTAGCCCGTGTTGTAAGACATTAAGTCACTGTTCATCTTTGTCACAAGACATTGATATGTGTCTCCCTTCCAGTGACCATCCTTGCTATGGAGGTCAGCAGGTCTATCAGTTCAGGCTCCTAAACCAGTGCATCATGTAGAGGAATGTCGACCTCATTTATTGTCTGCTTGCAGCGTGATAACATAATCATCTTGCGCTCATCAGCAGCTCCTACAGAAAAGGCCGTCTCACACTAGACCTTAAATTACCCCGCCTGTCTTAGACCATTCCCTAAACGCTTCCATCCTCTTTTGCCGCTTATAGTGAGCTTCGTGTAGGTGACTTTTATCCTTTAAATCGGGACGTAGAACTGTCTTGACTTAAATAAACCTCTTGATGTTGGAATATGCACATCATGTCGCAATCAATGCCGTATATAGTGTGTGTAGGTGATAAAATGTTTGGTTTTAGGCCCTTTGGATTATAGTTATAGCACAATTCCACTGAAGCAGTAACATGGACAACCATCTCTAAACTACTCCAACATTACAGGGTAACCACTGAAGTCAACAATATGACCAACCATCTTCCAACATATTTTTCTCTTCTTGAGAAGTCAACAATATCACCAAGTTTTTTCTCCAGACCTTCTGCATCACAGCCTACTACCCGCCGAAACAATTTATCTTCCCATTCAGGTCATAATGTGCCTCGGACCACAGAGGACCAAAAGCTGATTGGTGGATTTAATATGATTTGAGTGTGTCCTTCTAGGATTTCCTTGTGGATGTTGGGGACGTACGTGAAACATTTGCAAGTGCAATCTCGCACACATCTATTGGGTTAGCCTCCTGAGCTTCCAACACGTCTACATGGGTCAGTCTTGATTTTGTTAACGCAAATTAACAACCTGCGATGTGAACATCCATCCTCGTATATAATTCAGTCTGTGTCTGCTTCAATAAAGCTTTTCTTCTATCCACCCATGCCTTCAACAACAAAATCCTCCCGGTCTCCTAAAGCTTGCCAGTCATAGTTTAACTTGTGCCTACCAGCTCCGTGCGGCATAGCTTTATGTCTGTTTTAGCAAAACAGAGACTTCAGGCAAATGGCAGGACGCGGACATTAAATTGTTTCAAGATGGCATAATCTATGGATAACTATTACATGGATTGAATCCATCATGCTATAAATGCCTTCTAATTCCATCATGCCAATTCGTATCTTATGAACCATCACACTGTGAGTGACTGCCCACATAAAATATAGAGTCTCAGACTAGGGGCCCCCAGACATCTACAGACAACCGGATATTTGTTATCTGGGCCTGTATTAACTGAAAGATACACACAGTTTATATGTTTCCCACTTTAGACATTAGACCATGCTATTAAACGTGTTTTTAAAAAATGAAATGTAATTGAGCTTGACGTAAGCAGCTGCTCATATTACATGTTTTAATACAGTAATTTGAGCAGACAAGGATTTTTATGTCATTTCGACAAGAGGTAAGCACAACTATCAGTCAAACTCTAATTCGCTCCAAAACCCATTTCAATATTAACAGTGAAAGAAAGGCCAGCCAATTACTATGCCGTATATAAATGCACATATAAATGATTTTATGTAATGAGACATTCCTAATGATGTGTATTTTATATAAATACACTGCGAGCCATCAATCGTCCACATGCAGAATATATGCAAAACTGTTTGTGAGATAATTTACGTCATTATCTCCTCATTTCATGTCCATTATTATATGATGAATCTGAGTGGCATTCATTATACGCGACCTAAATATGTTGAATTGAGTTTCAACACATTCCTCATGACTTTCAAAACACATTTTACTCTATTTACGCTGTTCATTATTCTGATATATTTTAGCATAATTTCCTTTGATACTTTGTTTGTCATGGGCGTGTTTGAAGCACACTTATTGTATGACCTTAGAATTAATGGAGATTTCATCCTATTATCATGATCATCACTGACCTCCATGACATGATGAGACCGAGTTCAAATCCCCAATGTCCTACAGCAAATTATATTTGGTGTTCTGCGCAGCATTTGCAAGGAAACACTGCAATATTAGCCTGGAATGGAGCTGGCGGGCATAACAATGCTTGCTAAGGCTGCGATTAGCTCATGGTTCAGGACACACCACTACGTCCACTATAATCCTGTATATTCGCCTTTCATACATTGGTTTGAACTATAAACAGTGTTATTGTAAACATGCCCTTTGAGGTTCACATTACTAGTATACAGTTTTGTCTTTGATGTGCGTTATGTTCTCTCACTTATCATGCACTACGTTGACATTTTATGTTGATAATATCTGAAAATTTGCATGCATATTGTCCTTTTATAATGAGGCATGAAAAGGTTCGACGTGAAATGCAATACCATGTACGTGTCCTGATTGCCTTGTCTGCTCAACTCCCACTAATAAACATTAAAAATATATTTCAATCTGTATACAGTTTTGCTAAGGTAAATTGACTTTGTAGCTCTCTTTTGTTTTGGGATTTCAATAGTAACAATGAATTAGTTATGGTATGATGGAGGTATAGCGGTTAAATGTTTGCAATAGAACGTGTTCTATGTGAGTTCGGTAGAAGCAAAGGATACTTAAAGCTGACGGCTGGTTTGTTTGTCCATCACGGGGGCAGAGACGAGTTCATAATGATTGGCACAGACTCCCACCGCACAGCTTGTTTGGTCAAATAAGTCAGTGAAGTGGGCTGGCATGGCGCTATATGATGGGACCACATCAAAGAACATGTTTAGCCTTCATGTAGTTGTAAGGGTCTTGTCTCAAAGGTGCACTGCTAGTTTGGTATTCAAACAAGTCACAAAGATAAAGCATTCATTTCATTCCTGAAACATCCTTGTTTACATGTATGGAACAGTTAGAGGGCTTTGCAGTATTTTTGTGTAATTTGTCCACATTGAAGATCAAATTGGACGCATATCTAGCGATATAAGGGGATATAAAAACCCCATATACCGCAATAAATAAGAGAGATCTCAAACGTATTTAGGATGCATATATGGGGAAAACACTATTAGAGAGGAGAGATGAGCATGAGATATGCTCCCTGAGATATGTATCCTGTGCCTCTAATACAGTCAGGCCTATCTCCACAGCGCCTCCGCAGCACTTAAGCCCTAGTAGACTTTTTTACCATTTTGTCATGGCTTTTAAAGAGGAAGGACTTCTTCAAAAGAGTGAAAGTTAATCTGGGTTATGTGGCTGGTTGCTGACTTGTGATGACATGCCTGGCGTGCTGTAGCATCTCTCTATGGTCTCGTCATCTCTGAAACCCATGCCCTTCTCTATGAAAAACAAATCAATACCAGATCGAAATGTCAAACGTTGAAAATATGGGGACAATGGACGCTGGATTACCCCCTGGTGACACGCAAAGGTGGATAATATCGCCCGCTCCAACTCTCGCGTTTGATCCCTGCAACGCTGGTTTGTTTTGAAAGTGAATGTTAAAAGAACACAGTTTGTGGTTGTGGTGAGCATATTGATCTAATATGCAGGGTTTATGACCATTTTGGGCTACACTTGCTGGTTTCATGTGAGAGAGCATCAGGGCAAACCTGGTATGGCCCAACGCCTTCAATCCATAAAGCTTGATCCATAACGCCAGCGCTACACGCAGGACCTCCCAATTCTAACGACTCACAAAAGAATTCCCTTCCCCCCGAACTGCCCAATGCTTTTACGTCTGACCCCTCTGAGCTGTCCTAGAAGAAAAATGATCATATATCTCTATGGCCTAAACCACCTCCCTCCCCGTTCAAAATCACAAGTGAAATGTCCAGTTATCATACCGACGTCAACGTCGCCCTAACCCTGTTTTGTTGGGAGCTTTCTGTCCCCAAAGATCTGCTCTTTATCCTCTTAGGCCCTGGAGCTGTCGCCAGATTGAAGTTTTTTCTGTAATTAGAGAAATGGCCATGTTGCCTCCCTCCTTGTGGGCTGTGTGAAGCGAGAGTTGTTGCGGTGTGCCCTGTCATAGATTGTCCACTTCTAAATACTTTGCTCAGAGCAGCGTGTGAGTGACAGGTGCAGATCAGCCAAGACCAGCCTCCCATACAAGCACATTATCTAGTGACAACTACGCACAGTAGAGCAGTCTCACAGAAAATCAATGTACAAAGATTTGCCATTTCAATATGATTTTATAACGGTGTATGATTTTATTATCCTGGGTAAGCAAACCGCTATATCGGCGCTGTGTCCTGAATTGGTAATACCACAAGGAGGTATGATTCTCCAATTCTTTCTCCGGTTTACTTAGTCAACTCTGCCAATACTGCTTGCCTGCCCCAGCCAGTTTACACTTAATGCTGCCAGCAGTGTTAGAGGGCACGCTACCTTTTGTACAGGTAATTCTTTTCTCCTAAATCAGCCATGTCACCTGGGATTATCGACCACGTAATTGTTTGAAAAATTCTTCTGTAAACACCAGGTTGGTTGGGCGTAATAGGGCCTCCTGTAATAACGTGGAAATTGGACAGCTTGTTGAGAGAGAAAACATCGGGCATTGAGGACCCCAGAAAGTGGAGACAGACATGGAGATTAGGGCCTTGATTTGGGCAAACTTGCACACTAATGTCATTTGGGCAGTGGGAATACCAGGAGTCCACTTCTAAGGTCCCTTCCACACAATCTCAGCCGAGACCAAGCTCTATTCACAGCTTGATCGAACGACCCTTCGCCGTGCCATAATACATAACATTACGTGGAAAATGATGGTCTTCCCAACTGGAGACTGCCCGGATATTCTTAAAAGAAATCGAAGCCTTGGACAACTGGGAAGGATAAACAATGCGGCATACAAACTAGGTTGACCTTTCTGTCTGACTTCAGCCATACAAGGGCACTGAATGCAACAAGGTTGGAAGAATATGGGCCATTGCATTGGGCTGGGGTAACCATTAACCTGTCAGGCTTTTGTCTGTGTGGCTATGGTGCCCACAAATAGGCTTCGCTAATATATGGCTTTGCCTAATCTTATGTTGATATTAACAAGCTATGATAAGTGGGAAGAATTATCCACGTCCGCAATCTGGCCAGTGGAAAATTTGATGTCTTTGCTGGTACCAGCTCCCACATTGAGCCCCTGCATAAGCTTGGTGGGTACCGGTTCCCATAATGAACCCCTGTGCAAGCTTGGAGGGCACTGGCCCACATTGAACCCCGGTATAACCTCGGAGGGCACTGGCCCACATTGAACCCCAGTATAACCTCGGAGGGCACTGGCCCACATTGAACCCCTGTATAAGCTTGGCGGCTACCGCTCCTACATTGAGCCCCTGTATAAGCTTGGCGGGCCTGGTCTGTCATTCCATTATAATTGCCCTCTACCCGGTCAGAGTGCAAATCTCGGGCAGATTGGAGTCCTCGGTTTGATATTGACTCATCGCTGTCACTTGGATGAGCTTATCGGACCAGTGTGGTGACATGCATGTGCGTTGGTCATTTATATATTTCTCACGCCTTCTCCCCCGCCGTATCTGGCTCGACATGCAACCACAATAATTAACGCATATTTTGCATGCAATCAGGTGTACTATTAATCCAACCCATTAGTGCTCTATCCCCCATTCCTAATGCCCACTTCCTTCATGCCCATTTCCGGTTAGTGTAGTATCTAAGAGAGTATCAGTGCACTACATCCGCACTTGACCACTCCTTTCTATCGTCCAATATACAGAAGTCTGACATAAACTTTCCCAGTCACCACTGCCAATATCTGAATTCAAATAATAGCACCGCCCTTGGTGTCATTCTTGAATCTACTGTGCCACTGTAGAAATTTAGAATAATTTATCATACACATAATCTATTTTTAACACACACAAACACACACACATACATACATACACACACATATTTTGTTATATGAAATCATTCACATAAGCGATGTCGATAGAAAGTTTCAAAGTGCACCTGTCGTTCATAAGATTATGCCATATAACATATGCACAAAAAGCTATAAAACTACAATAGTGTGTGTATATATTTACACTGTCACCACATGCAATATAAATCTCGCCCATATAAGTGGCTATCGTTAGTATAACATGTGTCGAGTAGCCAATATATTTAGTCATGTAGTATTCTAGTACGTCCCAGGGGGAAACCGTTATTGCAATCTAAGTAACGATTATTGGGGATAATTTCCATTTATATTATTTGCCACATCTGACTCATACAAATATTGTGATCTAGTTTGATGTAACTCTAATGGCGTTACACCAATGCAAGACATTTCTATACACTAATTTCTTACAGAATAAAGTAGGTGTGGATTGACTAACCAGGAAATGTTACCTCCAGAAAAGATATGTTGTAGATTGGTGTCAAATTACCCCTCTGTGTTACCAATGGCAACCGTGTTAAATGTATACTTTCATTGTCATGTCTATATTATATGCAAACACAATGCATTGATTTCCATGCTATAGTAGTGTGTACACATTTGCAGATAATACAGACAGAATAAGACAGGACAAAAAACAAGTTCCTTGAAGGCTAGGTGTTAGTGTGGGCATGGAATGGTAATGCCCTCTAAGTCATAGGATATCTTCTTCATCAGCGTGCCACGGGCAAAACAAGGCACATAAAAGGCATAGCGGTTTGCTTGGGGTTTATATAGTGAGGCACTGGAGGCCACATCATAGACCTGCCTTAATAATGCACAGACCCTCGCATTAAACTTTTACACCATCTAACCTACACCTGTTTTCATGCGATACTTTCTGCCCTGCAGGGCTGGCTCATTACGACAGGGGACTCAATTCGCTGTTCATTACCAGGTGAAATAAGACTTCAGGTGTATATTATCAACAAGTCTTTGATGTCTATCTTCCCCATCTGGCATATTCAGTCAGCTCTGAGAACATTTTTCTACTTGATATGACATTTCACCTTGATAGTAGCTACATGCAGATTGGCAACATCTACTATCAGCTGCAAGAAGGCTTACCAAAGATGACAAGAAAACACAAGACCCGCCAAAGAGGCATTGATAAAAATAATCACGTTTGATGTAAAAAGGAACACGGCAACATTTGTTTGTGAAAGCAATGCTAGGATTTGTGGTGTAATCGCGTTCGTCAGGGAGGCTAATCTATACTTGTAGAGGAATTTTGCTGCCTGGCAGGTTGGGTCAATACTTTGGTTTTGAGCTCTGATTTCATGTAAGCTTATGGTGTGATTCAGTTGTGAAGCAGACAATGGCAACGGCATCGGAATGGCTTTGGTAGACTAAGGTAAAGTAGCGGGATTTATTTAGTTGATTTAGGATTGAGGAACGAGGGATGAGATGACAACTACAGTATGTTTTACACAGTGGGTGAGTGGTACAAATCAGAATATCTTACCGTTATAAAGTCCTCCCGTCTTGGACATGGAAATCACAGTGCTGACGAGGAAGGAAGAGGTGATAAAGGTTACAAAAGCCGGTTGTGTGGCCACCATCATCTCTCTCCCTTCACGATACACTTGTCCCGGCTTCGTGGCTGTATAGCTTCATGCAGTGCTTCAGGAGTCGGCAGCAGTCGCAGTCTCCAGCATTGATTGTATGCCGCCTTTTCAGTTCAAAAACATTCCACCAAACTCAACCCATAACCACCTCACCACAAAAACATACCACCTGCAGCACCATGTTGAGATTATATTTCACTTTGACCTCAACCTCTAAATGATAAGGGCGGGGCAGGTAGGAATCCTATGCTTTCGAGGAGGCAAATGTGAGCGCTCTCTATCAGAGGTAGTCTGTCCAGGCGTATGACAAGGCGGCGCTCTCAGACCCAGCACTCATCAACATACAGGGAGGGCCTCAGCCTTGTCTCCTAGCGGTAGAGGCCCCTGCCACGGCCGTCTTGGATACTGCTGGTGCCGCCGTTATCGCTGCTGATGCTGCTGTTGTTGTAACTGATGTGGAGACGCCTCCGGGATGATGCAGGCTGCTGAAGGCAGAGGTGATGATGAAGATGATGTCCCCAGCTAACAGACAGTTGCTGGACACAGCTGATGGTTCCAGTGCTGGTGGTGGGAGAGTAACTCAAGTAGACAGGCCTAGTCCACTCCTCGGTGCGGCCTATCCCATTGTTACCCTTATGCCCAGTGAGCCTTATAGCTGCGATGTGGCGCGTATTGTCTGAGAGACAGCCACCTAGATGTTGTCAGACCACCACTCGGTGCTGCAGTGATTGCCCACTCGCCGCGTGGCGCTAGTAGTATATAGAAAGGGGGTAGCTTGCAATCTGTATGTGGCCTTCACAGGCAGCCAGCCAATCACAAAACTACCCCCTGAGCAACCCTGGCTTATCCTATCTATATGCGCCCTGTGCCAGTCCCTACTCTTCCCCTATACATAGCCTTCAGTGCGACAAACCATGCATTCTAGACCATGATGACAATCAAGCCTGCAATCCTATTGCAAATCAAGCCATCAGGGGGCTAAGCCTTTTCCTTCACATCAACCTTATATCCACACAATTAGCTTGATGCGATTATTTCCCGCTTGTCCGCCAGTTGGATCTCAATTTGTTCCCTAAACTCGAGCTGTTTTAGCCCCTCCGTTTGTACTCCTGCTTCCCAGAAGAGTACAAACAATGTAGAAGCCATAAAAACCACAAACCTGAAACCACTCCAATCGAGTCTGATACATTAATTGGAACAAAGCCATGTTAAATTGGTAGACTGTTGGATTTGGTGGGAATTTATGTGCATTGGATATCCAGGCAGAGAATTAGGGTTGCCGGATTGAATGCACCTCCCCCTACAGGCTGTGTCTCACCAATTCTCTACTAACCCTCGTGGTTGTCAAATAACCTGTCACAAAGTATTCACTTTTTTAGGAAAAGCTGTACTCTTTTAGGAGCCATGTCCACTTACTTGTTGTTCATAGTTTGAAGGCTTATCTATCGTGTACAACAAGTTGTCCCCCGTTCTCAGATTTATTGGGAATTAACATCTAAAGGTGGCCTCAATTACAAGCTATTCACAATGTGAGGCTCCCCTGCCATGTCCAGCCCAACCACTCCGGCTACAGCATTCAGCCAAGGATTTCCCAACTAATGGAATTAGAGGCCCAGTGACGAAACCAGCACACTTTTCAAACCAGTGGCGGAAGAATCTTATTTCAATGACAAAAGTGTATGGGATAGTAATTCCCTGTGTGTGAGGTCTGTAGGGCGGACGCACTTTGTCCTTTAAGTCTGTGCTTGGGTCAAAGAAGAGAAAGGCTTTCAAATCTCTCGGGGAGCTTCAAACTAGGCAAGGTCAAAGAATTGATCTCTGTCAAAGCTATTCTGCAGGCCCACAATTCTTGTTCTAAGAACAGTCACGATTACCTAAAGTGATGACGTACTTCACATAATTTTCTACTTAAAAACACCAAAAAATGATGATGTAATAAATTTGTGCTCTATAATAAGAAAATGTGGTCCAAAAACGTAGCCTGTTACAAGTGTATGGTCATATCGGACATATGCACTCTCAGAGCACGCCCCAATTGGCTATTGATTTTTGGTTATCGTTTAGATTCTTTTGATCCGAGAACAAATCTATAAATCCTATTTTTGATTGGTACCTAATCCAAATATACCCTAGAATTCCATTGATCTCTGTGCATCAAACACAGAGATATGATATGTCAAACAGATTACATCTTACGAGATTTGGGCTTATTCGTGTTATTACGATTTTAGGTCAAACTTACATATTTCTTGGTGTATGATAAAACTTTATAAGATATTAATTTTGAGAACAGACATGAACTATTTGCATTGTATTTCTTCCGGGAATTGTTTTCATTTCGTAAAACATAGGCCAATAGCCTTTGAGCTGTGCTGATTATTGCTTTTTTGTAATGCTTGTGAACATTTAATTGGAATCCGTGTAAATTGCTAATTAGATAATACTTTTAAGTATTTACCCAGCTATTTAGTTCAAGACCAGTCAATACCATAAAACTGATTTACCTGTCCCAGCTCAGGCTATACTTATAATTATAAAATGAGGAAATGTATGTTTCATGTGTATATGCACGTGAAATAAATCGCTATTTGAAGACTCAGTCACCACCACGCTGTTTTTTTCGGATAACGTTCAAATTGAGGTTTTAATCAGATTACAAGCGTGGGACACTGGATGTTCCACTTGTTTGATAAGTTCATTACATAGGTGGAGCCACCTATTGTATATTTCAAAACTCAGTGATTGCTATTGTATTATTTTCAAAAAAATAAAATAAAAATTAGGAAAAAGCTGAGAACTATGGAAAATAGATAGAATTAGTCCCCTGAAAATACACCATTTTACGACCGAACAGCTAAGAATTTACACTTAGTAGTTCCAGAGGAGAAAATCAAAGTTGACGGAGAGAATGACTGAAAATGTCCCCCCTCACTGCTGCAGAGGCCATGCTGCGATAGTCAACACTGCCAAAACATCTCATGTCTCTGTAAAATAATTTAAAACTCTAAAACAAGCCAAATATTCCCTTCGTGAGGAGAAAAAAAACTTGGGAACAAACTTGGGAACACAACTTTCAAAATGCGGGGTCCATTTTGAGACAAATTCGAGGTTTAAACTAAGTATTTGTTGAAACTTATTAACAAATTCAGCCATTGTAATTGGGCAGGAATTACTTGCAATTTTCATATCAATTATAAAATGTGGTATATCATTATTGCATTTCGATACCAATTAAATGTCGGAAGTTTTTTCTTTTGACAATGTTCATTTCCCATGACTGCAATAATGCCACACTCAAAATATTTTTGTTAATTAATTTAGCCCAATGATTTATATCCATTTTATTAGGCCATATATGTTTTACTTATTTATTGGTACAGCTCAGATTGTATGGAAACAGGTTAGCGAACGGACTAAGTTCATAGTCAGTGATTATTTCCTATCTACATGTTGTGTTGTATGAAAAGTAAGCATGTGTTGCTAAGAATACTAAGCACTTCTAACACGATAGGATATTCTTTACCTAAGAAATACCAATACACAGCAGAAACTCCTTATCACAGAAGCATCGCCATAAATCACAGGTAGCGATGTTTTTGGGTGTGTGCCCCTTCACAATGGACCGGCCAGGTGTCAGTACACTTTCGCCCCTTTGCCTGCATCAATTATGCTTGTCTGCTCTGATAAAACTTTAATATCTCCCAACCATGTTTTCACGATGTGTGTTACTTGATGTGATTTCAGCAGATTGCCATTGGTTGTAACCAAAGTAGTTCAGCACATCTGGTGCCAAATTCAGATTTTATGAGTCTAAATATTCATGGAGAGTACATGTCAAGTAAAATAACTGAACAATGTAATTCTATTTAGAGCCACGAAAGTGTGATGCTAGAATAACATTGTTACTATATTGGCAGAATACTCATTAAAACACATATTTGTATTTTTTTATTTGAAAGTAAAAATGTTTAGTTATTAAATTACACTTGCCAAAAAATCGAAATTCTAGGTATTTTAATTAAAACACATCCCTGGAGATTACATACTTTTTTTGTGTATTCATTATATGGACAGTGTTAGAGTGTGAGTAACTTAAACAAGGATGTCTTTCATGGTAAAAAATAATTTTATGAATTTTGAAGATTATGAAATGACTGAATTGGGTGCAGGAAGAAATACCGGAGAATGTTTTTAGAAAAATTGGGAAATATTTATTTAACACCGGAGGGATTGGATTCGCAGGCCTCTCACGCGCCCGGTGGGTGCAATACCGCTGAGCCACCACTCTTCACACAGAAACTGATGACGTATACACATATTGACTGGTAGAGACTGACGCTATTAGGGTCCAGCATGCCATCATAGACTCTACATTATAAGTAAGATTCGCCAAAGGCCTTTGGCTTGGATACAAATATATCTAAAAAAAATCTACACGGAAGATTCGCCAAAGGCCTTAGGTTTTGATACAAAAATATCGTGTGACGACTTTGGTTTACGTGATAAAATATTTTTTCTACTTTTTCCTCATATTCGGTGATACAAGATGACGTGCCAATACCTGAAGGCATGTTGTATGATGATTTCAGTTTTACCTGCACGCCTTAACCCAGAAAAAACAAGATGGTATTTGACTGAGCAAGTTTTGTGCATGGTCGATATTGAGTCTTTTACAACAATAAGCGCACAGGTTGCGTTGTTATCAAACGACAGATAGTCTGCAGGCCAATGCAGCTTTGGAATTAGAATATCGTTCCAATTCACTTAGCTCAGCCGGGATAAAGGGGTTGCGGAGATGGCTTGGCCCAAGATTTCTTGTAATACATACTCAGCTGCCACATAGGAGGCGATAGACTAGCCAATTCCAATAGAGGGGGACACATTTGCAAAAATTACCAGCGACAAATGCGCACGGAGAAATAGAAAACAGCTACTATGGCTGGGAAACGGACAGAGAAAAAATCATAGCCGATTGATTAATTCAAAGCTGTAATGGAATTTCGATAGACGTGTTTGTGGTGGGAAGTTTTCCCCAAATGCCTGGCTGTCAAATAAGTGGATAGGGCAGTGGTGGCCCCCGTGTGATGGTGGGGAACGGTTGTGGCAGCGCATCGAGGACCTCGCGGGCCTCTCTGAGACGCATTATGACACCCTCGGAAGTCCTCCAAGCTAGATATGTCTTATAACACTACCCACAAGCCCTTCTGCTTCCGCTTATGGAACGATTCGTGCCTTGTCAAAGTCAACAGACAGATATTTTCTCTCTCTTTTTACACCCTATCCAAATGGAGTCAATGTCCTGACAGATACAAAATGGCATGTAATTTAGATTACAACTTTTTTCCTTGTGATCCTTGCGCTTTCTTCGGAAAATTTGGGGTTTTGATTCATATGTTTTCCAGAAACTATTATCAAACACGACAATTACACAATCCCCTGTCATAAACTATTGAGAATTGTACCAGGATACGACAGAGGTGTACATGTGATATTCATTGTATTGGTTTTCCAGATATCAGAAATTCAGTGTAGGTCTCAACCAATTTTATCTGAGCCAAAAAGCGCCCCTCAAATTTGGCTATCAGTGTAGTCCATCTTAGGTCTCGCTTATTCACGTTGCGGATGGAGCCCTATGTGAGATTTGGTCGACTCGATGATACCACAAAAGCCACGTCGGATCTACCGCATTTCTTATTAGAAAAAAAGGGGGGAGGGGTTCAGCTACATTACATGTAGAAACCTAAAATGCGTCGCGTAAGAACAATACAAAATCTTAAAGACTCATATACTCTTAGCATCATTTATGACTTTCACTATTAGATGACTCTGTGCCACAACTTTCTCATGTCATAGGGATTGTAAGACCCTGAGAATGCGGGGCCAGTCAGGCGGGAAATAACAGGTTTGGCGTGAGATATATGGCCACTTTTATCAGGGCTTTTCTATAGAAAACGATTCTTATCTCAGGCCAATTCTAGAGGTGCCTTCCTTTTGTGACCTTTACCTAGCCTCCGTCATACCAACTGGGCTGGCTTCAGAACAGGCTGTAAAGCGACAGCCTTATATCTCCGAGAACTTCTTAAACTATAGTCCATTTCATAATTATAGCACACTGTAGTCGTCGAGATAAATGATAATATCCCCATTACCGCCCCAGCCCTTGTCAGGAAACCTTGAAATGGGAGCGATAGAAGAGTCATGTTTTAGATGGGGAAATTGTGCTATTCTATTCAGGCCTTAATTCTACTCTGAAATTTATCACTGATGAAGGAAGACCTTTTGGCAACATAAGTAATTGTCCACATAATTGCTTCACTCCTGCTTCATACATCTTGCTTTTGGCCATTGTTAGATGAAAAACATATTTCAGGGTACATTTTCAATTCTTTTTATCCCATCCATATGCATATCTAAAGTATACAAGTATTGTATCGATTGAATGGAATAAAAAGATGAATAGACGTTTTGTTTACATGGTACTAAGAGATATTGTAAGCTCACACTCAATGGAAAGATTGCCATGATTTTTTTTGTAGAAGAATGGCATGTTTTACTTTAGCCAAACACTTGAAAGCCAGGAATGTATGTATTAGATGGAACTGTCATAGAGATATTGAATCTACGCTGGACAAGGAAAGGGGGCACTTAAAACCTCGGATATTTGAGACAAAACTGCATTAGAGAAATTGAGCTGTTATTTCTCTGGTCTGTCGTTATCCAAAAAGAAGCATATATTGTTCATATGCAAGAGCAGCTGTGTGTCTGTTACAGAGTGGTGAGAATTGGCAAAATACATGTGGTTGAAATGCAAATTGGTCATGGCCAATTGGGGACCTCTTGGGGACATTGAGGAGCAGCTAAGTTTGGCGGGTCTCATCCACGGCTTGCCAGTTGGTGCCAACTCCTGCCACACGCCTAATCTGGTTACCTAAACCGCCAAGACCTTTCTCTCATAAATAAACATTTTGCTGAAATGTTTACCCGGCGATGAGACTAAACCCGTCGGCTCATCCAGCAGCCCAACATCTCCCAGGGCAATTGTCTTCAATTTTCCTGCCTTGAATTAACCCGTAACTCACAGTAAAACAATACTTTCCATCTAGCTTGGCTGAGGTTTCAGTCCCCATTCAGAACGTGCTGTATCATTTGTTTCACTTTGTTACAAGGGCAGAAAGTTGCAAAGTCTTATACGGCTTCGCCTGAGGACATGGCTTAGGGGCGGGTCAGTTTTGGATTATCTCTGCTAATTCACAAGTCACTTTTCTCTCTTCAACTCCTCATATTTGTAAGCCTGAATCGATGCCACCTTTCCCGGGACCTCTCCGGTTAGTTTATGAATTCACACACGAGGCGCCTGGCTATTTCACTGAATCAAAGCTCACATTCTCCTCCGTGAAAGAAAATCAATGGTTATAGTGGTTCAGAATTATTAAATACACACTATCAAGTCTGCACAGAGTCGTCCTTTGACGTGTCTTCTGAGAGTGAGTTCTTACACAAGAACATCAACACTCTTACTAAAATTCTCACTGCTTTCTATAGCCATAGTAAGAACACATCAAAATGCTCTCCCTTCACCATGGGTATAACGCGGTATGTAACCACGGCGATCTATCACCATATATGATCTACAAAATAGCAATTAACCCCCTTGAGGCTGTCGTAGGCTTCAGGGTAGCTAGTCGAACAAGAATAGCAGCTGATTTGACAGCTTATATTACTCACCACCTGAACTTCCTATATAATACAGCAATACGCATCTTGTAGCACATTTTCTACTTTCTTTTATTCATACTTTAAATGATAACATTAAGGAACACGATAAATAAATCATAAAAAAATAAATCAAAATATTAAGTATTATGTAATATACTTTCTTTTATTCATGCTTTAAATGATAGCATTACTCAAAGGAACACGATAAATAAACCATAAAACATAATTTAGAGATTAATTCCTAAATATTAAGTATCATGTAATATTCCTTATTTTGATTTATGTGATCTGTAAGATAGGTGATTAAAATTTATTGTTTACAAATTTACCATTAACTGTGTATAAAATATTGATATAAACCCTCTATATCCATTAATGTTGTGTTGTTCATTTTTTTCCTAGACGATATAATATAACATCTTCAGAAAAAAATCACAATTGATATAGAAAAATAGCTTAGAGACTAGAATGTTGTTCGGTGTAATTTGGCTGTGCTTTAAACTTCCACAGTCTTGTGATTTCTAATACATTTTATGGTATTCTGAGGGGAACGCGAATGTCCGCTTGAGTTAGTTCCAGTTTCACACAATTTGTTTTCACTCTATAGCTGAAAGGTAATACCCTTGAAATCACCTCTTTTCTTTTTTAATCATTTGAGTAATGCTTTGTGTTCCTCTTGGGTTCCATTTATACACCTATAGGTGACTCCTTCAAACGCACAGTTCTGGTCCCTGTGCGTGGGAGCACTCAGGCTTGTGTATCTATGAGGATTCACTTTGAAAAGTATAATGGAAATTAATGGCAGAATACAGGAAAAACATGATGCCAATACTAAAACCTGAAATACCTAAATACCGCTAATCTGGTTTAATACCTTTTTGTGCCTCGGCCAATTTCCATACACATGGCACAGGGGATAACGGCAGTATGCTGAACTACATCAGTTTTGATACCAAGGAAAGGAAGCAGGAGGCTTACACATCTAGCCCCGACACATGACAATGTGCTACCAGTGTGAACACGTTCACACATACAGACACACACACAGACACACACACAGACACACACACAGACACACACACAGACACACACACACAGACACACACACACAGACACACAGACACACACATTCACACAGTGATACCTGACGATGAGAAAGCCCTAATTCAAAGTTTAAGGCATTATCGCAAACCTAAATGTCTCTTCCACGGCATTTTGGCAAGACTTTTTGCTGCGGCCTACCTCAACTTATAAGAGTTCTTTGAGTAGTTGAGTAACAAGTGACATTAGCTGCTGAGCCAGCCCTCTCCATCCCAGATGGTTTTCTAACGACTTGTCTATTAGACGCCCCATTTCCTGCCAACAAAAGTGAGGTATTCAGGTTCCTTTAGTTGGCAATGTATACGTGTGCCGACCATTAAGCTAGACTAAAAGCCACACGATTTAGCAACTGCTTCCGGTCGCCACGTAAGGAGGTCCGCCTTTGGAATTACAGGAAGTTTACTACTTTGGCAATTGCTAAAAAGTGGGATGCATTTTAGATTAAGACGAAATACAATGATTCGATTGGGCTATGATATTTACATCATTTGATTTTCTTCACATATGGCCGAGCTTAAAATCTTGGTTTAATATTACTACACGGCATCATTAATCTGAGTATCGTTTGTACAGGGCCACAAAGGCCCTTGTTCACTAACAAACCACATTTCAAAATAATACACAGGAGACGGAGAAGACTCAGGTTCAATCTCTAAGATAATCAGGCATTCATGTGCAAGGTTAAATAGATTTTTTGCCAGTCTCAATGGTTTAAGCAAGAGCCAAATGGGGATATAGTTATCGTTAATGTCAGGGTTATTCACATTCTGCTGATATTACATTTATGCAAAGAGATCAAAGCATTTTGTCACCAATATCATTTCATATGGATCTTTTACATTTAACATTTATTGCCAAACAAACAGTAATATCAATATGTCTACTTTTAGTATCACTAGAGCTTTGATGATGAGGTATGTAAGCATTTGACCTTGAGATGATCGTGTCTGATGATATGAGGGATATGAAGTAATAAAGGGAATATTAATGGTTAATAGGCCCATCTTGCTTAATGCAAGATTAGATATATGGCTATATGGCTATTTGACTAATATACTTATTTTGCATCAGTATTTTTAATTGCTCTGAACTGCATTACAAGTCTCAACGCATTTAGAAAACTTTTCAGCACCACACTGCCCTTATCACCATCTACACAATGATCATTCAGTGCCATATAGAACAGGCCATTTTGTGCCACAAAGCTGCAACATGGGGCACAATTGACCATGTCATATGAGTGTATGGCTGCTATGATACATGACTCTATCATTTGGATGCACGAGCTAGCCTCCAATCCCAATTTTCAATGTTTGCTGCTTTATTTATGGCCCGTGTCATTGCACGCCTGGGAAGAACCCCCTCGAGATTCAGATGCAAAGAAAATAAGGCATATTATATGACAGTAATGTTAAAGATGAGGCCTCTGACAAAGTTAGGCCACAATATCACCGCTACAGCAATTTGTAGGGGTTTGCAAATGCAAATGTTCAATATATATCTACTGCGATGAAAACCACACCCCTCTGAAACGCTCAGGGACTGTGAGCAGCAGTAAACACCAGTACTCACCCTCACTATCTCACAACCCCTTATTTCAGGGCATGGAAAACAGAAAGTAATTATTACCTAGCATGAAAAAAAAATATTCCATGAAAAATTTGCCCGTTAAGTGTTTTCAATTGAAGTTGGCTTTTGTTGTTTGCTCTATTAATGTTTGTGGCAATATTGATAGAAGCTTCTGGAGACATGGGGATAATACTCAAGGTTTATTGCTTCGCAAATCTTATGTTATGCATATATTCTCTCCGGCTAAGTTATCCTTGTACACATTAGGCTCTTGCTATTCTAAAATCACATGACATTATATGGCATCAAATATGTCAATTGGAATTTCCAACCTGAACCAACATGATGAATATTTCTTCCTTATTTAAATAGCTAAATGCTAAGTGATTGGTTAGTTACTTGATAGATGCCTGATTACTTCAAGTATATCTTCGTATCAAATGCGTTGTTAAGAGGACTATTCTTATTATATGGATATCAACTCAAAGCACAGGGTTCTGAGGTCATGTTATTTGGACGACTCAAGATGACCTTCTTGGAATTGTCTCTTTCAGGACAGGTCTAGGACCAACCAAAAGCTCGGACACTAACGATGTCAAGGACCCTGGTAGGCCACCTGGTGTCAGAATATTCCACATCGTTGTACAGGAACTAATACGGCTGAGAGATTGCTCTACAGAGATGGAGCTCATATCTAATTTGACTGCTCAGTGTATAGCGGACTAATTTACCACAGATATTCACAATGATCAAACTGCTATCATTCCAGATGGGTACAGTTCTCGATTCATGTAGAGGGTGGATCAGTCAAAAGTACCCAGCACACACATATCGATCCATTTGCAGGTATTTATTTCGGCACACCACACACAATTTACATATACATATATTTCACAACAATATATTCATCATTTTTAATACAGTGTTAAACAAATCTTAACGTGGGAAAAAAAGACAGGCAGACGTCATGAACAATTTCATGTTATTTTACGGTCTAATTGGCGCACAATTTTCGGTAACGTGAACGTAAATTGTATTATGAGTGGCGTACACGGCTCATTAGATAGAAGAGGCAACTGTGGGGGATCATCGATTGCGCCGTAATAGGCCTTTCAAAGACACTACAAGAGGCCCATTTATCATGAGACAGGAGCCTCTGTACGTCCTGACCTTCAATTCTTGCTGTAAGTGGTATATAGATAGGTTTTGTTGTTACTAACCTGATTTCTGCATGCCTTTGCTCTGGGATCTTTTATTTTGTAGAGAATAACTTTGATGTCATTGCAAAACCACTTTCGTTTCATATATCACCCATTTCAGTTTACATTTTGAGTTTCCCAATGAAATTATTTCAGGATAAACTCCCATTACATTTGTCTATGATACTGAAATTTGTGATGTACATATAAAATCTTAGAATGCATATCAAATATTTATAAAACTGGATAGAATCAGGGCCACAACGTACTATAATGATATAAAACACCCATTTTAAACCATCGTCAAACCATAAAAAATATTATAAAGTGTATAAAAATCTATACCTTTCTCTTATGGGAAACGATAAAACTCATTAATGTTGAACAAATTTTAAAACAAAATATCATTTGAAGATGTTTCTCTCAATAGGTCAGTATAGAAGGAGATCTTAAATCTGAAGGAGATATCACTTTCAACAGAAGGCAGAAAGGAAAGCTCTGGTGTCCACCACCAATATGAACCTGGGTTTTATTGGTTGTTTTCCAGGGCTATGGGTAAAGTTAAAATGTAATGTAACTTCCCAAATAATCAAAACAACATTTGCACAATAATCCTAACCACTCAAACATGGAACCATTTGAGTTTTGTTGATGCATCTAATGTAGTAATTTACACCACGTTTCCTTTAATAAACAACTCGAATGATTAAATCTGATTCCCGCATAAGTTTTCATTTTGCCTTTAATTTGATTTGTTCTCGCGTCAGCAGCAATTTCACCGGGAATGCCTGATGTGTCTGCATAGCTAAATTATTTTAATGCGTTTAATTTTAAAATTCCCAACACAAGGTACACAAGGGGAATGTGTGCTCAAAGTTGAGTTAACCTAATGTAATTAGCGTGCCATTGTGGGTTCATCGTGAGCTTCAGTTACACTGGATCAGGCCCAGTAAAATCCTGTTTGTAACTCGCTACTTGCCATTTGTGATGCACGTAAGCGTCTTACGGCCTGGTTCACTCAAGCTAGATATATGCGAATTGACCCCAATACGAGTTTAAAAACGTCTATGGATTTTCTTGGTAAAAAGCTAATTGAAATGTTTCCTTTGAGATAAGACCTGTCAGCTGAGTAAAAAAAAAGATGTGCCTGTTTCTCGGTAGACCCAAGCTGTCGCGATCGGGTCGGAGCATTTGAGTAGGTTTTGAGGTCCTTATCCTTTTCAAAACATATTTTCTGACGGGAAAGGCATGTTATGACAAATATCATTGTTGATTTATATCAAAATAAAGATGTTTAAGCCATATCTGTTTATCATATAAAGCAAGGTTTCACTTTTTAACTGTTTTGCTCCGATCTGAGCGGTTTGTGCCCAAACATGGCCAGAATCAAAGATATTTTATGGAATTTAAACAAATTTATTCAAGATGTTATGTAGATATTAGAGAAGGACAGAAAAGATAGCACGGGGAGGCTGGTCCCAACTTTGTGCACGAGTCTGTGGGATCTGTGTGGACCGGAAGGGGGAGAAATGACGCAAGAATAGGCACCAACACACAGATGAATGTCTCACCGTGAAAGCAGGAAGCTGCGTCTCGTGGCGGCGCATCGACACCGTCACCCAGGTGGCAGCACAATTTCCGCTTCAGCCATGTAGTCATTTTGCCGAAGGCTTGGGTAAATATTTGCATTTTGACAAGTAAGTGCAGCCGCATGAAGCAGCACACGATGACGCCAAGGCAGGAGGACACTGCGCCATCCCACTGATCCTCTGTCCCCACCTATCCTATGTCGAATAAGAGAAACCTCTCCTCTGTCTCAACACCTCTCTGGACCACTACATAAGCGGCAGGCTAGATTCTATACTACTTATATTTCCCCATTGAGAATTCCCAATAACTTAAATCATTGTTCTGTATCATTTTGTCGACTCTTGTTGTAATCCATTTTATATATATATATTGAATGGTTGATACAAATATATTAATATTAGTATGCAGCCAATCAGATGTATTTGATCATCATTCTGGCATAGTTCAAATGCGGTGATTATTCACATATTCACATATTTCACTGTCCGAACTGAGTGCATAATATGGGCTGAAAGTGAGTGCCCTCTGGTGGTGAGTGCCCCCTGGTGGTGCTAGAACCTGTCTTAGAGAATGTAACCTTGCTTGTCTGAAGACACCGGCATTATGAGTCCGGCCCTACATTCATATCAAACGACCTGACATGGGACTGCACAAATGAAACTCCTGGGCTTTTCCTGCCACTTTGTCTCTTAGTGTCCAATCTGACACATCATAAAGTGTGTCACTGCCAAGAATAAACGCCGTATTAATTATCCTTTCTTTATGGCTTTGGTCTGAATCTTTTGTCGTTCAGCTCCATAAAAAAATTATATATTAGGTAAATGGGAAGAGTAGCCATTAATTCCTCCCCAGGGAGTGAGAAAAATCGTGTAAAACGCGTGACAGATTAGGTTTTGGCAAAGCACTCAATGTTTTATAATTATTTTGATGATTTATAGAGTATATAACAAAACAAAATGGTCATGGTGTATAAGCTGGCATATGTTGTAAGGTGAAACATCGTGTTTTTATATATTACAGAAGTCCCAGGTGAAAACCAGAGATAGCAAGCAATGTGATGTTTACAAAATTCGACAGTTGAAGCCACACTTTTAACAAAATCAGACAGCGAAATTAGCAACATGCCGGATGCAGAGGCGCCGCCATATTGCTTGTGGGTAACCCATAGATTATCGTTAGATCTTTATTCTAACATTACTTATTGCAATTAATATATAACTTCTGCTTTGTTATACTCACTGAAATAGTTATCATTTGATATTGAATAAAACCTCCAGAGGGTATTTAGACTAGTACGAGGGTTTCTTTTATGCATAAATTATTGGAATTTTCAGCAAACAAACTAGACACAGAGTGTATGCAGGACCATGCATTGTATTCAGCTACCGAGAGTGCATGTATCTTATGGCAAACAAGGGAACGATTGGCAAACGAACGAATTCAGGCTCAAACAACATATTACTTCACAACGTGAAGGATGAATACCCAAGAGGAAAAAGAAGATATAACTCCTGATTTGAGCGGTTGGTATTTTTCTCTTCTTGGATAACTGCAAAAGTACGCTGCAAACATGGTCCATATCCTTTCACAAAACATCTAGTCTCTATGACCCATATAGTTAACCTGATGCAGTAGATTTGGTTGTTTTGTCTCTTTTGACCTGTTTGTTGGCCTATACCCTCAGAGGTCTTGGGAGTTGTCTAATTGAGCGTTGTATGGCAGACTCACATTAATTACCGACCCGTGTGTCATCTGCAAAGTGCCTGTACACAGCATTGGGACTAGCTTTCATAACGATATCACTTCAGAGGTTTATCTTATATAACCAGACTCCTCCATTGTCTAAATCCCTTAAACTAAGAATTATTGATTCATATTTGGTATAATACTATATTTCATAAACGTTTATCACCCTACCATTTGGGCATTTTATATATTAGCGACTGAATTTATGTTATTAATATTGTATGCATTAATATTTCATATGTTTATTATTGTAAGTGAAATGTCACTGCAAAATATACAATATAAATATCTAAGGATCATCTAATTAAAACAAATGAAAAAATTCTTGAGGTGTGTGGTGGGTATCCGTTTCAGCCATTGAGGTGTATTCAAACAGTTTTAATGAAGACTGGATAAAATACTTTTTAATCTAAATTCATGTAAGCATTGTTGTCAAGATCTAATTTCGAACAGGGTATGAACTTTTTTGTTATTCACATATCAGAGAGTAAATTCAATATACAATGGCATGATTGATGCGGAGAAAAGTCAGCTCAAAACATACCTTTGTCTTATTCCCTGACAACTTTAAAAGAAACATCAGTCTATTTCCGTCTCCTTTAATTAAACTTCACCATCCATTGCCTGGGATAGTTAATTTCATTTTGCATGATATATTGCCATGTTTTTTGCTATTTTAGCAGCAATATCTTATTTTTTCATGACCCGAG
The DNA here is from genome assembly GCA_949316495.1 of Amphiduros pacificus. Taxonomy (NCBI): domain Eukaryota; kingdom Metazoa; phylum Annelida; class Polychaeta; order Phyllodocida; family Hesionidae; genus Amphiduros; species Amphiduros pacificus. Next base: position 49,910,917 of record OX439002.1, on the reverse strand, counting down.
CGTGAGAGTTTTCATTTGTTATTTCCCAGATGAAATAATGTACGTTATTTCATATATATATATATATATATATATATATATATATATATATATATATATATATATATATATATATATATATATATATATATATATATATATATATATATATATATATATATATATATATATATATATATATATATATATATATATATATATATATTATCTCTGTGTGTGTGTGTGTATGTGTGTGCGTGTGTTTATTTATACATGTTTGTATCTTGGTTCACAACAATAATACAAATTTACATTTACACTGACTAAATTACTTTTAATCACATAATCTTCCCTACCTATTTTGAGGATTTCCATCCATGAAAGTCCACTTCAAATCGTAATCTTAACCCAAACGAACTTGTGTGTCTTTTTAAATGCACTTTTCAATATCTTATCTGCTTCCAACATAGGAAACCAGGCTCATATCTCACCCATTTGCTAATTACACCTTTCTTGACAACCTTTTGGTTTTCTTTTACTCTTTTGTTCAAATTATATCTCAAAATTAATCTGTTTACATTTTTAATTGAGGACACAATATGTCATTGCTATATATGTTAACAATATATACACATCAGACCACCAACTAATCACAGAATATCACGTATCAGGTTCTGCACACTGAATATTCCTTTATATAATTATACCCAACTTGGGGGATTGAATATTTGTTTGGAATATATAGAGTATATTTTTGAAATGTTGATTACAGAAAAATACTAATTAAAATAATATATTAATGGACAACGTTTTCAAATATTTCATAATTCAATGCAAAGAACCTTCTTTAAAAATCAACCATCCAATGGAAATGAGAACTTTATTATGACCGATGTCAAATGGGAATATGAAATATATAGTACTCAATTTACAAACAACACAACTAACACAACTATTTTTATTTCTCAAATACACGTGTTGATAGATGGGACAGAATTTTATAAAGCAAGTTTCAAATATGTGTACAACGTGAAATATCTTTATCATAATTTAAGATTTAGAATTTCAGATTATTGAAAAATGTGAATCAACTGAGCTATTTGAGAAATATCTGTTCACCCTAAATACAACGTAAATGCCACTCACCGATGTGAAGTTATCAAACATGAAAGGGCACATACCTGTAACAAAATTATCATAATTAGCTGATTGCATGCAATAAATTTCATACATAATCAAATGTAAACTATATATGGTGTCCGGAATGTCAATATTTAGCATTGTCTGGTAGAGGATGGATGTGTATTGCATTCAATATCACCGGAAATTTGAAGGTGATAGGCTCAATAACATTTTCATACGTTAGCCTAATAGTATGTAGATGTGTTATTTTGTCACAGCCAGAACATATTCACGTACTCACGTGCTCAATAAAATACCCCATTGATACTCTTATATGACAATAGCGTTTTATTACAATAAAAATCGACCCAGACGTTAATATTTTTGAGCAATTTCAACTGCCTAAACAACGCATATCCTGTTTGGGAGATTTGAGGATGTGATTACAGACACCATTGTGAGGGAGAGAGAGATATAATGCCCTGGTACTGTACAACAGTGAGATTTTCATCCCAACCCTAGGGGGCGCATTATCAATTCTTTATGGGTCAGTGTGTGCATACATGCAGTTACCCCGTCCCCTAACCCGATTTCATCGCCGATTAGTGGAATCCTGCACCTCACCGGCTTATTTACCACAACAACCTACAGATATATAGTCCCGCATATCCATTTTCTATGCCGGATATAACATGTTATCATTTTTTTTATCAGAAGTAATATGTCACTTTGGAAAGTGGGTGGGTCTTACCATCCACCTGATACTGGATACACCACATATTAACTCCTGTGAGGAATACAATATATAGTTGTAAGAGCAAGATTAGTTTATCATCATTTCCATGTCATTCTCTTATTCCACAATTTCTATTAAACATATGACACAGCAAGATTGGGCCTGTTTATATCAGGACGGCCTCCATTCAACATCCAGGCAGCGCCCAAAGCATAGACGGGGCCTCACATATTGATGAAAGGAAGAAAAAAGTATGTGATAGCTTGGCGATGATACCATGTAATGGTAAATAAATGGAGCAACATTTGCCTAACTGATAGTGACAGTGAGGCAGCCTCCCTGGCATGTTGACACAACATGCAGCCTGCCTGCTATGTACCAGTCATGTCCGAAGCGAAATAGGTCAGGAGAAGATCCATGCGTGGCTCTATTGAAAATGAAGTTTGCTTAAACTACAAGGCCATTTTTCTATCTTGCAATGAATTAACATTCTTTTTAGGCCGCAATGATTACCAGATGTTTGGTGTGTGATGCCTGTGCCAGTCTTAGTCAACAGAAACACACTTGGTGTCATGCATGGATATGTCAACCATCTACAGCATTGGAATTCTGAAGCATTGTCTCCAATAAGTCCTATTTGAAATATGACTAAGATTAAGGTGTTAATGTTTTCTTGTCAACATTGTGTTTACTCATATAGCGTTATCTGTGCATATTCAAAAGCTTCTGCGTCTGAACATCACATTTCATTTCAAGTGAGAGTCCAAAAAAAAAGACAAATCATGTCATGATGATAGATGATATCGTCTATCAGATTGTGTCGTGAGAAATGGGAATAACTTTAAATATACTGTGATCGGGTGGTTTGCCTAAGATAAAGTATCGTTGTTAATTATCTTACACTCTTACGTATTCCCAAGAAACCCAAGAAAACAATGTCAAACTTTGTTTTGCATCCATAGAGACAATTTGCCTCAAACCAAGAGCAGATCAAACCCGACCTCAGTGATGGACTCCATTGAAGGTTGAGGGGACTGATTTAGATGACAGGGGACAAGTTGAATGGATTGCAAAAAATGTGGGGACAAAGGTTCAACGTGGGAGGGGGTAGTAGGGTGGGTTGGCATGGGCAGTGTCTTTGACTAGCCAGTGACAAGGCCAATCATTATTGATTGTCAACCATTCACCAGATCTCATCAACATAATCACCAGGGCCAGCATCTGTGTCAGTGAGTAGCTACTCACTACTGCTCACCAAACAGACAAATCCATGTAGGAGCTCTGGGATAGCATGTCAGGTGTGGGAGGTGATCCGGTAACGCCGGGGCGCCCATAACCGGGCTCTTGTTGCAGCCGACTTCCGGTTAGGGCACTTGTCATGACTAGAATGCGCACCGGACGAGAAGTGCCATTCTAATTCTCGTCCAAATCATATTATCTTCACATCAAATTTATTGGTGATTGGATTCGTGTGACCTTGCGCAAATTGGCGTCGGAACCGGTCTTTATTCTTGTCAGATCCTGATTGTCCATTTACATGGGCAAGGGTGAATAGAGCACACAAAACATGCATGGTCAGCGCAACGGCAGGAAATGTGCGGTGCCATTTTCAAACTGCTTGCCTAAATTGAGTTATTCTGTAGCGAGAGAAAGCAAGACCAGGTCCTGACGGCAGTGACAAATAAAGAATGTGTGAGTGCTCCATTCACGAGGGCCGAAGGCTGACCGACCTAATCCAATAGTATGGCTCCTCCTAAGAGTTTGCTGCGTACAAGCTAGATTACCAACCGATGGAATTTTCCCGAAGACATTTTCTAAGAACTCTATCTTATTTCAAGTCTGGTAATCGAAGCCTGCGCAATTGAAACTATGGAGCAGGACATTTCTGCTTGAGAAGATACGATCAGCCAGAGCGCGCCCCCTAACGAGTTGCCGTTCACCAAGCCTATTCAATGCCATCCATTTACCAATTATCACTAGCAGAATCACATATTCCTGTTCACTAAATCAGAAAGACACAAGCACGCGTGAGAGGGGTACGAACACCAATCCGAGGCCGAGACGCCTCAAATTCCCACCACTATCCATCTTCCGCATTTAAGAATAAGCCACTGATGCGAGCGCCCCCTTTTGCCAAAAAGTTTGTTATTTTGTATCGATTAGGATGACCCCTTTCTGTAATCCCCCCTCCTCAATAGCCTTGGCCAAATTGGAAATGCCAAAGCCATATACTTAATATCTCAGATCTTCCTTATTGGGGCTTGATCAAGTTTTATGTAGATCTCCTCGAACTGAAGGATAGGATATGAGATTATCATTGAGCCACATGGCGTCCATTTAACATTGGAGCAACTTGCGGAAAGCGTCAGAACGTGGCGATTTGTCCTTGACAAACTCATTGCTGAAGGGTAACAAGGATTCCCCGCCACGCTCCAAACTTTGCACCCTGCTTAAATAATTCTATTGGACCATATATGTTAAAAGGCTTTGAACCGCCCATCTTGGTAGTTTGTGGCGGGGCTGCGATTATCGATTAAGGCATCAAGGTATAATATAGAGATGTGTTAATTTGGTCAGTGCGGCCCATTCGGCCATTTATGAGGACCTTCCAATTTGGGATGTTGGCCTATGGTGGCGGGTGCATGGCGAAGATGAGTGGACGGTTATTACTACAGGAGACCGGTGAGGGCCGTACACTTAGCCCACCCTGGACCTTACCCCGCTCTGTCACGCATCCCCACCCTTCCCCATCATCAGCATCGTCTCAGTGCCCATCGATTTTCATGCCAACAGACCACACCTCAACACTGGCAACATGTCTTTCACCAGTTTAAATGCCACACATTTGTCCTTGCTTTGAGTCCTCTCGCTCCGATAGCCAACTCACATGAACGCCATCTTCTGGCGTGTGCTGGGGCATTTCCGGGGCGGCTCACTAGACATGACCTGGGCCTCAAGACGCTGGAGAACAACACCTAGTATCAGTTGCAAACCATGCATGTGCAGGATGGCCAAATCTTTGTTTCATGGCCCACACTAGCAACAGCAGTTTCAAGGGCCGCCTGTGTTCTGTCTTCAACCACTTTACCAGCATGCCCCAAAGCAATCGACTGACATTTGCGCCACCGAGTTCAATTTAGAAGTTTGCACAATCAATATTTCTGATTCTCATGAAAGTGATTTGTAATTCAAACAGACGCCGCCTCGGCGTATTTCAGACACAGCACAGCCCATCATTAAGGCTAAGAAAAGAGTTACATTTTGCCGATTATGTGGGCATCCGCTACATCTCCAAGCAATGCAGGCACTCTCAGTGATGTGTCTGTCTAAATACAAGCCACATGTCAACACAAATAGCGTCCCTGTTTACTTCTAATGACATCATTATAGCTAATGCACCACGCTGTGTTTTTTTCTCGATGATTTCCTTGATGGTTTTATCACAAAACTACCTGTCTTGGAGGGCACAAGGTCTCTGTGCGGTTCCTACCGGGCCACCTTTCACCCTGACATATAACATCTTACTTTCCTGCCTCTGGTGAGGAAAATTGGTCCTCAGAGTAGTGCAAATAGTCCCGGAGGAGAAACATGCTGGCCTAACCTTATTTGGCCTTGTATCAATGCCTCAAGCCTTCTCTGAAATGGGCGATTCACTCAAAACAAAGAAATTCTAATTTTTCCTCTCCAAAAAAGAGAGAATTCTGTAAGACACTAATGCATTCAAACTTAACTTTGAGGCCCAAGATTTATTCTAATATCATCATAGCAAATACGGCCCCAAATTCATCTTTGGCGGCCGACATTCCACAGACAACTTCTTTGACAAGGAACAGACAACCAGGACAGAATGTTGGAATAATTGAATTAGTTGGCCATGCCTTCTCTAGATACATAATATTTAAGCATATCTCTGCATGATATTACTCAAATGATGCACAAGCCTTATGACTCCAAACCTTTTACACTCAGACTTGTAATTGATACCAAAAATCTGTTCCCCGATAAAAGAGATGCGTAGGCATAAATAGAAGACGTTATTCTTGCAAGTGTAAGAGCGAGGCACTTATTAACATGCTGCTAAACATGTAGTGATCAGTACAAATTTAGCCGCAATCATGTTCTGACTAATTACCTTGCTCGTTTAGAGTCAAAGGTCAGATTAATTACAACGGGTTTCAAAAATCGATCTGAAAATCAAACCTCAACTAACAGAACGTCATAGAATAGCTGTTGTTGCCATGACAACGCTAGGATAACACCTCGTCCAATACCTGAGCGAAGCTGTCAAACATAAGGATTGCTCACACATGTATGGTATGTGGCAGGCACACAGATCTGTCTTATAGGTGCTTTAAAATGGGTTCTCCAATTGACAATTAAAAATTAGGTCATAGAAAATTCAGTTAGATTTTATTTCTTATCTACAGTTATATGTCACTACAGCAGTTACCACGGCACATCCCATTTCAAAGAAATCAAATTATACAGTCACAAGGACATTTCATATCCAGAAGCAAATGTGCTGAAGCTTTATGTGCGAAGCTACAATGTTCTGTCAAAGTAAAGAGACTCAATAAGAAAGAGAGAGATTGACAAGGTGCCATGATGTACAGGCAACATATTCTGCGAGGAGCACTGGGGCACCCGCTATAGATCGACATGATAGACTCGTTCATAAACCAACTTCTAAAAACCAACTGCACATTATTTTATCATTAAAAATTATAAGCGACCAACATGATATTATAAACAATCAACGTGATATTATAAACAATCCACGTGATATTATAAGCAACAAACATGTTTATTATTTAATTTTATAAGAATACTCTCAGGAGATTACTAAATTTATCAAATGATTTGTGAATGCCATTCTGACATAATTAGGCAGTTTTTTGTATATCTTTCTCCAATCATCTAGTCAATTAAAATAAAATGTTTTTTTTATAATACACCAAATCCAGTAATGTTAACAATGAGAAAATAAATATTATGATAATATCAAAGAAAATTAAAGGATATCATTGCAATCGAGAGGAATATACAGAAAAGTACCCTACCCTGTTTCTCACCCCATTCCTAGTGCTAGTATCAAAACATACTTCAAACATTAATCTACGCTTACCCCTTCTCTTCAATCGTGCATACACAAATGCAATTGTTACTTGCGACAGATGCAGTATTGATCGGCAACTGCTACTTGTGACAGATGCGTTATTGATCGGATATTATTTTTCTTGTGACAGATATGTTATTGATCGGCAATTTTTTCTTCTGACAGATATGTTATTGATTAGCAGTTGCTGGTTACAACACTGACAACCCTTCTTTCCACTCACCATAATGTGAATAATGTATGTCTTTATTGTACTATTATCTATTGTGGAATATTTTGGCTCATGTAAACATTGATCATGTAAACATTGCTGTACATGCTTATAATATTGACAACAATTTCTTTAAAAAAAATAAAAATTCTTATCTGAATATAAATTTGAATAAAAAAATGTCATAATGTCAAATCTTTATCAAGTAGAGGAGTCTCCTGTACTTTTCAGGTTAAATTTAGTCATTGGTACCTTGGGGTTTAATGTTATGTATATGAGAGGAAGAGGGTTATCAGGTCTTCTTTTTTCCAATGCCAAAGTGATGGCACATTAGACCTCATATGAGTGCATGTTTTAAGCATATGCTTTGATAAGATAGTGCTCAGGTTTCTTGGAGAGTTATGCCTGCCTTGCTTAATATGCCAAGCCCTTGATCTTACCGTGTTATGTGAAATCTCTCTGGCTTTGCCAAGAAAACCAGTCATCCGAATGTCAGTAGGATCCTGAGGAATGCCAATGTAATCACAGGTAAGATGCTAATCTAACCAGCTTTAAGAATGAGGAAAATGGTGCGAATAATCAAAATGTATTAATGAATGTCCGTTAGAAATTGTTGAGGTAGCTTTGTTATTTTAGGGAAACCATATTTTTCAGTGGAAAACTTCAAACCGTAAAATAAACAGAAAATGTAATTATCATCCGGTTTGTCTCAGTCAATAAAATGTGGAGAAAATAATGATTATGATACATCATAAACAATAAAGGACGATTCACAATATTGTTCAAGGTGACAGACAATATTATCCAATAGAAAGATTTTCTTCATGGGATAGGTGTTGTGAAGTTGGATATAAATCCAGAGAAACACATTTGGGAAACAGCAACCTGTTACCTTGTAAGGCAATCCTAACTACAAAACAGCTTCACAGCAGGCAAAAGCTCTCAACTCTCAAATGCCCTTGAGAAGCAGTTTTTGTGCAACTTTTGTGACAAAATCTGTCAGACAACACAAATGACTGTAGAGTGAATTGATTCGTCCTGGGAAGATGGAAGCAAGAGCTGTGGACAAACAACTTGGGTAGCAAACCTCAGTACTATAGTAAACCGCTGGCAGGAAGGAGGTTGGGGATTGTATAAAAATATCATCAATTTTGAAAGAATTGATTATATTTCACTCTTTGGTAACACAAGACATATCCTGTGCTTACGACTTTGGCCTGATAATAAGGTTATATTAAGACATTTTTGTTCTTGTATTTCAGCTATCAAGAATATTAAAAATGCAATTCCCCAAAGCGCAAGTTTCCAATATCACATTCTGAACCTCTGCTTTTGAATTGAAAATATGATTTTAATTTGAATTAAATTGCTTTAACCAAGCTAATAGTGTAAACTGCGACTGACGTTATAGGGAATTAGAAGGTCATTATTTGAAAAAATGTAATTAACAATGACGTTATCGGGATGACTTGTGTTTAATATCAGAATAAGGTTTAAGTCACTTGGAATTGCATGAGTTTAAAAGTCATATTTCATCGTAAGGTGACAATGTTATGCATGTTAAATAAAATGAAATAATTAAAATGAAATACCCAATTGGCTTGGTGATAAAACGACATTATTTGAGGACATACATTTTAATGGATTTATACTTTTTTATACACCATTTTTTAAAGTAAGTGAGTGTGTTCCTTCCACGTAGACAATGCTAAATGGCAATAATGGTGACATTATGTATATTCCTCATATTCTTTCTGAGTAGAATCAAATTTGCAAAGCTTTGTTTTCTGATGGCATAACCATGGCATGCATCCAGCTGGCGAAGCGATTCCGCTGTGTTACTTATAATGAAACGTGGTGGGCATCCAAGCAAACGTAATCATCCACTGCAGACTGTGAAATCAGGCTGCCTATCAATATCAATTTTCATTTTATGAATTTTAAATCATAGCTCTACTTAGCCGTATTAATTTTATAAATATGAGAGGAAGCGAATTAAGATGGGACGTTATTAATGTGTTTCATTGGGGTAATTTCACCCAACATTGCGCCTATTGTCGCTCAATGTTTAGGACTTGAAGTATTATGGGAGATAGGATATAATGTGATTTCCTCTTAATATTAAAGGGATTACTTGTTAATTACTTTTCACATCTTTGAAATGCCATAATACATGATGAGGACATTAAATTTTAAGGGATTCTTTTTGTCTTGGCACAGCCCCTACCAGAAGCATTGTTCCTAAAATTATTAAAATTGCATGAAACTTAATTTGATTATGAAAAACATAAACAAGTTATTCCTTTAAATGTCTTTATTTAAACATTGAAATATATTCTGAAGGTTTTAAGGTGTAAATATAAAACTAAATGCATTGAATTATGTCCTAAATGATTAACAAATCATAACCACAAAATGTGTTTTATTTGCATTCACGATTTATCAAAAAATAGCCACCTCTTTGGAATGATATCCCATAATATATCACATATAGTTCAAGCATATATAATTCATCAATCCGATCTAAAAATATCACAAGAATAAAGCATATTTTGCGATTTTTCGTAAGATAATACGTATGAACAATATACTTGTTGTGTCTGGCAGAAATCCTGGTGAGAATGACATTTCACTCCGCAGATTGGGTGTTTCCGTATCTCTTTAAGGAGATACTGTTCAGAAGGCTGGGCTGATATATTTTCATTGCTGACCAACCTTTATCATATTAATGATACCCTAATGGGCGTGTTACCAATTAGTAATAAAGGTTTTGATGTCTGGATTATGGCCTTGTAACGGTCTTATTTTAATGACCAAAACACGGCAACAGGGGGCGCTAGCAGATTATGAAGCATTAAAGGTCTTTACAATCTCATTGTATTGCCGATTAAGTCGAATAAAATCCAGGCTCGTGATAAAACACTCATTACCAAGATAAAATAGCCGGCTGGCTTGCTGATACAACTGTTAGTTCTGTGATCTGAAACATCTCAAAGAGGACTGCCCCCAAATCATAATTTCTAATTTAATCAATACATAACGAAAGGTTATTCAATATCATTGTGTTCTCTGTGGAGCATGCAAACCATGTTGTGTATTTCAAGTAGAAAGGGTATAAAATAGTTTTTAAAAATTCCCAATCCTTTATTTTGTGGTATTTTGTTTTTAAAATGTTATTACATGAATCATCTGGAATAAGAAGCTTTCAAGTTGTTTTTATAAGAAAGGAATAATTTACTTTGGTGGTAATTTCTTCCTTTTGGCGCAGGAGACACAATACAATTTCAAAGGTCCCCTGCCTATGAATGATCGGCACATCGGTCATAAACATGCACTAAACTTCCAAAGTACAATGACTTCCATATTTAACAACGCACATGATGTTAGCATATTGCTAAAAAGGTAAAATAGATTTGAAAGTAACTGATTTAATATAAACATAAGATGATTCTTATGCAGGTTGACTTTAAATAATGGAACAATTATTTCTGGAATATTTTTTGGTATAAAACCATGATACTAGAAAATGTAAGTTGAATGGCATTTGTGTTGTCGAAAAATAGATTTAACATCAACTAAAATAATAATTGATATTAAGTGCAATCATTCATATATAAGATTATATTTTCAAAGTAAGTAATCATCGTAAAGGAATTATTTACTAGTTATACACTCATAAATGAGTCATCAATGTAGTTGTTTTTAATGTCTTTTACTTTTCTTTATTATTCAATTTTGAACCACCATCTCTTCAACGTTCGTACAGCTTGGCTACCACTATCACAAATGAATTTACTGTAAACATATAGTACGTGTGAACACACCCGCGTTTATGCCCCAGTCAACTCTCAAATCTCCGACGCTGGTTTCATACCAAAGACTTTCCTCTGGAAGTTTGATATTTCCTTTAAGAGAATAACACGTCTTGTAATTGGTACAATCCGATAAATTTATCTGAGCAAGACCTTAGTTAATAGGGCCCCCTTCTGAAAGCACCCTCTTATATTGGTGTGATATTTCTAGTAGAATGCTAATGTTGATACACTAAAAGGTAAAATGGCATTATGGAGGTATGCCATTAACGTATGTTGTCATCCAAGGAGTTGCCCTTTAAAGCAGTACCATTCTGAAAGCACAACCTTCCTTGGCCGACACAGACCACCTCTGCAGACATTACAACTTCTTAATTTTTCAGCAACGTATTTACCACTATGTTAAATGCAATATGTCAAAATGATCATGTGTGCATATTCTCTCAATGCATTAAATAATAGGGCTGCTGCTTAATGCATAATAAGCTGGACGCTCCGATGTTAAAAAAGAGAAAAACTAATTTCTTGATGGATCTTCAAGAAAGTATTTTTGTAGGATTAAAGCCAATGTAACAACTTAGCATTCATCACAGTTTATTTCTGGTTTCTGTGATTTTCAAATCTGCAGGTGTTATTTAGTTCTGAAAGAGAATTGTATTTGAGATATTGGGCATTTCAATGGAAAGAAATGGTGTTGTGTTCAATGCACGTGCCAAGGCATCTAGCACAACATTGTGTGTGTTTTCTAGAATCCACTATGTTGCTTGCAGAAATCCAATTGGCCTTGGAAGTATTGTATGTGGAGCAAATGTGTTGGCTTAGCAGCACCTTTGACCCAATCTCTCATACCCACCATTCGTAGATTGTATCCAGTTTAGAGTTGCATGCATTGGCCGGGACAAGCCATTTTGTCTTATTGAGTTACCGAGTGCAGCAACTTTGTGATAGAAAAGAAAGAGTATATACCTGGGGCGGCCAGACCTTCAATGTTCAAAATCCGATAATGTGGGTGCTGGAACCACTTCCATGAGCGCTTACATGTCGGGATAAGCGTGGGGAATGGATAGGGAACCGTGCCATGGCCCAGGCTTGCGCCAGTGACCTCTTCCCTGTTGAGATGACCTCTAGCGGCGGTCTGGAGCAGCTCACAGATACCTAACTCGCTATCGACAGGTCCCCGACCATGATGGATACTCCCCGCATCTTCCGCAAATGGAAAAGCGGTCTTATGACCTGATTTAATTTACGTTTTCGCAACTAGGGATGATAGAAAATTCTGCGAGAAGGCTGAGCCAGCTCAGACAGGCAGTGAGAAGAGCTTGTCTTGCAAGAAAAAAAAAACAAGCGCTCGAAATGATGGAAAGCCCCAGAATGACCAATATCCGTGTGCTTTGAGGCAGCGAGTTGGTCTCCGAGTACCCTGGACACCACGCCGTCAACTGTATCTGGTGAAATTACAGCGAACTAGCGCCGTTATGTAGGTTTACGTCAGGGGGTTTACTTATATAAGCAATGGCCTGTTTTCCCTTCTCGGCACGTCCGACACTCGGTCATTACGCCCCACTCCGGGGTTTTCGCACGGCTTACTGTACACGGCTTACTGTCTGTTGACTTAACCTGCTCAAGGAATTTAAAAGACATTGCTGTGGTTCCCAGCCAATCATCGGCAGACAACTGACCATGCCTAATCGGCGTGTTAAGCTCTTCGGCCTCCTAATTACTACAAGTAAAACAAGGAAGAGATTGGCATTGATCACTGGTGTTTTTCTACACCTTATATACACATCGGTGGGAATATGCATCAGTAATGTTATCACAGTACATGAATAACATTCCTGTTTTGACCACTCTATATTAGTTATGTATTCATGTGGTTTGGGTCCTGTGCCAAGTCATTAATATGCTAATGTTGTATGTTTTATGTTTCTGTACTCAACAGCTAAATCTATCATTGATCTCAACGAAAGACAATGGAGTTACTCTTTGAACCCAAATTGTCTCTAGCGATTAATAAACTGGGTTATTTATCCCTTCTGAAAATGTCAGTAGGACAAATTGGAGTTTGAAAAATTTAGGTTTAACAATTACCATATAAGCACTTCAAGTCAGCATATCATAATTGCACGCATGTATATCAAATCACACTCTTACTGAAGCCTTTTTTCATCTAATGGACTTTGGAAATGGATTAGAACAAAGAGAACTCATCAATTGTTATATACCGTCAGATGATGATAATCTGGTTGGACTACAAACCAATTTGTCCATATCTACATTGATTGATCAGGACAATAGAGAAGATGTGACAGTCTACAAATGATGATGGGGTTATTGCGCGCTCTTATGGTCATTCGGCATAGTCTGTTATGCCACAAATGTGACTGATGACAACGTTTTCAAATACTCATAAAAGAAAGATGAAGCTGTCATTGATTTCTCTTGAGAAAGATTTAAAACGTCTGTATCATAGATACTTCTGTCTTTAGCGCCGACGGCCATACCTTATATGCTTTCCACTGCCTATTTACGTTAAGGTTTATCCCTTTATTTTTTTATTTGTATCACTGATTAACTATTGATCCTGAAATCAAATAACCAAGACCTGGTCTATCAGAAACTGTGCAGATAAAGGTTAACAATATGGATCTACATAAAGAGTCTAAAAATCCCAGGGCATTGAGTCCTGGTGACAGGCTGTTTTCTGATAAAAATAGATGTCAATGATCGTAAGAACAGACAAATAATCATAGAAATTTCAATTATTTTCGGTCTGACTGGTTTAAACCAGTAAGTTTATTTTTTTTCATTTGCTAATGTTTTTGACACAAACGTACATTCTGGTTGAGAACCATCTGCACATCACACAATATGTTATGTGTAGATATTATACGGGTTGAATACTAAAAAAAATGAACTGCAATTGAACTACAATTCAAATGAACTACAATTTATACAAATCTAAGTTGTATGTATATTGTGAAAAACACATTATGCTTTGTCTAATATTTCACATTTAAAATGCAAGATACGTTAATATAACTCTCATGCAGATGTACCATTTATTTCAAACGTTTGATGAGTAGAATGGTAAATTTCACACCCCAGCAGACCCATGATGATGTCTATGTGACCCGCTAAGACGTGTCTCTCCCTGTCATCCCAAATAGGAAACTGTCCTCCTTTCAGCAGAGGAAGGAACATTCCGGGCCAAGTCACCCCGAGGGGACAGGACAAGGTCCATGTGAATGGCTTTGAAACGGGAGTCTGAGGTCAGTGAAGGTCCGCGGAGATTGCACACAAGACGGCTTCATTCTCAAGCACATTCGTGTTATTATGCCTGCACGTCTATAGGGACTACGACTGGGAAAACAATAGCCAAAAAGAAGTCCATAAGAGAACAAACAAATCATTTGTCTGCTGCCAAGATACTTAGTTTTGTGAAAGAGACAGGGATGATGAATGTTGAGTAGGCAGCTTGGAGGCAGTATGATTTGCTGAGAGGCCTCCTCAGAGTAGCTTTGTATCCTCCTTCCTCATACAACTTGCAGGGATCCATCTTGTTTCCTCTATTGTCGCTCATGTGGACCAATTGCAATAAAAGTGCCTTCTGTCCACGTTCACGTGACAAAGTGGAGTCCCGCGAGATTGTGCGACATTGACAGAGTCGCTCCACGCCCTCGCGTGCATTTCTTTTCAAAAGACATAAAAAGGTGTGGTTGGGTCATAACTTGTGCTTTAATATATGTGCGATGTTTAGAACAAAACATTAACATTCAAATTGTTTCAATTCAGCTCTAGTTCCCATTCAAGAAGAGCGTCTAGTTTGTATGTCCCGTTCAAAACTTCCTTTTTGATATTTGATCATGAAATATTAGTGTCATAAGAAAATTATGAGAACTAGCCCTCGAGGGATGCAAAATGGGATAAGAATTTCATTTCACGGCAGGATGTGCATATAAATCGCGCTATATTAGCATAACAAAGCAGAGCCTGGTCATATTAAAACTATGAAAGTTTTATATCTTTGGTGTAGATCGTATTGACTGGAGTCTAGAAGGGGAATGTTCCACGGGGAGCAGAGATACGGCAAGCTAGTTTCTGCCTGCCAATTAGTGATAGGCATATATAAACACATTTTTACTACAACACCATCAATCAGACCACAATTATGTATTCAAAGTGTAGCTCCAATCGGCCTTGAACAAAAATATCTGGTCGTGACGAATTCTTTTATCTTCTCATTGCATCATTCAGTGTAGCCTCACAGGGACTGCGAAAAGAAAACATCTGCAGTAACCTTTGCATATTTTATATCATTGAGCACATTTGATTTGTGGACTTGTTCTAGAATCAGAAGGTTGGTTATCAAATAAAACAAGAGGAGTAGGTTTAATGACTCCCTGATAGCAGGAATTTCAGTAAGCGGATTCCCTTGTCTGCCCTGTAAGCGACCCTCCTTGTCTTTCGCGCCTCAGCTCGGTATAGGCTACTCCGGTGCTCTCATGAAACGTTTCTCGACTGCAATTTAACTAATCATTGTGGTCACTATTCAAGCAATTTCTGTAATTTAATTGCTATATGTGTTGTGTACACTGCTAAATTTGGATGGTTTTTCAAAGTGCGTAATTGTAGTCCACAAATCAGATAAAATTGTTGTTTTCACAGAAAGTCGTGTTTCCCTTCTATTCACAAGTTTCAACCAATCTATTGAACGAGGTCGACAAATGAAGGCAGTTTACTGAAGAGTTGCCTATAAATTTGTTTGACTGGTTCAGAGAGCGGGTTGCCATTTTTCCAAATTGTACTATTATGGGATTGAAGGAAGTCCTTGTGACCCAGGTTTTACAGAACCGGAAGTGGCAGGTCAGCGTCCCGTGAGAATTACTCGAGCTTATTCCAAGCATGGAGAAGCAAATCAGACACATTGACACATTGTGCTGTCATACTCCCAACTGTAAATGTATTGTGGTTGTGTCACTTTGCAAGATTGAATTGAATGATAAGATGTTTTGCACTTGGATTTCTTCCAAATGTTTTTTTTTCAAAACGCATTCAATCTAACCAGAGAAATAAGGAAAAGTGGGTCCTTTCAGATGGCGTATCGAAAAGATGACCATTATTTCACTGTAATGATAAGGAGATTGTCAATTTTACATGTCACATCCTGTGATTTTTCTCAAGCAGTGAGACCATTTTGAGGCGATGGGGAAATAGATTCAACTATCTTGCCTTCACAATTAAAATTAATTGATGGCGACAATTAGAGAAAGAGATAAAATGAATCTGAAATATTGGTTTTTATGAAACATGTAATTATGTTAAAATTCTCCATGTGGAAATTTACCATTTAGGAACGCCACCTTTGATTTTAAAATCAGCTGTTTAAGTTCGTTTGGAAATAGTTTGCTTGGCAATCTCATCAAACGGATCAAATATTTCATTTCGTTTGTACAATTATCATCTATTTTTTCCTCCTTTTACTAATCATCACAAATATGAACAGAATGAAATTCTCAATGAAATTAAAGCATCATTTGATGGGGACTAGCCATAATTGTTTCGAACGTTTAATTTGAAAATACTTGTTAAATTTAACATTACAATTGACTAGTATTATTTTAATTTGAAAAATCAAAAAGGTATATTGCATTTTGACACAATAATTATAACTTTGATCTTCCTTCTTTGCAGTCACGGCATGAAACTCTATGATTACACTGTTGGTGTGTTCGGAATATTTCTCTCAGTAGAAACTAAAAGCAGAGAAAAAAATAAAGCAGAGAAAACAATATTTTAACTCAAGACGTGTAAAATCTTCATGTATTACACCTTAATTGTATTACGATTCTTTGATAAAGACACCTTCTAACTTACACCAATATATATCAGATAAAATGCCGATATCATTTAATAAGTTAGCTACTCAATATCACACAAGACTGGAACATTTCAATATCATACGACAGTGAAAAGACTTACTGTCACAAAAATAAGAAACAATTAACGCCGTGCATTAAGAACATAGATCAATGTCACTTCCAGATGATAAACTAACTGTAAATGAAAATAATAATTTGAATATAAATGATGTTGATAAAATATTCACAAAATGTGTTCATCATTTATCTTATTTATAAAATGTTATCTACTTCTCTGTGACCCTGTAGATTATGGTCATACCGGTTTGTGTGGTTTAGGTAATGAGTGGATGACCTGGACAATATCCACCCAATGTTAGCATTGTTTGTGACCTTAGCCTCATCAAGAGGCTGTGTGTATAGGTCTCACATATCTGAGGTGGACATTTTGGTCAGACCCTATCTCTCCCCTGGTACAAAGCCAGGTCAAGTCTCCTAATGCTAACAACAAGCAATCAGGGATCGACGGTGCCTATATTTGACAGAGATAGCAGGTATCGAATCTGAGCAGAATCGACGTGATCTGTTCTGGGCGATATTCTTCCACTGAAGGGTCGATGTTTCCACCGTGCAGGGGGAGCTGCGTCTTGTCTCGGGATCTCCCCATTGTCAATTATAAATCACACAAGTGAAAATAACTGCTGTCCGAATTCCTTAATATTCTGACGGTTTTTTTTTTACCAAATTGGATCTATTTGAGAAAAAAAATCTATGAAATATAATTTTGGACACCCTGTTAGAGAGGATACAGAAGTGGTCCATAAGCAGGCTTTAAATTGACTTGCTGTCATTAATTGTGGAGAGTAATGTTGAAGTGTCACGGAACTCTTAAGCCCTAAACAATAAACATAACATACTGTCAGTAGCATTTTCAGTGTACAACTACTGGTGGTGTTATCTGATATCACCAGCAGTATTACCACGTCTATTATCTCACAATATCACAATTTTATCAGCTCCCCAGCTCATACGATGGCATTTTTGGTGTCGTATAATTTGATAATCTAATAATGTCGTCAAAATATAAAACAACATTTGATGGCAAACACACGCAAAATTCTCTCGGCTTTTTAATATAAGAGACCCAAATTCTTGTTTTATCCATGTTTTATTCTCAATATCAAAATATGTTTGTCCTCCATATCACGCCATATAAAAGTGAAGACATTAGCAATATTGCAGTAACCTGATATCCGCCACATAAAAATCTAAAATCGGCTCTCTTCTATAATGGAAAAAGTACGGTGTCAGATTTCTATGTCCACAGTAGACAATAGAAAGCACAGGAGATGACCTAGGTGGTTTGCAGGCTTTTACACTGCAGTCATTTAAAGCCATGGGGTGAAACAATAATGGTTATAATGTACCAGCAAACACCTGTAATATGTATATATTGTCAAAAATACAATGATAATTTTAGTAGTACCTTTAACGAGGATTTTTTCAAGTCAGATATGAAAATTAAGTATAGATGACACATCTGCGAATATAATCTGCTGTCTTCAGCTTCTATTTTTGATCATATTTGTGATGCTGAATCGAAGAAAAAGAGTGACGTAGATATATGATTTGTGGTATCTTGGTCAGCAGCCAGCATGAGCTGCTCTGCGCCATGGTGGCGCTCTAGTCTGGTACAATATCTGCATTTGATAACGACATAGTACCAGTCACCGCCAGATGGCATTCGCGGAGGTGCAATGCTGTTTTGTGCTATTTCTGAGGCAGTGTCTCCGCCTGGTGTTTATTCTAATTTGGGTTCAAAACTTGCAAAGTCTAATTTTGTCTCGTGAGATTCTTTGCCACAGTGAAAGTTCCTTTGGCATGGAACCTTTCCTGCAAATTGAGAAAAAAATTAGATTAAAATCTGGTCGCCAGGGCAAGTCTGACTCTGCTAATTGCATCAACTAAGACAGCAAAACACGCAAGATGTCTTTGCAATGACGTGATGATCACTGCCTCAAAGAAGGTCTGATTTGGTTTCAAGGACAAAAACATGCAATTTTCACACATGATAGGTGCTGTCGGCATTATTTCTGACATTCTTCTTCTAGAATATTCTCACATTTCCCAAAGATCATAGGCTGGTAACCGAAGTTAGTATCAATCATAAAGCTAGACCTCAACCTATTATCTTTTTGAGTTTTGACTATTACTAAGCTCTCTGTCCTAAAGACATGAAAGAAAAAGCAGTCACAGAAAATTATTAAATGCCTGTTCTCGCAATAAACTTATTTTTTAAATTATGTTGTACTAAACCTCTATGTCCCACAGTGACCACTGCCTGCTTTACCAAAATATAAGAAATGAAAATGTAAAACCATAATAAAAGCGCTCAGTGTCAATACAAACAATTGTGCTATGACCAATCCAACAAAAGTTTGGGTAAATGTATCAATGCAGCTTTAACAATAAAGCAGATGAGAACTGTGTCAAACCCTTCATTCCCTAAAGAATTGTGTGCCAAATAATTCTAATTGGAACGTTGACCTCAATTGACATTGAAATCGACTGCAATCTGGAAAATATAACTTTCAGTGAAGTGCTTCATTTCTTCTGAAAATGAAATCCCTTGTGAGATACAACTATTTCGCGTAGATGAGGTATTATCGCTTTGAAGTGGAAGTTTAAGACCGAATGTTTAAAATCCATGTGTACGTTGCAATTGTTACCTGAGAATCAGCCCTTTATGTTATTTGTTTGAAGTCTTTGATATACGAGTACTACATATGGTTAATGTCTTGTCTTGTTTTGGATCTATATCGCATTCTAGCTATATTCCTTTAGGTCAAGTGAGTTTGTATACATGTTATGTACATAGATTAATGATTTGAATAAGCGATGGTAGCTTTTACGGCTGTGTTTTCCAGCTAGTTTTTCAGTATGGCAGTCAACACAAATAACAAAGACTTAATTAGAGGACGAGAATAGTTAGACGGAAAAGAAGGATTTTGTTTACAGGGGCGAGCCAGGCGTGAGGGTCTAATTGGAAACTATTTTGTCGTGTCCAGTTCGTGTTCTTCCGCCATGTTTCAGAAAGAGGTTGATGTCGTGGGTTTGAGTTTGAAGTATGGAAGGCGGGGGAGGTCGTCCCAACCAACACAACCCCGGAGCTGAGTATCTGTAGTCGCGCAGGGATTGTAGTTTGCGGTTTATCACTTGCAAGGAGAAAGGAATCGAGCACAATCACCGTAAAATCCAGAGGGACTGCAGTGGATTGTCTTCCATCACTTAGCTTGGCTGGGCTGCATTGATCGAGTAGAATACGACTGACTGTAAAGCACGGCACTGGAAAAGAGGACCTGGAACGATTACAATAAGACGGCCCAAATACACGGAACGGACACACGTGAGATTAGTGCCTCAGAGGCAAACTCACCAAATACCTCATAGAACATGGGAAAATCGAAGCTCCGAAATAGTTCTGTTTTAATTGATTTCACAAGGAAGGTTTTTCTACAACGTGGCATTAAAACCTTTTACTGTTTTTCACAAACCCATGTTTTCAAAAGATAACATGAGTATTGTCTTATTGCTTTTTATTTTTTAATAATTTGTATGCCATTGTATGAAGGTGTGAAATATTTGAGGTAATTTCGCAATGTATTGATAATAAGCTGTACAAAAGATTAGTCGCTATTAAATAAATCTTGACATTAAAGGCATAACTGTTAATACCAATGCATCCCTCAAATTGGGAAAAGGGCTGTTATACCCAAATCAATTCAGCTGTCCTCAATAATGGGCAAGGTGGATAAAAAACATTTAATACAAGAATAAGTTCTGCTCAAATCATTAACAATATACAGAAATATGTTGCGGTAAGGACAGTTATAATACAGCCCTAATATGAAGTGCGTATGATCTGCCTATGGTGGGTAGGGGACATCTTGAATTTGATGAGAATGTCCTCTCTTGTATAATTTTCATTGTCACACATCAGAATTGCTGGCTTGTGAAGAGATGTACTCATGCTATGGAGATGAAACACTGCTTATTTTATATAGTGCCATAAAGAGGCAGATATGGACGTGCTGCAATTCATCCAGCTATTCTCCTTCAGGTCTGGATATGCCATGATGGCAAATGGAGTGGCCGGTGCAGTCTTCCAAAATAATTTGTCACAAATGAAACCCTCCATCCTAAATGATAGTATGAAATGGACTCATAATAATGAGGGGGATTTCCAGATTTCATGGATGGCATGGTTACCATTCAGGGATAAATAAAATCCAATTCTTCTGCGGAGTCCAACCCACTACTTCCATCAAAGGGTACACTCTACAAAAATGATGAATTCTTCGTGCCAATGCTATGTGATAAATTGCTCCTGTGCAGATGTAGGGCAAGATATGGAGAAAGGAAACACCATCTCAGTGCCATTAACATATGAATATAGTTAGCTTGGCAACATTTATATAGAGCAGGCGAGAACGTTTTCCTATCTGATGACCTAAGCAATTTTCTCCTCTTTTACCTTATAGGAAAGAAAATAGACATGTACGAGGTGTTAGGAGAGATAGGGAGAAAATGGCGACGCATGCCAGTGGGTATGGCCTGTTTGTGTCACTCTCACTAAGAAGAATCGCTGCCTCTATCAATAAATATGTAATTTAGACGCAACGTTGATATCAGTGATGTCAGAAAGAGGCGAAAGGGTTAATCAAAGTTATCAGTGACTAGGAACTCTATCTCACACTCTCAATTGCTTAATGCTCTGTCCGCTTGATTACATGAATAATATCAATGGAAATACCGGCTTGGTTATTCGTGCCTAACCTATAGCCAACGCCCCAAAAAACAAAATATCTATTCACCACAACCACTAAATGATCAATCTTTTCTTCAATTAGTGGACGTCATGGCTGGGAAGAGAGTAGTTCATTTGGTGGGTAGATGATCTAGCAGTAAGAAGGCTTTCCGACAGCTCGCTGGGCCGTGTGCTGACCCGCTGACAGTTGGCCCGCTCCCGGGGCTCCTCACTGGGCCAACACTGCTTCCACACAACCACATCACCCCATTTGTTGACTCGGGTTCAACCAGCGGATGTTGAACGGGAACTAAACCACACAACACCAAACCACTCTATATTGTAAATCTTAAATCTTCCCAATATCACGTTGTTCAAGTGCAAACATCCCAAATATAAAAACAATTGTTTAAAAAAGGTCCTTGTGCCTATATTTGGTTCCGTTGTATTGGCTGTTATCTTATTCGCTATTTCTACCTCCTTCCTAAATCCATTTGTACCGGTTTGTGTTCCTGGCCATTTTATTGAGTAACAGTCTGCCTTTTCTCCGCCATCCGCCACACAAGGAAGATCCTGTGACATTTGCCCTTCTCATCTATTATCGTTCAACATTTGCTTAAACATTCATTTGAGAAAACATAGTCCACCTGCAGGATATGCGGCAGTTCAATTTTGTCCCAAGTTTAGATTTTCTGAAGTCTTTCCTAAGGCCTTTGGTGATTCTTTCTCTCTAGAATGTCTTGTAAAGATGTCTGAACCATCGCGTCATTGACCTTTTTAGCATCAGCAGAGACTGAGGGTTCCACAAGTGGACAATACAACTTTAAAACAAATTGGCTTGCCAAAGGACATGTCAGCATGTTAGACCTTGCAACATCAAAGTGGACACACCAGATGCCTGTATGAATGACCTTGCTGCCACCTGATGGCTAAAAATGCATCTACCAAAAACAATGCTTTGGGGTATATTTACCACTGTGACCTTTGCGGGGAAACAAAATGTCTTTGGCGTGTATTTAAAGATTCTTTTGTGGGAAGGTGATAACCCTCAGGCTGTTAGACTAAATCTATTACTAAGTAATGTTTTCATACATTAGGGATATCATTGACCTAAATATGAATACACCCTACTGAGCTTATCCCCGCACAGGAACGATGTCAGGGCTTTATGATCAGGGACTATCTCTTTATCCTAACTCTAGAGGTCTCTGGAGGTCTGAAGTACCAAGGTCCATAGATCATTTGGGAATAATAATGACCTCGGAAAGTATAGTGGTAGGGCAGATCCCAGCTGGGATCCTTAAACCTCATATCTCATAGATCACCGCCATCTGACACGTGATCGGTTTGCAATATCTTCGGTTCTGCTTATTCTATAAGTATCTATGATTTATAACTCAAGCAAGTGTCAGTAGGTTTCAGATGTACATCACAGGTTGTGTTACCAGAAGATATTATAACCGGATATAGCTGAGGAATATTCATTAGGAACGACCAGCTTAACAACTTGGCCATCTGTGCAAGACTGCCAGATTTGTTTGATATAGTTCCCAGCAACCAGCATGAATACCAAGCTAATAGGAGAATATTGTCAATATGTGACAGGAAATGTAGGCCCTACTTGGCCAGACAGACGTGCTGACACGAGGATTGTCATCTGTACCAATCCCAGTGATGAATCCACTGTCATAGCGCCACCTATCCACGTGTGTCATACAATAATAATAATAATCATAAAGATTATATAGCGCTGATACCAGACTCAGTCTGTTAATACAGCGGTGTAAACCATCCTTGGGAACATTTTTCAAGTGAAATATAATCCATTAACCTAATCTGTCTTTACATCTACAGTGCAACATATATACACCTTAAAATGTACAAATATTATACAAAGTCAAGTACAAGTGTGAAGCCATTTCTGGCAGGGACTGTGCAAATTGTATTCAATCCTCTCACCCAGCGAGACACTCGATATATTGCCCATCAATTTAGACCGAAACTAGGTACAAAGTATTTGCTGCATGCCCTTCAGTTCACCCCTACAATTAATTGAAAATAAACTATATCTATGCCTTGTTGTCTGAATATTACATTTGGCTAGATTAGAGCAGGTCAACTTGAACATTAACAATTGTTTAGGTCAAGAGGTTAGTTTTTATCCTTATCTTCAGTAATTATTTTCCGTGTAAAAAGGATTCAATTTTGTTGGAGATTAAAAAAGAGCTGTTGTGATCTGTCATTGATCATTATCGTTCCAAATTAGACAAGCTCTATCCCAAATATTATTACATTCCTATTGCGTGTTCTCACTGGAAAATCATCAAATTAACTTCAAGGACAAATCTTTACAGAAACAAACAACCCTATTTGGTGCTGAACTTTCGACACTGCTCACAACCAACAAATACTTTACTATTGCTTCTAATTTTGTTACAGCATTAAAGGTTAAGTTCTTGATACGTGTAATGATAGAATGCAATGCAATCATTTTTCTACTTTTGTCCTGGTTCTGATTTATATAATATACACCCAAAGATGTGACATATACACCCAAATGGGGATGATTTGATCATCGGGATGATTTAAAAATCTCAGATTTCAAAATTCCCAGTAAAACTGTTCCACATTCCTTTAACCTCTTTTGCAATAACCGTGATCATGAATGTATGTCATTTCTGACAGGTTAAAAGCGTCTGACAACTTTCGAAATTCACTTGTGCATTTACCTAAAGGTTGTTTTTTTAACCTAAATATGCAGAATCAACTTTAACCATCGCGTTAAACTCTAATAAACTCTACAATTCCTAATGATAATTCATTCTAATGCATCCCATTAATATAATGTATAAAGTAAAATGATAAAGTTTGACATCAGGCCATCTGTCTTTAGGGCGCATACATGTTTTTTGTAAGATTCCACATTTTAACAGGTCATGCCTAAAGGCTCAAAGCTAAGCTGTGACTTCATCGACAAAGTGAGATCCATACTCTTTTGAGCCTCTGCAAGTCTGCATATTCTGTTTTTTCAAAAACAAACGAGAATAAAATGAATGCCGAAGCTCTGGCAAATGGGTCAAGGTCGGTTTTATTTGAAATTTTGAATCAGATTAATTTGGTATGCTTAATGCTTAATAGACTCACGGCCATTGAGGACAACAGAATGTAAATCAGCTGCGTGCACTTAGTTTCAAAAATATCATACCCAATAACATTTTCTTTAAAAAACCATGAGAATTCTTTTTAAAGCACCCTTATTTAATGGAAACCTGGCCAAAATGAAAAGGTTTCAAACATTGTAAGGAAAGTATCATGCAAGAGTCATATGCATTTAGTCGGTGAGCTATAGATATACTATACAATTTGCTGGACGTTTTCAACTGAGAAGTTTTCAAACATTACAGCAGCATTGGATAAATGAATGAAGGCATATGTTTTCTAGGTATCCATTTTCTATCATTGTTTACTGAACGTGAAATAAGCACTTTGGGCACAATCTAGTTCTGATGGTCACATTCGCATTTAATCTGCTAATGTATAAGTGAGGTATTTTGGGCTTGATCTAACAGTGCTAACCGTGCCTTACTTTAAGTGGTGCAGTGACATTGAAGTCACATGTCTGCAAATTGGGAATGGAGAGGAAAGCCATAAAGCTATTCTTCCTGTTTTAAGCTCATTCAATAATTTGGGACGTTTTACATTGGGATTTCACTGTGAATATCAGCAGTTACATTTGACCATTATACTCACAAAGTAACATTTATACATTCCTATAAAAATCACCGAAATTAAAGTATGGAGGCGTTTGGTCTGGGTTTGGGATGGTTTGGGTTTAGAATAGGTGAATTAAAAACCTTTCCAAACATATGACACACACGAAGATACTCTCTCTAATTGGGTATTTAACGTCATATAACACTGAGCAGGCATCGGGAGTTAGCTTTCACTGACAAATGCTTTCGGTTATATGCCGTGTCTGCATAATGTCAGACAGATTTGTATTTATCATTAATTTTACTTAATCATTTAAAACCGATGTGTGTGTTTTCAGCCATAACTGCTCCTCCTTATAAAGATGTGTTGACTGCTAAAAGCAAAATGCACTCAGTTTGTCACTAAGGGAGGTAGACTGAGCTGATACATGTCCAGAAAATCAAAGTCACGTTTGCTTGGTAGAGGAAACCATAGAAGGAAAGGTTCACGCCCACTCTCAGTGGGAGAAGAGACTGGCAAGCACAAGCCTCCATCGAATGGACACAGTTTACTTGAAACTGGACAAACTCAATGAAAAATTAGACAGCCATCATGTGGGAAGTGTGTGGGACCAGCGGACAGTGAGTAGCTAAGTCATAGAAGAGCAAATATGCTTAGACATCCATCATATGTCCACTTTCCCCCAAAACTGAGTTGGGCTATGTATGCACTTGACTTGTATCTCAAGTGAAGCCCCCAAAGTTTGTTCTGTCCGAACTTCAAATGAGATTGATTGATGCGCAGAGTACAGGAAGTGGAGAAGTATGCCTGCCAATGAGCGGGCGATAGTCGGGGCCAGATGACCGGGTTGGGCGGTGCATTCTATCAAACTAGATGACGCTGGCCTTTATATCCACGGCTGATCAGCCTCCCAAATCACATCGCATAGTTGGTAAATGTGGTAAGTGTGGATGGACAAGTCTGAGGGCGGCAATGATTAAGGTGCATCTCCGGGACATCTCCGTGTTGCCGAGGACGGATCCGATTGGCCGCCATCTCACCCTCCCGCCCGGACAAAACACTGTAATGACATCTATCTGCCCAATCACACCCCAGTAATGAGCGCAAGTGCCGCCAAATCTAGCAAATGAGAAATCTAGTTAGAGAATGCTTCAAACATGGATGTAAAATCGAAGCGTTGGTGATGAAGCCTTGTCGCTCTGGGAGGGCAGCGGTCCTCAGATAAACAAGTGTCTCCGGTAATATATGAAGATTTGCTCTGAACTGTAATGTTGCACAGCGCCGTATTCATGATGCACACTTGACTGTTAGCCAAATTTACATATCTTGTAATTGAAGATGAAAAATATACTGCTATAAATGTTTATAAATAAATATACCAATAAAATATATAATAAAATTCATCATATCCTAATAAAAAAATAATTGAGCTAGATTATTTTGGTCTATATAATTTGTATGCAGATAGATGACTGTGTTCATTCGTGGCGGATTGATTTCTCCAGTTGTTATGAGTACAGTAATCAGTTCTGCAGGATGGAATGTGGGCAAATATTGCAGTTAATCAGCTAACCACAAGGCATCTCTATAGTTTGTGATTTAGCAGCCTAATTGGAAATGCGGCAACAGGTACGTGGTACCGGGTTAATACGCTCTATCACGTGTCACTTGCATGTTGGCAAGATACTTCCTCATCAATTTGTGTGAGTGATCATTTCACATGGCTTAGGCGGTGCATATTAAGAGAGGCCAGGGCTGCAGCAGAAACCCCCTCCACACACCTGAGTCTCATGCTTTGATCTCGCCGACGATTTGTCAACACGGCGAGCCGCCAAGACTCCTTAGTTTGATGTATCGCGCCACTGTTCCACCCTATATCATGTTTCTTTTTGTCTCTATTCACGCAAAGTACATCAACTTTATGGCCTTTTTGTGCCAATCATCGCCAATAAAAAGGGACCAGTAGGACGATTTCTTGGCAATAAAGTGGTCCATTCCTCCCGATTGTTTTGTTTTCTGTGGTGTTTTTTTATTTTGTTATTTCATGTGACAGATAACGAGAATCAGGTCTAAACATAATGGAACTTCCTGCTCTAATGATACATGATCTTTAGGGGATTTTAAGTATGTCAAACGGGGCCAAATCAGCTGTTTATCTAGACAAATACCCTTGTGGTGATCGTGACCATTTTTCATTACATTGTAACAGCATATTTTCCCAGCATATTGTTTTATTTCATTTGTGGCATCTTACCATTCTATATGGCCCATATAGATCGATACAGGACGATTCTTTCCACTGAGTATCTTATTTGCTGGTCAGTTTAGCTTTTGCTAACTGATATTATATTAAAAGAATTTGAAATATGGTTGAAGTTTAAGTCTCTTTTACCATTTACTTTTATTTACTCATTTGACAATTGTGTACAATGCCAAAGAAAGAGTGTGTGCAAAATGTGATGTGCCCTTTTCATGTAATATTAAGTTGCAATTGTGTTGCAATTAAGTGGCCTTTTTATACAACATTTGAGATTGCCCTTTCAATAACGATAACTTGAAACCTATTCCGACCCTTCGGTTTTCTCTCATTTACATAAGGCTTTCAAAGTGAGGGTTGTGGGGTTGATCGCTGTATTGATGAAATATTACAATAATATAAATGAAATATTAATGTTTTTTTTACTTTGTAAAGGCAGGGCATTCCAGATTTTAGGCCTTTATACCACAAATACCTTATCACCATACATCTTCAAATTGGACCTTGGAACTTTAGAGTCAACAGTGTCATCCATTCTATATCAATCTACCCACAAGGGAACCTCAAATCCATTGCATAAAACAGTTAACTGATTTAACTAACAAATGTCAACTAGCTGTGTATTTGAAATGACAACTGTACATTTTGTTTAAAAGTTGCTTACTCATAAACACCTACACCATATTCAAAAGTCAAGATACCATTTGAAAGTTAGAAAAGTGGAAAATATTGGTCTGAGGGTGTGTTTTTCTGTTGGCTATAAAGTTTGAAATCTTTTGCCTAACACACTTCTGCAAATATTATTTTGATTGAGGTCAATAATACCCAGAATAATAACTGTATCGCATTTGAAATAATACTGTAAAGTTAGCCAATCTTTCTGGAGAATTCGCTGCTCTGATATACTGTTTAAATAGTGTGTGTTGGGGAAACTCTAGGTCTAAAGATAATAATACAAGTTTAATATGTGTATGTCATCATTTGATTTTTTGTGAAAAAAATGTGATTAAATTCTATTCCATAATTAAGTAAGTAGTGCAATAACCGCCATCCTCTACCAAGATGTTCTTATTTTAATCATATATCCAACCTGATAGTGTTATCCAGGATCATCTCACAGGAGTCAATAGCCAATAATCCAAATATTCACTTACCTAAAACAGACCAATAACAGACATATTAGAACAATGTTATTGACAAAATTTAACACAAATAATGTATTTCTCAGTATTCATTCAATATCAACAATATTGCTTTCCTAATATGATCGTCTCATTATCAATCTATTTAATGTTATTTTTATAGTGATACACATATTAGGGTATACTACAATGATATACAAACTCGCGATGTGTAAATAATGAGTAGGTTCGGAAATATTTGGCAATTAAGATGTTTAATTCATAGTTATAGATGAATCTTCTACCAGATATTGGGCTTCAAATCTTTTGGAATTTCAAGTCAAATATTCTCTTTTTCTTACAATTGTAAAGCAACAAAATAGCATTAATAGAATTGATGATGTCGATGGAGGTGAGGATTACAATATAAATATTAACATACATGATCATCATATCCAATACGTTGCCAAGATGCATTTAATTTATTTGGGTTTAAAATCTATTTGGAGATATATACCCAAGTTGTATTCCATATTTATATTGCAATATGTTCATCACCAAGTTATTTAACATGTTGTAAATACTGCAAAATCTTTGTTTTTGGATTAAACACACACTTTAATATTAACATGGCATTTGTATCCATGTCTGAGACTTCTCAGTGTCCCTTTGACACGAGATTTGAGGCTCTCTACTACAGTTAAGAATGCAAACTGGTAATTGTTCCTGGATTTGCAGTGGTGGAACCTAACTCTACCTTTATCAGACACCAATACAGAAGAGCTATTTCCTGCTGACAGGTTGCACACAGGAGAATTAACTGCAGGGCAACACGGTCTCCACAAAACCTGCCCAAATCTAGACCGTCTCTCAATTTTCTCACAACCCATCTATTGATAAATCACGACTTCGCAAAATGTCTTGTCGATATTGAATTATCCACAAGTTTGTGATGGTGTTACTGTCACTGGACTTGTCACTTTAATTGTACTTTCCCTTTCTCTCCTATGTAATGTGTTTTGTGTCCGCAGTGCCCTATATGCACTATAAAAGCTTGTCAGTTCTGAACAGTTTTATTGAGATATTCTGCACCAATGTCCGGGATTTGATGCAGGGATATTTATGTGTTTTATAATTCAGATTGTCAGATGATAGGTAGGGTAGCATGGGTATATTTCGTTGCACCATGAACAAGTAGTTAGGCGAGTAAACACAGCTCAGGGAGGTCATGATTTATGGAGATATAGCCCCTTATTTCACACACGGTAGCTCTCTGATATATGGACTCTACATGAGTGGGGAAGGGTTTTGGGAGGTAGACTAAATCTCATCACTGGAATCAACATTTAGTGGGGGAGATGCTCTGAATTCACCACTAGAGGTCAGCCCTTTCACCTTTGAGCGATAAAACGATAATACGGACAAGAGGCCCGACTGAGCAACCATGTTACACCTGTGGCTTTATTTAAAGAATATAATTATACTGTATCCGTTTATATCCGAATAATGTTATCCTCAGGTAAAATGGTTATTTATCATCTAGGTGTTAATATATGTACAGTTTTGTATGAAAAAAATTGGTGACTTTAGTGAATTGTTCAAGGCACATATTGTTTGTGCCAAATCTTGTTATGGCAACCTAGAATGTGTAAGAAAAACAGAATGATATGTTATATGAGATGTTAGAAGTAGTGTGTACATTCACTACCACAATATACACATCTGTTGAGCCACGTGGTTTCCACACAACAGACTTAATAATCCTCATACCCCACTTATTGCACGGTATACAAGAATAGGTCCAGGTTAGTCTACTTTGAACTTTATTTTTTTCTGTGATTTTCTATGTTGTGTTATATACTAGTTATCAACCAGGAATTCGAATCCGGAGTCATAATTACAAAGACTGTGATATATAGATTCAGTTTGGCTTCAACTATGAAATAAACTTAAATTATAAGGTTTTCTTTCCATACGTTTCCCTTTGGCAATTTGCATTTTTTATACTGACATCTGTATGGTCGCTTTCTTTTTGTCAAGAACCTTGATATGTGACCAAGACACGTAGTGTAAAATATGTCAGTTGAAGTGATGTATGTTGTAATCAGAAATGACCAAGAAGTGAGCTGGGGCATGCTTTGGACACGTGACTGTCTTTGGTGGCGCCACCTGACTGCCACATGCATGGTAATATCCCACATCTATCACTCACCTGGTGACAGTATATTTTGGTAGTTTTTTTACACCTTGTCAGATCTCTCCAGTTTACACTGTTCAAAGCCAAGGGTTCAGGCAAAGGGCCACAGATCCCATTATCGTCACACACATTGTTTGTTTGCTGCCAAGCTATCTCCATCTTGTGGTATGAGATGTATTTATGAGTGTTTTTTCTCTTTAATGAAAGCATTCTGCATAGTTGTTCTTATCTCTATAAATGTGTTTATCTCATTATGAGCACACTTTGCTTTTATTTTCCACTAATAACAATATCTAAAATTTGCCTTAACCATGTTCTGGGCATTTCTGGGATAACTAAGTAAAAGAAATGCAATCACTCCCATCAATCTAAACCTTGACATGATACTGTATCTGTGCACCAATAGAAAACAGAAGATAGATAGAATATCGGCATGTTCTGTGGGCAAAATGATATGGGCAACCGAAAGGGGGCGCCAGTGTATGGCTTCCAGTGTTCCCTAAGCCCTTCTCCAACATTTATGTAACTTAATCACCCATCTGGTGGATTTGCTAAGCCTACGAATCAAAAGCTGATCAAAGGGATGCGGTATTTGAGAGGCGTTGCGTTTTAAATCTATCCCCTTTCAGTGGTTGCGTTTGTAGGGTTTTATGGGGGCTGACAACAAGTCTGCAAAGCTAGCCACCCATTGCTGATTAGGGCTGAGTGTGAAAGAAACAGCCCCGGACAATGATAGCTGGCTCAACCCCGTCTAAAGCACAAGCAGGCAAGCCAAAGCCATCGTGGATCGTACTCAGCCTACTGGCCCTACTTCTCCCCCAACAAAGTGCATCTAAAAGTACTTCTGCTCTGAGAGGGATTTCACAAGGCTTCAATTTAGTCCAATGTAAAAGTGCCATATTGCAATTTCATGGTGTATATAAAAAGTCCATGTAAAACGACAGCATATCAAGTTTCCATAGAATTTGCCGCCGTAGAGTTCAATGGCTTTATCCTCATCTGTAAACTCATAGAAACTCTATTCCAAAAAAATTAGGATGACCTAATATGGGAATAAGTGGAGCGAACTCCAATCTTTGATTGCTATGAAACTTTACAGCCTCACTCGGAGACCATTGAAAGATTATCTGCTAAAAATATCACAGTAACTCGATAGGGAAAGGCCACAACAGTTTCAAATATTGACAGGTTGCTTTTATTATAGAACCTTTGTGTAACTGTATATTATTCTTATGACAATGAAACAGTTTACAAAGGCATTGTCAAAACAATTTTATGTTGGAAATCTCTGCTGGCTCTGTGGTAGACTGATTGACTTGGGACCCAACCTTCCCTGGACACTTTACCCAGCTATCTTCTGGCATCTTTTGTTTCCCCACGTGATATGATCCACTCAAGAAGTTATCACTGACATCTCTTCCAATCCATCAGCGTTCCTGGAGTGCTTCTTTAGATGAAATCACGCTCATTTAGCAAGTTTGCAACAAATGACCTTGGAAATGTTCTTGCCAGCCTCGACTTGATCCAATAACGTCTCGGCTATTCTCGCCCTAATTCGTGTTATCAATGGCCGCCATCTTAGAATGGCGTCCTAATTGTTCTATCTATTTCTGAGCTCGGATTGTGTGTGGCCCAATTACTGTATCAATATATAACAAACATGTATACACTCACTATTTTCGGGGTTATAATTAGATTGTGGTTCATTGTATTAAGAAAATACATGGAAGGAAAGGTCAAAGTGAAAGGGGGGAGGAAGATAGATTGAAACTCTGCACCTGGAATTTTGGCCTCTAAATAAATCTGAGGTAAAACTGATATTTTCATTTTAAAAAAAGTATTTTAAGAGATACTAGCATGACATATTTAAGACAAAAAGTCCCTCATCATTTTTGTATCAGTTGACAATGTAACGAAGTTTTATTCCATAAACAACAGCGCAGACGACAACTGAATGAAATACAATGATCAAATATTTGATTTTAATGGGAAATGCTTCATGCCAGTCCCCATCTGAAGTTCCTGAGGAAATACAAAGAAATCTCATAGAGATTGAAAGCCAACATGGGATAAGAATGCACGCTATTTAGATATAATTTCCTGTTTAATATGAAAATTGCTATTCATCAGATGTGATATTTTGTAATCACACAAAGCGTGTAAATACGGTCTTACCAAGCCTCTCATTGGCAAACGTGCTGTAAGAGTTTCCATATTAATCACATTTTATTAATGGAATAAATATGTCTGAGTCACATATTTCAAGATACACCAATCGCGGCACAACCATGTAAGTATACACATCGTAAACATTATGTTATCCGTCTTCGTGGCATTAATATCATTTATTTAGTAGAAGTAGAAGCCATCCAAGAACAATCGTATTGCAACTGTTTAAGGTGGACGGCGAGAGGCACGGAGTACTTGTGTGTGTGAAGTGGGAAACCCACCAATGCTATGGTTCACACGGCGTTGGTTTGTCTGGGTCAACATTGTCCTGACAGCTTCTACTTCTTCCTCCCAATGCCTTCCCTGATCACACATCCCAGAGCCGAGAAGACATGGAAGTTTTAATATCTGCTGATAATATCTATTTGCTCATGAATCATCACAGGTGGAGATGTGCGGACGGATTCTGTTTACGTCTAGATTTTCTGCCTCACAGAAGTAGTCAAATCAAATCTAAATGCTGTGCTAACACTTTTCTCGGGTATCTTTCCCTTGGGAATGCTTACTCCCAAACTAGACTTGTGGCTCTTCTTACAGCTTCTTACACTTCGGAATCTCTTTCACGTGAGCTGATTGTCATGGTGCAATTTTACCTGATAGGACAGCCGCTTTACACCAGACCTTTTGTATCTGGGGAGTTTTGCAGATTTCTCAGAGGAATGTTTTAAAATCTCGCTGGGTGGAGCAATAGCGCTATGCATATTGAACACACTAGGTGGCGTCCATGTCGACATAAGTTGATGGGACCTCCCATTTTGGATGCAGATTGGGTTTGTGTTTGGTGGGCAAAGGGAGGTAACGAATCAATAAGTAAGCGGAAGACAGCGTCCAAATGCAGCTCCCCTTCCAGTGATGAAGAGCCATTGATTGTGTGTCGGGCGCGCAAAGCGGATATGGCATCTTAGCACCTTGGTAGGGCAGGCCTTATGTCAAGGCAGCCTCTTTATGGTAGGCGCCCAAACCACCAATCCTCTCATCTGCCATCAGCTCCTACCATCGCTCATATGACCCCGCCACACCGGAAATAGAATTGTCGTAAATGTTCGTCAGTCAACGTGCCCACTTCGGTCATCTCCGTCCCTCAAGTCGGACACTAGAATTTTGAGTCAAACTCTTGGAAAATTAGTTCAGAGCGGCCACCGATCTGTGCATTAGGGATGGTTTATCTAATTTGATGTTATCAGACAGGGCAGGAAAAGTTGGCACATAGAGAAACGTGAGGGCTGAAGCATGGTACTCTAGGAGCGCTTGTGGAAGGAGCTCACGGGGCCCGCAGACCTGGTGTGACCCGTCAAATCATGTTAATGACCCGGTGGCCCTCATTCGTCGGGTCCTCCCAATCTCCTCAAAGTCCCCTCACCATTGTGACACTCGCTCAGCTGTAATGCCTTTAATTTTCTCCTCCTGTGAGATGTGAACATTTCAAGCCGTTCTCTCACCATACAACTGTGTCTGTCAGCGTCAATTTTCTGGCGCAGTTATCTTCAAAGTTGTCTATTCTTGTGATGCCTTAATTGTGTATGAAACGCACCCGCATCTTCCAGTTGAAGCAGAACCAGGCTAATATGATAGTAATTGGACCTGCCTAAAAAGAACCTGAATTAAATCCCGAACGCATGAGAGTTTGACGTTACTTACTGTGTATTTCCGGTAGCGTGCCATTGGTGACAATCAAAGAACCGCCCTCTATGAATGAGTGATCAAAACTCTGACAAATGACAACTTGTGTTTTAAATCGCGCTATTTAATCATTTAGAATTGTCAGTTTGTAGACTGATTAGGCAAACTTGCCAGATAAACTTTGAAACACAGCCAAGAAAAGAAGTTTTAAGTTCCGCGTTTTGATTAAAATGGGCAAATCAAAACTTATTGAATTGTAGGGCATTTTATTCTCGGCAATGAAGTAAGACCGGCAGTATCATCTTGCAATTATGACCGTGATGCGGCAATGATAGCTCCACGACGCTTTGTCGAAATAACTGAATGGTAATTTGAAATAGAATGATGAGAAGTCTTCGAGGGTCAATTCATCTTTCTATTTGATAATTTCCACACCCTCAGGATACTTTCTAAGCTCATCGCTATTCTAACAATTTGCACACAAAGTAATCGTTTGTAAATGACTTAATATCGAGCATTTGTCTGTAATTCTCGAATATGAGGGTCTCAAACGAAGGTATTCATATGAAATAGAAAAAATCATTAATGATTATTTATGTTATCAAGATAGATTAAGATCAAATCAATGTGAATGGAAAATACATCAGCAGTTAATAGCGTTTTTTCTTCGGGAAAAGATAATTTTAGTCTAGATATAAGTCTCGCTGATTAATTGGAATTTGAGGAAAATATCCCAGTAAATTTTTATAAAGTAAAATGGTGACAGATACACGGAGCGAGTTTTTGATTATCAAAATGACACAAGCGCAGCAATCAGATGGTTATTATAAGAATACGCTGATATACACTTTCTGTTCCACGGGAGCCTTTGATATTTCATATTCCATTTTGTTCATTACAAAAGAAAAGATACATAAACCGCTGATTGTTATTCTACGTCATCAACATCAAACAATAAAGAATATATGCACGACTGGCCATTTATAACGTGACGTACATCGGTGATCGCTTTTTTTTTTACTTTGGACCTAGTAAAAGAATGAAAACGTTATCCATTTTCCATAACAGGCTATATATATTGCTATCAGATAAAGACAGGAAAAGATCCACGACACCTATCGTCAAACGCTAGCATTACAATGCCACCCTGTAGAACACCACAACCTTGCTGGGCGACACTGATTCCATATAAAACAAGACAAACAGTGCGACAAACATGTCGGCGCATTTCACAATGAGATTTATCGTGCCAGACCTTCGGGACCCAGCTGTGAGTGCGCCTTCGGGCATATGGCCAGGCAGTATCTTATCACTAGGACAACCACCTACTCACTATTTTTGGTCAACTTCTGACGTCTCATATTTTTTGAAGCCTCGTTTGTTTTTCGCCGACAAAATGACTTCAAACAATACAGGTCACGGCAGGACTAGCCCCGCCATTGTATTTACTGTCACAGGATACATACAAAAAGCAACTGTTCCATTATTTTAAACCCTAAACAGGATTGAAAATGTTTGCTGCTTGGTCATCTATTTCATTGCCATAGCTCTTGATAAGAAACGATTGACATTGAGCACTAAGTATTGAAACAGAAAGCTTTTGACTACCTTACACCTTACTTTGATTTATTGCATTTTAACTTGCACATCATCAACTTTATGATATATTAAAAAAAGGCTGAAATTATTGAGAAATTGTGAAACAAAATGGCATGAATTGTCTGTCATAAACCACATCTAGCCACCAAGTCCCTGAAAAAACTAACATATGTAGAATCAGCCTGTATCATTGCCAGATACCAAAGACATATTTGGGATAGAATGCTTGCCCCCTGGTGGACGTTTTTTCTCATCTTGGGGTATCAAAGTCACTCAATCTTGTTTGAAGAAGCTGCCCGGTCAGATTTAGTCTGCTCTCATGGCGAGAGACCTGGATCGGAACTCTCCAGCACGGGGGATAGAAATGTGATGTTGGCAATCGGTATGCAACTTCCTGTGAGTGAAGGACTGCTGCAGAACAAATTGTGTTATAACAGAGTGACCTCGGGTAGACTCCCCTGGGTGGGGTGGCACTAACTTTATTAGAGATAAGGGAGCTGCGAGAGGACAAGGCATGGGCTAACATGCTGCTAACACACTGCTCTTGCCATCCCACACCAAGATCAACTTATACCCAACCTTCCCAATGACCTTCAGCGGACCTAATCCTATCCTCTTTATTTACTCATATGTCATCCTCACTTTGGCCAAGCCCACAATATTTTATTGCTTGCTCTCATTTAAACTTTTTAACAACTAATTTAAATGCTTCATACACTTAGCGTATCTTAAAAAACCGATAAAGGTAATTTGATAAACAATGATGACCTGTAGAGACCTATCAGATTTTCAAGCTAAAACTAAATCTACAATTGCTTTTGTTTAAAATGATAGCGATTTCTTGCTTTCTGACATGAGAAATATTTTCAATGACAGAAGAGGGTACTTCTTTTAAGAAATATTATTATCAAGACCGTAATCATCATCTTAAAGTAGGAAACATGCATTCCTAATAAGTGCCTACTTGTTGAACACAAATGGGCTGATATGAAGCGGCTATGAACATTGAGATGAATCACAATGATGCGGCACAGGCGAGAGACAGAATTACAAGTGGGCTTGTA
Organism: Amphiduros pacificus; assembly: GCA_949316495.1. Lineage (NCBI taxonomy): Eukaryota > Metazoa > Annelida > Polychaeta > Phyllodocida > Hesionidae > Amphiduros > Amphiduros pacificus. The sequence continues at coordinate 49,873,475 of OX439002.1, read as the reverse complement.
ACCTTATAGAAGCAGTGTTTTACAAACTGCAATTATCAGGATGTTATGCTGAGTATACAATCCAATCAAGATGGGGCGAAACGGGGGTGGGCGGTAAGAGGGGGAGAAAATTATCTCCTGTTTTGCTTATCCTAATTTCTTCTGTCATTTATAAAATGAGTGTTATTTTTTTCATCGTAAGCAAGATAACCGGCCCATATACATGATTTAAATTTAGTAATTTTGGTGACGTATTAAATGGGTATCAATTAATGAGTTTCATTCTGACATTTTCCGTCACCATTACGATATTTCTACTTGTAATGTAGTCGCCTGATATTTTATGATTCAGTATGTAGCTTACTCATCAAACTTTGACTTATTCATTTGTACAAAGTACATGTCTACCTCAACATACACATCTCCAAGGCAAAACACTTTCTGTTACAAAAATAACGATAAATGATAGAAAACAAACATACTTGGCATGTTAAACACTGTGAACTATCCTATGGTGAAGACTTAACCATTTGCTTATTTCAAGCCAGATACAACACAGGGGTTACATTCCCATCATAAGCAAACACATAGCCTTAAAATATCCCAACATCTGTTAACAAAGAAGATGTATTTATGACTTATTGCAGCTACCATTGCCCCCTAGCACATGAATGAAATTATTCAGATTCAAATGACAGGGTTATGGGTGATTATTAAGTGCAATGGCAATGGCATATCTTTTAATTTTGGTCATGGCTCTCAGTGTTAGCTATGATGCTTCAGGAAAAGCACTGGTAAAACAGATGGTAAGCTGTGTGAAGCTGTGTTAACAAGAGAATGAGTTAATTTTTGGGGACATTGCTGAATCGTACATCGTGGAATCATTGACAGGAAAAATGTGTTATATTGTCACTGCAATAGATGGAGTATTCATTCACAGCACGATGAGGTTCTGTAGGTGATGTCAATTCTATAGAACCCCTGTCATATTTCCCGCTGGGTCCAATTGTTACATATAAATATCTCATAAAAATATCTCATCATGACTCGCTAGATGTGAATCTCTGAACCACTATTCATCCCATCTCACACTGATTCACGGCTGAGACCCAGCCAGTGGGTTGCCTTACCATCGCTGAAACCCCACGGAAAAAGATTCAAAGGGAGATAAGGCGAGTATTTGATGACATGTGAGTGGCCTTAACCAATGCGATATTAACCAAGTATGAAATGATTGCAATACGTGAATAGAAACAGAAAGTTTATACTGGTTTTATCATTTACTTCACAGCAATATATTTGCAATTGTTAAGAAGAGAAAAAGATGAGGAAAAACGTCACTGGTTTTCCAAAATAGCACCAAATTACTTTATTTCATTTGATTATTTCAGAATATAAACACATTATCTGCCCGAGATCATGCTTGCCCCTAATATAAATGGGATGAATTATCGTGTCAGATCACAAAAGTAAAAATCTGTTGGTGTGTCATTCTCAAGAAGGCCCTGTGTTGGTGGGGGTTGAGATCCATATTACTGGTGGCGGTTGGGGTTGTCAAATCGTTGACAAGGCAGACTAATATTGCTTGAATGTTTAGATTACACCATCCAAGAGTCATGGCTGGCCGTGGGAGTTGCAGAAAAATCGTTGACAAGGCAACTGTCTCTATTGGTGCATGTGTGACATCTAGATTACATATTGAGGAGTCAAGCCTGGGTGGTAGGTTAGTGGGCTGACATTTCAATGTGATCACCGTAAGCGGATTGCGAGGCCTGGGAACCGGTGTACCTCGTTTAGTGAGTTGTCATTCCCTCCTCTCATTTGTATGTACACTTCCCCTGCACATAAAAGCTGAGCCATCATTACGTGCCATATTAAGATAATTACAATATCTTTGTGTTTTATAAGAAAGAGTATGACCAAAATCTTTATAATGACAACCAAAATGGAAGAATAATATTCTAGGGAATAAGAGCCTCTAACGTAATATCTTATTAATTTAAGTGATTATTCTCAAAGTTGACTAACGGCGTGTGCATCATACGCAGAGAGATGTAGATAAATTCATGGCATGGCTTGGTGCATTGAAGGCTTTTATTTCCATCCCATTACGAACGATCTTATTGAAAGCTGCTGAAAATTTAGTTAGTATTCTACAATTTCAAAATATCCACAGAAGAATACGAAGCCATAACATGTAATACTTTTCCGGAGAAAATATAATCTAGCTTGGAAGACTGGCTGTTTACTATTTCAATGTAATTATCGAATTACACCTCCCAATGAAATAAGTTCAGCGCTCACTATACTGCTAGTATTCTAGCATCAGATAATGGTTGTGTATACTGCTTATATTCCAGCCACGAGTACTGCTAGTATTCTAGCCTCAGATAATGGTTGTGTATACTGCTTATATTCCAGCCACAAGTACTGCTAGTATTCTAGCCCCAGATAATGGTTGTGTATACTGCTTATATTCCAGCCACGAGTACTGCTTGTATTCTAGCCCCAGATAATGTTTGTGTATACTGCTTCTATTACAACCATGAGTACTGCTTATATTCTAGCATCAGATAATGGTTGTGTATACTGCTTATATTCCAACCACAAGTACTGCTTGTATTCTAGCGTCAGATAATGGTTGTGTATACTGCTTATATTCCAACCACAAGTACTGCTAGTATTCCTGCTTCAGACATTAGTTGTATTCCCGTGACAAGTACTGGCGTGAATCCAACTTAATATACTGGTTGAATTCCAGATACAAACACTGGTTGTATTCTAGTTTAGATACTGGTTGTATTCCAGTTACAAGCACTGGTTGTATTCTAGTTTAGATACTGGTTGTATTCCAGTTACAAGCACTGGTTGTATTCTAGTTTAGATACTGGTTGTATTCCAGTTACAAGCACTGGTTGTATTCTAGTTTAGATACTGGTTGTATTCCAGTTACAAGCACTGGTTGTATTCTAGTTTAGATACAGGTTGTATTCCAGTTACAAGTGTTGGTTGTATTCTAGCTTTAGATACTGGCTGTATTCCAGTTACAAGCACTGGTTGTATTCTAGCTTCAGATACTGGTTGTATTCCAGTTACAAGCACTGGTCGATTTCTTGCTTCAGATCCTGCTTGTTGAGGTCATCAATAAAAGCCAGACTGATGCGAGGGAGAATGCAGTATGTTAAAAAATGAGGGTTATTTGATCGTGTATTATTGTGTGTTTATGATAAGACTATGTCAGTGATGAATGATGCGGATAGCTACATAGCACCTGTCCGTATCTCATACGGTAACGGTAAGTTTACTACTACTGCATACTGCAGGCACGGGTGGGGGAGCTATTGGTACACATAGGGGTAAACAATAAAACAAACAGGTGCAGGCTACTTGATGCAATATAGGAGTTTATAGTGATTAATGTACTTAGTTCAACATTGCTAATCTCACATGGGTTGTTTTTCTCTTAAGCAATATTGCAATGCATCCAGAAACACACAATATATTACAACGTGCTAAAATATATTGATTTTGTATACAAAATAAATTGAACATTGTAGGTTCACACATATTATGTAAGCTATCCTAACAGATCTTTTTGTATATTAATTTCATGTAATCTAAATGATGAAATTTCCTTTATCTAGGATGTTCCAAATTTCCAAAAACCTGTATAAATGGTAGCAACGTTTGAATATTCAGATGTTTCAATGTAAGACTATAACCATGATTTCTAAAGAACCCAAACAAAATAATGGAAATGATAACATTAAAATCACCTACATTCCTGCAATATTTTAGATTGAGGTGCCATTTTCTTATCTTAAGCGGATAAGTTGTGTACAGGTGTAAAGATATGATTGCAAGCTTTGTAAAATCCTTGGCAGACAGATGAGTAGGGGAATAACCACACTGGGATGTGCAGTATGTACCCCTGTTATCGCCCTCTTGTCAGATGCCTACAAGTATGGGGGATGCGCAACACATATCATAAACTACTCTAGCCCATCCTCATATACCTGTGGCACACCTAAACGCAAATCCTCATAGCTCAGATAACACTATGTCAGAAAAAGAAAACTAGCAAGACAGGACACAATGATTTGCCCTTTGAACTTTTTGGGAGTGCCTTGAAGTTTACGTCGGATGTGATCCTATTCTTATCATTTATCTGAAAGAAATTTATTTCATACTTGATGGAGTTGCAATGCGCATCCTAACCCATATCCTATGAACACCTTTATGTTTATTTTGCAGGAATTACATGTACATAAAAACTCATATTGAGAAAGCATTAATGTGGTTGACAGTATCTTGGCTTGTGAAAAGGGAATTGCAATTCATCTGCATAATGCTTATTCTCCATCTTCATACTTAACTTAACATGAGTACAACACAGAAACAACACCAGCAACGCCATCCGATTATCAAACTCTGCATACAAATATTATAAACTAATTAATAGGTAATATTAAAGTATTTCCATGGAGCTCGTACATCCCATAACATTAACTACAAATGGCACATCTGTCTTCTTGACTTGATGTTTAAATAATTAATATTTGCTGAGAATCAGCAGAAAAAAGTTAGCTTTATTGATGATTACGATATATTTATGGTTATAAACCATTTGCCAGAGATATGTTAAGCATGTACAAGCTGCAAAGGAGAGCAAGTGTTATTTCCATATCAAATTGCAAACATACTCTCCATTTTCATGGGTATTGAAAAAACATATTCATTTTTGTCTGAGAGACCTTTAGAGATGTGAAATTATACTGGATAATATATTATATGTTGTCATGCCAACAATATGGCACACAATATTAGTTGGCTTTGACTTTTCACATATGTTGAATGGATATAGAAATTCTTTCTCTTGCTGTTATTATATATTGCATATAGAAAGAGAGAGAGAAAGATCAGCTATGTTAATTAGAATTGCAACAATTGCTATGAAGGAAGCATTTTATCTTCTTTATATGGCAAATTGCTATGAAGGAAGCATTTTATGTTCTTTATATGGCAAATTGCTATGAAGGAAGCATTTTATCTTCTTTATATGGCAAATTGCTATGAAGGAAGCATTTTATCTTCTTTATATGGCAAATTGCTATGAAGGAAGCATTTTATGTTCTTTATATGGCAAATTGCTATGAAGGAAGCATTTTATGTTCTTTATATGGCAAATTGCTATGAAGGAAGCATTTTATCTTCTTAATATGGCAAATCGCTATGAAGGAAGCATTTTATGTTCTTTATATGGCAAATTGCTATGTAGGAAGCATTTTATGTTCTTTATATGGCAAATTGCTATGAAGGAAGCATTTTATCTTCTTTATAGGGCAAATTGCTATGAAGGAAGCATTTTATCTTCTTTATATGGCAAATTGCTATGAAGGAAGCATTTTATGTTCTTTATATGGCAAATTGCTATGAAGGAAGCATTTTATGTTCTTTATATGGCAAATTGCTATGAAGGAAGCATTTTATCTTCTTTATATGGCAAATTGCTATGAAGGAAGCATTTTATCTTCTTTATATGGAAAAGTGGTCTTATTATTCTACAGCGATGAAACAATTAACACTTTCCTGGGAAACTTGACGTGCAGAATTTATTAAACTCTTGACAATTTAAATACGTTAAAATTTGTCTAATTGAAACTTTAATTGTAGATATTGTTGTTTATAACACTAAGGCAAATAAGGCGGAAAATCTTATTACATCTGAGATTTTATATGATTGATTATCCAAATTTCCTTACTATTCTTAACATTTGAATTGCTGGTTTTTCTAGAACAATGAATTAACTCGAGTTACTCCAATTGTACTCTTGATAATTGGTAATTTATTAGAGACTAATATACTTTGATTTTGAAAGGAATTAATTAAAAGTTTGATTGCAAAAGCTTGTTGATGTGCATGTGAATTAATGCGAAGAGAGGGAAAGTGTTGTAGAACAATAAGAATAAGTAGTTATTGACAAATCAAGAAGTATAGCTCACTCGAGGGAATAAAAACTCGTCATGGAAACCTGTCAAATTCTTTTGTTTGCTAACACAATAACTATAAAGTCTTAAAGTTCTTCCCTAATCAAATAGAAATAGCATAAACTATACAAATAAAACAATAACTATTGTTTCAAATGTTCTTTATGCGATCTATCTAGTTTAAGTAAGATGAGGAAAATACGTTTTTTTGGTGAAAATTGAGAGAACGATTTCGATTGGAAAAAGGCTGGTAAGACGGTACGGGACAAATTCAAAGAACCACAGCCGAATTTGTTATTCATTTGACATGCGTGTGGTTGTGATATGGCCAGAAGAAGAACTACTTTCATGGGGTGCCCATGTGTTAGAGCAACATTATGGCCGCCAATTTGCCCCCTGTAAAGCACGTTAGTCCCACAATCAAGAACTGCTTTCTTGCAAAGCTTCTCTGACGAGATTGCGATGGTACAATAGAGAAAAGTCTTTCACATAAAGACTATTAGGTTTTCCACGTTGAGGCTATTGTAGATACTTTTCTTTTCAGCATGTCTAATACCTGCACTTTTTCTTCTTTAAACAGAGATCTCCTTTGGTAAAGACACATCTAAACACGGAGGGCATGGATACCATTAGCTAAAAGTTTGCTGCAAAGTACTACAATGCCAATTTGCTGTAAAATGGCAACAAGAATTTTGGCAAAATAGATTCAAGTAAGCACCGATATGAAAGAGAAACCGCTGTGTGATAGCTGCACTGTCTATGGAGACAGGGCTGTTGGCACAAACACTGTCAGTCCACGAAGCCTTCAAGCCTTGTTTCTTAGACCAAGGACGGCACAGTTATGTGACAGTTATGACATGTCCTTTTACAAACATACAAATTTAACCCTTTAGGCAAATCGGCATTTCGTTATCACCATAGAACATCTGAAATCTCACCCCGCGGGAGATTTACAACGAAACGTACACTAACATTGATTTACTACAATTTGAAGTTCTTTGTCCGATCTCAAGATTCATTCGGATTGGTTGAGAAACGTTTATGTCACACAGGAAGCGGAAGTTCTTGATATGAAAGATTGACCTCCAGCACAATCACCCGGGGACACAGCACTGCAATCAAAGACAGTTTAGCCGGACAATGTAAGATTGTTAGTATCATGAGCAGGGTTGTCAGCTTGAATAAAGGGTAAAGCTGTATAATATATTCATGAAGCTGACAGATCAGTCCCAATAAATTATTGTGATGTTTCCTTTACAATAAATTGAACACCCCAACCACTTTTTGCGTTTCCCGTGACAGCAGAAGATCCAAGATTTGTTTTATTTGACAGCAAAATAGAACAAATCCTTCCTCACGGCCTTACAATCAAACCCCACCGCCCAGCAGATATTTTCAAGCACCCACAGCTTATTCTAGTGAGCTCCTCTCTCTCTCCGTGATTTCTGTCTTTAGCATCCACGTTTGCTGTTTATATAAGACAGGTGTGAGCAGTAATCGAGGACATTCATATCTAATCAAATTCTGCCAACGGGCACGGCGAATAATCGACACTGAAAATGAAATGTCAAATCTATAAATGCCTTTTTTGCACATGTCCTCTAGTGCCTATATTACAAAACCTATTCTTTCATAACGACATTATGACAAATCCCTCGCTTTGGAGTATCACAGACCTTTCCAGTTGTATTTCCATCAAGACATAAACAAAACAGTATGCAGTATGCAGTTTCTGTGGCCATTTTATTAACGGGAGAGTTAAAACCTTCATATAAAACTTGGCTTAATTGTCATTTGTTATGCAAGTAAGAGGAAATCAGATATGATAAGAAGAAGACTTCTAAGTGCAACAAACATGTTTGTCTATGAGCAGAATAATGAAAAGGTATTTATCACTGTGGCTAGGTTTGCAAGGGAGGAGGCTACTTCTGCTAATAATGGATAACAAAGATAAGACATCAAGAACTCAGGGTAGGGGGGATGTGAGGCAGAAGTAATACCTTTCTCTTTAATGAATGTAGTGACCTTCACCTTATACACCTGCGTGCTTCCCTATGAGACACTGATGTCGCAATACGAAGATACAAACAAGGAATTGCTGTTTATTGATTGTTGCTGGTTTTTGCTCCATGAAAAAAAATATTTAGATAATAAAATAAACATTATAGTTTTGTATTACAATTCCTTACATGGTGAATTGCTGTAAGTTTGCAGAACACATTACATTAACATCAAATATCAAATGGTTTATATAAAAGGACTGTTATAAGAAGACTTTTTTCTCATCTTGTTATCACTGAACACAACCCATAAAAAGTTTAACCGGAGAGTACACTGTAGCCCAGACATCTGCTGACATTATGGTGTTTTCTGTGTGTCTTTATATGCACAAGGTCTGGCTGCAAGCAGATTGGAGAACAAGGCTTGACTAAACATCACTTTTGGAGGCGGCTTGGTGTGAAAGGCTGCAGATTGCCTGTGAGTTGAGTTGACGTGCTGTTTCCATGTTTCATTTAGTCCCAGTCATATAGAGGGTTCTGAAACATGCATGGACAGAGAAGTTTTATCTATATTCATTTGCCCCATTGAGTGGTCGTCCATCGTTTCATCTATTTGTCCATGTCAATGATTGGCTTTATTAGAAAGCTTCCATTTATTTGCAGCAAACCCAAACTTGTTCCTTTTTATTGCGTCCGTTTGTGCTGTCGTCTGCAGACGTTCCCGCGCGCGCCAAGCGGGACACCAACCCTGTGGCTCAGGCCAAGTGGTCCTCGAGGACAAGCCACTTTTGAAGGCTATATTCACTCAGATCCTTCTGTCTCTGACAGCGTTTTCCGTCTCTGCAGGGCGATGTCTCTTCTTCATTTGCCTGTCCAATTGCTGACAGACGAAGTCAGCATCTTCAGTAAATGTCTCACAAATTGGTGCACCAAAGGTACCTCCAGTGTCTGTCTGCTATATCTGACCCACATGTGGTGCCACGTCCTTAATTCTCACAGTCAATGTTTGCTGTTAGATCTCTACGCTTATACTCTTTGCTTATACCAAGACATATTTGCCCAACTTATGATTTTCCCAAATATTTACATTACATGACCAAATTGTGGGGCTGATATATGCGTATTGAAGTAGCCCAACATGCGAGGCCTTGGCTTAGTTACCCCTAGTTAGACTAGGGGATGCCGATCAACATGGGTTAAAACTCAGGCACCACTAAATCCAAACTGTAGGGTGGTCAGCAAAAACAGCTGAGGTGTAGAAAGCATAAATGTCTGGCCGTTATTTATATGTGTAGTCACAGGAGGATCAAGGCTTCTTCACCTCCCTGGTGCCTTGTATATCAAAGGGGGCTGCTCAGTCTATGCTGTGATTACATCTTGATTGATTGCAGGACAGTTTTAATTTTTCAAACCCTGGTAGCGAGCGCAATTCGAGATTGCATTTCCTATGTGAATTGTAGACAGGATGCCAGACCTTAAGAGTGGGTATTGTTTCTCTTGAAAGCTTTCTTGAGGCTAAGCAGACTGGATCCATTAAATTGTGACAGAAGCCAGAAACCCAAAGAGCTAAGTCTTTTCCTGTCTAATTCCTGTCCTTCCTCTCATTAATATATAATGTATATAAACCATCAAGCTATTAGCAATTCGTGCTTGTCATGTTGATGAAGGAGACACATGATGGAATGAGAACAATCAATGCATCTGTGCAGATATACATCATTTACCTTGATTCCGATGCAATAACTGACTTCCACAGACATTACAGCGGGGTAAAGCACACGGTTGTGATATGCTTCTTTAAGCTTATGTGTTTATACCAGACGTAGGAGTGTTGCAGACACACATGATTATCTCGCTATGCAATCATATTGCAAGCAAACATCATAACACACTCAGGTCAACAATATCATCAACAATTTCAAGCCACTTACTTCTCCTTTATGTACATTTGTGCATCATTCAACATGATTGGTGTTAACTCATTTTATGTGTTCCATATCAGTTTCATTTGAGAATTTTGTCTGTTGCAATATCATGTTTGCAAAAAGCAGACTGTGATTAGTTATGTTTAATTATCCACAGATTTGTGGAAAATATGTAAAAACGCTATTCTTTTGCATTGTAATATTGTCCTATGTCAAGATTAAATAACGGGAACGTATGAGACATATGTTATCATCCTCTCAAAGGAGAACTCTTTAGATATCTTCGGAGCTCTCTTTCAAGATGTTCGCAAGAGGTAGACATTCAATGCATGTATGGTGGGTTTTCTCAAATTGATATTTGGAATAGTCATTCTGTTGAAAATGCCTTTCCATAGATAATTAAAAATACTGAGTAGTAAAGCGGCGAATGCATTCGCGCGTATTGTATGCTAATAGCCAAGCTGAACACATGGCGGCCGAGAGTCCATGACATAGTGTGGCATAATTTGCAATGTTCGTGGTTATTATGTTTTAAAGTATGAATTTAACAGTAAAAAACTGCTGTGGAGTGCTTTGCTGTTTTTTACAGTTACTTCTTATATTGTGTTTCGGAGACATCATTTTTCTTCAAATATTTCACAGAAATAATTAAAGCTTTAATGAAATCATAAAAGTCACATGCGATTTTACAGATATTTGGGGCATGCTTAAATGATATGTTTCCATGAAATCAACCAAAATACACCTGTCGTGATTATTGTGTTTTGTAAAAGTGCTGAACATAAGTACTTTTTGTAACCAATGTTGTGGACTGTGAGGGTGTTAAGCCTATACTTATAGACAAACGCTAATGGACAAACATGCCCCTATAAGCTAAATTACGAGAGTGGCCCAAGTTGCCCCATTGTCAGCAACCCAAATGTTTGCAGGAGATCACTGGTCAGCTAAACAAAGTTTGTTGACAAAGTGTTCGATGGATGAACTTGAATTTAGCAGAAGACTCGTCTACTTTCAAATGGCACAGAAATTTATGTTCGGGAAATATGTTAGTTCCGTGTATAAAACATTTATATTATATCAAGAGAACTGCTAAAAAATCTGAATTCATGAAAGCTTTAAAGCCTATTCACTTGGAATACAAAGAAATCATTCATTATATCTGTTTAACATGATGTTATCTCTATAACATGAACTGACTGACATGTTGCAGGAAAGGACATGTGGTGTATATTGACTGACGCCTTGCCAGTAATAACAGTGGACATCTGGGTGAGAAGTATAGCTACTACTTCACCTTAGAGTTAATCTGTGAGGTGCGAGCTTGGAGGTGGGCACTGAGAACAGGTGATATTAATGAGAAAACCACCATTACTTGTCATCATACTTCTGAGTCTCATCCGATTTTCTCAGGTCACTTTGCCTCGCATGAAAACCAATAGATGTCTTTATAAGATGACCATGACCTTTTTCTACTAAGCATATTGCCTTTCATTACTGATTAGTCATAAAATTATGGGGTTTAAAGTCTCAGTGATGACTTGGACATGATGATAAAAAAGCCTAATCTGTGCCACATATGGGGATTCAGGGAAATGAGATGGTGCTAATATGAACTTGTTTCAGATAGCTGGTTAACTGTAAAACATCAAGGAGGACAGAATAATACATATGTTCTTTTGTGATATCAGATACCATTCTAACTAAATGACAATACCAAAATAGAAGGTGGCATGATGTGCAGATATATTATGGTTCTATGTTAAGGTTGATTTTTATATTATATTTTCTCGGCTGTAGACTGTGTACTGCGACCATCAGGTGTACGGCAAAAGACAATGACAACACAAATTGTTTTTGGATCAGAAAAATATCACACTGTCAGGTGGGAGGGATGTGATTATATTGGGTTGTGCATTATTAATATTCTCCACTGTGTCCATTTTGGGAGGTACTATATGCTAAAGAAATGTTAAATAAAAAATGTTAATTTATCATATCATTTTAGTAAACATGAGCTGTCTCGGCCATGGCAGTTATCGTCAGTTGCTTTAATCTATATCATACTGGAAACAAACGGGGAAAACACCTTGGGCTAATATATAAACAAATTGTATCAACTAAATATTCAAGTCAAATATTCATGGCTTATACACGATATAGGACATATACTTCAACACCAGGCCTCTCTGGGCTCTCAGACATCTTTTTATAAACTATATTACATACATGCAAATTTGTCATTAAAGAAAACTTCTTCCCCGTAAAAAGATAAACACGTGAGATACATAGATCACATGAAATAAGTAGATTACATGAGATACACAGATCCAGTATTAAATACTTTCATGTGCACGCTCAGAATCCTGGATTGTTTCGTTTTTAGTGATATGTTTTGTTCCATTGAATTGATGATATTTGCTTTGTTTTCCAGAACATCATTTTCATGAAATGTAATATTCCATCTGAAAGAGAAATGAATATGTAATTTGAAAGAGACATGCGATGGAAACAGAACTGCAGTATTGCATAACCAAATTCAGATGTTGAATCTCAATTAGCATGCAATGATATAGTGTATTATATATCACAGGTTTTCTTTATTCCCCGTAAGTACCCACTGCAATCAGAGTCAATGTTATTTCTGTGGGTTTTTAAAAAGGCGAATTGTTTTTGTGTTGAAAGAGTGGTTATTGATATCTGTTATAAATGTCTTTGAAACAAATGGAAACATTCAAAACTGTTTGACGATAGAATCATATTAGCTTCCCTTTAATTGCAATTGAGAAGTTATGATAACAAGAGAAACATTGACCGAAGATTTGAATAATATTAGGTTTGATAAACAAATTTGTAATAAATAAACTTTGATACATTCCTTCTTTATCAATATTACGATTATTTTTGGGTTTTTTCTTATTTCAATAATGAGTAAATGCTTGACATTAAGTACAAGTATATTGAATATTTGGGTTTAGTTTGAGTACTGTTCAATCAGGCTCTACTAGTTAGATGCCAGAAATGAGAGAGAGTTGCCTGGTTACTGGTAATCCATTAAAAGATGATCATATGATCCACAGGAAGATGATCAATGATTAATGATGAATAACAAATCCAGTATAAGTTTCATAGGGGGTGGTGATATCACTCTGTTATGGAAAACAAGTTTTCTGCTGGGTTACTCATCATACATTGGTCTCCTTCCTGGTGTTTTGCCAGGATCCGGAGAACATGGAACAGATATCCGAATCCTTAAAAAAGTGTTTGTTAATTCATAGCAAACTCTCGTCCGTCCATTGCTGTGCATTTCTTCTTTTCACACTCTTATTTCTGTCCTTGGTTGGCCCCGTTATTCTCCGGTTAACAAGTTCCTATTAGCGCGCTTCCCCGTCCTACGGAGCCTCTACGGGTAGGAGAGCTGCGTTCAATTTACCTCACGGGCAGGAGGTATCCTCAGAAATAGAACACTAGGGGGAGATTTGAAGAAGTCCCACTGATTAGCTTGAAACTCTGACATTATGGTTTCTGGTGTCGTTTCGGGTGACACACATTTGGCGCAACCGCCTCAGACGCATGGGGGACATGGTTCAAATGTAATTCTTCTGTCAAAGTCTACCTCTTATTAGTCACCAGTTCAAAAAGTTGCCTAGAAATCATACGATTTCCCATCACATTTCAGGAGAAGTCAAGGTCGACTTTGGAAAAGATACAATATCCAAAGTGGTGACCTTATCAAAGCAAATGAGCATCAGAGGTCCGATTTAATTTCAGCGGGAAACTCAGTGGACGCAGTGATCTGATGAATTCAATTTGTGTTTAGAGGAGAGTGGTCAGAATACAAACACATGGCGAAATATCGTCTGCCGGAAGCTGCCAAATTCTGCTGATTTTATACAGAAGCAATCAGTGCTGCATGAAAACCCCAAGCTGATCACAAGATAAAGACGGAGATCAATGGCGCATTCGTATGAATGATTTTTTTTCTTTACAGCGTTATTCACTTGGCACATATCTCAAGCAAGGGCTGGAGAAGGATGGGGATAGCTCAACACGTAACGTAATGTTATTATTGTTGGGCAATTATGGGGCGAAGCGCTGCCATTTATAACTCTCGCCTCGTTTCGATGTCGTCTAATAGTATTACTTAGCTATTGGCGTGGACCAAATCCAATGGTGGCCCCAAACACGCTAAGCAAAGGGTCCATTGGGGGTATGAGCTTGATGTCTCCATTTTTGGGTATCGTCGCTTGAATGGCTGCAAATTTCAGGATGAAAAAAATCAGAATGGATAACGATGCACGTCAGAGATATAGATCCCCCCATTATCACCCACCAATATGGCCGCCATATTGTGATGAATGACACTTATGGCCCAATATTTTGCTCCTGTCATAACGTACTAATTGATGGAATAAAAGAGCAATCATGCCTCGATTATTCTGTCAATGCCTTGCTGACCTACATGGGGAAGCTTTGACCCATGCGGTAAGCCAGAGATCTGCCCTTCCTAAATGGCCAGCCAGGAATTATGAGCAGACCACAGACTGTTCCACAGCAGAACCAATGGGTCAAGTGAGGAAGGTGCAAGCTGGGGGAGACAGGACAGGAAATCCTGACAAAACCACCACTGAAAAAAATGACACAAAAAATGCTTCCTCCCACTTCCTGTTCAGGAATTTATCAACGCCAAACCATGATAACCTGTGTAGTACATAAGAGCTACCCACTGGTAACATGTGGATAATCGCTGTCGTCTGCTAGCAACGCAATGCTGTTTGTGCAAATTGCTGAAAATAATGTGGTTTCTTCGCAAAAGGTCAGCACCAAATGAACCGTGTTTGTGAAAGAAGTTGATTTGAAAACAAACTTGATGAAATTAAACCAATTAAGCCATATAATTACGTACTTTATTTATGAATTTTTGTTTGTTATGAAACATGTTTTGCCAATATACGACAGGAAGTTGTTCAGGAATACAGCACACTTTTCTGGAATTCCCGAATGAATATAGTAGTTCAGGTCTATTGTCCGGGAGTTGTTCAATGCCATATAGGAGCCCTTGCTACCACCTTTATATAATGAGCCTCAAGCAGGTAAAATAACATATCTGCGAGTGACCAACAATCATAGTGTTTTGAGCATTTTTATACACATATTTGTATCTATCACAGGTTGATAACATCTAGCGAATAGTGGATGGTAAAGTGAAATTCAAGATTTGGCATAACGATATATATATATGTGTGTATCTTATATGAAATATATATCTTCAGTCTTGAAAACAATAGAATATGTAAGTGTGCATGGCGTGATCTATGATAGAATTGGACGATATATTCAGAAACTGTATTCACATTTCTACAAGATAAGACAGAGGATTATCTTACTTTGGGCACATATACCTCTTATAAATCAAAGAACAGATTTCATGAAGAAAAGATAATGTGATTTACTACCCAAATATTCAAATACATTACATACAAAAACCCCATTGGGCTTGCATGTTTCTTACAATGATTGGTCAAATATTTAGTCATTCATTTCTAGAATAAATGAATAAATATTGATGTTGAAGTATGAAAATTACCATTTACAGCATGTCTTAAATAGTAGAATATGCTAACATATGTGTGTGTATGTGTGTGTGTGTGTGTGTGTGTATACCAAACACCTCCCAAAGAGTACACCTATGATTGTTTGTGCTTGTTTGATTTTGGGCCTTGCAATTGTTGGTACAATGGATAAAAACCTCCAGACATTACAGGAGGAAATTGCAGGGTCAGACTCAAGAAGATGTATACTTTGATCTGGGGTTGTCAATGTGAAAGTTTCTCATAACAGAAGGTCGTGTATCTGGTAATTTATCATTTTTGCCTGCAAGCAGGAAGCGCTGGCAATGAGATGCTCTATTTGAAGGATATCTGAAGAGGACCCAGTGCCGTGCGCAATACGAAGAGCAGCTCACCTCTAGAGACAGAAGTAGTGACCTCTAGCGGCAGAGATAGTGACCTCTAGCGGCAGAGGTAGTGACCTCTAGCGGGCGTGTACCCATCCGTACCTTCAGCAGACCAACATATCTGCAGCAGACTAACATATCTGATAGAGTCTTGAGCAGGTATTACCTGCTGGGCGGTTGACAACTCCTGTTGTGTTCAAATAAATGAGAAAAGATAGGTAACTGCTCGTTAAAGGCTGTCCCGACCAGTCTTATCGGCAATTCTCAGAGGGGTTCCAACTAAGATGGACACAGACAAAAAATGTCGCAGACAGAAGGCCAATATGAAGTGGTAATAGTATAAGCTTAACAGCCATGTATATTATATAACAATTTCAAATTATGTTGTGCATCACTACCGTTATTGAATTTCTTATTCAGTGACAATTATATATATATATATATATATATATATATATATATATATATATATATATATATATATATATATATATATATATATATATATATATATATATATATATATATATAAAACATAAATATGTTGAAGCAAGGGAAAATGTTGAACGACACCTTCGCCTAATTTATTTCACGGTTGTATATCTATTAGTCCGGAGATCTGTTTCTTGATATAATCTGGATGCTATTTCCCTCTGACGACTGCAGAATTTAGTTACATAAATACCAGTCTGTGAAATATATGTGTGAAAGCAGAGAAGTCATAGTGTTGATAAAGCATGAAATCTTAAGCATGATGGTGTAATTGTAGATGAAATGTAATAATTCATAAGGGATTTGTGCTAGATAACAAGTTTATCCCCCGCTGGTAAGTCACTGAATCAAGTAGTTGATAATATGAAACCATGGGAAAAAGTATGACTGAGCAACATTGGTAGATTCTACTGGGTTACAGATGATAGATGCTAAGTGAATTAATCTCATAGATTCGGGGGATTAACTTACTCTATGATCCTACATATATAAAGATATGTGTCTGTGTATGTGTGTGTGCATGTGTGTGTGTCTGCATGTGTGGGGCCATAGTAATAACTATCCCTGATCTTCTGCAAGTTCAAAAAAATAAGGATAACACAACAGAAAACGCCCAAATTAATAAGGCATCGCTATTGATCTCTATTGTTACCTGCCATATTGTCCCTTTCAACCACGAAAACGTTTTGTGTTTTAAAGTGAGTGCAGGAGGTGCCCAAACGAAAGTAACACATCAAACTTATGAAGCATCACACAGGATTCTTTCATGTATAGACAAGACCGAGGAATATTTGTTATGTGTATGCATTGTGGCATATGATTTTTATCGGGTATCATTTTGCATAGTTTGCATAAGTGTTGTTTTTTTATCAACCTTGTGCTATTTACATGCTGTTTTATAGCATCTGACGCCTTGCCAAGAGGATAAAACCACCTGGTTGGCTGAACATTAACTATGAATAGCTGACCCCTCACACACAACATTCATTAGCCATCTTTTGAACACACTGCCATAATAAAATGCTATCCTTGATAATTACTGCCAGGATTAATGGGAATATGCCAATGCCATAAAACAGACATTAGCATATTGCAATATCAGGATGTCTATAGTGTAATGAGGCAAATAACTGCAGATGTACTCCTCATATATGGAGGGTAAGGACACCGCCCTTATTTGCAGTTCTGAAAACTAGCATACGTATAACACTTCATACCACAACACATCGGACAACAAGGAATCATCGGATATTCCCTTGTATAAAGTGCATATTATTAAGTCTCCTGACACGATAATGTCTATTCTAGCGTTATCATTAACATCCATCTTGTTTCTGTTTACCGAGGAATGATTGAATGTTTCATGTGAGAAATACAACTCTGTAATGTCTTACATATGCATGACATTATGTTCCTCTCTCGAATCAAAGCATGACCCTGGTTGTTTGGCATGATCGGTAATCATATATAACATGCAAGGTTATATGCCACAAAATAGACAATGATTGGCAAATATATTTACATTTAAAATATTGGCAATAATATGATGGCATACATCTTGCCGACACTACCTTGGCATATACACTACCTTGACATTACCTTGGCATATACACTACCTTGACTCTACCTTGGCATATACACTACCTTGACACTACCTTGGCATATACACTACCTTGACACTACCTTGGCACATACAGTACCTTGACATAGCATATACAGCGTGCTGACACTCATCTAGTATACAGCATGCTGACAATACCCAGGAATAAGCTGGCATAAAGCATTCTGACACTAGCTTGACATAAAGCATGCTGACATTACTCTAGCATAAAGCACTATTTTGGTAAACGGAATGCTGACATTACCATAGCATAAAGCATTCTGGCACAACCCTGGTGGTAAATTCGTGTTTTTGTCTCCTGAAGAGAAATCGCTGACTTGGCATAACATGAGGCAAACAAATGAATTCGGACAATTAGCTTCATGCAGGCAATCCTGACGAGACATCAATAACAGAGCGAACAAGTTATAGATGAAAGACTCGGGCTTCAACTCCAGTGTTACCCTGCAAGACTAAATGGTTTATACATGTGGATTAGATTAGCAAATAGCCTGAGGTTAATTACTGATTTTCCGTGCATTGCTGATGTGATTTGTTTAGATTCTCAAGTTCATGTGGCATCGCTTATCAACATTGATACTCCAAAGTGATAGCAAGGCAGTGATTCCTACCTCTGGATAGGAGAATATCCCCATGGCAGTCAGAGCCATTTCTAATAACAAAATGGAGGCAATGATTCGTTCAAGAGCCCATATATATATATATATATATATATATATAGTGTTGAACTAATACACTACCTTGACTCTACCTTGGCATATACACTACCTTGACACTATTGTGATTAACCTATTTCTATGGAAAAAACTTTCATTTCAGGACCAATATGCCCCTTTCTAGGAACTGAGTCACAATGAAAATTATTTCGGTATTAAATGCCAAAATATCTCCAAACATATATTTTAGTAGACAATATTTTACCAATATATGTACATAGAAGTGAATTTGTGATAGATTCAGAGTCTACCTTTCAAATATTGTCTGACGTATATTAGCTTTTTGAACTAATAGAGTAAAATCTGAATTAGGAAAACATGATGTATCCGTGGTCAATCACGTGGACTACTTGTTTCGCAAAGTGCCCTCTCTAGGACAGTCATCTTTGTACATATTGAAGGGATAGTCCTGATAGACATGTTTTGTTTCAATAATAGAATAATCTTTATTTTGCTGTCTGATTTGAGAGAATTAGAGGAAGGATAATGGGCCACGTGGCGTCTTGGGGAGCTCTCTTTCCTGGAGGTAAATAAAGCCAGGATACAGGAAGCACTGGTTGGCCAATCGCCATGACATCGATCAAAGCGTCCATCACTACTCACATTGAGCACACACAGCAATAGTAAAAATTTCATATCTATCATCTGCTCTGAAATCTTCCAAATGCTCAAAATAGTCAGAGGTTTTTAGAAGGGACGAGATGCTTTGGCTGAGGAGATATAACCTGATTTGAGTGAGGACATGCTAGATAGCAACTCATTTGGCACCTCCTTTTTTCAGTTGCTCTTGTTGCTACAGCTGGGATCTTCTGACCCAGACGGGTGGGATGAAACTTTAATGGGACTTGTCAAAATGCAGTAGCTACCTCAAGTAAGGCCACAAGGTGGTAGTTTGGTTGGTTTGTATAAACTGATAGCTATATACGTGCGGCCTAGTAGATGGCCATTAAGTCAGTGAGAGAGGCGTCATGTGCTGTGGCCACTATGTCAGCTATTTGAGTGATCTTCCTATCCCGTATGTATGATATGCTAATCATCTGGTGGGTCCCTGGTATCATTTTCTCCTCTGTGCCCTGCTCTCTGTACGCTCTGCTACCCTCTCTGTCTTCACCAATGATTTGTTTGTGTGAACACGGACAAATCACTGGTCACCGCCGGTGAAGCGTGCAAATATTACATTCCGGCGGTGCATACCGATTTATCATATTTATGGGAACATGTAGTAACCGTTCATTGATGGAGGGGCACATAGAAAGATCAATATGAGGCATCGATAGTCTGCTCTGGATGTTTAGATATGAGGTATAGCTCAGTGTTGTTAGCTTTTGTTGGTCTTTCAGGTATGCAATGATATAAAATGTAGGGAAGGGAGATGATTTCAAGATGTGCAAGTTGTATTGTGAGCTGTTGGTGTCCTCACTGAGGATATGTTTGTGTGAACTTGTACATGCACAGATGGCATTTGGTATGGAGAACAAATGGCACAGGCTGTATGAACATGTAGAAAACAAACTACAGGGACCCCTTTGTACATGCACACCGCCAAGTCTAGAGCTGTGTGCAGCACAAGGACGACTCTTTCTGTACTCACCCTCAACTTCTTATATCACTGCACGAAATCAGGCTCAAATAAACCTGTCACGTTAAACAAAATCTTTGAATGATAAAGCCCTATGAGATGTGTTTCTGTTGAAATAACCCACATGAGACAATTCCAATACAGCCGTTAAAGAGCTACAGAAATTATCATCAAATAAAACACAGATAATATTTACACACTGTAACATCCGTGTGCCAGTTGAGTATGAGGTCTTATGTTATACCTGAATAGAATCAGTATATCCCGATTATTGAGGTACTGGAGGACGAGGGCGCGCTCGGTGAATAGTTCAGTATAGTTACAAGACATTGAAAAGTGGTGAACTAATATCGTCAAATGTTCTATTCATCTGGAGAAGGCAATGAGACAATCAACACAGAACTAGACTGTGATTTAGGCATAATTCTCCTCTTCATGAAAATGAGCCTCTGAATTTGCCATAATTCAGAGGATAATACAAAAGCAGGCAGGGGCTTGGTTGTATTGTTTTATGTACTTGATATAGAAAAGCAGACACGCACACCAACCTATCCCTTTGTTCAGACAAGGGTTAGAAAGATTCATTACTAAGACATAGAAAACATGCCCAGGAAGGAATGGATGGCTGCATAATTGAGCTGAATAAATGATAAGACTGCAAAGAGGGGGTGAACCTTAGCGAAGTTCAGGACCAGGTTGTGTGGTGACATACGGCGATGGGGTCAATATGCCTTGCAGTTTCTGCCTTACTAAAACCGGTGTTCAGATACTGTTTGAAACCTCTGTGTCAATCTTTGTTATTCAGAATGAATATGCGGTCTTTATCCTCGAGAGTCCCTTTACCGGGAAAAGACACAAAACATGTTTCTTCGCTGGAGAAATGCAAGACACAAGGACCTTAGCCAATAAAATACACATAACAATCATGATACATGTGGGCTGTATGGCCACGCACTTTCCCCACTCCTGAGCTGCCATGGGACAACAACATCTGCCAAGCTGGGATGAAAGGTTGAGCAACATAGCTATGTTCCTCGCCACTCTGCGGCGCATCTCTGACAAGGACATTGAGCGGGAATTACATTTAATCTATCGTATTACGAAATACTATATCGCACTTTATCTATTGGTTAGTCAAAAAAGAAAACATGAGTGGATAGCTCTTGAGCAATTATTTCACTTTCTTGTTGAAACATGTCTTAATGTAATAATCCAAGCTGGAATTTTCATTAAATTAAATCACACCTCACCATGAGAATTTGTCAGATGGTAATAACCCAGACAGATGCCACTCTTCAATAAGTTATATATGGATTAGCTGCATACCCCTACAAATCAGGAATCTGATTTGACAGCGCCACCTAGAAATTCTGACCCTGAGCAATGCTATGTTTTCTTTATCTTACAACTCTATACAATAAAACATTGAGGATTCCAAAGAGTGGTATATTCCCTTATACTGTATATGTGGATGACTATAATCTTTATTTGCAATTAAAATTACAATGGCATGATAGTGTCTTCAGAGATAGCCATTACACTTTGGAGGTCAATATTCAATACTTAGGGACACAGACAGTAAGATAAATCAATACTCATATTCATAGATTCTGTACGATATCAATCTTCGCCTTACTCAATTATATTTGTACACTCATTTGCAATTGAAATGTCATCAGCTTCTTTTGGTTTGATATATTCTATTGTATTTCAACCCACTCAAACCCTGTAAATGTCCACATAAGTAGACATATGTGAAATGATTGTTTGAAAAAAATCATGATCCTTGGAGCACTAATTGACAATTAAAATGAAATCTTATACGAGACATTGTAATGTTCAAGTAATTTAATTTTTTATCATGTTGTTTCAAGAAAGATTTCAAAATCTGGGGTTAAATATGATATTGCTGATAACCATACTTTTCCATGTAACTTATATCATTGAGGTATAAATGTCAAATCAATCTTGTTTTAATTCATCTCGGAGTTCATTTACAGCATGATGGTGTGTACATGGTTATCTGCATAGAGCGGGTATCTTTGGAGAAATCCTGGGTATGGCTGTGATCGATGGGAAACCATGCGAGATGAGCGAGTTCAGGCGTCACACAGCAGTACAAGTTTGCACTGAAACTGACCGGTCTAAGGCAAATATGACATACAAATTGTAGCCTATGTGCTCAGCCCATAATGCACTTGTCGGCCCCAACCCATCAACAAGGCCAGTTTATTAAAAAAAAGTGGTCCTATAAGATTTGTCTGCCCGTGGGGTTGCCTCATGGTCCGCTAGGGGTGGTCTATGGGGTGCATTTTACATGGAAGTGGTGAAAGTTTAAACCTACAGGACGACGACTGAGTAATAAATCAGAGAAGTTGTACTCACCTGATATGAGGCTGAGGAGAAAGAGAAGATATGTAAGCCAATGGTGGTAGCAGAAACGCCTGACCATGTTGTCACCTTGCGGAGACGTTCCGCCACACGTTACAGCTGGAGACGTTACTACGGCAGTCATGGTTGTGATTACGGGTACCCTGGCCGTCACCGTGGCACGTCAGATGTCCGTCATTCGCTCCCAACTCGGCTGAATACTCGCAGACAGAAAGGCCCATCCGGAGACGTGAGAGGCCTGCGTGATTCTCACTGTTAAACACAATATAAGATTTTGCACTGCACACTTTCTTGTAGTACTCCAAAACTGCGATGGCAAGCTATGTATGACTCTAGTACTCCCGGGGAGGCACCGTGCTCGCTCACAATATAGTGGTCTCCGCACACAGATGGCACAAACAACACTCCAGCGCAATGGCTACTACATCCATATTGCTCAAGCTGCACACTTGGCATGAAGACGAGAGGAATGCCAGGGATGGCAACTTGCTATGATCCTGCTAGTGTACGCATCCACGGCGAGACCAAGGCGGCCACGGGGGCTGTCTGCCCGGCACCCCGTCACGGCCAGCAGAGGTAGCAACGCCGTGCTATATCACAAATGTATATCTCCACATTCAGCATTATTCTTTTCCCCCGCTATTCCATATGTTCCGAAGACAGGCTGATATTTTTAGGTGATGCCGTGCCTTCTGCTCATCATGGCTGAGGCTGGGAGGCGGCGATGTGGTGACGACGGCGTGAAGGGCAGGACACAGCTAGGCACAGACAGGCTGCAGGGGAGACGCACAGAGATAAACGCACAAGTCGGCCGCAACACACGGGAGCATCTGCAAAACACAGAGACAAAGTAAGCAAGGATTGCATTAAACAGCTGAGAGCAGTTTTGTGGGATGAGTCTTTTGGCGCCGTGCAGGTGTGGTACATGGAGAGACTTACTGCTGCTGTTCACCTCGCGCCCGCCTACCTACATCATTCCCATCTACCTGTGTTGTACTCACCATAACAGTCATTGTCATTCACATCTAGAACATCTATTTAGTGAAAAAAAAATATATCACGTTTTGTACACATTTTTATTTTTTCTTATACATTTTGTGATAATTATCATTCCTATTGACCAGCTTTTAACAATTCTTGTAATAATATACTCATATATATATATATATGATTATGTATTATCTAATACTGATTGCACAGATACTAATATATGGCACACGATCTTATGCAGAAGTCTCCTTACTAAAAGATGGCAGCCTTCTGACTAAAGTTATAGTTTCCAGACCTAACCTCAATCTAACAATCTCAATGAACTCACCGGCAGATATCTATATGTCATTGCAGTTACTGTGATATGGAGGAAAGTGAAGACGGTTGAATTTTATTTAAGGCAAAGACGTTTGAAGTGTGTGGTGAAGCCTGGCCAATCAATGACTGCATAATAATCATTTGTGAGCTGATTTTACAACACAACAGCTTGCCATCAAATGTTCACATATCTCTTCAAATTGTGGTAATGAATATCTTCAGAATGTTTTCATTTCATGGCGGTATGACGTGTGTTATAGCTGAATAATTTAATATATTACTAGATTTATAGTCCTTAGGGATTAGAGATATAGCTCTACAGGGTATGCATATCTATACCCACTTAGAATTAACTACTTGAAATATCTACTATTATATCAGAACCATTCCTTATTCAAGTGGTCTGCTTTTCCCTCATAGTACTTTTTACATGTTCTATTAATCAATCTTATTTTCGAGATTGCTTGTATTAATAGCCAGAGGGTCCCGCCAGGTATGAAACAGGTCATGAATATTGATATGTTGTTTATCCTGTCTTTGTCATTCTGTCATAATCTGCCTTTAAACCAATTAATCCTTGTTACTTTTTACTTACTATGCTCTTCTATTATCTGTTGATTATTACCGGTTGTGCCGATATGACATTTTGCTGGAGGAGGTGGCCTTTCGCGAGACAGTACCTTACATTTTCTTGTGAGACTAATCTGTAGTGGCTTTGGTGGGAGGTGGCTTGTCTGCAGTGCAGTAGGGGAGACTAATCTGTGGTGGCTTTGGTGGGAGGTGGCTTGTCTGCAGTGCAGTAGGGGAGACTAATCTGTGGTGGCTTTGGTGGGATGTGGCTTGTCTGCAATGCAGTAGGGGAGACTGATCTATGGCGGCTTTGGTGTGAGGTGGCTTGTCTGCAGTGCAGTAGGTGAGACTAATCTGTGGTGGCTTTGGTGGGAGGTGGTTTGTCTGCAGTGCAGTAGGATAGACTAATCTGTGGTAGCTTTGGTGTGAGGTGGCTTGTCTGCAGTGCAGTAGGGGAGACTAATCTATGGCGGCTTTGGTGTGAGGTGGCTTGTCTGCAGTGCAGTAGGGGAGACTAATCTATGGTGGCTTTGGTGGGAGGTGGTTTGTCTGCAGTGCAGTAGGGGAGACTAATCTGTGGTGGCTTTGGTGGGATGTGGCTTGTCTGCAATGCAGTAGGGGAGACTGATCTATGGCGGCTTTGGTGTGAGGTGGCTTGTCTGCAGTGCAGTAGGGGAGACTAATCTGTGGTGGCTTTGGTGGGAGGTGGTTTGTCTGCAGTGCAGTAGGATAGACTAATCTGTGGTAGCTTTGGTGTGAGGTGGCTTGTCTGCAGTGCAGTAGGGGAGACTAATCTATGGCGGCTTTGGTGTGAGGTGGCTTGTCTGCAGTGCAGTAGGGGAGACTAATCTATGGTGGCTTTGGTGGGAGGTGGTTTGTCTGCAGTGCAGTAGGGGAGACTAATCTGTGGTGGCTTTGGTGGGAGGTGGCTTGTCTGCAGTGCAGTAGGGGAGACTAATCTGTGGTAGCTGTGGTGGGAGGTGGCTTGTCTGCAGTGCAGTAGGGGAGACTAATCTGTGGTGGCTTTGGTGGGAGGTGGCTTGTCTGCAGTGCAGTAGGGGAGACTAATCTGTGGTAGCTTTGGTGGGAGGTGGCTTGTCTGCAATGCAGTAGGATAAACTAATCTATGGTGGCTTTGGTGGGAGGTGGTTTGTCTGCAGTGCAGTAGGGGAGACTAATCTGTGGTGGCTGTGGTGGGAGGTGGCTTGTCTGCAGTGCAATAGGGGAGACTAATCTATGGTGGCTGTGGTGGGAGGTGGCTTGTCTGCAGTGCAATAGGGGAGACTAATCTATGGTGGCTTTGGTGTGAGGTGGCTTGTCTGAAGTGCAGTAGAGGAGACTAATCTATGGTGGCTTTGGTGTGAGGTTGCTTTTCTGCAGTGCAGTAGGGGAGACTAATCTGTGCTAATTCTAATGGGGGGATCCTTGCCTGCAGTGCCGCATAACTAGGAGGGTGAAATGATCTATGCTGACTTTACTGGGAGGAGTTTTGCCTGCAGTGTGTCAAATAGAGAACGATCCGCAGTGGCTTTGGTGATGTTGCGGTGCTGCAGAGTCTACCTGCAGCCGTGTCACAGGCTGATGTAGGGCTCCTGTGTAATCCAACTCGACCACTCTATACGCCACAGGCTCTAAGCATAGCCACGCTGACAGAAAGCTTATGCACCCTACCTTCTGTTGGTATGTTCTGCTTCCTGCTTCTTTCCTCGATGCCATTAAATTTCAGCCATATACATATTGTTGATCACCTCCATAAAATGTATGAGATTGTCTATGCTGACCATCAAAGTTCATTTAAACAAATGCATGCGATCACCTACAGTGGCAGATACGCATAACAATTACTGTCCATCGCTGAGACATGTGGCAGTTGCTGATGTTATTGTTGATGTTATTGTTGATACATAGTGTCGAAGAGTGCGTTTATTCATAAGTTACAGACCTTTGCTGGAAACACTAATATCATGGATACATTGTGCAGAGC
Source organism: Amphiduros pacificus (assembly GCA_949316495.1). Classification (NCBI taxonomy): domain Eukaryota; kingdom Metazoa; phylum Annelida; class Polychaeta; order Phyllodocida; family Hesionidae; genus Amphiduros; species Amphiduros pacificus. The sequence goes on along the minus strand of OX439002.1, from coordinate 49,846,969 downwards.
TGTGCAGATGGGGCAAACCAGGTGACCACAGCTGAACAATTAGATTTTACACTGTGCTGGCTGAACGGGGACCATCTGACAATGGCCATCTGACAATTAACCTCACCTTAAAACAAGCTGAAACTACAAGAATCAACGTAATTAGATAACGGTCTCACTCAATATCATTAATTCTATTTACCTCATTTGACATTTATTTTCACTAACTTGACCATCTGCGTGACAAACAAACTGGATATCTTTATATGATATTTGACATGGCCTTTTTCCAGTGACAGACGCTTTATATAATAGGCAGAGCAGGTTACAAATGAATATTGGAAGCTGGTATAATTGCAAGTCAATACCCGTAATGTAAACACAATGGAGAGACGAAATTTCATGCCCCTATCTTTTGAGCGTAGCTCTTTATATGCGCAGCTGCCAACGGCTTTTTGACCGCAACTGACCGTTCCGTTGATTGCATTAGCAATTCTAGATCTTATATATTTTATAGGAATATAAAATCGGGGTTGTGCACCAATATATCTATACTATGCACCATTGTATCTGAACAATGCACTGATATTATCTATCAAGGGTGTGAGAACTCTGAACTGTGCTGGACAGTAATAACAGCTTAGCCAAAGTGATATAACGTCATGCCATTGTTTTGAACTAATCCGAACACCAAACTTTGAACGAATCCGAGTGGTTCTGTTATGTAATGACGTTTCGATTTCTCTAAAAAAAAAAATCACACAAATCGCATTAAAACCATCACATTATTTTGCAAATGTTGTTGTAGCTGAGTGTATATCAGTGTATAGATTCTGATGGTGACGTTTTTTGGGTAATTTTAGTGCCCTCAAGTTTGGATTACTCCTCGTTATGCAATATGAAAATGGGCACCTTTCTGTGTTAAACAGGGCAAAATTGTTGTTGGAATTCAGTTCCAGGTGATCATATACTTTTTTATTTCGACCATTGTTCACCGTACGGTATTGCTTAGATTTCACTCGGATTGGCTGCGGACGGACAAGTGTGAAATGTGCGGATTAATTCAGATTTTCAGCCCAGCACCGTTCAAAGCTCTCCCACCCCTGTCTCAATACTGTGCTTATATATCTGCACTGTGACGCCAGTGGAGGTATAGACAAATTTGTTTCACAAATTTTAATCTTCATACTTCATATCAGTCAAACCAATACATTTTAGGATTAGCTTTAACTATTATAAAGAATCACTTTTCTTCTGATTGGATTTTCAATTGGATATCTGATAAGAAAATATCTAAAGGTTACGGACCGCGCTAATCTACAAGTTATAATGGCGTTCGAAATTAAATGACAACATTGTCCTGTAATAAGTATTTAACTCTAAGAATTGTGGGATAACAATTTAAACACTGGTTAATGGATGTATTGTTAGCATTTAACTATCTGGTTCAAAGCTTATATCAATAAGGTAATCATGTATTAGAAATCCAATTATAAATTTTCTTATGCTTCAAACATGATATCAGGCATGAACCAAACGGTACCAAATACTGTAATTGGAATTTCTTTAGTCACTTTAAATCAAACAAAATTAATCAATTTGTATTAAGTAATCGCCGTTTTTTTGCGATTATATCGCTGAGTTTACACTGGTAATCACATGAAATAATGTAAACCTTACAATTTAAATGGCTTGTTTGCAGAAGCTCATTGAACGATTTGCACTGAAACTGTTAACTGATTATGAAAGAAATTTGGAAGGACATTTTTACTGGGGCTGAAGGAAGCTAACAAAATAACAGGGTTTTCATACTTTGGAAGTTCAAAGCATATCCATAATACATTTGATATAATGTGACCATAGAGCTAACTCGCTTATCCCTCTGTCGTTTTCAAGCGCAAAGATTAAAGCATTAATTTAATAAGGCAAACTGTTGAAAAATACTTTGCCCATACAAAAAGTACTCCAAAACAACTAACAGATGTGCCATATTCTGCCAAATACTGATACTTAAAATTCACAAATTAAGTTCAATATTTATCACATTTATAATTTCTAAAAGAAACTTTTGAACACGTTATATATGGGTAAATACTTCTTAGAAAAGTTGTCATCGTGTTTTGTTGTGAGAGTCTTCCTTTTCCTAAATAACTTTGTCCATGTTAAACAAATGGATTGAGGATAGCATATCTAATTTTTTGTTTCCTAACTCGACCCATATGAACTCACAGCATCATATGGTAAAGGTCCATCATACAACTGTATAGTGACAACGTGTGACACAAATATGAGATGTAAATGGCTTACCTCCCCTCCCTCACCAACCCCCACGCATGTTGTGTCACCCACACATGAGCAACCACGGTATCACATAATGACCTTATATACACCATTATATTTACATGTCAAATAAGATCAAGCCAGCGGAAATACAACACTTTGCCATATGGCCATGGTGTATATGATACACTGGAGTATGCGTTTGACATATATAAGCTTTGTCATCCGAGTCTTGTACATGACATTGCAGCGAGTGGCTTGACTCGATGGCACTCTTTGTCTAGGCAGGACTGACACTAGTCAATCGCACTGTACCGATATCATATAACCACAGTCTGACTCACATGTCTAACAAACATATGGCGCATTGAGTAAGAGGGAGATCACATGGGAAGGGTACGTGCACCCTAGAGCCGTCATCTACTCACACTGCTCATCAACTCCTGCCAGATGATAAATACACAGGAGTGGTCAAGGCTGCACAGTCTTATGTTGATACTCGCGCCTCGCATTCAGGAGGCGCTAATTAACACAACAAGCCTCATCAGATCAATCTCAGTGGTGACACTGAACAATGAATGCCCTAACACGATTATACATTGGCATTATGCGCAGCTGTTCAATGCCAAGTTGTAGCAATAGACTGTCAGTGATTCGGTGCTAGAACGGCCAACACTTTGTAGTGTTGGCAGGCAATTCAGTATAGTGGCCTGTGCTTTATGCGATGTTCTACAGAGGATTGGATTTGGCTATACCCATTTCTTTACCTTCTTCACTGTGCTGTCCATCACTTATATAGATGCCCTTTGTGGCAGAGAGTGCGTCCCTGCCTCCTATCACCCCACATTTACTTTGGCCTTATACCAACTCTGACAGCAACACAAAGAGTCCCCAAAACAGACATCACACCCCTGTCACACAGACCAAGGCTAGAACACTGGCTTCAAGAAAGACTCAAGCTTGAATTTATTTTGTGAGCGGTAGAATCTGTTTTGAAGGATGCCTTCATTTCCAGCAAACTTTAATACCTTAACTTGGCCCTAACTCGCATAATCAACTTTGGAGCATATCATTTCTTATGGACTTAAGGATTGCCATGAAAATGAATAAACTGCACGTTATAAAAGTAATTCCATTGTTGACAATGGAATAGCATATGGATTTTATTCATTTTAGATTATGCTATTGTTTTCCTGTAATATATATTGTTTGTCTCTTAATAGAACCTATCCTTATCTGTAAAGATAATCGGATTAACACTTTTTGTCTCAATCATATGATATTCACACACATAAATACCTCGAAGACTAATAAGTTAGTAAGGAACCAAGCTGTGTGAAACACACACGCACATACACACACACATATGTGTATATATATATATGTGTATATATATATATATATATATATATATATATATATATATATATATATATATATATATATATATATATATATATATATATATATATATATATATATATATATATATATATATATATATATGCATATAGATATATATGCATATAGATACATAATAATATATATTATAATATATATACATGAACTTTTTCAATATTGTTTGTTTATCATCAGCATTTGTCCCGTAATTGTGATTATCCCGGGCCAGGCCTGCAGTCGGGTGGCCTGGCCCTGGGCTAGGAATGCCGTGTTTCTGTGACTCCTATCTTATTTGAGTTGGGACCCATGCAATTTCCAATTTGTCGGGCAATGACTGGTGCTTGCGGAGCTCGGAATGTACTTATCGATTTGAGCCTGTACATCGAAAATTGAGTTAGAATGGAAGGGGAGTTTTTCTCTGGCGATTAAATAGTACACGAGCCCTGGGACATGCGACAAAATAGCATCACCCTTGAAATCTCAACGACCCGGAAATGGCTGCGTTTGACATGAGTGTTGCTCCAAGTAAAGACAAGGTGACCTCGGCACCATATGTAAGACAACACTCTGCCATGTCATTGTCACATACAACTGTGATCAGATCCGATTTAGCTAGTATTGTTGTCTCTCTCTGTTGTCATTATCATGCCCGCCTGGTACCACCGTAGGGGCGTTTCGGGAGCCCTCACAAACACTCTTCTGCGATGTTTAATTAAACCAGTTGCGGCCGAGTGTTGAATGCGTCGCAGTAAGTGTGTGTAACCCTCTGCTAGCCCACTGTGAGGTCACAATGTATAGGCTCTCTGATGCCAAAGGCTAGCCCACTGTGAGGTCACAATGTATAGGCTCTCTGATTCCCAAGGCTAGCCCACTATGAGGTCACAATGTATAGCCTCTCTGATACCAAAGGCTAGCCCACTGTGAGGTCACAATGTATAGCCTCTCTCATGCCAAAGGCTAGCCCACTGTGAGGTCACAATGTATAGCCTCTCTGATGCCAAAGGCTAGCCCACTATGAGGTCACAATGTATAGGCTCTCTGATGCCAAAGGCTAGCCCACTGTGAGGTCACAATGTATAGCCTCTCTCATGCCAAAGGCTAGCCCACTATGAGGTCACAATGTATAGGCTCTCTGATGCCAAAGGCTAGCCCACTGTGAGGTCACAATGTATAGGCTCTCTGATGCCAAAGGCTAGCCCACTATGAGGTCACAATGTATAGGCTCTCTGATGCCAAAGGCTAGCCCACTGTGAGGTCACAATGTATAGCCTCTCTGATGCCAAAGGCTAGCCCACTATGAGGTCACAATGTATAGGCTCTCTGATGCCAAAGGCTAGCCCACTATTAGGTCACAATGTATAGGCTCTCTGATGCCAAAGGCTAGCCCACTATGAGGTCACATTGTATAGCCTCTCTGATGCCAAAGGCTAGCCCACTGTGAGGTCACAATGTATAGCCTCTCTGATACCAAAGGCTAGCCCACTGTGAGGTCACAATGTATAGGCTCTCTGATGCCAAAGGCTAGCCCACTATGAGGTCACAATGTATAGGCTCTCTGATGCCAAAGGCTAGCCCACTGTGAGGTCACAATGTATAGCCTCTCTGATGCCAAGGCTAGCCCACTGTGAGGTCACAATGTATAGCCTCTCTCATGCCAAAGGCTAGCCCACTGTGAGGTCACATTGTATAGGCTCTCTGATGCCAAAGGCTAGCCCACTGTGAGGTCACAATGTATAGCCTCTCTGATGCCAAGGCTAGCCCACTGTGAGGTCACAATGTATAGCCTCTCTGATGCCAAAGGCTAGCCCACTGTGAGGTCACATTGTATAGCCTCTCTGATGCCAAAGGCTAGCCCACTGTGAGGTCACAATGTATAGGCTCTCTGATGCCAAAGGCTAGCCCACTATGAGGTCACAATGTATAGGCTCTCTGATGCCAAAGGCTAGCGCACTGTGAGGCCACAATGTATAGCCTCTCTGGTGCCAAAGGCTAGCCCACTGTGAGGTCACAATGTATAGGCTCTCTGATGCCAAAGTCTAACCCACTGTGAGGTCACAATGCATAGCCTCTCTGATGCCAAAGGCTAGCCCACTGTGAGGTCACAATGTATAGGCTCTCTGATGCCCAAGGCTAGCCCACTGTGAGGTCACAATGTATAGGCTCTCTGAAACCAAAGGCTAGCCCACTGTGAGGTCACATTGTATAGCCTCTCTGATGCCAAAGGCTAGCCCACTGTGAGGTCACAATGTATAACCTCTCTGATGCCAAAGGCTAGCCCACTGTGAGGTCACAATGTATAGCCTCTCTGATGCCCAAGGCTAGCCCACTGTGAGGTCACAATGTATGGGCTCTCTGAAACCAAAGGCTAGCCCACTGTGAGGTCACATTGTATAGCCTTTCTGATGCCAAAGGCTAGCCCACTGTGAGGTCACAATGTATAGCCTCTCTGATGCCAAAGGCTAGCCCACTGTGAGGTCACAATGTATAGCCTCTCTGATGCCAAAGGCTAGCCCACTGTGAGGTCACAATGTATAGCCTCTCTGGTGCCAAAGGCTAGCCCACTATGAGGTCACAATGTATAGGCTCTCTGATGCCAAAGGCTAGCCCACTGTGAGGTCATAATGTATAGGCTCTTTGATGCCCAAGGCTAGCCCACTGTGAGGTCACATTGTATAGCCTCTCCGATGCCAAAGGCTAGCCCACGCCAAGGCCTTTCAGATACAGGTACAATTGAGTATCCTTAGCAGGGGCGTAATTCTACGTCAAAATGCACAACAATAAATATTATGTCTGGAAAGAAGAGCGATCATTACCGAATATCTTTTAGTGTGACAACTAAAACTCCACCCAATATACTAAAATGACAGTGCACATTGATGGAAACAATCGTGAACTGCCCGTCAGGTGTAATGGGTTTTGATGATTTCACTGACCCTTCCTACCACTCAACATCAGCCCAACTGTATGTTATGCTGGTACTCAGTGTATCTAATTACAAGGTATATGGGTATTATCAAGGAGACATCAAAACCACCACAATCTAGCTAAAATGATTTCTATACTTAGCACTACATTTCTTACTATGTAATATTTGCAAAATAACCCTATCTTTAATTTAGACAATTCAATTTTTTTTAATGTTTTGTTGTTTGGTGGGACTAAGATGTACTTCATTGAGTCCATCTTAATTTTAGGTTACTGGTTTCTTTGTGACTACATGATTTATCACCATTAAAGTTCGTATTCATGTATAAATATGTCTATAATAAATACAGTTAACATTGATAAGCGATTACTTATGTCGGTTGGTGAAAAAGTCATAATCGCACAGCTTTTGCTCTTTGTGAAATGCATAGTTGTCACACAGAAGCAGACTGACCTACTGACCTACTTTTGAAACATGAGTTAAATGCTAAAAATAGCATTTGACTAAGCAAGTAGATCACTTGATCGTTTGCAGCTGGTGAGACACTGCACCAGAGTGTCCTGATTGTTTTATATACCCCTCAGAAACTTTTGAGTGTATTCAAATATAAAGAGTATATTCAAAATTAGTTATCCATTACTATATTTCTAGTTGTTACTATATTTCTCTTGCTGTAAGAGAATTCCAATAGTCATTCAATCATGCTGTGCAAATGACCATTATCAACAACACACATTGCAAACAATGAGAAGACACACTCCACGGTGATAATGAGCGCACGCTCTCTCTGTGAAGTGTGAGCATGCGCAGCAAGACAAATTCCAAGAAGAGGTTTAACAATCCCTAAAAGTCACCCTCCACCCTGTAAGACACATCCCACAGTGATGTGTGAACAAAGTGTCTTTTCCTTGCAGTGTTTGCAAGCAGATTGATATTTACATATAAATGAGTACAAGGCTGTGTTTCGCAGAACCATAGAATATCTCGTTTGCATACTTATTCCGCTAATAATAGCAGACATCTATTAGAAGGGAGGCGGGCAAGATGTCCCCGCGCCTTCATTATCTAGTGTATAAGTTACCTATCACACCGCATAGATTGCTTCCTCACATTAATGAATTGAATTAATTTTCTTGCTTTATTGAAGCTGTAGGTATACTTTACAGAAAGTAGGTGACGTTTCGTCAGCTGTGTCATCACTATCATCAACAAAAAGACAAAGAACTGATTCAAAATGTTAGCCAATTTGGGGAAAAGTATGGGAACTTTGAACTGATAGCAAATTAAACGTGTACATATTGCGCTGAGGTTATTTTACAAGAATATGTTTGATGTACAGAAATTTTGAAAAGTGTATCTCAGAATAATCAGGTGCTATGACAGGTGAGTTTAGCATGAAATAATTATAAAATGAGTGTGGAATGCGAGTCCATTACTTGTTAGATCCTTCAGAGAATTTGATACAATAGTCGATCAACTTACAGCCGCCGTGTTTTTCGTGCTTTCGTACTACCATAACAAATGATTTTGACCGTAACACAATAGGCGCAAAAGCTTTCACCGCATTCTCCCATTTACTTATTTAATCAACTGTTCCTTACTCCAGTGTTACAAGGCACTGAATCACCTAAGCGGACGATGTGCCTTCAAGCCACCATTTGTTCATTCAATTCAAAAAGAAACATGTCATGTTAAAAATACCTATATCCACATTATATATCGGTGTAATGAAGCCATAAATAACTAACTTCATACCTACACTACTCTATATTGGGGATGAAAGCCATCTAGAAATGTGGCGACCAGCAGAGTGTCAGCTGTACAAATACTTGTTGCCATCATAAAAACCCATGAGGTTATATTGGAGGACCATTCTACTACACTTTCCTCCATAGTTTCTGTGGTTTCTGTATGTAGCTTCTTGACTCATTTTTCATCCATGCCTCCTCTATTTTTATCCACGGTCTCATCCCTCGTTCCAGCAATCTGCTTTCATCATAGTAACGTTTGGGGGCCCCCTCAAACATCCATAATTCCATCGCGACCCATTATGTCAATGAGGAATGACTTGCTCTTGAAACAGGCATCATTTCTCTACGTGGTTGGCGTGTGATATTAGCAACGTGCAGCAAGAGAATTAAGTTTTGATAATTATTAACATCAAGGTGGTAGTAGATTTTTAAAAATAATTAATGAGTCAATCGTGAAAGTGACAACAAAAAGCAATATTTATATGTATGCTCACATAGATTCAATAGCTCCCTTTTGATATCCATGTAACTTCTACATTATGGGCCGATGTCCTTGGTGAGCAATGACAATGGCAAGGACACACTGGAGCAACATAGGCTGTGGGATCTGGAAGGCCTTGGATCTAACCTTTCCTTCTTTCGGGGACTGCCAGACCGCCTATAAATGAGCGCACTGTAATTGGCCATCTCCCTCCAATACTATCTATCGCCGTCAAGCTGTGACACTTGTGGAATCTCTCGTATATCATTTACGATTTCGTATGAAGCCATCTCCCATATATTACCCCTTCCAGATCTTCAAGGCTGCTTTCAACTTTCCAAGAGGTGACCTTGCTTTTTGCGGGGTATGGCAATTCTTGCACTTTTGATTTGGCAGATTCCATTTTGTTTATCACTAAAGAGTTTATGAGCTATAAATCACTTAATACAACAAGCAAAGTGTCTATTACAAGCTAAATGTAGTACAGCTCTCGACTGAACTCATCATTAATCCGCTCATTTATATATGAATTTCTCAACAACCAGGGCATCAACTGAAAGTGCGACAATTTGTCACCAATTTACATGCATTCAGGTCTCAAACAACTGAAAACACGAACTAATTTAAGGTAAACGAAACGTTTTGCAGATTCCCTAATTGATTCCATTTATTTCAATTTGCTGCGACGATATTAAGATAGATTTTCTTGACGTCATTTGGTTCAATCTGATCTCAAATGATTTTGGAGGATTGTTATCATTTATACTCGCTTTTATTGATCAGTCTGGTATTTTTCTCAATAACATGTGTCTTCTTGCTGACCACACATACAAACCAAGTACGCATGCGTTAAGTGGCCGGGTCTCAGATAAAAAGAATTGCCAGGGTCATTTTATTGAAAACTTGCGATTATTGGGGTATAACAGCAAACGTGTTGGGCGTGGATTAATCTTCCATTCTGTTGACCAATGATTATCCAAATTTGCTCATTATGCAGTTGACAATGACTCTTGACCCTAATAAATCATGCATCGTGTACTTTATATAAAGGTGGGACAAAACTTGTTGAAACATACAATTTCATCAATCAAATGTTACAACAATCACTTACATAATGTACAATACATATTGATTACAAATGTTGACCTTTATCAAACTTTCATTGACCTGTTTTTGCTCCTAAAGTTGCACCAGCAATCATAGTTGCATAGATTTCTCAATTACTCTAATTTGCATTTGGACCACACAATGGGCACATCCAAATGACATGTGCTTTTAAGACCTTAGTGCTCATGGATGAATAAAGAGTCATAAAGCCTGATTTGTGCAGCAGGATCTCTATAGGCTGTGTATGTGCCTCTCAATTTTGTCCATCATTTGCAGTGCGATATCAGCCAATTTGCTTGCAAATTATAACATTAACAACAAAGCGTCATAATCAGGCCTCACTGTGGCCGATTTTATTTTCTCTACTGTTATATTTTACATAGGAAGATGATCTTTGCTCTTTATAATTTAATTGTAAAATGTTATTTATCTTGCAATGATTTTAAATATCAGTTTTATATTCGTTATTTCTAATAATAAAGAGGATCGCCAGGCTAAATATTGTATAACGGGATATCTCTGTGTTATTTACTGTCAATATACTACAGCTGCATAGTATTACGTGATTGATATTTTATTTTCGTGAATGATTTATGACTTACATAATCATATATTAGCAGAGACTGTAATCAGATTGAGATAATCGATTTTTACCTATTCATATGCAAAGATCCATGGATCCGACCGGGAAAAGGACTATCAAGTTATGTTTCAATGGGGTAGTTTTTGCTATAGCTTTTAATGCCTAAACGTTGTGAAACACTTCGCAACAACTCGAATTACAAGTCTCAACAAGCAATGAAACAAGTTGTGAAATACTGGAAAGTATGTCTTAAGTCAAGGTTTTGAAAGTCAATTTCGTGGAACTGAGGTGTAACATTTATGTATGCACGTTTGCAGCACCCTGGGGTGGGTTGGGTAAAACAGGTAACCCCCCTGAGCGGTGATTGCTTGGACCCACTGGGAAGAACCCCGGGTTGTAGATTGAGTTCTGCCTGTCAGAGTGAAAGGCTGTCAGAATTGTGCAGATATTGGAGCCGACTTGTTAGTACATAGACGTGTGTAGAGCACATAGTTGTCAGTGAACCTGTACCTTAGGCCCCTCTACCTTGTGCTATCAACACCCAAACATACTGGCAGGGGTATGAGTGTGGGGGTGTATGGGGCCCATCCATGGCTAACATTTCATGAAAAGCCACTCAAAAAGAAAAGATACCAAACAAAACTGTACAATCTGAAGATATAATGGAATTTTGTATGACATTATGAACAAATTTCCAAATTTTTAATGCTTCGATACAAGAAATCATATTCTACTCATATGTTTATTTATTTATTTTTCAGAGATGAATTATTCTCGATTTTCATAAAATAAGCTGCATGAAATATTGCTTAGGTGTTGTTTGTGTTATTCCGTGCGCTATAATTCAGGTTGCGCTTTGCTAACTATCGACAATGTGCGCTTATAGCTTAAGTTTTAGCGTTATAACATAACAAAGGAATTATCTGTATTATTCATCGATAACTTTTGAATAATTCTCTTAGATTTCTATACACCTTTATGTTACATTGCGCCTCATACATCTGCAACTATTGGATGCAGATGTCGCTTGGCAAATTTGGGGCAGCTTGTATGGGCCAGCCGAACGCATCATCACTGATTTCCCTCCCCCATCCCACATACGACTGCAAATTGGGTCTGCATGTTCTGCATATGTGGCCTAACTCATTCTGTCGGGGCTACGCCATACAAGAACCGTCAATCACACCGACAGGAGCTATTTTAGATGCTTACAAAAAACTTTTCTTCTTAAAACTGCTGTTTCTTTCATGATATATGATTGTGTTTGTACTAACTGCATTAAAATATCTGCATGGTGAAAATTAGAGTCAATATAGAGATAAATGTGAGAATCTGTTTTATTTTTGGCGCCGCAGACCTGGCTCCCTGTGTGGTCTGAGGTGTTGCAGAATGTGTCCTGGCTCCATTTATCAGATGGAGGTTAAAATGTCTAGTCCTTTCCTGAGGTTGAAATGTCCGGTCCAGTCTCCATTGTGTGGTCTGAGTGAGGCAGATCTATCTGGATATGCAGACCACAACGGTCGAGTACAACCCTCGTTTTCAATCCCGAGTTCATTTCTTATTGTGTATTCAGTGTTTGATGTGTGGCCATGGCTCATTGTGGTCATGGCTCATTGTGGTCATGGCTCATTGTGGTCATGGCTCATTGTGGTCATTACTCATTGTGGTCATGGCTCATTGTGGTCATGGCTCATTGTGGTCATTACCCATTGTGGTCATGGCTCACTGTGGTCATGGCTCATTGTGGTCATGGCCCATTGTGGTCATGGTTCATTGTGGTCATTACTCATTGTGGTCATGGCTCATTGTGGTCAAGGCTTATTGTGGTCATGGCTCATTGTGGTCATGGCTCATTGTGGTCATGGCTCATTGTGGTCATGGCTCATTGTGGTCATGGCTCATTGTGGTCAAGGCTTATTGTGGTCAAGGCTTATTGTGGTCATGGCTTATTGGGGTCATGGCTCATGGTGGTCATGGCTCATTGTGGTCATGGCTCATTGTGGTCATGGCTCATTGTGGCCATGGCTCATTGTGGTCATGGCTCATTATGGTCAGTGCTCATTGTGTGATAAATGCCTTTAGTGCTTTTGTTCCTTAGAGCGAGAGGACCAGCCCTGAATGTGAGGTGAGAGTCTGGACCAGCCCTGAATGTGAGGTGAGAGTCTGGACCAGACCTGAATGTGAGGTGACAGTGTCTGGACCAGCCCTGAATGTGAGGTGACAGTATCTGGACCAGCCCTGAATGTGAGGTGACAGAGCCTGGACCTGCCCTGAATGTGAGGTGACAGTGTCTGGACCAGCCCTGAATGTGAGGTGGCAGTATCTGGACCAGCCCTGAATGTGAGGTGACAGTGTCTGGACCAGCCCTGAGTGTGAGGTGACAGTATCTGGACCAGCCCTGAATGTAAGGTGACAGAGCCTGGACCAGCCCTGAAGTTGATGTGACAGCGTCTGAACCAGCCCTGAATGTGACGTGACAGTGTCTGGACCAGCCCTGAACATGAGGTGACAGAGTCTGGCCCTGCCCTCCATTATTTCACGAGGTAACTCGGTCCGGAGCATCAGATGGTGGTTGTGGAAGACCACATTGAATGGGTCGCCCGGGCTAGAATCTACGCTCTTACATAGCACATGGTCCTTTGTTGTGGGGTATGTTTATGTGTTGAGTGAACACTGCGGCAAGATGCTTGACCGATATTCTGCTCCGCAAGCCAATGTGTCTCTGATTTATTTAACTCCGATATTGGTCTGTTGAAATTTGCAGCAAATATTTTTTTCTGTAGAAATATGCTATTCTATTTTTTTTCCATATGACCTAAATACATCACCAGCCTGAGAAAGGTGAAAATAGATGCTGTGGGTTTAACCACTGTTAATATGTATCTAGAGATCTCGGGAAGGGTGAATCAACATTAAACCTTATCTATATGGTGATGACACTGCGATATCGCCCAATGATAGAGTTATTTCGCAGATTTTATATAAGGCAAAGCCAGGATGACTCATGCATCCTGATAAAATGAGAGAGCAGATAATATGAGTGGTCAGAATGACATTGCTGGCCGACCACAGCTTGTCCCTGATGCCTAATATGTCTTTCAATTTCACTTATTATTCGGATGTGTAACCCATCCATAGTCATCATAATATTTCAGGATTATTCTGTAATTACCATTTTATTATGCCGATATAATACTTCTGTAAATAGAAGGACATAAATCTTGTAAAGCAGTTTATGAGAAGGTCTGAGCAGAGGTAACTGTCTGCTGTGTGGCGAGAATGAAGGGCGTGGGTGCTGACCTGTTTCCCTTCCATCAAGCAGTAATGAAGGCCCGGCTGGGAAGCCCTTCAGTTTGGCTTTGGCCGTGCGGAGATCTTGGATTAAGGCCGAGGCAGACCTGATTGACAGCCGCAGTTTGACAAGGCACACGGCAGCTCGCTATCTGTGGCCTTATAATTAACAACTTGTTGGCAGTAAATCCACATCAAATGGCCGGCGAGCAGAGATAGCCGCCAGCTCACTCAGGTTGTTTGCACCTATGTGTGAATGATGCAAGAGGACGGGCATAGAGTTGTTACACCTCTCTGAGATAACAGCATCTTCAGGCACCCCTCCATCCTGCCACAGATATCAGACACAGCCTCAGCTTTGCGTTATTGCTCCCTGGATGTGCTTAGGAGTATTTTGGTTGGAAACAGAATGTCCCTTTATGCAATACTTATCTTGCATCCACAGACATTAGCTTGTTATCGCTGAAGATAGGAGATGGAAAATATAAGAAAAGATGAAGATCTAGATTACGTCATAATATTAACATATCCTGGTATAAATCCCACGATAATCAGCTCTTACTCGCTCTAATAATATTTCGATCATAGATCTCATATAAAATCTTTTGTTTAGAGTTTTGATGCACAGATGGAGCACAGATATTGTGAGCACAGATATTCATTTTGGTGGTTGATAAACATCTTGAATAGTGCCTGATACTCATTGTTATATAATTTGGCCTTTTTAACCTGAACCTGGAAATGTTCTACCTTTCCACCATTGTTAAAGCTTTCATCTTATTCCGCCATAAAAGAGGAACTCCAAACGCTTCATGTATTTCCTGTATTGCTTGCTATGTTAAATAGATTTGTTTTTCCACACAGGTCATAAAAGGAAATAACACAAAAACACAAGAGCCTGGTAAGTGTATGTCAACTGGCTTTGATCATGGGACATAAAGGTGACAGGGACAATGCTGGAGAAATGTGAAGGCAAGCACTTGATGACACGCTGGCAAATTCGTGTGTTGTCAATGGCAATACTTTATATCTTGTGCTGAACACGACAGGAAGTTGAGGCAAAGGAATCGTTTTGTGACTCTCACAAAGAAGAACAGTGACCAATCCATGAAATAAATTATCATCATCTGATGATGGCTGGTCAATAAAATGGATTACTACCTTGATCTGTATAACATCTCAGAAAAAAATGTAGAGAAATCCACGAATCTAAACTATGTTTTTACGACATTCCTTTACGACATGAAAGCAATGCAAAGTCTCACTTGTGGCAGTTTGTAATAGAGATCTGATTATGTGTAGACAGACAGGCATGAAAACATCCATAACTCGTAGGGGTAACCCTCAAGTGGTAGAATGTAGTGCCTTCATCTCTCTGAGCCACTGCAAAGCAAACAATCTCATTGCTAAGTGCCAGACAAGTAACTCTTAGGCATGTTTTGAAATCATGTAAAATATTTACTTTATATTTAGCGAGTCAGTGCTATGGGGAAATAGTCAGCACTAGGGGGAAAGTTATCAGAAACAAACTTTGGGGGGTTGTAGGAGTGCAGAAATAACATGGAGCGACAGGATATAGATGGCAGTATATCATCTGTGATTGCAAATTGTGAGCTAGTAATGTGCTACTCACGCTGCTCCGCGGGGTCTTGATAGGAGTTTTGCTACCCGCTCGTCTGCTAATATCATTTGATCTTGCTGTAGTGCAGTGAAACACGTGGCAAATGCCTTACCCCCTTCACATAGAGCCCTCAGCCAGAACTATAAGCGTCAAGTGTCTTTTGATCTGAGCTCACCTAAGCCATTCACATTAAATATATCTCAGCGCCTCAAAGAATCCCAAAAATGTTGAGAACAACCGCATAGAATTAAAAACCGTCATGTCAATGTATCTTCTAATTGACAACATTTGAGAGAGGCATGAACATTTATTTTGACAGCACCACAGAAAGGCTCAGGACAAAACGACAATATGAGATAAAGTCAAAATAAACAGACTAGAAATGTAAATCCTCGTGCATATAGTTATCGTCTTCTATTTGCCCGAGGCGACCTTTATGACGCTGATAATATATACATATTACTTTTTTATGCATCCATGATGTGGTACGGTTTGTGACGCAGTTCCACACAGGGTGCCCAAGGCAGTACAATAAAGAAAACGCTGGTACCAAACCGCAGTATCTAGATCCCCAATAAGAAGCTTGTCATCCTGTTCCTGCCGGGCTGATGAGGCTGGTAGTGGGTGATAATTAGGCGGTTATTAGATTGGTAATTAACCCACAGGCTGCAAGATACCAAAGCCTCGTCATGGGAACTCACTTGGCGCCACCTATTATTCCAACCGCCAATATGGGGACGAGACCAGAATCTGGAAGGCGAAGAATGAAAGATGTCGTGAACCCGTCTCAACTCTATTATCACCAGGGATCTGACTGCAGACTTTTATGGAAATGATATACTAGCATTTTATCGGATCAGAATGAGAATAATTTTGTCTTTTAGCTTGCAATTGATCCAATCTTTCTCAGAGAAAAAAATATATAGAACACAAAGTCCCTGCTGCCATCCCTATCGAACTTTCCAGCTCTTCATGTCCAGTGTGCGAGAAGGTCAAGGAACCGTATGGAAGCTTAATAATTTATGTCTGGTCAAGGGAAAGAAAACAGGAAATATCTTGTTGGCTTAGGCAATAATCGTGCGATTACATTGATTCACTGACAGGTACTTTCCACATTAATCACGACTTTTATCTGTGGAAGATTCATGATGTATTTTCCCGTACTTTCCTGGAACCAGGAAATCACATGTGTCTAGATTCATCATGGCTTCATACAGTCCATACAATGATATCTCCACGTTTTACATACATGACAATTCCCAAATGTTTTCTGCTGCGATGATTGAATGGTTTTTCCACTTGCATCTTCACAATAAATCACAATTAAAATAAATAGAAAAAAAAACAATGATAAAAGATGCCGATTGTTGAAACTGCACAAAAAACCTTTGTTGGTTTATGTACAGAGAACCGTGAATCCGCACGTGTGACATTGAACTGGTGTTGCCAGTCAAAGTTTAGTGGAGCTCCATATCGGGACGGTATTGGACGTAATTCTTGTCATCCCACCCTGGGTGAGACTGAGCCAATAATCACCGCAACTGTGTTAACCTTGCACAAGACTGACAGCAGAGTTCATATGAATGGCGTGACCCGGTAATGCTGCACATACTCCGTCCAGCCCACATATCTATGAGCCTATTACACGTAACGGATCCGCGGCTGTGAAATGGCCAACCTGTTGCAGCTAGGGTCACCCCTGGACTGACATTTCTTGGGCTTGTAACTGATGCCAGGAAATTCCACGATGTCCTAGCAACTCGGTGAAGTTGATGAATCTGTCAGACCGCTCCATCGTGGAGACCATCTGCATGGCAGGATATTAACTTTGAGCTGGTCATTGAAGCTTTTTTTATTTTGAAGACACACCAATTACTAGCACATTGCATGGTGGTATCATCCAACTTTCATAATGTGACTAACACAACTTTAACCCAAACAAGGTTATTTCATTAAGCCCTATAGCGCTGCAATATTGACCATAAGCTCCAAACACAGGTGCACAGGAAAAGGCGGGAGGGCATTCCACAAAAAAATTCATGTTCTGCAATACGTTGCAATTACATAAGCTTTTAGACTGTGCAAATTAAACCACACGACTTCCTGTTGCTTTAGTCCATAGAATCCATACTACCTGGGCCCAGGACAGAACATCAACATCTCTTGGCTTCTATTAACCATATTAGGAGCGAAGCCTTTGAGAAATGAATCCTTACCCAATTGACTCAAATTGTAACAAGACGCCATTGAACACTTATGATCAAAGTAATTCAACAGGTTTGTTATCTTATAGCATGTTTTCATCAGAAATGTTTTACATTTTAATTCGGTTTTATTTTCATGTGCATACACTGATTTATGACGAAAACTAACCCTTTGATTTCCAGTGAAGGATAGTTTCAAAATTTCAGTCTGTAGATGTTTTGATTAAGTGAATTAAGAATATTTATGGAGACAAAGGAGCATTGTTCTCTCAACTGTAGTTTGGCCGGATCTGAATAAATAACACCCAATGGGAAAAGCCAAGTGTTGACTTCCGGTTGCGTCCGATCAAGTGGTGATCAATGGGGTGACAGTGGGGGTATCTGGGGATTTGGTAGACATCGGGGCAGACGATATCATATCCTGACACGTAAACCGAAGATAGCCAATGTGAGTCACGTGACCGAGCGGAGCGCGCTTACGACCTAGGCCCCAGTAATCGCAATGAAAATGGAATTCAGCCCCCCATGGTCGAGTTTAATTTCCTATGTGAGGATAAAAAGTTCCCGTTCTTTTCACGATAAAGTATTTCCGTCGAATCCACCATTTAGGCTGCCTGGTGTGATCAAAGTTTATACAGTTACATGGAGGGCAATCAGGGCCAGCAACTTTGATCAAACTAAGCTTGTCATACGTGCTATGCCAAGAGAATATTTGATCATGGCCCTAACACCGTCAGTAATAGAAACAAGCCAAATAGACAAGTTGCAAAAATAGACCACGGTGGGTTGATTACTCAAATTCGGGTATTGGATTATTTATGATCATTGTCTGCAGGTTACATGTGTGATTACTATTGCAGATAAAGTCCTCTTTTAAATATATAATGGCGAGTACACAAGGGGAAATATAGTAAAATGAATCGAGCAGTGAGAAAATTTGTATATCGGCACCATATGTCCAAAATTATATCAATATTAGACACAAATTCATGATATGAAACGAAGGATTTATTTCCATGGCAATGAATTACAAATGTTTGGAGGTGATTAAAACAGATTGTGCATGTCAATATAAACGTTTACTTTCAATATGGCTGAACCCCTGTGCATTGTGGGAATTGAGGACAAACACTTCCGGTCAAAGAAGTCTAATTTTATTGACAATTCTTGGTCTGTATCAAATCAAAATATGAAGATCCCTGGGGACATTTTTTCAATCTCATTCGTGTCTCTGCAACCCACACCGATCTTATGATTGCATTTGTCCATTTGACCATTTAATAGAAATAAACATATCCAGCATTTCCCCTGGGACTTTGAAGGGAAGCAAATATTGCTGCTTCTCTATTTTGTGGGTTTTGGGACCCAAGTCCTTCCATGGGGAATAGAGCTGGTCTATCATGTGGGGTAGCACGTGGAGCAGAGGCAGATATGTAGTTAAAGAATCAATTATACATTTTGTACACATATGGGAATACTACAAGCTGTTCATTTCTGTGTAGAATGCCTCGTTTTGAAAGGGTATCACCCGGAAAAGGTTTTTAAGTGAGATTCTTCCCAATATTTATCTAAGCATTTTTACACATATTATAATATGATTCCTACGTGCAGTTTGACAAATGTATGCAGATAAATGCTATCATATTGTTCAGACACAATAACTGATGCAAATAATCGTATAAAAACAAACATTGTGTAAAATTTGTGACAGGATAATCAACCAACATCACGAGATGGTTATTTTTCTCATTTCTACAGTCATTGGTTAATCAATATCATTGATGACCACAACAAAATGATGGGTTTTATCAAAGGTATCCCACACCATAACTGTATTGTGTTGTAGAATATTTTTATCATTGTTATGTTTATGTTTATTGTTATGTTTATGTGGTGTCATTGCTTTGTATTTATTCTAATTATCAATTGTGACGCGATAAAGTGAAAAGGTCATCTTCATTGCATATTTCACACTGTAAAGCGGAGACTTCAGCAGCGTATTTTACACCGGGGATTTACTTCCAGGCAATGTATGTTTTGTTGACATCATTCATTAAGAAATATATTGATTTTAAATGAAGTGTATGTCACCTTTCAAATATCATAATAAAACGAAACATATTTATCATCTTTTTTTCCAGATGAGATGTCTTCATTTTAATCACATAATGTTCTTATATCGTGATGTCATGAAATATAAATTGTGTTGTGTGCATCGTGATGTCATTAAATACATGATATATTATATATGATGTTTTAAAATGAATAATTTTGATAATTTCTGAATGTCTGTATTTTTTCTATTATTGATTTTGGTGAGTATGTCTGTCAAAGAGAGCAAGCACACATCTGGTAAGAAATAATACTTAATTATCTGCACTTTGGGGGCTTTCCATCAGTCTCACTCGCAATCCTAATTAAGTCAAAGCTGTGCTACAATATATAACATGGTCGTTACAAAGACAGTCAGATTGATATAATACTTTTCCTGTTTTCTTGCCATTGTTCCATGTCATATGTTTTGGGTGATATGTAACGTTTTTAAAAAAAATGTGCCTTGGACTGGTGTTTAAGAAATTTAAGGTAAACAAATACCTACTGGTCTAGATATAATGTAGGTATTGAACAGAAAATCTCAGGCTGCTAGTTGTCTGGCATGATGTTTCAGCGTTCACATAAATGTCAATTACCCTTAATGAAACAATGAAGCTTCTATATATAGACCGGACAGAATCTTAATTAATCATTATTAGTGTTATATTCTGAGAGATGTCTCTTGTCTCATTAAATGTCCTGCAGTGGCCTCCACATAATAGCACGTGAGTGCTATAAATAATTTATATTATCTGATGATATGATCTAATGGTGTACCTATTTGAAATAGAAGTCTTTTTATTATCAAATTATATGTAATCATATACTTCATTAAAGCAATCCACGATATTTTATCTGACCAATGTGCCATTGTTGCCCTCTTCTGTCTTTGAGGCATGGATCAGCTTAAGGTTCAGTAAGTTAAATAAGGTGATCATATTATTCTGATGACCTCAGTTAACTCTGCTTCACAATTAAGATAATACAAATAAGATCGGTATTATTTTCTGTATCATCTGAATATCAATATACACAGGTCAGCGAGAGGACCCAGGGCCGTGGCGCAGTTGGTTAGGGAGCAAGCTTATTAGGACCATTTCCTAGATGGTGGTCCAATTAAGGTTGCGAATTCACGTAACAATTTACATATGAGCTGAGGCCTGTACCTTAAGGGTTAATCCGTAATGCATGGAAATCTAGGACTGGGTGATTGTCACACCAAGGGCCTGCGACATGACAATTCAGTAAGACAGCAACATATCTGCTTCAAGTAGGTCGCGTCATGATATGACTGAAATAATGTTGAAACCCGAAACCCACACATATGTCAACGCAATTACTTTCACTCTGACATACATCAACGCAATGAGGATAGCTTTCATCTATATATATATCATATCAATTCAGCTAATATGTTAGTGAACATATTTCAAAATCCTCAACGAGATGGGATTCAATGCTCTAAATTAAAGTTATAGAGAGAATTTTGCCCTATATCAAAGTATATTTATTCTCTGATTTTGTATCAAAGTCGTCATTTGTTCTTTGTTCTGATATCCCTATTAGTTCTCTTGTGTTTATTCATTCAAGCATGCGTACAATGTTTTATCAATGGTCGGGTTAGGTAAACAGCAAATGTTTTCGGATTATTTCTACCTTTTACTTTTTAAAAGATATGCCATCTGGATAACCTATTCTTGTCCAGTTAGTTGTATAACTTCATCCACCAGCCTTAGTTTCAGATGGGAATAAACATATTGATACCATTTGATCAATGAGTTTTTTAAAAAGTGAAATGCAAGTGAAGTTTTTTTTTCAAATGTTGCCTGGCCAGGAATGTGTTGTAAAATTGACACAGAATATATGACATGTTTCTTTTTCAGAATAGGCGTTAATTTATTCATTTCATAATTGATATTTTGGATAAAAATGGGATGCCTTGCATTGATATTTTGGATAAAAAAAACAGGATGCCAGTTTGCCAGTTATCGTCACCTTTAGGATGGGCATTTATATCTGGTGAATAATGTAAATATGTTCAAATATGTTCAAGTCATTAAGTCATATGACTTGGAAGAAACATAAAAATATTTGAATATATTTACATTATTCACCAGATATAAATACCCATCCTAATGTTGACTTTAACTTTGAAATTTCATTACAGTATCCATGAGATGTAACCACTATGATATTTGTGAACTAAACATGTTTTGTACAAATGACTTTTTCACTTCCATCATAATTAAAGGAAAAAGCCTGACAAACCAGATTTATGTTTATCAATCTATAAAGACATTTATCTACGGAAACCAAAAATATCATTGTAATAACATTCTCAGGCAAATCCATGAGAAACATCTATTATAAGCTCATAATTTGAGATGTAAGTAATGTCTTTCCTGATCTATGTGTGATACCATGCAAAGATTATATTAATTCCTGCCAGGCTGTCCTGATATGAGGGTTATGGTAGAGTACTAATGGTATGAATATTAACAGACTATTTTTATAGCATAATTACTTTTATACAATAGCCGGCTATTGAACTAACTTTTTTGAAATATTCAACCAAGGACTTTCTTAGGATATCGGAGATATGCTAGGTTGATATCAATAGACATTAGAATATGATAATTTTCTAGTTGTTTTTCTTAATTGCTATGTTTCTAGTTTCAGTTGTTATTTTTCTTGTTGTAAATCATTATTTTCTTACAAATGTTCAAATGTCAACCAACCATAAATAAATAGACATATCAATAAAGTTGACCTGGTTAAAATATTACCAAAATTCTAACTTGCGAAGATAACATAGGACTGTATTTATTATCATCAAATCAATAGAATGGACAGTTACACATGAAATGGGTTGTAAAAGACTTCCTATTGCCATTGGTACATAACTTCACTTTCACCTAGCATAAATGGCACCAAAAAGAAAAACGATTATCCATTTTATACACATATTAATGAAACTATATAAGTATTTTTTCCACATTATAATTTAATTTTCTACATTTAATACATTTGAAGTTATCAGGGTTTTTTCTATTTTAAATTTGGTCCATTTGATTAGACATTTTCTATTTTGCGATTTCGTTTTCAGTTTTTATGTACTATTATGATTAAAACAGTTTAAAAGGGGTAATCTTCTGAAACTACTACATTGCACACACTGTATGCTGAGATATCTTTGCGGCCAGTACATTTTCGTGTATTTTGCGACTTGGTTTGCATTGACGAAAATCCTGGTCACGAAAATTAGATATCTTCAAAAGATTGCATGGGGTCAATATAAAGGCCGCCAATTTTCATTTTGTACACCTACTATGTTTAAATTATTTCAAGTCAGATTTAACATGTCAATAGGTCCTGAAATTGACGGACGTTATTTTCAGTTTTAGTTCAGTATTAAAGTGTTATGCATTATAATATGTACAATAACCAGTTATAAATCTGTTATTGTAGATATTATTTGAAATTAACAGACTGTCGTTTTATCTTCTAATTTCCCTTCCAAATTAATACAAAATTAATAATTTGTTCTAATATTGTTATTAATAATCAGAATTCGATGAATAAGTACTCTATGAGCTTGTATTTGAAAGATCAAGATGTTTTCTGAGAGTGACTAAACATTATTCATCGAAAGATCCACAAGAAAGAATACAAAAATCAAACACCATCTTTTTTGGTGTTTTCATAGCTTGCATACCATCATCACAAATTAGCATAATACATTCGAGAACAATGTCCCATTCAACTTTTCAATCTCCCAAGCTGGTTTAAAACCAAAGAATTTCCTTTTAAAGTTTGGTATTTTAATTTCTCTTAGAGGACTAACACAGCAGGTGTGTATCTCCATTGTTGTATCTGTATAGAATTAAGCAGGGTGCTCTGCCCAGAAGCTGTGTCAAGGGGAGAGGTTTTGTTGCGATGCGCCAGTGTACGACAGTGTGGATATCAGTGCGCATTTAGTCGGCTTCTCCCCTTTCCTTTCCCTAATCCCCTGCCTAGGTACTCAATATGACCGCTCCTACCACCAAACTATCGACTGCAAAGCATCCTCAAACACTACCCCGACATGATGACTGTGTGTTCTAGATTTTCTAAGAACTGCTATTGTTTGCTTGCCAGTTGAGACTTTTGCTGTATTTTATGCACTTTTTTTCACATGTTTAACATAAACATGTCTGTTTGCTGGTTATACAAGCTAAGATAAGCCACGTTGACTGATGTTAACACTTGATTTATTTGAACTGAGCCAGATTATGTGTATTGGAGAAGTATGGTGCTTGGAGAAGTATGGTGCTTGGAGAAGTATGGTGCTTGGAGAAGTATGGTGCTTGGAAGAAAAAAAATGTTTTTTCATTGGATGCTCCATTTTCACGCTGTCCAAAATGCACAATGAGAGTCTGAAACGTTGATTACCATTAATCTTACCCTTGTTTGTCTTTGTTTAATCCAAGATTACTAGACGTATTATGACACCGTCAAAAAGCCTTGTGAATTTTAGTGTAGACACTTAATAAGTAATCATTTCTCTTTACCACAGCAGAGATGATTGGCGAGAGACATGCAAATGTGTGATGAACACTTGACAATGTGTGCTGACTAAATGGATCACTTCTTAATGAGAACGTAGACATGTTAGACATCTGCCTGCCTACCACCAGGTGGCGTTATTGGCATCTCATGCAAACCTAACTTGGTTTTGACACCTTAATTTTTGCTGCCAAATACGGTTCCCAGACTAACAGACAAGATTATATCATGCAATCAATAAGCGTTTCAAAAAGTGCTGTTCTGTCTGCGGCACAGGTGGCTCTCACTGGCGCGATTTTGTTTCAAAGTAACCATTTATCGCTTTATAATTTCTTACCATGTTTCATTCCTGATAGCGATTATACTAGAAAATTATATACAAGTTTTGTGATTTTTTGTGATTTTTTGCAAGAATTCCACCCATATGGGATGCCAAGATAGAAGCGTGTTCCGAAAACAGGAGCAAATGAGATGCACTGTGGTTGGTGTGTATACTTTCACGGTGAGATTGCTCTGATTGCGGTGCACCTTCTTACCTCTCAGCATCGTGGTCAGATCGATGTAGCTTATATGTATGCCTGGCTACTGTCTTAAATACAAAATGCAAACACAATGTTTCCATTAGAAGCGGCTCTTTCTAGTGTATATTGCTCTCTAGCATTTTTTTTCTGCTTTTAAAGTAGAGAAGTCTTGATTATTTTGCACGAAGTAATGTTACAATATTCACTTTTGATTCACTGCAATACATAATATTATTGTAAGGTGTCGTGCCTTGTAATGGTTTTAGTCAATTCTGTAAATTAAATTGAGAAGCTATAATTTCCACAACCATTCCCTATGGAAATATAGCTGACATTTTATTTTAGTGAGTGGTGATCTTATAGAGTATGTGTTTCATTCCAGAATCTGTCATGACCTTTAAAAAGTGGTTATCTCAGTAGATAAATGTTGTAATATTACAACTTTCAAATATAAAATACAGTAGATAGTTGTAATACAAAATTGACTGTTAATATACAATAACTTCTAGTTCTGCGTCTACAGTTTAATAAATGCGGAAAAATAATTCAGATATATATATATATATATATATATATATATATATATATATATATATATATATATATATATATATATATATATATATATATATATATATATATATATATATATATATATTCGAAAACTTAGATCTTTGTTTCATTTTATTATTTGGTTATGTGATGTTGGATTAAGGAGGTTTTATTGTGATATTATATTGGAGTGAACTCCCCGCATATCACCAGGATGGCTTTATTGTATACTTGGGGCGGGCAATTTGCCGCTGATTATCCGGATCCGGATGTGTTTTCTTACAATGTACACGTGTGTTTGACCTTCTATCCCAGGATAAAGGTTCTGTGGGTTATACTTTGACATATATATTGTTCTTAAGAGTTCAATGCTATTCAATTCCTTCTCAAATCTGAGGTTATGGCGTAAATAACGACATGTGGAGAGAGTTTATGCTAAATTATAAATGAATGGGTATGTACATAATCACATACGATTATTTGGGCGCTCATTGATGAAGTCTGATTGGAGTATATCTTATTGATGCCAATGTCCACCCTCCCTTGTCCAAGTATAGATTGGTTATATATTTCTTTGATGTCACTGCCCACTCTCCTTTATTCATTATGCTGGTAGTCTCGTGTATAGTCTCGTGCCATAACTAATAAGCGTAATTAATATTCCAAAGTCTCCTTTTACGTAACACATGCTATTCCGCTCTTTATTTCCCAATTATTCTTAAAATTTCATTTGGTCCCAATATTTGATTAGTGTCTAGGTTGGATAACTGTTCCTTGTATGATTGTATAATAGATAATGGGAGACAGATTTTCTCCCATCAACGCTACTCTTCATGTAACATTTATTGCAAATCACTTACTTAATTACAAATTATTTTTTTTACATTTTGATCTGATATGGACACATTACTTGTTCTTGAAAAAGATACAATCTTACTTTTATTTTTTTATATTAAGCTAAACGCAATAAATCCTTCTTGTAGACATAATGACATAATAAATATTAAATATTATCAATTCCTCTATGTATTGTGATGGGACTCACCTCTACATTTACACACATACCAGGGTCGCTATTACGTACAAGAACAGCTGTTTAATGAAACATAAATATTGCAATATATTGAAAATTTCTAATTTTCTGTGTGGTTTCCATATTTTGATATTGAAACAACTACTGCCTATCCAATCTAGAAGATATGAATATGGATGAAGATATATGGGTACGTTAATCAAGAAAAAGACCAGGCAGGGAGAATTGGATTCGGTCACTGTAGAAAGGCGACACCTTCCACTATGAGTGAACTAGTGAAAATAGACCGGAGGGAGTGAAGGTTGCCACTTTAAGCAGATGTGCTTTTAATGGAGGTGCTAACTTTAGCAGATGCAAAGTGTAATCCTTAAGTGCACACTGAATTATTTACAGCACCATAACAAATGCCAGAATACATACCATTGAATAGGATTCTGTACATGGTCTAAGCAAATATATAATTATCTATTTTACATAAGTCAATGCACAGAAATGAAGAACCGTTCTCTCATTCGTCGCTTTTGTAGAATTATTCAAATCAGTATAATCGCCATATAAAAGGATAAAGGTTTTATTCACATCTTATTCAAAAGTACAACATAGTTAGATTCAATGTGAAATTCTGAATACGTTGATTGAAATACTGTTCAACAATCAAGCGATAATAATTTTCAAATGTGATTTAACAATGCATGGCCAATTGTTGTTTCTAATCTTTTCTATGATAGTTTGTTTCATAGGTGTGTGAGTCTTCTTAAAACTGTATTCAATCGCCGGTACCATGGAGTTGCAATCACCTTTACTGCTTCAGGTATCCCAGGACAGACTAAGAACACCCACATGTGAGCATAAATCAAGTAGTTTGCAATTTGAAATTGGTTATCAGATGGCCAGGCAATGTCTAGGATATTGTATGAGCGTTATCACTGCGCCCTGTTTGACACCAACCCACATTCGGATGAACCTGTATGCCACCGTGCCTCCAAAATATGCCTGCTCACCAGACCGACGTGCGTCTGATATATCCCTCCGCCTGAGGTTTCTCCGTTTTGGCGGCAATCTGGTTATTGGGGTATCGTCTGCTGGTCTGTGCTCTCTGTGAGTTAGCAAGGTTCATTGCTAAGGCAACATTTTAACTAACACTGTCACCCTTCCGCCAATCTTCAAATTCAAAACTCAGCAACTCTTGATAAACGCATCTTCTGGCACTACTTTATTGCACGCCACCTAGCGGCCATTTTTATTTAAGATTATCACAATGCCGGGAAGCTCTCATCAAACCACTTTTTCATATAAATTGTCTCCAACTTGTTTTATGACACTCAAAATAACTCACATTTGTTCACTTGCAATTACGATATCCCCCACAAGGATGCTGGCATCTAAATATACCTGTCTTAAAATTACAGGAGAGAACGTCAACTCTTATCGTAGTCTGATGATGAATTACAACAGAATGTTTCTTTTCATTGTGATTTGTGTCGACTTGTAAGGACATTATGAATATTACAAAGGGGCTTTATGGCAGCATCAAATATCGCTCACTATCTATTACACTTGGCACATATGACGGTTATGTACTTTGGAATTATAAGGTAACGATGATCGATACTGTCAGATAAAAAGTCTATCTAGGCCATTTTCACGAATGAGAGCTTTTGTTTCAAGCACCATACGTATACAGTGATTAAGAACAAGGGCATTATCTACTTGTGAATATTACAAAGTAAAATCTTCAGACAGTTCTTGTATTGATGAAAACTACTTTGGAAACCCTGTTGTAAATGTTTACCTTATGTCTGTGTTTATATGTTTTATCGCTGATTGTCACCTATTAATCCTTATCAGCTATATTAGCCTATTAGTGTGGGGTATCTCATTAACCTGATTGCATTATTTTCTCTATATTAGCTCCACATTGATACTTTTTCTTGCACAGCTATGAATATTGAATGGCCTACTTTCCCCTCAGCCAGGCTTAGGCTCACACACTGTCACATCGCTCTCCCTGCCCCCTATATATCTTGATTTGCCTGCTAAATAGTGATGACCTGATATCTATTAGACTTCCAAGCTCCCCTTAAACCGTGATGGCCAAGCTCAGTCTTGTAACCCAATTATAGGTGGAGCACAAAGACCTATTCTGTCCCCTACACGTTTCTTGCGCTAAATACAGATCTGTAGTTCAGATTTTGTCAGCAATTTGGCTAATATTGTAATGAGCCTCCTCGGGGCCTATAATGTTGGTATGGCCCCTTTGACAAGGAGTATTTTGCGCTGCAATTAGACATTTATTTATAATGAACATGACTGCTCTGGGCTATCGCAGTGACATTGTAAACTGTCTGCCACACAATGTCCGCATGCACACCCTTACCAACTCAACTCTCATGCCCTACTTTACTTGAAGTAATATTGTACTAATGCAATTTGTCTTGTGCCTAAAAAAGCTTAGTCATTAGATTATGTTGACATCACAGTAGTCTAGCTAATGTGCTTAGAGATAATACTTACTATTCAAAGTGGGCACAATAAAGGATCAATTTACGATCTCTAAGATAATGCTGCTAATGAGCTAATCGTATCTGGCAGATTCATCTCCCAGCGAATTGCAAGGTCTGTGCATATATCTGCCTCATTTACACGAAGTCTTAGTACTATAATGGGTGTTGTCATCACCGCCCTTTGAATCTGACAGCCGCAGTAATAGGGCACCAACTATTTCATATTTGAGACTAACAATGTTACACATACAACAAGAACAATTTGTTTCACAAAATCTGCCATAATTACACAAATAGAAGGTGTGTTGAGATAGGCTGGTCCCAATTATGCACTGATAAACATAGGACCTTGCGGCGCAGGGATCCACGCTGACAAAGCGTAAGTTGCACTGTTTATCTTTGGCATATCGAGCCAGAAAACACATCTTCTATGAGGAACACCTGGATACAAATCACATGAAATCTGCAAAGAGTTCCGTTCTGGCATGGAAGTTGTTCCAGATTAGGCCTGTGGATAATGATTTGGAAACAGGAACATATGTTGACACTAATTACAGGAAATTAATAGGGATTTGGTGTGTGCTTCTGCAAGTTAGAAAATAATGCAACCTCAGGTGAGAAGAAAAATGCATGTCACAACTAGAATGTTCAGCACAGAAAATGCCATTCAAAAAAATGACGTCTCAACAAATACATCATTTCACCATTTTATCTGACCCCCACCATATCATTTCTATAGGGTTTCCTGGTCTAATACCCATGTTATACATTCCCTGTGACATTTTTAACAATGTCGGGAAATGTGAGCATGTGAAGCTTTCCATCAATTTAATCAGAACATAAGATGGCAATAAGATGTGTTCTGTGTGAAATAGGTGCATTTTCTATTCCAGGAACAGATATCCAGGCCAAATTAACAGAAAGCTCATGTGTCATTGATGACCTGGTGGGAGCTTGTCTTTGACCTGGTTCACACAGTCGCCAGCCACCCACACTTAGGTAATTGTAGGCTTTGGCTTGCAAAGTATCCGCCCTGAGACAACTGGGTTACGGCCTCACTTTGGTCGAAGCCTCTCTCTTCCGAAGTTTGACTTACACGTGTAGGTTAATGATAGGAAAGGACAAATTAGCATGTTAATACAACCTAGCGTGTGGACTGACTGATATGGGAAGAACAAAGTGATGAAAGACTCACAGAGAACCTGCGCGGTCATCAAACTGGACGACTCTATTGCAATGTCAAAGACCACTTAGATACACCCCCACTGATTAATCATTACAAACATAGAATTACACATCCATTTATACGTCCATTGCCCTATTTAGTCAGCAGAACATTTAGGTGCTCAAACGTGCAGACCCGGCAGGTGTAACGTCTTATATCTACACTCCAGTTCCACTTAGTTTTACAACACCACAGAGAAATTGTTTCAATGCCCAGACGCCTTAATGTTTCTCTGTAAGAGTATCCTAGTTGCTTTATTTAAAATTCTGTTGTATGTTGAGCGTCCATTGGGGGCAAAGATCAAGCCCATACACATAGAAGAAAAGAAGCACCAAAACATGGCAAACTCTATTGCTTGTACGAGACACTGACAACAATAATGTTTGTGATGAATATTTTAAAAGCCTAGTGGAAACTAAATGCAGCTCTTTCATGGCACATCATGTCTATGTGAGGAGTGTTTCAAAAATTATGTGCAGGTCATGATATTTTGAAAGAAGGGGTCAGCAGGCATCCAGAGGTGTATGTTTTTCTTTTAAAAAATACACTATCCATAATAGGCTTCGCTCACCCTTTGGCTTGTGGAACGAAGGCAGAATGGTTTAGCAATACATTCACTATATTTGCTTTGTCAGCAAACGATACATGGCTGATGGGAAGTATCATTGCAACTTAACGAGGAAAAATATACAAAGTCAAGACTAAAGATATAAGGCTCTTCAATTTTGCTTGTTATTTTTCTTATTATTAAGTATTTTTTCTTCCAACCCGAGAATGACAATCCTGAGGGAATGAATAATAGGTTATAATTGACTTTGTTTGATCAAAATAAAAAAAATGTAAGGACATAACTTTTTGTCAACTTTTTGTTTGTGTACATTGAACGCTGTAAATGATTGACCCCATTAATTCTAAAGGTTAAATCTGCCTGGTTTGTTGTCAGCCCCTGACATACAACTGGCCACAAGCAAGAATTTCAATCACTCAAATGTTGCTACCTTGAGGTGTACACCATTCTGGCTATTATAAACCCATTACATAGCCATCTAATCTGCATCCAGGCCATTTGTATACAAACTAATCCAGGCCAGGCTGTCTGAGGTTGATTTTCCTTGCACAACCTTTTCACCTTTTAGTATAGGGCTTTGTGTCTCGAGGCGACAAGCAGGGCGCTATTTGTCAGCCCGTCACGACCAGGCCGTCAAGCCCATTGGGCGCTCGTCCGGCGCCTTCTGTGGCTTGTCGGTACCTTTTCTCTGGCATGGGTCACGTGCCGCCACCTCGCCGCGGCGAGACGCTGACACCACGCACACAATTACTGCGCAGGTCAGCGGGCCCTGACATTGCGTATCAACTCACAACTCATCACCTCTCACAATCTTATATACATCCGCCATACAAATTGTCTCCACCACAGCGTATTGCACTTGCATTATCAATATACAATGGAACAATGCACTTTCAGAGAGAATTCCGTCTTGCATACATTTATAATTATGTATCTATATTTATCACATCCTATAATGCCACCAACAACTTATATGTTTAAAATATGTTGGAGTCATTCTTTAAACTTATGGAGATAAACTCTGGCCTATGAATTAGATCCCAAATCTCTGGTTTAGGTGAAAAAGATATCAGGCAAGCGAGGTCATTGGAAACAATTTTCATGAGGAATATTGGAATAATTAATCTTTTAATCAGAATGTGTTATCCTAACAAAATGTTGTGAATTCAACATGCTGATGATTGGGAGAATATGAGGCCCTAGAATGTCACATACTCATCTGGATTTTAGATAGCTAACGTCACAATTATATACCTATTTTACGCCTTATACTATCAGGAGACAACCATGATGCAATCAGCCTGAGTTTCAACCCTGTCACTAGGCTGAGTTTGACCCCTGTCACCAGGTTCGGTTTGGTCCCTGTCACCAGGTTGAGTTTGACCCCTGTCACCAGGTTGAGTTTCAACCCTGTCACTAGGCTGAGTTTGACCCCTGTCACTAGGTTGAGTTTGGCCCCTGTCATCAGGCTGAGTTTCAACCCTGTCACCAGGTTCAGTTTGGTCCCTGTCACCAGGCTGAGTTTCAACCCTGTCACTAGGCTGAGTTTCAACCCTGTCACCAGGTTCAGTTTGGTCCCTGTCACCAGGCTGAGTTTCAACCCTGTCACTAGGCTGAGTTTCAACCCTGTCACTAGGCTGAGTTTGACCCCTGTCACCAGGTTGAGTTTGGCCCCTGTCACCAGGCTGAGTTTCAACCCTGTCACCAGGTTCAGTTTGGCCCTGTCACCAGGCTAAGTTTGGCCCCTGTCACCAGGCTGAGTTTCAACCCTGTCATTAGGCTGAGTTTGGCCCCTGTCACCAGTCCTGTGCTCAAACTGCGTTGGTAAAAGGCCCAATGTTCTGGGGAAGATGGCGACCTGCATATTGAGGACACACTCTCATACCTGGGTACACTGAACCTAAGGTAGGTATACTTTGCCTTAGCTGGGAATATAATACCTTATCAAGGTACACTAGACTTTAACTGGGTATACTTTACCTAAGCTGGGAATGTAATACCTTATCAGGGTACACAATACCTTAACTGTGTACGCAATGCCTTAGCTGGATACACAATACAATTTAGATGGGTATGCAATGCCAAAGCTGGGTGCAGAATACAATTTATATGGGTACATAATACCAAAGTTGGGTGCACAATACAATTTAGCTGGGTACACAATGCCTTAACTGGGTACAGAAAACCTTTCTGATTGGTCAATGTATAATCTACGCACACATTATAAGGGTAAACCCTTAGCTGGGCACGTTGTTTGTGAGCATAAGGTATACAATGGTTTAGCTTGAGACTTAATGCACTAGCTTACAGCACATGATCAATGTCATAGCTGTGTGGTCTAGGTAAGAACGAGAAACACAATACCATAGCTTGGTACGCAATGCCTCAGCTGATTGCTCAGTGTATTACCCATTGGATCAGCTTAATGGCCATAACCTGAAATGTGTGCTTAATTTGTATGAGTTGGATACACAATGGCTTAGCATAGTGTTCAATGCATCAGTTGGGTACTTAATGCATTAGCTGGGAGTTCAAAATCAATGTCACAGCTGTATGGTCAATGTATAAGCTAGATACAGAGTGCCTTAGCTTGGTACACAATGTCATAGCTGGGTACACAATGTATTAAAAAACATACACAATGCCATAGCTAGGTACACAATACCATAGCTGGGTGCATAATGTATTAAAAACATACACAATGCCATAGCTAGGTACACAATGCCATAGCTGGGTACTTAATGCAGTATTAGCTGGGAGTTCAAAATCAATGTCACAGTTGTATGGTCAATGTATAAGCTAGATACAGAGTGCCTTAGCGTGGTACACAATGTCATATCTGGGTACACAATGTCATAGCTGGGTACACAATGCCATAGCTGGGTACTTAATGCATTATTAGCTGGTATATAGACATCCACACATACAGATATATATATATAGGTACACAATGCCATAGCTGGGTACTTAATGCAGTATTAGCTGGGAGTTCAAAATCAATGTCACAGTTGTATGGTCAATGTATAAGCTAGATACAGAGTGCCTTAGCTAGGTACACAATGTCATAGCTGGGTACATAATGCCATAGCTGGGTTCATAATGGTTTAAAAAACATACACAATGCCATAGCGAGGTACACAATGCCATAGCTGGGTGCATAATGTATTAAAAACATACACAATGCCATAGCTAGGTACACAATGTCCTAACGGTTTACTAAATGCCATAGCTGGGCACATCATGTTTATAGCTGGGAAATTGTAATATGAATGATCTAAAAACATGAATTGTAACATGAAAGATATCGGCACGGCCAGGGATAGAACCCACAACATTTGAATCATAACAGAAGAATTGAAGTAAGTTTGCGTTTCACTCAACTGCGTCATGGCTCGTGGCAAATATATGATATTATATTTGAAATCGCTTTACGTCTCTAAAACACTGATATACGAATCCCATCCTTGTTATGTTTGTTAAGTATGTACTATAAAATTCTACATTTAAACAAATGGGAAAAAAGCAATGTAGAACTCGCTCCTTTAATCAGTGGGATCTCTTTGGTATGCTACAGGCATTCTGATTCCAGAGGAAAATGGAGACAGATTTATTGAGGTGCAAGGTATGGAACTAATGTGTTAATGTAACATATGGATCTGAATAGGAAGACATCTGACGCCACCTTCTCTGACATAACGTTGACACATTTAACACAAGTTGACATCTCCATGACCCACGATTAGGGCATTTCAATTTTATTGTGGAGGAGCTTTATCTGTCACTATACAATGTAATATGTTAAATATATAAACATGTTAAATATGAAGAAGTCCCTTGAAGGACTGAAACATGTCGCAATAAAAGGTTTTAGCTTTTTGTCACCACGGATTTTGTTGGATTACTTTCATCACCACTACACTGTATATAACGTTTTACTTTGGACTATATATATATATATATATATATATATATATATATATATATATATATATATATATATATATATATATATATATCTGTATGTGTGGATGTCTATATATCAATTTGTGTAATTAAAGAAACGCATAAATAATCATAGCAGCGCAGGCAGACATGAAAATAGTTCTTACTCTCAATGAAACATGGCCTTCAATTGGAATCTGACACAATATTATTAACTTTTTGTCCTCCAGTACAAGAATTATACAGAGAGGTCCAATATCAACAAGAGGTGAATGGTTAATAGATGCTACATTATATTTATAGAAATCAGCATCTCTTGGTTTGTTATTATTTCCATCCCTTGCCTCTCTCATACCTTATATCTTCTTTCACTCCAAGATGGCACTGATGGATATCTTACTCATCCTATGTATAACGGGAAGTCATATTCATCTAAAATTGAAAGAGCGCAATAGGATACATGTAAAACATCTCTGTCTGTATGATCTTGCTCAACAAAGGTGATCTAGTGAAGGTTAGTGACAAAATAAAAGATCGTTGTTTGCATTTAGAGTCTTGAAATAAATATGAAAGTGTAATACCAAGAGAGTTTGAATGTTTCAAGGGAGCGTTTCAGTGTTATGAATAATACATGAGATTAATGTCAGAAGTTTTCCTGCTGTGATACAAAACGATAATGTTAAGACTTCAAAGCATTTCCAAAAGAGCAACTGTCTGTCTGAAGAGGGATGTAACATAGAATTATGAATGACAAAAACCACATAGATAATGGAGAGCCTTTAAAATAATTATTTGTGCACTATATAAATATATAGAGGTAGGCTAGATCGCATAACTCAAAATCTTGAACAAGATCCACAACACAATAATCACATAAATTTAAACACAGTGGACAATTTGGTGCTTAATCTATGAAATATGCTTTCACCAAAAATCGTTAGAGAACTGTTTATTTGGACTCTACAAAGGATGAAAGATTAAGGTGGTGCGAGTGTGGTCCTTAGTATATCATTTTTACGCCAGGTGTCACCTCTTATCATAATGGTGAAATATTTCCATGAATTATGACATGAAATGAATATTTACAAGAACTGAACACTTTAATCGAAATGCATCTTTGGATAACTGCTTATTGTTCATACAGTGAAAATTTTATAACACTATAGATAAAACGTCTCAATATTCAACTATTGTTTAAATCAATATATGACTACAAAATGAAACATCGCCGCACCGCTTCTCTCTTTCCCACAGTTGTGTGTTAAGCACATAGATTCACTGCCAAAATGAATGTTAACACAATTCAAAACAGAAGAGAGTTTTTTGGATGCCATTTTCCTTTGCACTAAATCTCCACACGAGATAATGCTTCTTGTCTCCCGATCCTGCTTACGCCTTGATTTATTCTTCTCAGATATGTATTAGCAATAATATTAGTTAAATCATCGCTGAGGTTAGTACACTTCCCAGTGGATTTTACCGCGGGGTTAGTTATATCGATAAACTGGGATATTATTATCATAAGATAAGGAAATAGTTGCACCGGGTGACTGCTTCTGGTCGAACTCGCCTAAACGGTGTGGTCTTTCAATGTTACAAAATTCCGGTCCATTAAAATTCATAGGCTCAATATGTTTGAGTACTACCTCAGTAGATATAATTTGAGTTTTAACTTGAAACTGTGATGACTAGAAGATTTGAACTTGAGGGTATGGCAGTGATATCTTTTTTTAACCTCCCCACTTGGCCGACAGCTGCGTGGAAGCTCTTAAGGTATCTACAGGAAACACCTCTGAAAGGTGCACAGATTATGAAAGCGATATCGATGTCGATTCTGCGATAAACGGATGCAAACGTAGGTACAAATAGATACAAATTGGCGGCAAGACCCCATGTGATGTCATCGATTCTACCGAGTAAAAAGGCAACTTGCAGATGCTGCTTTGAATATGACCTGCTCAATCAGGCAACCCAGTCCTAATTTGGAAAACATGACAAACTTCACTGCTCGTTTATCAGGTTGGGACAAATCTTTTCTATTTGGTACAAATCGTAGGTCCACGCCAGCGTGCCTAGTGTTTGCAAGTCAATTGTTAGGTTATATTATGGTGTGGCCATTATTTGCCCCAATAGAATTTGGCCAAATTTTCGACCCATCCGATTGGCTAAACCTAAATATAGCAAGCCAATCAAAGGCTCTTATTCCTCTTAAATGTTATCTTCTATTGACAAATCAGTTGAGTGAAATAATGATATTTCAGGCAATAAAATTCCAACGATAAAGGTAACATCAAAGGAATAATATCCACTTTTCAAAGGGAAAGGATGGTTTGCTGTCTGATTCGTCAGAGTTGGCCAAGGTTGGTTAAGACATGTCCTTTGCATTAGAGTGATTGGACTGTTTACAATAACCAGGACGAATCTGCAGCGAGAGTGGGAGCGTTGTGTCGACGCTCTACATACGGGCACCTCTGTGGATTCCACCCCCCATCATCTTTCTCTCTCAGCCAGACATTTGCCCCCTTAACACACATCTGGTTTACCTCAGTGTACTGAAAACTTGCTTACTGCTGTGCCCCTTCAGTCGTCTTGAGTCACTCTGCCTGGGTTAATAGATATCAACATTTCCTTTTACAAGCCTTTACAAGTCATAATTGGGATCAACCACCTCAGTTGACTGGGCACATCACAAGATAGACTTTTACTGACTTCATACATTTTTTTTCTTATTGATGGATGTTTGCTGCAGTAAATCGGTCATAAATCATCCACGATTAATTAACCGTCTGTTGGTGTGCACAGATTTTCATGGTGACAATAATCAACAATTTATGCTGGTGTTATACATTTACACATGATATAAATATCATTCAACATTGCGCAGATGTTTTTCTCCCTGTGTGAAGGATAGTAATTTGGCCTGGATTTTGAGGACAGAATGGGCAAGCAAGTTTAAGGCTATGTGGGCATGAAAAGCAAAGGATTTCTGTCAAATGTAAGCCAAGACAACGCAAGTTGATCCATGTGATACTATCGCTGACATTGTAATGGTGATAAGGTTATAAAGGAAGTACATGCCGACTTAAAGAGTGTTACCATTACATTAAAAGCGCCCCATGTTAGCCGCAGTAATGAACATACCTTTTCGCATCTGTCATCAAATAATGCCTAATTGGTACTCTCCCACCCTGACCCTCTTAATGACGTCATTGTCTGCTCATTTGGTGTAATCAGACGACATGTTATAGTGATTGTCCTGGACCAATACATGTCTTATGTTACCATATATGGCGCACAAAACATGAAGCAGTTTTCTTTCAAAATCACGTAATTACCTGATACCCATTAGAAAGATAGAAAATTGCCTAGAATTGTTGGTATGTAATGCAGTAATTCTTGCATCTAAAACGTGAGATCATAGCTATATTCTCCTATATTCAGACTGGTGTGGATTTCATTTCCAAATGAGAAAGAACATTACTGTCATTACCAGATTACTCCATAATCTTGAATTTGTTGTTTTTGTTTGTTTGTTTGTTGTTTTTTGTTGTTGTTGTTGTTTTTTTGCTTTTGAATCACTGATATTTTCATGTTAATGAAGATGCATTGTATATAACATGTTACTCCGACAGGAACATTTTAAAAAGCAAAATAAAATCATGTTGAATCTGAGGGGTTCGTGGTATGTGGTCACCAAACAAGCTCCCTGAAATCAACCAAAATACACTGGTCATAAATATAGTTTTTGCTGAAAGTGCCAAGCACTGTGCAGTACCCTTGTGACTACTATTGGAGTCTGTAAGAGTGTTAAGCTTGTACCAATAGACAAACAATAAACGAGAAACAGGCCTGTGTAAACCAAATCATTCCAGTGACCGAATCTAAAAAATGGCCCATTGTTTACTAGCCAGGTGTTTACACTAGACCACTGGCCAGCTGAGCAAAGTTTGTTGATAAAGTGTTCAGTGGATGATTTGGATTTTAGCAGAAGACTCATCTACTTTCAGATGGCAGATAAATATATATCAGGGTAATATGATGGGTAATAAAATTTGGTCACAATGTTGTGGGTAGAAGAACTAATTATTTAAGGAAAAGGTATGGAAATCTGATTTCAGGAATGCTTTAACAGCATTGTTCAGTTGTTTTTATCATGAAAAGATGTTGTCGGTCTACTAACCCTTAATTTGGCAAGTAAAACAACTAAGCCAAAAAGCAACTAAAAGCCTATATCTATCTGTAGCCAAAAGAGAACAAATGGTACATTAAAAAGTAAATATACACATACAAATGCATTTAATGTTGGTTAAATGCATTTGAGCGTTTATTCTTTATAAGATCAGGTATGCAGGATATAGAGGGACTAAACAATCTTCAAATTATGCTGCTTTTATTTTTGTTTCTGAATATCGTGCTGCCACAGGTTAACATGTATATCAATTTGAGTCCTTAGTTTTATTTTTGCCATATTGTCTAGACATTCCGATTAGAATCAATGACCAAATGCTTTTAGGTTAACAGACATGTATTCCCTTAACATGGGGCAACGAGGTGGGGATTGGTGATTGTCTCTGTAGAGCTCCCTAATGTGGCCATGGTTCTGAGCTAGAGTGCCTTATAAAGCAAACATTTATGTTTCCTATAAATGTCCATAGCATGTATCACGTGAATAATTCTCTTTTTCAGCGGCCAAGTAGAACACAAACGGCTAGAATGGGTCCTTGGAGGAGTGTCATTATGTCGCACCGAATGCCAAGATATGAAGCTGCCACATTCCACCAGAGGGCGTGTGTCTATGCCTGACCATAACATGGCACTCACCTGCGGTTATAAAAGTCATCAAGATGAAACAGTAGGATGAAGTTGCGACATTAACACGCATCGAGACGATTATATTTAGGTCATTTGGTATGCCTTCGTTTATCTGGAATGCGTTGTCTAAAAAACAACAAAGTATGCTTATACCGGAAATATGTTTCATATATTATTTTAATTGTTGCCATAATTCCAGAGGCAAGTTTGTACCACTGACTTGAATAGGAAGTTTTGTTTTGTGGTTTTCTGGCAGGAACTACTGGAAGAAATTATCTTAAGTCTTTATATTGAGTATCTAATTCCTAATAGTGATAAGCCAGTGAACTTTTTTCTAGAACAGACAAAGCTGTATATTATGAAGTAATATGCATGAGATAAACCTTGTTCTCAAAACATTATCAAGTACTAAGCAATGCAGATTCGTTTCAGCATTGTATTAGGTTGTATACGGTATCGTCTTGCTGCATTTTGACAAACACACAAAACATGATAGGTAGACAATAAGCCAAGGTATGCAATAAGCTGAGGTAAGCTATGGTAGTCACCAAGCTGAGGTAGTCACCAAGCTGAGGTTGGTACCAAGCTGAGGTAGGCACCAAGCTGAGATAGGCACCAAGCTAAGGTAGGCACCAAGCTGAGGTAGGCACCAAGCTGAGGTAGGCACCAAGCTGAGATAGGCACCAAGCTAAGGTAGGCACCAAGCTGAGGTAGGCACCAAGCTGAGGTAGGCACCAAGCTGAGTTAAAAACCAAGCTGGTTGGACCCAAGCTGAGGTAGGCACCAAGCTGAGGTAGGCACCAAGCTGAGGTAGGCACCAAGCTGAGGTATGCACCGAGCTGAGGTAGGCACCAAGCTGGTTGGACCCAAGCTGAGGTAGGCACCAAGCTGAGGTAGGCACCAAGCTGGTTGGACCCAAGCTGAGGTAGGCACCAAGCTGAGGTAAGCATCAAGCTGTAGTAGACATCAAGCTCAGGCTGACACCAAGTTGGGACGGTTAGGCACCAAGCTGGGTGGACCCAAGCTCAGGTCGGACCCGAATTGAGGTAGGACAGCTGCTCTAAATTAGCATACTGACTACTTTTCCCATACTAAATTATTTTTGCGGCATAATCCTCGTCCGCACAATTTAGGTATTTGCTTTCCAGTTCTTTCATATTGCATTTACATTTTCATAACCACAACATTTGTTTGATATGACAGATATTTAGGTTCAAAATTCAAGATTCATATATGAAAATAAATAGCCATATCTTGGATGCCTATTATATGATCCTTTCATAGAGGGATATAAGGAAAGAGTGACACGAGGAAAGAGTGACATTAGAGACCTGACTGAAACCGCCAAATATTACTTATCAACAAATGGAAATTCACACCAAGTCAAAGCATCCATTTTGTTAGATGTACAAAATTATTTTCCCATGAAGCACTTCAGAAGTAGGAGTATTATGAAATACATAATGGAGTAAATTAGGTCAGAGCTGGAGCCCACAGATTGGGCGCTTGCCTCCCATGGTGGGAAACTTTCCCAGAGTGCCAGAAGGCGAAGCGGTGCACCCTGTACGTTGCGAAGTGCCTGAGGGGTGTAACCTCCTTTCCGTTGCCTTATGCAATGTAAGGCAGCATAACATGTTCCCATTAAATAATCTGACTGAGCTCACATCCATCAATTGTGTCATCGACAGCTTGGATAGTGGGCAATTTACAATGTCTTGGGGCATATAAAACGTTTTAGAAGGATTCCAATCTCTTTTCCATTGCACACCTAAACCTTTCTCTTGACAGTCGCCTCATGCAGTGATAAGATTGATGACCACTTTCCTGTCATTTTGTCTGCAAGTAGTAGGGTAAAATAATTGTGCACCTAATTGCAAAGACATAATGTTTTCAACTGGACAGACAGCATGATAAGTTTATAAAGATATTCCCTCTCTGTTCAGTAAAGTGTCGGATGTCTACGATA
The DNA here is from genome assembly GCA_949316495.1 of Amphiduros pacificus. NCBI lineage: Eukaryota > Metazoa > Annelida > Polychaeta > Phyllodocida > Hesionidae > Amphiduros > Amphiduros pacificus. The sequence continues at coordinate 49,805,583 of OX439002.1, read as the reverse complement.
ATGAGTGACACTTGTTACCCATATTACCTCTTAGGCAAAAGACGATGTGATTTCTGTAAAAGCTTGAAAAGTCAGCGTGAATAAGCATGTAGGCCTTAAACCCAAAACTTCTCTCCCTATAATGGTATGGTATTTTGAGATAGGGCTGCCATAATTGCCATTGGCCAAATTACATTAAACTAGATGTGAGCGTTTGAGAGCAATGTTACATGGTCAATAGGTCACTGGACCCTGACTGCAGGGTAATTGAATAACAGAAACCTTAACTCAATGTTCAATATGCTACTCTCATCATGTTTCCCTAAATCATTTTGGCGAAATCTAAAGAAATTATGATACATGCATGTGAAGATCCTGAGTGTTTTCTAACCCTTGAGTCATTTTACTTGAGGGAATTTGAAAATATGAATGACTTTATCTCACGCTCCAGTCCATTTCCCCTAAAAGGTATCTCACACTCCTTAAGTCTGTCCCTTGAATGATTTTATCTTACTCCTCGATTCCTTTCCATCCAGTTATTTTATCTGAATTCTGGGGTCCTCTGCCTGGAATGATATTTTCTTACCTCTCGAGTTTTCTCTTATGGTTTCTTCCTCACAACCGAGTGCTTCGTAGTTTGACATCTTAGTCACTTTTCATTGATATATTCATATCTTTATTTTATGAGTTTTCAAATGAAGACTATCTTCTCTCCTTTGCGTATTAATAACATATTCATAAATGAATATCATAGGTTTTCATGTGATAAATTTGTACTTGTATCCTATGTATCACATATAATCTTTAATTTCTAAAATTAGATAATAAGCTTGTTGAACATACATACCAACACAGATTCGAACTGTTTTGACTGGGATGGGTTACATCACCTGTAAAGAATAATAAGGATAAAATTAATGTAATATGATTTTTTAATTCATATGTTGAATCTTGTTTTATTCTATCCATTATAGCATAATTATATTGTGCTAGTTGACAGTAAATGTGGTTACTCTGGATGAGATCGTGGATAGCGGTATAATAGGGCTACCTCTTTTGGGATATATCTAATTAGATCACAAATACTTAATTGTTACAACCTTGATGGGCGATAATGGCAGGTTGTGACCTGAAAGCAGGCAATCGAGGGATAACGGCGCAGCATGGCGGGAAGGTAGGTTGGTCAATGCCAGGATGTTGGGACGCCATGATGCATTATTTTGTCATGTACATCAGCACACCACCATCACTTTACCGACAGCCCATTCTGAGAGCCATACAGAACACACCTGGCAAGGGTCCGGTTTCAACCATATTATATTATATTTATACCCGTTTCTGAGGTGAATGGACACATCTGCACACATTCATATCCTTGTAAATGGGAAAAGATGATTTATGAAAATAAATAAACACAATAAATACAGCTTCGCATCCAAGATAATTTACCTGGCCTCCTCAGTGGCACAGTTGGAATTGTAATGAGTCTATTGGTTATTTAGGAGGAGGAGGGTAGTAAAAACCCTTTCTGGCTGGTTATGGCTCACGGAAAACACCTGGCTTCAAGAATATATCCCTTAAAACACATTGCTAATAAACAACAGAGCACCATCTGAAGGACACTTTCTACATCAACATGGTGCTGTAAAATTGTACATTGTTCACATGTTATTGTAATAGATATTTTCTATATATTATATATATTATATATATATATATATATATATATACATATATATATATATATATATATTTATATATATATATATATATATATATATATATGTAGCAGCTGCTTGATGAATACACTGGATACATCCCTTTTTATTGATTATCACTTACCATAAAGCTCCACTACCTTGACAAGGGTGTTGTTTGTATTGGTTCCAAATCGAGTTATCAGATATTTTGTCTCTGATATCTTAATAGGCCAAAGCTCAATGATATTCCACATCATTAACCAGTCAAAGGTATATCATCATGGATTCTAAGGCGTTGCTTGGTTATATTTTTTTTATCTATTTCATGGTAGAAGACAGCTAGTGTCATAATGCCATCGTTGTGTGTAACCTAACTGATACATATAAATGTGCTTATAAGTGGCGATTCTTCTGCTGTTGACATTGTGTGTTGGCAATGCGGAAACGAGGGCTTTTAGAGCATAGATTCCAACATGAAATAAAACAACCAATTGATTTATGTTGTTCATGGCTTGAATAACATCAACGACATATTCAACTATTAATGGTTTCAATATTGCTATGTACACATTGGTAGGTGTGAACATTTGATTGAAAATGGCTCTGAATATATCATACATGATTAATGTATTGCCACATCACATACAAGGTATATTTACACATTTCTCAGCAATAAACATTGCAAACCCATTTAAAGTAGGTTTAATGAGATTACTTATCTCACGTACAGTGGATAAGAAATATATTATTAATTTCTACATATTACTAAAGATACTATACCTGGTCCAATAATATGCAATAATTGAAAACAATAATCAGTAATAAACAATGTTCATCGAGATTTCATATTTGAGTTGTTACTTGCAGAATGACACTGGTTTATTTCTGGAGTCATCGTATGTGAAGGTATACACGGCTGGTCGTCCATGTCCATGACTAATATATCACATACCACTGCCTAAGTTACACGTTAGAGAGCACTGAGAACCAGAACATTGGGCACCAAGGGAGATATGATTATAAAATGCTGGCAGAGTTATCCTTTGTAAAGGCAGTTTATTATTGGCCTAGTATCATGATAACCCTCTTTGTTCTTTTGGCTTTTCCTTCTGCAATATATGAAATGAAACTGCTGAGTGGGTAAAAATAAAGCATATGGTTTTAATATTATACACAGACACAGTCTTAATAATGAAAAAAAGGATTGGCTTCATGATAACAAGATATCTGTGTGGAACAATAAAAACATGTTACCTTGAAGTCTCTAACAGTTTCTGAACATTATTCAGGGATATATCAATCCATGTCTTGATAGATATATCATGAGTCAGCTCTTCAATTATTGATCATTGCAAGTACTCAATTGCCATATTATAATGTCTTATTTGATAGACACAATCCCACAACATTAGTCATGAACACAAAATCTCATATCCCTAAGATCCGACAGCGGTAAAAGATATTAAAATGTTGCTATCTGGGTATATATTGAAATGATACCATCAAGCATTTGGTGACACTCATTGGTAATATAGAAGTGTGGTATGGGGATTCATTGCAGAATTCCACCGAGAGATTGATGCCTGTCGCATGTGACTTCTTCCCAGGCTGCCCTGCCATGGAATTCACTCTTGTTGTGGACTGGAGACTTTGGTTCAGGGGTTGGCCTTGTCATAAGCCTGGCGTCCAGTGGTCAACATCAATCTGTGCTTAGATTGGACATGTCTGGGCTGACGAGCGGCCATTTGTGGCGATGAACCTCGTTCTCAATCAGGGCCAAGCACGGCTAGGTCGAACCACAAAGTAGGGCAATCCTATGCGGTAGGGCTGCAACTTCGTGGTCAATGAATACACAATTTGTGACGCACCACTTGGAACGTTCACAGTAATGACAATTTAATTTGTGTCACCGGCTCGCTCTCATATTTGGCGAATTATTTGTGGACATTCAGGGGTTTGGCCTATACTGTCACCCTAATAAAAGATTGGCCTAAAATCTGTGAGAAGGGTAATTTTGTTTAGTAGTAATATTTTGCTTCATAAATCAAAGTAGAATTCTTCTTACTGTATTTCCACTGTATTTCCACTCTAGCATCTTGGAAACATGGTCAGGTACCAAATTAAGAGGCATCAAACTTTCTTTGTTATTTGTTATATGCTTATTTGCACTAACAACCTGTTGACCACTTCTTGTGCTATATCAGGTCGGACGAATGTCACCTGAACCCAATGTTCTGCTCCTTTCGAAGAGTGACTTTAAAAAAAACTCCTTAAAAGCAAGTCCTTTCCTTAATAAGATCCCCGATGAAAATCAGCAAATGAACCCCATTCAGGGGTTATAAATGTTTATACATGTAGCCTTTGGTGGTTGTAAATAAAGAAAAAGATTTTTTTTCACTCTTGATGAAATGCATTTCACTCAGTGAAATGTGAATAAGCTCATAGTGACTCTACAAAGGTATACTTTATCAAATGTCTCTGACTTTATGTTAACGCCTGTGTCTGATTGGTTCTGTGTTCAAACTTCAATGTTCTCTAGGCATTAATAGTGTTGTAGGGAAATTATCATAGATAATTTAATTTATTGTTATTATCTTTTTGAAAAGCAAGCCACATTATCGAAACAGAATATTTTAGCGGTTTTGTCAGATAGTTTTGTATAATATACCAATGTTCTGCTCGTATGAATGTTCAAGAAATCCGGGAAAATGGATGTGTAGGAATTGAAGTGAGTGTGATTTGGTTTAGGGTAGCCATGCGCCAGAATCCCGCATCACAAGAAAGCTCAGTGAAATATTGCAAAATCGTTAAGGCTGCCTATGGCCATTATGATCCTTTTAAGGTGAACGTTTTCTTTGATCTATTATGTTTACATCTTGCTAAAGCCCACCCTGAGACCCAAATCTGTGCAATATCAATATCCGTTACTCATCCCTCACCATTCTCAGTTCCCTCTGTATTCTGTCTAGCTTCCTAAGTGCACAAGGCCTTGGGGGTGCCAATAAGTTTAAGGTACAATGCCGACACTCGTTTTGTAGCCTTAACACCTGCTTTTTGCAGTTTAGCTTTAAAGACTGGATTAAAATGGGGCTTGCATAAGCTTAATGGTTTTGAGGTGTTCTCATAAAATATTTCAAACTCCTTTTAGCATCCATTTATGGCTCTTTACAACTTATACGAAAAAACGTCTAGAATCGAGGTTATGTTCAAATTGTATATTTTTTTACAAGATTAAAAAAGACAATCATCGTGATAAATACCTACTACATCATATGCTGCACCGCTAGCGGCAATCAATTAAAATGTAAATTGTTAATTTTGATGGAAATTAAGGCTTGATTACTTAGCTTTAATTGTTTATCTTTGATGGTAGACTGAGTTAGACTTCAGCCCCCTTGCGTGCTTACAGTAGATGTTGTGCTCATTAAAATTGATAAAAAGCTGCATCGAAAGGCACTTGCTATAGGCATCCACTTACTACTTCAATTATATTTGAGAATGGTTTTTCAACTGATAAAGCAGTGATGATATAACACTGTAAAAATAGGATTCCCAAATGTTCATATCTGGGTCCTCAATAGCGTAAATGAACATAACAGAGCTAATGAAACATGATGTTTGCTTGATGAAAACTGGATAAGATGGTACATGTTAAAGCATGAGCAAAGCGTTAGGGTAACGGATATGACGCCTACTATCCAGCTTATAATGACAAGGTCACTAGATTAAGGTCATGGATGTCTTACTGTCTGTGTGGGCATATCACAGCGCGGATGAAAACAGTGGTGAGGCCCAGTCACCTGCCTGACCTTTTGGCTGCAGTCTGTGTCTTGGGGACACTCAACCTGACTGTGGATCTGCTCTGTGTAATCACAGTTAATGTTCACCATCCCCCTCTGGTCCTATGTCTTGTCATATCACTCCGCCCTCTGTCAAACATTGGAATCTGCCGCCACAAAAAAGAGTACCTCAGTAACACCAATTATATCCACAGGCCCAGGATGTGACACAAACTTGAAAAGTTCCCCCCAAAAATATCTATCACACAATGAAATGTTGGTGGGCAAGGAAAACAATTACAAGAAACAGATCTAACATCCAAGGAAATATGGATACCGCCTTAAAGTTGAGTGACGATCGGAAAGCTTGATTTGTGGAGGAGCCAACCTTTGCTTCTAATCCTGTCTCAGTGCCACAGATATCACACAGAATTTCTACTTGTATATCATTGAGAACCAGCTTATGTCACTGAGACTTACAGTAGGCATCCTATGAATGTATCCACTCAGCTCTTTCCTTTTATAGATCTAAAACAGCCAAGAATCAGCATTTTTGCAAGCACCTGGCTGTGGTAGGTACCACAAAATCGCATTGTTTACATCTTGGAAAGTAAAATGCATTTAGGAGAAGTTACATTTATTTGAGCAACAGAAAAGATGTTTCTTTTAATATTAACCAAATTAACATAAAATAAGTGGTTTATGAGAGGTTTTGGATAGTGTAATGTGTTTTAGTCATACTCCTAAAGGAATTATTTGAAAGAAAAGATATTCAAATTAAATCATGACAAATTAAGCAAATATGAACAAGAACATTTGAGGCTTATTTATAATTTAAACTGTGTTGTAAAAGGCAGGCAAAAATGTAATGTAACTTTGAATATATAAAGATAAAAATGTTTAAATGACAACTGCTCTTAGCGTGTGCCTTCCATGTCAAATCTCTGTGTCAGATTGAGACTTCCAATCTAATATTAAAGAAATCAAATTGTCGATAAAGAGAATTACTCAAGTATTAAATTAAAAGATGCTTTCATGATGCACTTTTAATTAAGATTTTGAATATGCGCACACTTTGCTTTGCTTTGTGATATTGGTTGCTTAAAAAGACGCACACAGAATAATTTCACGGATGTCATAAATGGCATCTAATGAGTCAACAAGAAGACACATACCGAATAGAATGTAAACATGCTGACAAGAAATGTTAACATGACTTTAAATTCAAGAGTAAATTCAGATGATTTTCTTTTTTTAATTAAGTTTGTTTTGCACGGCTATGAGGTTTTGAATGTCAACATCACATCAGTAATTTGTATTTCTGTGAAGGATGGGGAATGACACAGCAAAACTTACATAAGATTCTGGATATTTTCAGAAACCATGCATGCATACCATTTCAGGTACATGTTTCAATTTGTTCATCTCTCTAGATTATTAGCGACTGCATGCTATCAGGTACAAACAACACTTATGTTCTTCCTTCGCTAAATGGACGTTGGGAGTTCTATTACTTATTAGAATTTTTCATCAGAGAAAGTAGATGTTTCAATTCTAAAACCTGCATGATGTAAAACTTTATGAAAACTCTTCGAAATAAATATTTAAGATAAAGACATGGAGATAGAATGTGAAATTTTAAACTTAAAATTTGAAAGAAATAATCAAGATTAAAAATTTAAAGTTCTTAAAGCATTCATGAAATGAGATTTCCAAGCACTTTTTCATTGAAAAGTATAAATGTTTAAACTCCAAATACTCTAAAATCCAAATCATCCATTGGACACTTTGTCAACAAAAATTGTTTAGCTGGCCACTGATGTAATGCAAACACCTGCTTAGTACAGGTTTGCTAACAATGGGGCACCTTCAGATTGGGACATTGGAGTGACTTGACTTACAGAGGCCTGTTTCCATTAATGTTTGTCTATTGGTACAGGCCTGACACCCTTACAGACCAAAAGGTCACATGCATGTTAGAGGTCACATGCATGTTCACAAAGTGGTCACAAGAGTAAGGCAAGTAGTTGGCACTTTCAACTAAACACAATAACCCTGGTAGGTCTATTTTGATTGATTGGTCACATGTCATTTAAACATATCCCAAATCTCTGTAAAATTGCCTGTGACATTTGTGATTATATGAAAGCTTTAAGTTTTTGTTTTGGTTCGCTTTTCAGGCTTTTTCAGGTACATGGGCTACCGGTGTGACGAATCAAACATTTGTATTCAACGAGGCTAATGATAATGCGCTAGAAGAGAAAAAGTCAGTGGCAGTCCTCCTAGCTCCCATAAAAGGTCGCACCTTGATATCATAAACATGATAAGAGGACACCTAAAACCACAAAACACTCCTGTGTACTTTATCAAACATCCTTTTTCCAAATGTCTCTTATTTGTGAACTGTCTGTTATTTTACCACATTCTTTCAAGTCTTTGTAGTGCAAAGGAAGATGAAATCACAAAGCCAATTCTCTGGCTCAAGGCACGAGTATAAAATCACTACCTACAGGTAGGAAATAAAGCCGTGGACCTCTGATATGCCAACGACTGAGGTCATATACAATGTGTATACAGTCTATCACTTGTTACATCAGACAATCCTTGCTCTCATGGGGATATCTATATAAGTTGTTTATTGACACATACATCTGTTTTATGGGTATCGCAACCCTCATTGCTCTCTGTTCCTCTTTTTTCTTACAGAAGTCCTTGCTCTAGCGACGCGCCTATCGATGTCGTACCCCGGGGAACAGTTCAGGACATAGAGCGGGCCTTGCTATGAATAATGGCTCCCAGTGTAGATATCTTCTTCATTTTACATATAGCTGATATTCAGGAAAGTTGCCCATCAATCTAACATGGAAAACATTCACAATATCGGCTACAACCATCAATGTATCATAAGCAAATCAATAATTAATGTATCATATACAAATCTACCAAGCATGTGCTGTAAATCAATCTTACATTAAAGTGTAATCCCCGTAGATGAATCACAAACAAACAACTTACTCTTTCACATTTAAAGATTTTACAATATGATAATTCCACCCAACCTGTATATTTGTAACCATATTCCATTAATACTCAACACTAGCATAAGTCTTTTCAGGAGAGATTAGTCCAACCTTGACAAAAATGAGTATGGGCTCATTATGACCGTTAGATATCATAATCGACATAGTGTCACATATGCTTGATGTCAACTAACAAATATATGATATTTATTTGTATATCAATAATTTGCTTGATTATTTCCGACATTTAGAGAAGAAATGAAAAAGGTTAAATAGAGGTTAGGACACTGAAACCAATGGCCAGATATAACAGTGACCAATCTATAGCAAACCTCGGTATGATGTGACCTTATTTCCGACGCCATTTTGGATCTGAATCGAGGCACATGCATGGGAGGTTGTCGATGTAGGGTATATCATGCGATAGACATCCATCATAACAGGTAAAACGATGGGTTTTCTGTACCAAGTTATTTAAAGGAAAATGTAAGATTTATCATTTCAATGAAATATTTCCAGAATCTATGGACACATATCGATCAATATTTTCCAGATTAACACATTTGAAGCATAAGTGTTTGTCCATAATGAAGGGATTACTTTGGTACAAACAAGATTTGTATGGTCAACAAAGTCCCAATCAAATTTGGTCAGTCGTCCAAGATGATGTATGTTTATAACAACAACATTAGTACTGAAACATCTTTGGACTGCACTTTTCACAATTGTATCGGGGAGATTATAAGCCCATCTTCATGATATGATTATCACATGCACACGGACAAGGTATCAAATATTTTTGGAACACATGATTTCATAGTTAAATGTTTTTAATGGCAAACTTTTAAATTAAATACAGTGTATTTTACTACATAATTGCTCATCTTTAACAACTACCATTACTAACTTATTTTGTGCCTTCACCTTCAAGTACTTGTTCACTCCTAGTAGATTTGGCAGGAGGCCCACTTGCCTTGCCTAATTTGCTTCCCTATCATTAGTGAGTAAAGAACATTCTTTCTCCTCTATTTGCCAATGAGGCATGTATGTAGCTACTTGATAACTATGTCAATGGACCTCTAGGAGGGACAGAGAGGCGGCTTGACAACACCAATGTAACTTGATTAGTTAACTCATGGGTACCTGACCATTATCATCCCAATCATATCTCACCGTTTTATCCCAATTGGTTATGGTGATGTGTGATTAGTGAAATGCCCGTTGATGTAAAAAAAATACAATAGTGTATGGCATGGCAAGCAAAAATGTTTTTTTTAACTAGGGGATTCAAGACAAACAAATTAATTTTGTTCCTCTGGTGGATCAGTAAATCATGTTGGGAGTAACATTTCATTACTGTTGGAGAGAATTAATTTTGTTTGATAAATTGAAAGGTTATTTAAAAAAAATAAAACTCAATGCAGTAACTGGTAGTAGTCTTGATTTTAAGAATATATGACATCACACAAGGCACGTTCCTGACGTATCTCTAATCATATTTCCAACAGCTCCAATGAAAAGGGTATGTCATAAATAATTCATCACCCTTATATAGGCATGTAGCCATGAGCACAACCTCAGGCAAAGTGCCCACATCAGAGCAATAAGTAGTAGTAATTTTCATATTGTGCCTAATTGGAGAAAAAATTCCCTGTATTATATTGGCATTATATGTGGATCGCACCGTTCCGACTAATACCATTCTCTTTGATACCATTCTCTCTAATACCATTCCCACTCATAGAATTCTCACTAATACCATTCTTTCTAATACCATTCTCTCTAATACCTTTCCTACTAATACCATTCTCTTTAATACCATTCTCTTTAATACCATTCCCACTCATAGAATTCTCACTAATACCATTCTCTCTAGTATCACTCTCTCTAATATCTCTCTCTCTAATACTCTCTAATACCATTCTCAGTAATACTATTCTCACTAATACCATTCCCACTCATAGAATTCTCACTAATACCATTCTCTCTAATATCACTCTCTCTAATATTACTCTCTCTAATACTCTCTAATACCATTCTCTAATACCATTCTCTCTGATACTGTTCTCAATCATAGAATTCTCACTAATACCATTCTCACTAATACCATTCTCACTAATACCATTCTCTCAAATATCATTCTCTCTGATACCATTCTCTCTAATACCATTTTCTCTAATACCATTCTCACTAATGCCATTCCCACTCATAGAATTCTCAATCATACCATTTTCAATCATACCATTTTCAATCATACCATTCTCAATCATACCATTCTGTGACTTTTACAGTAATGCGTGCATTATTCCTACACTCTTGCGTATTTTACAATATTGTGTGACATTAGGTTCTCACCATATTGCATGGCATTCAAGTTGTACCATTTTGTGTACATAAGGCCCTTCCCATATTGCCTGACATCAAGGTTTTTCCATGTTGCATGACACTGGACTCTTACCATATTCTATGGCATTGGCCCTTAAAGCTTTCATAAAATCAGATTTTCAAGAGCCTTTTATACGTAATGTTCTTATTATATCCTAACCTCTGCTAAAATTTAGATCATCCATTTCCAACTTTGTCACTAAACTTTGCTTAGCTGATCAGTGATCTAGTGCAAACGCCTTCAATGTAAAGGTTTGCCAACAATGGGCACCTTCAGATTGGGACACTGGAGTGACTTGGCTTACAAAGGTCTGTCTGTCTATTAGTTTTCTTTTTCTATTGGCACAGGTCTAACACCCTTACAGACCTCAGCAGTTGTGACCACATAGTACTCAACACCTTCAGCAAGGACAATAATCCTTGCAGATGTATTATAGGACACAGAGTGACTGTGTGCGGTTGATTTCAGGAAGTTTCACAGTTTCATGACCACATATCATTTTGACATACCCCACATTTCTATAAAATTGCTTGTGACCACCTTGATTTCATGAAAGCTGAATTATGCTCTTAGTTTATCTTACCTCATTGCTTGATATCTTGGACAATTTATTTTTTTTTAAATTTCCTGAATGACTATTATCAGATATTGCATTTCATCTATGTAAGAGGAAAACCTGTTATAATAACATTATTTATTTGAACGTGTTGTTATATTTTCATCTACAATGGTAAAGCGTTTGACAGAAATGGTAGAATATGACAAATCAGTGCAAGAAAACCATCCTGTTCAATGTAAGAACACGCACATTATATGACCTGGCGACTCACCTTTGGCTTATCTGTCTCATGGTGGGAATCATATAATCCTCCTGAGCAAGCTAATGTCATAACTGCTATCTGTTCAGGTAAAGGTCACCTGTATAAAATGTCAAGACAATGCTCCCCATTCTATAAACGTAGCGTATGTTATGCGTATTGAGGCATAATTATTTAATTCAACAAATGTGTTCATGAGTTAAGGTTGCCGCTTCTTGCTACTCTGAGTTAGACGGCCTATGGTGATTCACACATATAGTAAACAAGGTGTACCCAGTGCCATGAAAGGAAAGGTCTCTGAACTTTGGCCACCGATCAAAGATTTCCTTGCCAACAAAACCATCGAGTCCGAGAGCGATATTGTAAGGACCTGAAGCATTATGAAAATAAATAGTGATTTGTGTTATACCTTTCTATACTATACGCAACAATCAGCGTTTGCAACTAATTGCTTGATAAGAGCTTATACAAAACGAATACTCAAATCTTCAGATACTTAACAATAATGTTTTCTTATTACAAATATATATTTCTTGTACGGAAATAAACATTGTTGTTCATGTCTACATTTTTACAATGGTGCCTAATGGGTTTGCTTGGTTCGATCATATTTTCAGTCAATGAAAGTTCTGAATTATTTCCGCACATATCTATCTACACTGCCATCTTTTCTGTTTCATCATCAAATGCGTCTATTTCCGTGTGTGATACATGACATTGGTATTCTTTATATAGCCTTTAGCATCACTTGAAAACTAATAATATAGACCCTTATGATAGAGAGTTCATGTTTCAAAACTCATATTTCCTTAGTAATGTGTTTTAGTGCTCACCATAATATATTATGAAGGGCAATGAGGCAATGTTCACCTTTAATCCCGGCATAGCAAACTGTGTTGATGAGAGATTCAGGTGGAAACCGGGATTCATGAAATAATATTTATATTTAGATATGCTTAGAATTATAATCACATTCTATGGAGTATAATATAGACATGATATTTTGTTTCATCACACATGGTGTTTGCTTTCTAATATGCATTACTGATGATGTTGGTAATATATGCAGAAAAGGGTGCCTGGGAAATGTATCGCTTCTGTCACGCACACCACATTCAACTTCAAGGAAAAACCATGAGTCTCTCCTTAAACTATTATTATTACTATTACAGTGTGTATAAGGCAAATAAATAATTAAGTGGCCGAAGATATGGGATGTAGAAACCTGCCATTATATTATACCCTTCTCCTATAGGATAACCTAATTAGACAGGATAGCTTTGAGCAGATGTATCAATGCAAACCTCATTCCATTTCTGAAGCAATAATCATACAAATAAGAACATATAGAGAAGAATACGCACTACATGCCACATGTTTTGTTTTGCTTGACTTTGTGATTTGTCTGCCGGATCAGAAAAGAGATTTGCGGTGGTGTCCAGGTAGATTGCACCAGAAGTACCTTGGCACATAACCAAAGAGAGTCGTATGTCTTTCTCATTTATCACTCTATCTATCGTGTTCATCTGCTGCAATGGACCTTTTATCATGAAATATCCAAGACTTTGCAACCAGTAATCTATTCTGTCAAGGTAGGATGAACAGTTTGATAAGCCGTGAAAATAATGGAAGTATTTCTATTCTAAGTATATATCTCAATTCATATGCAGATTATGCAAATAAGGAATGTTTCTTATACATATGTCTGTGCTTCATCGGATTAATCGTTTTATAAACACAATTGTCTCTGTGGTTTAAGATACAGTGGAGTTGAAATCCTTTGAGGACCATCTCCCATCTCATACACTTTCATTTTATTTTATAGCATCTCATATTTTTCAGTGTCATATGTGGCGGCCAAAAATAGAACTAATTCTTGTCTGAATACTTTAAGAGTCATTGTGATACCGTCCCGAGTTTACAAATTAGTTAGGTTCAGGGTTATTAAATGGCAAATTTAGATTCTTTCTATTCGTCAGGTGTTCTTCTCAATCAAGAGTTTGAATGCAAGACACATTTCATTTGAATTTGATTAGGGACAGTTGATAATATATTAGTGCTTGTTCCAGTCCCTATATATTTTATCTCATTTATTTCTAGAGCAATATGTAGCTTCTTTGTATTTAATTTGTTTTAAAGTTAAGAAAGTTGATCTATTGATCTATAAGATCTCAGGATAGTATAACCGATTCATTTTGATCCCATGGAGGACATGGTCACAGATAGAACTCTACCTTCTAGTATATGAGTCTCCACTTCCGGTGTGACCTCTGGGGTCAACCGGAAGTCCACGTGTGTGGCATAGAATGGGCAGCAATGCACGCAACCAAAATATGGTTATATGGACGTTATATTCAACCGACAGGCAATATCAGGTCAGATAAATATTTAATTCTAGATCAAAACATCCCTGCAATATGAAATTTAAAAAATATATTTCTGTATGTAGCTAATGCAAAAACAATGTATGTGTGTGTTTGTGTTGTGCGTGATAATGGAATCCCCCCGGACATGATTTCATGCAAAGCTGCATAGTTCACTTTCATTTAGCATGTGTGTACCGCTGTGGGCTATTTTTCTAAACGTAAAGCTGAGATGACATATTTGCAAAACGCTGAAACAAACACAGTTTTTATATATCATTAAAATTAGTCTTAGATATTAACATATGGTATTCACATATGGTATTCACATTGGATCTAGTAAATATTGACTAGAATAGTATTTCTGTTGACCGTATTATTTTGTTCAGTGATCGAATTTTTTTAAACAATTTAAATTGAAATTTTATATCTCTGCAGTATATTTTCATTTCCGGAAACGTGTGAATTATATCTGATTTATTGCTCATCCCATATTTCTTATAATTTGATTATTATGTTGATTACCTGCATGTTAATTTGTTATTTAAGTAATGATATGATTAGATATAAACTGACAGCTTACGGGGTTTGCACGCCAAATGAATGATTGATATAAAGCTTGTTTATATAAACCCTGATATCACAGCTACTGGGAACCATGTACCAGGCACATTTAAACCAGTTTTTCATTGTTAAACATTTAATTGCATGGTAATGTGCATGGTAATTTGATTCTTTCCATGTATTTCATTGTATGGCAATTCGTTTCATTGAATTATAATTCGATTCATTGAATTACAATCTGTTTCACTGCATGGTTCTTTGTTTCACTGCATGGTTCTTTGTTTCACTGCATGGTTATTTGTTTCACTGCATGGTTCTTTGTTTCACTGCATGGTTCTTTGTTTCACTGCATGGTTCTTTGTTTCACTGCATGGTTCTTTGTTTCACTGCATGGTTCTTTGTTTCATTGCATGGCAAATGTTTTACTCCATCGAAGTGTGTGTCAATGCACTGGTTTTGTTGCCGTTTGTTTCCTTCGTGCAAATAAGACTATTTTGCCTTCTGCACCATACACCTTGAAGGTTACTCAGTAAAGTCGCATATTGAAGAACACAACGGCCTTGATGTTCATTTAAATAATATGATTTTCTTCTTTTGATTAATCATCAAAGGATTTGTTTGTCGTGTAGTTTCATTTCCAAACTTCCTGTGAATAGGGCCAAAATAGAAACCTTTATTCATGACATGCCTTATTTGAATTTTAAATTTAGCTGCTCTTCTTCATTTAGCAATCTGGCGGGCAGACACGTGGCAGGACCCGGTGTACGGTGCTGTGTAGGGTTCAGGGAAGGCCAGAATAGCAGAGTCTATTCCATTCCAGCAACCTCAGACCCTGGGGACTCGGCATTCCTATTAAAAATGTACGAATCCAACAGACTTGGAAATTTGTATATGGGGCGAATCTTGTCTCTTTTTTAAAAAAAGATATCCAATTCTAGATTTGTTTGCAAACAGAAAAGATTCTTTCCTCGCCTCACAGAGATTTTTTTTAGTGATAACAGAGCACTTTTTGGTTTAAATTATTCACTTTGATTCGGAAAAGTTAATGGAATTTTCAATAATAATCTGTGAAATTCAGAGATTTTTGCTGAACGGATTTATAAAAGGGTAAAATCCTCACCTAATACCGTCCTAAATGTTTAAATGAGAGTAAGTCTGTGAACACAATTATAATTTTCTTTTTATAAACTTGTAAAGTTACTGACCAAATATGTAGCAGGAATATTATGATGTGACGTAGTGATGTTGTTCTACCTTTATGATAGGGTCAATATCTGTAAAATAAATATATAAACTGGCGATAAGGCAAATCATTTGTCATGTTTATAAGCACGTCTCTCATTTACAAGTAGGATTGGTTGCAAGACGGGATTTTGGGAATGGTTGCAAAGTAACTGTGCTGCATTGTTAAGTTGGCGTGCGTGTCGGGACAGGAAGGTAAGGCAGTTAGGCCCTCCAGAGGGCACTGTTGGTCCTCTTATTGGCCCACTGAGAGTCACAAGTGAGCTACAACATGGCCATCACATCTCAATGTCATGCGTGATCTTGTTAGCGAGAACCAAGCATCTAGCACCACGTTATCTACTGCCCACTGTGCCCTTCATTCAACTCCACTGCCATGTTAAGTAAATATGTTCCCGGGAAGGCCGGCTTAATGACACTCATCTCTTTCCCCAGTTATCTCAAATGTGTGACCCTCATGTCTTGACTGGCACAAATTAACATCTTGGGAAGTCTCGCTTGTCTTATAACGCAACAAACCTAACAAGGACATATTCCTGTGTGAAACAATCATGAATCTAAGTGTGGAAAGATAAATCAAGTGCAGCACTGGGCCTTCTACCTGACATATCATAGAAACTCTCCCCTGGAAAACAGCTACGACTCTTGCCAGATATTATCGTAATGATCTGCTCATATATCGCCTTGTGAAATATTATCCTGGACATAGAAACACAAAGTATCTTAGTAACGAACGCTAGAAAGTTACCTATCTTAACCGGAAATGGGGACAGTGTTAGCCTATATACAATGGATACAGGTAACAGGTAGTTTAGATGGCTGTCATAAATGGCTCATATGTCTTTTCATGTTTTATGAGCAGACATTTCAAATGCCTTTTATGAAAGTACAAGACATAATATATCCCTTTTGGGTGGAATAATTATATGCTATGACCATAATCACATGTGAACTCTCCACCAGGTGCTATGGTCACGTGACAGGAAATATCCAATGACAAAAATACCATATTGCTCCCTTGTGATAAAAACGTGCATTGTTATCCAGAGGATGATGGAGAGATAAATATTTTTTTTTCCAGAAGTTTGTATTTTTCCAGATGTTTGTATGGAATCGGCTCGCTGTGATAGAACTATATTAGAGAATACTCCTTGTCAAATGTTTTACCCCTGTAGTTTATACTTTAAAAACATGCAATCACTATCATGACCCACAAAACATACGGGAGACCTTGCCTATTTATCTTTGATATATTTGTTATCTTCCACTCTGAGTCATGATACTCGTTAATCTCTAGTATGTCACAGTGGCTCACCCCACACAACAACACTCATTCACCACATGTTTATCTCATAACTCTGATGGCCAAGTCGTTAGTGTTACACTTTGATGGAAGACGCTTTGATGTTTTTACCTCTTGTATGTGTGTGTATTCCTATGCTACAGCGTGTTACGCTAAGTGGCATGTGGACTCGTGGAGCCGAATGCCACGTCCAATATATGTGACTCCCTAATCGATTATTAACTTTTTACTAATGTCTTTAATTCAATGACATATTTAGCTATTGAACTGTTGTTTTTTTTTGCATAAACATTTAGATGTCAGCATAAGCGCAAAGAATGTAAAGATGATATTTCATGTCTATTAATCTCAATCCCAAACCAAATGATTTATAACTTTCAAAACAAATGACATTTGCAGTTGTATATTAACCCCGGCTATGATCCTTGATAAACAAACCGTCTTTATTCATATTAATGAATATTAAAATGAACATGTTACCAAAATGTAATTAATCTTTACAATTAATGTCGTCAATAAAATCTTCATTCGCAATATTTCCAAGTTCAATCAATATTAAGAAAAGCTACAGGTGTATCAATGTTGATGGATTGTTTTACCTGCTAATTGCTAAAGTAATTATTTATTAATCAAGCTTGAACTTGTGTTATGACAAGCATGCAACCTATGGATTACATTAAAGGAGGTCTGATGTTGAGAGAAGAAATATTTATTTGTAGTGACACCGATTGATGCCAACTTCACAACAAACATGGCATCCATCAACATCGTGAATCATGACCTAAATACACACATTTTCCAACATAAGCATGATGAATGGACACAAAGTTTTCAAATATCACTTCATTTCAGCAAACAGATTGATGTGTCTGAAACCGTATTTATGTGTGAAGCTAAGTCATCAGATGTGCCCACTTTGATATATGGGAAAAGTGATTACACTGCATAAATTGGCTGATCAAATATCAGACCGGAAAAATGATATGACAAAGACTAATATTATTTTTCAGTTACTTTACACGTGATCTTGAGCATTTCTTGACAGACCTGCTCATGGTGTAAGACTAACTTAGAAGTGCTCAGGTCACTTTTTTCCAGATAGATAATTATAAGTGATATTATTAACCCATCCCTTACATGGCAACAGGCCATGGCGCAGGTGGTTAGAGCGCCAGCTTATTGGTACCAAAGGTCGTGGGTTCGAATTCCCGGCCACGCTGTGATTAAATCCATGATATAATTTCACATATGAGCTGAGGCCCGTGCCTGAAGGTTTAACCAGTTGTTCTTGAAATAATGTTGACAACAAACAAACAAACAAACAAACAAACAAACAAATCCATCCTTTACAGGCATACCAAACATGGTCAGATCTGGATAATTGTATGCCTTGAAAATAATTTAGTACCCTCCATTACAAAACTTCTCACTCATATCAGTCCCTGCCGTCATTTGTGAAAAAGTGCATCAAGACTGTTCATAAAAATCCGGCTTTGGAGTGATAGGTGAAAGAACATGATCACTGGTTTCGAATGAACCTAATCACTGGTTTTGAATGAACCTGATCACTGGTTTTGAATGAACCTGGTCACTGGTTTTGAATGAACCTGATCACTGGTTTTGAATGAATCTGATCACTGGTTTTGATCCGGTGTTGGTCAATTCAGATTGGATGATATTTTGGTGGGCAAGAGGAGTATTTATGTCTCAAAGAATTCCAAATTTTAAAATTATATCAAATATAAGGCAAAGACGGTATAAGTAGTGAGAAGATTGAACAACTTGCCAATGTAATTACCAATGTAATGTAGAGTAATAATTTAGTTCCACTAACGTCGGTACGTACCTGTTGGTAAGTGTCGTTGCTATTGGTGATCTGAAAATGACTTCTGTGCCTGGTTTATTTCAGTGAATAAAAATCCTTGTAATGCACTCAGCTTTTTGATCAAAACACATTCCTTGAGGGTGCTACCACAATAGTGAAGTGCTTATCAAAATACTATTATGAGATAACCGTGTCCCACTACAGGTAATCAGTGTTTGTGAGTACATCGGTGCCTCCAATGCTGAAGTATTTTGGACATACTAGCGGTGAAACATACAGCGTGAGCAGCTCTGAGAAGGTACAAAACAATTATGCCCCGCCCACTTGTACTTATGAGGGCTTTGAGATCACATGGCGGTGTCCACGCAGGCGGTCAGAGAGAAGGCACGGCCGAGAATAAGGTAGCCGCTGCATGTCCGTGGGGCTTGACTGGTTGCCAGCATCGCATGAGCCCCGTCTAAGCTTCGGCCTCTCAGCCTGCGCCAGGCACTCACCTATATAACCGCATTGAAATTCGTAACTATGGAGATATTAGCTTCTGTATATATCAACCAAATTGTCATTTTCCGTGAGCGCTCTTGCTATCTCTTCTTATGTGGAGGAAACATCCATGTGTCAGGCACGACTCAGAAAGTTAAACTTACTCATTTGGCAGCTACGTGTGGTCTGCTCAGACATGTGAGCTTAGGAACTACTTATTTATCTCTAAAACCTGTCCTCATTATCATTTTATCATAAAACCACACACTTATGTTCTCTTAGTACACATGGCGTGGTGTTATAAAGAAGCTCAGAGAAAACCTTCTACAGACGTACTCACATGTAATATTTTTACATAAGAGCAAATTGCAATTACACAACCAAATCATGTCTAAAGATAATGATTGCTTGTGAACGTACTTTTTGGTGAATCTATACCTGATAACTAGTTGCAAAATTAATGTAAACCTTTAGGACTATAACTTAACAGCAAGTTGTGAATGCACTCCATATCAATTAAAAATGCATTCACAGCAATGCGCCTCCATTCGAATATATATATATATGCACTCTCTTGTACACTTATGTGATGGAAATGCACAATGGGGAAGTTTTGCTGGTTTCATAAAATTTGAAGAAAGATGCAAAAAAATCACGAAACCTGATGCATGTTTTGTAATATTACTTGTGTATCACGCGAGACATCAGATATTTCTTTCCTTTATGTTGCACAAGATTAACATGAAGAGGACTCGTTACTGCATGGCAACAGTGAACTGTGATTATTGCATATATACTTTCATAACAAATCATTTGTTCTCGAGATTATTTGCTTAATATTGGTTTTATTGTTATGCACTTCTATTCAGTGGAAGGGTATAAGACAAAATATTGAAGTATTCAATAGGGGATGAAATTGTTGATTCAAAGCGTATTCCATAAGATATCAGTCACCTCCACAACTGCCCATATATATATTAAAAAACAGTGACAGGAATCGCAATGATAGAAATGTGAGATTCACGATATATTACTAAAAATCACAAAAACAGATCATGGACTATGTTTCTACATGAAATCTGTTATCTGTTACATTGACATTCACGAATTGTATTTTATATGAAAACTTTAACCCTTGTTAGGTGATCTTTGAGTCTTTACCTGTATTTTTACCACAGCAAATCATATAAATGTATTTTAGGAATCTCAGTTTGAGATTATTCTAGGTTCAGCGACAAAAGCATTTATGTGGTAAGCAATGCGCATTGGAGACGTCGCCGGTTTGTGGCAGCAGGAACTTTCACGACACTATCTTTGTTCCCTAAGCGTGTCTGTGGATAGTTTCTTCCACACCTGCCTACTCCTAAACCGATATGACTTGTCTATTGATTTTAGACAGACAAACACCACACTGTTCCGATTCTTGGTTACTTCCGCACACAGAGCTGTTTTTTTCTGTTGCAAAAGATTTGCCAATTCATCGTGCACAATCATTTAAGAACCAGCAAATCATGAGGGCTTATTTAATACAATTTACCATGTCAATCTCAATCTTTGAGAATTTCACAATGAGAAGATTTCCAAACAATTTTTAAAAAAATTATCATGTCCTTGTTCACAGTGAAAGTAATTCGAATATTATTATTTTTTTCATTCTATTGTTTCAGGTGGTTCATATGGAGAAGATAATTAACAAACAAAAAGCTGCTCCTGAGAAAAGAGAGTGACCCCACACAGCATACAGCTGAGACCTGACATGTGCTTGTCTGAAGCCACTATGTACCATATCATTTCTCTGCCTCGACTATGCTGCATATATTATGCCAAAACATGTCCTAATGCGAAAATAAATCCATGCCAATATTTTTTTCAGAATGGCAAAAAAATGAAAACAAAAAATGAAACAGTTATTTTCTGTATAAACCTGGTCCACGATAGATCCGTCAGCAGATAAATCTTTTGTATTTGAGGGAAGAGTTGTGTATGTATGTGTCTTAAATACTCAGGTGCAACTGAACCAGATGTAAAGAATCGACTCCAACCAAGACTGATGAAAATCTCTTTCATCTTTATGAAATATAATATATTTTAATTACATGTAAAATTGGCATCTGTGACAGTGTTTCAGCAACAGTGCTTGAATAAATATCAAATCGTTATAATATGAATATAGCCTCCCTTTTCCAGTATAATCTTGATGAGAACTTCACAGCAATCACAGCATAATATATGTTACATATATTTTTCATATTAATGACATATCATTGAGTTCACATTCCTTTTGTCAAGATAAACCATAAATATACGCGTTTATATACACACACTTAGTCGTTACTGCGGGAAAGTGCACCTTGAATACATTGATATTGTATTAAACGACTCAAAATATTAAGGTAATTAAAATTTTGTGCAAAGAGTAAATTAAGAATGTGATTGAAAATGAACGATATAAGGCATCCCACAGCCAGCCAAAAACCAGGCTCTCTATTCCATATAAAATAATTAAAATGTCACAGCTAGATTACTTAGGCAGGTCACACAGCGCCATGGCTTGGCTTAGAATTAGGCATTGAGCAGATCACTTATAAGCTACTTATAGCAATATCTATGGCTTCTCTACCTACAAAAATCTTCTCCATAATCCTCGGCCCACCTACTCACAAATATGACATTCCCTATCACAAATATTGTTCAAACTCAACACATCTCATGTATCTAAGTGTGAATGTTTCTATTTATCTGGGTTAGAAATCCTCCACGTTTATATGATATTAAGAGTGAGGTTATTGTCAATGATAGAATCATTCTGCAAGGTAATTATACACTTTAATAGCAGATTCAACATTCACTGCCAATACACAGAGGACGCGCATAAAATTAACCATATCTATACAAGGATGTGCAAAGTGCATTGGTTGCATGGCGCCAGAGACAATTTAAAGATGAGAATGTAGAAAAGGGGAGATAGACTATTGCTTGTTGAAGTGCTCTCAATAGATAACATTTTAATTGCAATGGTCAGGCAAAGTTTCCATTTTAAAGTCTGTTGTGACGTTTAATCTTTGTGGTTGCCACCTTCGAGAATTGTGCGTTTGTGTGATATGCCAATCTTGAAATTTTATTGATGAAATCCTGACGACCGGGTGCATTCAAAGATGAACTAAGCAGAAATATACATTCAGGTATCTTACAAAGTTCTCCCGCCATTTAGCGCGCGGATAACGTACCACGCGAGATTGGGATGAGATGTTAGCCTGAGAATTGTGAAATAAATTCTGTACATAAACAAGGCTTTTGGCGATAATGATCGCAGGCCATGAGGGGCGGGGTATTAATGGAGCGATCACATAAAACAAGACAGCTGGGGTCAAGGCCGGCCATAGAGTGTTGCTTAGAAGGCCAGGGTCCCATCCCACCTAATAAATGTGGAGATGACACAGTTTGATAAACCGAGATAGTTGGACCAGCTCGTCACAGAATAATCCTTTCCCATAGAATACCAGACAGCGCCACCTGTCCATAATAATACATATTTGGTAGTTGAAGCATCCCGTGAGAAGCGAGACTTGGTGAAGCTGACTACACCTTCTCTATTAATCTTTAATTCTTATTACACAATATTATCTGGTTATTCATATTGACATTGTTGAATTATACTAACCTCCCTATAATAAGCCTGAATACCTGTTCGATTCAGGCCTGTCTTTAATGTCCTCATACATAATATGTAAATCTCTTATTACTGGTTACAATGTTAAACATATATAGTCAATGTGTGATCTTCCATTCCTTTGTTTTTAAAGCATCAAAAATAATTCTGTACCTGACACTAATATGTGTTTTCTTCTATGCTTCTCAGCCAACAACACACAGTTGGTGTGTATCCCTTCATTGAATCAGTGGCATATTGGACCATCATTTGCTTTCAACTCAAATGGAATAATAACAAACCTCTCGTTGACATTAAGGCCACAATGCTGCATCTGAACATCGTGATTTGGGTTTCACTTTTTCCCCTAATTAAGACATTTAGGTATCTTCACTCTCTCGTGAACCATGTGTAACGGGATGAAATGATCATTTCATATTTCACATCATATTGTCACATCGTAATGGTGGCTTCTCCTTACTAAGTTGTCGTTGTTAAAAGCCTTTCAACACCTGAGTACTTCAGCTCACGCAAGTCATATGTCTCCATGCATGCATCTGTGAGCCACGCATGCGCGTTGCAATCCACTCTGCAAATTAGTCACGATAAAACGTTAATTAAATATGTGTCAATTTTAAAGTTTAATGATTTATTTTCCTTGGAGGGAAACCATTACTGTCTTACACGCTCCCAATATTCAAAACTGGATAAACACTTATCCCTTCTTATCACATCATGAAAATACACCCCGAGGGTATGATTAATCATGAATATCCTGACCATGATTTTACACAATACCTTTTTGTTAGCTGTGTCAGAGAAATTCATAATGGAATGGGTCTTAGTCACACCACCAAACAACAAGTTGATTTAACGTCACCCATCTTGCCGTTAAGCTCAAGACACTCTGAGAAATGACTCGGATGGTCAACGGAAAACAGCCATAAAAGGCTGACTGAAGATTGAAGGCTCTGACAAAAGTGTGGCAACCACATTAACCCACCACCTAAATGGTTCTGATCTTTAGAGACCTTGCCTCAATTGAGGCAATTGCAAATCAATGTCATTTGGCTGCAGAGTTTACTGGCTGTGGGTATGGCAAACATGCACGATAGGTGAGGGTTCCTGGCCTGCAAGCTGACACCCTGTAATTCGTCGTCTGCATATGTCATTTCTAGCTATCTCCTGCAATACTGCATGCAATATGGTATGTCTTACGTCAGATACACTGGGCTCAAATCTAAATCACACACACTCACACACACACACATATATATATATATATATATATATATATATATATATATATATATATATATATATATATATATATATATATATATGATTTTATATATATAAAATCAAATTCTTTTTTGTTTCACATTAATTAAAACATTAACTTTCCATAGAGGTAGGCAGGTTGATGCTAATGATTGGTGCCTAAACATATTAGATTTATATGCGATATAACCAGCACTTCCAAAATGTTTCACAGTCTTTAGGTCCATTACCTCATTGAATTCAAATGCATAAAATGTGTACATTGACTGATATAAAGTGTACTCAGTTTGCACTTAACATTCACTCCCCAACTCGTATACAAGAATGTAAAACACTTCCTTTATTGTAATTTTGAAGTATAATCAGATATAATCGACATGACGTCATGTATTTTTATTCATTCAACATTCTACATATATCTGGTGAAATTTCGGGGGGTACAGAATTCAGAACATAACTACAAAGGCAAATGCCCATCCAAAGGGAAAGGCAAATACCTTTCAACAAAAGGAAATTCCCATCCAGAAAGATTTTATCTTTTGTAAAAACAGGTAGTACTGATGACAATAACAGTCTATAGCTATTGGCAGTTTAAACGAGGCAACCATTAACAGACTGACCTCTTCTTTAAAACAAACTCTATCACATGCAAGCAAAACCGTCACATGTAACATAAACCATTTAGAGTTATGCCTTAAAGGCACAGTATTTCAGCAGAGAAAGCGCTTACTCTGCCCTTTTCCTGAGAATCGTCAAAATAACATTACTCCTGTTTTTTAAAATGTGGCCAGGGCAAGACTGATCTGATAAATAAGTACATGTTTGCCATAATCACATGAAACATGTCTACACACACACACACACACACACACACACAGAGGATCCCTTTTGCAGGTGGGTGGTCCGAGTTTGCAAGTGATCACGGGGGCAGAAACCTGCAGCTAAGCAGCTAAGCAGCTAGCCCCGGACAATGATTCTGGCAAACTTCAACAAAGAACAACAAATAGTGTCCTGGCTTTATTAATGAGAGGTTAGATTAATTTAACCGAGGTTAGAGGTGAACAGAATCACTACTTTCTATTAAGGCCAGCATGGGGCAGCTCTGACTCAGCATAATTCCACAAATTAATATGTGTGTCGTTCTCTCTCTAATGACAGAAGTGGCGGAAATGTCATGATTAAAACTGATCCTTGAGCTTTGTGGCCTTGGCTGCAGCTCTCCGGTCTTGGAGACCTGGAAATACATACGCAGGTCATTTATCTTAGGCAAAGCGAGTTATCTGTTCGCAGACAAACAACTCCACAAACAATGTTCAACTTTCAATTGTTGAAAGTGCCATACTGTTGTATTTTGACATAACTAAAAACCATACGATCTTGGCAAAGATCTTGGCAAAGATCTACAGATTAAGGATTAATCTGTGGCATAGTTCTATTTGGCAGTGTACACATTTTGATTTGAGAAAAAAACATCGAATGTCAAGATAACACAGGCTGCTTTAGCACGTGATCAGCCGCTCTTATTTGATTAAGAAAAGTTACAAATATTTCAATTTGATTTTCACGCACCAAACTGACATAACAGATTGGTACAAATTCTGCATTGGAAAACTGTAGAGGCCACTTCCACAGTGAAGGGCTATTATTATTGCTTATTTCCCATGAAGTCCTTGTATAATTTATTAGTACTAGGCCTATCCCTCATAATTCAATGTACAATGAATATGAGAACAAATATAAGTCTGGTACCGCAGAGCAATGCCCAATGAAAGGCTAAGGATCCTTTTGGCTTTATATATATATGGCCCTTAACAAACAATTATGGGGGCAATGATAGGGTATGATAAACATCTGGATGCAGTTCTTTTTCTCAAGTGCATATGAGATTTACTATCTTATGTGTTCCTTGTCCAATCAGAGTGGCTAATGGCGTTATCCAGTCTCATTTAATGA
This sequence comes from Amphiduros pacificus, assembly GCA_949316495.1. Taxonomy (NCBI): domain Eukaryota; kingdom Metazoa; phylum Annelida; class Polychaeta; order Phyllodocida; family Hesionidae; genus Amphiduros; species Amphiduros pacificus. The sequence goes on along the minus strand of OX439002.1, from coordinate 49,779,241 downwards.
TCTGCCCTCCTCTTGATTTGAATATTCTTAATATACTTGAATATTCAATAACTGCAAAAGGGGTGTACAAATGTCCCAGTCGCCCGTACAAGTGATTATATCCTTGTATTCTTTGTTTTCACGCAATCTGCTTTTATGTGACCATCAAAATGATATGTGGCCAACAAAATATATCTATCAGCAATGAATTGATTATCGGAAAAAGCTATTAGCAAGGCATTTGACAAACATTGACATTATCATTCAAACTGTACGTTAAGAGGGTATGGACAGATATGTTTAAACTTGACCTTGAACGACGCCTGCTCACGTGATGTAGCCTCTTTCTGGGGTGAAGCATGTGACCCGGAGTACATCTGCTGGCACTTGGTATTTGTCTATGTAGTGAGAGCCGCTTAACATACACACATACGCCAAAGATGACGTCATATATAGTTATCACAACTGCTTTCTGGCACTTCTCCCTATGCCTAATTAGAACACAGGAGACCTATATTGCCCCGGGGTACTGAGCGATACTCTACAACTTGCAGATGTGTGTTTTTTCACTCAATATCTTCTGGAGACTGGGTGTGATAAGACATCAAATATCAACGCTCTGACACAGTCTTACAAAAGTTAGGTGTACCAAACTGGGACCAGTGCCATCTAACATAGAACACACAACTTTAGATGTGGATGGGAAGGAAACATATCTGAGAAATGCATCCCTCAAGAAGTAACATCTGTGCAATACATATATTACTCACGATTGAAGTTCACAAATGTGAACGAGGAAATCGCCACCTGTTGTTCTTTGATTTATTCTTATAGAAAACTCTATGTGAACCCCACAGCTCACCAATACTCTCCATTACGCTGTATTCTATTTCTGTCTGTATCTTGATTTGTCAAGTTGTGATGTTCTTTTGATTATATTTCAAATATTTTCCATTGAACTTATTAATGACTTTACATTCAAATAAGTTGATAGTTTGATTTCCATGACATTCATTTTTATTTAAGCATTTCAGTATTCTTAAAATCAAATCCCGTGAAAAAACCCCAAACACATGTATTGCATCTAAATGTATTTGATGTATGCTGTCATTCTCTATTCCTATTTCACATATAGGTTCTGGGATGATTTATATGTGTAGACAAACACAAATGAAATTTGGCTTCTTATAATTGTCTAATGGCATGTGAGAGGGTAAAGTATCCTATTTTCAAATAATTGTCTTCATTTATTCTAATTTAAATAACATGGTGTAAGACTCAAGTATCAAAATCGAATGGATGTCCAAAACACAGGTGAAATCTATGAGAATGAGGAGAATTGTGGAATAGTTAGGCCCTCCAGAGATTTTAGGCCCTTCAGAGATTTGTAAGCAACATTCAATTAACTTTCAGCCATCTTGATTGCAGCGCTGTCACAGCTTGGCCAGGGCTATCACAGATGATTTTGCCGCTGACACAATAGGTGTGAATGCTTTCGCTACTCCAATAGTTCACATACTATGCTTTTTCATATTGATTTGAGAATATACATGAAAGTCATGTATATTCTCAAACCAATATGAAAAGCACGTCATGAAACATTTCCAATTATTGCACGGTACTCAAAATACTAAAATCAACCAGGACCCAGCTTCCAATTAATATTACCTGGAACAGCATGTTATTATGGTTTATGATATATTTAGTATTTCAATGCCATTCAGCTAGAGTTATACAATTATATCTGTTCGAGGCCCTTGCCAATATGCTGCTGATAAATGTAAACTAACCCGCAATGACATACTATTTGATGTATAACAGTATGGTCAATTAGGACACTCTGGAATCTATGTATTATTGATAAAAGTTATTAAATGACACATCGTAATATGAAATACCACATGGTCTCATTTTCATAAACGTGAGCACCAGAGTGTCTGGTAACATTAAATAAGCTGGCGTCATTCCAAATTGATTTGATTGGTTTTGCTGCTGTTATTATTATAATCTAAATTTTCTTTTTATCATTAACACCCTATCTTAAGGTCCAGCATTCTGCATTACTGACATTTTGGCGGGAAAATGGACAATTAGGGCCCCGGCCGAGGTTTTAGTGTAGGGTCCTGTGTGGCAAATGGCACCTAGTTAGGTAGAAGTAGCGGTCCCGGGTCAGCCCTGCATCCGACTCATCTCGCTACCCCAAGTCCCCTGACACCTCCCCAGCCTCGGCGCTCAACTCATGTATCTTCTTGCTACACAAATAAATCGTGAAAAGACAAGCTTAATATCATAATGAAGACGCATTCCCCGGGCTTGACAGTCTGACCATACAGGAAATGGCCACCAAACTACAATGCTCTTTTTTCTCACTGGTTCATCCCGCTAATATAATGAAAGCGTTGCTATGGAATATTCTCTACTGATGTACTGATCAATATATAAAGAACTAGAGGGTATTTTCTCCCACAGGATTATATTACAAATGTTCATGATATGTCCTCAATATGTCAAAAGTATATAATATGACGTGACTGTTAAATGCTTTCTAAAGGCATGCTATCTTTGTGGTATGCATATATTTCATTATGCTACAAATATGGCTACGATGTACAGGATGTCACGTGGTCTAATGTAGGACTACACTGACCTTCAGAGTAACCTCTCTCAGACATCCATTGTCTCTGACAAGCTATGTCATATTATCACAGTGAATCAATCACAAGAACTGGGTGACGGGCTCCCTTTCTCAAAATCCCAGAGTCTCATATAACTTTTAGTCTTTTGTAGCAGGACATAACTTTCTCGGGGAAGGTGACAGTGACAGATGCATGACGGGGCCAGATTGGGGATGGACATATGATGTCATAGAGGTCGTGCACACAGACAGAACGTTAAGGACGGGACGTTTTTTTCTCCCGCCTGGAGCGAGATCATCGTCCCATCTCTGTGAACCTTTTGTCCAGATACATGACGTCAACAGCAGCCAACAAAAAAGCTAAATCTAACCTTTCCTAATTTCCCATTATGATTTAGTCATTAAACTATATCATCCGCAGATGCTTATAAGGCGCTTGCCAAAATAGAAAAATATAGTCAATTATTTCTGGGATATGAGTTTCTTTACCAATAAATTTCAGACCGTGAAACTGAAACATATAGTTTATTCAGCTGAAGAATTGTGATTCTCATCATTTGTATTTTTTAAATACATAGACACAATTACTGAAGATGATATTAATTTGATGGTATTTTAAAGGCGATGAGGATTCTACACAAATCCTCGTTCAAATCCCTTATTTCAAATTATCTTGAGACAAGTGTGGCGTGCTTCGTCTAAAAATAGAAAGACGCATCCCACTTACTGACAGTTCTCGTGTTAACGACAAGTGGGACGAGAGCGGGACAGTAAAATGGTGCCATTTCCTGTTTCATAATGCAGAACAGGAAAGTAAAGATAACTTTTAAAATCCTGTTTTATAAATAATTTGTTTACTTCCCCTTTTTTCCAATTGCGTGTGCTGTCTGAGCTGACGCTTTAGGAAATATTGGATAGGTCTTTTTCAAGTAATAAAAACTGAAAGGAAATAGAACCATGTTTGACTCTGTGGTAGATTTGGGAACGTATTTCGGATTTTGATAAAATATTCACATGAAGAAATCGTCTTCATTCATGCGAAATATTCGAATTCAAATACAATATAGATACTAACTAAAAAAACAAATTCAAATAAAATGTAGATACTAACAAACACACATACACACCACGCACACACACACACACACACACACATATATATATATATATATATATATATATATATATATATATATATATATATATATATATATATATATATATATAATCGTATAAACGTGTGGTTTAAGTTTATAAATGAGTACCTACATAATAAAACCATCCCGGCAATTCTTTATTTTGCAAATCAGTAGAATATATTGATGAACATCTGTAGTCACATCCTGTAGCAGACATTGCACAGACACAATGTATTGTGCATTAAGATTTGAATGGGATCAATAGCATGTGAACAGCCCACCACATCTTCATATAAATATGGAACAAACTAATCAAAGAGACTGCATCAAAATGCATGTACTTATTAGAGTTTATTTGTGTCTCCTTTGATTAACATTTTGTATCAGCGGCATTTTTGGGTAGAATTACATCTCATCAGCAGATTTTATTGTAAGAATTAGGAATGCGACAAGGACATGAGATTAATCAAAGACTATTGCCATAAATAGAAACAGTTCTTCGTGGCTTTCTTCTCATTTTAAACGTTTGCCCACTTCGTAATGTGTAATTCGCTCAAAGACCGTCCACACATGTGTATTACCCATTATTTCAAACCAAATAACCTCCAGCTTTCACAGAGAAAAATATATATATATATATCTGGCATAAGTCAGTGTATTTATTCTGTAGCATTCCTAGATCTAGATTCTCATCTTTGCGTTATTGGAGCCAATGGGCAAAACATAAAGAGAAATGTCTGCCTGCCTATAAATGAAAAGAACAAGACTCTATGGCACCACAGATGAATAGAATACGATAAAACATCACTCACAAATATATCAAGGCCCATGATCGTTGAACTGGACAGATAATAAATAAATCTTTGTGTATGAATATAATCTACACAGTATCTTGGTGCATGGATAAAGAGTGATATCAATGAAACATCAGAACACACTCATTATTTATTTACTTGATAAATATAGGTCACGAAGAATGCATGATTCCCAGGTAGTGAAAAGTGAATGTCCTTAGATAAAGCTTCAATATTTCTATATTCTGCTGCTCTTTTTGGTAGGGAATATATTTTATGATTATAGAAAAACGGCATCTGTTCTCCATTTCTATCACTGCTATCAGACGTTGTACATGGGTGGTACATGTCTGGGACAAGTTGAATTCATCACCAAAATGAAAGTAGGTAAACATGTAAGCAGTATTTGCTGCCTGAATGGAATTTGGGGTATTCAAATTGTAAAGTATAAAACATTAACTATAGAACAAATCACACAACAAATGTATAACACAACAAATGTATAATATATTGGAATGTATATAGTCATTCCAGTCACGACAAGATGATGAGTTCATGGAGACAATTCCTGAGAAAAGCAATTCTCCAAATTACGATTACACAGAGCAGTCCCATATGATTATACAGAAATGAATGTAACACCTAATAGCCGTATAGGGCTCGTAGGTTGCCAGAGGTTGATTAAGGGTCAAACAAATAAATGTAATAAACACTTGTACGTGTAATACCATTAACTCTCCCATCTCCCTTCAACTCCTATTATCTATTGTCAAATGACCTCTAAACATGACTGCACGCAGCCACCGCTTCAGGGCTGGCTATGCTGGTAGACTGTATATATTACTCCTATAAATATGAGTCTCTTTCAGTTTATTTTATATCATACTTTGCCTAATGATATATATAGATACATCACGGAATAGCAAAATATTATATAATGATAGAGAGGCGCGGTTCAGGCAGAGCCCAGGGGATCTAGCGGTTTTTCACACAGGAATATGTTGCCGACATTACAGTGTATTAGTATGTGTTAAAGTCCACATCCGAAACACATTAACTTTTCCCGGTGTATTGCCTCCCCAATCACAATTCTTACAGCCTAGTGCTCTGGTAAACAAAATTAAAACACAACATTGCGCCGAAGTACGATGCAGACGATCCCGATGGATGCGCCGCTTTACATGAATATTGTGGCCAAGCAACTTTGGGACCGATTTTTTGTCAGACTCAATGTATTTTTTGCAATCCTCCCTTGGCCACCTCTCCCCGAGGCATCTATCCTAACTGGAACCCCGGCCCGCCCGGCACTCTGAAGTCAGTCTACATAAATAGATTGTCTTCATGTTCTCTCCCATCTGCGGAGAGCCTATTTTGAAAGTAACAATCACATTCGTGCGGAGTTGAAATTTTGCCGTACAAGACAAAGAAATGAAAGACATAGCTTGGGGTGTCAGCCGAAAATAAATTCATCATCGGAAGTGTCACAAGTGGATGATTACAATAAATTTGAAACTGTGATATGACTTTTCAAACATTTGGATAATAGATATGCATGTCAAGTAAGAGAATGGTAACAAATGGGAACTTCCTTTTCAAAACCTCCTTAACATGCAAATATCACAAGAAATGATAATTTGTCTTAATCTAAACATGAAGAGAACGAAAGTGATAAAGTATGTCTACGAGAATACGACCCCTGCCTTGAAAGATAGGTGACGTTCTTGAATAAATCATACCAAATCAGTAATAATTATTACATTATGGCCTCAATCATGAAACTTTGCCAACAATAGCTCCCTAAAGACAAGAGTAAAAAGCGGTTCACTTCCTATGGCCAGTATCTAATGATGATAAACGACAGCAATAGAAAACTATTACGAATGGCCCCAGTAGCTGTAACAAGAGGCATATACATCACATGATTTGTGTCTGTATCGATATGGATGTTTGCTCTTATTGACAATGACCTTAAATGACTGTGAGAGAAGAATAGGGCAAGCCCTTTTTGATAACGATATTAACTTGTGACACATGGCATGATGTCTTGTAAATGCCTAAAAAAAGTTCTCTTATTAACTTATCTTTGCATCATAATGTGTCTCGCATGGTTCATCAATGACAATTTCCAGATGTCTTTAAATCCATTTGTTATGAAATTAAGATTTAAACAGTACGGCTGTATGCACGTCATATCTATCTATATTGCATTATGATTCTAATCTATATTTTGTCAAGAAAATATGTCTATAAAAATGTCACTAAAATCGTATATGGAAAGCAAAATGAACTAAATCGCATCTTATTTTTGGCTCTAAAAGCATAACCTATTCTCCTAATCTCATATAGAGGGTATAATATTTCTCCCAATAATTGCATATAACATGGAGATACCCATGAGAATACAGCAAATGTAGACACACAGCGTGTCACGGCACACCGTGCAGTGGACGTCTCGGGGTCTACCTAGCCTGAACTCCCGATGTCCATGGAAGGCCTTGACTGCCACAGGCCCGGCTCCTCCCTGAATGCACCTCATAATTACATCCTCCAAAACCAGGTACAGTATATTCACAAGTCATATTCGCTGCAAAATATGCCTCCCTATATTTAGACGAAACCTATTTTATCTGCAACAAAGGTACATGTAACATATGACAATGATATGGCAAAGCACTGTATTCGCCACATTGACAGTTCTCAGACATCTCAACATGCAGCCATTGTTCACTTCTGGTTATATGTTAATCACTGTCTACAGTAAAGATGTGGTGTTTGCTCTCACTCTTAATGTCATAACTGATGCTACTTATGACATAAGACCCTATATCTATTTACACAGTTAGGTAGAATTGGCATCGGTCCATATGGGGACCATAAAAAGAAACGTTTGCTTGAACAATAATGCACTCCAACCAGCCAAGTGAAATAATGTTATGCTAATAGACATGATTCATACAGGCAGTTCCATAGATGTGAAATTCTTCACAAAAATACTCACTAAATCAAAGACAACTATACCAGAAAAAGTACAGAAGTCTTCTATAGTTATGGCTTTAATTTGGGAAATATCAATAATACCAATAATTAGCTAGATAAGAGAATATTTCAAACTTGACATTAAATATGATTTTGTTTGCATCACATATATTTGTCAGAATAGGCAGCTCTTTGATTTGATCGAGAATCATTCTTATAGTCTCTATTTGAGAACTCTTAAGTAATACATTTTGATTGGCAAGAGTAGTTCATTTGCAGTGCATTCACTTGAAATGCACAGGTTGATATAGTTAGCGGAAATCAGCAACTCTTTGGTTAAGGAGTATTCTGGTTATCTGTCTTTGAGTACGTGCAGTAATTCATTTTGTTTGCCACGAGTGGTTCATTTGTAATACATTCATGTAGATTCCCTTAAATAAAATACTAATAAATGGTGACATAACAGCAGTTCACTCGATTTCACAGGAGTTATTCACATAAGTCAGTTTGTATTTTCAAATTACAGCTCACGACATTGCTGATAAGGAGGTTTGTAGAGAATCCAAATAGCTCAATTTGTCTAGTATGCTATGAAAGATCACTTTGTCGTTTTATAATGATACAATTTATTTTTACGTGTATTTTGCAGCCATCGTTCTCTTTAGCAAAAATGATATGATTTTTCATTTCTTAGATAACTCTGAATGACCCGCCTCGGCATGTTCACGAAATTATCATTATCATGTTATATTTCAAAGGCCTAAGTAATTGACATGCCCATGAGAGACGTGGCATAATTGCCCGAGGTTGGTCTTACATGTGTGTAGCTAAAATATCCAATTTGACCTGTTTACCTTTTTATACGTTATTTGGAAATAACCTCATCTGGTAAGTCATTCCTGACTCAGAGATAGTTTGGTTAGGCAGATCATGGACAGATTCATTGCTTGAGATACTAGATTGATTTTATTTATCGGGTAAGTTATTCTAGTAGTTAGGTTGATAGCAATTTGAAGTTAGCCCAGTAGGGTTTGAATGTGAGTAGATTGATGGGTATATAGTAAATCATTCCTGTGGAGCAGATAGTTTAGTAAGGCAGGGCGTGAGCAGATACATTGCTTGAGATACTAGATTGGGCCAGTTTATATGGTAAGTCATTCCTGATCATGAAGAACAGCTACTTTGGGTGGGTTGGATGTGAGCATATTCATACTTTATAAGGTAAGTCATTCTTGATGAGCAGGGTAATCACTTCTCGTGGCAAGAATAGTAAGTTCAGCGGTGGCTTTCTGAGTGACACACGGTCTGTGGCACAGTTTCTTAGGCTGCTAGAAATTGATTCAGAGAAGAACAGGTAATCACTGTAAATATGGCCAGGGTAGTTCATTGAAACCGATAGTGAATTGGGGGAATCGCAATTGTATGGCTTGGGGTGACTGGTTGTGCATGCCGCACAGACGGGACAGAATAAAGCCGACACCAGAGAGACATCATTATCTTAACACACAGGCTACAGCTTTAGACAGATCAGGAAAAAAACCAACCCTGTTTCTTTTAAGGTGGTTGTATATGGCGTTGGTCCTGTGGCATCCATTCATTCATTAGGTTGGAGGATACATCTTCATCTTTTGGCGTCAACACCAGATGGGTCTCAGACTCAGGGAGAGACTTTAAACCCATTGTGTTCCTTTAGCTTATGGTGGTCGGGAGTATTGATAAAGATTCCCTCATCTTTTTCCCAGTATACTCATCAAGTATTTAAGGTGTTAAGAAGTGCCTTCATCTCCCCTCTCGGTTTGCCTTAATGCAAGTCCCGGCTCTGATGGGTCTATGAAGAAGTGGTGGTGTTTACGTAGGTCAGTCGGGTCGGGGCTGCAGGAGTTGCCTAAAGTACACCTCAGAGACCAATCCTTATGGGAAGCCCACCAGATTACAACATGCCATAACTCTTCTTCCAGCCACAGTATTCTCTATGAGATATGCGGCTTATACATATGTGAAACAATGCCACCCACATGGGTAAACTATTCTACCATCATAGAGCTAATCAATAGTTTCTATTCGATCACATTTGAAATAATTATACCCCATATTATACTAAACCTGTTTTGATATCGTAATCATATAAACATATAAATTCCCATCTTCACAGCACACTCTTCTCGCAACTATGAACTAAATGATTGTTAAAAGGATAAACTGCTACTTCAGCTGATCTATCCCTGGTCACTTTATTTCAGAATTGGGCAGAAACAGAGGTCCTCTTTCTTGATCCCAAATGCATGACATCTAAGGGACAAGCGGGATTTCTTGTTTCCGTATGATAATACAAATAAACGGCTGTTGTGTTGCAGTGCAGGGCATGAGCGGTGCATCATCATATGCCTCTGAGGACTAGACCTCTTCCATATCCAGGCTTTCTCTGAGGTTGTCTAGCAAGAACATATGTGTTAACATAATGGTCTGCCCTCATTAATGCTTTTATCGTGGCTACTGTAGTATGTTAAAGTGGGATGATTTCATGCGTATGGCCATAACATTGTCTTTTTTATTGCCGACAGGTCCAATCCGATGCATAAAATGGCAATGGGCTGACCAGAATGGGTCACAAAAGTCACTAATCTAATTAGAAAGAAAGCCATTGGAAAGTTGCTTAGCATACACTGAAGATGAAAATACTTAATACCTAATTTCTATTTTGAATACCCTATTATTTCTGTATTCATATATTGTCATAGATTTTATTGCTGATATCTATCCATTTTTAAATATCCGGTGTTTATTGTTCTTAGTTTGATAATGCCATGTGTGTAGTGTCTTCTTTTTTTATGCCAGGAAATATACATGTCCCTTTTGTGCTATAAATCTGCGTGGAGACTTTGAGACTATAGATCTATCAACTATTCTTATCTTTCTAAGGTCACGTTGTAGTCTCAGAATGGTTGGAGGCCGATACAATGCAATATTTGAATGGCCGCCAGACGTTTTTGAAATCAACAGACATGACAAACATGAGGTTAATGTTATCAAGGTCAACGCCAATTGTACTGTGACCCTTATCAAAGGTCACAATTCTAATAGAGGTCCATGACCTAAGATTCTATATTTATCGATATGTGCTCTGAGGCTAAATGCCCTTTTTGGACCCCCCTGGAGATATGCTGGAAGAAATAAGATATCAATGAAGGTACAAAAACATGTGCAAAAGACAACTTGACAAGGACTGTGAGGTATGAATACAGAAGGTATTTCTGAAGTGCTATCAGGTGCGGGGACCACGAAACAAGAGGCGGCCAGGCTCATCGGCTCGCTCAAGGTCGGAGAGCAAACATGGACTAATGGATGGGGTGATTGTTGGGCTCTCCGCGCGCACTTGATAGGGCCGATGGAGCACTTGATGCCCGCTTAGCCCACAGCAACACATCACCATGCCGGCCCTCTCCAGCCTTCCTCCCGGCACACGAGTCACATACAGCCCTCGGTCCTCATCCAAGTCCTCATGCAGATCCTCTCCTAGTCAAGTGCACCAACTGGCTGAAAACATGACCTTGTGGGCCCAGCAAGCCGCCAATATGCTGACACCAGTCTGCTATGTAAGTGTGCCTGCCATGGCCACAATGTGGCGTGTACAAATAGTGCACAGATTCTATGAGCAAAAGTATATGTCCTTGAAATCTTCCTACAATATATCACACACTTAACACTCACACCAGAAAATACACATACATCAGGATCTATGACTCAGCAGAAATATTCATCGTATGTTTGACTCTGGTTTGTAATGGTTCTCACACCTGAAAACATATCAGGCGTTAATATTTGATCCTTTGTATCACTATTAGCACTAACAACAGCTTGAATGCAATGACCCTCAAATAACGGACTTCCACCTATTACAGTAGAGTAGAGTTCACAAAAGTTTAAAAGGGATCACTTCTCCAGAACTCACTTTGAGTGCTTGAGACAACAAATCAACGCTTATAGATCCTGTATATCATTGTGGATGAAATCCCTCATTCTTAGGCAAGTACATCAGTTGTGTCACTTCTTATCCATGAGTTGCTCACCTCGGAATCGGGTGGTTGATGAATCGCTCCCTTCATATAAGCATAGCCTTTAATATCACTCTTGTTTCCAGCTCGGATTACCAGAGAGATCAGGGTGCTGCAGTATTCGCTCCTCTTGTGGACGCCTGTTTTGTCGCTTTTTATATTCTCTAGATTAATATTTAATATGATAGTGCAAGTTTTTAGCGCTCTGGTGATGGATTGTGTGAACTAGGTGAGAAACGCAGTACTCAATCTTGTAAACATATCTCCATCACACTTCTCATGGACACTCAGGATTTAAAATATGCTCCAAGATCATAGAGAACCGAAATATTTACTTATACATCAAGACAACTCATCCATGTGCGAAACACGCTTTGCATTTACGATCAGAGATAGTCGGCCGAGGCCCTAAATTCTCTTTCATATTTCAGTACATTGTAGAGATATTTATGTAGAGTCAAATGAGAAGACAAAATATAAATATCATAGCGAGAAGACAAGTTAAAATCGCATAGTAAAGGTTATTTACAACATTTGAAATTTTAAAAAATACACATTATTTCTATACACTGTAAATAGTCTATTTAACAAATCCTATGTATCCACCATATTGGTCAAACCATTAATATCTCAGAAAAGGTAATGAACTTAATGAAGTATGCCCCTTTGATCATGTCAAGACATGCACTGGTATTAATGTGCTCCTTAAGCATTTGATATCTAATCCATCTTTATCTTTTAAAGTTCAGATTTCTGGGAATTCTATATTAGAAACATACGAGGGATTTGCATGTTAATGTTATTTTTCCTTTGGGGCCTCTTTCAACATGTACCTGGAAGGTCTTGCTTAACTCTCCCCAGTACTTACATATGTAGCTAAAGGTGGAAGTGAGTGACAAATGTGATTGGTGAAATAGACAACATGACATCCATTCTATAAAAAAAAAATATTCACAAGAGCTTTCTCGTATTCCAAGCAGCTTCCCGTGTTTTGCTTTTGTCTTGCCATAGATGTCTGTATATATTGGACAGCTAGATAGGAATTTTGTGTTACAAGCACTGCTTGTTCAATATGAAAGCTGAGCTTGAGCTGCAAGTAGAAATTAACAATGGTTTACTCACCTGCGCAAGTATATTTCACGAATATCCTTTTATTTCAAATGATGAAATGGAGGAAATATTTGACGTTGTCCAAAAGTTTATATGTAAAGGTATATTCCAAGTTCTCCTCACTCAACCTGTCAATGTAAAAGAAGAGAGGTTATGCTGGCTGCGATATGGCGGCACCAAGCTACAGGTAGAGAACAATGGGTTCGTAGACTGCCAGTCTGCTGTTCACTCCTCCTCTGTGTACACGAAAATGCTACTCTCCTCATACAATACCTCCTCAAAGTGGCAAAAAGTCGGACTTGTTGAGAAAGGAAAAATTGAATGTTAATTATAAAACACTTATGATATGTGTAGTGTTGTTGGTGGATGTGTTGCCGGTGTGAGTCCGGTGGATGCAGGCAGTAGGCGGGCATGCAGGCAGGCAGGCAGGCAGGCTGCAGGTAAAGGCCCAGCCACACTATGGTGATGTGTCAGTGTGCCGCCCTCTCTGCATCATATCATGCCACAGCCCAGCAAGTCAGCAGCCTTCCTCAGCAGTCACAACCTTCACCATGTATATCTCTCCACATGGCCTCCCACCAAACGTCCCCACACCTACTCAGCTGCACTCTAGCTTTAATTAATTCACCTATTGCTCTGTTTCACCAAAATGACACTGCACCTCTGCTTCGTTCTTCTTCGTGTTGGCCACCCTCAGTTGTGGTAGAAGCGCCGCAGTGACAGGCCATTCAACATGAGAAGATTCAGTTAAAATGCCATCAGTGGGTGCACGCCGCACCTGAGGGCCTTGTAGGATGTCCCAGCATGGACACTGATCATGCATAGTATACAGGCAGGCGTGGGGACCACCCCCAGGACAACACTCACCATACATCTCCCACACAATATACAGGCACCTACACCGTGATAAACCAGGGCAACTTTTACAATTTGCGATGGCATTAAGCATTTACATCTTGTCACCTAAGGTGAAGCAGTTTATCCCGCTGTTTTAACCCCACCCATCATCTGATAACTTTGGCATTCTTGTCCACACGGATTCACACCAGGAGAGTAGAGGGCAGCCTGACCCCACTTAAGATTTTGCCCATAATGATTCCCAAAATGGCCGCCAGACAAAACGCCTCATCATTTAAGTGCTTTTGTTACAGTGTCTGGTGTTTGTGATGCCATCCATGACGTCATGCAGATAAAAATACCTAATAATGTGCATGCGATGCTATAAAATATAATTCAATTTCTTTCAGTTTGATATCATTGTTTCACACTTTGATAATTGCTTTCACAGCCTATAGATCAGATGTTTGTTTGCTTGGGCGGCCTCTGACATTGAAACACACGTGTATTGTTAATGCAGTTCAACAAAAGTTACCGACCATGTTTACACATGAATAAAGCTTAGATATGATCTTTTTGGATACCCTTTGATATTTGTCCAAACATTAATCCTGTTCAATGTAGATCAAAAACTGGTTTGTCATGTTTGCATTGTAGGTGAGTAGGGTGGTAGATGAGGAGTGCGATACTGTTGATGAGAAGCTACTCTGGTAGCGGTCAATGCGAGTGCCCGCTAATAGAGCACATCTATTTACTTCCAACATGGCAGCTTTGTAGGTAAGACAAAACCTTTGCTTGGCTCCAACACAGCGAGAATATAAACCTGCAGACTCCCGTATGTGTCTCGAGCCAGAGGCCCCAAATCGTGTCTGCTTTCACATCTAGTATTTGAGCACTTGTTGTCTTTCCTAACCCCATGAGTCAGCATAAAATAGATTGAAATGTATTCGCTTGGACAACTTTATCCCCAAGACTCAAAATGTATTTGTGGTTATTTGAACCATGTACAAACAGATATACTGCACTCCAAAGTGCAAATACAAACTTGTGCCCTGGCTAAAAGGTTCAATTATTTTTTTACAAAAGAACTAAAGTGTCCTTTTAAGGTGAATAACTATCGTTTTTCCACGAAATGGTCCACATTGTACTGAAGGCAGACGATAATGACAATGACATCTGTTTGCAAGTTTCCCGCCAAGATATCTTCTGGTTAATTTTTGTGACCATCACCATGGGGCTTGACGGCACCATAGGCCTACATCACCTAATGTGAGTCATTTTGAGCAGAAAGATCACCAATTCCCTTCAGGTGTAACCTTGACCTTATAGTTCAAGGTCAACTCAGCGCTCGTATATTCATTCAAATGCAGAAAAGCAGAAAGTTAGTTCTGAAAACTATAAATTGTCCTGTACCACAAAGAGAGATACTCTATTTTAAAGGAATGAATCTCAGGCGTCATGTTGGTCAGGTGTCATGTTGGTCAGGCATCATGTTGGTCAGGCATCATGTTGGTCAGGCATCATGTTGGTCAGGTGTCATGTTGGTCAGGTGTCATGTTGGTCAGGAATCATGTTGGTCAGGCGTCATGTTGGTCAGGTGCCATGTTGGTCAGGTGTCATGTTGGTCAGGTGTCATGTTGGTCAGGTGCCATGTTGGTCAGGTGCCATGTTGGTCAGGTGTCATGTTGGTCAGGCATCATGTTGGTCAGGTGTCATGTTGGTCAGGTGTCATGTTGGTCAGGTGTCATGTTGGTCAGGTGTCATGTTGGTCAGGCATCATGTTGGTCAGGCGTCATGTTGGTCAGGTGTCATGTTGGTCAGGTGTCATGTTGGTCAGGTGTCATGTTGGTCAGGTGCCATGTTGGTCAGGTGCCATGTTGGTCAGGTGTCATGTTGGTCAGGTGTCATGTTGGTCAGGTGTCATGTTGGTCAGGTGCCATGGTGGTCAGGTGTCATGTTGGTCAGGTGTCATGTTGGTCAGGTGTCATGTTGGTCAGGTGCCATGTTGGTCAGGTGCCATGTTGGTCAGGTGTCATGTTGGTCAGGTGTCATGTTGGTCAGGTGCCATGTTGGTCAGGTGTCATGTTGGTCAGGTGTCATGTTGGTCAGGTGTCATGTTGGTCAGGTGTCATGTTGGTCAGGTGTCATGTTGGTCAGGTGTCATGTTGGTCAGGTGCCATGTTGGTCAGGTGTCATGTTGGTCAGGTGTCATGTTGGTCAGGTGTCATGTTGGTCAGGTGTCATGTTGGTCAGGTGTCACGTTGGTTAGGTGTCATGTTGGTCAGGTGTCATGTTGGTCAGGCGTCACGTTGGTCAGGCGTCACGTTGGTCAGGTGTCATGTTGGTCAGGCATCATGTTGGTCAGGCGTCATGTTGGTCAGGCGTCATGTTGGTCAGGCATCATGTTGGTCAGGCATCACGTTGGTCAGGCATCACGTTGGTCAGGCGTCATGTTGGTCAGGCGTCATGTTGGTCAGGCATCACGTTGGTCAGGCATCACGTTGGTCAGGCATCACGTTGGTCAGGCATCACGTTGGTCAGGCATCACGTTGGTCAGGCATCACGTTGGTCAGGCGTCATGTTGGTCAGGCGTCATGTTGGTCAGGCATCATGTTGGTTATAGCAAATATAGAGTGTCCATATAGAGTGGATTCACCAAAGTGGTGGGCGTCTTAAATATCTCAATGTTCTCAAAAATATAAGTAGTGCAAGTCTTTGACATGTGAAATATTCCCATATGATACATAGATTATGGGTATTCAGGTGAAGATGATCTGATATCCTTCGTATTTTGTGCCAAAGGTAAGTTGATATTTGAATAAAATACAATAAAACTTCTTTTTACGTGGTTGGGAACAAGTAAGTATATTTTTATATCTAAATGGCTGAAATAACTTATTTGGCAGAGTGCTTGCCGTTAGATCCAGGGATTCACGGTTCGAATCCCGCCCAGTTATCGTAAACTACTATAAGCAGACATTGTCTGGAATCAAGATATATAAATAACCTTTACATTTCTTATTTTATTTTGAAGTTTCGCCTAATGGTACAAATGCAATTGATTCCACTTAAACGTATGATCCAAAAATGTTTTGTATACATGATATACAGGTCAGAAAAACATAACACTTAAACTGATCTTTGACAAGGAGACTGATGCAGAGACCTGGGTTACTTTTATTGAGTATATGTTCAAAACAAGTTGGGATGTAAATATTTACAATGTTTCTGTGCTAATAAACTTAATTGTTCAAACTTTGACGTTTCTGGATTTGCACACATGCTGAACAAACTAATAACTGACATCCACTCATCTACATACAAAGTCTATTACGAGCTTACTTGTTATATTTTTTAATATATTCAATATAAAAAATATATATATGGCAAAAGTGTGTCATCTATTGGTCTTACCAAGAGTAATAGGCATAAAACATAGGTGATGCAACGCAAGAGTGAACGAGACAATGTATGCAATTCTTGCTAGACAACCTCTGTTCCTCACTATATTTAAAAGATTGTGCAATATTTAACAAAGATTGACCTCAACAGCTAAACATGGGGGAAAAGTATATCGATCTTCGATTGCACAGGATGATATTGTGCCTGTTTTCTCTTATAAGGTTGTAACTTGATTTGTGATAAGTTGTATTTTGAAGAGGTTGTGAGTTTACCTCAATTTTATGAAGATTTCCCAATATTTGGCCATAGCCAAGCTTCATTTCGTTTTTCATACCAAATAACTTATCATTTATATCTCAAATAAAGGATCATCCACTGATTGTTATTTCTTATGGTGGTGTAATTCATAGGGAATTAGGTTCCAGGCAACAAGCTCATTTGGAAAACGCACAAAGTATTTTGCTCTATTACTATAGATTAGTATTCAACCGTAAAGGCAATTCAAAATTCTTTTTCGATATATCCAAATTAGACTTCCATGCCAGTTTTCATCCAATTTCATTAAGTGGTCACACTTACCAAAAAAGCACTATCTTGCATGTGAGAAGCTGAATACAGCGAGCATACTCACATTGGCTAACACCATTCCTTGGCAAAGGTTTCTCACATATCACATGATAAGGCAGCATCCAGAGACTATCATGGTTGCTTGACACTCTTCCTTGGCAAAGGTCTCTCGTCCATCCAGCGATTAGGTGCCATTATGAGACTATCACCTATAAACGACGCTTCTCCACGGAGGCTAGCATGGGATATATACGCCTATATTGAGACTGGTCATTAGCCTTGGCAGCACCTTTCTTTTCTTAGAACAGTATCACATGTCCTATCTGGAAACCTTTACAAAGTTTGAAAAAGTCCTGCTCTTTGTAACATTTTAACGCTGCTCTGGGAAAGTGCGGGGTATGGATGGTCCCAGAGAAACCCTTTGTGCATAATTTTATGGCGATCCTTTAATTCAGTAGTAAATGTCTAAGAAGCTTACTGACGGTTATTTCCACATACGATGAGCGCAAGATTATCTATGATCAAAGGTATGTTATAACTTAAAACGCCGCCATGATTAAGGTAAAATATAATAGTAGTGGCCTCCTTATGGCTCACCGTGGATAAAAGAAGGGTATAATTATTATCTTAAATCATGAATAGGCTGAAACTGAAGTGTACATTGGTGTAAAATCCATGCTTTATATACAGCTATATCAGTCAAAACCACGTTCCGGTAATATCTGGATAACATGATAAAACCTACATTGTATTTCGCTTGACCATTAGTTTGGTTACGTTATATGTGGTCTAAAATAACTCTTGATAATAATATTTTATCAGATATGTTGTGATGACCTCCTCTTAACGAAATCCAAGGTCATGAATAAATCATGCTGAAAGGAAATGTTAACCAATCTGTTCCAAATATATTTTTGTAGGTTAAACCTGCACGGTTCAATTATTTGTTGTCGATCATTCAATGTTGAAACGCATATCATAGGACTTAGTCATAATTGGAGATGTTTGCAAATTGGCTAGCTGGCCACTGTAATAACTGGCTACTGTAATAACTAACTATTGTAGTAACTGGCTACTGCAATAACTAACTATTGTAGTAACTGGATACTGTAATAACTAACTAATGTAGTAACTGGCTACTGTAATAACTAACTATTGTAGTAACTGGCTACTGTAATAACTAACTATTGTAGTAACTGGCTACTGTAATAACTAACTATTGTAGTAACTGGCTACTGTAATAACTAACTATTGTAGTAACTGACTACTGTAATAACTAACTATTGTAGTAACTGGCTACTGTAATAACTAACTATTGTAGTAACTGACTACTGTAATAACTAACTATTGTAGTAACTGACTAACGTGGTAACCGACCACTGTAATAACTGGTAACTGTAGTAACTGTTCTTTTTTCATTCAACAGAAGCAGACAGATCACCATATCATATCGCTTTGGTGGTACTCGCGTTCCCTCCTTCCTTGCAAACAAAAAAGATCGTTCTATAAAGTTGCGGTGCTTTCATTCAGGTCTACGCAAACCATCTGGAAAGTATTAAAACACTTTAGTTATTGGGACATTCACAAGATATTAAGATTCCTGATGTTTTGCACAAGTTTTTATCTACGATAATAAACGCTTTTGTCATTCCACATGGACCATCCATTGATAGAAAAATAAACGTCCAACCAGGGGAAAACAAATCTTGTAATCAAAATACAAAATGCTTCACTTTACTACTATATTCCACTTAGTATGCACCCATTTGCAATGCATCCAATATTATATATCGATATAATCTCATTTTGCAGTTTTTGCTTTCTCTGACTATGATTAATTGATGCAGCCCTATATGTGAGTTTCTTCGATGTTATTGCATTTCCACGTTTTATAAAATGCTTATCGTGCTTCTAAGACAGGCAACTGTTGTCTTATTGGCTGGTGCTGAGTTCATTTTAGGCCTGGATATGATTTATTGTTGGAAGACATAAGAGCTGATAGCACAGCAAAATATACGTGATATGGTGAAGATGGCAAATTGCAATTTTATTCTTGGGAATGTTATTTTATGTTTCGTTTGATTTACAAGGACATTACTCAAAATCTCTTAAAACATTTTGTTCTTGATAAAAGAAATTTAGAAGCGAGATTGTAGAAATACAAAAGCAAGTGAGATTTTAGAAATTCAAAGGCAAACGTGCATGTGGCAAATGATCATGAAAAACTTAAGTTACCATCATTATTAGCATAGGAACGCAACATAGATAGATTGATCAACTTACAAGAAGTGTATCATTTAACCTGAATTTGCCCTTTTAATTCATTTATAGGATCTTCCTTCCTAAATAACTAAAATTAGACATGTTCTTCTTACAATTACGACGCCTTGACTTTAACCCACATAAAGAAAAACATGTTTCTAATTGTTTTGGTTTGATTTGATTATTTAGATGATTCTCCTTACTTATTGGTATAACAATACGTAATTTCTTGACTTATGTCACAAGCTTTAGCACTTAACATAGTTGTGAAATGAGAAGAATAAGGATAATAATCCAAACAAATCCTTTGGATGTCACCAATTTAGAAAAGTAATGCATTTGTAGCAGATATCTTCTTTTCTGGACAAAAGTACATCTGTCAACCGGGAATTGAACCCCGGACCATTAGTATGACAGTCGTTTGACCAACTCAGTCACATTCATTTCAATTAGGTAACAATAGTATGGATACTATTCATGAACGAAATAGTTTAGATATTAATATTTCTTCCTTTCTTAATGTAAAATAAGATTTTGTAAATATATTTATTATTCCATTTTTTTCAGAAAAGCACATGTACAATTTCAATGTCCCATATATTGTGGATGTCCAGGTGGGGGAGTATTTTATACCAAATATAGGTATTTCGCCAATAGGATGACGAGTATTTGCCAGTATGATGATGAGTTTACCAGAGAGACAATATTTAGAATGATTTTTCCCTTTGGCTATGACCCGGATGTGTACCTTAGCTACTTCCGGCCATCCCAGGCTTGATTGCTGTATAATGCCTTCTGAATCAAAGACCGAGATAGATTCATCCAGCAATATACCGAGGGAATTTCTTACAAAGCCAGATCAATATGAATTTAAATAAAATGCAATTGCTAGTACCACAAACGACCAAATTTCCAGACGTGATTCAGGGAGTGTAATTTGTCGTGGAGACGCTGTGAAGACGCTGGTGGGACCTGACCTCATCCAGAACATACAATCTGCCTCAGTGAATGCTCACTCATATGGACATAAGAGAGAGTGGTCGATAATATAAAAACATTCCTTGCTTTTAAAACATAACCATTCAGAATGTCACACCATTGCCCTGTGCTGTCACGCCACTCTGACTAATTGTTGCCACAGTCAGTCATATCACCAAGAGTTTATAGTTTCACTAGAGCAAGTAAAAATATACCTAAAGTTTTTTTTTTCCGGAGTGGTGCTATCATGACCAAGTGTGACAACTGACAACATACAAATGTGGCCATTGCATACATGTTGTAATTACAAGGAAAGGACCATACAAGTATAGGCAATCCCTTCATTCCCGAGGCAACATTCAAGATGTGAGTGACAAATCCAAACCCAGCACTGATTTGCTGGTAATTAGGTATTAAGGATAGTGAAACACCATAAATCTGCAATGACACATCTTTTAGCAGTCTGACAAAGTGTCATGAAAATTTACATTAGCTTCAACAGACCGGGCCTATACCTGTCGTCTTGCTTTCACAAAAGGATATAAAAACATCAAAGATGTGGACCGAATTACTTGATGATTGTCACAATCTCATTGTTACAACTTCAAAGATTTTGTGGTATGCACAAGAATCCCGCTAGAGTGAATTCAATAGTTTCAATTTATGTTGAAATTAGGTAGTTTTGATATTCAATTCCAAACTAAACTACTATATTCCGTATATCTGCCCCATGCTCATTTGTAAAATGCCTTTAACAATCACATCTGAAACAAGCAAATACAAAGGAACAAAAATCTCATCTTCTCCAAAGAGACCTGCATCATTTTAAACTTTGCCTACATTTGACATGCTATCCAACTCTATCATGGCGTTCAAAGACAACTCCTATGTTCATACATTTATATATTGCGTGATGACATTTCTTGCTCTCTCACGTCATGGCCTTGGCCATTGGCAATATCCGAAAATGACCTTAATGATTTCTTTTGTCTGACACATATCATAAAGCCCATCCCCCCCCCTTGATTCAAAGATTCCTTTCTGTTATTACTAGAAATATGACATTGATAATTAATTACGGAAATATTTGACTTCACATTATACAATCTCTGATACTATATTTTTACCATACGACAGAACTGATAAAAGGTGTTTTTGCTATCTAGAAGCTATTGTGGTTTGGTTTATATTTCTGTAAACCCACTCCATTGCATTGCAATTGACTTCCAGTTGACTTGATGCTTGGTCTATCGGTGTTGTCACTTTATATTTTATCCAAAAGTGAGCCACAATTACAGTTTTCATGAAATAAGATTTTCAAGCATTTTTTCCTCACCTAATATAAATGTTCATACCCTGAACATTGGGATGAAATGTTATTACCCCATCATATTACCCCTACATGTATTTCTTCTCCATTTGGAAGTAGATGAATCTTCAGTTAAAATTTAAAACATCCATCCAAATCATCCACTTTGTCAATGATCTTGTACAAACAACTGCTTAGTATAAGTTTGCTAACAATGGGGCACCTTCAGATTGGGATACTGAAGTAATTTGGCTGACAATGGGACACCTTCAGATTGGGATACTGAAGTAATTTGGCTGACAATGACCTGTTTATCCATAAGTTATGGACCACAACAATGATCACGCGAGTACAGCATAGTACTTGGCACCTTCGGCAAAACATAATAAACATGGCAGATTTATCGTGGTTAATTTCAAGGAGGTAGCTTCTTTGTATCACAATTTCATGACTACATATCTGCCTGGGATATGTAAAATTGCGCATAACCTCTCTCAACACTGTGAGTGGTGAGCAGACGACAATTACAGGCAGATTTACCACTGACAAGATACCAAGGCTGAAATGGCTAAGGCAACAATATCAAGAGGAAATATTTGATTTCTACTTCTCTCCGGTTTCACAAAATAAGCATAATGAGTTTGCTTGAATTTGATCAGCTAATATTCCTCATTGCCTCTTTCAACCATTTTTATATTTCTCATATATGGTTCAATATGGTTCTAGTGCAAGTTGAATCATTTTTCTACTGATATATTATGATATTCTAGTGCAAGTTGAATCATTTTTCTACTGATATATTATCAATTAAAAACCATTTGATTTTTTGCAAGAAGAAAGGGTCACTGAGAAGCATCTACCTCATATTATCACGCAATTATGTTAATCTTGCTTGAATCGTCGGTTCCAGTGGAAAAATCATCTTTCTACAACCGACGACAATATAGCTTTGGACAAGCAGAGATAAGACCACACCGGTAAGATGGCACCTTACCATTTTGGGCCTTCCACGTAGTAAGGAGGATTTTACAATTTAGTATGGCATAAACTGGACACCTGGTGGATCACAAACGTAAGTAGTGAGAATACTTACTTTGTCATAGATATGATCAAATTGCTAGATATAGCAAGTCTGCAGAGTCAAGTATGACCTTCCGGCTATGATATTTCTGGTATATCCGTTGGTAATTTAGAGGTAAAATGGCTAAATCAGTTGAAAATTTATTTGGTTGAATTAGTTGAGATTTAATGCTCAAAATTAGAAATCTCTGGAAGTCGGATCGTTTTGTTTCTGCCTTATTTAGACTGGAGGTGGGAACTGGTAGCGGGAGAAATTTGATTATTCAAATTTTCATACAGGCACATCATACACAGACATTATATTGTGCTTAGGGAAATTCGCATTTAATTCATATTAAGGTAGATTTCAATGAAGAAATCACTTCAAAAATGAACAACGTAGTACATGAAACGTGAGCGATAATCAAGCGCCTCTTGACGTCGTACTGTGATGTGTTTTCTGACCCTGTCTGCCACTTCAATCAGCTCGACAGAATCCTATTATTCCACACGTCTTTTTGTCAAAATATGGCTAAATGTATGATGGCGGTGGAGAAAACGATCGCAGTGCTCACAATTATCAATATACCACGATGCTCACCTTTTCTGAAAGTAAGTTCCCCAAAAAAATATTTATATGTTGTTCTTTTTTTAATTCAAGTTCCGCGATATTGCGTTGAGCGTAAGACTCTAAGGTATGTTTTTAATTGCGCAGATGACTTTACCGGTAAGGAGAACAGGCAATTTTATAGAATGGTGTAAATTTTAAAGACTATATCCCAAATGCATTTATGCAAATGCCAAATAATTTCTAACAATATCTTAAATGAAGCATTGCTTCTTGATAATTGACTCTTTATTCATATTATACACCTAGATGAATGAGTGCACCCAAGGCAGAGAACATATGATATGGGAATATTGAGGTAATTATCAGTACTTATATATTCTGGTTATTTGTACCTGTGGCTTCTCCTTATTGGTTGTTTCTAAATGGCTTTCCATTTGACCACCAAATATACCAGTATATAATCAATATAAATTTGCCTCGATATATAATGTAAACTTGAAATTTGAGTAAAGATATAAGCTAAGACAAATGTACATATTCACCAGTGAAATGCTTCAATGTGGCAATTGTAAAATGTCTTCAAGAATGTTGGCTTTAATAATGGATATATTGTCAGTTATAATACCAATTCGTCAATGAAATAAGAACAAGAATGTCTACATACACGTGTAATTTCTTCAAAGACAAAAAAACATGATTAGAATAGATTGAAGCACTTGGAATGAGATTGGCCACATTTCTGGGTGTGCCAGCCATTCAATGAGCTGGAAATAATCTCTGAGCTTAACATTGGCCGCACCAGATTAAACACGAGGTAGAAGATATGGCTCAGTTTAGCCTCATGCACCATTTTACGGCAGACAGGTAGAGAAAGCATGTCGCCCAATCAAGATATGTCATATTTCAATATATTGATATAAAACATAGATTTAACACAGCAATAACTGTCCGTTATACTCAGCATAGATAAAGTGTTGTTTAAAATACCCCTCGATGATATAGTTTATCAGTTGTCATGCAAAATTATCTGTATTTAATTTTAATTTAATTCAAATAAGCTTTAGATTTGCAAGGAAATTTTATATAAATTTATACCATCGACCTGGCAATAACTACAAAGTTACAGTTGACCTCGAATGTAACCAGGTTTACCTGCGTCACAAAAACATCAATATGTTCTTACAGGGAAATAAAAGAGACCATATATGTTACTAAACATACAGGTATAATAATTATGGTGGTATGAAACATAAATCAAGAAGTAGACATCGATTATTGTGGCGTCGTTATATGTCGTCTGGTTGGCATGTGGTCAGCAAAATGGCAGCCAACGATGTGACCCTGACGACGATTTACAGATCTGACTTCATAAAATCTGTATTTCTGCAAAAGGCCCTCTAGTATGTTCTAGAATCTAATAAAGCAAAGTATTGTATATCAATGGAGACATTCTATTTTGGTTATGTGTAACGCCCGTGGCCCAAGCACGCAGCTCCCTCTAAATAAAACAATTAAAGTTCGGCGATGAACTTGACTGGCTGAGAGCATTATTTCACCTTCAGGACGACCCCTGATCTGTTGTTAGTGTAGATCGTTATTTGTGAAAATGTTGCAAATCATACACATTTATTATTGATAAGGGGTTTGTACCGATGAGCTCTGATGGTTCAGGGCAAATGCATGAGGAGACAGAGACGGAACGAACCGTAATGGACCCGGGGCATGATTTATTCCCAAACCCTCTAACCTCATGGCATGCTCGCAAACTGACCTGCAAATTTGTCGACCCCGCGCATACAAATCTTATTTCTGGTGGCTATAGGTGGTTTTGACCCCGAGCTGACCTCAAGGGGCATCACCATTGCGCCACACAGCAAGCCTATTAGTGGTTGACAATACAAGAAGAAATGAGGCGAAAACGGAACGGTGCGGCAAATTGTCGCACTGGAGCAGATTGCCACAGGGGTAGCACATCCTCCCATAGTCTGGCAAGCGACTGCATTCTGCTCAATCTTGCAAAGTTGGGGGTTTACTGGTTGCTAAATTGAGGCTTTCTATATCTAATTTAAAGATACGGCCTTGACGCCATGAATGGCCTGCTGATCTTTATTCCACTATCAATTCCATGTTTTATGGTGTCACATGATCGTACCGAGGCTGTCATATATTTTTGAGCGCCATCTTTATCTGAATCCCAGGCTGTGTTTTTTGTAACATGGCTGGGGTAACTTTGTAACAGTCTGTCTCCCCGGGATGAGAGCCCTATATCAGCAAGCCTGGCGGAAGCGGAATGTCTGCTGCTGCACTTTTATCAGAACTTGATGTTGTGACTACTGGCCTTCATTTGACTCTGGCCTGTGCTAGCATTGTATAAACGTGAAACACGTGGTCTGGCGATAAATAAACAATATCTAAGGAACCCCACCTTGCCGAGCAGACATGCGCATCTGGCGGCCAGCCAGCAGGATGCAACCCGTGCCATTTAAGGCTGAGAACAGTGGCATTTCGGGTGCGGGCGCTGACCTATGCCGTGCGTTAGTTACTTTGCCTATTCTTCGCGTTGTCTTGGGCTTTTCAGATCTAATACAGGTGAAAGCCAGCAATATTGTCCGGGTGTCAGGTGTTCGAGGACAAAAGATTCTTTCCTCTCATTCAGTAGGGATGAGCTGTTTAGAATTACAAGTCCTGCCATTGTTGAACGTTGAACACAGCTAACCACATTTAATCTTATAATTCTTCAGGCATAGCTTGTTTACCATGAGGTTTAACAATTATGTGAGATAATATATAAATTCCTTAGTTTTCCATATTCTAATTAATTATTTCAATTATCAAAATGTGCAAACGTCCCCAAACATGTCTGACTTGCCTGGCTTGCCGGGCTGGGTTAAAATGTGGGTTGAACATGTTGACGGAATACTGTCCTGTTTGGATCAGGGAGAATTACATCTTGAATAATGCCACTATTAATAGACGAGTAGAGATAAATAGGACTCCTCAGAATGTAGTGCCAATGACAGTGACCAATTTTAAGGCATACATCCCCTCCCTGGTTCATCATTACATAGGCGCACCAGCGGCTCTTAACATTATCCCGGATTCATTTCTACGGATTAAGCGGGCCAGACGTAGATTTATAAGCCGGGAGGGCATGCATATGAAGAGGCTTGGGCACGTCTTGGCTGACAGCTGGACGACACCGGCTAGGGTCTGTCTGAGGCGGCCATTAGCATCTCATTGTCCCATCATGACCTGGCTGTATATGTAGATTAGGTCGCCACATTCTCCGCGAAGCACACCTTTACCCGCCAAGTCTCGTCCACGAGGTGGCGCCTTTCAACAACCAAGCGGAGAATTCTTATCCGGGTCTTATTGTGTCTCACCATTGAGATCTGCGTCACATATATGTAGACACCTTTCAATATGTGTTAATATGTAAGATTAGGTTATAGTATAAGTTATATTTAGAGATGATGTGAAGGAGAAATACTACAGTCTTCGACAAGAAATCTGCGGGCAACCAAAGTGATATGCTTATAAAGTCATTGCCAAGGTCAGTCGCTCTGTTGACCATTGGAACAGATGCACGTTTCATGTGTTTATGCTTTAAATGCAAGGAAACTTAAACTCGTATCACTCTCGCCACACTTTGTATCCAAAGTAGCCCGATATCCTTTGCTAAAATCACCTACTAATATTGCAATACGCCCTTGATATGCACCACAAACTGTGATGTCCAAAATACATGAATTGTCTCCAGGACAACCTAATGGTCAGATGATGATTGACATTTTGATGTGAGTCTATATGATTGAGGGGTTTGAATGCAAATGTCAACATTGTGGTTGATACTCAATATCATCTCCTATACTATAATTACTGACCTGGGAATAATGCAAGATCTCGTGCAGGGAGCTTGTCCTCTTAACTAATTACGCAGTTTGATTATAAGAATGAATTGGTGCGAAATTATCAATCAATCTCCCAACCCGAAGCTTGTGGTGGTGATAGCCACGAGTTTGATTACGACTGAATATTGATTGCACCAATCAATTCATGGTTTGTCAGTTTGGAAATTGGGATTATGATCATCACTGATAATTCGCATCCTCACAGCAAGACAATGGACCCAAATTTACGGTTTAGTGTTCAAAGTGGAAGTAAGCTTATAAATTACATACAAAATTCAAGCGCTTTGATCAGACACATTCTGGTAATAGCATTATATAAATGTATGTATTAGCACTAAATATGTAATTATATACAACTTAAATAAAGAAAGCTGTTTTTATAGTTAAACAAGTAGAACAAGTAGATCAAGTAGATCAAGTAGAACGAGTAGAAAAAGTAGATCAAGTAGATCAAGTAGATCAAGTAGATCAAGTAGAACGAGTAGAAAAAGTAGATCAAGTAGATCAAGTAGCACAATTAGATCAAGTAGAACGAGTAGAAAAAGTAGTTCAAGTAGATCGAGTAGAACAAGTAGATCAAGTAGAACGAGTAGAAAAAGTAGATCAAGTAGAACAAGTAGAACAAGTAGATCAAGTAGTACAAGTGGATCAAGTAGTACAAGTGGGTCAAGTAGAACAAGTAGATCGAGTATATCAAATAGAACAAGTAGAACCATACATGAACACTAAATCAAGCTTTGCGTATGTAATAAAGCGGTCTTATAAACGGACGCTTACATAATATTAACGTGGATCTTCGCTTAAACACCATGGCAACCGCACCATAAACATAATCTCCATAACAATGTAAGTGCAGTAAATGTACAAATGCAAGCTTACAATAAGCATGACACATATGTAAAGCCCTGAGAGATGTGCCGTTTGCGTGTATGTTGTGATTTCTGAGGTAGAAGTACCTCAGCATCAAAGACAACCTATGTCTGTGATTCGTGTCATGAGGAAGAAACCGGGGGAAAGAATGAAAGCAATAAGGCCAGATTAACTAATACCGCAGAGTTCAGATTAAGAATAAATATCTTATAATCACCTTTGGGAGATCAATGACATATAATTTTTGTGAGAAAAGACCTCTTATGTTAATAATGTGTGGACACAATCTTCGTTCCGTTTAATTTTATTTTTGTTTTTGTTTTTGTTTTTCAAGATCATATCGTATTATCCCAGCTACCTACCATATCCAGCCTGTGTTTTTTTTATATATTTCTTAATGTTCCTACGAGACCTATTCATGCTTTATCGTATTTGACCTTTATTTTGAATCGGAGAAAACACTCTAGTGAGAGTTGACAATCAACACTTACCTGGCCAAGCTTCGTTTTTTATCAAGACTATTTATTCTCAGCAGCTAGTCAGGTTCATTGGAGTGGACTGGATGAGGTCGTGTTATGATTTGAGAGTGGACGCTTCCTGCAGTCCGGCCAGGTACATTGTGTACTATATGTCTTGTCTTCTCGTGTGTGCACAGAGTTATCATTATTGTCGACAGTGTGATGTGCATCGCGCCATCTGTACAATTAGCACATCACAGATAATATTGAATTGAGGCTTAGGATTTGTCGATGGAAAGGGCAATGCATCTGGTTATCTCTAAAATCAGTTCTAAAGTGTTACATGTTGTGCAATATTCTTTTTACACCTGTCAGTGGACTTTTAATTGTCAAATATTACACTTATATGGTTTGATAGTCCACTTCACTTTATGAATCAAATGTAAATATGACAGTCACGTGACAAGGGTTGGTTGCCTTGGAATCGGCGCCGAGGCTTTCTGTGGCGCTTTGTGAAGATTTCATCCACTTTGAGAAGATTATTTCCCAGTCCTGGATCAGCGCTGCAGGGGTTTGGTGTCTTTGTTGATTGGGAGAGGACAGGCAGATTCTCTCCATAACAGTTCCCACACATATATACCAGAGACATTCACTGGGGAAGAGTCTGTCTGAAGAAGGAGCTCAAAGATGCCTTGCTGACACAGAGAGGATTGCTCCCCGACTAAGTGGCGAGAAAAGACTTGTCTTGTTGTGTTGGGTCTTCAAGAGAGGCATCCCTCCTCTTCTGCCACTGGGATTCTATATTAAAATCAAAGTATCATAAATGTCAGCAGATCTGCAGTGTTGTGAAAGCCCTCCCTTGGGCAAAAAAGGTGACATAAGTGTCCTCTGTTTTGCTGCTATATATCCTGGCATAAAATAATGTATTAGCTTTTATGATAAGTATAGGTTATTTGCAGATGTTGCAATATGAGGGCTTGCTCTGGTATCATATACATTCGTTGCATATATACATTGACATTTGATACTATGGTAAGGTTTGTAATTCTGAGAATATCACTTTTGGATACAATATATTAGTTCACCAAAAAGAAATATTCACTTTCTTTCAAGACACAATAATCTATCTCATATCACCAACATAGCTTAATATATAACTAATTGTTAAATTCACAAAAAAATAAACTTGGACAATTTTTTTATATATAATGAATCATCAGTTTCCCTAACCATTCCAAAGTGGATTTGAATGTCATCAGGTGGTACCAGTCCTTATTATCAATAATATGGAAGCAATTTTCCTATTATGAAACGTTAGTAATATGTGGGACACATGACAGCAAGAACTGCTTCAGCGGGACCGGCCGTCAGCGCGCATCAACTCTATACTGCGTCAAGAGAGATTTATGTAGTATGATTCCTGACAACCAAAATGCTTGCATATACAACCACGTGTGCTTTAGACAATAACAAATAGATTTGAGAAGTGCACAGATGTACAAAAATAGATGATAATGTTATAAGTTTGTGATAATTGAGGTGAGCATAGCAACCCATGCCAAACTAAAAAGAGACCATAAGAAATATTTCATGGGAGTATAAAAACACAGAGAAACTGATGTAAGTATAACAGAACAATAGTGAGTTGATCATGGAATAATGTGAGGACCATAGCAGACCATATAAGAGTAATAGGAGCACTGCATGTAACCCAAGCAAATATAACAATAGGACAAGTGACGTAGGAAAGATAAGCGTAAAAGAGAGAAAAATACAGAGATATGAATAGTAATTTATGCGACCGTACTGAACAACTTTCCAATATGAGCAAGTCCTATTTTTGTGAGAATAAAACAATATGTGAATTAAATAGTCATAATTGTTCAAACATATGTATATAAATAAATAGCAAGCATTACATGTCATGCACTAAAGAAGCTCTAAGGCAATCTTGTACCGACTTCCGGTTACCATGTTTAAGTGCTTTCACAGCTTGGCTACAGCTGACACAAATTATTTTGACCTGTGCACAAAAGAGGTGAATGCTTTCGCCGCTATTCCATATTCAACTGTTTAATCTCCAGCTATGATTGCTCCAAATTTCAGTGTCGTGTCTCGTAAGTCAGTTATATTCTATTATGGGAAAATCACATCATGTTTGAAATAATCCAAAAGCAATGCAAGGCAACCGACGCAAGGCAACCGACGCAAGGCAACCGACGCAAGGCAATCGACGCAAGGCAACCGAGGCAAGGCAACCGACGCAAGGCAACCGAGGCAAGGCAACCGAGGCAAGGCAACAGGTTAGATTTTTAAAGTTAGAAAAACTGAAGGTGACATATATAGCGCAGATTCCAGACAATATCTGCTCATAGCTTTTGAAAGTAAATGACCAGGATTCGAACCGAGAATCCCTGGGTCTCAATGCAAATGCTCTGCCAATTGAGCTATTTTGGATATAGATTATACTTAGTCCTCGAGGATACTTTCTTGGCACCTTTTGAGAAAATAGGATCATAAAATGGTCATTTTCATGGTCACACAAGTGTTTATTGCCTTCAGAATGCAAATGTGGCGCCCGCCTGATAGTCTGCGATTTTCAATGTATACATCTTGCCAAACAAGTACACAATTAAAAAATCAGACTGATAAATCGTGCTTGTGGGACACCATATAGCAGACAGTCCATTCCACTGATCTGGACCTTCTGCTTGAGTTTAAGTGCACTCAAACAAAGTTTTATACTGGTAACTTAGAACGCTTTAGTTGGACCACTTGAGGATCGTGCTGGCTTTTGTTATCAATTCATCAGGATCGATAGAATAAAAGTTATAATAAAGTCGTCGTTGTTTAGGATATTTTACGGTTGGTATATGTGCAAGTTTGTATGTAAATGTGTATATAAGGCACACATGTGTATTCTTAAAACGATATAGACAATTATAAGTTGTAAACTTTATCCTGAACACGCGGTTTTAGGGCCTGAAAATCTAAAGAGATTACTTTGATATGATACTACAGAGCACAGTACTTAAAGCCTGAGTGCCTATGAGTTGCCCGGGCTGTAGCGTTTTACACTCTTTGTAGTCCCTAAAGAATTACAGGCTCCATCAATGTAACTCAAATCTACAGATCATGTCAGAATTGTCTTCACAGTGCTATGCTACATCAAACGCAGGTGAGCCTCAGGCCATAGTTTACACCCTGTTGTCGCGATATGTGTATGCATCGAAGTGTGGTTTTCAAGGGAAACAGTGAACAATATTTTAAAAGTGACTGTGTATCACCACACCGGATATTGGCATATATATTCTTAGAGTTTGACATAAAATATTAAAAGAACATTTATCAAATTTCCCTACTACATCGATGAAGAAAGGGTTTTCCAAGGCACTGTATATTACCGAGGAGATTCACTTCAGGACAAGGCTTTCTGGAGAACATTTAATGTTTTATTCAACGTGTTATAGTGTGAATGAAACAGACTGGAGTTGACTCTCGGTGTAATACAGGGATATAACGTTTTCTCGGCGTTGCATCGCTTTGATAAATTGTTTAAGTTAGGAAGCTATCAAGTATGCTAAACAAACCATGCGAATTTACTTTGATCTGCTATCGAATGTAACAATCTGTAATTTCCAGTAAAATAATTCCATGGAACTCCATTTTTGGGCAAAAAAGTCTGATTCATCACTTTTACACAAATCTCTCATTTGAATATAGCATTCCAGTATAACATTGACACCTTATACATAATGAATTTTACATAACATCCTTCCAAATTTGGTAAATATACATATTTTAATAAAGTAAAAACAATCATCATTATCTGCCTTCGGTTACTTTATAAAGTCATTTTTAATTGCTTACATACACCTCCATCCCATCAGTGACTGAAAAAAAAACATTAGGCTGTCTCTGCAAGTTGAAACAATGATGATTGTCGATCTGGTAATGTATCGGCTCTGCAAGTATACACAGAGGCTCCTCATGAAGTACAGGCAGAGTTTTTATATGTTGGGTTACACATTTTCTATGCATTTGAGATATGACAGAGTGCCATGAGTAGCTGAGATGAGAAGTGAGTGTATGGACGGTCACGGACCATCCTTCAAGCAATGATGTCGCTCATACTAACACACAGAGTAACATGCTCTGGTGATCGATATACCGCATTAGAAGCTTTGAGTCTTGGGGGGATTTTAGTGGGTGCAGAAACCATGTAGTGTAGTGGCTTTTTAGTCTAAAATTATTAGATTAGGATAGAATGGCCACCTGTGTTTTGGGTTTGGTTGTCGTGGTAGATCATGACCTGACAGTTTTAATCTGGCCTGGGTGTCACGCAGTGAAGTGAACCTTGTTGAAGCAAACACATACAGAACCTCACTCACCAATTAAGAATAATGAAACCCCAGACAAGCTCATATAAGGATGTCAAGAAATGTACCAAAATATGTTCATTAAAATGGGTACAAACAAACATAATTTGGAGTTATTTATCATGTTCTGTAAAACTTAAAATCTCTTGAGAGACAATTCCATTGAATTGTCCATATTTATCTGCGTGACGATTATCTACTAGCATAGCTGCAAACGTGACAGATAAACATACCTTGTCAAACCTTAACAATTGGTTATCTAAAGTGGGAAATTATTTGATTCCAAACTGTGAAATGTTTCAAATAAATGCAATTCAATGTTTCATTTTAAATAACTGACGACACATTTGTTTTGGGGCAACTATTAGATTTGCATAGCTAATTCGATGTAGATTAGGTTTCTGCCATATGTAAAAAAAACAGCTTCCAGGGTCACCAAAGCAGTGTTCCAAGTATATGGAGACAGATTGGTGAAAGGCATTCACACCTTTAACAAAAAAAGAGCTACACCTCTCTGGCTTGCCGCATACCTTGTGAGTGATCAGGTTTGTGAAAGGTTAATTAGTTCTCGCACCTGTGCGACTGGCAACAGGTTATGTTTTATGTAAGAATCCTATTGCTGTGGGTCTAAGGAAATGAGAACCCTTCTTTTATCCTGTCTCACAAAACCACCGGTGCAACATATAATACCACTTTATCATATTGATTATCCCACAACAGCATTAATATTTGTCCTAATTAGCAGATATATGGCTGCACGTCGGTATGCTCAACTTAAAGGGTTGTAAAATCCGAGAAATCACAAGCACATGATTCATTTTATGAAATAATAAAGTTTCTGTGAGAGCCGGAGATAGTATGACACAACTAGAGGGCGCCACCGAACGACGTCACATTTGACAAGCTTGTGGCAGTGTGTCAACCTGCTACCGCACACGGCTTGTTTTCCTGAACACTGTAGTCTCCGGTCAAACATCAAAAGAGCTTTGTCATTAGGCGGCAGGATCAAAAGAGGAACCATTTCCTGACAAAGAGGATACACATAAATGCATTCTCTGTTAGGAGTATTTAACCAGCTCCATGGCCACTCATGCCCATGTGTTGGGTCATACGCTGCTGCAATCCCATTTTAGGTCCAGACCACAGAGAGGAGGACCTGCCTAATGTTATGCCACACATTGACTGGCACACAATATCATTTATCTTGACTGTATTCTTCTCTTCATCTTTTAATCGTGTTTACATCTCTTAAGATAAAATCGATATAATGAGACAACAAGAGAATATGTCAGGAGTAGCAATATATATATATATATATATATATATATATATATATATATATATATATATATATATATATATATATATATATATATATATATATATATATATATATATATATATATATATATATATATATACATTTTGAAAATAACTTCGCTCGGTTTTGGACAATTATATCAATCTAAAAGATGATTAATTACTGTTGTAGATGAAATTGTTACTTTTATGGATGCAGTACGTTCAGTTTAGAGTGTATTAACAATAAGTTATTTACATATTGCTGCACAAATGTATATTTGAAAACAAAAAGATAGATATATTGTTGGAGATGCTGGCACGAACCCAACCATGCATGAAACAAGACACAAAGGTTTTGTCGGTGACATTACTGAAAACAATCTTGCCTTATAGTAATATGATGTAACCAAGTGTCGCATACAAGAAGCACATTCTGTGAGATAACACCAGCAAACTAGTGATATATCATGGTCAAATCTACTATCATTATGTCAGCTGAACTCAGAGATGTGATAGAAATCAATTTTATGTCAACAATGCGAAGAGCTTTATTAGGAATCTTTATCCGGTTAAAGGAGCAATACTTAACGTCAGTGTTCTGACTTACTGAATGCCCACTAGCTATCATTCATTTAAAGCTTTACAGTTATAAAGCTTGCTCTTAAAGATCCCCCTGTGAAATGAAACTGGGGTCTTGAGGTGATGGATGCCCCCCACCCCACTTATTATTCTCCGGTGAACCACTGAAGCAATCACCGATCTGGATTTCAATTTAGACCAATGTCATCTTCAGCATCTCTGTTATCATTGTTCAGGAATATATTAAATCCCTCACTGAATTGTGATCATTCATATCTTAGTTTAAAGGTTAGAAAGTTGTAACTTGGATTTTAAAGAAACATTTATAGCTTAACCTTGTTGTGTTTATAAAGGAGACTAGGGATCTGATGGGTATATGCTATTTACTCAACGAATTCCTCAATATTCATGCAAGTGAATGTAACCACAGAGACTGGAGAAACACTCAATCTGGTTTTTCCCAAGCCAAGCTTTGGTGATTGGAATTTAAATGGGAGACTGGGAGATTGAAGTGTTGTGTATGATTAGATTTGGAAACACTGGGGGGTGTAAGCGATTGTACACAATGACAAGATTGACATGTAAGTAGTGGCTAGCACACAGAAACTGTAACTGGATTCCATCAAGCTTGTTAAACAAGAAGCATCTGAAAAAAGGATGAAAATATCCATTAGTTCTATTTTCTGCATTTAACGCATCCATTTAATTCAACAAAGGATTTTCTTACATTTTGCCTTTGGTCTTCCATGATATTATGGGTTATGGAAGTTTGCCAAATAGAAATAAAAATGATGTTTACACAGTGGTTCTCTCAGTTGAAGTCTTCCTGAATTGGGTTATACATCCGGGTAATAAGCAACGTAATTTTCAGATCTATTTTTTGCAATATAAAATATAATGGAGTGGTCGTAATTCACTCCCAAGAGGTTGCTGTCTGGATACCAA
This sequence comes from Amphiduros pacificus, assembly GCA_949316495.1. Classification (NCBI taxonomy): domain Eukaryota; kingdom Metazoa; phylum Annelida; class Polychaeta; order Phyllodocida; family Hesionidae; genus Amphiduros; species Amphiduros pacificus. The sequence continues at coordinate 49,743,127 of OX439002.1, read as the reverse complement.
GAGCGAGTTAAAGTATTCCCCATCCAGAAGTCATTGACTGAGAAATCATTAGTTAAATTAAGTACAAATGGGAATGGTAAGAATCACATCAGTTTGTATGTGAACTCTTTCCGGTGCCAGTGATCAACAGTTGTTATAGCAACAGGGAGTTTGAAACAATAAATCTGCGTGGTAACCTACTCTGTAAACTGAAGCAAATCATTGGCCCATTAATTTAAAAGTATTGGGTGTGGATCAACAGTGGTCTACCGTGGCTAACGGCCCAGTCAGTGGATGAACCAAACTAATAAAGGAAGCAGGCCACCGCCCAGATACATGATTTATTGCCAGCACTTCCTTGCTTAATGGAGAGGTAAATTCACTTCATTAAGAACCACTGAATTCATGTTAGCAGTATTTCTACCCCGCCCTGATATGTAATGATTTGATTGTTACAGCTGATATGACTAACAATCGTGACATATGCTTCATCAAGATAAGCTAAGAGGTCACTAAGGGTGCTGAGATTGATGGGTGCATAACAACAAATATTTCTTTGAAATGGAAATAAAACTGCGCCTTTGAAAACGATGTTATCACACACTTATGCGCATGAGAGTTTCAAATTGAGCATGAGAGTTTCAAATTGTTTTTTACAATAAAGATATCAACTGTGCATGTATTCTTGTAGATTTGTATTCTTCTATTTTTGTACATTTTGTACATTTTTGTACATTTTTGTAATTCAAATTTGATGCCAAAGTTAGGCTACCATTTGAGCACAAACAAATGATAAATGTTTTCTTCTGAAAGATCGAGATAGGCCTTAAACTTCATTTAGATTATGTCGTTCATTTACGAAGTTATCTCTACATTTGATAGAGCTGAACTGTAAAAGATATTTGCTTCGTTCCTCCACCTCTACACATTTACATCTGTTCCACCACCTCTACACATTTACATCTGTTCCTCCACCTCTACACATTTACCTCTGTTCCTCCACCTCTACACATTTACCTCTGTTCCTCCACCTCTACACATTTACCTCTGTTCCTCCACCTCTACACATTTACCTCTGTTCCTCCACCTCTACACATTTACCTCTGTTCCTCCACCTCTACACATTTACCTCTGTTCCTCCACCTCTACACATTTACCTCTGTTCCTCCACCTCAACACATTTACCTCTGTTCCTCCACCTCTACACATTTACCTCTGTTCCTCCACCTCAACACATTAACCTCTAATCCTCCACCTCAACACATTTACCTCTGTTCCTTCACCTCTGTACATTTATCCCTGTTCTCTACTCTACTTCTACATAATTACTCTATCTCTAAACATTTACTCTATCTCTACACATCTACTCCATCTCTACACCTCTACCTCTACATATCTGCCCTATCTCTCCACCTCTACACCTCTACCTCTACACATCTACAACTCTATCTCTATACCTCTATCTCTACATATCTACACCTCTATCTCTTCACCTCTACACATCTATCCCTACACATCTACACCTCTATCTCTACACATCTACACCTCTATCTCTTCACCTCTACACCTCTATCCCTACACATCTACACCTCTATCTCTACACATCTACACCTCTATCTCTACACATCTACACATCTATCTCTACACATCTACACCTCTATCTCTACACATCTACACATCTATCTCTACACATCTACACCTCTATCTCTACACATCTACACCTCTATCTCTACACCTCTACCTCTCAACATCTACCTCTATACATCTACTCTATCTCTACACCTCTACCTCTCAACATCTACCTCTACACATCTACTCTATTTCTACACATCTATTCTATCTCTATACATCTATATCTACACCTCTACTCTGCCTCTACAAATCTGCTCCATCTCTACAAACTGCTCTGCTTCTAACTTAACACCCCATATTTGCATATTATAGTAACCTTAAACAATCATTTAGATAGTTCTATCACTTGATTTAAAATTGCAAGTTAATGACCATATTTTGATAAATAAGGAGACAGTAATGATAATATTTCATGGCATACTATCCCTTGATTTCAAATTGCAACTTAATATCCATATTTAAAACACAATATGGAGACAGTAGTTCAGAGCGATTCTTTTACACATACTTCTTATCCAAATCACGTTTTATTTGTGTGCTGACACAACAATAATGATGACAAGGCCATATTAATGGATATGCGATTGACAAAGTGGTTTATGCATAATGGGAGAGAATTAATTTAGTTTCATTTCATCTATGGTGTGATAGAAATACGATTCCCAATATGTAGGTCAGTTAAAGATGAAATGTTTGGTACTGTTGTGTAATTCTAACAATATATAATGATTGTTTCAAAGGATACAAATGTTCTTCGAAAAAAAAAGTATCTAGGAGACAGCGTTTTTAGAAATAGGTTGTATTCTAACGACTTTTGGTGCCAATTATTTCTATTTGTGCAAACTATGATAACAGATTAATAATTTGTGGGTGTAACATGGCCTTGCGACACCAGCCACAGAAACTATTTCCTGTGGGGGAACCTAATTAAATTGTGCTGCGGTATCAATCATGTTAAAAAGAATAGAAATAATCAAATATTCAAGGTCATGATTCTAGCATTTATCACTTGTGTCCTACTTAAGTTGTAAGAATAAATGGACATACGTGAATTATCATTGAACAAACGTCACATTGAGGTATTCCTGTAACGTCACTCTCTGATCGAAGTACAAAGCTGTCACTGAGGAATGGGGTTTACTTTTACACACAGACTTTTACCCCATGTTACATCCAATTACAATTAATTTAATTAACAAAACCTGTTCCTATTGGCTGACAATTTCCCTTCTTTTAAAGGAATCAAGGAAATTGCCAATTGCTATAAGGGCAATGAAAGTCTTGCAATATTGATAGCTGACATTTCCCTTGATATGATTAAGGAAGCTAAAACACTTTACAGGCCAGGCAAATACCATTTCAGCATGAGAGAGGCATGGGACATTGTAATAGATATAAGACAGAAGTGTTCTAGAAAGGATAGCTAAATCGATCAAGTGAATGTGATTATTAGGTTAAGATGTTAGAGATGTTCAATATGAAAAGGTCTTTGTGTGGTTAACAGTTTCCTTGGCAACCGTGCCTTAATTTAGACGAAGTGGCCTACCTTTTATACACGCCGTGAATAGAGCATAATGAGGGAATGTACAAATGTTGAAAGAATTGGAAAAAATATTTTTGACCTATATAGTAATACAACAGTACAGTTGCAATCGACTGGAAATGTCGCTGAAAACAATGTCTTCTCGCGCAATATTTTTTCTCGGAGGCATGTGTTTCTTGCAAAACGCGGTTATGGCAAACGGAAATGAGTAAATCAGTCACATGTCTCGTACATTACGTGATGTCAATAGAAGATGCGAGATGTTGTTAAAACCAACCTACTCTGACTTTGTCTTTGGGGCAAACTTCGTCATCCATCATTGTTTTCTGTCTTATCGTGGGTTTAGGGGTTGCCCAAAATATTCAGTATATACCCAATATATTGGGCATTATTTGTGCATTAATTTAAAGTTTCAAACTTTAATATATAGAAAATGCTAATCCCAATGACTGAATAAGAAAATCAGATAAAATCATCGATATTTTATACGCAACGATGTAGCTTGTAGAAATCTATATATTCATTGTTCATAAGACACCATTCACGTAGAGTGTAAAAACAACCCTGTCTCTTAGGGGTATACCAATCTTTACCTTGTTGAATGTTGATTGGTTTAAATAAGTTCAATTAATCAGAGTCTGTGGGGACTCCACCTTCAGTCAATTAACCTTCGAAGATGAAGAAGGGAATCTTTCAAATCCAAGCCATTTACGTGATTTGGCATAATTCCAAGTTTGGTGTTGTCTATTGTTTATAATTAAATCTAAAAAAAGGGTTCAGACAAATCTTTATCATAAGCGTTATCAGAAGAAAAAAAACATAAACGTCCTTTTGACATATTTTGCAGCCATTTGTGAAAAAAAGGTATAGATTTCTTTTTTAATCTTTTGCAATCATTTGGCCAACTGTGTCTAGAATGATATGGAAGATTGTTCATTCGACTTTTGTTCATGTGAAGGCTGAAATCTAAAACCAGACATTAAGTAAACTGGGAACAAAATTTTGAAATCTGTAAATTATGGTTGTTTTCTGCCTTGTTTTACGGTATTTATTCTGGAAGATATTTATTTGGTGGGCGGCTTCGGCCGCATACCCCATGCAATGATCACAAGAAGTGTATAAATGTTGGTGAAGGTAGAAACCTGTCTGAATTTAATTTATACGTGTTATCAAATACCTTCCCATTAATTCTTTGAAAAAGATACATTAAATATCTCCACACTGTGTCACTGAAACTAACTTCTCACACATGCCTTGGAACATGCATGATATTTATTAATATCATGTCCCCTTTTTCAAGTTTAGTTGCACGTCACTATATCTGACTTGTACTATTACTGTCCTGAATCATAAGAATATATGGATATTAAAACCAACATAAAAGTCTGCGAGAAATGATTTTTTCCTGAGATGTTCACGAGAGTTGGTAAACTTGAGAATGCATTGTCTTTTAAAATAAGACCAGAAATGCCAAGGTGAGGAATGGTGATGAAATCATCAGCTTGATTAAACTGTATAAATGGAGAGAAAGCTATAGCTGTAAAGTGTCAGCACAGTGCCAGGGATGAAGAACATCTTATACAATTCTCTTGAAAGGTTTGCGTGAAATTCCTATGTAACTTCCGCCGACTACGCTTTCTAATCAGTCACGTGATATACAGAGGCAGAGAATAATGACCTTTCAATCCAAGTAATTTTTTTGGCGATTCCAGACCAGAGTTGTACTGTGTCATGCCAATATTATTTACAGCTTTTCTGCCAACAATTGTCGCTTGGTTCAATGTAAGGACACATTCGGGCAAATCAAGTCTGAACAAAATAACCCTCTCTTTGGTTTTTGCATGCAACAATGATGAAACATTATTCTAGCCTGCCATTGTCGTTGTTTTTTCGAAATTGCGATAAAGACAGCACTATTAGAGCGATCTCATTCCAGTTTATTTTTATTTATCGCCATTTAATGTTTTGATATATTCAGATTTTATTCATTAATCTTTTGATAAAATGAGATTTACGATTGATTATTAGAAAGAACATATTGTCAAAGTTGGCAGCTTTAATGTAAGTTCTAAATTAAACTGATTCTTTTCAAAAGCATACATCCTGTCTCAGGAATCAGATATTCATATTACAAAATCAATATAAATTCTGATTGTTCTTAGAAGTAACCTTCCTATCTGCCTGGACCAAGTGTTCACATCATTATATTATTACAATAAGGAGATAACGAGAGATGATTTTATAATGGGCAGGCTAAACTTGGCGTGGTTACTTTCAGGGGGGGGGGATGGCTTTATTTCGCTGAGAACATGAAGGTCCTGCTGAGGGCATGGTGGAGGAGCCACGTCTCGTGATAGATGCCTTCGTACTAGTGGAGGTCACTAGTTTGTAGATGGTTCTCTTGCCCCGCTGACAGATAGACTTACTTTAGGTTACTTCCATTGGTGCACAGATGCAACCTTTGGTATCCCGATCTACCCCGATAATAAAAACCGTCCTGAATTACACTGCCTCACGCGATTGAGTGAGTTAGATTTCTGTGATTTGGCATCTCTCATTACTTGTATCTTCTATATTTGTTATATGCCCAGCCCTACCACCTAAAAGAAACCTTTTTCCACTGAGGTTCGCATCGATCTGATAGTATCTGTCAATAGGTCACCTCATGCTAGGAAAATGAGGCTAATAGTTGCGTGATAACCGGAAGCAGACAGACCGCCATTATTATTGGAGATGAGGCTTATGTCGTGGTATTCAATAATACCAAAGATTTATTTTGGTTTCAGACAGAAGAAAATAATTCGATAATTCCTGAAACTCTTTGTTTTGGGTCTGCTATTACAGAAGAGAGGTGCGTCTACATGCTACCAGTAATACAGACAGATCGAGAGCCGGGATACTCTACATCAAATATGAAGATTGATATCTTTAGAGGCGCAGATAGTAATGGTATGATCATGATTATAATAAAATAATTTTATAGACCTATATTTGATCGGAGCAATAATAATTGAGATCAATAATTACATTGTCACTGAACTTTATAATGATCGTGAATGTCTGTTATATAAAAGTTGCCCACCATTGTGTGCACACAGTCTCTCCCGCCAAGCAGGCTTTTACCTGGCCGGTCAGCTGCCCAAATCCCTGACATCCCATTGTCAGTCTAAACCCGCTGCTGTGACAAGCTATACATGTACATTTAACACGCAGAAAACATAACATCTCATAAATGCAAAGGATATAATGTTCAGTAGTAGTAAAGACGCATTAATGCATGATGCGAAAATGAGGTTAAAACCCATGACGGAAACTAAGGCTAATGATATCACCTTAATTGCTGAAACGGTCATAAATAGGTAAAGCAAAGAATGTAAGTTATGCTCATCCATGTACAACAATGTGGTAAATCCATTAATATATTATTATGTAATGGATCAGTTATCAATCATCTTCAGTGGCATTTGTAGGCTGTGTGTTTACTGGTCAGGAAGTGCCCCCCGATAAGCGAATGGTGGCATCGCCTGACACACTATTGATGAGTACCGTTCACTAGAACATTTCCGGAGCTCTAATGAGGTACAAATCGATGGGTGAACATGCTAATCAAATATCAATATTGTTGACACTCTTATGTATAATGGTTGTACACACAAGGATGTGCTAAGTACAGACCCTATTCTATATGCTGAATACTTCCATCATGTGCTCTTCACTTTACTTGGAGTCAAAACTGTATAAGCAGCATTTTTTATGTTACAAAAATGATAACTTGCTACAAAAAATATTAGATTGCGTAATCAAGCAGTGCAAAACCTGCATAGCTGTTATTTGCCAAAGGAAAACATGTCTGCGCATCAAAGCTTTCCTTTTCCACATATATATATATGAAAGGTCTCGGCGGGATGCCAATTGGTTTTGCCGAGTATACTTATAGATGTAGATGTTTATTTTAATACAGGTAAAAAAAGTATTATATTTATACCATGTTTTATATTGTATACGTGTGTTATATAAGTAAGACAATTTCTATTTGAAAGAGAGGTCTATTCTCGCATACAATCAATTAAAAATATGCAAATATATTTTTAAATATAGTACTTCCGGTTAGATAGTGCAATGGCAGGAACTTGACGTTGTAGAAAGGAAGTAGAAGTTGGCATGTACCTCACCCTCAGCCTTAACCTTCACCAACAAAACATCACGTTTATCTACACTCAACTTTATTATTTCTCGCCCTCATGTATTTCTAGTCCTAGCTTACACCATGACCACCACCATAGGACATAATGCGTCAGTTTTTACCGGCACCATTTGCACTGCTGTGGTAAAAATGAGGTGGTTCTAGTCAACTTTATATATATATATATATATATATATATATATATATATATATATATATATATATATATATATATATATATATATATATATATATATATATATATATATATATATATATATATATATATATATATATGGTTGGTTAGAGCGCCAGCTTATTAGCACCAGTTCCTCTGTGGTGACCCAAAGGTTGTGGGTTCGATCCCCAGCCTTGCCGAGATTGAAATCATAATACAATTTCACACATGAGCTGAGGCCCGTGCCATAAGGGTTAGCCCGTTGTCCTTTTAAATCTGTGACCGGGTGGGTTGTCATGTCCAGGACCTGCGACATGACAATTCAGTGAGGCAGCACTATATCTGCTACAAGTAGGTCACATCACGAAGTGACTGAAATAATGTTGATGTAAAACCCCAAACACACAAAAATATGTATATAGAAGGTTTTGTTTTGGTCATGCGGTGTGGACTGGAAGGAATCAACTAATGAATTGTTTTCACTCCAATCATTGCTCAACAACTTGTTAACTGGTGTCGTTGCTAAAAGAGCCATAGTTATCCTGAACGGGTCGTGAGGTGAGTACAAACAACCAATCAGTCTCAATACATCCAGGAATCATTGAATAGTCATATTCATTTTCTTAATTTTCTTTATTTCCCATCGAGTCATGTCAGTCACAATTCTTAGTTATGGCAATAAAACTATTTGGCATCCGATCTGTAGACAATTGTGTGTAAACAATAGTTTTGTGACCCGATGTAAATTCTATCGTCAGTCGCTTAAACAATATGGAATTTTCTTAGTATGTGCGCCTGGTTCTTCTGTAGCCGAGGGACAAGGCTATTTCTTTTATGTATTCAGTGCCATGCTTCGATCATTCTAGATCAATCTTTATCAGGCAGATCAACAGAATCTGAAGGGATTGGTAAATGGGATAAGCCGTAGGAATCCGGCGTCAGAATCTTTCCTGGGAGGCAAGATAACAGGATTTCACATACCTTCAAATACCTTTTCAAATCCTGGGTAATTTCATTTAGCTGGCCTGAAATTCTTTATTTTGATCTTGACAGAATCTAAAAAGATTGGGAATCAATCTATCTGGATCAAATCCGAGCACACGTTCGGTACACATTAAAAGGACAACCTTTAAAATAATTGACTTCAGTGTAAAGCTTAGATTGTGTTATTTACACAAAAATTATAACCATGCTATCTTAGAACAAACAACTTCAACCGAAATGATACCCTCCATAGCAGGACTTTTCAATCATATCAGTCCCTGTCACCAAAGCTATATATGTGCGCACAGATTCGAGCACAAGTCATCAGTATTCAAAAAAACTCTGGCTGTCAACTCATTGGTGAAAGGATATAAATAGATTTGTTTTGTACTGGCGGTTGTACTGATTGGTCAGTATATGTGCCAGACACCTAGATACAACTTATGACCTAATGTTGGCCAATTTAGATTTGATGATATTTTTGTGAGCAAGGCAAGTATTTATGACTCGGGGATTTCTAAACTTTGAATCAGATAAAAAACAGGGCAATGACTGCAGAAATAGTAATTGAATACTACCAAAATAGTTTTGCTATTGAAATGTTATTTTCTTTTATGATTTTTTTTCCAGCTTGGGAGTTTTCCTCTCCCATTATGACGTCGCCCAGATAAGCGTGTGTAACTTATAACTCATATCAATTATTATTTATTATTTGCACATACCCTTCAGTAGAATAAATCTATTTTATTATCAAAATACGAGGAGGGAAATGAAGTTTGACATTTTAGCAACGTTTCTCCACAATTATGCTAATTAATTGACATGACATTTCTTTATATGAATCACTTTTGTGAGCTATGATGAGTACTAGATATTGATTAAATCTAGTGTAATTTTCCGCGGCATTTTTTGATAGTCAGCAAAACGTCTTCTGAAATGATTTATAACAGATAGGTTTGTGTCATATTCAGACGGCTATAAATAGCTGAATATAACTGTGAATGAAACCATGGACAGCATGAATTCTGTCTTGGTTGGGTTTCATCACCTTAAAATCTAGTTGTGATTTAGTGCTGTAAAGCGTTCACAAATATATTGATCCAGTGCTACAAATGGATCACAAATATATTGTGATTCAGTAATACAAATGGATCAAAATTATATTGTGATGCAGAGCTACAAATGGGTCACAAATATATTGTGATTCAGTGCTACAAATGGGTCACAAATATATTGTGATTCAGTGCTACAAATGGGTCACAAATATATTGTGATTCAGTGCTACAAATGGGTCATAAATATATTGTGACATAATGATTCTAATGAGAACTGATCTTGATCAAGACAGTGCTCATTAGTTATAATTCTTAGAATATGAGCAATAAATATTACATCCTTACATGTGATTATATAGGAATTACTCAGGCATTTCGTGGCATCGCTGTTCATAATGGCATTTGGTATAAAAACAAATCTGAATTAAAATTTTGCATGATATATGAATCTGACAAAGACCTAGCTTTGTGAAATCAGTTTTGTTTCTAACCACATGGTTTTGCCTTTAAGATCCGTTTTATTCTTACAGTATGAATTTGTTTGACAGGATTAATGACCTAAAACAGTTATTAGCATTGTCTTATCCTATCAAATCACAGTCAAGATTTATATGCCATGCAAGTTCATTCCAACAAAGGTAAAGTTTCATGTACCCAAAATGGGTGAATGTATAAATCCAGAATGGATTTTCCCAATCCGGAAACTCTGTCCTATGCAATTACTACCGTGCTCACAATTCCTTGCCTTCATTTCCTGTTTCCAGTGATTTCCTGCTCAAGATTTCACTCGGGCAGTTTGGAGAAAGAGAAGGAAGGAAACTCAACTTGAATTCTGCTGCAAGTGATAAGAATACAATCATAAGATTGACCATTGATTTATAAATCCACTCAAGTTTATGACCTGTAGTATTAGAGAAATTCCAGCTATGATTTTGTTTGACTGAGCTTCAGGCCCTCTCTTCTGTATAAAAATGTTTATAAGGAGGGGCAACATTTAATGTTTTGACAGTATATCAAAATATATTTTGAGCCATTGTGTGCCAACGGTTATATGCATAAACTTTGAACATTCCTACCAATCTTATGTTTGTAGTGATGTCTTTTTCTTCCCTGGTGGGAGACCTTTTGTTTGGTGATTGAAGTACAAATGATACGTTCCTATATATTTGATAATGATTAAAATGTGAAGTATATTATTAATTAGATTTTCGTATTTCATGATGTGAAAAATGCAAAAGATTGATATAGGTTGTGATGAATTAAGATTTGAGAATTAAAGTAATGATCTTAAAAAAAAGGCAAATAATACTTCTAATGACATAAAAGAAAGTTAATCCTTAATACCAAAATTCTGTGTTGTGACCTTTCTAACTGAACAACTATGACACGAGAAACAGTATATTCTTGGCAGCCCCTGATAGAAACACGACGCTTTATTTGGGTTCTGAGCAGTGGTATAATTCTGAGCAGCTGAAGCACTTCAAGACGCTCCATAATGAGATTATATGGGAAATCCAACTAGCTCTGCTCCAAAATATGCCACAGTTCTGTAACTTGAAACACAACTGGCATGTTTTTGATCCCAACCCTGACACTGTCCTATATAGTTTCTGTCTTTTTATTGAAATATTGGATTGTAGTGGGTGCCTTGGGGACGGGGGGCTTTAATTTATGATGAGTAATATGCTATGATCATGGGTAAAGGTTGATGTTAGGGACATTGCCATCTATGTAAATGGCTAGAATGGGCGGTTAGCTTCATGCAAATGGTTTGTTTCATACAATTGGAATCATGATGGGTAGATTTCAGTCTCTCAAATATAAAAGGTCCCTGGAGATTCAGAATTCGGTCAATAATAGCCTGGTTAAATTCCCTTACAAATCAATGTCAACTGACATAGTCGAGGCATATATTTACTAAATTGTAGATAGAATAGACAGAATATTAGAAATAGATATATTCTACAATTTTTACCCACTTAGGCAGCACAATTATCCAATGAAACCACATTAGCAAATAGTAGGATAGTGTGGACCTCACAACTGGATGGAGAGGCATGAGTTGTTATTTTACCTATGGGCAGGCCACATGGATATTCCTGATTTGTAAGGGACTTTGGGCAATGTTGCCAGGGTGAGTATATATTATATGTGACAATGGTTGTTTGTGTCGGAATGGTTTTAGAACAAAGGGAATCGCAACTCAGTGGGCCCATTATTTCTTATTTTTCCTTTAAGAGTAAATCCATGAATTACTAGGGGCCTGACTGGAAATGAAATCCGATGTTTGTGGATTAAAAGCTGGAATACTGTTATGTCGGAAGTGCATTCACAGCTACTGTGATAGGGGCTAAGTCATTTGTCATCATGGTAGCCATAGTGGGAAAGCACTGATCCAAGATGGCTGAAAGTAGGTTGAACTTGCCCAGAACTCTGAATGGCCAAAGTCGTAATATGTTGTGCACACCTCATTACACTAAATGATAACATTTATTTTCATGTAAAGCTATTTGTATGTTTTATTTCGGACAAGTTCGTTAGAACTGCATTATATTCACATTTGGATTCCCAATTGTGCCTGGTGTCCTTGAAAGATTTCGAACAATAGGCACCTGATAATTAGCATTTGGTCTTCTGCTCATTTTCCAATAGCTTAACTCTTTTATCCTGAAAATCAAGTCTAGTCCATTGCGGGCATGATGTGATCATTTATATCTAAAATAAGAATGGAGATTCTGAGATATGTCATGACATTTTCTGAAAGTTCTGAAAGACTCCTACTGTAAAAACCAGTAAAACTAGCTGCATTAATTTTGTTTGGTCTTCAAGTGTGTCGTGATATACATGACAAGTCAATATGTACAAGTCAATATAGTTTATTTAACTTTATTGTGAAAGAATTTATTTCGTTTCGTATATGGAGGTCATCGGTTACTTACCAATGCCAACCGCAAAATAGGAATTACAGAATAACCTATTCAGCGAATCGAATAAAAACTATGTTATCTTTGTCTGAATGATCACTGCGAGAAAGATCACGCAATCTGATTTGCCCAGGGCACTCTGGCTTGTTTGACTTTTAATTAACTTAATTAATGCTGTCTGTATTAAAACTTTGTGCAGATGTTTTTTGTGTTTGCAGTGTACTTCTTTCTCTGAAGATTGGGGTTAAGGATAATGAGAGGCAGCGGACTGACACCTGGGACCTGCTACGTCCCCCAGAACCGCTCTGCCCGCCCAGATACCACTGCAGCGGCAGATACAAAACCCAAACCGACCACTTGATTGGAATAAGTGTATTGTATCTGGGCAGAGTAAAGCCAAAAAATGCCATGCCACAGTGCTGTTATTAAGTAGCACTACAGAAGACATTCTCATAAGACAAATTATTGCACTTTAAAATGTCTGACAACCAGACGGGGAGATTACAAACAAGTGCGTTTTCCCAATAAGAAATAGTCAAAGACATATTTACTCAAAGGAGTTCAATTGGTAAACATAATTCAGACGTGTATGGATTGATATTCAAGACATACTGTGTTTCTACCTGTAAAATGTTTTCATTTTCACGTTCCTACAACTAGCACCATGTAAAAATAAGAGATTCCGCTTTAGCGTATTTTCCTTGCTTAAAAATCAGTCAAATATTTCCTTTCCTCTCAGAAAACATGGCAGCAATATATACATTCCCATACTTGTCTCAGAAATCTACTGGTGCTTCAAACACGGTTGATATATTGATAAAATATTGATAAATCCACAATATTGTATGTGAATGGTGACGAGATTTAAATTGATCGATATATTGATTTTAAAATATCAAGGCCGATTCAGTTTCAATGCACTCATTTTGCGAGGTTAAAAATGGTTGTGATTGTCACCTTTTTCATTTGAAATCTAAAAGCGAGGAATGAATTGCTATTGAATTTTTAGATATAATAGAGCAGTCATTGTTTGCAGGGAGCTCTCATAAAATTCTCTATAAATTATTATTTTCTTCGAAGCCTGACATTGTGCATTGCAGACCAAATCTCTTTAATTGTCCTTTTAGCGTGACAAAGAATGACAAACACAAACATTTCAACAATAATAATGGAAAGGCTATATAAAAAATAGAGCTTTACCTGATATGGTAAACTAAACATTACAGCATTATGACATGGGTGCCTAGAGGCTAACTGTAATGGAATGCCGATACCAGGACTGAATAGATTGAACAATTGATTTTGAAACTAAAAACGCATCATAATGCAAGCGTTAATGTCATTTCACGCCAGTCTTTTAAACGATATGTCTCATATGGCAATAACGGGGTGCAGTAAAGCTAACGTGGTGTACATGTAAAAACATAAATGTAAATGGTGGGATTAATGTGTGTGTCCTTGTCATGGCGAGCGCAGTGATAGCTCCTGCCAGTCACTAACCGTTAATACCTCAGTGTGAGTCCTATCACAAATGAACCGTTCATCGCACGCACTGTGGTGCACGTGTTACAGCGGGAATATTTCACACAAAGCTTTCAATTCAAATCTGAAACTCTTATCATAAAATGGACCTCTTTGTGATAGTAAATATTTACCCAGTTTGTTCAGCTTTTTCGGTGCTCAGCATCCTACATTGCTATAATATAAATAATTCTATTACAAAGAAAGTATTGTATTTTGTCTGAATAACATTGGATGTATCCTCAAAAAGAAAAGAAAAAAAACAGTCACACAGTGATTGATAATGCGGAGAAATGTACATGATTTAACAAATTACACGACATTCAACCTTGGCAAGACTAAATTAAAATTTTAAATTTAATTAGCTTAATCCACGATTCATGGTTGAGTGTATAAAAATATATCTGAGAATCGAATAAGCTCAAACTCGTGTGACCAGAGAAGTATCCAGGAGGTCCCTGGTGAACTTCAGCACATGTCAAAGTGTCAAAGAGGGAAAACTCTTCTGCAAATACGCAACGCACTGTGATTCAAATTGATATTGTATGTGCCTTTGAGCTATAAATAGACGCATATCTCTTCAAGCTGGATTGAAGGGTTGGGAATAGCGATGTGTCATCAGTTGAATTTGTTATTAGCCTCACCCTTACTTTGAGCGTTCGCATCCTGTAATCTCGCATGAGCATGACAAAGGCATCATATTTTAGATCTGAACATCGATTTTTCATAATAAATGAGAAAAATAAAATGTCATACTTACTTACCTTCGTACATAACATTGCAGGCGTGTACTCATGTATAGCTGTGATGGAGATTCGCGTTATTGCCGTGTTCCCTTAATATGACTGGTAATTATACAGTCGACCATGACGTCAACAGAGTGCCTTTGTAAATCGTTATATATTCTGCATATAAAGTCACAAACATAATTGACACACAATTATATTCTGACATATGATATAATCAGGAGCTTATATTTCTTGCATGTAAAAAATGACTGGTGTAAAAGTTCACTGTGCTATGATTAACATACAAGAAATGGAATACGTGTTCGTGGAGCTCTGTGTTATCCATAAATGCATGTTGTATTGAGCCGGTATCAACATCAGAGTTGGATCATATCAATTTTAATAAAGCTAAGCTCTAACGTTTGCATAATAATGCTGCCACCGAGATATATTGATGTTTGGAAGCGGGACCTGATGCTCCGAGGTTGGGCGCCAAAATCCTTGCGCAGACGACATGTTTCTATCTTTGCAACAGACGACAATGCTCAAATTTCAAATATTTGCGTCGAATTTGAACTTTGAAGAATATTTGATTAGGGACATTAAATAATCACCATCAATCATAGAATTTAAGAATCGTCAATAGTTTTGAACACTATCTCTGTATAATATGTCACTCATAGACCTTGATTTACATTTAATGAAAGTTATGCATACGTCTTGCCTGTTACCATCCCTGATGATTTTTTTCAATAATTATGCAATATATTCATTCTGATCTAAAAGTGTGAAATAGTGTTTTACAGCCCTTTGGCCATATCAGGTCGACCTTCAAGCATCTTAACCATTGGAGAAGTAATACTGCCAGCAGTGGGACATCAGTAGAGATGACAAAAGTCAACACGATCTTTATTGCTGATCTTTAAAGGCCCCTTTTATAATTATTGCCAGTGACCTTGAAGTGACCTTAAATTGTAACTCCTATTTCCGCGGATTATGCTGTAAATTTTGATATCTAATCATCTGCATCTTTCAAAGACGAGCTCATAGAGTCCTTATTCATCAAAATCCGTTTATAATTAATGCTATTATAGCAATTTATCGATTTTCTTTATCAATTTTGGAGGGAAATTGGAGGGAAAAGTGTTATGTTGAGCTATTTTGAAACTATATCTGTAATAACAGCTTATAAGTGTTTAATTCATGAAAGTATATATCATACTTCACAGAAAATCTTTAATACTGAACAATAACTGAAGGTTAAAGTACATCAATTTTGATTTAATATAATCTGTTGTGTTTAATGTATTGAAAATAAAGTATAACCCAGACAAGTATATTACCCTATATAAGCTAATCTAATCATAATTGTACGTCAAGTCAGAAAATATCAGAAAATGTCAACTTAAATGGGCTAAATTTGCAATGGAAAACATTAATGATTACAAAAATTTAAATGTAGGGGCACAAATGGATATCCGCATTCATCAGCTATTTTCATTTTTGTTGATGAGTCGAACCCACCACCTCCTGTCCTCCACGTTTATCACCAAGTGAGGTACACGCCCTTCCATTGTGCTAGTGGGACTGGTCATTCTAATCGATCATACTTGAAAATGATCACCATGGTTTCAATTGCCGAAAAACTGTCAAAATGGCTGAAACCTAAAAGGCATCTTCACCCAGCATACCCTAAGGTTCTCTTGCAGGGATAAGTTTATTTTAATTAACATCTATGTCGTTTCTACAGTGACCACAGCAGATAATGTGTTTTTTACAAGGAAATATTTCAATGTTTTGTTTAAGTAGATCTGTTTTTTTCAATCAAAATAATGTTCTGTGTTAGCCAGATCGTTTTCGTTTAAACTGGAATATCAAAAGTGGCTTTCAGTTGTTGTATTAAATAACACACACACTCACACATGCACACAAATACACACACACACACACACACACACACACACACACACACACACACACACATATATATATATATATATATATATATATATATATATATATATATATATATATATATATATCATATAGCCATATAGCCATATATACCTTAGTATACCAATGTCATTATAGTATGAGAGATAATACAATTATTTCCCATACTCCTCTTGTCTCATCAAAATGAATAATACAGAACCTGTTTGTTTCGCAGTTCTTGGAAAATATTTGGTTCTTGAAAAATACTTTAACACAGTTATAACCATTCAAATGCCTTTTTTCAATCAACATGGAAATATTTTTTTGTTGGAGTGACAAACATCAATGGAAACTGGGACGTCCTTCACAGGTCTTTTAAAACACACATGTGTGCACAACTGCAGATTTCTCTAATTAATCAAACAGACAAAAAAGCCAGTGTGAAAATTGTCAATATAAATAATCCGCCATTGGCCCTCACTCCATTGGCAGCGCGAGACAATTCATTTGAAGACTGAAGGTTGGGCGTGCACGTCATGTGGCATTGCATTCCCTCCAAAGAGCATCATGAAATGTTATTGTTACTCTATAAATGGGTAGACTTGTAATTAAAAAAATCTACTAAATCAACCTAAACTTGTTTTTCCTGTTTGGCAGATTTAGTGTAGTGACCTCATTAACAATAAATCAGCTTCTTTTCAGCCAATTTTTTTTCTTTAAGAGGCGACATGCAAGTCGGCCATTACAGAGATATTGGACGGACCAATCAGCAACGACTTCAAACCAGCTGACACTTTGAACATGCACAATTCATGTTATTCAACCTGTCTTTCCTTTATGTCACTGAGTAATTCTGGACACAAACCACACATGCACTTTAGTTGTTTTTTTTAAAGAAAAAGTCACAACCAGCGATTTCGGCAGGAAACCAGTTGATTCTGTGAGAATGCCACTTCCAACGGGTCATCATAGACTCTACAGTTTGATCAATGCGATGCCAAGCAGAGATCTGAAGGCGTGAAAGTATAAGCTGAAAATATAATCTCATTACAGAAGGAATAATATCAAACAGAAATAATAATCTCATAACACAAAGAATAAACTCACAATTGAAAATATATCACAACAACAATATAAGCTCAGAACAGAGAGAATAACATCACAACAGAAAAAATAAGCTCATAACATAAAGAATTAAATCCCACTGAAAATATATCACAACAAAAATATAAGCTCATAAAAGGAAAAAATAAACTCACAATTGAAGATATATCACAACAAAATCATAACAGGAAGCTCATAACAGAAAGAATAAGCTCATAACAGAGAGAATAAGCTCATAACAGAAAGAATAAGCTCATAACAGAAAGAATAAGCTCATAACAGAAAGAATAAGCTCATAACAGAAAGAATAAGCTCCCACTGAAAATATATCACAACAAAAATATAAGCTTATAACAGAATGTATAAACTCATAACAGAAAGTATAAGCTCACAACAAATATACAGGCTCATAAGAGAAACTATAAGCTCTCTACGATATTCGATGAATGGGAATAGATGCGAACACAGATCACGTGTTATCTCAGAATCAACGTGTCATCTCCCAGAATAATGTTTTCATTGACAAACTGAAAATGATCAAAATATGTTTGTATCATGCGCCTTGTTATTTTTAAGATATAATTGATCAAATTTGTTCTCTTACAATATGAATTATGTTCGAAATTGGCTTAAAAACATTCAATGGTCTTGATAAAAACTCAAAAATAGTAATTTGTGTGATAATTTAAAATATGAAATGTGGGTGTCGGATGATAAGATCATTTTTGGTCAAAATGTTTAAAACTATTCTTTTCTTACCGGGTTACCGGAACAAAATCATTGGAACGATTTTCTTGATGTTTGATTCGTTGTAAACAACAGTAAAATTCCTCTTGTAATTATTTAATGTTCAGATTAATCTCCATACAAAATATACAGTGATTTTAAGAGTGGTATATATATTCTGTCCGTCAGACGTGTTCTTCCGGAAACAATATGGAGGTGCCACTTTTGTTTTTTATTTTTTATTTCTGTTAAATATATTTTCAAATATAAACTCTAAGAGGGGAGTGCCTTTGCATATTTTGATAACCCATGAAGCAAATAAGACATAAACATTTGAGAGATTGAGACATAATACGTGCGAATGCTTTCGCCGCTTTGCCATATTTATCTTTTTAATCCCCACGCCGCTCCATACCAAAGACTTTCCTCTCAATGTTTGTTATTTTCACAAGAGGGAATAACACTTCATGAGGTTATCCAAAAATTGCCACGCTATCCCAATCAAAGTTATCCTAATATAGATAATAGTTCTCCATATTTTCAAACCATTTTAATTTGAGTGTCATCAAACATTTCAAACCCTATTTCTTGCAGGTAGTGACTGGTTTAAGATACCAGACATAATACTTACTGCATGGTGAAGAGAATTCCTTATTGTCAATCATTAAATTATAATTGGGTGTATACCATGTCAGAGACATTTAAAACATGTATAAATATCTCTGACCAAGTTTAGCCGTGGATTCAATAAAATATGCTGAACACTGATTGACCGAAGAGAAAGCATCTCTTCTATAAATATATATATTTTTATACATTTATTTTTCTTGGGCAAAATTGTTTTGTAGTCCTTTGATTTACGAAGTATTCCTCATTTGACTACATAACAAAATTTAATGAATTTCAGTAGAACACTTCTGACAAAGGTAACAAAGGTAAAAAGACAATGATGGATTGCCATGTATTGGATCCAAATTGGATTTTTTTTGGATATAATAATAAAAAGTATATTTCATTAAGTTTTCATTACACTGGCCTGGATGGTTCGGACGTGCGGCGCACGCACACCTGATAGAATGGTAGGAATGCACACGAGGCTGGATGAGAAATATTAATTAGAAATACAAAAATATCATGATTATTGGCCAAATGCATTTCAATCCATGAGCGAAAACAATGATTAAAAAAGCAACAGAAGTTACGATGATAAATTGTGGTATCCCAAAGGTAGATGATAATTTTAAAGATAAATACAGAAATAAGCATGTTATACCATTGATCTCGTTGATCATTACCTTTCCTGGTGGATCTTCCTCTGAGAATGAAGTGAGAATAGGGATGCTATGGGGTTCAATAAAGAGGTATGGAGCCATCCTGAACGTAGGGGAGCCTTGGTCTATATATGTGTATGGAAAAGCCATCTACTCATATTGCATGAGGTCCTGGTTATAAACCATATCCCCATTAGATTATTGGGCTTGATTCTGTATATAAACACAATATATATATATATATATATATATATATATATATATATATATATATATATATATATATATATATATATATATATATATACACTTATATATATATTTTTATTTCCTTTTTCGTTATAATATAATAGGCCAAAAGCATAATATGGAAGAGGGAATTGGAATTTCAAGAAATATAAATTAAAATTTAGATTTAAGTCTTTGTTCAGTTTCACAATAACAATGGGCCATTAACCTGCAATTTAACACTGAGTAGCTGCTCTCTCCATTGCTGTAATATTTTTCAAGAAAAGGGAAAGTTATCAAGGTTCTAAAAAAATATTTTAAAAAGACGAAATTGTCACAAAAGTGCATTTTACGAATGTTTATTGAAGCTTTTTATATAGGTCAAAGAATTCAATATTAAAATGTCAATTCATCTATGGGAAAGGAAAAAAGATATACTCATCGATAAATTGCAGTTTTTCTGATGGAAAATGTGCTCCAAGCACATATTTACCTGGGTTTGTTGAGCAGTGGTCACTTCCATGGGTGTGTGCATGTCAGTTTTAGCTTGGTGAACGGTTCTGCCTGGCTAATGGCACAGCGATAATTATTGACATGTATGCACGCCAAAGTCAGTGTTAAAAGTACATAAAGGTCACAAGGAGTTCATCTTTGGATGTGAAGAGCAGATAAAACTCACGAATCATTGGATATTGTTTTACTTCTTAGTCCATGGCAACATTTCAGGAAATAATCACAAATGTGTCAATCACAAATGTGACTCACACCTTCCTTATTATGTTCTGGTTATAGTGTAACATTTCTTTCAGATCATACATGTCTTATTGTAAATTTAATATCTGGGATTATATATAAATGTTTTTATACATATATATAAAAAAACAACTTCATTGTGATGATTATAATCCTAGTTGTTATGGCATTAATGCGACCATTGTCCACTCTCTTATCGTAGCTCAATTTTCAAATATCAGTATGTAATAAATAATTTTTCTATGCTTTGGAAGGTGAAAGATGAATGAAGAAATAATTTACAGGTAATGTTCATCTCACAGCTCTGTGAATCACTGCAAATGACTTTTTTCACAGAATTTTCAAATGGGCATATTTATGTGACTTACATAGTTACTGTAGCTTTATGGAAACCATGACTACAAAAGTTTTTCATTTAGAAATGAAAAATATCAAAACTCAAGAAATTTCACTGAATCATTATAAAAAACTTGCATTGACAAAGAAATATCATGTTGTTAATGACCAAATAATTGAAAGTAATATACGAATATATATTTATTCTAACATTTTATTTTTATTTTTATAAAACATCTAATGTGAAATGTTCTTCATATGCCTGTCAATTTTAAAATCTTAATGCATTCATGATTTACAAACTGATGACATATAACAAGTCAAGTGTGCCAAGATTTGAATGTCCAATGCCATATACTGTGCAATCTGTATCTCCGTCTTTCATAAAGAATTTATCCCAACAAATCTACACCCAAGGCCAAAGGGCTGTGATGACACTTTGCATTAGATAATGATAAATTCTTTACAATACCAAACTGTAAATGTTGTGGCTCTCAAGTCCGGCAGCACAGCTACAGATTGTCACTTCTGTGGGATTATTAATCTACAGAAAAATAGCCTGATTTAGACTATTTTTCTAGCTCTGATAAAATAGCAACAACCTTGTACATTTCAATAGTGTTTTAACTTTAATCTTTGGTCATTCCTCTGAAATCCACCATGTAGTTTCAAAGAGATGCCTTTAACAGAAAGACATTCTATATAGCATATATGCATGATTGTTGTAAAATTTAACTCTCATAAGCATAGTAAAGTAATGCTTCATAGTAATATCAATATATCATTCATTAATAGAAAAGATAATGTTATATCAAAATTTTATGTTGAGGTATTGTTTTTATAGCCTGGGATGGATACAATGGCAAAGTTTCTCGGATGATATTCATTAATAGTTAGGATAAGGTTATTACAGATATATCACAAGCGTATTTGGAGGCATTGCTTTCTGGCCTGGGACGGATGCAATGGAGTTTCTCAGATGATATTCATTAATAGATGGGATAAGGTTATTACAGACATATCACAAGTGTATTTGGAGGCATTGTTTTCTGGCCTGGGACGGAGTTCCTCAGGTTCCAGACATGCACTAGAGTAAGCTGCATCAATAATTTAAAAACAATGATCTCGGGGAGTATTTTTACAGATCCTGTATGTGTCTAGAAGTCCTTTTTGTCATTAATTAATCATGTAAAAAGTGTGTGGTTGCTAGATAGAGGGCAATCAACAGGCAATATGGGTGTATCAGTTCTAAACAACAGCTATGTTTGATTAGAAACAATAATTAAAAAGAGTTTAGTGCATACTCATTCTGAGTACAAGTTCAAGGGCTATCCTGGGGATTGAAAACTGGCAAACATACAAAATTAGGAATTCTTCTATTAACATACTGCGGACTGCAAATAGTCAACAATGACTTTTAATTCTTTTCACAAAAACTGTCAGTTTAAACATTGATATGATGTAATACTAAAAATGGTGATAATAAAAGATTAGGATATATATTTGTCATTTCTGGTGACTTCAGCATGAAATCTAGGCCATGTAGCAGGCAGGTAACCAAGTATTTTTAGGTAAATTTCTGAGTTGTTGTTGTTGTCATCTTTTGTTCTTTGCATGATCACCCATTTGCAAATGAATAATGTGATATAAATTTATTATCACCTCATATAATATATACTTAAGGCAATATCCTCAATATTGGCAAAGCATTTTATTATCAAAGACCTTTTCAGGTTACATGTATTGGAATATATAATTTGAGAATATAAAGGAATTCCTTTTTTCAACAAAACAAGTTATGATTCAATAACATAAAAAAATATTCGTCCATATTCAAATGAAATTCACTAATTAACTAGTGTAAGTCAAAACAGTGACCAGAGATTCATTTCAACATGTTATCATTCAAGTAAAGATGAAAAGCTGTCATCATAGTTATATCCTTTTATAACAAATCAAAGAGTTTATACACTTTAAGGATATAACACTACTTAATGTAAAGGCACTTTTCCAAATCCTGTTAGTTCAAGTTATATATTACTGACTTAAATCTGCAAGTTTTAAATTTACCAGTATATATATATATATATTATACTCCTTTTAATCTATTCACAATCTATTTAAACAAAATATATTTGTTTGCATACATTTGCAGTCACATCAATGACAGATTGGCAGAAATAGTAAAATGTTATTTCCCTAATTATGTTAATAAAATGCTAATATCTTTTTGCTACAACAACCCACACAAGATAAGTCAAGACCCATATCACCAGTTCCTTGAGACAGCTGTGCTATTTATCACATTTTATGCAATATAAAAATCTTATGAGACCCATTTAGAAAAAGACTTAGTTTCTCCACAACCGGAATTAAAGGCGAGGAATTAAAGGCAAGGCACAGAATCAGAGGCACTTGATAAACAAGAAAAACCCAAAACCAGAAAACCTCAATTAAAGGCTTGATTTTCTCTTAATATTTCCCTTTCCAAATAATTCAAGAAGTGCACATATAATGTATTTACCCTAAACGCACTTAGTCGTGAAGCAGAAGAGAAAAACTGTGAATACATATATAATTAATCTTCTTGTTTATGTTTGAAGTGATCTATGTTTTATATAACAATATTGTGGAATGTAAAGAGAGAACCATAGAGCAGGTGCAAAAATCTAGAGACATGGTACTAGTAGTTGGCCACACCAGCAGCATGGCTTTATATTGTAATCCTTATATACAGAAAGAAGTCTCCCATAAGAGAAATAAAGGTCTTGCTGTCTTTGTTCCAGCTGGCCCACCTATGTTACTTGTACCATGCTTCTTTCATCTTAGCTGAGTAATCTGATAATATGAGACATTAATAATAAATATTACATCCGCACAATGGAATTTAAACATTAAGATAATTAATCATTACACTTAACACCACAGATAAGAAAAGAAACAAATGATCCCCCAAAGGAGATTAGGAACTTATTAAAATGATATAAAATCCTTCTGATCAGGAAAAAATAACAACCAATCTCATTAAACAGTTGTTGTGCCCAAGCCCTTATTTGGTCTTCTGAATATTTGCGGTCACATAATACAAGATTTCGTGGTTGCTGCTTGGTTATCACATGGTCAAGCACTGTTTAGTCATGGTAGTATACAGTCATGGTTATATATGACCAAACATTGACACTTTGGCCTGATGATTAATGTTAAGGTAATGCAATGTTGAAAACAGATTTAAACTAGATAATTGTCAGTGTTGTATTCATACAAATACCATATATAACTGAACATAAACAGGTTATATCAAATTTGGCTGCGTAATCTTCTTTGTAAGTTATCGTCCAATAATATTTTGCTTTGAAAATGTAAGTTTTTGTGGACATTATTTTCAAGGAATGTATTCTACAAACAGCATTATAGAAAAGAAGGTTTTTTCATTGTCATATTTCTCATACCTATATTGTATAATCCAATAATATTTTGCTTTGAAAATGTAAGTTTTTGTTGACATTATTTTCAAGGAATGTATTTTACAATCAGCATTATAGAAAAGAAGGTTTTCCATTGTCATATTTCTCAAACCTATATCATACAAGCCATACATGAGTTATCAGCAATATTGACCTTATAAATATACAGGTATATTAGGTTCATATTTAAACTTTTAAATATATATTAGGTTCATATACAAACTCATTACAAAAAACCCTTGAACCAAAATAATATAAGATTTTACATTGCTAGATATAAATTGCACAATACATTTAACGAGGTGAAGCAATCTCTTAGGATTAACCCTCATCAAGTCATATCATCTCATCACCATTAACCATTTGATAACCTATGTTAACAATCACAATACATTTTGTCCACAAGCCCAATCTATACTTTTTGTGAAATACATGATAGGCCAGTATATTTATAATCAGTGAGGAAGGCACCTGCATCAGATATGCTATAAAATAATCCAGTCATGAAAAGATGTGGGACTTATTTCCAGTTTCATCCAAAGCACTCCTATTTATGCTTGGTTCAGCATCAGATAGTTAGCATTAAGCAGGACACAAGCACTGCCTTCATTTTCAGTAATAACCTTTAACCGCATGTGGAAGTTGACACAGAGAATTACGAATAGTCAAGTGAGAATCACAGGGGAATCAAGGTGAACTCGAGACATTGTAAAAAGAAGTACACAATATAAAATACTTCCATGTGTTCAGGGGGAGCAAAACACCTCATTAGCCAAGCGTACCTGTGATAGTGTGCTACTCTTTAGGTGAGCATCTATCAAATAGAATAGAGCAGAAAATCTGCATCTTCAGACAACTCAAATGATAATTCTGAGTGACCTAAATTTGCTCAGGAATACACATGATGAATGACTGATTATCATGAATACCAGAATTGAGAGCCTCTGAGGAGAATTTTCTTTGAAAAAGGTTTCTTATAAATTTAGTTTAATCATGCAATCATAATGCACGCACGGGGTTATCATGATATGTGCACATGACCACGTTGATGTATGAATGTATGCAATGGGATGAATAGCAAACAAGGGTATCAAATATCAGAAGAAATAATCTTGAAAATCAAAATAATCAGGTGAGTTGCTAACTGCATATGAGAAGAAAAAAAACCCAATAAATTCAATTGATCTTAACTTCATGAAAATTTAGACATTTTTTTTTCTTTGTGACCTGTTCAATACAAATATTTTGCTGAGTGAGCAGTATTAGTAAATTGTGCATCCAATTTCAAGCTATTTGAAACAATGTTTTGAATAAATTAGGCACACCAGGTGTCAGCACCATCCACAATCTAAACTTCTTGTATGCCATGGTGAGTGCTGCCCCCTAGTTTTGTTATTGATCAAGGTTTTTTTTTTACAATATTTGCATAAAATATATATCTATTGCAATACATCTTTGTATAGGTTTATGCTCATAGATGCCTACACAGGTAGATACAGGTTACATGGAAATGAAAAGAACAAATAAGAATCAAATATGGGGCAAATTGAAAATTTCATTTGGCAGGCAGATTAAAAACAAAATTTCTTATCTTGATAATTTCCAAGCATACAATCAGTGGGCTACTGAAGTCATCTGATCTCTGCATCAAAGACTAACCATTCACAGAAAACCTAACAATTAACTTTTCGTGACTACAAGCCCTGTTAAATGTGCATAACTTGATGCATTCAAGAAGATTACAAAAACCTGGTCTCATTCACCTGGACTGAATATACATGAATTGATATATGGCCTTTTGAGCCCAATTTTTCCAGACCGTCAGAGTGGGAACCCTGGCTATATCAGTCAATTTGATCTTGAACTACAATATGTATAATGATAGATCCTTACTCATCTCACAATTATGGGGTTGTTCCTTATAACATGTAAATTCAGTTTATAAAGAATTAAAACATCTATTTTCAGAAACAGGAGAATGCGATCAAGTACATGTTAATCACTGATGCAAACATATTAGAATTCTCAAAATTATCCTGTTCATGAGAACATAAACCCATCTTAAATAAAAATTCATGACTCCTTTTTCCTTGTTTGGTAAGTCTTTGATGTCTCACAAACATTTGGTTATGTGTACCAAAGAAGTGTAATAATATTCTTATGTGATGCCACTGCCCAACTTGATTTGTTAGCATCATTATTTGGCTCAAACTGATAATAATCATGGCAAAGATACCATGCTTATATGACAGATTCAACTTGTTTATAACAATATATTTTCTGCATAAATGTCTGTTTGATATCAAATGGATAATGCGATTACTTCTCTCTCTTGTTCATGGCCACTTCAAGCCAGTCATCATCATATATAGTATTGTCATCGTCACTCGACTCATTGTTATTATCTTCCTGCAGGAGTTTGGCATATCTAACCTTTTTTTGCTTCTTCACACATCTCTGTGAAATCATAAAGAAGACACACCAAACTGAGATTAAGATGCATGCCCCCTGGTAGAGGAGTGTGAAACTAAACAGGTCGTAAACAAACCCGGACACGAAGCTCCCAGCCGCTGTCCCTAAACCGAGGGAGACGGCATTTATAACTGCATAGGCACTTCTATCCATAACAAATGGGTTGCATCGAAAGTCTGGATAGCTCTGAATGGCTGCCCACAGCAGTGTGTAGCTGAATCCATGGAGTGCTTCTCCAGCCAGTACCAGCCACGGAGTCCACAGGAACGAGTAGAACACCATGCGACCAGCCAGAATCACCAGGGCAAGCATCACTGCCCCCTGGTGGGTGATTTGTGACACTACCATCTTGCCCCATGGCAACGTGACCATTTCAGATAAAGCTGCTACGGCGATGGCAGAGCCAAACACGATATGACTGGCACCAAGATCTTGCACCTGCCAGAATAACAAGTTGTTGAGGGTGGCGTAAGCCATAGCCACCACGAACATGGTGAAGGTGAAGCCAAATGCATGAATATCACTGCACAGGACTTTCAAGCCCTTTCCAAGCCGTGTCCTTTTGGGTGTCCTCTTGTTTTGGCTGACTGGATATCCGATGGAGACCAGGAAAGTGAATGTGATGAATCCAGAGAAGACAAAGAAGTGGATGAGGAAGTTGGATATTTTATGTGGGAGGAGGCATGGAGTGTGGTCAATAATGGCAGCAACAAAGGGTGCAGTGATGAGGAATCCCAATGATGTCCACTGCTTGTGTGTGCCATATCGCTCGAGCGAATCAATGATATCCAAATATTCGAACCAACAGTCATCCGACAGCTTATCAACTGGTGCTGAAAAGAATTCTCCAATCATAACAATAAGCAGTACAAAAATGAATGTCTCTTGGTTCTCTTGAATGCCCCATTTCTCTTTGAATTCTGCCCATCTTTGCTTCATGGCTTGAATGGTCATAATAGCTGAAAATTCACTCTTGATCACGTCTCTTTTCTGTCGCTTCTCACTGTCCTCCTCTAGCATCTCCTCGACAGCTTTGATGAGCTCTTCTTTGGACAAACCCTTGACAACATCCTCAGATATTCCTAATTGTCTCAGACTCTCAAGTTCACTTTTACTGAGTTTATATTCATCATTTTTATTGTTATCTCCTGAACCATAATCACCATAATTTTCACTGTAATTTAACCACCAGTTTTCATCATCCTCCCCACCTTCAGAATCTTTTCCACTGTCAGCATCTTTTCCATTGTCAGCATCTTTTCCATTGTCAGCATCTTTTCCACTGTCAGCATCTTTTCCACTGTCAGCATCTTTTCCACTGTCAGCATCTTTTCCACTGTCAGCATCTTTTCCACTGTCAGCATCCTCATTTTGATCTTTCCACCATTCTGGCAAGCCATCTTTATCATCTTCCCCAGCTTCATTATTCTCTTCCACTTCCTTACTATTCTCATCAGCATTGCTTTCTCCATGCTCCACTTTTGGTGTCTCTGGTGGTGTCTTTTCTGGTGCCTCGGTAACCTTGATCTTTTCTGTTGGAAGAGGAAATGTCACTACCTTGGTCTGCAATATCTCTGGTGTAGGTTGCTTTGTGGTGCCGACTTCCATTTGTTCTGTGTGGCCAATTGTTGACAGAAGCATTTCTTTGGTTGGTTTTCCTGTGGTATCATTACTACCCAGTTGACCCATAGTAAAGTTCTCTCCATTTTTGCAGAACATCAACGCTAGGCTGGGTGAGGCAGGAGGTACCAAGGATAACGCCAGAGTTGACACCATAAGCATCAGCAAGGAAAATGCTAATACCATTTTCTTTTTATTGCAGAACTTTGCACATGCTGTCCACAAGGGGGCACACCAGATCCACATAAATGCTTTAACTCCAAAAACTATCCCAACCTGCGTGGCAGTCAATCCAAGCTGTCTAAAATAGAGTGTCAGAAAGGGGAAAATAGCTGCCTTGGAGCAGGCGAGAAGGAAGTGGAACAAGTTGGCGAGGCAGAGCCCCTTGCCTATGTGAACTTGATCCTCGGACATGATGTATGATTACAATGCTTGGCTGTAGATGGCTAAAATAGCTCCCACAATGGAGAGATTGGAAGACAATGTGGTTGGCACCTTTGGATGGAAGACTTAAGGAGGTGTTTCCCTTTACGTGACTGTCAACACCACTCCACCATGCTCTGAAAGACAAATCATATACACATTACAAATTTATACAAAACAAGACTATAACAATTATATCATGGTGATGTTATTGAAGGAGGAAAGGCTTGGTAGGGGAAAAATACTATGGATGCCAACCTTGAGGAAAACAAAAATTAACTCTCACATAGATCTGTAAAAAAATGAGATTCAATCTTTTTAAAATAAAGAACGTGAAAGGGAACCATGAAAAAATGGGTCTGCTTTACTTGAAAGATCTGTCCAATCTACCAATAGCATGTTGTTGTAAGGGCCAGTTCTTAATGCATCAGTAGTTATGCTTGTCATATATGGACTAGCATGCTTAAGGAAGAAAGTTGAAATAGCACCAAGTTTAATGTAAAACCCTCTATGCCCTTTTCTGGTCATGCCAAGCTGCTGTGATGTGGCATTATTTATACACAGTACCTTTTACATGGCAATGGATCTGCTTGACCATATTTTGTCACATTCATGGATGACCAAATAGGCCCTATTTACTTGAATGAATTGTTGAATCTAATTTATCCAAGTAAATATAATTCAGCCTTGTGTTCAGATGTCCAGAGTGAATAATCAGAAAAACATAAATGTTTCATACATCTATAATTAGATACTATATGTACGGTAAATATAGGATCAGAATATATTGGGTAAATACAGCATAAAAATTCATGAAAAAACAAGCTAAACCAGCAGTTGGTGTCGCTTTAACTGTCCCTATTGAAATTGAATACAAATTATTCCAGAATATTTTTTTTTAAAAAGATAATTAATCTTATCATTTGTAAACCATATATTCATTAATTTGGAGGCACCGAGGAAAAAGCTTTAAAAATTAGGAATATTTTGACAATACCACCTTAGCACAATATTTTGACAATACCGCCTTGGCACAACAGATATCAATAAGTCACTTAAGCTTGGTTGGAGTGTGTTAGATTTTGCACATTGATTTGGAAGCACTGAGGAAAATGCTTAAAAAATTAGGAAAATGTTGACAATACAGACTTGCTAGGCACAATATCAATAAGTAAATAAAGCTTGGTCAGAGTGTGCTAGATGTCGCACAAGCAGTATTTAATATCAATAAGTTTCTGTGCATATTATGTGATGTAAAGTGAACGAGGTATGTCAAATAGCCTGATATGCAGGCAGGTGAGTTTGTGTGGGAATAATTGAATGCAGTCTTGTGGTCAGATGTCATAGACGTATCATTGACTGGCAGTGTGTTCAGCCACAGTGACTCATACTCGGTACACAAACACCTCATGTCATCTGCATCCAAATCGTCATTAAATGCTTTAATCAATAATCAATTCCACAGCCTGCCTAAATATCGCACAACATAGCATTTTCCCCTTTAATCATGTTTATTGGGATAAATCTGGCTGCAAAGACTTAGAAAAAAGAATACCATGTGTTTGTCCCTATCACCACATATGATATGAAGCACAAACAGGAAAGATGGTGTTCCACTGAATAAATTCAACAATAGAGAAAAAATAGATACTTAAATTTTCTCTATATGATTCAACAAACAAAACAGAAATCACAGAAACAAACTTAATTATTTAAAAAATTATAATAATTCTAACAAACAAATCAACAAAAAAAGCCAAAATTTCTCTTATCGGTGGGAAATAATGATGATATCACGTTGAACTGTCAGTTTGTCACATCACCACAGACAACTTTTTCATCTCAAACAAATATTCCTCAAATATTTAAATGAATGATTTGTAAAATGTTTCTAATCAAAACAATATCATTTGATCTGATTTAAAAGTTTGCACAAATTTGTCTTTGAAATTATCAATAAAATAACCACACTTCAAATGGTATTAAGATTTATAACATCGTATTTATAATCAAACTATACTGAGATAATAGCAATAAAAAAAGCCATGATCACGGAGATATGGGCATTTTTCAGAAACTTGTTCATTCAGACTTTGGACATGTATATATACATAAAAACACTTATTGAAGGAAGAAAGGTTTGGTAAGGGATGCCAACCTTGAGGAAAACAAATATTGACTCTGACATAAATCTGTAAAATAAAATGAGTTTCAATTTTGTTTAGAGATCTATGTCAGAGTCAATATTTGTTTTCCTCAAGGTTGGCACCCTTGGTATTGTTTTTTTCTTCCAAAACCATTTATGTAACACAGATGGGAAAAAAATTAGCAAACAAAACAAAAATTACAACAAACAAAACAAAAATTGCAATAACCAATACAAAAATTACAACGAACAAAACAAAAATTGAAATAAACAAAAAGACACAAAATGAAACAGCCATTGCAAACTGATGGAATAGTTGCAAGTCATTCATTTTTCAAAAACACTTAATTTCTAATATTGCTCAGGCGCTAACGCAAATCGTCTATCAGAATTTTGCTTGTCATTTCTGTTCTAATTGTCTGATTTACACCAAATTTGAACTAAATCTACTCAGAATTCTTTGCTCTTTTGATTAGCAGGCATTTCCAAGCAATATTAATTAATAATTTTGTGAACATCTGTGCAGTCTCCCCATAGCATGTTGTTGTGGGGGCCAGTTTTTGAGGCTGAGGCATCATCAACAAATACATTTACAACATGACTTTTAAGGCAACATACAATTTATTCCAAATAGCTTTTTTTGTTATTTTTATTTCCAAGATGTTCAGTTGGATTTATTAACTTAACCAATTATTGGGGAAGTCAATATCTTAACAATGAAATTTGGTTAATAACAGATATTCAACAGATATATTATCAAACTTTTTGTTCAAGTAAGATTTTTTTTAATTGTCAAAAGATTTTTCAGGTGTCACCACTTCTGACGTCATTTGACAGTGATGCGATCATTCGTGCCGTGAAAACAAATAAACACTTTTAACGATTTGAAAAGCAGTGGGAATAAAAGAAAACATGTGAGAGACAATATTCAACTTAATTGCAATTACTACAGATCAGTTTTACTCGATATTTGACTGATTTAAAAATGTCCGAGTTTAATCTGCCGGTTTCGGACAGTTGCCGGTCACTGTATATTGAGAACGGTCAGGCACACAAAAAATTGGCAATTTTAGTTCCATTTATAATTGTTTGTTAATGAACCTAAGTGGAAAATTTACATTATAAACCAAACAGCATTAAGTGCTTTAAATGATTTGCTCTAATCTAAAATAAATTACCTGCTGAGATTCATACAATATTGCCACATGTAATTGTAATTATGGATAGCAAAATTAATTAATGTAATAATGAAATAAGCTGTTAATTAAAATAATTTATGCAAGCACATCCATAAAGTTTGTTAATAATATTAAACTTAAACCATTCCTGGTACAATTAGTTGAAGTATGTGACAGAGTATGACACAACATGTGTGAATCCTGTTATCTTATGATTACAACTTGATTCAGGGAAAAGGGTAATCTAATTGATCTGATTTGGATAAAACAAATGTGAATGTGTTAATTGTTTTTACACATTTTGCCTCTATTTTTTCTCTATGGTTGCTGTCAATTATACAAATGCCACACTTGATTGATCACAAATTAAAAGTCATGTCATGGTATTATACTGTAAATTTATATCTGAGTTTGGTTCCTTGGGACTGTAGAATTTCTACTCTTTAGTTTTGCAGTGTTTTCAAAGATTTGCCAACACATCAGCCCGACGCTCAGCATGCTGAGGAGCGGAACTGTTCCAACTTTTGAACTTCAGGAGTATTTTTGTACAACACATTTTCAAGTTGTTCTCACAACTGACTGTAAAATGCATAAAACAAAGTACGCAAAGAGCTTGATTAATGTGTAGCGAGGTAAATAAATGAGAAATATTCTGGATAATTGTTAGTTCAAAGGTAAATCTAATGGAGAAATTACCAACCTGTTGATGTTGCCACCTCCTGTGTGCCTGAACTGATCCAAGTGACGTCAACCTTTTGCGACAATTTCTGATCAAAACGGCTTGATATATTCAATTGATATCAACCTTAATATTAGCATGATATTAATTGTGTCAAAAAATATATAAAGTTGTTCTACTTTTCTAATTATCAAATTTTCAAACAGTATTATAAAATTTACGACATACAAGTGCGTGTAACTTTATGGCAGTCAGATTGCCAGCGTGGAAACATGGCGGATTCAGAAACCAAAGTTGCCGAAACTACAACTTCAGAGGCTGAAAATCAACCTGTAATGGAGGCAAATGTCACTGCATCGGCAGAGGGCGAGGTTCAGGACATCGAAAAAAAGAAACCTGATGTCGCATTCTCGGGAAATGAGACGGATAAGAGGTTTTACAAGGTGTGTATTGACGAGTTGTGACAAGACCGGGCCCAGCCCACTTTTCTTAATTTCTCAGAATTGACAGACAAAAATTGCAGAATTTTTGCTTTACTATTTACCCAAACAACCTAGCAGTTTGGTCAGATTTCCAAAAGTTGAGGTCAATGTGGAAAGTAATATGTCGTTAATAATTTATGGGAAGGTTTTTTGAATGGTCTGTAAATGTTTTCACTGCCATTAGCAACATCATAACACTGTTGTCAAAAGAAATGCTAATTAGTAATTAGTTATAAAAATACTGGGACCATATATGCAAGCATCGATATAGGAGGGGACAGTCATACGGGCACTTTCACACATACAGGGATTTCACACCCTGGCAACCCCAATCGGCGTTAAAAACAAATCCCTGTCAGCCATTGAAATAGAATCTAATTGAACCGTGATCTGAAGATTTCGTCTTTAAAGTCATTATCTGTTGACTTTTCTATATATTTTATGTGTGCAAATAACAATTTAATTTGATATGTTCTGATATGCAATAGCTTAAATATAAGCCCAATATTAAGATCTCACCTTTGTTTCCTGTAAAAAAATCCTGTGATGTCTTCCCACTCAGTGGTGCGAAAAACTAAAAGTTTCAACAAAGAAGGTCAAATAGTAAACTTCACTGATGTCAATTATCAGAGTTCACAGTAGTGCTCTTCAAAATCCTTGTAATGTTTGGCCAAAACTACGATAAAACGGTATTCTGTCATAATTTCCACAGCTCGGCCTTAAAGGAGGATTCTATATAGCTTTGAGTCGTGTCTTCCCTTTTTGACAGAATTGCTTTCACATGCATCTGATATTTTGCGAATAAATAAGATATTTTTCCCATTTAAACACAATATCTTTCAGATAAGTATGATATTTTTTGCATTAGCACAATATTTATCACATATATGATTCTTGGCTAATACACTTACAGAAATGATTTAAATATGTCTGGAATCAGGAGAACATGAGGAAGACACTTATGTATGTTTTAGGAAGATTTTGCTCTATTTTGGCACTGGTGTATGTGTTCACTGCTTTGTTTTCAACATGTCCAAGGTGGTCACCATGTTCGTAAGCGGAAGTGACAGTTCGCCCTCTCCTCTGAGCATGCACTGATATGAATCATTTTAGTTTCAGTTTCAATAAAATATTAAGGGTGCTAGATCAGCATCATTTTATAAAACCTCAATTCCCAGTGCACCAGCCCTCTTTCAGCAATCTTTCCAAGTGTTTTGTTTACTTTAATGTTTTATTTATTATTTTTGGTGGTTTGAATTTTTTGTCTTTCATTGTTTTCGAGTCATTTAAAACATTCTCGAATGAATAATACAGTACAATATTTTTTCTTTCCAGCATTTCATGCATCCAGTCTTGTCCAAGATGGAGTTGTCAATCCAGAAAAATAATGAAATTTTGGATAATATACAAAGGTTGTATGCTTATAAATATGATATATAAGGATAAAGTTAGATTTCAAATGCTCAAAAAAAGAATTTATAATGATTTGTTTCCATTGAATTTTAGATCAATTGCACTAATCTTCTCGTATATATAGATTTGCACATTTGTAAACATTTAAATAACCTATAATGATCTTGCAGGCAATGGGATGAAGACCGTGAAAAGGAAAGAAAGATCAAGCTGGGGGCCCATATTCCTGGACCCTTGAAGGGGGAGTAAGTGACTCTATTTTTGCTTGAACAAGAATATAAAACAGTCTGAAATATGTGTGTGTGTGTTTTATTGGGTATTGGAGTCTTGACTGATCTAATGTTGATGTTTTTGTAACAGAGGACAAGAGTTGGCAGAGGTTATGAATCACATCCAGAACCTCATTGTGTATGAAAACTTCAACAATGACAAAGTGGATATTGCAAAATTGATGTAAGTTATGCTTAATTACAAAGTTCTAAACTATATATGATCATACTTCAAACAAACAAAAAATGATCATATTTTGCAATTATGTCAGAAATATCAAAAGAGAAAGACACTTATGGTTAATTTGTAATGGGAGCTTCATATTTTTTGGTTTCAGGCCAGCAAGCCTGAAGGAGCTGGACCAGCATGCTGAGGTTGCCGTCCTGGGCCACAGTATAGCAGCATACGTTTCCACTCTGGATCCATCCCATCTGCGACAGTTTGCCACCAGGATCATCTCTGACACCACTCTCTGGATATCAAGGCTATTCAGGTAAACTACTCAAGCATTGTAGCATTAATGTTATCAAAATGATATTTTCTTAAAAAAAGAAAGTGAATCTTAAATGATGAACAGTTTTAAGTAAAGAAATTAAACCCTCAGCCTTAAGATATAAAAACTCTACCTTTCAATAGCTGGGCAACATTTATAAAATATATCAGACATTATGAAACTTTATTGATGCAGTGGTTCCCACAATTAGCAATTAATGCTTGAAGAGATTTGTATATTAAAAATGTTTTGATTATATTTTTTCGTCCAGATTTAATGATTCATCCGCATACTTTCATGATGATGAAAGGGAATTAATGCTTGAAGCAATTAATGCTTGAAGCAATTAATGCTTGAAGCAATTAATGCTTGAAGCAATTAATGCTTGAAGCAATTAATGCTTGAAACAATTAATGCTTGAAGAGATTTGTATATTAAAAATGTTTTGATTATATTTTTCATCCAGATTTAATGATTCATCTGCGTACTTTCATGATGATGAAAGGGAAGGTTTAGTGCGAGTGTGTCGTCTGGCGCTGTACCAGAAGTATCCCAAGTTCTCTACAGACGGCTATGATGCACTGTACTCCAGGACCCCGATCATCTACATCAGTGCAGCTGCCAAACAAGGCCTTGGCCACTACATCTGTACTCAGGTACTACACTGCCTTCCTCTCATATAACATTAGTCTGTTATTAATAGTCTAGATCAAAACATACAAGAATTGATGCAACCTTTACCCGAACCTCTTGGTGTATTAATAAAGAGATTCATTTTCTTATTTCCTTCATTATATTTAGGAAATGATCACTTTCTTTTGCTATAAGAGGTGTTTTATCAGAAATATGTTTCATTTCTATTCTGCAATCCAATGGTTGGCCTTTTCAACATCTTAGCCATTAGTCCAAGTCAAAAACTAAAATAATGACATTGTATAGAATTATGGTTGATGATGGGCCATATCACCAGTGAAACTAAGTTTAGTTTGTTTTTAGTATATATATATAATTAGATGTTATTTTCATTTATTGAATTGAAGAATATAGGAATTTTTGTGCACTTAACGCAATGGAAAAAGTGCCATGAACATACTTATAATTGTTTTATTATTATCATTAATGTTCAGAGAGATTAGATGTTAGTGGTGCAGCATAGTTGAGCTATAAATGCTCATGGCAGCCACCATGAAGCTTTAACTTTTCTCCCATATATCTCCTGATCATGACATTATGAATATGTTATATTTTCAGCTTGGTCTTCCCATTTCATGCTTATCAACTGTGTCATGTGAAGCCAGACAAGGATTCCAACAAAAGATGGTAGGATAGGCTCCAACTTACCACATATTAGAATGAGATATACCAAATTTGTATTGTGAATGAAGCCATTCAGTATGAGAATGAGATATACCAAATGTGTATCATGTATGAAGCCATTCAGTATGAGAATGAGATATACCAAATTTGTATTATGTTTGAAGACATTCAGTATGAGAATGAGATATACCAAATTTGTACCATGTATGAAGACATTCAATATTAGAATAAGATATACCAAATTTGTATCCAGGTATGAAAAGACATTCAAAGATTCCCAACTGCTACCACATTAACTACAGCTTAGCACACCTTAATTACTATTAGATTTTAGCATACCCTGGTCAGTTGTTTTATGACCTGGTTGGTCATATTTACAAAGTTAACGTTATTTCTAGAGGACAAAGCTCATATCATTTATAACATAGATATATTTAAATCACATGTATTATTGTGGAAATATATGTATTATCAACAAAATTTATCTGGAGAGTATAAAAAACAGTTGTCAGTATCTTTTCACAACAAAAGATGAATATCAAGTTTTCTGATATTATATATGTTAAATATTCTGGATATTTTATATGGGTTATTTTTTTCCATTGTAGGATATAGCTGCCTTAGAAAAGTTGATTGAGGATGACACAGCATCTGCCAAAATGCCAGTTGTGGTGGTAGCCTATGCTGGTAAGAACACATACTGGCACATATTATTCTGTGAAACAATGAATAATGTTCAGTGTAATGTTATTTAAATTGAAATTTATCTCCTTTATAAAATTCCTTTAAATTTCATAATTTTTTTTCATTTTAGGTTCACCTTTGCTTGGACATGTGGACAACATAACTAAGCTGCAGGAAATATGTAAAAAGAGTGACATCTGGCTGCACATAGAAGGGTGAGTGTCAACCTGACGTGTGTATGTAAACCGTGCAAAATATGTCACTTCTTAGCACTCCTTAAATGATAAAATTTGGATAGAAAAAAATTGTCAAATCTGCATGCAATCTGGCCGTATTAAATGGTGTGGTATTGATGAATATTGGAGGTATTGATCTTGTTTACATTACAGGAATAACCTGGCAACTTTGGCCATGTTCTCTGTGCCTTCATCTGTGAGTCCCGCCAAGTCTGGGGACAGCATGACTCTCAACCTGGGAGGCTGGTTAGGGCTTCCTGCAGTGCCCAGTGTTGTATCCTTTATACCAAGAATATGCCACCTGCTTTGATGATAATTTGATTTATATATGTTATGTTTCATATTCTTTACTAGAAATCTACTTATTAAAATATTTCTATTGACATTATCATTCATTTGACGACTTATCTTGAAATTGGTGAGTGGAGTGAAGTTTGTTGGACCTACACAGATTGTATTGCCCTTAACTTTAATGTAAAGACTTTATACAAGATGGCTGACCCTGCCCTGGCCCATGCTGTGGGACTGACCACATTCAACCTACGGGCCAAGCTAAATTGTCTGCCGCTTTGGCTGTGTCTACAAAGTATGGGACATGAAGGAGTCGTTAATAAAGTTAAACATTCAATTGACCTCGCCAAGAACATGCATGAAAGTCTAGACAAAATTGACTCTCTGAAATTAGTGGTAAGAGTATTGAATATCTTAGTCATGATTTATATTAATTAATTTTATTAAAGGAATTTTAAGTTGATAAATCATAAAATCATCATAAGTGTGAGTCTTAGAAAATTTTATTTTATCAAAATCTGGGAAGTATCTCCCAAATTATAATATCTCGTTTAGTTTGTTTGTTTTCTTTTTGTTTTTTTTTTCTTTTTTCCCCCCAAAGATATACTAAATACAATTATGATATCAAGAAGGAAGACTCCAGCAAAAACTTATATCATAATTAATTTTAGATTAACAGATACAACATTAAGCATGCCAAAAAATGTAATAAAATACTATTTACAGGGTAAGAAGTCAGACAAGGAAGAAGAAGAGGAAGATGGAAAACCCAAACATTATTCATTAAGAGAATTAATCAACAAAGCTATAGATGCCCTGGTTAGTTTGCATCCGTTATATCCACAGAAAGTTATTGGTCCCATCTGTTTATTTTAAAACTGAAAGCTCTATATGTTCTGGTTGCTTTACCCTTGACATCCACACAAAACTGCATACGCCACAAATAGTATATAGATCTTACACAACCAAATTAAGGTGCAGATGCCCTGGTTATCCACATAAATAACTTGTTAGAATATTTCTATAACATCTACACAAGGCTATAGATGTCAAGTTTAGTTTTATAGCAACACCATATCTTTATCCTAATCAGTATGACTACTAAGGTCTGAGTTTGAATGTGGTGGAATTAAAATCATACTTATATTATTTATGCCTTCATGTTCCTTGAACCATTGAATTTTATTTCCAGATAATATTTGAGATAGAGAATCCAGCACTTGTGTTCAGGTATCAAGGTCTTGTGCCATATGAAAAACCAGGTATGTCAGGCATGCACATCTTTGGCTTCTGATGATTGATTTGTTGAAACTTAAATGTACAATGATTTCCAGGTTCTTTATATATGTGTTTGTATTTTCTTGCAGTTTTTCAAGAAGGGGAGGGGAAGGAGGATGAAGAAGAGGCAATGGAAGCCTCAGATATGGAATCCTACTTTGATGCCCTCAACCTCTGGGTATGCAACATATTATTAACATAATCAACAGAAAAATGCCCAAAAAATATTTAGAAGAAACATATTGATGTGATAAGACAAGGGCTTGATTTATTGACTTAATATATTGATTTATTGCAGTAATTCATTAAGTATATTTACATTTATCTATAAATGTGCAGATATAACCACAAGATTAAATATTTGGAAATAGATTCATGTTAGCAATATGTGGGAGATGTAATGTGTCATGATTGTGGTGTTGAAACTATTGTAGTTATCGGAGACAATGAAGAGGGAGATTCCACGAGTGCAGATCTCCACAATAGAAGTGGAAGGAGAAGGAATTTGTATACGCTTCTGTCCCATAGAGACAGCTTATAGTGAGTCACACCTTATTATTACTCTCTATAAACCTCATCATCCCATAATCTTTGGGTATTTATATTTGAGGCACTTGAAAGTAATTTTGAGTCTGTCTGTCCATTGCTGCTTCCATCCATCACACACTGTATATTCAATTGTGCTTGCTTTGATGTGCATTAAAGTAACACCCAGTTACCTCTGAACGAAAAAGCTCAAGTGGTAGAGAATTTGCCTTGAGACCCAAGAATCCCCAGTTCAAAACCCAGCTAGAAACTATCAAGCAGACAGTGTCTCCAACCAACAATATATTTAAATGTCAGCTTTACCTTATTATATGGATTTTTCCAGTACCCATCATGATTGAGCAAAATTTTTAATCATCATAGAAAATTACCATATCACTATCAACCAGTTACTTTTGTCACAGTTAGCATAGTGTATCTTGTTTCACCAGAATCAGTTTGATATCAGTAGATTTTAGATTTTTATGTTTCTGTTAATGACATTTTGACGTTTTCTAGTTGGCCATGTACCGGTATATATTAAGTTGTTGTGTTGTAGACTGTGATACCCTAAAGGCTGACGTGGAGGAGTTTGTGGAATGCCTGAGTCAGCAGCTGGGCATTCTGGATGCCACGGTCCGGCAGAGGGCAGACTTTCAGGAGATAGTACATGCCCAGGACAACCTTGTTCTCATACATCTCCCCAACTGGGCCGGCCTCGGGGCAATACAGTACGTTCTCATAATACCCAATAACTACATCCACAATATAGGTGCTTGAAAAAAAAACAACATAATTTTAATTTGATTTGAGATTATCGAGTCAAAAATATATCTGAAGATTACAAAAGCTTTAAATCTGAATTTCTTTTAAATTTTATTATTATTTTAGATCATATATTATTGAATGATGCATTTTCTGTATCCTTGGGATTTTAGGTACATTCCAGATCACTTAGTCAAAGAGAAAGCAGATTTATCAGAAGAAGGTCGGCAAGAAGTTAATGCGATGAACACCCAACTAGTGCAGACTCTCAAGTCAGCAGACACAGCCTTCTCTCTTGGTCTGTACACCATTCAAATAAACTGCCATTTACTTCCCATAAATATATGTATAAAATACTTAAGTCCACTTTGGAAGTGAAAAGAAACATATAATTATATTCAGTTTTTAGTGTAAATTAGCAACACACATTTTTCTTACTCATCATACTCATTTTGTTCAAAAGAGTCAATTTTAAAACAATATCTCAATGAAGAACCATGAAAAAAAATTGTCCTTTTTAACTATATTTCAGAAGTAACAAAATGTATGTATGCATAGGACTGGTGAATAATGAAATCCTCATAACTTTTATATATTATTAGTGTGGCCAAACTATGTATGCTTTCATATATGTAATATATGGAGGGTAGGCACCAGGTTCTGCTCCCCTCTATTGTCCTATGTAAATATATATATATGTATATCTGGGGCTAACTCTTCTGGGATCTGTGTATTTCATAACATTGGCTGACAATTAGGAAAATGTCTAGTATAAATGTTACTCAAATAATACATAATTTTTTGCCTGGGATAAGTTTATATGAATAGTAGGAATTAATAAATGTGCGCTTGTGTCAGAACCGGCATGTAACAAGTTAAAGATAGGCACAGCTCTGTCAGTTATTGGCCAATTTAGGTCACTCAAAATTGACCTTCAAACAGTATTTTTTTATAAAAAGCAGAGGCGAGAAGGTTAAAGCACAAAGTATTTGAATGGGTGCACATTGACATGACTCTAACTTGTCAATCTTGGAAGAAAAAAAACACAAGATCATAAATTTATTTAATTATGCAAAGTTGAGTCATACATATGGGTATTCCACACTATTACATACACAAGTGTGCATGACATCCAGGATTGTAGAATTATTGACCAACTCCAAAATGCGCAAAAAGACGAGTTAGCCCTATATATATATATATTGTCACTTTACCCCATTCCTCTAAATGAACAGATTAATTTTGAAGATTATCATATCCAGCTTCATAGCCTGTCAGAGACATTAATAGCTAACATTATTTAAAAAAGTAATATGCTATAAGATGACCGCTTCAAATTTGTGCTCTCCACAGGTCCATGAAATGTAAAAGAATATGACTCATTAAACTTGATGTAATGGATAATTGAATTTTAAAAAATGTAGTTTATTAATAATAATTTGAATGTACAGTATCCATTTGGTTTAATTGGAGGAATGTGGTATGATAACAAAATATTTGGTGAAAAAAGGGAATTTCATGGTTGAACCCCATTGAAAATACAATATATTTTTATGGTTGAGTTGATGCATCAAGTGTCGCACAACAGATTAGTTCAATATTGAGTTTGGTGATTACTTCGTGGTCCCCACCCAACATGGTGTTTTGTTCATATTCACTTGGGATCAAATGATGGTTTTGTTGCTATACTGTATCTGCAGGATGTTGATCACTTTAAGTTGTGAATATGTTTGTATTACAGTGTGAGCAGTGAATATGTTTGTATTACAGGTACATCAGCAGATGGCCTAGCTTGTGCAAGGTTTGGATTAATAACAGATGAGACTGATTTGGAAGAACTGATAGGTCTAGTTTATACCACAGGACGAGAAGTAGAAGAATCTTCTAAGGTAGGTCACCTGTTAATTTATAAAAAGGAATCATCCTGCATTCAAATCTCTGATTTTGTGATCCGTAAAAATGTTATGTGTTTTGTGATAATTATATATTATCGGTCTGTGTTCTCAATGGAGATCTTCATTTTTAGTTTTTAGAAACAATGACAGATATAGTTAAACAGGGCATAGAAAAGGCAAATAAAGATCTAAGTCAGGAAAACCAGGAGAAGCTACAGCAAGAGGTATGTGTCTTATTGGCCAAGATCTTAACATGTCAATATGACACTTAGTATTTTCTTACATAAATTATTAAAAGTGTTCATCAACAAAAAGTAATGATAAAAATAGGAAACCTAAAATTTGTATTGATATATAAATTTTGTGCTATAAACATTTTTAAATTGACAAAAAATAGCCTTTGTGTAGTTAACATTGATGTGTTTCTATTTGCATATAAAGGGTGTGCTTCGGCAGGTCCCTCTGGTGGGTTCTTTGTTAAACTGGTGGTCTCCACCTAACAAAGATGTAGGAATCAAGGGCCGAACTTTCAACTTGGCTTCAGGTAGGATATTTCATTTACATCCAA
The DNA here is from genome assembly GCA_949316495.1 of Amphiduros pacificus. NCBI lineage: Eukaryota > Metazoa > Annelida > Polychaeta > Phyllodocida > Hesionidae > Amphiduros > Amphiduros pacificus. The sequence continues at coordinate 49,699,848 of OX439002.1, read as the reverse complement.
TCTATGGCATATACATTTTATATTTAAATACAATTGAGATATACAGATATTCTCAGTTAAATTTGTATAAAAAGATGTCAATAAGCAGAGAAATGATAACAATTTAGAACAGAATTTCAAAAAAGTGCAGCATCACACATCTCCCATGCCTTTTGGTTTTAAAGGGAGTATCCCAGATCTTTTTTGTAAAGGAGTCAAATGAATTGTTTCTGAGTTCTAATGAGATAGGGTTATATTTTATTTATTATTCAATCTCTGTAGCATTATTATGAGCATATGATGTATTGTTGTTGCAGGGCAGATAGCGAGCACAGAGGCGACTTACAAGTACCACATGCAAGTACAGGCTGCCCCTCAAGACCAAACCCCTCGCACCAGACAAGGACCCCTCAAACAGAACCTGAAGCCCTCCAAGGGGCGTACACTGAGTGGATCATCCTCACATAGTTCAGACAGGCTCAACACATCGCAAGGATCACAGGGAGCAATATCACCGCCCCCGCAGGACCCAGCGAATGCACCACAGCTGCCAGTGCAGGAACTAGCGGAGGAAGCCACAGAACCAAACACACAGCAGTAAGTTAGCAATACTCTTTTATTTTTATTTTTATTTTCATTTTCATTTTTATATAATTTTTATTTTTCAACCGAAAATGGTTTTAACAAAGTCTCTTACATATGAATCCACTCATTTTTGTCGCTACTCTTGACAGTCATACATGTTGATCATCATATATTTAGACATTTAACACACCTGCACACTTAGATCTATAAAATATCATTGTTTAGCCCTTTATAAGCTGACATCGCTGTTTGACCTGAATATTGATTGTGCTGCGCCTTGCATTGTTTCAGGGGAACAGCGGAGCAGACAGCTGAAAATGAGACATCAGATCTGAGATAGACTACTGCAGGACAGTAGTTAATGCAGCTCAATCATCAAGCACTCTAAATAGAGAGCTCTGGATGTAAGCAATGCCTGATAAGCTCACCAGATGGCACTCACCGTTGTTTGACTCTTTTCAATAAGCTGAGGGAGTGAATCAGATTTAACACAATGGATAGGTATTGGTTGTCGTCCAGGACTTTTCTCTCAACCACCATGCATCTGCTGAGAGTTATAAATATGATGCAGTGCTGTAGATCACAGATGAATGTACATACTTCTAGATAGCAAAATCAATGTACCTATTATAATTTTTACAGGGGATTATGAGTACTCTATCAGAAATGATTTTTTTTTCGGTCCTCCTAGATGGTGGTGATATGTTTTTGCAAATAATCATGCCTTTTACAATTTGATCTTTTTTGTGATCAAGATCACAGATATGTTAAACTCTAAGACATCTGTTTCTGTTGTTGTGACTGCATGCAAAAAAAACCATTGCTACTTTTATATCAGACTAATTGTGATATTACATAGATAAAGCAAGCCATGGTCACATATTCCTTATCTTTAAATTGGCTTCTACATTTTTAGAATTATTTCATAACCATGATTGTCTGTTGGGAGAAGATTAAAGTATTAGGGCATCCCTCATTTATATCTAATTTAGTCTTCATAAGACATTCTGATTCCCTGCTTAAGACTGAAGCTTGTGGATATAACTACAATTAACTACTTTTGACATAACAAGTTCATGCAGGACTACATATATGCACTAAAAACAGGCCAAATTGCTTTGGGTTTTTTTCAATGTGACCTACACCAAATGCTATCTGAGAGTTAAAGATCCTTGTTATGTTTAATGTAAATAATCTTTTGAAATACTTCAACTGACAAAACCAAGTCGTAATTGAATAAATCAACCAAATACACCAGCTTTGATTTAATGAAATTTCATGAAAAGCATTCCAATTTGTCTGATTTCTTGATGTGATATATTTTGTTAGAAGATGCAAAGAACATCCAGATTGCTAAAGGCAGTGTTATGTGGCAATAGCTTATCAGATTATTAATGACAATTTTAGTTGGCAATAGGATTTCTTGTAGGAAGTGGCATCATGGTCAGGGATGTGATTTATTAAGGTTAACAAATTGGGAGTTTTGTAGCAAATAAGCCCAGGTTGGGAAGGTTTATCAAAATATTTCATTTTTTTTGTAGCATGGGGATCTTTTGGCTGTATATCTGATGGGTTTTGTATTTTGGGGTTGAATATTAGGTAATGTACGGAAGATGTGTCATTGAGGAACAGAACATTATACATGGGAAGTGGGATTGAATCCTTCTAGATCTTCTCAGATTTTTGTAACACACAAGTTTTGTTAAATGTGCAAGGCATATCATATACAACTGATACCTTTTATGTTTTGCAGTAGCAGATATTTTAATAATTATAAATATGATATGAGCATAAAAATGATCAGGGCTGTTAATCATCGTAAACTAATTAGAGTTTTAGAAAGAAAACATTTAGCCTTCATTCTGGGAGGGAAGAATACCAAAGTCAACCAAATTCCACTCATCAGTTTCTTACTCTGGTATGCTCCTATAACTTTACCATTTTACAAGATAAATGGACTTTAAAGCAATGAACTTGTCATTTGCATGAATATGGTAATAGCATTCAAAGAAATATTTTGACTCTATTCTCGTAGAATTATACACAAGTCATGGTTTGAAATCATTTATAGGACAATAACATCTTAAACTTTACTGTATTATCATCACTGTTTTGGAATAGCCATGGCTTTACCAGGCATTGAAATGAATTGTGTTCAGGAACATCATCAGTTATATTTGATATTACTTCTCTTTGATAAATATAGATCTTACAAAACAAATTGCTGGAAGGTTATCCACGAAATAGAGAGTATGCAATATTAAACACTCACATGATCTGTGCTTGAGTAATGTTACTAAAATTTTGAAATATTGTACAGAGAATAGAACTTACAATAGTCCCATATCTGGGTGATTTTTTTAATGAATTCTCAATACATTAAATGTATATGTATATATTATAGTTGATTTATATCATTCAGGTTTGTTTATATTTTGTTACAATCAGGGGTATATGTTTAAATTTGCAAATCTACAAGTGATGGTTACTGGATCATGAAAATGGTTACTGGATCATGAAAATTTCAACTGTGGTTGATAAAAGGGGAAGCACTGATTATATTCTACACAGCCATAGAAACTTTGTCTTTATTCTGAAACATGTTGCTGAAATGTGAATGATGTAATTAAATATTAAAGGATGGATGGAAGTTGAATATAGGTATAAATGGCTCAACACGATTTCTGAAAGGTGTATATACCAATATAATCTAAAGGTGGGTTACATTATATATAAATTATATTCTTAGAAATAAAATTATATGACCATAGACATTTATTACGTATGGCCAGGGTGAAACCATACAAATGGAAACATACCAGTAGCAAGGTAGGCTTATTTTTTCCTTTTTCATTTGTTTTGGCATTTGATTTTAATTTCAATATCCAAACATTATTTTCATATGCCACTTGGTGAATATTTTTTCTCGCATGTAATATTGATCCACCCAACAATTAGAAATAGAGATGGCTCCTTCAGTTTAATTAAAATAAACAAGCAGTTTTAATAAAGATAAACAGGCAGTTTCATTGCCACAATATCAATATCAAACTTCATACTTCCTTTTAATCCACAAGGACAAATATACAGCTTATTATACTACTTGGAGGGATATTTTAAGTGATTTATGAACAATTTAATGAGTTAAGATCTTTTAATGTGGTATCATATGTAACCTGTTCGATAGGGCTTGATAAAGATTTGAAGAATTCATTCTCAAAATGTCTCTAATCTGTACAAATATTTAAATAAATACAAAAAACAAACTAAATAGTCTAATTATTCACTGTGGTCAACATGGTTTTCTTTTAACCATACACATTGCTTGTATTATTGTTTATTTCCACAAGATGGAGTAACTTCAGTAAAATAAACAGATCACATTAGGAATGATTTTTTTAAAAGTTATTTATCCCAACAAGGCAAAAAAATAAAATCCATACCAAAAATCTGAAAAAAGATTAAAAGAACTCTCATAATATACACTTCCAATTTTAAAATAAAAAATAGCAGTCACCAAATTAGAGTTTTAATAAGACATAAACTTTTTTTACATTAAACTTTAGAGAAAAAACTTGTTTATTCAAATTATTCTTTGATATTTATATATGGGATTGTTGATGTAAGACTTTGATCTATTTGTCAAGATGACAGGAAATATTTTCTATAATCATGGTTTCCAGATGATAAATGGAGAACCATTTAATGGTAAACTTTAATATTGCACAGGGTTATGTAAGCCCTATATACATTGCATGGGATTGCATATCGTTGACCTTGACCCATTTCTTAAGGTCACAGGAGAAATTTTGTTTCTCTGCAGTACTTGCTCATGTCCGGATGATACACTGAGAAATATTTTGTATTTGACTTTGATAAAAGACATGAGTATGCATATTTTATGGATTTCTGATGACTGACCTTGGCCAATTTCTCAATGTCACAGGAGATATTTTCTATCATCATGATATCTGGTTTCCAGATGATACACTGAGAACTGTTTGATATTTGGCTTTGATATTGGACATGAGTGTGTGTCCCTCAACTCTCTTGTTTAGGATTGTTGATGAATGACAATGACGTATTCGTTAAGGTCACAGGAGATATTTTTGTATAATCATGGTTTCCGGATGATAAAAGGAGAATCGTTTAATAAATAACTTTGATATTGCACAGGATTATGTAAGCCCTATATACCTTGCATGGGATTGCATATGGTTGACCTTGACTCATTTCTCAAGGTCACAGGAGAAATTTTGTTTCTCTGCATTTCCGGATGACACACTGAGAACTATTTGGTATTTGGCTTTGATATCAAACGAGAGTATGTGTCTCTCGTGGTTTGCTGATGACTGACCTTAACCAATTTCTCAAGGTCACAGGAGATATTTTATCACCATGGTTTCCAGATGATATCGAGAGAATCATTTGATAGATTATTTTGATATTGCAGAGGATTATGTAAGTCCTTCATACCTTGCAGGGGATTGAATATGGTTCACCTTGATGCAGATTTCAAGGTCATAGGAGCAATTTTGTGTCCATGCAGTACTTGCTGGTTTCCAGATGATACATTGAGAACTGTTTGGTATTTGGCTTTGATATCAGACAGAAGTATTTGTAATATAAAACAATAAGTTGTCAATAGTCCTGAAACATTTTTGCTTTTTTTCAATGTCAAAATATAACATATGGTATTAATTTTCTTCAGGAAATGAAACCTTTATAACTTCATATAGTTTGTGCACTCAGACACAGGTGTCTGCTTATTCAGTCAAAAATAGTATTGATATTGCAAGGACCCAAATCTCATATCGCTACCCTATTACAACATGGTCTATGTACCAGTTTAACTTTGCCACAATGGTTTTTGTTTGTTTGTTTGTTTGGGGTTTTACATCACTTTCAACATTATTTCAGTCATTTCGTGATGAGACCTACTTGTAGCAGATATAGTGCTGCCTCACTGAATTGTCATGTCGCAGGTCCTTGACATGACAACTCACCCGGTCACAGATTTACAAGGACAACGGGTTAACCCTTTAGGCACGGGCCTCAGCTCATGTGGGAAATTGTATCATGAGTTCAATCCCGGCACGGCCGGGGTTCGAACCCACGACCTTTAGATCACCACAGAGGAACTGGTGCTAATAAGCTGGCGGCCACAATGGTTGCACGTGCACGGGTCGCCGGCCAGGAAGTAAGAATCGGCCGACTTCACCATGTCCGTGAAGTTGGAAGGATATTCTATATTCTATATTGAATATTCTACAAAATTCGTGAAGTTGGCAGGATATTCTATATTAAATATTCTACAAAAATCGTGAAATTTGTAGGATATTCTATATATTTGATATTCTCCTGGAGAAAATGATAAGAGTAGAGAACTTTATTATGTATTCAGCAAGTTACTAGTGCCGGTCCCCAATTTTATTTCTAAAGTGTATTTTACTAATATCTACCTCCATAAAAATTTTGGACGTTTTCCTACCCAGCGCCGATAGGTAAAAAAATAAAAACTCATATTCGGCTCTATTTTCGAACATACCGCTGATCCCCTATACATATCGGGAAAAAATCGATTTGACTTTCACCAAATATCTCACCGATAACTTCCAAGAAAGATTTAAATAAACAGGTCTAAGACGTCTCTGGAGATTTGCTCTATAAGCTTTATCGTATTATTGAATATGATAACTGTGGAGTATAATGTGCTTGATTCACTGAAGGTAAATGCTGCAAAACCAATCACTGGAGAGAGAAAACCCTCTCATGATGAAGAACCTCTCATGATGAAGAACCTCTCATGATGAAGAACCTCTCATGATGAAGAACCTCTCATGATGAAGAACCTCTCATGATGAAGAACCTCTCATGATGAAGAACCTCTCATGATGAAGAACCTCTCATGATGAAGAACCTCTCATGATGAAGAACCTCTCATGATGAAGAACCTCTCATGATGAAGAACCTCTCATGATGAAGAACCTCTCATGATGAAGAACCTCTCATGATGAAGAACCTCTCATGATGAATTGTATTCTTCATACATTGTCCATTCTTCGTACAAGAAGAGAATTGAACAAATTAAAGAAATTTTATTTCAATGTGTATATTACTAGTTTCAGGCACATGTATATTTTCTATCACAATAGATTTATATGCAAACTCTATATTTTGATAAAAGAAAAACAATTCTCAACATTACAAAATATCATAAAATATTTGAAATCTTAAATGAATTAATTAAAAGGTATTTTTCCTGCTGGTTACCTATATTTGTTCAATAAAAGATTGACAATATAACTGGTGAATATGTGTTATTAAGCAAATGTCTTTGGTAAAATATTGACTTTTTCAATAATCCATTAAAAAAAATAAACAAACACAATTTATGTATTTAAATAAATTTTTTAAAAATTAATTATATGATGTAGTTAGAAATATAATCATGTTAATGATGGTTTAGTTTGCATGTATTTAATCAAATTTTTACAAATTTGAATAATGTTTAACGTTGATTACCCTAACAAGGTAAAAAAATCCACACCAACAATCATAAAAAAGTATGTACTTCGAATATGTATGGGGCCACCTCATTAGATTTTTCATTTCACGTCCGTGAAGTTAGCAGAATATTCTATATTGAATATTCTACAAAATTCGTGAAGTTTGTAGGATATTCTATATTTGATATTCTCAGTAGATTTTTCAGAATATGATAAGCTATTTAAAATTCTCTCTATAACAACAGCATAGCAGTAGTAAATTCATGAAAATACATACTGCATTGAAAAAAATATTATACTATCCGTCAATTTCTAAATTTATTAGCTCTCTCTGTCTCTGTCTGTCTTTCTCAAAATATCGAAGGTGTCTTGTCAATCAGTTTTTATATTCATTTGTATGACCCTCCATACTGTTAACATCCATGAAGCTTCAAACTGACGGATCCATCAGTTTTATATGTATTAAACCCTTTAGTGATCAGTGAGTATTTTAGAGACTGGATAATATCAGACATAATCTGCCCTATCTCACGGCGAGCACTGTGACTGGGCGCCGACCTGCAGCTCACGAGTCACGTGACATGGATGGAACCCAGACCCTCCAGGATCCAAGGTGCCATATCTTAACTCATGCCTTATGCAGGTGATTCACCTATTATGCCTCGATGTCTTCACTTTGTTGCGGACTCCTGTGCCTCTTGATTAAATCATTGTATAACTTACAGATAGTAATATAACTTTTTGTCATAAGGAATGTATTGGATTTCTTTCTTCTGCTTCGGTCAGATGGATAACATGAATATCTGCAAAAGATTACAAGAAAAATGGATTCTTTGCAATGTTTCTGTTAAAATTCAATGAATATCGGAATTGGGTTTCGACAAAAGACAATGAATGCTGTGGATGTCCACGATGTGTTGTTGATATAAAATAGTTTGCATTTAATATGCAATATATTCTAATGAATATTACAAAAAATGCAAAAATCAAATATATTGAGGACAAGAAAATTCTTTTGATTTTGGGGGAAATGTCCAAGTTGTGATGTAGCCATTCAGCAGGCGAGGATGTCTGTGTTTTCCATGTCCAAGGCTGTGTTCACCAGGGTGATGTTCGCTGTGCACAGTTTTGTGGTGATATGGAGGGTGACAGATGTACTCAATGACAACAGGTATTGGTTCCTGACGTGTGGACTCATCCTAATGTGTGGAGAAATGTTTGTCACGCTTCATTGGAGGCAGGGAAGAGAATTCAAATGGTAGGAGACAAATTCTGTTTTATGCATGTTCGATGACAACCGTTACAAAAATTAAATTTATTTTTGTACAAAACAACATTGTCGAAGAATTAATCAATCGTTTGTTTGGCCAAACACCAAAAACTTACATCAGTTTTTGTGTCATCCCAATCATACAGAAATATATATATGTATATATATATATATATATACCTATATTCTACAAATTCTACAAGTAATAACTGATAATTGATAAATGATTTTTATAATTGTGAAAAAATACATTTCTTTTCATTTTTTATAAAGCCTACCCAAGAGTGTGCAATTTGCATCGTTTTAACAGAACGTATTATTCCTTTTCTGTTATATATTTCATTATAAAGATTCTAATCTAACTCTCGGATGAATAGAGTCCAAATTTATGTGAAATATTCTCAGTAGAATATATGTATTCCTCTAATATAAGATGCAACACTGCACGTCTGGCATATATCACATGTTAAGACTGTGTGTCTGCCCTGAATGTGAAAACTCACAGATCTACAGACAGCAAAGTCTGTCATATTTATGCAGGTACAGGTGTGAGTTTAAAAATAATTGATAATCATTTCTTTTACATTTAACTTGACTTTGATTTGTTATCGTTAATGTTGAGACATTATTTGTATCTTCTTGAAATTCATTCTCATTCATTCAAAAACAAAATAACAATACAGACCGAACAGATTATAGATATGGAATATTATCATATGATCACATTGGTTTTATTCACGACAAACAGAAATTTTGCAGATACTTTGATGTATTTTCACATACAATTTGAGAAATTACAAACAAACAAAAAATACAGAATGTTACATCCATATAAAAAACATACAACTTTTCAAAAACATACGCTGATTGATTCCATTGCACAGATTATGGTTTCAGTTTGTATAATGATGTTTTAATGTCCTAATTTATTATTGAGCAGGTTTTGTCCCAGCTTTTTCCTGTACTTGTGCTGCGTGGTGCCAGCCATATGGTTCCTGGAGATTGACAGACTACGGAGATATAGAGCCAACACCTCCGGAAACAGCACCATGTACCAGGAGGAGGAAATAGCCCTGTCGGCGATAAAAGGGGTAGGTACATACCTGCATTGACATCAGCCCTGTCGGCGATAAAAGGGGTAGGTACATACCCGCATTGACATTAGCCCTGTCGGCGATAAAAGGGGTAGGTACATACCCGCATTGACATTAGCCCTGTCGGTGATAAAAGGGCCGGGGTAGGTACATACCTGTATTGACATCAGCCCTGTTGGCGATTAAAGGGGTAGGTACATGCCTGCATTGACATCAGCCCTGTCGGCGATAAAAGGGGTAGGTACATACCTGTATTGACATCAGCCCTGTTGGCGATAAAAGGGGTAGGTACATACCTGCATTGACATCAGCCCTTTCGGCGATAAAAGGGGTAGGTACATACCTGCATTGACATCAGCCCTGTCGGCGATAAAAGGGGTAGGTACGTACCTGCATTGACATCAGCTCTGTCGGCGATGAAAGGGGTAGGTACATACCTGCATTGACATCAGCCCTGTCGGCGATGAAAGGGGTAGGTACATACCTGCATTGACATCAGCCCTGTCGGCGATAAAAGGGGTAGGTACATACCTGCATTGACATAATATTATGAGGAAAAGATCAAACAGATTCGAGCTTGGATAATATCACAATTTTTGGTATGGAACAAACGTGAGGGATTAAAAAATTTAATAGGCCAAGCGGTAAGAGCATTCTCACCTATCTTGTTACCGACAAACTCATTTGGTACTGCAAGAAAAAAGGAATTTGAAAAGCTCAGATAGTGCCAAAATTGATTGATCAATTCTATGTCAATTCGCCCTTTTGTAATATTCAACTGAAGGGATGAAAGCTGATATTACAACTTTGGGTGAGAAGATTTTTAGTCTGTGTATGAGCTTTTTAATTTCACTTTCATGACCTTAAAGTGTGTGTACTTTTGTTCTGTAACATTCAATCCTTAAATTCATTGTTATAAAATTTACCCTAGCCTTACACTGATTATTATTTTCCCAAATCTTAGAGCACTTAAATAAAAATCAGAAAAGTCTTTGATTCTGTTGGGGGTCCCGCAAAATACTGTTTTAATCTTGTGCTCAGTTAGGGAGTGACAATGTCTTGTAGTTCTTTGCATATATTATTGACTAGCAATTGAACAATAGTAGGCACAACGTTTCTAAACTTTAAAACGAATGGTCAAATTGATTTACATGCAGATATATTCTCGTTTCCATTGGAACATAAGTTATTTCAACTTCATAAAATAAATATTGTAAGAAAGCAAAAGGTAAGGTATTCACAATACTATACCCTCCAAAATAGGACTTCTCTATCATCAATCCCTTCCGCCATAAATAGGTGTGCAAGGGATTGGCTGCAAGTCACGCCTTGTAATTACGGATTGTGACCGGGGAATGGTCTTTTTTTTTGGGGGGGGGGGGGGGGGGAGACTCACCTGCATGACTGGACATGGTGTTCCAGGATTTCAAAACAGTGCAATGACGGCAGAGGAAGTAAGAACTACCGATGTTATACAGAGTAACAAAACTAATGCCATATCATTACAACAGTTTCCGCTGCAAAGATTTCTGCTGCAAAGGAGTTTTAAACTGTCCTTGAGCAGAGTTAAACTCAGCTTAACTGCCTCTTCTCGTAGACCACTGGTTTGACTGAAATATCCAATAACGATGATTGATTATATTACTATATAACATTATGATGTACTTTTGCACCAAAAAGTACCAATATTGATAATACCTGGTGTTATTTTTTCAGATCAAAATCCCCATCGTGATGAGTGCGGACATGTGGGTGTTGTCTATAGAGCAGAGTCTGTTGTTTCTGCTGATTATTGGTAGATGGCTACTTCCCAAGGGAGATATCACCCATGACCAACTCTCCCAGCTCCTCTTTGTCTACATAGGCATCGCCTCAGATATCATGGAAATACTCATCCTCTTCGATGAAGAGGAAGTATTAAAAAATGATGTTTTGACCTACATCATATTGTCGCTGTGGTCATTCAGTTTGCTGCAGTACACTCTGGTGTTGACTGCCACGAAGGCCCGGAAGCCGCGCGTCACCTACCGCGGCGAGGAGGGCCAGACCCCGAAGAAGGCGGACTGCTGTGCCTGCTGTGAGACCGAACTCTGGAGTATCCTCATCACGGTAGTCATGCAAGATGGGCCTTTCCTTACAGTGAGAATGTATGTCATCGTCAATTACAACAGCTTCAATTACACCATTCTGTTCTACACCTGTAAAAATCTCCTGGTGATTTTATTACAGATTTACAGGCTTACTATAGTGGCAATTAATGCCAGGAACGAGGGCAAGGATGAGAGTGAGATCCCAAAAGTTGTCAAATTTTTGGGAGGGAAACAATTATTGGTGAACCGGCACGAGACAGGTTCCAATTCAGAGGTGGTGAGAAACCACATCGGCCACCCGAGAACAACCAGCAGGTCACAGAACACAAGCCCAAGAACTCCCGCTAGGAGGCGCATCACGCTATTAATCAATAGTTTCAACTTCAGCTCACGCCTGTTAAGGAGGAGACAGAGAAGAGACCCACGGAGGGGTCTGTGGAGTTTACCTAATAGCCCATATGAGACAAGAAGGAGGGTGCCAAGAAGAGGTAACTGGAGTCTTCCGAGCAGTCCCGGGCTCGCGGGCCGCCGGTGGCCGAGTGGCATACCCCCGATGCCGCCCGGAAAGGCTCCCCGTGCCAGCATTGATGACCTCTGAGACAGATACTCTGTGAGCTGAAAACAATCATTTTATGACTGCCGTTTAACATCTCTCGGTGTATACGAATTAAATCAGGGAAATTATTGTGTTATTCTTACATCTTATGTCTACCATATTAGAGAAGGTTCTACGGGGAAACTGACACCAAAACCTAGAAATCTCACTTCCTTTTAAGTCTCAAATATTTATTTTATTTTCCACGCTGCCAAAACAAAGTTCATGTGGAATAAGGTAGCACAAGTCTGGCTTAAAAAGAAAACATCAAATGTAACAATTCATTAACAATAAAGACGTACTTCAAACTATAATCCTCTGAAAAAGATTTTATAGAATATGTCTGAATTTATACATAATATATTAAAACTCATAGTTAATCGATAAATATTTTGTTTAAATGAATAATAGGTTAATGGGTCATTATTCTTGTGAAAAGGGTCAAATTAGAGTGCCTACACTGCACTAATTCTTGCAAGATGCTTCCGGCCTGAGATAAGTCATCAGAGAATCCATGTCTGACCAGAATCTGGTATGCCATTTGATTTGATTTAGATTTGATATGTTGGCTACTCCATTTTTGTCTCGTGGGCACTCAGCGCCTACGCAGCATCATATGTGGTTAAAAACTATGTAGATGTGTCATGGCCATTTTTGAAAATATAAAATTTAAACCTTGATTTTGAACTCTTTTATTTTCCAGCCAAGAGGACAAACGGAATTCTGATTCAAGATATAGCGCATTACAAAAGCTATCTGTGAAATAAAGCAAAAGATTTTCTATTTTATGCACCTGAATTCAAGCTCTTCTCCACCATTGCAAATGCAGATACTTCCCTTTGATCTTGAACATATGAACATATAATGCTTGGACGTAAAGATACCGTACGTAGCCATCAATGCTAAAGACATCAATGCTAAAGATATTTAGATCCTTATGACAGGTCCTTAGTTAAAGATTTCATTAAATAAGATTTTCAAGGAATGACCGGTGAAACACCTTGACCCACTTAGTAAGGTTTGCTAACAATGGGACACCTTCAGATCGGGACACTGGAGTGAATTGGATTCCAGAGACATGTTAGTATTGTTTACTGATCACATGATGCTTACCAATCAGCACAAAGCTGAATCTGTAGAAATAATTATTTATTCGTTCAACAATCAGTGCACAATCTGATTTTTATAAATAATCATATATAATTTGGACAATCATGAATGCAACTTTTTATCATTGACGGCAGAGAGAATGAGAGTATGAGAGAAAAGTCCTGTTATGGAGGGTAATACACTCTATAAACTTGACAAACAAAAAACTGAAGTTGATACAATCAAGGAGACTGTTGACATTCTATTTTGCGTAACATATCTGCCATATTATTATTGAAGTAAAACCTTTTTTAGTCTTGAAAAGAAAAGCAGGTGCACCTCCTCTGAGGTCATCGATGAACTTAATGACTCAATGCACATCACTGGTTTTTCACTCTTGAAGTGATATCTGTGGGTGATTGCACATTGACTGACTCCTACAATTCATGTACTTCCACTAGAGGGGGCTGCAAAGATCTCCTGCCAACTTGCATACGTGTAGGATCAGGGCACAATACACATGGACACCACCACTGAGTAATGACCAAGAGTATATCTTCCTACACAAACATGTATTTTCATATATTTATAAAATATTTAGATTAATCACTTATTCTTATATTAGGTTTGAGTCATCGTGACAGACAGGATATACCTGGCTGGAACCATGAATAAATGAAAAGTACTGAATATATTCCTCAATGAACTCAAAGTTATGTGTATTTATTTTATAGAATAAAACATAATAGGATGATAACTTTATCTTTAAAGTATCTTTAGATATGAGAACTCTTGGTGTGAACTGAATCAAACAGGTTACAAGTTTGTGCATAATATAAAACCCTGCTGATGATTCTTAACATGCGTCACTGGGATTGACATTAAGGATTTTGGTCACTGCCCTTAATGGGTCAAGATGTTTGTTTACTGACTCACAACAAGCAGCCATAAAAATAGAATAAATAAATTAAATTTAGGATAATTCACGTTATTTTGCTTTGGATATTCCAACAGTTAAAATGTTGGTATCAGTATGTGGTCTGACCAGGGGAAGTGTACACAAGAAGTGTATAATATAACCAGACATAAGCAAATACTAATGACAATCTGAGATACTCATGTCAATATATTAATATACTAAGCATATCATAAGCTAATATGCTGCGATACTCATGTTATGGGTTTAATGTTTAATATTAATTGGACTGTAATCACCACTAAGCATATATATTATTTATTGGGCAAGGAACAAAATGAGAAAAAATACCCAAGTTAAACACATACTTATATATCCTTCTCAGAATATATAGATAATATTAAACACTTGTTGTATATTTAAAAAAATTTAAATAGTAAATGTCAAACATCAATGAACTAACTTCACACTCATAGCAGAATACAATTAGTGGGAGTGGCGTGTAAAGGGATAGAATGGGTGATTAAGTCTCAAATATGAAATAAGGCAAATATGGAATGATGCAATTGCAAGACGTATTTCAAAGTGTGATGGGAAACTGGGCGGTACAAATTCCCTATAGTTTATTGTAGATATTACACATATATAATAATATATAGATAATATGATGTTCATTTTTGCCGTCCGTGATCAGAAACAATAATAAGGTCAAATGAGGTCAAGGCTGCTGGATAGATCAAACTTTATAGGTGCAGAATAAAATGATGTTTCTACAATTGTGGATGTATAATGTCTGACATGAAAAACGTAAAATCGTATACCAATAATAGATTATGTGATGGGCAATGCGAAGAACATGGATCCACTGGACCTCTTGATATCTGTTTCACTCATTCATATATCATCATCTCTCCATGGAACAGGCCGTGGGCCGTCATGATGCTGTTGGTTAGAGCAGAAATATTTAAACATGTTTTATATGTCTCTGGTTAGAGTGTAAGCTCCTCCGTGGTAAAGTAGTTGTGGGTTCGATTCCCACCATGTCAGTAATGAATTCATGATACAATTTCTCACATGAGCTGAGGCCTGTGCCGGAAGAGTTTACCCATTGTCCTTGTAAAGCTGTGACTAGCTAAATTGTCGTATGAAGGACCTGTAACATGAGAGTTCATTGAGACATCACGTATCTGCTGCAAGGTCTCGCCGTGAAATAAATCAACTAATGTTGAAAGTGACTTAAACTCCAAAAGAAGCAAACAAACATAAACTGGAACATGAACCTCCCTATATTCTGATCTGAATCATTGACATGCCACTACCATTGTCCCACGAATAATCTCTTAATGGATTCCAGTTCCTTAAAATACCAATCTATACCAATATAGGTTGTATCAAAGTTCATTCTGTAAGGTAAATTACAATGTTCAAACTACAATCTTTGATATTGTAAATTTAACATTCTGACCTAGACTTCCAAATTCTGACTGTATGGCACCGTGTTAAAAGGTCTGACCACATGATAATATGTTTAACAATCTGGCTAAATCACAGTATTTTGTTTCCATAAATTTGAGTGTGGATAAAAGTTTTGGTATGGCTTTGTGAATTTGAAATATGGAATTCTGAATTTGGAATATGTAATCCTAAAGTAGGAATTTGGTATCGTGAACTTGCAGAATGGCATTCTTTAATAAATATGTTATTGTGAATTGTGGCATTTCGTATTCAAAATATGAAATTACAACATCCGGGTATTAATGTTGGTGTAAACTCTAAAGACCTCCTTCCCAAGGTCTTCTATATCCTACGCAACAAGCCTTTCAATAGCTCTAAAGTAATATCTTGAATTCGGCCTTCAGTCTTTTTATCATATTTAGCTAATTGTGAATACAATGTATAACTTGGTTCTAAATTGACCACATATTTCCTTCTGTACACATATCTGCAAACCAGATCCCTCTAAATATTTGCGGTTGTGTAATGTTTAACTATGTGCTTTGGAAGTGAAATGGCACCAAATATTAGATATCTTGCTTAATAAAATGTCAATAGATCAAAGCTTTTGTGTGCACATTGGTTTTCTGGCTGTTCCAAAGAATCAGAGATCCATGTATTGACAGATCTAATATTGTAAAACCAAACACTCAATTGCGATGCATCTTCGTCAAAGCATTGGATTGACATGGTATTATATGTGAAGAGAAGCAGTGTTGCTGCACAGTTAGGAAATAGCTATATAGATTCATATTAGATCACATATAACACAGATATTGTGTGAATAGCATAACCATGGTTTCTTATATGTCTATTGCCAAGGCAGTGATGACAAGGCTTCTGTTCACCTTCCATGCCAGTGTAGCCATCATCAGAGCTTCCAACTCCAGCGTTGATAATGCCATTTGGTTTGCAGGTTTAAGCCTCCTGTTTCTCTTCATGGAAGGCGTCTATACTATAATCAAACGTGGAGGACATGAATGGAAATGGTTGGTCCTGATTTTTAACATTTTATTATTATTATTATTATTATTATTATTATTATTATTATTATTATTATTATTATTATTATTATTATTATTATTATTATTATTATTATTATTATTATTATTATTATTATTATTATTATTATTATTATTATTATTATTATTATTATTATTATTATTATTATTATTATTATTATTATTATTATTATTATTATTGTTGTTATTATTATTATTATTATTATTATTATTATTATTATTATTATTATTATTATTATTATTAATAATATTATTGTTATTATTATTATTATTATTATTGTTGTTGTTGCTTCAGGGTTTCAATCAGTGTGCTGTTCTACCTTGGTGCTGCCATTCCTCCGATATGGATGTTAGAGATAAACAGACTAGAATACTACACAAATGCCACATCTTATAACGTCACTGTGGTGCAGGAGGCAGAGGGTCTGTCTGAGGATGTCAGTATTCACGTGGCACAAACAAATTACTAACTATTTGTTGAGGGTGTAATCTGTGTGCCACTCAATAAAAAAACATTTATTTTAAGTCATGGATAATAGATATATTTTGAAAAATTGTTCAGAAAATATGAAAATAGATTGATTTTGAAAAATTGATTTACTTTGAGAAATTGATTGACTTTCGAAAATGGATTCACTTTGAAAAATGTATTCTCTTAGAAAAAAAATCATTTTGGAAAATCGTTTCACTTTGGAAAATTGATTCACTTAAAAACGAATTAAGCTATGACACACAAACAAATCAAAAGCTATGTACAAATAGGTACAAATATATTACTTCTTATTTATCTATTTGATATGTGTATTAACATAAACATATCTTCATGTTTGACTGTTATTGCTATAATGAGATAACAAACATAAACTTCTGATCTATGACATTAAAGTATGAAAATAACAGACATAAGCGTCTGCTCTATGACATTAAAGTATGAAAATAATAAGAGTTTGTATGTTTAGTTTTGTCTTTATAAAGCAAGCATTATATACTTACAGCCTAAGCTGTGCAAGCTAGAAAAGGAAACTACAAAACAATGCTTGTGTAATGAAGCTATCAAACATAAATGCAATGAATAAAAATAAATGTTAAAATCAAACAACTTTTATTCAAATCAGTATTTAACTGAAGAAAACATTGATATAAAAATCATTTGAAAGTGCGTATAAAGGCTGGACATGTTTTATTATTATGTAGCATGTCCACTGAGTGGCTTGTAAGTTAGAGGTAGCTCACTGGTCACATATAAACATATCAATATTTCTCTTTTTTATATTTTCAGATCGGTATCCCCCTCACTTTGAGTCCTGACTACTGGGTACTTGTTCTTGAACAAAGCATGCTCTTGATTTTAATCATAGGACGGTGGATGTTGCCGAAAGGAGAGATAACCTATGACCAACTTTCTCAGCTTCTCTTTGTCTACCTTGGCTTTGCCTCAGATATCATGGAGGTTTTTGTTTTGTTTGATGAGGAGGATGTCATGAAGGACAGAACATTGGCTTATGTTGTGCTAACCTTATGGTCCATTAGCATGTCTCAGTACACTCTTGTCCTAACAGCGACCAAGCAAAGCGATAATCTTTCAACGAGACGAAATGAAGATGTTGCAATTAAGGAAAATGCGAATTCGGCAACCTGGCGAAGTGATGGTATAACAACGAGGCAAAGGAGTAATGTAGCAACCAGCCAATACGAAACAGCATCAATCGGTGATATTGAACTTTCAAGTGAAAATCAACAATGTGGGAAAACAGAATATTCTGAAACAAATAGGGAAGAATCTATAATATCTATGCCATCTAACGATGAAGAGAAACAGTCGTGTGGGCTTTCATATTGCTGTGAAACAGAAATATGGAGCATTTTAATCACAGTTTTAATTCAAGATTTACCCTTTTTTATACTACGAATGTATGTCATCATTGTCAAACGAATATTCACTTACACCATACTGTTTTACACATCTAAGAATGCCTTGGTTTTATCTATACAGTTTTATAGGTTCATAGTAATAGCCTGCCAGCCAAAGGATGAAACGTTTGTAGCAAATACAGAGGATGTTGAAAGTATAAAAAGCATGAGGACCAGAGGAACAGAATACTTTAATTATGTTTACAATTCAGGGTTATTTGCCAGGAATCCTGCTATAGATATAGTGAGGGGTAGGAAAGCAATGTTGGCCATGATTAACCTGGGATACGTTCCAGAGGTGCAGTAATGATCACTACATATCTATGTGCGGTTACAACACCATTCATTTGATTTGATTTGATTTGATATGTTGGCCGCTCCACTTTTGTCTCGTGGGCACTCAGAGCCTACGCAGCGTGGCTATCCAGCTAGAGAGGAGCTCCAATGCGCACTACCTCCAATCTGTGAATAGCACTCGTACTGACCGCCCGGTGCAGGCACATTTGACGTTTGTCACATAAGCACCTGACATCTGGTGGCTAAGTCTCAGCTCTCCGGTAACTTTCCTACTTCTTATAACTAGGTTTGTGTGATGGACGCAATAAACAATTCGACCCGATTGAGATAATTGGAAATAAAATATTTGTTAAATAATTTTTTTCAATATATTTGTCCATTATTTACCCAGCAGAACTTTCATTTCGTGATTAAAAATGGATTCTGCCTGACTACAGTTATATTGAGTGAGTTTCTTGTCCCCTCCTTATGTCAGGTACCAAGCTTTACTAGGCCTCTTCAATATGTTATATACTGAGCCCGATGCAAAGGAGAGTATATATCAGGACCCTCACAGCATAAAAAGGTTATATCATATCTATATGTTTCTCACCAGGTAACAGTGTGGCTTTCTATGATTAATTATTTTGGACTTTTATTTGTTACAATATATCATATCCACCTCATCAATGACTATGGGTAGTTGTAAGATTTTCTGAGCCGCCAGTGGTATATATCAAACCTTTGATATTTTATTTTCTGTATCAAGAATATAACAATCCGTTATGGTACCAGATGATATTTATAAATGAAAATTGATGTGTACTTATCCTGAGAAAAATCAAGCACATTCCCAACTAGCATTCTGTCATCTTGATTTCTGTTATGAGCTCATTATGAAACTAACATCCGATTGGAGTACTTTCCATATAATTTCTCCAGAAAAGTATGCACCACTCCAGTCAGTGCCTTTCTTTGTTTAATTACAATTTTCAGTTTACAGTTTTATGAGTTCAGTTAAATATATAAACTGTGTCTGGGCATTACATGACACACCTCATATTCAATGTAAATAATTACATGTTAACCTTATATGCCTATCTACAGAGATCAACTAAAAATGGTGTCTTAGATTTGAATGAGACATGAGTTATAGATATCTACTTGATCTATTTGCATTGCTTTTAATATCATCTTAGACAAACGTATTTTTGGAAAATTTTAGTCTATAGATTTAATCCCTTTTTAAAACAACTTATAAAGACAACTGACAAAGATGTTAACTATTATGTGATTTACCAGTGAGAAGGTCAAATCATATTTTTCAACATGGCTCAGTGGGTAAGACATCTGTCTACCATGCTAAAGGTCTGGAGTTCAATTTCAGGTTGGGACAAGTATTTTCATTTTTTATTTATTTATTTATTTATTTATTTATTTATTTATTTATTTATTTATTTATTTATTTATTTATTTATTTATTTATTTATTTATTTATTTATTTATTTATTTATTTATTTATTTATTTATTTATTTATTTATTTATTTATTTATTTATTTATTTATTTATTTATTTATTTATTTATTTATTTATTTATTTATTTATTTATTTATTTATTTATTTATTTATTTATTTATTTATTTATTTATTTATTTATTTATTTATTTATTTATTTATTTATTTATTTATTTATTTATTTATTTATTTATTTATTTATTTATCTATCTATTTATTTATTTATTTATTTATTTATTTATGTATTTATTTATTTATCAGTCTGTCAGTCATTTATTTATTTATTTATTTATTTACTTATTTATTTATTAAGCAAATGGAGAAATATACAAAAAATGTCTTTGCACAGAAAACAAAGATGGCATCAACATATTTGGGATGACATGTGAGCAAAGAAACTGTAACTTAATTGAGTTAATTTCAATTTTTATACACTGATGTGACCCCAAATTTTATACAATGCTGCCATGGGGTGATACGGGGTTCAAGGTTCGAATCCCTGTTGGGAAAAGTAATATTTTCATGCTTAAGGTGAAATCTTCATATTGTGGTTCCGTTTGAGTGAAATAGACTTCAGAAACATAAATTGATTTGTTTTTTGCAGATGTAGAAGAAAATAAAATAATAGAAGTGACTTCATACCGAAAAAAATATGAAATCTTTATATTGGTGTTTTAATTGAGCAATATGCACGTCAGAAACATGCAATGCTAATACTCTGGCTCATGCTTTTATTACTTCAACCTTGGATTATGGTAATGCGCTGCTTGCAGGTATACCAAGGTGTGAACTAGCCAATTAGTGTCCTTGTTTTGGTGAGAAAGTGACTACAACAACAAATACATGTGCATGTATAACTCAGTCAACTGGTGTCATTGTTTTGGACGTGTGTGAAGTTTGTTACTTATTCACTTTTCATAGATTATTATTCAGATTTTTTTCAAAATCAATAGATGAGGTTGTCAACATGCTATTTTTGCAATATTGTCTTCAAAATTATCAGCACATATGTTAAACAAGTGGGAAAGAATAACACAGGTCAATTTCAAGGTCACCAAATTCTGTATGAGGGTTGAAGGGTGTCCAAATAAGCTAGCCATAAAATATTTTCTTGGCAAAAAGAACGGTTACAAGATGGCGCTAAATTCAACTTTTAAATTATTTATCGCAGTAAAAAACCCTTAAATTCTGATATTCAAAGCTTGATAAAACTAGTGCAGGTAAATTGGGCGGGAATTGTGAGTGCACATGTGCAAAGCCCACCAATTGCGCACCTGTCTGTGGGTTATACAATGGACCTTGTGAAAATAGGTTGAGACAATGTCATGCCTACTGTGGCAAAGGTATTATGTTACCCATGGTTTGTGAGTATCCGTCGTTGGGGGACGTGGACGGGGGATCGATACTCTACTCTACTCGCTGGCTACTGTGAGGCGGGGCATGGAACCTAGCAACCCTATCTACCTATATGAGGTGTGAGGTAATAAGGATTGCAGACACAGAATATACACTGCACAATATCTACCTTTATTCGGTGCTGTATATCCTTGTCTGGCTAGGCCGGCATGGCAATGAGCGAGGCATATGAAATACCCAAATGCATGATACTAATAGAGTCCTGAGAATACATAAAACACCCAAGTCTATGTGGTCACGATGCTGAGTGTCGTGGATCTTCTAGGCAAATGGACGCTGGAACTCTGCTTCTCCCTCTCGTCTAACAGTTGCGGGGCCTTTTAAAGGATCGCTGAGCATCATGTGTGTGGGGTCTGCCTGCGTGGCATCTTCTCCTGCTACGGGGTTGCACACGGGTTGTGCACGTCTTGCCTGCGTCGCGTGGGGGAATCACGTCATCTCTATGTCCGGTGAGTGAGGCAATGCGTCAGCCTGCACTTGTTGACTTCACGCGGCACACAATAACTATGCATGATATTCTGCCAGAGATCGTGATTGTCCATGATTGTCTATATATATTCCTGAGAGTCTATAGGTAGGTAATCTATATCCTACAATTATCGCTCAGTGATGCGCGTATCGACGAGATTTCCAATGAATACGAGCATGCCGAGTATTCGTAACGGATTGATTAGCTGCGAACTATTTTGCGTCGGCCATCTTTAGACTGGTCTCCCACCGAGTGTCAAGAACATCGTGTATACACAGAGGGTTAATGATAAATATCTTGTTTCATGTATAATTTTTAAAAAAATACAGTAGTTGTCTGAGGTATAAAAATAAAACATGCCTCGTCGGGTCAGCTGTGTGAGCGCATTCAGTTCATTGGTGATGGCAGATGGATACCCTTCTGCCATCACCAACTCACTGAATACGCTCACCCAGCTTCCCCGACTCGGTATGTTTTGTTATAGAATATGACTCTACAAGATCACATGCACACCATAATTGCAACACATCAAATAATAGCCTAATTTAATTGAAAGGTTATGGCTGTATTGAAAATGATATTTGTGAATATGACATTGAAACGGAAGATGCAAGGCATTATTTTCATCAATGTAACAGGTGTCAAAATATGAGAATTGAAATGTGTACAAAGGGTTACTAACACTACTGTCACCCTTACAGTTCATCTATATGGAAAAAAACATTATAGATCATAACAATCTCAACATTTATATGGTTACATTGAGAATACCTGATTTGCACATAGTGAGATGTTTATTTCTGTACAATTTAAGAATTATATCTATATTGATGACTAATTTAAGTGTCCTTATGTAAAATATATGTAGCTTCTGTGAACCTGTAGCTGTAGTGTTTGCACTATAATGATTAGCAGAAAGGCTAAGATGTGAATAATAAAATATGTTTATCCAAAAAAATGTATAATTTCCCCCTCATTCATTTTTAGTCATACCAAATATCATAATACATTTATAATCTTAATGCATATTGTCGTCAATTGTCACCAACTTATGCAATGTTTTCTGGCATAGAATTGAAGGGTATGGTCTTCTGATTTATACCTGTGTTGCAGCGTAACATCTCTTTGGCAGTTGTAAATAAAAACAAATGTTTGATTATTAAATATATAATTTTGACTGCATGAAGAAAGTCCAAAGTGATTGGAAAAATATTCAAACAAGGGAAACCTGTACTTAAAGCTTTCATGAATTCATGAAAGTCACAGGCAGTTTTACAGAGATTTGTTTGAATGATATGTGGACATGATACTGTGATATAAATACAAGCTATCTGCTTGAAATCAACCAAAATGCACCTAGAATATTGTATTTTGCTGAACGTACTATGCTTGAACTCATGCGGCCACTGTTACGGTTCATAAGGATGTTAGGTCTGCACCAATACACAAACATCAATGGACAATCAGGCCTCTTTAAGCCAATTACTCCAGTGTCCCAATCTGAGGTTGCCGCATTGCTAGCAAGCAAAGCTTTACTGGGTGGTTTACACTAGAACACTGGCCAGCTAAAGAAAAGGTTATTGAAAAATCATTCAATATATTAGTGCAGATAATACAGATGACATGTGACCTTTCAATGTGGATGACATTAGCCAATCATCATCATCATCATCGTCATCAAGTAGATTAATGAGAAATCAATGCTCATTATCTGTTGATAATTGTTTAATATGTTCTCATCAAAAAGGTAGGCAGCTGCAATTAGTGGACACTGTCCAAACAAGATAATCTGATGCTAACATGAACGTTCATTTTCATGATGTGAATAGTCCTGGCTTTGGAGAAAGGTGTGGGTTGAATATCCTAGTATGGAATCACATCTTTCAACTAATTAGTATTAGCGAGTTATTTGAGCCAAATTATTTGGTACAGTTACGCACACGCGATATTATATTACAAGAGTCATGTGTATACATAACATCATAATTGCAGCGTATTTTACATCATTACTTACATTTAACAAGCGTCGAGGCCTTAACTGCACAAATCTCTCTGCAGTTCACATGTGAACACATACCATGGGCAGCAAGCAACTTATATATTTTTATTTATCCTTGTATTTCACTTTACTACAATACGATGCACATGGTAAGTGTGATAATATAAATCAATATTAGAATAGCAACTCAGAATTTACTAATCTGGTATTGTTAAATTTCTTTTCATCTGTTGGGAGAGAAAATATATGTTGAATATTTAATATATGTATGGCACTGATTTTCTGCTACTTCGAAGCCCTGTTTGATTTTGTTATTGTTAGTTGGCATCAGAGATAAAGTCGTCTGTATAAAATACAACTCTAATGTACGGTTGACATATGATTGTCAGGTGGCATAAGAGATAGAGTGTAAACCATACAACTCTAATGTCCGGTTGACATATGATTGTCAGGTGGCATAAGAGATAGAGTGTAAACCATACAACTCTAATGTACGGTTGACATATGATTGTCAGGTGGCATAAGAGATAGAGTGTAAACCATACAACTCTAATGTACGGTTGACATATGATTGTCAGGTGGCATTAGAGATAGAGTGTATGATGGTGTGTTGAATCGACGGTTTGTATTATGGTATAGACCAGATGTGGAACAGGCTGGGTCCCAAAAGAACCGCGGTTGTGTAGAGCAGATTCTATCTCTAAGATTGTTGATAGACTATGCGAGAAAGACCAAGAAAAAGCTTTATGTTGTGTTTGTAGACTACGAGAAAGCCTATGACCGTGTCAATAGGAACACGCTTTTAAATATGCTTGTCCAAAGTGGATGTGGAAATGTGTTTCTAAGAGCCATTGCTAAGTCCCTTCAAGTTACGAGAAATACTCTTGGTCAAAGTTTCTTTGATGCAACAGCCGGAGTTCGTCAAGGTGGCAGCACTAGCTGTTCATTGTTTACTTTTTACATCAATGTGACAATCCGTAAGATAGCTGAATTTGGAGTCGATGGATTCCTAGGAGTAATTCATTGCTTGCTTTTGATGGATGACACTGTTATTCTAGCAACATCTCGAGAGGCAATGACACGAAAGCTTAACTTGCTCATGGAAGCAACAGAACAAACTGATATGTCTATGCACCCAACAAAGTCCAAGTACTTTGCCATCAATACCTCAGATCAAGAACCTTTAATTGTTGGTGATGTTGTCATTTCGTATCAGAATGTGTATACATATCTAGGATCTCCCATCTCAAATGCATCTATGATGAAACAAGTTGCCGATCATGCTGCATCTAAGCAGTGTCACATACGCAAGTTTACTTCTTTTCTTGCAAGGAACAGTGATGCTCCCTTTGTTGTAAAAAGACAAGTCTGGGAAAGTTGCCTGATCAGTTCCGTCCTGTACAGCTGTGAATCATGGATGGTTAAAAATATAAATCCTGTTCAGACTCAGTATTTAGCATCTGTAAAGGACCTATTAGGAGTAAGAACACAGACACCAAGTAGCCTTATATACATTGAACTAGGCATACCCACTGTACAAGCCCTTGTGAAGAAAAGACAGTTAGACTTCTTAAACAAGGTGAAACAGAGTTCACATTTTGAAGGAAGTCCCTTACAAAGGGCTATGCAATTGGCCAAAGACGTGAAGTGCCCAATGGGAACATACCTACAAGAACTGGAAGACCTAAGTGAAGATCCCATAAATGTGTTTTTGCAGCAGGAAAAAATACAGATCCAAAACAGTGAAACATCAAGAGCTGTGATCTATCATAGCATAAATCCAAATCTTTGTGTTCATAGCATGTACAATGATAAAATATCAGGAGCGAATGAGAGACAAAGAATAGTCACAACCAGGCTAAGGCTAGGATCTCATAGACTGAGAATAGAAACTGGAAGGTGGTCCAGGATCCCACGGGAGGATCGTCTTTGTATATGTGCCTCAGATGTACAATCTGAGGAGCATGTCCTAACACAATGTAGATTGACAGAACACATCAGAGAACAGTTCTCCAACCTATCATTTACAAACATTGCAGATTTAATGGCCAGTGAAAATGTTTCATTACTATGTAATTATTGTGATCAAATTGACTCATATTTTGCAGCATAAAGTTGAAAGAACAGAATGTAATATTATGCTAGTGTCTAAGCTATTTTTTACTCTTATGTAATGCTATGTATGTACTTTATTATTACCTTTTGTATGGTTATTACGAACTCAGCGGTAAAATGATCATATGACTTCATATATGATGGACATTATGTGTGGCTCACCCCCTCATTATTGAGACTATTTACCATGATTGATAATATTTGTTGATAATTATTTAATAAGAAATGACCTCCTTGTACACTAAATGTCAATAAAATACAATACAATACAATATACCGTACAACTCTAATGTACGGTTGACATATGATTGTCAATGCATGGGGGGGGTAGTGTCAGGCTGGTGCTTAGCCCAAGAGTATTCCTGCTTTAAACATCTTTACCTAAGTCTCCTTGACACATGATTGTCAGGTGGCATAAGATACACCCTCCACAGCTGGACTTCTCTCTCATATCAGTCCCTGCCACCAACGGTATAAAGGTGCGCACAGAATCGACAGCAAGTCATCAGTATTCATAAAAAATATGGCTGTCCACACATTGGTGAAAGAATATAAATAGATTTGTTTTGTACTGGCAGAGTACATTAGATATAGAGTAGTCTTTATACCTTACATGGTGAAGCAAAATCCATACACAGAATACACATCTGACACAATATTTTAGGCATTTTATCTCGGTTCTCGGTTTGGCCTTTCTCACATCTTTTAAAGAAAAAAACAAGTTCTGCCACCGAGAGTGCAAGATTGCACTGAGGACACAGATTGTCAATGTTTGCTATTTACGCCAGCACTAGTGCTAATAGCAGACATTGTACCCGCCCTCCCAAATACGCTTCCATTTTTCATTTTTGTTAGGTCAGAAGGAAGCAGTTGTATTGAAAGACTCAATTTGCGAACTTTTACATAGCTACCAGGAAGAAATATTCAGGACTGAAATGAAGAAATTCTTATTAAGCCATTTCAATATGACTTTTAAAGTTCAAGTAGGACACGGATTCTTCATAAACACGTTGTCATATGTATGTTAATATTTATACTCAAAGTCTGATCAAGTATGAACCATGACATTGAAGAATCATGCCATTGAAGAGTCATGCAAAAATCACGTCATTGCAGAACCATTTTATTAAGAACTATGTCGTTGAAGAACTGATGATCACGCAGAACCAAGCCATTTGTCAAATTGTTGAATTTCTGCAAAAATGAAATTTCCTTTGTAAAAATAGATATCCTTTATACTCTTAAGAATAGTCCATTTCCCTATATCATGTTATATTTGGATACAAATGACATTTATTTTCTTTGTAAAATATATTTCAGTCCATGTTTACTATATAATGTTTATGTTTGGCTAGGAATAAGCTAGGTATGGTAATTTGATTTATATGTGTTGCAGGCATGAGGCTGCCGCACCCGTCCCGGATGATGTTGGAGCCGCGGTTCATGGCAGAGGAGGAGGATCATAGGCAACTGGACAACCTGGTCAAGGTCTGCCGCAGTTGCCATATCAATCCGTATCACTGTGCTAATCTGGTTGATACATGCTATTTATTGGCATATTTGATGAGTCGTTACTGAGTTTGGAGTTTTGGGATAACAGACTGAGCAAAAAGACTTCCAATTCATTGCTATAAGTGTCAAGGAATGAGATGTTTAACAAGAAGGGAGCAATCATCACTTGAACAATATCAAAAAGGCAAAATAAATAGTTATTTTTCAAGCTGGATTGTATTTATAAAAGTCACGCATTTCGTAAACGACATTCCTTAAAATCGATATGTACTTTAATCACATTGTTGCGGAAACATTTAAATATCAAATCAAGTTGTATTTTTCATATTATTGATAACTTAATTTGGTGATTTATCAATTAAAATGATGGCCAGCCTCTGCAGTTTGAAGCCCGATTTTCCATGAGTTTTGATTCCTTGCTCCATGAGTGTCGATTCTTTTTCCATGAAAATAATGTTACCTACGAGATAATTATTGAGAATAAACGCCTCCCATATTAAATGAGTGTATATCTGAAGGGACCGTTATCGTTGTTCATACCTTGGAGTAATTATGAATGGAGGCGCAACGTCGCAAGATCAAAAGGGACATCATAGTTGCCGCCATACGATGTTATGATGACGCCATATATTTAAGTTTTGACGTAATTTTTTTTCAGAACTACCACGATTTAGAGTTAAACATATCGCGAATGAAATGTTGGTTTTTTCATACAGATTATGGGGATATAAATTTTATTTCTCTGCTCCAAGCTTAGATGATTTTATGAAGAGATTTTCAAATCCATATCATATTTATGAAAATGAGTCAAATTTTCCGTTTTCCTCTCAGATTATCAGGAAATCATGTACTTTATTGTTATTTTTTAAGGGTATTTATGGGTGTTGATAGTGAGTGCCCCCTAGTGGCAGAGGAGTAAATTACCAAAATACTCTACTTGATGGGAATTAGTACATTTACGGTGTAAAAATACATTCCCTATTAAATCAAAAGCATTAATAACATGAATCAATACTTAAACACCTCAATATTTGAACTATAAGGTATGATTACAAGTAAATTTCTTTCAAAATAGTATTTTGTCCTTGATGATAGTTTTCATGAGAAATGAAGAAGACAAGCAAATAAGTTCTGCAGATTACACAACAGGAGTAGGCTTATTTTTAGCTGTGTTTATTTCATTTCATTGGGAAGAAAATTCCCTGTGATCCTAGTGAAACAGATTTTCTCATTTTGATTTGTGTAATTTGGAAATAAAAAGGACGTTTGGTAATCAGATATGTGAAGGGAGGTGAAAAAATTCATATTTTTGAAATGATCAAGTGTGTACTTTACCTCTATTTTTCTCTTAATGTATTTGAAAAATAGAAAATCTGTTTCACTAGGATCACAGTAAATATTGTTAAGATCACTTTTACAAAGTTGTTTGGAAATCCACTTTATCATGGTCCCACAATCTGCAGAACTTTTTCCCTTTAACATTTTGACATGACAAAATAAATTTTGAAGCAGTGACATATTACTACGCCACTTTTTATGAGTTAAAAAGATATGAAGCTTTCAATATAATCAAAGAAATTCCATTGTGATTTTCAAATAATAAATCAATAATTTTATTACAAAAATGAAAACCATAAAATGTCATTCCATGACTTGAAAGTTTTAATGAAAAGGGAACTATTTTTGACAGTTGAGCATTTTTGCCCGTACTTTTTTGAAAACGTTCCATTTTGGCGTAAAAAGAAAGTAGTTCCCTCATAAAATCTGCCACCAGAGGACACTCACTACCAACACCCATAAATACCCTTAATTACTCCAAGTTCATACCAATCTTGAGGATCCTGGCCTCTTTCACACTGGGTCCTTGTTACACGAGAAGACGCTCTTGATAGATGGGTAGAGACCACTTTTGATAAGTTTTGGTTCTTATTTAAGAAAATAATTATCGATTCACCCTTCATGAAATGTGTTACATCTTGGAGTAATAAGTAATTTCATTATTCAAGGTTACATCAAGAAAACGAGTATGTAAAATTTATAATACAGAAAAAGATGGCATGAGTTTGAAGATGAGATGCAACTGTTGTACACTTACTGTGTAGATAACAATGTTAGACTTGAAATGTACAACAGAGTACGGCAAAGATTTCCTAATTTTAGAAATTTAGATGAAGATGAAAAGTTTCAATATTGGAGAAAAAAAAAGTATAATTTTTTTTTATTTAGATAAAACATGGCAAATATGATCTCACAAACTATATGTAACCTCCTAAATATATAAACTGTTAACTATGCTGATATTCTGCCTTTCAACTGCCCATTTTTTTAAATAATTTTTTTATCTTTTTTTGTGATATCATGTTATATTAACTGATTTAAAATGACTAATAAACATAACTGTGTAATTATACATGTATATTATATTCTTAACTTTAATGTAATAATACTATGTCACTTTAATAAATACAATACAATCTCTTCAGTTGGATGAAGTTCTCTATTAGTTATTGTGTGGCAACTTTTGGCAAGCATGAAAACACTTTTTGTGGCAATATTGCTGAATAAGACGTTCAGAAAGCAATATATATTTTTCTGAAAATAATTATTAATGGAATATCTGTACACAGAATTGATTCTGAAGAGAAAGTAACAAACCCTTATATATATATATATATATATATATATATATGTTATATATATATATTATATATGTTTTGTTTGTTTAGATTTTGAGATATCACTGTTGCCATGGTAAACAAATCATTTTAATAGCATATTAAAGTCTCTCATATGAAAATAAAAATGAATTTACAAAAACAATTTTAAATGTATGGATTTTTCATTTTTCCCCATGTTTGACCCCTGAGCTCACCCACATATAACAGTTGCTCAATTAGCGACAAAATCATGAAGGTACTTGCAAATAGAAATACAAATGATAAAACATTTACAATACATACAAGTTAATGTCTCAACAAATCCTCAGCACCATTCCATGCAATTGCATGGCTGCCTGCTTTTAATTATTTCCTTAAATGCCTTGAGAGAAGCACTACTTTTAATCTCAATGGGAAGCATATTCCACAGCTTGGCGCCGGAATATGAGGAAGTTTTCAGTCCATTGTGAATAGTGTTGACCTTCTTCTGAACTAATTTTCGATCATCTCTCATGTTTTATGGCACATTATGTTCTTTAAACAGTTTACATAGATAATTGAGAGAAATATCATTTACACATGTGTACACTTCAATAGCTAGTGAAATCATTAGCATGTCCTCTACACATTTCTCAAGCAACCGTTCATGTGGTGAGCTAAAATCCTTAAAAACAAAGCATAAAGCATGGCAACATTTCCATCTTTTTAACATTGCCTACAATTCATCCAAACAACAGGACAATAAATGAAATTGGAACGAATAGAAGATTTATACATAGTCAGTTTGGTGTCCGTGATCAGTACATTACAGCCATAGGCTAGGAATAATCAAATATAGTTGAAACTGTTGATCCCACTAACTGGTCAATGACTTGATTAATTCTCTCTAATCACGGTGTTTTCTACTGTAAAATCACGTCATATGTAAAATGATCAATTTTGCAGAATGGATTGAAAGTCATATACCTCCATTTCAAAGGAAATTTTGACCTTTCGACTTTAGAGTTGTAAAATCCTATTTTTTGTATCTGCTAAAGAAGGACCTGTGGAAACTGACAACTCATGTCATTCATTAAAAAATGAAATATTGTCTGACGTTAAAGTAAAAAGTCAACTTTTGCCAAAAGAAATCAAGTCTAATGTCATATCCTCTAAATACGGGTAAAACAGGTCACCTAGCAATAAGTCTACTACACAAATAAAAATGGACTCCAATAAGTATAAAACCACTCTTTGAAATACACCTGCAAATTAGAAAAAGAAATGTTTTTAGCAGCTCCTATTACCGAATGTTCTGGCCTGAGGGGAAAACTTTGAAAAATTGAAGAAAATGGATTTTAAAAAAAATAAAAATGGTTGTCATAGCAACATGCTTCACCATAGAAACTACCTAAAGGCATGAGTGGATGTATCTCAATGTGTTTTATCATGATACCAAATATGAATGCATTTGGATAAAGTACTAACGTTAGAGGGAACAGGGGATCAATGTTGATATATATATACACATGAAACATCATTTAGTGATCTTTTATGACTAATCCATTAGCCAGTAGCTGCTGCATTCAACCTCATCACTGACCAGTGATACAAAAAGAATTTAACAAAATGTCATATTTCTTAAAACGTTCCATGCTTTTTATGTCAAAATTGAGAAAATTTAAGAATATGTTTACTCCAAATATTATTCTATTCAGTTTAAATAGAGGGAATTTTGATTAATGGTCTATATTTTGAGATGCCTAACTTTCTTCAAAGTCAAAAATTACCAAATGGTGTCAAAAATTTACATTTATTTGAATCATTTTATTTACAAAAACACAAATTACTTAGTTATGAGACATCTTTTGAAATTCTGTCTATCTATACTAAATAACATCATTCTAGCTAAAGATTAATGCCTTAATTTTGCAGATTGCTAGTGTAGTTATTCCCAAAAATGATTTTCAAGTAAGCTCTATCCCTTCTTTAATTGTTACCAAAAAAAACATCTTTTTCAGATTTTTACTTCAACTTTAAATCTAAAATGATTAAAAATGATAAAATTTTAAAACCAAATTAAATATCAAATCAAAAAAATTCATCCCTAAGCATTTGATACATTAAAGGCTGAAATCCGTTTTGCAGTTATTTTCATACAAAGCAATTTTCTTGCACCATGTCATTTTTGGGGGATCAAATGACTCTTTTGGCAGAAAAAATAACATTAGACGACACTGTTCCCCTTAATGTTGAAGAAATACTCTGGTTGCCAGATATCCCTTAAAAATTGGCTTGGTTGCCATGGCGATCAAAATAAAAAAAATGTAGACCATAAATGTTGTCTTAAACAACCCAAGAAAATAACTTCAGATATCCCTCCACTCCAAAATCCAGCTGCTCGTTCTGGGGGGAAAGCTAACTCCTAATATAAGCCTTCCATAGGATTTAGCTCCCCTATTAGTCATGGTATATTATATTAAAGATAGCTAAGGCCCTTTAATTTACCTCTCATCACTGTGGTTTTCATAAAAGCTTTAAAGATGTCAATTTGAAATAAATCGGAACCTACAAAGTACTCATATATTGTTTCATTGAGTGATACTGAATAAAACCACACCAGAGAGCAGCACTGATATTAAGAGATATTTTCTGACCCACAGAGCAATTGACTGCAGTCGGTTCCTGATGTTGTCCATACCAAAACAGGGTTAATGGAAAATCGATGATTACGCTACGTTCGCTGGGGAAAACAATCAACTGTGGTGGTGATAGCCCATGCAAGTCCCACCGGGACCCACACATTCTTCCATTCTCCTAATTATACAGGCAGCTTTGCTATTCTACTACATCCACACAAGTAAATTTTGTGGTGATTGTTATCGGATTCCTCTGTTATCACAGGAGCAATTAACTATTGTAGTAATTATAAATCTTTTGTGAAAATGAATCTGAACCACATGTAGGGCAGAGGACATTTTAAAGCTTTGAATGATATTTTGAAGAGTGTTTTATGTGAAGAGATTCCATATTTTGAATAAATATATACTTTTTGGCACAGACCTGTTCACATACTGAGCTTACTGTATTATCATCTATCTGTGGTTTACACAAAATAAAACACATTAATTGACTGATACGATCCCTTATGCCTTAAATATAACCTTGCTTCTGATTTCCCTACCTACACAAGTTCAAACCAGCTACTCTAAATATTTGTTTTTGCCTTTCTGGGTGAACACATTTATAATTTCATTCATATATATAACCGTTCTCAATAAACGTGAACACTTTTACCAAAACAAATGAAATAAAAATATTAATCTAACCCCTTCCTATGTTTTCAGGGCACGATATCGGGAAGAATGTTATTATTCTTTTTGTCTTGGCCCTTTTTATGCTGTGGTGGTCCATACAACCTTACATGACGAGAAGACCTGAAGCTTAGTTAATATATAAACCATATTTGAGAAATTAATGGATAAATCTAATATCCCGTTTGATTAGTGGTGGCAATATTTCAATAAAATACAGCTATCCACGATTAATTAAATCTATGAACGTCACTGAAACATTTCCTGATTAAACATATTAATACCTGTCTGGAAGTACAAGTAACTATAAATCAACACGTGTTTGTATGTGGAGAAAGCTTTGATTGGCAGATATTTATAATATCTTAATACAACCAGTGAGAAATTACTGAAATTTGACACAGAATGTGAAACGTTGTTCGCCTAATGCATCAGATATTGAAACAATGTGAAGCCTCATCTGTGGATTTTATTACGAAGTAATGACATCTCACTGATAAAAGCTGTCAATCAATTTCAAATTGTCTCCTGAGCATTCACATTTAACACTCTGGTATTTCAATTAATGTAACCTATAAATAATCATCTCTTGTTTTGTGACTTAAATATTATTGTTAAAAAGTTTGTGAAAATGAGCCTTTCAAACGCAGATATCTTTTAAAATAAATCCCTCAAATAAATTCCAGCTGGCTGGTGGATGTGGCTAAAAACTCAATCAATAAGCAAAATCAATGTATTTACATTATCAGCCTTCTGAGAGAGGCGGTGGTGGGAACTCTGCGACGCTCACATTATATTTATTCATGATGGCGGAGGGATCGATCTCAGTCACGGGTAGGGCGCAGCAGCCAATCAGCAGGCGGCGGGCGATTGGTGAATGGATCCACGGCTTGCTGCTGAAGCGGCCTCTGAGGGTTGTAGGTCGGCATTTTATGGAAAAACAGACAAGTCACATTGTATGTAAATGTGTCTTGATACACCCACAGAAAACAGGTCTGGACCATGCGCTCATAAGGAATATAATTGAAGCATGTGATGAGAAGAGGACTGAGAAGATGGAGTGGATATCAGCAATAACACCATTGCTGTGATTGCAACCTAGTACGTAGGAAGGCGTCACTATAGAGATAAGAGCGTTTACTCCAGAGGTTGGTGTTGACGAGGAGCCTGTAAAAATTGAATGAATGTGATGCACATACAAGTAATATTAAATGAATAATGTGTGTTGTGTAAATATGAGTACATAGGAAGCGTTGCCTTGGACATAACGGTGATTCATCCACAGAGAGCAGTGAGTATGGGAGACATGCTGCTGCGCTACGCTAAGTAGGTCAGATGCTGCTTTGCCATCAGGCACCTCCGCTGAAGCAATAACAGCCTTGTTGTCCTGGCAGGTCCATCTCGCATCCTCGCACCCATGCGGTGTCACTGAGGCCAGCTGCTCCAGGGAGGCCATCGTCTGTTCTACTAGCGCGGTCTGTAATACTAAGTGTGTTCAGGCTGGATGTCCCCAAAACGGGTCCATCCATGTAAAGGATATTAAGTATTCTACAGACTGCAGCGAGTGGTACAGCTGATCAGAGGAGCTCAACATGTCGTCCCTTAGTAAAGCGTGCCTTGAGTTGTCCAACAGTATCAAGGGGCTGAGGTTGACCCGGTCTGCCTCGGAGGGCCAGTCGTCCGGGAGAGAAGCATCGCTCAGCGGCACAAGGACAGCCTCCACCGTCACATCTACCATCAGCAGAGCCCTCAAGTCAGCCACGAGTCGCGTGAAAGCATTTGACAGAAATGGTCACATGGCTGCGGTGATAGCGATCAAGAAACCGCAGGTCCGGCCATGGGAAGATGCCACCTTCCTCATTAGATTTTTCGTCTTTTTCACGCCTTGTGAACGTTGTATATTGGCCCAGGTGTGTAAGCAGTGGAGGGATATACTCTATCAGCCACAATATTGGCTTGGGGTCACACCCATCATCAACAGTAAAGAGTGGAGTAAAGATGAGGAAGCCAGGAGGAAATTCTACTCCAGCTTACAACAGAGGGGGTGTGACTCTATATGTCTATTTGGTGCTACAGATAAGGAAGTCAATGAATTTGTAAACTGTTTTTCTACGGGTAGGAAACATATACGTTCTCTCAGCCTGAGATGCTCAAATGTGACCGATGCAGGTCTGGAGATCATTCTTGAAAAGATGGTTTGTGTGTATAGGCTAGAGCTCTCAGGTTGTAATGAAATCACAGAGGCTGGGCTATGGTCTTGTCTTAATTCTAAAATCGTGTCACTGAGTATCAGTGATTGCATCAACGTGGCTGATGACTCTGTTGGGGCTATAGCCCAACTTCTTCCCTCCCTGTATGAACTCAACTTGCAGGCCTACCATGTCACTGATGCTGCCCTTTCTTTCTTCAGTGCCAAGCAGAGTTATACCCTGTGTATTTTACGTCTCCAGTCCTGCTGGGAGATAACCAATCATGGTATAGTCAATGTGGTTCATTCCTTGCCTAACCTCAGCGTGCTCAGCTTATCTGGGTGCAGTAAAATCACAGATGATGGAGTGGAACTTATCGCTGAGAATTTACGCAAACTCAAATCTCTAGACCTCTCTTGGTGCCCCAGAATCACAGACGCTGCTCTGGAGTACATTGCCTGTGATCTTGGACAGTTGGATGAACTTGTATTGGACAGGTGAGTGGAGAAACCTAGAAATGTGTCACATGTACCTATGTCATGCCATGTCTTTATTTCCGGATCCGCGCAATGCTGTACTTACACGTTTCCACAATCCCATCCTCTATCATAACAGGTTACAAATTGCTAGTTACTTTGTTTGAGCTTTTTCTCCCAAAGAAGGAGGTTGTGTCTAAGAATAGAAATAAATAGTAGATGATTGAATATAACATGCCACAAGCAGGAAATGCATGGAAACCATATATTGATCAGCTCGCATCAAAGTTATCTTTTGGGTTTTTCAATTTATGAGAAAGGGGCTTTACTGGTGATTAGTCCAAAATGGGCCGAGTAAAGGAGTATTAATTAGACTGATGAGCAGTTCTAGTTATATCTATGGTAAAAAGTACAAAGCAGTGACAGCTGTAATGGAAATGCAAATCTACAGCCAAGATCTCAAGTGCTTATTCCATTATTGAGAAGCAGAAGAGAGGGAGGCGCACAAATAATAAATGTCAATTTGACAAAGGGTTCAGTTCCACACCCTTTCTCAGTTGATACTAAAATAGAAATGTGCCAGCAACATGCAAGGGTTACTTTGATCCATCTATTTGAATTGGCACGGGGCTGTGTGACCTGTTATTGCGTCTTTGACGTTCCTTTGCCATTGGTCTATTATGCGGATGAAAGTGTAAAGTCTTCATTACTCTATTGATGTTACCCAGCATTTGTATTGACAAAAGCTCATTATAAATCAATTAGTATTATTACCAATATAAGACTCAAATATATATATATATATATATATATATATATATATATATATATATATATATATATATATATATATATATATATATATAGCTAGCATGATCATTTTAGGAAGGTATCATGCAAAGTGATACGGGAGACACTGGGAGGGCGTGAGGATGCGGACACCATTAATGTTATAGCCAATTGACCACGCTAATAAGGGAAACTGCATTCAAGATGACCATGCCTCCTTTACAGGGATCTACATCATCACTGTGATCAATACTGTAAGCATGGGGCTGGAGCTGGAGCCATTCCAAATAACAACACTCGCTCCTGGTTTGGGCATAATATTAGAACAAGGCATTTTGCTTCATTTGGGTTGGGAGCTTTGGTAGGATT
This sequence comes from Amphiduros pacificus, assembly GCA_949316495.1. NCBI lineage: Eukaryota > Metazoa > Annelida > Polychaeta > Phyllodocida > Hesionidae > Amphiduros > Amphiduros pacificus. Next base: position 49,662,218 of record OX439002.1, on the reverse strand, counting down.
TGGTGAAACTCAAAATAAAAAAGGATACTTGAAAGACATTTGAAGATGAATACCAGAGACTAGTATACAGGTATTTAACTGTCAATTGAAATGCTCTATAATAGAAAGAATGGTAAATCACATTTACCATAGGGTATGATTTATTTTAACATTTAATTTAACACCATAAGAATTCTATCAAGTTATTTTAAAAGGAAATTAGAAGTATTAGATTTTGGATGGGCCCTAGAAGGGAGCCAATGGTTACCATGATAAATTAATCCCCTGAGGTTTTGTTTGGCGTGGCTTCCCCTGTCTGATACCCTCAGCCCACCAGACAACGCTATGATTTAACCCTTCCCATCATACACCTTGATCTGCATGGCTATTTGTAGAACTCAATTATATGGTGTAGTTTATAGGGCATATTTATGTCCATTTGGTGACTTTATATAAATAATACATTAACTCTTCATATGTCGTATAACTACTTTAGGTGTTGCTCAAGTTACGTATTGCTTCAGCCTGAGTGAAATATGTTCAGATTATTATTCAAAGATACAGTAATTGGATCTATTCAAAGAAAATATACTCTATGGCATATATAATGTACTGCATATTGCATTTTAGCAGAGTTATAAGATTACTTGCTCCTGGACGTAGAAGTTGCAATATCTGTAGTGATCTGTGTCAGCTTACTATTGTATGTATCAAGTAAATGTGGGTACCACGAACTTTTTGTATCCCAAGATGAGGGTCAAGGCAGTACTTCTTGTCTCCATACTAGTGATATTCAAATGACAATGCCTTTGATGATATCAAACTAATATAATACTTCCATAACATCATTTTCCCTTTCAATGCCCAATTATCAATGCTCCACTAGAAAATAGTGCCAATAAAGGAGAGTGCTTTTAGAAAAGGGTCTATTAATTAGGGTCTTGCTCATATGAGCTTTACAGACCCTTATTTGAATGGACGAATGTACTTATTTGAATGTATGAAAGGTAAATACATTAATCACCTATTAATGTTTTTTATTCATTTATTTTTAGAATTACTGTATAATACCTTTTAAAGTAAAGGATCATCTGTAAACCTGTTTATGATTATATACAGAAATCTACTTCAAGCCTTGTTTGATGTAAGAGGACATATTAATGAGTCTTTTCCCACAGGACAGGGTCAGAAATGTGTGGTCCTCTGGTTTATTCATGATACATTGCCCAATGAAACAGATAAATCATTGTAGTTAATATGTGATCATATTGCCACAATTATCGCTCTCCATACATTATGAATAGGGAATCTGTGAGAGCGCTATAATGCCCGCTAACAGTAGATAGGGATAATTGCTTGATGTTCACACATCCATTGTCAACATCATTATGCTCAATATTCCTAGTTATAGGAACTTCACGAACAGCTTGCCAACAGTGACATTTTATGAGCAATGTGATTGTAGGAGCATTTTTAAAACAGTCTTGCTATAGAAGCAGTTTGTGAGCAATCTAATCATTGGAACTATTTATAAAATTATAGGAACTGTATATAAGGCTGAAGAGAACAAGATCAACCACCTGTATCGTCTGGATAGACTTCCGCAACTTAATCAATAAAATTGACATAAGCTTATGTCACTTACTTTAGAAGTGTGAAAATGGTTGATGACAATAGGGTAATATTGTATGCATAAATGGCAATATATTACGTAAATATATTAAAGCATTCCCATTGCTGGCCAGGTGAGCAGATCAGAGTGCTCAGATAACACCTCTTTTGATAGTGAGTGATAAATGCAGCTTTTTGATGTCCCCAGGGAATATGATAAATGACCCATCTTATGGAAGGCATAGTCCTTTGATACAAATGTGCAGGCTGGGAAGTAACCTTTCAGAGACACCTGCCTCAAGATTATGAATATATGGAATCAGATGAATCTTTTTGATGTGAGCTATATTTTGTGCTCATAAAAATAGAACCAGGAAAGGCAATAACAACTTCCGGAATGTAACAGGATAACATGTACAGTCTGTGGGACGCGACTCAGTGGATACTGTTCACATCCCCACAATTTGTTGGAATATAAGAGATCTGATATTGAAAACAGTCGTTTCAAGAATAATTTATTTAGGTTTTATTCCAGGCACATCCCATATTAAGCAATGATGCAATAGCATTTTGTCAATGAGTGACCAACAACAAAAGACTGGCTTACAAAGCCATATTATTGAGTCAGCTTTAATGTTAAATATATTATTGGGATTTTTCACTTAGAATAGAATTCCTTTTATTTCCATATTCAATGTTTCATCAGAATAGCATGATGTCCAAAGCACCTGTCCACACAACAATCATTAACAACTGTCTCACAATATGCAACTGCCTTTGTCCATGGAATATGTTTATTTACACACACACACACACACTCACACACACATACATACAAGGAAAGATTTTTAATCATACACTACTCATTTCATTCATACACATCAGATGTACGTGCTGATTTCAGCATGAGCAATTCACATGAAATGTATCGCATGATTCTTTTCTTTGTAATTGAACGCAGTTCCCAGAACAAGTATCTGGGGCTAATAAATGCTAGTGCAGGCAAGGCCACATGGGGGTTCGTAGATTAGCAGCTGAGTACGATCTAATGTTTAGAGGAAAGATTATTCATCCCTGATGTGATGATTTAACATACATGTACATGTTCAGCTGATTGTTTAGTCATATTTAAACCTCTGATGAATTTATGATTTCGCAATGAAGGACTTGAGGGAATATGTGAAACACAACGATAAAAGACATGAAACCTTATTTGATATGAAAAGCCCACATTTCTCTCATTTATGCTTATTTTTATGAAAGACATACTGTCATCATTGTTATATTATATGTATGCATGATAGAAACCCGAGAATCATTTCATTTTGTGGTAACTTTTTTTCTGTAGCATCAGACAACAAGTTAACAAGGACATGTTGAGTATGCTGTAGGTTGAGTAAAGCGTTATTTGCATTGCCATAATTCTATCTCAGAGAACAGATAATACCAGATTAGTATTATCTATCATATGATATTGTGCTCATACAAATATTCATCAGCTAATAATGAGTTGAGTGGTACAGATAACCATATGATATAGAACCATTTAGCAAGATCTACAAACAAGGCCCATTACACTGTATAGAACTGGTTTATGCCTGTGACATTGATGCCTTTCTGTTAGTTAGGATCAAATGAAACTAATTCCATATCTTCTCTATCTGTGAAATGTAACATTACAAAAATGTATGTATTGTATTCCATTAGCCTGTATACATCAAACTCTCAATTGCTTCATGTTGCAGATAGCAAGCTCTTCCTTGCCAAGGTGGAGTACTTGCCAAGGACAAAATGAACAGTTGGCCAAACAAAGATTAGCAGGTGTAAAATATATCTGAAGATGGATGTTGTGTCAGCTCCCAGTCCCCAGTAGTTCATGTGTCACAACCAAGTACCCAAAGTTCATATGCCACAATCCAGTCCCACAAAGGTTTTGTGTCACAACTCAATCCCTAAAAGGTAGTGTGTCACAATCCAGTCCCCATTAGGTCATGTGTCATGTGTCCCCAAAAGTTCACATGTCACAATCCAGTCTCCAAAGGGTTGTGTGTCACACTGCAGTCTCCAAAGGGTTGTGTGTCACACTGCAGTCCGCATAAGGTCATGTGTCACAACCCAGTTCCCATAAGGTCATGTGTTACCACTCAGTCTCCAAAAGGTTGTGTCACCATTCAGTCCCCATAAGGTTGTGTGTCACAACCCTCCCCAAAAGGTCATGTGTCACAATCCAGTTCCCAAATAGTTGTGTGTCACACTCCAATTCCCAATATATTGTGTGTCACAATCCAGTCTCTAAAGCTTGTGTCTCAGAGTCCAAAAAGGCCGTGTTGTTCTAAGTAAGCAGCTTCTGGCGAGGACCAGCTGCTATTAAGGATTTGTGTGCTATTGTCTCTTATTTGACTGATTGAATTATTCTAAGGGTAAACAAAATTTGAAAACCATACTTCAGACACTAATTTGAAACCAATCCATAACTGTTCATCCATCTGTGTCAAGCATGAACTAGGTGATATGTTTACACATTTCCAATGTCCCCTTTTGGATAGAGTCAGTTAAGTGTAGATGAGGCTTCTGGCAGCTTCACACTTGTGTGTCTGAGCCGAGACTAGCTCAGACCCACAGTCTCCACCCAACACTATCAGGCCAGGGACACACAAGGGGGCTCATCGACCTGCCCACCAGTGCCAGTTGTTCTTTTGATTGCTTAGCAAGCCCCCCATCCCTGTCTTTGCATGTATTTTTCGGTGTATTATATTCAGCCATTTCACAACAGAACACTTGTATGTATATCTCTGGAAAAAAATTGTAGAAGCAGATTGGTATAAAACTGAGCATTCTCCTTAACTAAGAAGTCTGCCTTGGCACTTGCAAAATTGCATAATAATTATTTTTTCTTTTATGTAGTCAAATTCATTTCAAGAAATCACTTTACACAAGGAAATTTACCCCAGCTCTTAAGACCTTTTGTTTTTTGTGAAAATGATAAGAGATATCAATGATTTTATGTCAGTCTATCCTTTTAGACTCAGTGAGCACCAGAAAACTAACAGATGATTATCGGTATGATCAAGGATTCATTCCTTTTAAAGTAATCACAAAAAAACATATAAATGATGCATGACAAGGAAGCTAGCTGCCTGTGAGAGGCCTGGTGATGGAGCTTTGGTGGTAGGGATTGTCCCCACTGTCATGTAGGCTTCACCTCGCAGATACAACAACACCCCGGGCCCCGCCCAGATTGCAGAAAGAAGTGTATGTGACGCATTTTAACATCCACTCCTCTTGGCTTAGTGGTCTGGTATACCCTCACGCTTACACTAACCATTCTCTATCACTGCCAGAGTGAGTGCTTTCACTTTATGGCCGATTTGCTTAAGGGAATAAAATTATGATGATATGAAATATGATGATGATGAGATTATTGAGATATGTGGCAGTGATTGACACTGAGTTGGTCTTCTACCCTTACCTAATAGCATCCAAAGTGACATATGGGCAGATGGTGAAGGGCTGATGAAGATAGAGATAGGTGTGGCATCACAATACGGATGCTGCTGATGCTATTTTTTTATCCACCAATTATGCTTCCTCGTGTTTATATAATGTTTATTATATTGCATTCAGCTGAAAAACACAATGATTTCCTATGTATCTTGAATCTATTCGTTGCAAATACATTTTATATCACATTGAATTGAATTGCAGCACCTTTTTTATAGATAACTATACCAAAGGAAATACAATCTAATGTAGAATACAAACTAATGTAAGTTAGAAAGATATCATATTTATTGAATTATGAAATAAATCTGATCACAATATCACATAATTTGATTCTGAAATATAGTTAGAAGTTGAATATATATGTTTGATTGTTTTATCATGCTGCCCCCATAACTTAAAATTAAAAGCATTTGTTGTTAGGTTAGACAACACATTTTTTCTCTTGATATATCTTTTCCATGACAGCAACTGTATGATGTCATGGAAAACATTGTGATATCATGAATCACTTCATATTGCTTGCTCAGCGCATACAATCAAATATGAGAAGAATGATATTTGTGCAATGCAAAGCACCAGAATACAACTGAACATAATAGCACTGGATTAGATTTAAAATTCAGGACATTGTACACCACATCTCAGGATCTGGTATCAGTTTTAACAAATAAATACGTGCCATTAGAATTTGTTTGGAAAGTCTTGAAGAATGACTATATTCTGGCGACGTCTTATTTTCTGATATTGAAATATATTTTTATGTCAATTATTACTTACAGTAATAGATCATGAAACAGTTGAGACGGTTTAATTATTTTAGAAGCATTTTGACCCAATTTAGAGTCAGGTAGAGATGCATGGCACAAAGCCTTAAGAATCAGGTAGAGAAGGATGGCACAAAGCTTTAAGAATCAGGTAGAGAGGCATGACACAAAGCTTTAAGAATCAGGTTTAGGCATTAAGAGTCAGGTAGAGAGGCATGACACAAGGCCTTTAGAGTCAGGTAGAGAGGCATGGCACAAGGCCTTTAGAGTCAGGTAGAGAGGCATGACACAAGGCCTTTAGAGTCAGGTAGAGAGGCATGGCACAAGGCCTTTAGAATCAGGTAGAGAGGCATGACACAAGGCCTTTAGAGTCAGGTAGAGAGGCATGGCACAAAGCTTTAAGAATCAGGTTTAGGCATTAAGAGTCAGGTAGAGAGGCATGGCACAAAGCCTTTAGAGTCAGGTAGAGAGGCATGGCACAAGGCCTTAAGAATCAGGTAGAGAGGCATGACACAAGGCCTTTAGAGTCAGGTAGAGAGGCATGGCACAAGGCCTTTAGAGCCAGGTAGAGAGGCATGACACAAGGCCTTTAGAGTCAGGTAGAGAGGCATGGCACAAGGCCTTTAGAGTCAGGCAGAGAGACATGGCACACGGCATTCAGGCCCATATTAAGAGGTTCCGCTTTGCACTACCGTCTTTGTATGTCAGTCAGGACCAGCATATAATGTCATGGTGACCTCATGATTGTGTCTCATACATCATCTCCCTCTCAGTCCAACTTTATTGGAGAGATGCACATCATAATAATCACCATCATGAAAAGATAATCCGATTGGACATATCTACGACTCCAAAGTGTTAGATTATGTAAAAACCGGAAATGCAATAATGAAACTAGGGAAGAGTCCTTAAAAAGATTTAAATCAGTAAACCTGTGTTCCAGTGAAAGCTTTCCTTGCAATTAGACACACTTTGATATACGAGTGATTCTTATATGTATATTATTATTTAAATAGAGAAGATGTTTTCTTGAGAAAATGTTTTTTTGAAGAACATGGCACTCCGGAAAATTATTTTGAAGTACAGGAGGTGGAAAATTTTATTATGTCTTCAGCTTCAAAGCTTTATTCTTAACAGAAATATTTAAAATGCCTTTGTGCTATTTATATCATTATGTACTGAGGTTATAATTGTGCTAATTATCAAGGGGATTGTGATAAAATCGAAACAAGCCTTGTTCCCTAATTCTAACATGAAAAATTGAAAGATGAAGATGGCACAGGGTACAAAAACTAGACCATTAAATGTTAGAGGATAAATAAGAAATAACAAAATCGATATACGCCACCTGACAAGGTGGTGATTTTAATTGGAAACCCAGTGCAGGGTTTCATAGACAGGCCTGCTGTATGACAGGAAATTGTTGTACAATAGCTTACACAATAACAGCAGAATGCCCACGGGGCCTGACAAGGGAAGCCATCTATGGTAAATGTGCTTACACAAAGGTTGTCGGTGTTGGAAGGTTCAGGGAGAATGGCCTTTGGGGGCTGGAGGTGAGCGGCTGTCATGCCTCTATACTAACGCTATCAATGTTCCCCTCTTCCTGGCATGGGCTCTAACTGCATTGTAAAGATGCCACTGATGGCCTATTTCACAACAACTCCATCAAACCCAGGACAACCATTTCCTGATGTTTAGGGTACGGACACAATTACAAAACCGTACTAAAACACTGAGCAGAAAGTAATAATCCTTGTTAGACGAGGCATGCAAGACCTAGGTAATGTCATTTGAATAAAGAAGTGTAATTTCTGCCACCCCAAACTGCCAATGTTGGGTCTTAGGAGGACTGTTCTATATCCATGGCTTGACCAATCCTCTGGCACACAGTCATCATGCAGTCAGGATGAGAGATTTGTGTACTGTTGGGCGATAACAGGCCAGACTATGGACGGCTGAATCGATAGCCAGGTTTGTGAGATAACAGTGGCTGGTTTAGTTGTGTGGTATTACCCAACCCGAGTACGAACATAGATCGATCCCTGTGTACTTAGGTGACAAAATGGCTGCCATTTTACAGGCAGTGCGTTACATGAGGAATGAGGGGCAAGTCAAAAAATGAATAAATGGGCCCCACATGTCGCCATTACATTGCATACCCATATCCTTTATGTACAGGTCTTTTGTATCCTCCTTTTACCTTTTTCAGTTGAATGAACATGATAATGCATTGTTTCCTGTAGAGATATAACATGCTTTAACCTCACACTCTCTGTATGTGATGATACTGGAAAGTATAATAATTGAAAATTACCTGACAGACCTGCACTGACTTTTATAGACATTCAACTGAATGTGCTCTCACCAGGTCTCGGAATGTGTGTACAATTTAAAGATAAAACAATTTTCTTTTAATTTGCAGTAATAGCCAACGACTTGATCTACTCTCAATTTCTCTATCTCCATTACCTAGCAATGGACCATAGCTTGAATAGTTTAACAGATCTTCTCTTCATGTCTCTATCTCCTTCATTAAGTGAGAGAACATGTTTAGATTAGCAGATCTATTCTCCATATCTTTATATGTTTGACCCAGTAACTTGCTTGAATAGTTCAACGGATATACTCGCTTTGGCACATTCTACTTGTCTCAGTAACAGTCCATAACAGAAATAGTTCAACAGATCTAATTTCTATTTCTCTTTGTCCTTCATCTAGCTTTTCTCAGAAATATAGCTTAATTAGTCCATAGCTTAATTAGTTCAATAGATCTAATCTCCATTTCTCTATCTCATTCATCTAGCTTTTATCAGTAACAGTCCATAGCTGGATTAGTTCAACAGATCTAATTTCTGTTTCTATATCTCCTTCATCTGCCCATAGCTTGTATCATTTAGCAGATCTATTTTTCCATTTTCTTTCCCCAGCAACTAGCTTGAATAGTTTAGCAGATCAACTCTCTATTTCTCTTCTTCTTTACAACCCAGTAGGCAGGTTAGTCTTATGAGCCCTAGTCTCATTTTCCCAGACATTCCTGAAATCTTATGTTAATCACACCTTCATTATCTGAATGATGTGGCGGGGTAATCTCATAAAGCCAATCTGTGTGTACCCTCTCATCCTGAAAGTAATTTGCCAAAGCAAACAAGGGCTTTTTATTACTGCCTAACATGCTTACCTTGGCTGCCACAATGTCATATGACCTGAAAAAGATGGTGTCATATGCCATTATTCTCATGGTTAACTCTATCAATATATATTCATGCATAACAACAGCTGATATAATTGGAGAAAAATAGATTGTTCAGTCCATAATATAAACATATAGAGTCAATGTAGTTTTGTTTTATGTAAGATATTATACGACATTATGTCCAGATACAGTAGGTAGACAAATGTTATCATAAGCATTAACATTTGGATGTACACTCTACTATAGACTATATAGACCCTATACTGTGTGCAGGGAAGAAGGATCGATATGTTGGATGAAATCAATCCTTTAGACTTCAGAATATTTAATACCAACGCTATCAAGATCAAAAAGTAGGACGGTATTCTAAAAGACAGATGTGTGAGTTGCGTGCATTCGCTCCAAGGCCACCAGGTATGATTTGGTAGGTCCACGTGTGGTGGAGCAGTGCCTTGGTTACCCAGAGCCCAGTCTGCCTGTATGCCTATATGTTGGGCATAGGGGATGAGTGATAGAGTTGTGGAAACACATTTTCTGACAGTATATTTTATGCAGCCACAGACTGGATCTATGATGGGAATAAAAGGTACCACATCCAGGGCTTGTCTTTGCCTTTTTACATATTTCTGTTCTATATTATTCACTCTTGATGGGATCACAAAACAATAGCCTGGTAAACACTTGAGATGAAGTTTGAGTTGCTGTTGAATAATATTACAGTCAAGTATATACTGATGTCATTGTGTGCTGTCTCTGGACAGGGATGTGAAGATAGAGTGTGACAAGAGGAAGTCAAAAACAAGGCAGCCATGTCTGGGTGCACAAGGCTTGGGAGCCCAGCTTGATATTCTCATGAATCATGTATATACACCATTAGTGATGTGTGCACAATCACCTTATCTAGGAAGTAGCCAAGCTTTGGACCATGTCGCTCACGACAACTGAGTGATGTGAGTCATGCAGATTTATTGGTCTATTTTGGTGAAGGATTGAATTCAAGCAATCACTCAAATTGATATGTTTCTTTGTCATCTTATTTATGGACTTTTTAAAATATTATTACAAAATTAAGATAGTACTTATACATTGATGTTCCATCATGAATGATATTCAATTTACCTATAATGGCTACCAATGATATAGATCATATTGGCTAATATTCAGGTTGCCTCTATTGCTTCACATTTCGATAGACCATATTGGCTGATATTCAAGTTGCCTTTATTGCATGATATATAGATAGACGGTATTGGCAGATATTCAAGTTTCCTATATTGTTTGATATAGAGATAGACCACATTGGCTGATATTCAAGTTGCCCTTATTGCATGATATTTAGATAGACCATATTGGCTGATATTCAAGTTGCCCTTATTGCATGATAATAAGATAGACCATATTGGCTGATATTCAAGTTGCCCTTATTGCATGATATTTAGATAGACCATATTGGCTGATATTCAAGTTGCCCTTATTGCATGATATTAAGATAGACCATATTGGCTGATATTCAAGATGCCCTTATTGCTTACCATTGCTTATTTACGTTTTATCATGTTCGTTGCTTGAAATTAACAAACATGTATCATTATAATAATCACACTTTTGTGTTTGGGCTCTGTATAATTGATATATGAATAATTGTGATGGATATTATTTTCCATGATGGATATTTTTTTCCAAGATGGATAATTTTTTCCATGGTTTTTCTTTGTTTTGTTCTGATTCAAATAGTAAATGCTAGGATGTTGTCCCAGCTGTATCTAAACAGACATTTGCTGAAAGGATTTCTGAAATCCATATTCAGACAAAGGAAAATCTATGTGTTCCAAAAAGCTGCTGAGACAAAACAATTTTGAATAGGATTACTTTTGTAAAAATATCACTGACTAGAAGACTGCATTTTTGTCTCCGTAATCAATAACACCTATCCAAGGTGTATAATGTAATACTTTTTAAAATTTATTTTCATTCTTGGGGAGATTTACAGGAGAAATAACACAATCACATTAATACCTAAATAGATTAGAAAGATTAGTCAATTATGATATATAAATAAACAATGTTATTTAAGAATTTACATAGTCTAGTACAGGTCAAATAAAGTGAAAACACGCTATAGACTCTTCTGACAGGTATGCTAATATCGATTCATTAGTAACAGATGAAATTTAAATGATTATAACAATATCCAGGCATTTGCTTACAAAAGTAAGCATTTTTTGTTGTTTTTTGTTGTTGTTTTTTCTAAAGTTAAATTCTTGTGATTGCATGTCATCATGTTGAGTATTTTGCTTCTACTAGTTCATTTCGTGCTTAAAACATTAGTAATCAATGTAAAAGCAATGTATTTGAATAACTTTCCCACTATCAGTCTAGATTGTTATGTGATGTAGACATCATAATACTGTATGATATATTGATTTAGTAGGGTGCCACTGTTCCAGAATTACTCTCATCTCCTTCCCACAATTGTGGACCTCAGGTTGGATGGAGGGCTCTAAGTTTGGTGTCACTTTAGCAGAACCTCTAGACTCTTATTCTTGTATACCTTCAAAGCTTTTACATTTACTCTAATGACCATGCTCTAGAAAAACCCAAAGCTTTTGTGAGCATCAAAAGAACTAATCTTGCAGAAGGCGATAATAGGAGATGCAAGGTGGATGAGGTCAGTCGACTGAATCGAGTGTCTTTGAATACAACACATCCGTACTCTGCTCTGACTCTGCTCTGACTCTGATTCTGCTCTGACTCTGACTCTGCTCTGACTCTGCTCTGACTCTGCTCTGACTCTGCTCTGACTCTGCTCTGACCCTGCTCTGACTCTGCATGGTGCTGGGGAGCTCTGACACTGCATGGTGCTGGGGAGCTCTGACACTGCATGGGGACGGGGGAGCTCTGACACTGCATGGGGACGGGGGAGCTCTGACACTGTATGGGGACGAGGGAGCTCTGACACTGTATAAGGTTGGGGGAGCTCTGAAACTGTATGAGGTTGGGGGAGCTCTGACACTGTATGAGGTTGGGGGAGCTCTGACACTGTATGGGGCCGGGGGAGCTCTGACACTGCATGGGGACGGGGGAGCTCTGACACTGTATGGGGACGAGGTAGCTCTGACACTGTATGGGGCCGGGGGAGCTCTGACACTGTATAAGGTTGGGGGAGCTCTGAAACTGTATGAGGTTGGGGGAGCTCTGACACTGTATGAGGTTGGGGGAGTTCTGACACTGTAAGGGGCCGGGGTAGCTCTGACACTGTAAGGGGCTGGGGGAGCTCTGACACTGTATGGGACCGGGAGAGCTCTGACACTGTATGGGGCCAGGGGAGCTCTGACACTGTAAGGGGCCGGCGGAGCTCTGACACTGTATGGGGCCGGGGGAGCTCTGACACTGCATGGGGACGGGGGAGCTCTGACACTGCATGGGGACGGGGGAGCTCTGACACTGTATGGGGACGGGGTAGCTCTGACACTGTATAAGGTTGGGGGAGCTCTGACACTGTAAGGGGTTGGGGGAGCTCTGACACTGTATGAGGTTGGGGGAGCTCTGACACTGTATGGGGACGGGGGAGCTCTGACACTGTAAGAGGTTGGGGGAGCTCTGACACTGTATGAGGTTGGGGGAGCTCTGACACTGTATAAGGTTGGGGGAGCTCTGACACTGTATGAGGTTGGGGGAGCTCTGACACTGTATGAGGTTGGGGGAGCTCTGACACTGTATGGGGACGGGGGAGCTCTGACACTGTATGAGGTTGGGGGAGATCTGACACTGTATGGGGACGGGGGAGCTCTGACACTGTATGAGGTTGGGGGAGCTCTGACACTGTATGGGGACGGGGGAGCTCTGACACGACAATGGACTATGGCTGATGTCACATCATTTATGCACCACAGAACAATTGTGGGTCATCATCCAAGCAATCGAAGGTCATAAAACAATATTATCCTTCTGCTGAAGCACATAGATCCTTACCTCATTACATAAAGGTGCCTCATTTCAAAATTGGCACTTGTGTAATATTTGATTCAGGGTGCCATTATTTTATATTTCATTCCTTTTATGTCTAATTACAATTAAGAAAGCTGAAATGACATTTTGTCAATACTATAAAGATAAAAGAATGAGCAATATATAGTTTGATGTATATAGCTGCAGGAAATCCAATGTCACAGAGGGGATAGTTGCTAAGATACAGCATGATTCTTCCATTGAAAACATGCTTAATATCAGTGGATTGGTGTGCCATACTCACTGTGTGAATGACAAAGGTTATATTCAAGTATAAATATAAATACATTACATATTTTAACAACATGACTAGACAATTTTATATTTGGAATATTAGCTAGAGATAAAAAATCAGCTCAAATCATTTATCCTCACAATGTACATTTTATTATTCATTTATTATTCTTACAACATATTTGCTGAGAATTGCTACATAAATAAGATACTCTCATTATATTAACTCTCTTCTCCCAGTAAATGGCTGATCTATATTCTTGAACAAACAAGAATTGTGTGATACAAGTGTTGTACACTGATGTGGACCTGTTGCTGCCTCATATTATTGTGTAACATATTATTGTGTTTCATATTATTGTGTAACTGACTCAGTAGTAGTTATTATATATATATATATATATATATATATATATATATATATATATATTATATATATATATTTATATATATATTTCAATAAATATTTTAAAACAACTCTAATGTAGTCAAAGAATTGAAATCTGACGAATAAGAGAATATTTAGTACACTCACTGCCCTCATTTGTCAGTAGTGTGATAAAACATGTGAGAAATACTGAGGTCTTATAATTTAACATAGATCATTTCAGTACATTTGAAAGAAAAGGACAGCTCTGGAACGCTCAACAAACAAATTCTAATGGAATAAAAATGCAATGAGACAATTCAATAAGACGGTCCATAAGGATTAGACAAACTTGTTCTTTTATGTTGACATCTTTTGAATGTTTTGACGACCTCTTATGGCAACCTATGTACACTGCAATAATTGCTTCACTAATGATGCTCGGCCAAAGTGGCTACTGCCTTTCTTCTTGCAATCAATAACCCTTCTTTTCATTGCCACCATTGATTTACCAGTGTTTCATTTAGATTGTCAGTCCACATTTGTCTTTTACATTTTTTTTAAAAAAGGTCTAGAAGAATAATTATGTACAACCCCTAATAAGTATTCTAACAGTATGGCCGTTCATAATGGCTTCATTGTTAGCTCCTGTAAGATGTTTGTATAAATAAATGATCAAATTATTTGTATTCCGAGGAGTGGATATTGCCAAGAAATTAAGCTATATCATTACGTGAGCGGCATCAAAGCATTACATCATGTGGTGATTGAGAACTCACAAAACCATAAGAGCAGGATACGGAACGAATATTACTCTCCATGCTGATTCTCATATTCCTGCTCACCACGCTAATGACTCACATTTATCAAGTTTGCCTGTTACCGAAATTTTATCATCACCAGCATTGTAATGAATTCCACTCCCATAATATTTCATTAATCAGCATAAAATGTAATCGCAGGGAAACCATGAAATCCAATCAACCCCGCAGACTTCAAACTGTGGTGGTTGGTCAGGAATAGGGAATGCACACGCGTTTGAATTGGATCTATGTATTATATGGGAATATATATATCAGAACGAATCTGAAGCTACATAGATGCCAAATATCACAAGAGATATTTTATTTACACCATTTTAATTTTGATTTGTCTTATTAACATTAACATCAGATTTAATAAAATTCTTTTCATCAAACTTAATTTGGCTGTCTTATTAATTAAAATTGATGATATTTGATACACACTAGGCCATCGTGCAGTTGTATCAGACCTAATTAGCCAAATCTGAAATTTTTGATATTTCGAGACACTGCACAGTGTATATAGCAAGCCAACAAAAAATCCATAACTTGCCAAGAGAGCGGCTCCAATGCCCAAGAGGTACATTAATTGTGAGTATTTTTCTGTACAAGATTAGGCCGAATGACTAGTCTCCCGAACCTCTGATATAACGCTTGTTCACCAAAGGCTGACGACTCATAAATCGATATGGGAGATGCCTTCGTGGAGACTGGAGGAACATTGTGCTTCCTATTCTCAACTGACTGCAATGTATGGGTCTGGTCTAGTGGATTATATACAAACAAAACTTAATAGATCAATGCTGCCAATATCGATAAGACATATCCATCTCACTTGTTATTTTGATGTCTATCAATAATGGACTTTATAATGCAATAGAAGTAAAAATTGAACAGGATGATAGGCACCTTGTAGATTTATATTTAAGATATCATTTCAAGGATTTAAATTTTAAATTTGATGCATTACAAAATATAATTTTATAGATAGAGATGTATGTTAGGGACATTTGATATTCCCATTGACAACGACTGCAGCAGATATGATATGATGCAGGCAGCCTCAAATGTTTGATTCCTGAATAGCTGCATGGGAATACATTATATGATAAAGATGAAATCTTTCCAATAGCGGCTTAGTAAAGACTGGGTGTGTATGTAGATACACACAGATAGATGAAAAGATGGCCTCACGTTTTATCTTCCATACATCCCCCCACCCACACATCCACACACACAGATAATGATAATAAATATTTGCTGTGTGCCTCTTATAACATTAAGCAGATTTCGGCAGTGGTATTCACTGATTCTCCGGGAGTGGTGGTGATCTGGCCAGGGTCCCATAGACCATCAAGCTTGGTGAGCAGGGATGACGTTCCTCTATCACAACTAAGTGGCAGAGAAAATAATGCGTTTTTGTCAGATAGCAAGGAATTATTTATTTTGTTGATGGGATGCTATAGGTGTAAAGATGACAACCATCAAATGGCAATAAAATCTGATTTTATGCCAACTACCATTTCCCAGGGAGACACTCAGGGCATGAACACGGATCTTAGGGAGAGAGGTTATATATCTCCCAGCAACAATGATCACAATTCTATTATTCAGGAAGAAATCATAGAAAATGGATTTATCAAGCACAAAAGTATGAGTGAAAAAGTATTGATTTGCCGACATCAAATTCCCTGACAAATGTATATGTGAAATAAAAAGACCATAAATATGATGGGAATAATTTTGAAAAGGAATTCACGACTATTCTCATAAAGGTGTAAACACCTACATCAAGACCTTGCATATCAGGTTGTGGACATCAAGGTCAAGACCACACATGTATATATCAGGATGTTAACTTCTAGGTCAAGACCACACACACACACAAATCAAAGTGAGGTCAAATCATTGAGTCATAATTCCACCAGTTAATAGAGCTTGAATTGTAAACCTCATTTATAGCTAAACAGGAACTCTCCCCCATTGAAAACAATAAGACCCTAGCCACCAATTCCATAATCACTGGACCGGTTTTGAACAATGGGTTTATATAGTACCATATTGAATGAATGAATTCTCTGAGGCTCAATAGGTCATTGGGTGCCATGTCCTACATTGAAATATTTACCAGGCATATGCCTCTGTCTGATTGTGATAAGGACTCCAGCTTCTGACCTCCAAGCTCCATTGATTGCTGTTATTTTGTTCAGACTTATGGCATAATAAAAACAATATAAATCTATAAAGCGGCATTAAATGATGGATTTGAAGGGAATCATGACTATGTGGCCATGAAAGTCTTTGATAAGCCCTTAGGTAACCATTGGGATACTGTCAATAATTGTCAATAATTGAATTTTTGTCTGCTAACTATCAGGGCCATGGCAAGAGACTTTTTCAATGGATAATTTAAACATAGCTTAGGTCAGATTGACTTTGATTTGGCTGTCACTTCAAGCAATAAATAACATTATTTGTCAGTAATTGTTGGTTTATTTGCACAGGATATGGAGTTATAAGTTGGCTCCTTGAGACTGACAGAAGGTCCCATATCACACCACATGGCCTGCGTGTGGTGTTATACAACACATTGTATAAGCGTTATAAAGGTCTGGGCGGTAGGCTGGGGAGTGTGGCAGGGGAGTGTGGCAGGGGCCTGATAGTGGAGAGTGATGTCTTATCTCTGCGCTGCCAGTGCCAGTCAACACACCTGACAAGACCTGCACAATGCCTCATACCTGTCCAATATATGTCTCATTTCCGCTATACTTGGAACAAGCACAAAAGCTGCCAAGTTAGAATTAACTTGTTTTCCAATGTTACATTTGCCACATATCCTCTAGGCTATCAATGGGCTTGTTATCATATGATAGTGAAGGCTTCAATATATGCACACTACAAGATTACTAAGCTGGATATAGATAATTTTAAACTTTATTGCAATGGGACTTTTTAAATTACCATATATAAGAAACAGTTTTAGTTAATGCATACTGTGGATATTGTATATTGTATGTTAAATTTATATAGTTGCAGACATAACTAGATACCATACAAATTAACTTGGAAAACTAGGTAGACCATCTGATCACGTTACACTTCATATTGACTAAGAGTTATATGAATATGGCTCTGTCAGCATAGCTTCTGCAGTGAGGGGGAGACATTTTCTGTCATTCTGTCTGATCTTCTCTGAAACTACTGGTCGGAGTCCTTAGCAATTAGTAGGTACGATGGTGTATTTTGGGGAAATCAAGTATATTTATTTTCCATTGTGCTCAGAAGCTTTTTATTTTATTTTTTTTTATGATTTTTGAAAAAAGATTTATTAGCTATCACTGAGTTGCCAAGAAGGCTGCCATCTTGAAAAACATGACAAATATCATCCAGTGAGAATTAAGATAATTTCCTTTCACCACTTAAATCACAGAATTTGAGTGACGGAAAACCTGGAATGTCTAAAACCTCAGACCAATTAAGGGATAAGGAATGAATTGTGAATGCCTTAGAAAGCCAGTTTAGAATCATGATCAGAAATTATTTGAGGATATTACAGTAGATGAATATCATGGGATAAGAGTTGGTTAAATATCACTAAAAAAAGGGCAAGTAATATTATAGCTTCACAGTGTATGTTTCTCCCCTTTTCTTTTTTAACATATCTAATGTATGATAATCAACTTGTCTTGTGATAGGGTGTGTGCCAACATATACATTTGGCTTCCTAACATTCATGTAAATGGGTTAAACTACAAGGCAATGTGGATCAGTTGTGATGCAAACATAGAAACAGTTCTAATGCAGCGGGGAATATCAGAAATATCTGAATAGAACAGATGAGAGATTCCCCAGAAGCTTCAGATCAGCTTCTATATTTGCTGTCGTACAATGCTGCAGCTTATTGAAACAGCACAATGAATGGCCTTTCTTACTCTCAAATGTCTCTTGACAGTGCCAAATCTTTCTATTCAATTTCTGCAAAAAAGGGCCTGCTGAAAACCAAATTACTTCAACTCCCAACACAATAATGTCTCAGATGCTTTAAGCCTGTTTTCGGTTAGAAACCCATAGCAGTTCAGCATCTTCATGGAGTACAGTTTTCTAATGTTTTGATAGATATTTTGGAGTACAGAAAGATTATTTATATTTTATTATTTATATTTCATTATTCAATGTTTAAATGTCAAATTAAAAGACGAAAACAGTTATTTACACAATAATATTGTTCATAGATTTTTTTTACATAAAATAGTTTCACATTGTGTTGAACTGATATATTATTTATATGGTTACTGGTTAACGTGCTATGACATGTTGAAATAAGACGTTAAAATGTAAATGTCAGAATAATAAATTGTTTATGTAATGTGAGGAGATTTCATAAACAACTGTATGCAATATAGTTGTCAATATGCTTTGTTTTATACATATGGTCACTATGTGCAGGGAGAATGATGTGTTACACCATCAATGTTGAATAGGTTCTGAAATGTACAGAAATTACAACGTAGATTTTCATTTTATTAGTACTTTCTTAATGTGTTTGTGAATTTTTAACGTTGTCAATATACGATTATAAATTTTTAATGTTGTCAATATACAACTATAATCCAATATGACATGAAATCATATATAATGATGATCCTAGTAAAACTTAATTAGCGCCCATATTTTGTTTCTTGCTTTTATCATTTTGACAGGGGAAAGATTGTTATGTCTTCACTCATTGTAGGGCTTTGTTTATCACAGATATATGTAATGGATACTTGGGCTGATGTGTCTCATAACAGGTCTGTCTACATGCAAACATGTAAATATGAATCGCTGCTGGTTGATATGAACTTTTCACTCATTATTACTTATTAATTATCATCTTATGAATAATGTGATGAGAGACAGTTCTGATTTGGAATTGTGATGTATGCCTGCTGTAACTAACAAGAGACACATCTCATTAAAATCTGGCAATAATAAGGCTAATTGGTGAGGAAAGAACTCACACGGTGATATTAAGTATCTGCCTGAAGCGGATGTGATGTCTGATGTATGGCTGTGGCTATGCCAGATTCGGGGGGAGGGGGGGGAGTGAGAAGGGGGGGCTATGACTTCTGTACTCCCTTGACTAATTTGGTTGCCAATAGTCGTGTTGGACACAAATCGTCTCCAGCAGGTCCCAGATACAAACCATCACAAATTGTATTTTCGTACAAGTCATTTCATCTTTTTTTTTTAACATATTTCTCAGCATTATTGTAGGAATGATGCAATAATTGGTATTCTCAGTCATAAAGAAAATTAAATTTTAATCAATGATTTTAACTCTTTTATGACTAAATGTAGAATAGAAGGGAATGTATTTCACATCTATTTCAATGATGAGCATTCAAAGACATTGGAGGTGTACATGGGTTTATGCTCTAAATCAAAATAAACACGCTTTACAACAATGGGTGGTTAACACACGAACCCTCAATAAACATCATATCATAACAACATATACTAGTCACAAACACAAATAGTGGCATATAGAATCTACCATATGTGACAAAGATGGTTGTTTATGCATACATTACAGAGAGATATGGTGTCCTAGTTGCAAATCAAATCAATGTGGGGCCTCAGTAGTGCAAACAGCATTGTGGAGAAGTTAATCAGCCCCCACCCCCCTCTCACACAGCAGTGGGATGGGAATCTAATCGCTACAATTGTTTAGAATCACACAGAGAAGAGCTGTGCCCATAAGGTAATGCACCCGTCAGTAGACAGGCGAGGGCCAGAGAGGGCTCCTCAAATCGATTTACTTGGAAGCAGTAGGTCTGGGTAGGTCCTTGGAAGAGGTCACATGGGGTGGCTTGCTTTGTCAGAATGGCGAGAAGTGCTTCTCAGCTGTCAGACCTTGGCGGGAAATCAGCCGTACGAATAAGGAAACACAGGAAATTAGGCCTGCACACGCATATCTAGGTCATCACAGACCCCAGAATGAGGCTTTTGTGGTCACACCAAATGTTTCATAGAACTTTACTCTATTTGCAATGTCAGAATATACTTTCAAAACAGTGTTATTTATGGCACAGATCTAATGAATCACTCTTGCTATTAACTGGCCAAGAATAACATGAAAATGACATATTTGTTCTTTGCATGCATACATTCCAATTGGTGAAAGTTATTGGGGGTAAAGTAGGCTTTTGTGATGGTGCTTGCCATTTTTATTTGGAAAACATTTGTGATTGTGTCAACTCTCACTTTTACACTTGATATATATGTCTTCTGCACGTATCTTCAACCACTGATAAACAACCAATATTCAAATATAAATCCCAATACCAAATGCACTGTTATAATGTATGATTTGTCCCAATACCATATGCACTGTTATAATGTATGAGTTGTCCCATTACAATATGCACTGTTATAATATGTTGTTTAAATAAAATATTCAATTATTGTTTATATTTTGTTTAACAGATGTTCCCACATAACAGACATTGGAGTAGGGTATTTGTCGACGATGACGTCACTAACACGACTGTTTCTCAGGTGGTGTACACAGTTGCGGGATTTTGGTCTGCAACATCTCTATACAATGAAAAGCCTTAAAGTTGTATCTCTAGCAGGTTAGTATACAGAGTTTCTGCTAACAAATATATTTATACAGATGACACTTTTTACATAAATGTATCTGAAATAACAGATGTGGGTTTTAACCAGCAGATGAACCTTGCTCTCTGTGGTATGATGCCCAAAACCTAAGCCACTTCCAGGTGGATTGATCTACACCCAAATATATCTACAAATACATATATTTCTCCATGTATACCATTCTGAATGAGTCAAAACAATGTTGAAATTTAAACAATAAAGCCCAATGTCACCATCTTTTCCAGTTATAATGTCTCCAAATGCAAACCCCTGTGTCATATGTAACACCCTCTCCTTAGTTTATTTACCGGACATTATGCTTGACGGCATGAAGATATCATTTGAAAGAGTCCAAATGATGAAGCCAAAAGAGTAGATACTAAGTCCATTTGCTGATGGATTTAGGAGTAGACTTATGATGATAAATGTTGTAAATGATAAATGTTGTGATGATAAATGTTGTAAATATCATTATGATACAGTGGTTCCAGAATGGAGACAGTTCAAATCCTTGTTATCCAGAATGGAGACAGTTCATATCCTTGTTATCCAGAATGGAGACAGTTCATATCCTTGTTATCCAGAATGGAGACAGTTCATATCCTTGTTATTCAGAATGGAGACAGTTTATATCCTTGTTATCCAGAATGAAGACAGTTCATATCCTTGTTATCCAGAATGGAGAGAGTTCATATCCTTGTTTTCCAGAATGGAGAGAGTTCATATCCTTGTTATCCAGAATGGAGACAGTTCATATGCTTGTTATCCAGAATGGAGACAGTTCATATGCTTGTTATCCAGAATGGAGACAGTTCAAATCCTTGTTATCCAGAATGGAGACAGTTCATATGCTTGTTATCCAGAATGGAGACAGTTCAAATCCTTGTTATCCAGAATGGACAGTTTAAATCCTTGTTATTCAGAATGGAGACAATTCAAATCCTTGTTATCCAGAATGGAGACAGTTCATTTGCTTGTTATTAAAGATGACTGAGTCTTTTAGCTTCATGTCGGGAATATGCATATTTTGATAAAGTATTTCACATATTATATGTATGGCCATTAATATTACTTGCTCATATGCACACTTTCAATTAACAATTGTATACTGTTTACCACCTTAGGCTCACATAATCAAAGCATGAAATATAAATATGAAATCTCCCTTCTTAATGTAATGAGAAATATTATGAAAAATAGGTCTTAAGACCCTTTTCTTGGCCTTAAAACTTAGCATACAATATAAATGAGGGAACTCAGTAGCACTGTCTCTAAATGCACCCTTTTTCTAGTGTTTTAAGAACAACTCCTAATCACAAAGGGAGAAGTTGATATGATGGATGCCATGTCGGAGGTATCCATCTATCAGTATACCTTCCTCAGCAAAGATTTCTCATACAATGCCATTATTCCTGACCTCAGGAAGTTTCACTGCAAAAACAAATAAATCTCACTGCCAAATATAGAATTTCCCAGTGGTAGAGCCGAGGTGGTTATTATCATGTAGAATATAGGGACGTGCTCCTGAGACTCTATATGTGGTGAAGCAGTTTCTTGGCTATTGAGGCATCGTACGGGGAGCAACTCAAGCGTCCACTCCTAGGCACCCCTCAGATACCAGCCACCACTACTGGACCAGTGGAAAGTCATTTAATTTCACGCAACATAGACGGTCTCCCAGGACAGGTTGTAGGGGGGGATGGATGGCTCGGGTGTGGGTGAAGGAGGCAGTATACGTGGCCATACATGGGCCCTGGTATGCTCACGCAGGCAGGCAGGCAAACAGGCAGGCAGGCAAGCAGGCAAGCACCCTGATTGATGACACAGCATCTATGGCCAACCTGTTTACAGTGGAACAGACAGAATCTGCCCACAGTGAAGTGTGTATGAGCCAGTTAAGTGGCACAATCGGCAGGATAATGTAGTGCATTATAATTGCTTTCTAAAGCACCTATTCACATACAAACTAAACCCAGGCCACACATGCAATAAAGGAAGAGACTTGTGTACATTTGGTTTGTATAGAGTAATGGAAAGATCAAAGGCCTTTTACCTATTGTTTATATATTATATTTTATGTGTTTCAGGTTGCAGCCTTGTCACATCCAATGGACTTACCGGCTTAGTCCAGCTGAGAGGTCTGGAAGAACTAGAACTTACCAACTGCCCAGGAGCAACACAAGATGTGTGTCGTTATCTTAAGGACAATATGATAAATTGCCTCATAATAGACTGACCAACATTTCTGACCTAGGTTCTTAGAGCTTCACTTGATTGGTTGGTCATTTCCATGTGACTAACTGTAATCATCTGTGATTGGTCTCTGTGTGTGCCACATGGCCTGACAAGGATTTGAATGTAAAAACAAGTGATGATGGAACAGAATGTGCTGAAGCGGGCAACACATATGATATATTGATTAATGTTACTTGATAGGCCTGGAATGTGAATGTGGTGTTTATCATCCAAATATAGGCGAGGAGGAGTGGGTGGATTAGTTGAGATACAGGGAGAGCACAAAGGGAATGTCCCACTCATGAATGCAGTGCTCACTTCTGTAGGCAGCGTGAAACATTGCCCACGAGAATGCAGCGACAAAGAGGGCCAAGGCTGGAATATGCTCAAAGACAAATACTGCACAATTCCCAATGTAAACAATGGTGACAAAAGGGGGCTTCTTTCATACTCAGTACTCTTGCTCTTTCTGTCTCTCTTGTACTGGTAAGAACTGAATACAATTCCTGACAGTAATGTTTAGATGGAAAGGCTAGTGATGTGGTCATGCAGGAGAGATGACAATTTGTATAGTATAAATAGGAGTTTTCACTTTAACTACTCTCAGATCCTACAATTTTCATTCCTAAAATGCTTAAAACAATATGTCTGCACAGAAATGGATTAAATCTACGAAGTGGATGAGTGACACAAAGCATGGGTTATATATGTCACTGTATGGCTCTGCATTTATCATATATACAACCAAAACATCATTGCATTTATACAAATGAACTAATATTCATAATTAAAATATTTACATGGCAATAGAACTGAAAGTTCTCCTCAATATTTTCCATTCTTTTAGCATTATTTGACTGATATGTGGATGAGACACCAGTGAATAATGACAGACAGTTAATTATAGGTTTTGATATGAGTGTGACAGTAATGGGCAGAGAGATGTATGCCCAGCACTTGTATTCTTCTGATAATCTCAATATTACCATTTACCAGGCACATGTACATTATTCAGTTCTTTTTATAGGTCAGACAATCCCTAAGGCTGTTCATTTATCTGAAAAGTCTAATAGATTTTGGGAAATGTTTATCATCTAAAACTTTTCATGAAGGCTGTTGGTATTAAATTGCTATCAATAACATCACCTTTTAATGCTTTATTTTTTAATTCAATTAATAATTGCAGCACCTCTTATTAATCACCTGTCTGTCCTGTGTCTGTTGATTCATCCGTTCTTCCTTCCGTCTGCTAAAACTGTACTGGTTTTTTTCTGGACCTGAGCATCCATGAGATTATGTTTTTATACTTGCTTATCTTGGAATGTTCCAGAAAATAATGTTTCTGACCTGATGTGACCATTGACAGATCCTTTGAATTATTGTTTGCAAGTCATATAAGGTTTTATAGTATCAGGGACATAAGAGGGATCGATCCTTTGATCTTTGATTGCTAGATACAAGCTTATGCAATATCAGGGACATTGGGGGATTGATCCTTTGATCCTTGGTTGCTGGTTACATAAGCTCATGTAATATGGGAATGAATCTTTGAACTTTTGGTTTGCAAGGCAATTAATAAAATGATCAGATCCCTTCCTTATAATTTGCTACACAGCATTCGTAAACTCTTTAATGTTGCTATATTTACCCAATACTGCTTGTATAGTAATATAGTATAAGCCTGCTATAAGCTACCATGTCCGAGCTGGAAGATCTATTGACCTACAAGCATTATGGCAATGTGTGTTGTATGCTGTGCAAATTCATTATTTAAGCAGCAGCTTATACTCTGTGTCCAATGGAAACTTGGTGTCCAATGAAGCTAAATAACAAGCCAGTAAGAAATGACAATACGTGTGGTGTTATACAAGAAAAACAAAAGGCTATATTTTTAGTTATCTGTATTCAGGCCACTGGCATGAGGGTGGGACAGGGACCTTAATATCTCACGGTCTATAATTTATATCAGACAGCAGAGTGCATGTGCACTTAAAAGGCTGCAGCAGTGTGCAAAAGCTAGGTCATTAGGTCAGATATCAACCTTTTAATGTGGCAATTGCTGTGCAATGTATGAAGTATTACGAAATCTGGTTGTAGCCATGGTTTACTATTATTGTTGACACCACAGAATATCACATTACCTTTTGCGACATTTGTCACAAGGTACCTTTTGCGACATTTGTCACAAGGTATCTTGATTTCTTTGGAGAGGAAAATATGAAAAGTATCTGCCAAATTGATGTTGAGAATGTAGCAGATATCTGATCAGGAATGGAAATGCCTTCCTCCCTGGTTGAGATTTGTGTTCATACAGTTTTATAGCAAGCAGTCTGCCTATATTTGAGGCTGAATGTTTCATAAAAATGGATGTTTTCATGAGAGGGCATTCTTACCTTAAGATCCATTATAAGTTTGAATGATAGTTTCAAGGAAACTCACCGCCAGGGTGTTGTTTACAAAGCTAAAATGTCAATATACAGACAATGATGATAATATCCTGAAAGGGTCAAGCAACATTACTAAACAAAATGTATTTTTTGTGAATTTTGTCAAAAATGATTTCATCATTTGTTGTTGATAATATTATGATATATTGGAATATTTATATGTAAAATATGTGATAATGGTATTGATTAATTAGATTTGTTTCATGTTAAATATGTTAAATTAAAAATATATGTAGATACATACTATACTATAGTTTTGCCCCAGGTACAGTATGTGAATTCTTAATGGTTTTGTTCGTAATATTTTTGGTGATAATTTTGTCAATATATAAGAATAGGTTTCTGAGGAATGATACAATCAGACTCAAAAAGATAGTCAAAAACATCTCCGCTACTGATACACACAGAAGTTCAGAAGCTCAGATCATTATTGAATCAGATATTATTCATGATGATATGCCGAGCCCAGGTTGACAATGATATTTACTTTAAGTTTCCTATGTCATTATACTTAAACACTAAGAAAGGGTCAAGTTTTTCTATTTTTATTGCCTACACTTTCCAATTACTACATTAGATAACTTAGCTTGCTTGTTAAATCCACCATTTATTTATTATATGCATTGTTTCACTGTATGTGTATTGCTTGTCACTCTTTAACTGAATTTTACCTCAAACCAGGAGGGGTGCTATAGGAATGTGTGATATATAGAAATGACCATCAGATCAATAATGTCTAGAAGGAAATAACACACAAAATCAATACTCATCTTGCAGATCGACGCCAAGGAAAACTGGAACCCTACCAAGATCCATATCAGTGCAAGCAATAACCTGATAATGGAGTTTGGGTATGACCTCCAAATTCATAATTTGTCTGAAAAAAAGTTCCCAAATACAAAAGCTATTACAGTAATTTTCTGTTGCACATCGTGATTATATCCCAAGACCAAACAACTGCTAAATGTGTCTTATTTTAAGTAAAATAAATTGATATATATGTCTCACCTGCAATGACATGAAAACGTTTTTACACCTATTTCATTATTTATTTTTAGTCCATTATCAAATTAGGATTATTGAATGCTTCCATTATAAGGATGTAAATTACTATCTGCTATAAAACAATATTTTTATTCATATGCATTATTGTTCAGCTATATATATAATTACGTTTTTACTTCAATCCACATTGTCAAATATTCTCTTTTATGACAAAACTACCTCTTTCAATGAATTGCTCTATCTCTTTTTTATCATTTAAAGCTTTTTGTTTTGTAATTTTGGTCAAATAATTGCCTGTAAAAGGTTCTGTAAAATTTAGAAATATTTTACATATAAGTATGGACTGTACATATATGATTACAATCATTATGCCAAAACATATGATACAGGGTGACTTTTAACTATATAAAAACTCACACTCAGCAGGGCTATATAGGTGGCATAATACAGATTATTCCAGGAAAAGTCTACATCACTATCACTCAATTTATACCAGGAACTGGGAATAGGAGAAATTTGTTGAAATGGAGATATTGCAATTACTTGTGCCAGAACAAATTTATTTTTTTATGTAAGTATTGTTTTTTCTTCATATGATTGAATTCATAATCATAAAATAATGATACATTATATTAGTTCACATATACTGATAATTTAGGGCTTGACTGGTTTATAATATTTGTTGTGATCTGACATTATCCCACCTGTCCTGCCTCAAACATACCGTATATAACTGAACACTGATTGATTCCTTTGAATAATTCTCATAATATGCTCTCTCTACGGTTTAATGGCTCAAGTGAGGAGTACATGCCGGTAAAAATGTTGCATTGTAAACCTCCGCCCGCCTTTTTACAAAACGGGAGCAACATTTCAGATTCACATCATTCATCAACAAGCCAAAGTCAGCGCTATCACAGGAGACTGATGTGAACTTCATTCAAGTATATTGTAATGTGCACATTGAACGTCTCCATTCCAAAGTCTGAGAAATAGTAGATTTATGGCTATGTTGAAATAACCCTCACAATCTTAAAAGTTTGTCAAGTATTCTGACCTTTCTTTGGTTTTTAAAATATCATTTTTGTTTGTTACAACCTTTCAGAAAACAATAATTTGCCACTGATGTCAAACCAAACTTTTTTTAATTTAACCTTCAGAGAGAAAATATTATATAAATGAGCTACATACATAAAATCATTTAGTAACCTGTTTGCTTGTAGACTGCATGACCAGACATATAAAACACCTCATCCACTAATCACAGAAGACATATCTTTCTTATATGCTCATCCACATTAACAGTATTCTCCACTTAAGTTTTGACACAGAGAAAGACAAAATTGTTGTATATCTGAGATGATTTGTAAATAGTTATGTACTGGATATTATTGTAATGGACAGAATTGTATAGATATGATATATTGAAGTTGTCAAGTTGATCACAAATTTATGTCAAACAAAAAATAAAAGCAATGTTTTAGACATGTATGATGTTTATTGCTTATTGATTTCTTTTTTTAATATGCGATCTTTCAGCAGTGTCATTTTATCTAGTATCATAGTATCAAATCAGGTCAGTTTATAATATAAAAGATCTCTTTTTTGGTAATAAATTTAGGCTACCTAATGGCTATTTTCTAACATGAAAAAGCACCATAAAGTTCTATTTCAAGCAAATCCATTTTATTATTTTGAAAGAAGATAAATTCTGCTTTAAACCAACCAAAAAAAAATTAAGGCCACGTTTTGGTGATACAATACATATTTTATGCTTTGAATCCCAACAACAATCGGGCTCTTTAATAGAATTAAGCAGGTATTGTAGCCATTGAAGCTTGTTTACTGAGTCAAGCATGTTATAGTGGCGTGACGTGCCCATCATTCCCATAGCTGCTGCATATCACCATATCCCACAGTTTTATGACAGGATGGTGCTTTGGATGTAACACAGGACTGCTTCTGTTGTTTGCAGTGTCTTATTTATGGAGCAGACATTCATCGCTTTAGTCATCAGTATGACAGATATAAATATAAAGGCATGATATTTTATTGTGATTTATAGTATTTTTTCTCAGTTCTGGGTCGGGGGAAATTATCTTAAATCCATTAAGTTAGTTTATAGATCCACAACATTGAAACCCTCCAGACCTGAGCCTTAGATTTATGGGCAATCCCTATTATGTTTACTGTCCAATAATAACATCACAATGAAAATGGTCCAATTTATCGGTTATAAATTTATTCTGGCATTAACCTGTTGGTCATTTTTAGTATAATCAATATTTCCAACACTTTATCCCATTCAGTTAATTCCATCCAATGAGGATTCCTTGTACAAATCTGCCCAATAAATCAATAATTCATGAAGTCATCTGGTGCTTTCTCATTTGACCTACTTTCCTTCAAAGCCAAGTTTCTTTCTTCAAGCATATAGCTGTTTTTATCATGATCACAGCCTAATGCCTTCACGTGAAGGTTTTTTATGATGAAGACAGTGTGTTACGCGGATATACATGTAGGTGCAAGGATCAGGTGAGAAAAATAAATATGACATTTATGATGTATTTGTATTTCCTAATCTGAGTTTCTTTTACAACCAATGCCCCGTACCCTTTGCATCGAGGTCAATACATGACATTTAATACTGAATACTGAATATACCTACCTGCCATTTAACCTATGATTTATGCCAGAGAGCATATATTGTAATTTTTTAATGGCATATCTCTCTTTGACTATCATATTCTCTATCATATCAGTCCCTGCCACCAAATCTATAAATGTGCACACATAATCGACATCAAGTCATCAGTATTCAGAAAAATCTGGCTGTCCACTCATTGGTGAAAGAATATGAATAGATTTGTTTTGTACTGGTAGTTATACTGATTGGTCAGTGTATGTGCCAGACACCTGGTTACAATCTATGACCTAATGTTGGTCAATTCAGGTTTGATGATATTTTTGTGAGCAAGGCAAGTATTTATGACTCGGGGTTTTCCAAACTTTGAATGAGATCAGACTGCCGAGGTAGTAATTAAATACTATCTGCAGAGTAGTGTAATGCAGAGTTTAATTTTTCCAAAAGATATCTTTGCCAAAAGGACTTGGATTCCTTTCAAATTTGTTTTGTAAATTCTTTGGAGAAATGTATCGGACCATTTTAACCATGACCCCTCTGTGACCTTTTTGTGCTCAAAAGGTAGGACAAACCGGAAAGTAGGCATATTGTTTGCGAGCAAGTTAAACAATTTTGATTCCTTTCAAACTTGGTATGTCAACTCTTAGGTCATAATCACTCTTAACCACTCTGTGAACTTTTTGTCCTTGAACAGTTGGTCCAGTTTGAAAATACCAAAAGTCTGTTGCTTGTAAGTACAATAACTTTGCCAAAACAACTTGGATTCCTTTCAAACTTGGTATATAAACTCTTCTACGCCTTGTAAATATCCTATGCCATCCTTACTTGAAAACACAACACACTCGTTGTTTGCTTTTATATTTATACATTGTTTGTTAGTTCTTATGAAATGACAAAGGCTGAGTGTACCTGCATCTATGATGCCTATTTTTATGTGATATACATTAAAATGTATATACTGTAAAGTGGCGCAAAATGACCTTGTCCATCGTCCCATGTTAAGGTCAAAACGTATATTTATGCTATGATGAAGCATACATCAACAGTCTACATAAATGCATACAAGAGATGCACCCATGAAAGAACAACTTTCCTTATCTATCATTCATTGCAAGATTGTCCAATCATTATCGTGTTTAGATCGATGTTTCAATAAATACATGCACTGCATTGATGATAAATCTTGCTCAGAAATCTATCCTGAACAAAAATCTGCACAGACTATGGTGTACAGCCCATCAGATTAGCATATCATTCTGATCTCAGTCAATATAATATATATCATTCCAATAAATTATTATTAAAGATTTTAAAACTGATCTCAGCCGATATAATATATATCATTCCAATAAAATATTATTCAAGATTTTCGAACTGATCTCAGTCAATATAAAGCTGGCAAACTTGGATCATGCCATTTTCATTTGATAACAAAGGACTGGTTGCTGGCCCTATCACAAAGTTGAAAAAAAACTGTTCCATTAATATGCACCTGACTCTCCGATTGATTAGTCTCTTATACTTTTTACTTCAAAGTGAGGCTTGTCAGTCCTTGTAATTCTGACAGCACACTATATTTATACCATCTACACTACATCTCTATGAGGGTTTAAGCTGCAAAATCATTAAGCTTTTCATGCTGATATAAATTAAGTTTTGATTAAAAGAGAGTGATATGAGCAATTAAGAAATTGTAATAGGAATCTTTTCTCCTATAGCCAGATATGTTCCAGTGGTTTTGTGAGATTCTAAGAGGGGGAAGGGGGGCATTCAGAGGAAGTAAGGAGGTTTCAAAATTGACCGAGAGGGTTTCAAAATTAAGGTAAAGACCATATTAGTTCAGAAGTTCTGGAATTCTATCACCTTCTAAATTATCACTATTCATCACTATCTTATTAAAGGGAATGTTAGTTAAGAATATTTTCTTTCATTTGAGGTTAACATATTTCAAGGAATTAAATATCAGTCAGCACTTCCCAAAAGAAATCGCTTGATTTTAATCAGTATTTTAAATAACCTTAACTCAACAAACACCTTTGACTGAGTTACAGCCCCCTTCCTCGAGAAAAGGTCCTCACAGCATAAATAAGGTTCATAAGGGATGGTAAAATTCAGTATAGCACACATTTAAAAAAAATATATACTTGGATATATGAAAGAATTGTGATATGCAACAATATATGCTAAAAGGGCATACATATTCGGTGAAACATAAACACTTTATCTGCTAAGAATAAACGTATTGTGTACATTTAAAGGCTGCATATAAGCTGCGTCTCTCTTAATCTCTGACAAAAATAGGGAATTCCAGAGCCGACATCCAGGTGCAGACTTGGCATGGTGGATTTACTCCAAAAGGAAACCTGCAGTGATTTGGAGGTAAATCAGATTACATTTCACACAAGTTCATTTCCTGAAGAAGACTTCCACTGGATCGAATTTATGAGCACTGTCTGGCCCTCCATGCCACTTCTCTTAGATGTCATAAGCTAGATTCCTCCCATATTGATGTGACATCCGGTATCAAAAACACACTTTTATATTCCCATATATTTCTGGATTACATTTCCATACCTGATTTCACAACATGTGTGGGCAAATAATTGTGTATTATTATTTTGAGCAGTGGCACATTTTCTCTTCATATTGTAAGATATAACTCTTGAGATAAACTCAATGGCATATAGAGCATTTATATGTAAAGAGGCACGCCCATTCTGTTCCTGAGGCAGACACACCTTCTGGGTAATGTTTATGGCCATATAATTCTTAAATCATTACATAAGCCAAAACATGATCATATTTATGAAATATTGATCTTGATCAATGTCACATGTTTACTAAAAAAAATAGTTCTACTGGATGTGTATTGTGCAAAAACAGGCTTGCTTTTATAAATCCCATATTTAGAATTAAAGATGGTAGACTAAATTAAAAAGATAAAATCATGCATGATTATCAATATTGTCAAACAACTCAAGATGCTATGCAGTTGCATTCAGGTTGTTTTTATCCAATCTCTATACAAAGACACTTTTTCACATCATCTCATCTGTTTACCAAATACCCAGACTAGTTTGATTGAATACTGGTGCTTGAGAACGATTTCTATTCAACATGCCTCCATTTACCAGGAATATATGAACCATGTTTTCTATCCTGCAGAATTATATAAATAATGACATATTTGGGAATTTGTAGATAATCGTTTCATAATTACTCTGCTGCCATTAATAAACGTAAAGGTATTATAGTTTTATGATAGTGGCCATTGGCCATGGCATTGTTGGGTAGAGTGCAAGCTTATTAATACCAGTTCTTCTGTGATGAATCAAATACCATGGTTTCAATTCCAAGCCATGCCAAGACTACATTCATGTTACAATTGTCTATGAGCTAAGGCCTATGCCTGAAGGGTTAACCTGTTGTCTTTATAAATCTGTGACTGGATAGATTGTCACATCAAGGACCTGCACATTACAATTCAATGAGGCAACACTTTATCTACTACAGGTAGGTCTTGTCATGAAATGACTGAAATAACGTTGAAAGCAATGTAAAACCCCTTACAAGCAAACAAAATCAATGATATAATTTGGTTTATTAACCCCTTACCGGTGGAAGGATGTGGACAGGAAGGTTGTTACCTCCACATTGTTCTGGCTTAATGACTTCATTTTGTAAATCTTTTTCATTTTGTAATCACAATAATGATGTCAGACAGCTTGAATCATGAACTTATGACCCGAGTACTTTCTTTGAGCATATTAAAGAAACCATGGTTACCAATTTAATTCATTTAGCATGCAGAAAAAAATTGCTTAGTAGTCCCAATCAACACATTCTAAACAGGATGGTCCTTTAATGGTTAAAAGCACACACATATATATTAGTGTTTTATCGTGCTGCCTACTATAAATCCATTTATTTCATAACTGAAATTTAAAAAAGAATCTGTCCTCAGGTAAGTCAAAACATTTGTTGTGTTGATATATTATTTCCATGGTAACAACTGTATTATGTCATGGAAACCATTATGGCACTTAATATTGCAAACTCAGTGCATAAAATCAACTTTGAGGTGAATGACATGGATTTTCACAATCAATGACAATCACTAGGTTATAAATGAAAAGAATAGGATGACAATCAGGTAATTGTACACCATACATCACGATCAGTATCAATTTTGACATTAAAATATTTGCCATTCAAATTTGGTCAGAAAGTTTTCTGACACTGTTGAAATATTTTTACAATTTATTAAAGCATTTTGAATCTAATTTGCAATGAATCCCAACATAAATTGTTTTCTTAACTTTTCCTCCATCTCCTGAAGGTATGAATCTCCTGAAGATATGAATCTCAGAGGCTCTGAAAACCTGTTATAACTCCTTAATGTAACATTAAATACAAGATATCTTGTTATATAAGGCATTAAAGTGGTTCTATTGGCCGAGATGTTGTTAGTTCACAGCTGTGGGTGAATAAACATGGTAGCTGGACTCTTTGTGACCCCCATAGGAACCTCAAAGCAGTATTGAACTGTTTGGCATCATTAAAAAAACACTGCCTTTAATGATGTCATAAGGTCATGTCATACTTCTAACTTTTCACTTTCAGTACTTTTATGTTAACACTCCATCTAAATATGACGTCATCAAGGAGTGCACTCTTAAGAGGAGGTTTATAATACTGTATTAGTATATTAAGATCCATTAATCAAATGAGTAAATGGACAAGAAAGTAAAATACATTTGTCATCCATTTATGACTCTTGTACATTAAAAAAATGGTGCACAATAAATGCTGTAAATTTTACTGTAAAATGATCAGTTGAGGTAAGTTGTTACATAGAAACTTATTAGCAACATATAAGACAAATACTTAATTAAGGATGTTATGCTTTAATGTCAAGATATAAAATACAATTAGAGCACTGCTGTATGACCCAATATCAAGTCACAAAACCTCTGTTTTATATATATATATATTATATATTATATATATATATATATATATATATATATATATATATATATATATATATATATATATATATATATATATATATATAATATAAAATGAATGAATATATATGTGTGTCTTAGTTACATTAGTTAGATAACATATCTAAAATAAGGTATGGATAAATAACATCACATAATTCATTCTATTTATGAAATATATTTA
The DNA here is from genome assembly GCA_949316495.1 of Amphiduros pacificus. Classification (NCBI taxonomy): domain Eukaryota; kingdom Metazoa; phylum Annelida; class Polychaeta; order Phyllodocida; family Hesionidae; genus Amphiduros; species Amphiduros pacificus. Next base: position 49,627,586 of record OX439002.1, on the reverse strand, counting down.
CAAGTATATTTACGATGAAGGAATTTTCATTTACTATTTGTCGAACATTTACAATAACACCTGCCTGATTTTGGAAACATACATGCATAAATATCACTGGATTATTCTGTACAAGCTGTCGCCATTCTGATTGGATAATATAGCAATGTTGTTAAACATTGACAATAACACCTGCCTGATTTTGGAAACAGACACGTATAAATATCTCTAGATTTTTCTGTACGAGCTGTCGCCATTCTGATTGGATAATATAGCAGCCGACGACAGATCTATTATCCAGACAACAATAGGTTGGCAGTGTCACAGAGGTCAGCAGAATTTGTTTTTCTCTGCCAAATCTGTGTTTCTACAGGTTTTTGGTCAAATAAATAAAATGAATATCTTCAATTTAATTAAAAAGTATACTTGTCAAACATTTTATAATCTTGATTATTACAAGTTTTTTTTACAGTAATTAAACTGTATACTGATATAAAAAATTAAACATAAACACTTTACATTATTCATCTTCTGAGATTTTATCAATTGCAATCATGAATTTAAATAAATGACTCTATGGGGGTAATTCATATCATGTTCCTTGAAACATATTATTGATAATCTCAGAGAAATGATCCAGCTGGGATTTCCCTCTTAATGTCCTGCAGAGAAGATTGTGTGGTTATGACAGGATTCACGCTCAGGGAAGCATATGCAGTTGATAGTAAAAAGTCTGTGTCACGCTTGTGTTATGTATTGTTCCACCAAGATAAGAGTCCAAGTCCTGGTTCACTGATGGATCCCTGCAAAATACAAACAGCCATAACATGTGCATAACACATCCGCCTATTATGGTGAAATACAATGTGAACAAAAGTAGGGACATGGTACCACTGAAGTGGCCACAGACTGATTGTAGTAGAGACAAGGTACCACTGAAGTGGCAACAGAATGATTGTAGTAGAGACAAGGTACCACTGAAGTGGCAACAGAATGATTGTAGTAGAGACATGGTACCACTGACATGGCAACAGAATGATTGTAGTAGAGACAAGGTACCACTGAAGTGGCAACAGAATGATTGTAGTAGAGACAAGGTACCACTGAAGTGGCAACAGAATGATTGTAGTAGAGACAAGGTACCACTGAAGTGGCAACAGAATGATTGTAGTAGAGACAAGGTACCACTGGAGTGGCAACAGAATGATTATAGTAGAGGCAAGGTACCACTGGAGTGGCAACAGAATGATTATAGTAGAGACAAGGTACAACTGAAGTGGCCACAGACTGACTGTAGTAGAGGCAAGGTACCACTAGAGTGGCAACAGAATGATTGTGGTAGAGACATGATACCACTGAAATGGCAACAGAATGATTGTAGTAGAGACATGGTATCACTGAAGTGGCAACAAATTTATTGTAGTAGAGATAAGGTACCACTTACATGGCAACAGAATGATTGTAGTAGAGACAAGGTACCACTGAAGTGGCAACAAAATGATTGTAGTAGAGACATGGTACCACTGCAGTGGCAACAAAATTATTGTAGTAGAGACAAGGTACCACTAACATGGCAACAGAATGATTGTGGTAGAGACAAGGTACCACTGAAGTGGTCACAGACTGACTGTAGTAGAGGCAAGATACCACTGGAGTGGCAACAGAATGATTGTAGTAGAGACAAGGTACCACTGAAGTGGCAACAAAATGATTGTAGTAGAGACATGGTACCACTGACATGGCAACAGAATGATTGTGGTAGAGACAAGGTACCACTGAAGTGGCCACAGACTGACTGTAGTAGAGGCAAGATACCACTGGAGTGGCAACAGAATGATTGTAGTAGAGACAAGGTACCACTGAAGTGGCAACAAAATGATTGTAGTAGAGACATGGTACCACTGAAGTGGCAACAGACTGTAGTAGAGGCAAGGTACCACTGAAGTTACACTATTGTTGTTTCTTTGAGATCAATACTGTATGGCAGTGATGAGGAAACAGGAAGAAAGGATTGAGAATATCCTGAGGCACTGATTGATGTTAACAGGACAAGGAAGACGCCAGCAGGGGGCACTGACATGATCATTCCACACTGTCACAACAACCTTCTCTACCTGACAATCTCATTTTTGGGTCAAATGTTTGGGTCAAATGCAGTTAATGGCTGATAGATGTTGTTTGTGGTGAGACTTAAATCAATGAAGCCTCCCTCTGGAAGGCAGACAGCTGTGTTCAGCTGCCGGCAAATTTCCAAGTAACATTGTAATCATGATACTAATGTGGCACTTCGGATGCTTTTTACAAATTGAAACACTATCCATATTCTTAGAAATGTAAATATGACATTCTCCGTAATAAACCTTTTCTTTCAATGGCAATGACTGCAAAGATTTTAGCCTATATGAATTCACCATGCTTCGGAGAGAACGGTAGACTCATAATTGGTTGTAGAACTCATGTCAGGCATGATGTTTAGTGAGCGCAGTGTGCCATTTCTTACAGGCTGAGACATATCATTACAAAGCACTCAGCCTAAACTGGTCACATCAAGGCTGGCCAGGTTACAGTCCCCAGGCGGCAGCTGAACCGCCCCGAGTAATGCAGGAAGCAAAATGTTGCAAATGCCGAGTGCTGGGAGCAGGAAATAACCCAGCGTATAGTGCGGCTTCTCTCTCTTACACGACACGGCTATATATAGCTTGATATACACAACCCAAAGTGCACATTAATGTGGATATTACATTATAGAAACACCTCCTTAATTGGTTAAAACATGCCAGATTTGTGTTTTGTCGGACCCAAAAATATATTGATGTTTTTAGCAAATGTAAACACTGCGGTCTTTGCAATTATAGATTAAATTTGAATTGGAAATTTATGGATGAATTGTTTGTGTGTGAATTGTAAATTTAAAGTGGAATGCAGAGCTGCAATATTGCTGCGAGCAGACAGTATCACATGTCATCATATTGCTTTCTGAAGTCAACACTTGCTGAGCCTGCCAGACACCTTGCCATCAGATATCAATATATAATTTTTATGCAGCCTCCCAGCCATAGAACAAAAGAGAGTGAACTTCGATAAAATTTATTTGTTCAATGTACCTTGGTATTCATACAATAAATAAATAAATGATGAAACTGACAGCCTCGGATTCTGTTTTATATTGTGAAATTTGTGAGGAAAGTAGAAAGGACAAATCATGGTAAGGTTCACACAGTGTCACTTACTTTTGATAAACAAATTCACAGGATTTAGCCAGATATGAATGTATGAAGTAATAGGGTTTACCTCATGATGAGTGTATTAAGTAAATGGTTTAGCTCGATATGAATGTATGAAGTAACAGAGTTTACCTTATGATGATTGTATTAAGTAAATGGTTTAGCTTGATATGAATGTATGAAGTAATAGAGTTTACCTTATGATGAGTGTATTAAGTAAATGGTTTAGCTTGATATGAATGTATGAAGTAACAGAGTTTACCTTAATATGAGTGTATTAAATCAAAGAGTTTAACTAGAAATGAATGTGTGAAGTAACTGAGTTTACCTTATGAGTATATTAAGTCAAATGGACTGGACTTTGCATTCCTCCCCTTAACGTTATTCTTCATAACAAATTACTAGACATTTGTTCTTGGGTAACATGGTTTAATTATTTATGAGGAAAGAGGATTTGACTTACTGTGAGGGTATATGGAGACTTCTTAGCATCACCTTCCGGTAAGTCAGCTACTTCTGCTGAGGATTCGGGTCCAGATGGTGTCGTATCAACAAAACTTTCATCAACTATGCGAAATCTGCAACACATTGTTCAAAATTTTATGGAAAAATGTTTCAAATACTTTAATAGCTCTTTTGGGTTCATTTGAATATATGGAGAATATTGTGAAATAGACTTTCAGTGAAAAGCAAAGCTGAAACAAGTTACATTTGAATTTCTTTTGTTAAATATTATTCATTTGTATTGTCATATATATATATATATATATATATATATATATGCTAATTGGTTAGATGATACCATGAGCAGTTAGGAAATGTCATAGACATATATATATATCACATGTGATACGCATCTCACTAAATATTTCTCTCACCAAAGATGTTCTGGGTGCCATTTACATCAATGAGAAATTGTGAATATTTTGAAAAATCCCAACAGTAGACTAACTATGGGAGATATTGATGTATCTGCTCAGGCAGGCATAATTTCCTGGCATTCATACTTGGCCACAGAGAAGCAGTTTATAGCATGGCAAGGCCTTAAATTCCTGAAATGTTCACTGAAGCTTAAACCTTGATGCATATCATATTCGAACCAAAATAAAATAAGTGACATGTGTGACTGAAGTATATGAACTACACTTCTTAAATGTTTCAATGTGTACATTTGTAACAAAACACCTGGGATTAAAATGATGTCTTGTGCAGGAATAACAATGCCCAAAGGTTTCATTCTTATTGAGTTAATTCGGAAGAAATAATGAAAGAAATCTCCAGCCTTTAAATTTATTATTGTGTTTCAATGATATTGATATCATTGCAGGTAGTAAAAACAGTTTTCACTGTCTCTCTTTGTTGTTGAAGATAAAAAAGATTATCTGTCTCTGAATTTATCTAAAGAAATTGGTCTTTCATCATTTAGATTAAAGTTTGCCATATTGAGAACAACTCTTTATTAAATGTGCACATATGGTGTAAAAGAGGTCAAAGAGAATGCATCAAAGGCAAAGATGAAATATGAAAAAACATAAGTATGTTTTACAAGGCAAAGGATGTGTACTACTAATATCATTGATAACAGATTTTGGCCCAAGGTCTGAGAGTTGGCAGCCCATCTCTGGAGGGGGAAGGCCACCAGCTCCTAGACTGAGGGTCAAAATCTGGGAGGCCAAAAAAACAACAACAAAAAAACAATATTGTGTTTGTACTTGTATGGGCAAAAGATTAAGGGCAGTTATTTATTTATTTTTTTAAAAAAGAAAATTGTTATCATGACAAACAATGCCCAAATGCATAAAATTTAAGCTGTCTTTATCTTTCAAACAATAAGTATTAAAACATACCAGTTACGTAACTAAATCTTACTCCATCTTTCCACACAATTTGTTGGGGACTGGTAAGTTTCTTTTGAGAAAATACATTACATATTATGATTTCAAAAGCATGAAAAATTGGCTGGTATCATTTGAGAAAATATCCAAGATAAAACTTCCATTGTTGGTAACTAAAAATTAATTTAATTCCTTTGCCTCCATGCAGTCATCACATTTTAATATGAAAATGATATCTTTCAATTTTGTTCATTTCTTAGTAGAAGGTAGAACTTTGTAATCTAGAAATACTGTGACCTTGACCTTCTCATTATTCATCTGTTCTAAGAATACAATAACAAACTCATAAATCAACTATTGTTTCTTACAGTTTGAATCACCCAAACGCTGGCACATATAGAGGTACCGGTATAGCCAGCATATCAATGCAGAAGAAGCAGTGGAAAAGATTTCCATTAATGATAATTCGCAGGAAACGATTGCACAATTTTATGTGACAATGTGAGGTACTGGAGCGATGGGGAACTTTGATCTCACCTGATTTCCTCCCCTGTGTCCATGAAGAGGTCATGTTTTCCATCTTCTGTTTCATACTCCCACACCCACAACTGCTCAGACTCATCACTGTGTGATTGTTAAGGGAAGCTTAATATCGCTGGAATATGCTTAATATTGAATGAACATAAACACATGATCAAATAAACAACTCAAAGGCCAGCATTGGATAATAATGCACAATAATGAATATCGCAGGTCTATTATTCCAGGACTACTCACATTGAATGGCACTCATTTGAAATATAAAATTCCTTTGATTTAAGTTTGATTAAAAGTTTGAAAAATGACAATTTGATATGTAAATTATTTTACATATAAATAATCAATATTATTTTGATGCCTGGGAACCCTACTCTTGGGAACAATATTTTCAGATAAAACCAAATGGCTTGTACTTTAATGTTGAATATTTGATGGTATCACGAATAAATGCAGGAATGTCACATCGGATACATTACATGGATGACAACAAACAAAAAGATATTTTGGCAGACATAGGAAACAATGCACAGCTTAAAATACGTGGCAAAAATATACACCCAGAATGTCTAAATTTAGACATAAAAGTAGACATAAAATCTCTTATCAGTCTTGCTTGAGATGTGCATAAAAGCTATTACTCGGATGACATTTGCTGAGTCGGCAGTATATATATCTGCAAGCATACACCCACCTCAGCTTTGAGACGGGAACTACCTAACAGCCTTCTAAGGAAATCAATCTCTATGAAACTTAATGGATCATTTGGTGTGTGTGTTATAAAGCCCATCATTTACCTGTCACCACATCTGGCCTCTTAAACAGACATGAAATAAATGAGAAAACATCAAGATATGTATTGTGTTCTACTCTTTCATTGGTTATATTCTCATTCTGGATAACAAATTTGTGACAGGTTTCTTTAAAACACAACCTCAGAAGATTGCACCTTTATGGTTTAACATTAATAAAGAATGTGAAACAGAAAATTGGACTTCTTCCACCTTTTCACACTAATTAAAGGGATAGCTAGGAATGTGACAGTCCAAACCAAAAATGAATATTAGATTAGAGTACAACATGATGGATTAAAAAATAACAATCTATATATGGTCACAGGCCGACCAATCACATTATAAGGTTGAAATAACTCATCAAAATTACTTCTTTTAATAAAGTTTATTAAAGGAATCATGCACTAATTTGAAAACAATGTATATAAATCATATACAGGTGACTAATGCATCTGCCTTTCATTTGTACTGATTTTTTGTTTGATCCGCTGTAATAAAATGAATAGCCCCCTTTTAAAAGTGCATTCTATTTGGTGTAATTTTTAGGTGTCATTAATGAGGTACTAAGGGTAAAATGTCAAACAAGAACGCAATATACAGGCATACTGGTAATCCTTTGAATAGGGCAAGAATGACACCAAACTGTGCTATCTAACGTTTAACCTCATATCATTTGTGTCATAAATAGTTTAAGCAACTCATGTTTATCCATCACCTGCGGCTATGGGCTGAGACTGACTTCAGCTGAGAGGGTAACTTTTATGCCTTAGAGCAATTAGTCACTTTGCTCAGAGTAACCTATCTCACTACTCTGTAAATCTTCAATGTGTCATGATGTTCCTGAATATAGATATGTTTTAGTATTGCATAGTACCTTTAATATTGCGAGTAACCATTTTTCTTGCTCAATGCTTATAGCTCTATGTGTTATATGGTAACTATGGGAACCACACTTTGCCATACCCTGAATGGCTTCTGTTACATATCTCATTATCAATCCCATGTGAACTATACAGTGCCTATCTGGTACTGTCATCCGAGCTGTCAGACATACAACAGGCAGTAAGATAAGGACGGGCCTGGTGGCATCACACTATACACAGCATCTGACAATGCCTGCAGGATATACACTGCAGGATATACACTGCCCCCCTCCCCCAGTCATTGTTTATAATGTATAAATAGCACAGACACCGGGAATGTCCTTCTACCCAAGAACTGATGAATTCACAATGCAGACACTGCGAATGTCCTTCTAACCAAGAACTGATGAATTCACAATGCAGACACTAGGAATGTCCTTCTAACCAAGAACTGATGAATTCACAATGCAGACACTAGGAATGTCCCTCTACCCAAGAACTGATGCTTTCAAAATGCATACACTGGGAATGTCCCTCTACCCAAGAACTGATGAATTCACAATGCAGACACTGCGAATGTCCCTCTAACCAAGAACTGATGAATTCAAAATGCAGACACTGCGAATATCCCTCTACCCAAGAACTGATGAATTCAAAATGCAGACACTGCGAATATCCCTCTACCCAAGAACTGATGAATTCAAAATGCTAACATTTTCCTATATATATTCTTGAATATTTTTTTTTCTGTCGGTTCAATTAACATTCTTGAATAAAAGTGTCAAACTTTCTAATTTTGGACTAAGGATAGAATATTTTATGTCAAAATGAATCAGAAATACTAAGAAACTAAATACCAAAGAATCTGGACCAATTAGTTTAAACAGGGAAGGTTAATAATCTATCTCAATATGTGATTATCTAGCCTGCATATTGCCTTAAACGTAATTGTGAGAAATCAATCATGAACATCACATGAAATTATTAAGCACTTTCTGACATTTTAATTGAACATATCCATCTATTGAATAAAATAACTGTTTTTATGAGCAGGATTTCAGATTCTCAGCTCGTGTTGTTTGTGTTGAGGACACAGTTTGTTAATGACTTGTCTGGCGTGTAGGTCTCAGGTGTCCAGGGATAGGATAGCTGCTAGACACTACCCTGTCTGACTCTGTGGCCCTTTGCCTATTTATTGCTTTTAAGCCACTCAATTCAATTCAAAAAAATGTTTCAAACCAAATCCTGGCACTGTCATGGGCTCTGATTACTGCATACTTGTTTCTGCTTAATTCTGTTTTATAGCCATGGGACCAGTTGAAAAATGATGCCCACTGGAAAAAGCCAATGGGATCAATTGATATTGGGTTGGCAAGTTTCAGTACCTGCACAGATTGGGTGCCAGTCTAACACTGGAAACACGGGTCTCCAGTCCATCCGACTAATAGAACCAATCAACAACACACAACCTCAATTAAACCTTAATCCTTCTGCCTACTGCACCAAGCTGGCCCTGGTCACAGGGTGCAGTCCCCAACTCCACTCAACTCAAATCCTCACCATTCAACCTCACTTTTTATGATTTATGTTTAATTCCGAGTGATTGTTTGTTTGTATGGGGTTTTACATCACTTTCAACACTATTTCGGTCATTTCGTGATGAGACCTACTTGTAGCAGATATAATGCTGCCTCACTGAATTGTCATGTCGCAGGTCCTGGACATTATAACCCAGCCTTTCACAGATTTCTAAGGACAAGAGGTTAACCCTTTAGGCATGTGTGAAATTGTATCATGAGTTCAATCTTGGCATGGCTGGGGATCAAACCCATGACCTTTGGATCACCACAGAGGAACTGGTGCTAATACGCTGGCCTTAATTCTGAGTGATAACCAAGGCATGATTATTTATGACAAAAAAATGAACCACTAGATCTTATGTTTTTTTTGTAAATGGGTATAATGAATTGAAAATGGAACCACATCAGTAAACCTATTGAACTAGCATTTATTTAATATTGTACCCTAACAGATTTGAAAAAAATGATACAATTAGCTGAAAATATTCTACTGTGTTCCTTCTGCTATCTCAGATATGACTCACACAGAACACTCACTGAAACTCAAATCTCAAAACTTCTTTTATTCAGCTAATATAAAACAAAAACAGGAATAGGTTTCAAGACACAAATCAATTTCAATATATCTGACTCTATGTAGGCTGGGGAGACTTCCATTCAGGCAAGTTAACTTATTGCTACAAGGAATACTACATCCATAAAATATTAATAAAAAATAGAAAACAACGAGAGGCATAGTAGTTGTTATTTCCAACATATTAGGCACCATAAAAACACAAGCCAATTTTCTCTCCATTGTCTATATTTTTCCTACTATCCCTATGGTTGCCAAATGAGATAAATTTTTTATATCATTATATTTCAAGACAGATGACCATTTTTCCATCTCAGCTTTCTGTTCTGTGTCATCATTTTTCTTTTTCTTTTTTGCTATTAGTCAGAGGTGCTAAGATATACAGATTTGCAACTATAATAAAATCAAATTTGATTATCATTATTTTTCTATTTGGCAGACAGATATATATTCCTCGTTTCAGTGCTCTCCTCATCAGCATATCATTTTACAACATATATATATCATAATTGGTTGCTATGTACTCTTAGTGCAGTGCATATATCTTATGGATATATGGTCACCTCTCATAGGACTGCTATTATCAAACAGGTAACATTATTCATTATGTGCCACATAGAAACTAAAATTTTCCTTCTTTGAAAAATATTTCCAAAAATGAGTGATATTATGAGGATGAAAAAAGTTTCAACTCTTTACATAAAATGGAAATTCAAAATCTAATCATATAAATGATACTTTTTAAAGTAAAGAATGGGATGAAAATAAAAGGAATATCTCATCATCTCTACTAATAATAACATAGCAAACCGATAATGCCTGATAATTCATCAGCTTAATCTATTAAACCACAGAGGCATGGCCTACTGTGCTTTACATTCCTACTGTGTTATTCATTTCCTACACCTTTTAGTTTATAAAAGTGACCAAATTAGACCTAACCTGATTTATGATGATACTAATTACAAAACCTTTACAAACAGACATGTAAAATGCTAACCAGAAACAAAAAATATGTTCACCTGGCCTAACCAGATTACCACATCACCAGCATGAGTCTATTGTTAATCCCGGGAACTCATCCCCCTGTAATCCCATACATGCTTCTCCCCCAAATGTCATTACCTCCAAACTGCCATGTTCTGTTACATCAACACGGACAGAAAATTTGTCAAGCTCTGTCTGATAAATCAGATAAATTATACAAATACCACCATAAAGATTAGGATTTGACACAGGAAATTAAAATAGAATTATCCATCATGAAGTTTATGGTAATTAGCAAATATATTTGCAATAGTTTATCCAAAGTTTGAAGGTGTTGTAAAGTTTGAACTTTTTGGAAGAGATATTGTTGATATTTTTTTAGGTCAGCATTTAAAAAAACAAAGACCTATATCTATCTGAATATTCTTTATATATTTATTGTTTGTGTTATAGACCAGTAGATTTGACAAATGTCCTGCAGAGCTGAAAACATCTTAACCTTTTCTGGCCAGCAGCCAATTTCCAAAATGCCATTTCACCTGGACTCACAATGTGCTCTTACAATTAGTGTTCTTTTCCCACACTATTGCCTGCTTTTTTCTTTAGCTGGCAGAAATAACTTAATCAGGTATTTCTGTAATTATCCAGCACATTTCCATGTAATTCCTTTTCTCTTGTATCCAATTCCACTCCTGCTATTATTTCTATTATTCAGTTTACAGTAGCCAAGGCATGATAACGACTTTTTGCCAGGTTGCCTATCTAAACACAAAGATCAGAATTTCCTTGTAAAATATACGATACAGAAACATTTTAGATGCCAAAACCAACTGCTCAGCCTGGGCTAGTGAAATAAAATTAAGAAAAAGTAGATTTTGAAAATTTACTTGCCCTTTAGAGAATTACCTTCAGGGCCTTTTCCCATCCAAGTCAATCAGGACTCAACAGCCTGGGTACTTTCATACCCATATGGTAAGGAGCTGTTCAGATAATTACAAGTTAATAAGGTATGGGCTGGTTCTATGATGGACTTATGGAAGATGATCACTGTTGTCATTACTGTCACAATCCTACTAACCACTCCAGCCACATGAGCACTCATTGCAGACAACACACTGCTGCCTTCCTGTGCAGCATATTAACTGACCACAAAGCTTCATGCACTCACTTATAAATACTGTTCTTATGCCTGTCACTGGAGTTATTCATACATAGCAATTCTATGTGGCAAAACTAGATGCCACTGCTTTTACCCTTTTGCTCCAGTATTGTGGGTCACTCTTGAGCAAAACACAACCAAGCAAAAGACTCAAGAGATGGCTATTGTATCTATGGCAAGGCCATAAAGCACCCTGCAGAGCTGGTTTTGACTCATTGGCCACGTTCATAATGACCTGAGGCATGATAACAAAGGCAATTATAGTTAGCCTGCCTGGGGTAAGATATAAACAGTGTTGTAAATAACTTTCTCCAAGATAAAAGTTTAAAATCAATCCTTCCCGTCATTATTTGCAGATGTTGCTGATGTTAGTCTGAAAGTCAAACTAACAGATATTAGCAATGGTACTGGGAATCAAACCCTGGACACCTCTCTAATGGTAGTGTTAACGACCACATAACAAGGATATCATTCAAGGAATGTGACCATCCTAGAGTCAGCGAAATCTCTACATGGAGATCGCCACAAATTATCTCTGTACTGATGATGAATATTTACTACGAATCTACTGCCAGAAGTTGAGCAAGGTGGACTTATATAAGTAACCTGAGTAAGCAGTCTATTCCCGCTTACACTGAGCACACCTTGCAGTAGTATCCCCTCAGACACTATACTAAATAAATAAGTGCAGTCATGTCCTTGATGTATCCAAAAACCACATATACATTTACATGATATTTATCTGGTGTTTTTCCATTAAGGATACAATCTAGATGGATGTTGGAGAGCGTCTGCTGTGATTACTATGTCATCAAAGAAGCCCAAAGACACTGAAAAACATCCAATTATCATCAAAGTGTAAAATATCATATTGGTTAATAAGTGAAAGCTTCATGTCTTTTGTGACCTCTAAATAACCTTAGTATGCTATAAACTTTACCTAGAATGAGGAAGGAAATCACAATTTTCTCGGATAATATTTAACAAAAATTAAATTGAGATTCAACTCAGACCTCCAAATAACCTTATAGTGCTATAAACTTTACCTGGAATAAGGGAGGAACTCACAATTTTTTCTCAGATAAAACTCTTTTAAAAAAAATTAAATTGAGAATCAACTCAGACATGAACATTTTGTTGTTGACAGAAGATAGAGAAATATAATGTGGCAAATACCGTGAACGCCTTCCTTGCTGCAGCTGCGAATCTTTCCCACCAGTATTTCATCCATGAATGGTCGAAACACGACATATCGAAAATGCACTGAAGAAAAGAAAATTCCTTTCATTAGGGTTTATTGGACATTGGTATTGCAAAACGCAAGTCAAAAGAATTATGACAGTGTGTTTTTTGCAGGGTATTGACATATCCTAATGTGTCACTCACAGCTTCTAAAGTGCAAACAAATGCTAATGAAGAACATTACATTAATTCATCGATGTCAATTCTTTAAACTGTGATGTGCCATTCTGCACATCAACATGTTGGACAAGCACAATGCTGACCTCTCTACATCTTTTTTGTATTCTGAAAGAAGGTCAAGGACAACACAATTCAAAGGTTTACAATCTTTCTATTACTTAATCTTTAAGAACAGTATCCTGAGTTTGGTTGGTAATTATTAAGTGTATTGCCATGGCAATGGACCTACATTTTCATCATGCAGATGAAACCCACCTTTCAGAATGCCTTTCTGGTTTGTTTGTTTCTATTTATCAGTGTGGTCAACAGGAGGTATGGACAAAAAAAAAACAACAACCAAAAACCAAGATTCATACCAGTGTGGCTGCGCCTTTTAAATCTGAGAGAATCCACTCAATATTCAATACTCAGAAACTACATTCTTTATTCGCTGAAAATTAAAGATATCAATTGTAAATTTTATGTTTGGGGAAATACCTTCCCAAACAGTTCAATTAACAGACCTTGCAATGTATAAATAACAACCCAAGAATATTCATCAAATAATACATGTACTGTGTATTAGATGTGGGGTAAATCCCATTGTTTTTTTTCCTGTTGGATAGGCTTTGAGTAAGTCTAATCATGACATGATTGAACTAAAATCTGGTGACATTTACTCTTCCAGGAAATCATATTTTGAAATATTCAAAATCACTAACAATAACTTTTATCTTTATCAGAGCTGTCTCTCCATTTGGTGCCCAACTTATAGATGTAACTATGAATAAACTGATAGTAAATCTGATTTTTTTTGTGTGGTTTGTATCACAAGTCAATGGAAGGCGGAAGAATGAGTGCTATTTTAACTACAGATTGTTGTTTACATGTCCCTGCAAATGGTGTAACAGGTGCCTGTTCATAAATAAATATGAGAAAGAGTCAAACTCATCCATAAATACTCATATACGACTCAGGTCACAGGAACCATATGAATTGCCACTGGGTTGTGGCATATTTTGTTTTAAAAAAAGAGCTCTTTAATTTGGTTACAATTTTTAAGAACTTAATTGAAATGTCATTTATAAGTTGGTTAATGTTAAAGATATAGATATTTTAGGTATATTTTGAAAAAGATGTTCAATGATTTTCATGGCATTTAAGAACAGTTCTGTGAAGTAAATCATGCTAAGCATTCCACAGTAAATATTCAAATATTATTGAGCAGAAGTGAATCATTTTTATATATCTACACTCATATTTACTATAGTAAAAAAGACTTAGGTGAAAATCTTTTCAACTAAAAATTCGATAATATGTAAAAATAAGTTGTGTGTTTGTCTTATTTTGTACATTTGGCATCGAAGAAGATTTAATTTTCAGCCAAATAACTAATAAAACTAACAGCTACAGCTTCAGTATATTTTAGCTGCATGGTTTTATTCCTTCAGATGACAGCACTTGCATAAGAAGCACATCAACTGTTCTACCAGTGACAGCCCCCTCTAGTGGTCTAATCAGCAGTATAAAGCCTCAGTTGGGTGCATACTTGAAAACACACTCAAGGTATGACTCAAGGTTCGAGCAAAACTTGTAGATAAATATTTATATTTATATTCATATTCATATTTTTATTTATATATACACATACACTGGTGTACTTAAGTTGCTTACAGAAGGTAAAAGATTTGATCAGGAGTGGAAACAGAGGCCAATGGCCTTCGAGTTATGCTGATCATTGCTTTTTTGTAATTTTTGTGAACATTTTTTGGAAATTGCTTCATAAATGATCATTTAAATCCTTTTCAAGAATAGAGTTGATTTTGATTAAAGGGATTAAGCACCGATTTTGAAAAAAAAAAACGTTTAAAATTCACATATTAGTGATGAATGTAATTGTCTTTGATGTCTATTTTTTATTTCATTGATGGATCCCCATGTTTGCCTGTTAATTCTATTTTAAAAAGACCCTAATCTATTGCCCCTTTATGAAATCACACTTCTTTCTTGGCGTGATTTTTATGTGGAGTGTGATCATAGAGGCACTGAAAGGTAAAATAACGTCATAAGAGTATGGCAATATGCTTATGACGTCATCAAAGGTATTGTCCTTTGGATAGTGCCAGAATGACGCCAAACAGTACTACCCTACTTTGAGCCTCAATTGAGGTCAAAATAAGTCCACGCCACCCGTGTTTACCAGTCACGTGCAGCTTATGGCTCAGACAGGCCTCTGCTGGGAGTACAACTCTTATGTCTTATAGTAATTTATATTATTACTCTATTATAATTTTAATTTGTCATGATGTTCATATGTGGCTAAGCTTTTAATACACCAAATTGTAGAATTGATGCTTAATACCTTTGATCAAAATACATGTTAGATATTGAATTTGGCCCCAACTTGCTATCTTGATTATCATTTACTATAATATTAGTATTGTTATTGAAAATGGCAACCTCCTTGACAACCTCGTGATAGCTATTAGATTTTTGGGAAAAAATCATAACAAAATGGAAAAATATCTGAGCCTGAGGGAAAATAGATAGAATTGGTCCCCTGAAAATACACCATATTTCCTACTAATAGCTACAAACTCCACCCAGTAATTTAGAGAAGATCAAAGTTGATGGACAGCATGACAGACAGAAACATCCCCCACCCCAAATCACTGCAGAAACTAAAAAAGGTGTTACTCTCCATTTTCAACTTCAAGAATATCTATGAAATAAACCAGAATATCACCTCAACACAATATTTGAACTTACCCACAGTATGTGAGGATCCATCCCCTGGGAATATATAACTATCCTCCAGCTTGGTAATATCCCATAATGCTATGCACAGACCAACATTGTGAACAACCTGCAAAAGGTTACATCAAAATTAGCATCTCTTATCACTGAGGTGAAATATTTATAGATAAAATAATTGTATGAGATTGAATAGTTTAAAAAGTTATCAATATATACCGGTAATTCTATTTAATAGCATTTTCCATTTTTTAAATAAATGTCAAAATAACAATATGATGAGACAAAATATTTTATTCACCTTACATAACAAAAAGATCAAATACTAAAAATGCAGGGAGAATGCAGGTAATAAAATATTTAACCTATTTGGATTAATTAAGAGACGATTACCGGTAAGCACATCAGATATGATTAAAAAAAACTCAAAACTTCAATAATTTGGTCTAAAAACTTCCATGATAACTGTTAAGACACATGCATATCTTGGTGTCACCCTGGTTTAATACTAGATCTTAAACATTTTAAACATAGCATAAAGACTGATCAAAGTTAACAATGTTAATAAGTATGCACTGGTGTCCCATCATGATCTTCTGTCGAATAATTCCATTATATTTTATCATATTTTTATATGAAGGATGTTTTATAAATATTGTATCCAAATCATTTACTATGGCCCCTAGAACAAATACATTACAAAAGGTGTGACTACAAACCTTGTTGGCAAACTTTTTGTTGAGTGTTTCAACGATAGCATCCTCGAGTTTGATGTGAAACAGCCATGGTGGGATGCGTACAGTATCCTTCATAGCCACCAACACAAACATCTTCCCAATCTGAACACAAACATACATTCCTTACAACTTGTATATGTATAATATATGCAATAATTAGTGGCTAATAAAGTCCATTTAGTAAAGGTCTTTAGGGTCAAAGGAGATTTTATGAGTTTTAAACTGTGACAAATTAACCATTCAAAACTCATGAAAACCCTTAAGGAATTTGACCCAGCTTGTTGGAAAATGTCTGACACCTCACATTATTTTTGGGCTTGCAGGACAATTTTACAGGACATAACAAAGGATATCAAATCCCATACGCCTGAATTTATATTTTGGATATTTTGTTGTGAATTCAATTAGGAGAAAAATGAACCTATCAAACTTGCGAGTGCAAACTAATCTGCCTTCCATAAGTCCCTGAATGCAAAGGGTTGTCTGTGATTTTGACCATTCTCCTGCTCAGCTGTGATGTGGCCCGAACCTGATTGAGATGGAACCCAGTCTGAATTGACAGTTTCATACACTTGCAGTTTACTTTAAAGTACTATTCCTGTATTCAACATGAAAATAGACTTGAAATCCTCTAATTTTAGAGATACCATGCACTGCCCGTCCAATTCAACTTACGACTCCGGTAGAGCTCGACTTTCAGCAACTAGGAATCAAACAATTATGCATCCTTTTAAGTCAACATAAGATGTCAGTCCTGTCTGAAAAAATGTCTGTTATTTCAAGAGCTCATCATCGTTTCATCATTGTTTACGAGTTTGTGCAAAGAGTGGGTCAGTTTATTCACGGGAGTGACAGCGACAATTAGGAAGCTCCACAATGCAGTAATGCTTCTGATGTCATATGATGTTTCTTCCTTTGTGTTTCCATGACGTCATAACTTTGACCTGATTGTGGAAGCTTGTAAACAATGGAGAAACGATGCTGAGAACAACAAAAAACATAGATTTTTTTTCTTACAAGCCTTGTGTTTATTGTTGAAGAGAGAAATGCAGGGCATGTTGAAAACCTGCTGCCAGAAAAAAAAACTGCCAGAGAACGAATTCTACCAGAGTCGTGAGTTAAATTGGATGGGCAGTGCATTGTATTTCTAAAATTTCAAAGTCTATTTTGATGATGAATATGGGTATAAATACATTATGACTCAGAAAGACGATGACATTTGTCAAAACTGCAACAGTCAATCACCGGAGGTCGAGTGCATTCAGTTGGGAAACTTCAACATGATGGGCAGTGTGTCTATTTTGACGATGAATATGGGAGCAAGTAAGTACCGTAAGTATCCCATCTCTTACATTTGAGTCAGGATATAAGACCAAAAAAACGGGTGTGTGTGTATTCCTGACATTCTCATACAAAATTTATTTAAGTTATTGAAAATAAGTTTCCAACTTAGATATGCCAGACAATAATAAAAAATGAGTTCTAATAAATGTTGTATGAGAAATAGATACATCTTATGAAGACACACACTCGTTTTTTTTGTCTTAAATCATGACATGTATCTCTCTTACTCCCAGACAATACCTTTATACCTCAGTGATGCACGTATCGACGAGATTTACAATGAATACGAGCATGCCGAGTATTTCGTAACGTATTGATTAGCTGCGAACTATTTTCCGTCGGCCATCTTTAGACTGGTCTCCCACCGAGTGTCAAAAACATTGTGTATACACAGAGGGCGGCAACCAGTCTATGGCTGTACGCACCATTTTCGGGTCACGTGACGGGGTCAAATGAGGTGCGCTTTGTTTACAAAACGTTTTTAATGATAAATATCTTGTTTCATGTATCATTTAAAAAAAAATACAGTAGTTGTCTGAGGTATAAAAACAAAACATGCCTCGTCGGGTCAGCTGGGTGACGGATTCCGTTCGTTGGTGATGGCGGACGGATACCCTGAGCCGAAGGCGAAGGGTATCCTTCCACCATCACGAACTCACTGAATACGCTCACCCAGCTTCCCCGACTCGGTATGTTTACATACATATATAAAAAAAGCATGAACGTGATCAGAGAGGAAGGGTGACGAGATTTGAAAAAAAAAAAAAAGTTGCTATATGAGGTATTGGCCGAGACAAAATTCGCCACTGATAAGAGTGTGTTGATCTCGCTGTTCCGTCACCACGTTGCCTGCCCTCTGGTGGAAATGACACTAAACTAATCTCCACTTCACTTTTGTTTTGCAAGTTTATGTGAAGGGTTGCACTTTTAGCATATTATGAAGGGCATAATTATCACTTATTTGTTGTCATAATTACATTAGAAATGATATAGTATCTCCAATATGCCTAAATTTCTGTATTAGAGCTTTGTTTTCAACCATCGGTAAATTGACCTATTTATTGACCTACTTATTGAGGCCCTACAAGGTTTTGCACAAAGGGGTCTATATGGGTGAAATGCAGATATTTTTATAAGAGATAGCTGCATAACTGAGAGATAGCTGCACAAATAAGAGATAGCTGCATAAATCAGAGATATCTGCATAAATAAGATATAGCTGCATAAATAAGAGATATCTGCATAAATAAGAGATAGCTGCATGAATAAGATATAGCTGTATAAATAAGAGATAGCTGCATGAATAAGAGATAGCAAGTGATAGACTGCTACAATAGCAAGAGATAGCTGCATAAATAAGAGATAGCTGCATAAATAAGATAGCTGCATAAATAAGAGATAGCTGCATAAATAAGAGATAGCTGCATAAATAAGAGATAGCTGCATAACTGAGAGATAGCTGTATTGAGACATGAAAAATAGCTGCACAAATAAGAGATAGCTGCATAAATAAGAGATAGCTGCATAAATAAGAGAACTGTATAAATAAGAGATAGCTGCATAAATAAGAGATAGCTGTATAAATAAGAGATAGCTGTGGGAGAGACAGCTGCACATGGTAAGACAGCTGCACATGGTGAGAGATAGCTGCACATGGGGAGAGATAGCTGCACATGGGAGAGATAGCTGCACATGGGGAGAGATAGCTGCACATGGTGAGAGATAGCTGCACATGGTGAGAGATAGCTGCACATGGTAAGAGATAGCTGCACATGGTGAGAGATAGCTGCACATGGGGAGAGACAGCTGCACATGATGAGAGATAGCTGCACAGTTTGAGATATAGCTGCACATGGTGAGAGATAGCTGCACACGGTGAGAGATAGCTGCACATGGGGAGAGATAGCTGCACATAGGGAGAGATAGCTGCACACGGTGAGAGATAGCTGCACATGGGGAGAGATAGCTCCACATGAGGAGAGATAGCTGCACATGGTGAGAGATAGCTGCTCAGTTTGAGAGATAGCTGCACATGGTAAGAGATAGCTGCACATGGGAAGAGGAGACAGCTTCACATACTGAGAGACAGCTCCACAGTTTGAGAGATTGCTGCACATGATGAGAGATAGCTGCACATGGGGAGAGATAGCTGCACATGGTGAGAGATAGCTGCACATGGTGAGAGATAGCTGCACATGGGGAGAGATAGCTTCACATGGGGAGAGATAGCTGCACACAGTGAGAGATAGCTGCACATGGGGAGAGATAGCTCCACATGGGGAGAGATAGCTGCACATGGTGAGAGATAGCTGCTCAGATTGAGAGATAGCAGCACATGGTAAGAGATAGCTGCATATGGTGAGAGATAGCTGCACATGGGGAGAGAAAGCTGCACATGGGGAGAGACAGCTGCACACGGTGAGAGATAGCTGCACATGGTGAGAGATAGCTGCACACTGGGAGAGATAGCTGCACATGGTGAGAGATAGCTGCACATGGTGAGAGATAGCTGTACACGGGGAGAGATAGCTGCACACGGTGAGAGATAGCTGCACATGGGGAGAGATAGCTCCACATGGGGAGAGATAGCTGCACATGGTGAGAGATAGCTGCTCAGCTTGAGAGAGAGCAGCACATGGTAAGAGATAGCTGCATATGGTGAGAGATAGCTGCACATGGGGAGAGATAGCTGCACATGGGGAGAGACAGCTGCACAGTGTGAGAGATAGCTGCACATGGGGAGAGATAGCTCCACATGGGGAGAGATAGCTGCACATGGTGAGAGATAGCTGCTCAGTTTGAGAGATAGCTGCACATGTTAAGAGATAGCTGCACATGGGGAGAGACAGCTCCACATACTGAGAGACAGCTCCACAGTTTGAGAGATAGCTGCACATGATGAGAGATAGCTGCACATGGGGAGAGATAGCTGCACATGGTGAGAGATAGCTGCACATGGTGAGAGATAGCTGCACATGGGGAGAGATAGCTTCACATGGGGAGAGATAGCTGCACACGGTGAGAGATAGCCGCACATGGGGAGAGATAGCTCCACATGGGGAGAGATAGCTGCACATGGTGAGAGATAGCTGCTCAGATTGAGAGATAGTAGCACATGGTAAGAGATAGCTGCATATGGTGAGAGATAGCTGCACATGGGGAGAGAAAGCTGCACATGGGGAGAGACAGCTGCACACGGTGAGAGATAGCTGCACATGGGGAGAGATAGCTGCACATGGGGAGAGATAGCTGCACATGGTGAGAGATAGCTGCTCAGATTGAGAGATAGCAGCACATGGTAAGAGATAGCTGCACATGGTGAGAGATTGCTGCACATGGGGAGAGATAGCTGCACATGGGGAGAGACAGCTGCACAGTGTGAGAGATAGCTGCACATGGGGAGAGATAGCTCCACATGGGGAGAGATAGCTGCACATGGTGAGAGATAGCTGCTCAGTTTGAGAGATAGCTGCACATGTTAAGAGATAGCTGCACATGGGGAGAGACAGCTCCACATACTGAGAGACAGCTCCACAGTTTGAGAGATAGCTGCACATGATGAGAGATAGCTGCACATGGGGAGAGATAGCTGCACATGGTGAGAGATAGCTGCACATGGTGAGAGATAGCTGCACATGGGGAGAGATAGCTTCACATGGGGAGAGATAGCTGCACACGGTGAGAGATAGCCGCACATGGGGAGAGATAGCTCCACATGGGGAGAGATAGCTGCACATGGTGAGAGATAGCTGCTCAGATTGAGAGATAGTAGCACATGGTAAGAGATAGCTGCATATGGTGAGAGATAGCTGCACATGGGGAGAGAAAGCTGCACATGGGGAGAGACAGCTGCACACGGTGAGAGATAGCTGCACATGGGGAGAGATAGCTGCACATGGGGAGAGATAGCTGCACATGGTGAGAGATAGCTGCTCAGATTGAGAGATAGCAGCACATGGTAAGAGATAGCTGCACATGGTGAGAGATTGCTGCACATGGGGAGAGATAGCTGCACATGGGGAGAGATAGCTGCACATGGGGAGAGATAGCTGCACATGGGGAGATAGCTGCACATGGGGAGAAATAAATGCACATGGGGAGAGATAGCTGCACATGGTGAGAGATAGTTACAACAGTGAGAGATAACTGCACAACTGAATGACAGCTGCACACGTGGTAGTTGCACAAGTGAGAGACAGCTGCACATGAGGAAAGATAGCTGCACATGGTGAGGGATAGCTGCACATGGGGAGAGATAGCTGCACATGGTGAGGGATAGCTGCACATGGGGAGAAATAGCTGCATATGGTGAGAGATAGCTGCACATGGTGAGAGATAGCTGCACATGGGGAGATAGCTGCACATGGGGAGATAGCTGCACATGGGGAGAGATAGCTGCACATGGTGAGAGATAGCTGCACATGGTGAGAGATAGTTACACCAGTGAGAGACAACTGCACAACTGAATGACAGCTGCACACTTGGTAGTTGCACAAGTGAGAGACAGCTGCACATGTGAGGGATAGCTGCACATGGGGAGAGATAAATGCACATGGGGAGAGATAGCTGCACATGGTGAGAGATAGTTACAACAGTGAGAGACAACTGCACAACTGAATGACAGCTGCACACGTGGTAGTTGCACAAGTGAGAGACAGCTGCACATGTGAGGGATAGCAGCACATGGGGAGAGATAGCTGCACATGGTGAGAGATAGTTACAACAGTGAGAGACAACTGCACAACTGAATGACAGCTGCACACGTGGTAGTTGCACAAGTGAGAGACAGGTGCACATGTGAGAGATAGCTGTATAGTTGAGGGATGGCTGCATAGGTGAGAGATAGCTACACAATTGAGAGACAGCTGCACAGGTGAGGGATAGCTACAACAGTGAGGGACAGCATCACTTCCCAGCCGAAGGCACTTGTTTGTTATAAAAATTAAAATCACTATATTATCGCACAAATATCGGAACAGGCACCCATTTCCAGTGGAATCATGAGAGTGAACACAATTTTGATAATTAGATGAAAATTTAATAAATGTAATATTCAGTTCAATTTCATAATAATTACCTGCCTTCCCTCAATTTTACAGCATTTTGTGTGAAAACTGAAATGTTTTTCGAAACCACATGAATCGAGCTAGCCAATTTGCGGCTCCATCCACGACATAAACAAACCCAAACTACACTCTTCGCATATTTATTGTTAAGTTTTCACACAGATTTAAGCCCCAAAATTGAAATAATTGTATCCACTATTTGAATATCAGACAATATTAAAGGAAAATTGAAATATACAATAATTCTGTAAAATCACTGCCAGAAAATGATGTAGATAATTGACTGGTGATATATCTTCAATGAAAGACACGTGAATTTTAATGTAAGATCGGGTGCAGGTTTACAAAACAAAAGGACTACAAAATCGCCACGTGCACTCATGCAACTGGCCAACTGAACCACTGAACTGAGCTAAACATTAGGAATTTAGGTGTTTTGATATTTTTCTTTCACGCATCTACAATGCGGTTACCTTTAAGTAATCAGAAAAGTCATCTTATCATTTTGACGCTGATTATTTACCAACAGACTCCTTGCTGCAACACAAAAAGTGATAATGAACTGAAAGAGGACGATGAGCAGAGAGATGCTGAGCCAGATGATGATGGGGGCTGGTAAGTTTGATAATTAACAAGAGCATTCGGCTGGGAAAGAATGCTGTCTCTCACTGTTGTAGTGGAGCTTCTTATGTAGTCTGTCTCTAATTTATACAGCTTTATCTCACTGTTGTAACTATCTCACGTATGCAGCTGTGTCTCCCTTGGCCTTATACAACTATCTCTCACTGATGCAACTGCCT
Organism: Amphiduros pacificus; assembly: GCA_949316495.1. Classification (NCBI taxonomy): domain Eukaryota; kingdom Metazoa; phylum Annelida; class Polychaeta; order Phyllodocida; family Hesionidae; genus Amphiduros; species Amphiduros pacificus. The sequence goes on along the minus strand of OX439002.1, from coordinate 49,603,952 downwards.
TGCACTAATGGGAACAGCTGTCTCTCACTGTTGTAACTATCTCACTTGGCCAGCTATCTTCCACTTATTCAGCTGTTTATCTCATACTTGGTGCTTCAAGAGGGTGTTCTGCACCTATGAGATATTCTTTTGCAGATCACCCCTCTGCCGAACTACTTTCGCAGATCACCCCTCTGCCGAACTACTTTCGCAGATCACCCATGTGCCGAACTACTTTTGCAAATCATCCTTGGTCCAAATGACGAGTGAGATCCTTCCACCAGGACTAACAAAAGAGATCTGTGAGACTGTCAGGCTGAACACTGCATGAACCAATGCTCTTGACTTTATCTCATATTTATCTACCGCAAATGGTTTATATACCAGACCAGTAAAGAAAAGAACATGTGAGTGCAGTGTTCAGGCTGACAGATCTCTCAAGTTGGTTCTGGTGGAAGGATCTCAATGCCCACCTCTCAATGACGTCATTACATAGTAAAATATATGTTGCAATGACGTCATTGAGTGTGACGTCATTAAAAAGGGGGCGTGGCATTGTTTATGTTGTTTGACACACACAACATAGGTCCGCACATGCTGCAATGTTTTCCTCTCTGTTTTGCTTTAAATAGATTGGACATCAAGCCAAAACCTTTATCTCATACCTATCTGTAGGAGTAAAGTATAAGATAAAGTCAAGAACATAGGTTCGTGCAGTGTTCAGGCTGACAGATCTCTTACGTTGGTTTTGGTGGAAGGATCTCACAATATAGAGTGGCACTATGCCCACCTCTCAATGGCGTCATAACATAATAAATTATATGTTGTAATGACGTCATTGAGTGTGACTTCATTAAAAAGGGGGCGTGGCATTGTTTATGTTGTTTGACACACACAACATAGGTCCGCACATGCTGCATTGTTTTCCTCTCTGTATCGCTTTAAATAGATTGGACATCAAACCAAAACCTTTATCTCATACCTATCTGTAGGAATAAAGTATGAGATAAAGTCAAGAACATAGGTTCGTGCAGTGTTCAGGCTGACAGATCTCTCTCGTTGGTTCTGGTGGAAGGATCTCGCTCGTCCTTCGGACTCTTGAGATCCTTCCACCAGAACCAACTTGAGAGATCTGCCAGCCTGAACACTGCACTCACATGTTCTTGCCTTACTATCTCTCACTGTCTCACTTATGCAACTATATCTCCCTTGTACAGCTATCTCTCACTTATGCAACTATCTTTCACTGATACAGCTATCTATCTCTCAGCTGTAACTCACTGTTTGTAACTATCTCTCACCTGTGCAGCTGTCTCACCTATGCAGCTGTCTCTCCTGTGGAGCAATCTCTCACCTATGCAGCTGTCTCGCACTTGTGCAGCTATCTCTCACCTGTCAAATCTCGTCACTCAGATCTCGTTCATGCTTTTTTTATATATATATATGTAATGAGTCCAGATGCAACCAAATTGCATGGTGCACATCAAACGTCAATGTTGAATGTTTTAAAACAATTTGGTCTTTGTATTTTCAGGTATACTGATCCAAGTCTTCGTATAGCCCAACCAGGACCATGCAATATAGAAATAAGAGATAAATCTATGACACAACAAGAATTTTTAAACAGGTACTCCATATATATACAAGATTTTATTTTTAATATTGACTCACCTGTCATTATAAGTAAATGAATAAGGTGGGAGCCAAACATCTACTTTTTCATGCAAAAATTTGACTAAATTAGGTCACATTGTGTGGCAGTAATAAATGTTATGTCAAGCTGTTCCATAGTGCGATTGCAGGTTTCCATCTTGTTTTCTTGATTGGAGACTTTTTTGTGCACTTCCAATTTTAATAGTGCAGTTCTGGTGTGTTGTTTTCAGTGGGGCAGTATGGCAACCTGCAATCAGCCTTTGTAATTCTTTGGTAACACATTTGTTGTGCATGTTACAATATGGTCATAAAATCACTTCAAATGAGAATAACTTTAAAATTGTTGAATTTATGTAGTTTTATAAGTGCTTTACATGAAAATTTCAGATATGCACACAATGGACCAGTAATTATAAAAGATGGTTCTGATATTCCAGTAAGTATTTGAGGTAAAAAGTTTAAAATATTAAGTATTTTCAGCATTTTCAAAATTTGAAATTGGACTTCAAATATTAAGAATATAACTGAACTGTAAAGGTGTGAATTTGTGGCTAAAATATGATGCATCAGTTAAATTTATGCATTCCATTTATAGATGCTCTCTCCAAATAATTCCAACATGTTCAAAAAAATTTCATTTCTCATCAATTATTGAGCTCAATAAACTATAATAAATATCTTAAGCACTGTCTGTTGAATAATTAAATTTTTGAATGGTCGGCTTTTTTTTGTTCAGGAATTTAGAGAAAAATGTAGGAAAGAAAATATGCTTGAAGAATATGGAAACAAAAGAATTAGACTCAGTTCAGCAAATACTTACTCATATGAAAAAGGTAAGTTTTGTTGCTGCTCACCATTTTCATGATGACATTGACTTCTACAAAAAATATAACATTGAGTTAAATTTCAATATATTGCTTTCTTTCAGTTGATGTAACACTGAGAAAATATGTGAAAGATTATTTAAAACCCCAGCGACTGGATACACCTGGAAATGGTATGGTGGTCAATTTTGTCAATATGATTATTAAAGTTTTCTGTAATATAGTTATAAAGTTAAACAATATTTTTATCATTTCGTCCTATCAAGCTTGAACCTCAAATTCTGAACTGAAAATCATTTGAATAATGATCAATTTTAAATCACAAAATTTTGGAATTGTTAATTTTTTATCTAATTGTAATCAATTAATTTAATGTTTCAGAAACTTTTTACTGGTTTGGGGACAACAATTATACAGAGTGGGAGCCATTATTCAACTTATACAAACCTCCACCATTCAGATTGCCAGGGCACACAGGAGCCTATAGTTTTGGACTTGCAGGTAATTTTTCAAACCTCCTCATAAATGTATAAAGGATCATAGATTGACTTTTAACCTCAGGATCTTGCTTGATTCTGAGAGATAATGGAATCCTATTTCTATCCAAATACAATTATATTGCAAGGCATATATTGTGTTTATAATGTGCAGTTGTTCACTCTGACACTTGAATTTTCATGGGATGACTTTATTTACAAAACCTTGTCACTCTTCTTACTTTGCCTTATTCTTTATTCATTCTTCTTGTCACATCCAGAGGTATTCTTCAAAAAAAAAATTGAAGGAGAAATTAAGACTCTGGTAGTCATCTTTCACTCCGCTGCACACTTCGGGTTTTGCTCGGAATATCAATTGCCCAAGTTAAAAACACTTCATTCAGAATGTCAATTTATCAATTTGTGAGAAGCCTTCCAACACTGATAGTTCAGTCGTTCAAAAAGTGTATCCCCCAATTTATAGTAGATCTATGCTCCTTCAAAAGAAGTAAGTGTGAAAAATCTATCTCCTCAATTTCACTTTAAACTTGCATAAAAGTTTTTTTTTTGTATCAGTCTTTCACAATAAAAGTTTATTGTTCCATGAATGTGGATCTGAGAATTATTTGCCGTTTTCCCTAAGAATCTGTATAAATTCACCAAAGGTCATGGAGACAATGAAAATTTCAATTATCTTGCAATATTTTTAGGGGCAGGAACTGGAGTGCCATTCCATTTTCATGGGCCGGGTTTTGCAGAAGTCATTTATGGCAGAAAGGTTAGTAGTAGCATCTGGATTATCATCTCACTTAAAAGAAAAAAGATTGTGGATGATTACCATAATCATGTATGATATTATTCATATAATTCAATTAGAGCATCTAGACATCTACTGGAAGCTTGTAACTGGAGATTTCCTTCATTTACTTTCTTACTTGAAGAAAAAAAACCAGACTACATCTTGTGCATTGGCTAAATGAGAGATTTATATTGTGAAACTAACCTACATGCATATCATTTGTTAATATCACTTAACCAAACCATATTGAATGTTTTAAAAGAATATGAGCATACAATTAACTTGATGGTATTTGAACATCTGTATATCAGAAATAAAGATAAAGCTCACGTAATATTTGTCATCATAATGCCACATTTTTACTTGCTTCATTCAAAATCTTAAATTCTTTTTTTTAATTTCATATTTTAGAGATGGTTTCTATACCCACCACATCAGCAGCCAAATTTTCACCCCAATATCACAACCCTACAGTGGCTCTTGGAAGAGTACCCCAAACTTTACCAGTACCAACTACCATACGAGTGTACCATTGGGCCAGGAGAGGTTTGTATATTTACTTAAATCACCTTTATACTTTAAGTAGCACAAGTTTTTAATTCTAATTTGAATTTATTAATTAATAATTTTTGTATCATCCATATACAAATTTTGTTGTTTTTATATTTAACAGTTTTTCCACTTTGAATACTGGTAAAATGTAATACATTATATTTGGTATTTCAGGCAATATATTTCCCAGACCACTGGTGGCATGGAACACTTAATTTGGACACCAGTGTTTTTATATCAACCTTCCTGGCTCCTTAATGAGAAAGTATTAATAAATTATACCTATGTAACATTCCATCAATTGGTCTTTACTGGAGAATTAAACAAATAGAAAAATGCATTTGCGCTATTTGCTGAACAGGACCAATTCTGGTAGTTTTTAGCATTTGCTTTAAGACTAAATAATCAGGAGATTAAATCCTGTTTTAAAATAATGGTGTCCATGTCGTTCCCCATATTATAAAATAGGAATTGACACCTGAAACAACAGACAGTATTGGTCTGCAACTGGTCTTTATTCAGGTGTCTCAAGGACTGCAAAGTTTTAATAATGTGAGGAAAACGCATTCCAGTGAATGAGATATTGAAATGTGTCTCAGCTGAGGCATGAAAAAAAAAATCAATTTTACGGGGAAAAGTAGGAAAATGACCTTCCCAAGAGATCTTTGACAATTGTTGTGATGGGAAAACTTTCTTTCCTGGCATAATCACTTCTTAATTAATTTTGATGTTTCCACTCAGCGGTAGGGTCTGAAATCATATGAAAATGACACTATTTATTTAAAGATATAATCAAAATTTTAATTTAAAAATATCTTAAAAACTGTGCAAGGATCTGCCTATGCACTTACTTGGAAGGGGTAGAAAAACATACCTAAATTTTCCTTGTGCAAATCCAGAAAAACATCTTTCTTTGCCTTTCAAAGTAAGTAAAACCAACAAAATGACTTTGCATTATTAAATATTTATATTTATTCCTCAAATACAACATGATTATCACTTGTAATATCCATACTGTGCCAGAGTGTTGATGATATAATATTTTACAACTTTATGCAACAAATAATGAGATATATACAATGAACACGATGAGAGCAAGTTACTGTCCATACTATTTAAAAGTTAGAAATACTTTTTAACATTATGGGTGATAGAATATATCTACATTTTAAAATCCATATTTTTTATGTGAACATGCAGATACCAGATCTGCAATGCAAAGGAAGTGATAGTCAATAGTGAGAGATGGTGACATGTAAACTGTGTTCCTCCCATAGGTGCTTGTGGCAATACGTTGGTAATGAATATCTTGTTGAAAAAATGTGCAGGAGAGAATTGGAATTCTCTAGTTTAAATTCCATGACTTAATACACAAAATAGTTTCACCAATTAAGGGAAAGAAATATATTTTGTTTAATTTGAAGTTGCATTTGGACTTGTGGATATGATGTTTAGGCATTTTAATGAAGAAAATGTTAAAACTGATTATGTTAAAATAAGTTGATTAAATTTAGAATTGTTTATGCTGTTTAATATATTTTTTTTACTTTAAGCACCAGTGAAAGCAATTGAAAACTGACTTTTATCAATTGAGTAAGAAATATTTAGTTCAAATGCAACATGCAAAACTTTTCCCTAAATTATTACCGTAATATCCTAGATCCATTAAAAGGAGAGTAATCTATTCTGGAGAACCAAATATCTAAAATAAGTGCTCTTTTCATCATCATATGTCTCATGACTGTAAGTCTTGCACATGTATTTTATTTATTCAGAACAGCCTTAATAAATAAAAACTTTGAAAAAATATTTTTTATTGTTATAACTTAAATTTGTTAGTAATGATCATTTGTCTCCAAACTAATCTTTCTTCTGAACCAACCATGGATCATGAATAACATCCGATCATTGTTTAAGTTTATTAATATGTTTCAAAGACTGTAAAAGTTCAGTAAATTTAGTAAAAATGGTAGAAGGCTAATGCAATCATCCATCCATACATATGGTTCAAGTGCATTTAATTATGTTCAAGATCTAATGTGTAGCTAAAGATCTAGAGTGGCACATCAAGATTGTCTCCAGTCAGCTACAGAGTTGAGCTCAGAGTCTATGTCACTGCATCTACTCCCCTACACAAGAAAATGTCCGGCATTAATGGAATGGTCAATTGTGATGTTGTCATTCTCAGAATATAATATTTGCCAAAGCAATACAATTGTGCTTTTACATTTAGGGAACACATTAAAAAAACATTTATGTTATGTGAGCATATAATCAACAATGCTATTTCTAAATTATTACTGGAAATCTACAATGTCAGTCAAATTGTACAGTAATTATTTTGGACACTTGTACTAAAGATAGTGTATTTTGACTAGATCCAAGTTTGTTTAAAATTTCTGGTTTCCTTTGAATAATAATCATGACCAAAAATACCAGTCTGAGTCACAAACTAAACCCCTTGGCTTATAACAGTGAAAGTAGAAATTTAGGACTGTTATAACGGAGTCCTTTACAAATGCCTGTCATTTCCCCAAAAACTAAAGAACACCAATCTTGGAATGTTCCAAATAAAATCACAAAAGTCACATTCTCAATATTCCTGGCCAATATCTTTCTCTTGGTATACATCATTAGTTTTCACTAAAATTCAAGATGGCCATCAATTTTGGAACCCCCAATTTTTTTTTCAAATATTTAATTTCACTTCCCTTGGCTAATCCCTTTAAAACAAGGTACATTATGTCTTTTTGCAAAAAATCATGATGGCAGTCAAGTTTGGGGTTCAAAGAAATCAGAATCATCAAATTCCATTTCTCATATCCAATGCTTTCAAAATGTGGGTCATGATGTCTTTTCTAAAAAAAAATGTTTGCCTAAAAATAAAGGTCAAAGCCACTCAGGAGCACAGCAATTCAAGAAGCTGAAAAGATCTAATTTTAATAATTGAACCGACAAGCTGGAAAGTGAAATGGACGGCAATGTGGCTCCATGGTCTAATTTTGGTAATGCTATCTCTTATTGTTAACTTTCCAAGTGCACAAGATTTTCACAATCAAGTTTGGTAATGCTATCTTGATTTACTATCTACAAGATTCTCAGTGATGGAGCCACATGACCTTGAAATGAAGGTCAAGGTCATCAACAAGGACACCATTTTGAGACAATAGGGTGCATCTATGGTTTAAGTTTAGTAAAGATGCCTTAATTTAACTTGTGTTAACAACATATTCAGAGATTGGGTCACATGACCCCAAAAAGTGGGTCAAGGCCACAACCACACAATTTTAAGATCTTTAAACGATGCATCTTAAGTTTGGAGCACTCAAAATTTGTTTTCAGTTATTGTTTTCACAAAAAGGAGTAAACACCCTGATGGAGCAGGCTCCAACAATACCCCTTCTGCAAAGTTTGCAGATGGGTAAAAAAGGCAGTCCTATATAAGTACATGTATATATATCGATTTGGAAATAAATCGAGATTTCAAAAATTTTGAAATTGTGCTGTGATGGTAATGTGTTTGTAAGCAACTCAGGAGTCGACCCAATTAGTTGTATATCTGTCCCTGTTTTATACTTTAAATAAACAATAAGGAACCCAATAAACTGGAAAGCACATTAATATCCACCAACATCCACTCATCACAATGTCTTTTCTAAAAAAAAATGTTTGCCTAAAAATAAAGGTCAAAGCCACTCAGGAGCACAGCAATTCAAGAAGCTGAAAAGATCTAATTTTAATAATTGAACCGACAAGCTGGAAAGTGAAATGGACGGCAATGTGGCTCCATGGTCTAATTTTGGTAATGCTATCTCTTATTGTTAACTTTCCAAGTGCACAAGATTTTCACAATCAAGTTTGGTAATGCTATCTTGATTTACTATCTACAAGATTCTCAGTGATGGAGCCACATGACCTTGAAATGAAGGTCAAGGTCATCAACAAGGACACCATTTTGAGACAATAGGGTGCATCTATGGTTTAAGTTTAGTAAAGATGCCTTAATTTAACTTGTGTTAACAACATATTCAGAGATTGGGTCACATGACCCCAAAAAGTGGGTCAAGGCCACAACCACACAATTTTAAGATCTTTAAACGATGCATCTTAAGTTTGGAGCACTCAAAATTTGTTTTCAGTTATTGTTTTCACAAAAAGGAGTAAACACCCTGATGGAGCAGGCTCCAACAATACCCCTTCTGCAAAGTTTGCAGATGGGTAAAAAAGGCAGTCCTATATAAGTACATGTATATATATCGATTTGGAAATAAATCGAGATTTCAAAAATTTTGAAATTGTGCTGTGATGGTAATGTGTTTGTAAGCAACTCAGGAGTCGACCCAATTAGTTGTATATCTGTCCCTGTTTTATACTTTAAATAAACAATAAGGAACCCAATAAACTGGAAAGCACATTAATATCCACCAACATCCACTCATCACAAAGAAAAACGTGTTTTATGTATTCTATATCACTCCATATTCAGGATATTTAAACTACATTTGGCATTTTGTCTCTTGTCAGGGGATATATAGATTGGAAACTAGTAGTCTTCTCCCCATGGATTCTCTTCCATGAAAACATCTATTACTTCCTTCATGGCCAGGTTTGGAATGAGTTGGTCCTGAGTCAGGTCTGATCGGGTCACGGGATCAAAATGACCCACACGCTGAAATAAAATAACCAAATGAGCATTACAAGTGCATGTGAATGTTCGTCAAATATATGAATGCCAAAAATACAAAAGAAAATTATCACTGTGGAATGTATTTTTGATGTATAAGATGTATATGATTTACCTGTAAGTGTTCTTCAATGTCTTTGCGGTCATATGTAATACCGCTGGGGGTTATCACTGGATCACGCATTAACTCAAAACTTATTTTGCCACATAAGAAATCAGGTACTTCTCTTTTCTAAAAGTAAAATTCAGTGATATGGTTATTATCTTATATAAAAACTATCTTGCATTAGTAAAATACATGGTCTATATTTATACCAAAAATTATCATATTACTAAACACATAAAAAAATTTAACCTATATTTGAAAAACAATGAATACCTTTCTTCTGTCATCTATTTGGGCAAATAAGTCATTTACTTCTGTTAGTCGTCTTTGCTGAAAAAGGAAAAAAATGAACTGTCATTTATCAAAAGAAAGTTATATTTTACAGGTTACAGTTTAAAAAGAAAATTTATTTCAACTGATTCTTGCTTGAAGTTAAATATCCCTTCACAATAAATGTAATTTTACACACAGAAACAGATGTGGTCAGATAGGGAGTGACCCCATGCAGCCTGTGGTCAGATAGGGAGTGACCTCATGCAGCCTGTGGTCAGATAGGGAGTGACCTCATGCAGCCTGTGGTCAGACAGGGAGTGACCTCATGCAGCCTGTGGTCAGATAGGGAGTGACCCCATGCAGCCTGTGGTCAGACAGGGAGTGACCTCATGCAGCCTGTGGTCAGATAGGGAGTGACCTCATGCAGCCTGTGGTCAGACAGGGAGTGACCTCATGCAGCCTGTGGTCAGATAGGGAGTGACCTCATGCAGCCTGTGGTCAGATAGGGAGTGACCTCATGCAGCCTGTGGTCAGACAGACCCACAAAACTATGTGAAAAGTTTGAAATGTTGTGATTAACACTTTGATTTATCTACTTACATGGACTTCATCTATTCTGTCTATCACTTGGGCTTTGTCTTCTTCTGAACATTGTTCTTCATAATTCACTTCTGTGATTTGTCTGAAAACAATATTATTTACATATTTTATTTTCAATGTACAACTTTAATTAAAAAAAAACATAAAAATAATATTTAACACTGCTAAAAATATCAGTAAAAAAAGAATTCAAGAAATATCTGTAAATTTACCTATTTTTTTCCTCTATAATTAGTCTATTGAGGTATGACTGAAGCTCAATTTCCTGTTGTATTCTCTTTTCTTCTATTGCATTCCATCTCCTCTTCTTCGCCTGTCGTAAAGCTCCCGCTATATCATCTCCAAAATTTAACTTCTGATCCTTGGCAAGGTCATGTGCTAAAATTACCCAACAAATTTGTCGTTAATGAGTGATTTATTTTTTGGAAAGATGCTCAGATATTTTTACTTCTTGTTTAGATATTGATCCGCACTTTAAACCAGAGAATATAAAATGTGTGTTCCCACTTGGGTGGCCGATGTGAAAAAGACTTCTGTTTGAACACACAATCCAATACTTTTAAACCCTTTATGGATTGAGAAATAGCAACAAACCTCTCAACAGGCTTGTGATAGCCTCATCACATAAATTCAGTTCCAGCAATGCCTGCCCATTGAAGAAATGGCCCTTCACCAGTGTGTTGTCCATCTCCAGAGCCCGCTTACAATCCTGACATGCCAGCTCCCATTGCTTCAATTTTAAGTAGCACAGTGCTCGATTTGTGAAGAATGTAGCTATGGAAGGATTCTTTGACTGAAATGACAGAAATCCATTTTACTTCGCAATAAAGAAACACAAAGTTCTTTTCCACCAAATTCTAGTTGCTTAAAATGAATTGTTTATTTTTGATAACTTCTTAATTTCTGGAGGTTAGAGTTTCCAGAATAATGATGTGAAAGTGGTAAAAAGATAGTAAAAAGAACTGGCCTTAGAACTGTGCTGACCATTGCTTTTTATAATGTATGTTAACCTTTACTGGAAATGAATTCTCACTGCTCGTATGGTGCCACCTGGTGTGTCAAAATCTGACATAAATGGGTAGCTTTGTTGATATACAAGCTGGCTCATAGTGGTAAAAAATGTTGACTCAACATAATTTTGATTGCAATCAGTTTATGACACCCATATCTGTATTTCTATTATTCTGAAGATTCACAAACCTGATTACTTTTTTTTTCTGTACATAATAAGATTACAAGAATGAGGCACTGAATGTTCCAGTTGTCTGACATTTTCAATGCCTAGGTAGAGCCACATCATTGCATACTTGACAACTCAGTGAAAGCTATTGATTTTTTTGTAAACATAAAAATAGTAAAAATTCTTTCCCTAATGGAAAATACACCATTTTACCTACGAATAGCTCAGAACTCCCCCAAAAGAAGTTCAAAGATGACTGACATACAGAATCACAAAAAAATGTCCCCTCTCACTGTAGAACTATGCTGTCATAGGCAGCACAGCTAAAAATAGTATTTAATAATCTAATTTTTTAAGTATGTTTTATGAATTTCATTGAGTAGAAAGTCTAAACACATATAGGCCTTCAAGCTTGAAGGCCTATATGTGTGTTGCAAGTTTGTAACACAGTTGATGAGTTTAGTTTGGAAAAGTGTCAGTTGGTTTGTTACCATTTATAGACTCTTATCAGCTGAGATGGTTGTGACCCATCCTCAATATTGGCAAAGAAACTACTCCCACAAATCCATCAGTCTTATAGACTTGAAATTGATCTTTTTCAGAAATATTGTTGTCATCATCACATTAAACTCACAATTTTCAGGTTATTTTGGTACCTGGTCAAAATAACCGTGATACCAAGTGGACAGCGCTATTGAACTGCCACATTAAACTGGGGTCAAGCTACTGAATTTGGATATTTTATCAATGTAAATGATCTACAAGTGTCAGCTGCCAATCTTTAATATTAATAAGCTACTTTCTGCCATAATTAGACCTCGTGTCCAGCATATAATTCTGTGAATATTCTCACTTTTCACCCAGGCCCAACATTAGAACTACGCATTCAAGTTTGGCGGCAATTTTAATCTTCCAAAACGTAAATAAAATGCATTTCTAAGCACATATTCTCTAATTTACAATTGTAGATATTTTACATTGATAAAATGCCCAAATTTAGCAGCTTGATCGCGGTTCAATGTGGCAGTTCAATAGCGCTGTCCACTTGGTATCGCGGTTATTTTGACCACAATTGGTTATTTTGACCATAATTCGTTGGTGCACTCATTTTTCTTCTATTTCTTATTCAAACATATTTATTGAACAACTTCACATATGTGGACACTCTCCTGTGCCATAGAATTAATATTCTTATAATTTAATTTTTTTTGTGAAATTGGAAAAGAATGAGCGCATCAAAGAATCAAACCATCGAGCGCAAAGTTCTCGCACACCCGAAGAGTGATGAAACTCACGATTGCTTTCGTGTAGCAAGAAATCGCATCGTTGTACTTTCTCGTGGCGAAGTACCGGTTCCCCTGGTCCTTTAAATCCATCGCGCTATAGTTAACTTTGGTGCCCATTGTCAATTGTCAATAGTTTATATCACCTGTGATGTTAATATTCACAGACAATTCGGATAATGAGTTGCTTTCCATGAACCCCCTGTGAAATATTGCTGTTCCATTTATCCCATAATTCTTGAAAGTATGTCACTTCCGGGCAAAATTTGTCTGGGCTACTATCATCGAACGCTTACTTCTCATATTGGTGAGTGATTTTATGGGAAACCAGTCTAAGAATTGCCACTTGGAAGTGAACATGGCGGCGGGTGACAGTGGAAGCGTGGTTGCAGATTCATCTGCCGGTCAAAATGACAAGGATAACAATGGTGTACATGCCGAATCTTTCACATTAGCAGGTACATGATTGTTAGATTTAAATGCTATAAATTTTAAAGCTATATCCCAAAGTGTGAAATCACAGTAAGCTTGTAAAGTGCTCGTGGAAAACAGCTGAAACATCTGTTCATTCAGAACTGATCTTGAGTTTATTTGACAGGGAGCCTTGTTTCAGCTCAAAATAACAACTCTGGATCTAAGATTATTTGGAATATAACCATTTAAGATAAATTGCTGTTTATGTCGAATAAAGGTGCTCAAGAACTCATGGAATCTCCTTCAAGAGTACCATTTGAATTGCATTTGATACTTCAAGGCTTCATGATTTACTTCCCCAAACTTAAATGTTAAAACTGATTTACACACTCTCTGAAGTTGCTCGGAGAGAGATTTATATCCTGCAGGAACCTTGAATCTCGACTCTAGCCTTCTAAATATAAGGGCCAGCTACACTTTATTATTATCTTAAGAGAATTGCAACCCAACGGCCCCACACTCCATTGAGTCCTTGTTGTCATTACTGTCTGGGGCAATTACCATGTCTCGCACCCAAATTAGACAATCAAGTCAGACACCCTAAATGGCCAGATTAACTCCAGTATGCCCGGTGTATTCATATATCTTTTAATTTTTGGTATAATTCCAGATTGTCATGCTTTATATTTACGAATCAAAACAAACATGTTACAATCAACAACAAAGCTGTGGGAGACAACAGAGCTGTGGTTCTCAATTTCAAAGCCTCTTAAATGCATCTACACTTTCGAATAAATTGTTTTCAGTTTGTTGTCAGCTACGTAAATGTGGCAACAATGACAAATTGTGTGATATACATCGACAATCAATTGATGAACTGAAAAACATCTCTGTTGTCATCCGCAGGTCTGTTATTGTTGGCTGTATAACAAAAATATTGCACACCGTCTTAAATAGAAATGATAAAAAAATGTCTGATTTTGAATAATGTTGAAATTTGGATTTGGCTCCAATTTCCTTTTTTTTCTCCTTTTTTTATAGACATGGGTGATTCCTTTTTTGTTGATAATGCATGTCAAAAAAGGAACTATCTGTGTTGTTTAATCTGTTTGTCTTTGGCCCAAAGAAATAGTGCACAGTGACATCACAGTTTGTTTACATAAAGACAATGAAGTCAGATATAGATAGAGAATTAAGTACCAGTGTAAAGAAGAATACCACACAGGGTATTTGGTCATCCAGGATAATTGTGAATATATGTTGATGGTGTAAGGAGAAGAAGACATTACTTTTTATATTATTAATGCTTATGGATAGACACACAATATTTTAACATGAAAGAACAGAACATTGCCTGCTTCTACTCCTAGCCAACTTTCTGGAACTTGATGCCATTGACACTGACACAGTTTTATTTGGTTTGACATTTAAATTGTTGTATTTGCAGTGCTGCAGATTGTGAAGGAAGCACAGCAGGTACATGGGTTGCGTCATGGAGACTATCAAAGATACAGGTTAGCATGATCACACTTAAAGCTAAACCAGAAATCAAATCTGAGATTTATTTCTTCTACCAATTCCCATGACCTGTGATACAATTTATGATTCTGTGAAATTAGTGGAGGATACACAAGGTAGTTGTACTGAAGGTTCAGGATGTAAACTGTTAATGGCTATGGCCTAAGTTTGGGGCTGTGGAGTTTCATTTCTTCCTGTGGATTTACTGAATTCACTACAGTATGCTTCCATTCATAACATGCAGTTATAAAATACTAACGTAAATAATATCTAACAAATTTAGAAGTTATAGGTTTTTAAAACTACACTGTGGAATGCACATTGAAAAGATAAGTGTCCAATATGATGTGATAAATAAATATTTTACCAAAAATATAAATTTTATGATTTAACCTATAGAATTATTAGACTAAGATTACTCTTTAAATATGTATGTACTTAAAATTTTATTATTTTGTAACAATAAATTTTATATGAACTGCATATTTATAGGCAATATTGTGCAAGAAGGATTAAGAGGATACGTAAATCTCTACATTTTCCACAAGGAACAAAACATAGAGTTCAACCCAAAAAAATCACAGAGGACTCTCTCAAAGATGTCAGGTTAGTATAGTGATACCGTCATTATAAGATTTAAACATAATATGTTTTACTGGAGATGACCTTTGACAAAAAATTGACACGAGTAATGTCTTTGGTACCATTTATTCTATTTTTGATTTATTTTATTGACAAAATATAAATAAAGCACTCTATATTAAGTTAGGATTGCTTACATTTAAGGTACCTCTACCTCCCTCTTGTGGATGCGGAGAGGGCATGGGCCTATGCCATGCAGCTTAAATCAGAGGCTAACACTGAGACCAGGAAAAAATTTCACTTGATAAGTCGTCTGAAGAAGGCGGTGGCTCACACAGACCTGCTAGTGGCGCTGTGTGAGAGTGATAAATGTGACGCCAGAACTAAACTAGAGGCAAAGGTAAATGTTATATGCAGTTTCAAGTGAGTCGATCAATGATTGTACAATATACCAAGCTCTCATTTTCTAGTCAAACAAAATGATTTAAAAACAAGATATTTATTCAAGGCCTCATGATGTTGTATTTAACAAGAATGCTATTCAATAATGTATACAGAATGGTCCTTTTGGTTTGACATTGTCAGTTTTTCTTCAGGCTTATTGTGACTGGATGAAAGGAGCTCTGTATTTTGAACTGGAGAACTGGAAAGCTGCTATGGAGTGTTACACTAGTGCCAAGTAAGTGATGCAGTGGAAATCAAAAGGTGCAGACACAAACACTTGATTGAATAACTTATTACATTATCATGATTATATTGACATGATATATTACATACGATTGATATAATTACAGAATGATCTATGAGAAGTTGGCTGGTGCATTTGTTGATGAGATCAAAGATATTTACCTGCAACGTGTGGAGGAGTTGTCGCCAAACATCCGTTATTGTGCCTACAATATAGGTGACGAGTCTGCTATAGATGACCTGCGACAGATGAGACGCAAAGCTGGACAGGGAGACCCCCTTACTTCCAGGCTGGATGTAAGCTTTATATATTATACTTGTCATTCTGGCATAGTGTTTGCTATATCTCCTTTTAGCATTACAAAAATGAGTTATTGATTATGTCCCACTGGAAAGTGAGATGTTATTTTGTACCTGCCAATGAGCATCATGCAGATGCTTGTATATGCTCCAATATTTAACACTTTTTTTTACTTCTTCAAATTAACCATTTCTTTCACACCATATCATACCTTTTTTTTAACAAAACAAACCATATTTCACACCTACTGTGCTTTCTGCAGTCCATAGAAGTGTTTAGTAAACAACAAAGATATTCCAGCCAAAAGATTACACTACAACAGCTTGGCATATTGAAATTCCTACCCCTTTTTTCTGCTATTTCTGGTTTCGGTAATGGCATCAATGTCTAATGCATCACATGATTGGACTTTGTTAAATTGTAATTTTGTCCACCTCAAAGGCAATTTATATTTATAAAATGATATCAGAGTATTATTGACACATGGAAGAATAATTAAAATTTCTTCACACCACTGCAACATAACGTCATTTGCACAGCAAGTTTATCTTATACTTATTTGCTGCAAATGATATGGATTTGCTTTCCACTTTATGTACAAAGCATAAGATTAATATATTAATAAATATATGGACTTGTTTATTGAAAGGAATTGATAGAGAAGACGAGAGAGAAGCAGGCTGCCACGTTATCGGAGGTGACCTGGCGAGGCCGCACAGTGCCAGTGAAGAATGAGCAAGTGAGAGTGTTCCTGCTGAGCATCCCAGAGAGTGAGAAGCAGCTCAAAGAGGCTGACTCCACCGACAGCAAAGTGTCTATATGCGAGACCCTACTCAAGGAGCTCATCGAAGCTCAGCAAAGTCTGAGGGAGGAGCTCAGAGAAGATCCTGTCAGTTCATCTTTTAATTGACTCTTTTGACTATAGTTATGACAAACATTCTTGCAATATTAAGGAGAAACTTTAATTGTTTCCTGAATTTTCAGTGAAACTTTAATTGTTTCCTGAATTTTCGGTGTTGGCTTAATCAATGATAACAAATAATGTGGTAGTGACACTTCACTTATTTTATTGATTTGATATTTGTTTGCAGCATTGGAAAGCGGTACAGCGTGGACAGAAGACAGATGAGAAAGTATCCAATCCCATCTACCTGCACACATATCTCACATACCTCAAGCAAACCAAGACGATTGAGCGCAATCTGCTGATGATTGACACCCTTAAAGCAAGGCAAACCGCATCTTCCCGGGGTGAAGAAAAGCGAAATGTTAAACCTCAAGATCTTGCCAGGCTTTATGATATCATTATACAGGTGAGATTTTTAATTATTTGTTGAAATTTATTGAAAAAAATAATATATGGGTTATACTCTGAATGCTACTTTAAAAGAAAAATGAGATAATATGAAATCTATTACGAGATGGATTGTATATTTACAGAACTTGATTGAGATTCCCAACCTACCAGGCCTAGAAGATGATGAGAGATTAACAGAAGAAGTAGAAATTCAAATATCGGGATTTAAAGCTTTTAGGTAAGCAATTTCAATTAGCAACTTTTTGATATCAAAAGGATTATGCATGATCAATTTAGTATTTATCTGAAAGGACATCAAATTATGTATGGAATATTTTGAAAACATTTTCAGGTGTTTCTATGTAGCTCAAACATATCGAGCAGCTAAAAAATGGAAAGAATCTATAGCATTATATGAACAAGTATTGAACTATGGACGACTTGCATCATCCGGACTGGAGAAGGCCACAAGTCCAGTCATGAAGGTATTTCTGGGGAAATCTTTAATTTTTATATTTATTATCATTATGATATAAATATGTAAATGTTGATCTTTATTTTCTGAGTCTTATTGTTATCATTCTTCAATTAACTTCAATAACATACAGGAAAAAGTTTATTTGGTCACAGTTATCATGAAAGCCACAACCCTTAAAATATTAAAGGCTGAACTCAATGATGAATTTGGTTGGTTTCAGAAACTGTACTCAGAAGTAGGGGAATTAATGAACGAGGTGGAAGGGTTAAGGACATCTGTGCACGCCTCCAGTATCCTGGACATGGAGGATGTGACAGCAGCTGCAGGATCTCTCTCACTTAAGTCAACAAATAAGGTCAGTCACCTACCATGATAGCAAGCTCTTACCCAAATATGGTCTAAATGCAAGAACAGAAAATGGCTATATCAGAATATTTAGATTTCTGGTGAGAATAATTTGATCTGATATATTTTTAGGAACAGAGAAGTATAATATTTTTTGTTTGATGAAAAAAAAAAGACCAGTACTAATGGAGTAAACTTAAATTTCAGAAACCTTTGATGGAGCGTCTGGATGAGTATGTGGAGAACCCATCCCTAATGGGCAAGAAACCCAACCTGGTGACCTTCCCTCCAGACTTTGAGCCTATTCCTTGTAAACCACTCTTCTTTGACTTAGCACTTAGTCACATAGAGTTCCCATCACTTGATGACAAGTTAGAACAGAAAAAGGCTGCTGGAGGCATCACGGGCTTTGTCAAAGGCTGGTTATGGGGAGGAAAGAAATGATAACAGCGCCACCTATAGTGACAATAATAAATATCAACATTTGCTGGTGGTATCCATCTATCATTACTTAATAGTTTGCAAGTTCTTGTTCTTTCAAGTAATTTTGACAGCGACAGTTTACCCTTCTAATAGTAAAGACAGGTTCTGTCCTAAATTAAAATTTAATTATAAGCTAAAGTAGATAAAATATATAAGTAATATTCTCTGCAATTTTATGACCTGAAATAAAATTGTGTACATGCATTATTGGTTGGGGGAAATTGGGAGATGTAATGGTTGGCAAACATGATACTGGTAATCAGATTTCCGTGATTTGGATAATTTTAGCTCAAGGAAAACATTGAAAACTCAGCTGCACAATAAGTCTGAATTGTTGAAGAAAATGGTGTTTATTTCAAATGGGAATAGTCAAAATGACTTGCTCTCTGCAGATCATTATGTAGATGTAGCATATTAAATTGCTGATGAAAGCAGCTGAGATATGCATGTGGTCTTCTATGACCTTGTGGTCTTCTATGACCTTGTGGTCTTCTATGACCTTGTACATAAATTTACTCTTCGCAATCATGATGTAACTGAAGCATAACTGTAGCTGATTCTCAAAGTGTCACAGAGTAAATGCAAGGATGGTGATGGACAAGTGGAGGGGCTAATTTGTTATTTTTTTTCTGTTATTTGTGTATAAAATATTGCAGCAAACACCTAATTACCAATTTGTTGTTGTTGGTTAAAGAGAGGAAAGGATATGACTACTCACAGGAAGTTATTTTATGTTTGTATACATTACGGTTATGGTTTATGTATTGAGTACAGAGTTCTTCTCTATTCTTTCTGTGGCAATTAATGCATACAAGTTTGCATAATCAAGAGTGCCACTTGTAATACAAGGTTGTTTCGCTTTGTTTTTATTTTCTGATTACTCTGACATTTTCTTCCATTTACCCTTTTCATCTTCTATCTTTCAACTGTTAACCTCACTGGACTGAGCTTCACTTTTCCACACAAATGACCCAGGCAGTAATTAATACAAGGCAGTCAGTGACAGTCAATTTATAGTTTAGAAATGAAGGATATAAAAGCTATTCTTAAGAAATTGTATCTATGCTGACAACAGTTGGTGAGATATCATATATTAGAAAGTACCAAAGCAGATAGTTTTCAAAAATCAAAATAAAAGACTTGTTCAAATAACGGTACATGGATTTCAAAGAAATTTTTTAGATGGCAATGTATTATTTGTTTTTCTGTGCAATTCTATTTACACAACTTCGGTGAAATAAAATGTTGAATATTTATTATGTTGAGAGTCATTTCAGACAATTAACTTTATTTCTGAATATCTGCATATAATTCGTCACAATTTGGTGACATTTTAAATGTATGGTCAGTTGAATGTATAATATTATTTCATTGGATCAATAATTAATGATAGAAAAAAGGATTCACAGATTGGTAAATGCTCTGAAAATGATGCTTTACAGAGCATTACATTTTTAAGGAAACCTTATAGTTTAAAAAATATAGCATAAAAGATTGAGAATAATAGTGTCCAGAAATGTATAACATTTTACCACTGGACTCGGTTCTGAGGATCATGTGTTAGCCCACCAATTATACTTTTCTTGATAACTTAATAGCTAATTATAAGTATCATATATCATGCATATATCCCAGGTCCATTAAATAAAAATCTTATATCATATTTGGTACAGTTTTGTTGTCATTTTACTGCCCTCTAATATTGTTTATGGTGGATCATGTTTTTAGTCCATTCACCAAACTAAAATACATTGACCATGAACTGAGCACAGAGTACACAGCAGCAATACTGGCATGTAAAGGACATTAGCAGCTCATTTTTTGGACTCCATGAGGTTAATATCATGACTGTCGTTTTAAAACATGTATTGTCAGGATGTCTGGACACTTGGAGCATTAACTTTTGACTCCAGCACTTTGATGGATTTAATTCAGGCCTGGCATGGAAACCTTTAATTTTGATAAGCCTCTATAACATTTAATATCCTTTTCTGGTTTATTAAACCTTTAAGACACTTGTTTTTCCTTCAAACTGAAATTTAAAAAATTATTTGAATGAGGCATGATTGGTCACTCAAGCATGACTTTTTCATCCACCCTATGGAGAAACTGATGACAAAAAATTCCACCAAGTTTCAAGCTTGGCTGTTGTATAATAACAAAGATGAAAGACAAATCCAAGTTTTTTCTGCAAAATGTTGAATTACTCACTGAAGCATGACTTTATCTAATACTTCTCTTCAAGAGGTATCATCCCAGCAATAATAACAGCTCCATCAATTAGAACCACAGAACATAGCTCATGGCTCTAAATGTTGAGATGGGTGGAAAGTGACATCTTAGTCTCGTTAACAGCCTTTATCAAGGGTTCAAAGAGCCTTCATTTTATTTTTTTAAAGTCTTTAAATACCTTTAAACTTTAATGTTATATATGGTTAAAGCAATTTAATCTGCAGATAGACAAGTCCAGGTAAAAATATTAAACTAGATTATCCATAAGCATTCTCAGCTGGTAGATATTGAGATGTGATATCTGGCAATGGTCTCCTTGTGGTATTTGTGCTGGCCAATGAGGTATATTTTTGTTAAAACCCACAAAATTTGTCTCCCATAGCCACACAATTTAGTGGTCAAACAGATCCGCACCAATCAGTCAATGACCTAATAATCAATAGTTCCCAAACATACATCCTTGTGTAAGTTGTTGCATTTTACCAATATTTATTAAGTGATCAGGCCCGTCAATCACTTTCAACTGGACAAGGAAAGCATTGGAATTGATAATTAAATCAGAATTACAACTATATCTGAAGTTTTGCAAGATTGAAATGCTGACAAATATTGTTCACAATCTCTGCCATTGTTACTACAGACTCTTCTTATAATTGTTTGTAAGCTGGTCTCTGATTGGTCGAAAATAATGTTCAACACCACAACCATTATCTCGGCTATAATGATTGGTCAGTGGACCAGATACGTGTATGGCAGCCATTGTATCATTAGAAATTTAAGAAATATGACACTGACAAATTAATATGAAAGGTCATGGTTTGTGTCATAGCCAGAATAATGCAAAGAAAGCTCGCTGGTTCTTCCAAAAGACCTATTACGTCCTGGTCGCAGGCTTCTATCTCATCTGATATAGCCTAAACTAGCTGAATTGTCCAACCCTAAAAAATGTTTTCCTTTTGTCATCTTTGTCGAGAATTCCAAAGATTCTAAACAGCAGACAAATGCCTGATGTGAGCTCAGTTTATCTCAGAATCACCAGGCAGTAGGAAGTGAGCACAGTTTAGCTCAGAATCACCAGGCAGTAGGAAGTGAGCTCAGTTTAGCTCAGAATCACCAGGCGGTAGGAAGTGAGCTCAGTTTAGCCCAGAATCACCAGGCGGTAGGAAGTGAGCTCAGTTTAGCCCAGAATCACCAGGCGGTAGGAAGTGAACTCAGTTTAGCCCAGAATCACCAGGCGGTAGGAAGTGAGCTCAGTTTAGCCCAGAATCACCAGGCGGTAGGAAGTGAGCTCAGTTTAACTCAGAATCACCAGGCGGTAGGAAGTGAGCTCAGTTTAGCCCAGAATCACCAGGCGGTAGGAAGTGAGCTCAGTTTAACTCAGAATCACCAGGCGGTAGGAAGTGAGCACAGTTTAGCCCAGAATCACCAGGCGGTAGGAAGTGAGCTCAGTTTAACTCAGAATCACCAGGCGGTAGGAAGTGAGCACAGTTTAGCCCAGAATCACCAGGCGGTAGGAAGTCCGGCCCTCAGCCTCGACAATTACCAGTAGACATTTTTTCAGAATTCATTCTAAAGCAAAATATGTACATGACATTTCACAAATAAGAGTGTATTTGTACTTTTTTTTACTTTAAAAAATGTTTTGATCTTGAATTGCCAAATTAAAAAGAAAAGATCCATACATTCACATGCACGATTTGCCAAGCTACAAGAAATGGAAATCTACGGTAATTATTGCCCTATTACCGAAATACCGTTCATTTCAGAAAATTCAATAACAAAATAGTTCTGTAATAATACAATGTGTTTGGCTTTATTACAGTACAGACAAAACAAATAAACACGCAAGTTTAACAGTATTGTATCTATGCAATTAAAGGGATAAATATCTATCACAAAATGACCTACATGTTTGTAGTATAGTACAGTATTAAACCACTTGTCCTGTATAAAACTTTATAAACAATAGTGTTCAATAACATTTTACAAACAATTCTAAGGGATCAAATATGTTCCGTTTACTGTCCAATATTAGGATATAAATTTATTAGACAATTGTGACCATAAAAACTCAAATGGCATTCTCTCTTATGTTACGATTAATCAATGCACAATATAAACATAACATTAGGATTAGGCAGTAATAATAAATGCCATTTATAGCTGTAGCAAAAATTTGCCAAGCAGATGTGTTTATTTTCTGTTATTTCTAAGAAATTGAAAGCACATTGTTTGCGAATGTTTCTTTTCTTTTCTGCTTTCCAAATTCTTGAGAACCTGTTGATAACCAGATACAGTCACAAAAGTCTGGCCTCACTTGCAAAGGAATGTCGTAAAAAGTCCAAAATACAAAGACAATCAATGCATGATTAGTCCGAGGGCTTTCTTCCAAATATAAAAAAGTTAATCTTAAAAAAAATAGCTAATCAAACAGAGTGCATACACAAAAATAAAATATGTTTTGAGGAGGGGCCAGCTGATTTCTGGATTTGAATGATCAATTTATGATGATAATGTTATGCTTTATGATGTATTGATCATCCAATGTCAACATATACAAGTCTGTATAATAGTTATATCATAAATGCTACCATTTATATAGGTCTCCATTTAAGCTTTAATGTAAAACTTCCTTTTTTCCCT
This sequence comes from Amphiduros pacificus, assembly GCA_949316495.1. Lineage (NCBI taxonomy): Eukaryota > Metazoa > Annelida > Polychaeta > Phyllodocida > Hesionidae > Amphiduros > Amphiduros pacificus. The sequence goes on along the minus strand of OX439002.1, from coordinate 49,580,563 downwards.
CTTACTTGTAGCTTGTGGCTTTGCCAAAATGAAGCAATTCTTTTTTTAAATTCTAATGTGGATACTTGTATACATATCCACATAAGCTTCAATCTGAATTGCTCATATAAGCTTCATTTTATACTTAATATCAGTAATATCAACAATTTTCATATTTTCATCAAATCATACACAGAAAGCTTTGCACAGCAACACTGCATGGGTGCCACAGTACAAACCTATAACAATCAACTTTATGTAATACCTCTGTGAATGTTCTTTGATGTTAAAAATATTAAACCCCCAATGTTAGAATGTGTACAATAATTACGTAATGTTTTCTATACAAGTGATAAATGGATTGTTTTTACAATAACGAGACATATGATTACTTATTCTTCATTCATGTTGGCCAGTAAGATATTTCTTCTCAAAACTGTACAATGCCAACACATAGGTATACATTTACTACTGAGAAGTCACAAAATAATATTCAGCTATTTTACAAAACTATTTCCAATAATTTATGCCATTTCTTATTTTTAACATTAGTGTAGCTTAGAGTTTATACAGTCAAGGCTCTTTCAAGAGACATTGAAATGCAATAAGGTTCCCATATTATGGTACCTGGTAAAATATTTTCACAGGAAGTAAAAATTCTATGAACAATTTTCTGTGAACAAAAAATAGATTTTGCAAATAAAACATTCTTCAATTCAATGTGCCGAGCTCACAATATTTTGTGTAAAGCCTGAGAAGGTTTAATTTTTTAAACTACGATTTTTTTCCCTTATAATTTTATGACTATTGTCTGATTTGTTTAAATTTCAATATATTAAAGGCTTCCTGCCCCTAAATATCTGCAGCTGAGAAGATATAAATAGGTTATATTCATATTTGTCAACACTTTATTAATTTTCATTTAAACAAAAGTAAAAAGATAATATAACCTGTACACAACAAAAAATCTGGAACTTAACACATACACTGATCTATGCTACATTTGCATTAAACTGAACTGTACTAAATAAAATACAACCTGTCAACTGGTACATACTTGGAGGAGGGGCTTGTCCAGAAAATAAAATAAGTCAACATATAGTTAATTTGTATGCAGTTCATGTTGAACTGACACATAACATGAGAGAAGTTAAATAAAGCTTGCCCTGTCTTCAATTTTTGCAGATTTTATTTTTGTCTGCATATGTGGACAAAGTAGGTGTTTACACATGACATATATATAAATATATATTTATATACAAAAATGATATGTAATAACGTACAAGATGGCTGATAACTACCTTATCATAATTATAGCAACGCTGTCAATTTCAAGATTTTTTTTATCAATTTAAACGCTCTGACTTAAGCTACTTTATGAAATCAGTTTTCATCATTTCTACTTTTTCAGCTTTCCCTTTAAAGTAATTATGAAATGATAAATTTTTGGCAATTCAAAATTATGATCTTTCACACAATGAATATGAAGTGAAAAAAAAGCACTTATCATTACATTTGATTACATGAAATTAACCAGTTTCTTGGTTAGGTGGTACCCCAAGTCAACATGACAATAATGTTCACATATTAGCACCCACATATTATATACACCGCCTCCACAAGCTTGTGACAGCCACAGATCTATGGGCATCATATTAAGTAAATTATATCACACATCCAAAAAATAAAATCATAATAAATTTCCTACATCGCAACCCAGCATGAGTGCCACGCCCCTTGGATGATGCTTCCAGCAAATGTACCAAGCTACCAAGTACCAAGCTACCAAGTACCGAGCCCCAAGGACAAGGCCATTAGGGAATCATACCAAGCCAACACGAGTACCAAGCCCCAAGGACAAGGCCATTAGGGAGTCATACCAAGCCAACATGAGTACCAAGCCCCAAGGACAAGGCCATTAGGGAGGTGTACTAAGCCAACATGAGTACCAAGCCCCAAGGACAATGCCATTAGGGAGTCATACCAAGCCAACATGAGTACCAAGCCCCAAGGACAAGGCCATTAGGGAATCATACCAAGCCAACATGAGTACCAAGCCCCAAGGACAAGGCCATTAGGGAATCATACCAAGCCAACATGAGTACCAAGCCCCAAGGACAATGCCATTAGGGAGTCATACCAAGCCAACATGAGTACCAAGCCCCAAGGACAAGGCCATTAGGGAGGTGTACTAAGCCAACATGAGTACCAAGCCCCAAGGACAATGCCATTAGGGAGTTGTACCAAGCCAAAATGAGCTTTAGATGATGGTACTAGCAAGAGGTACCAAGCCAACATGAGTACCAAGCCCCAAGGACAAGGCCATTAGGGAATCATACCAAGACAACATGAGTACCAAGCCCCAAGGACAAGGCCATTAGGGAGTCATACCAAGCCAACATGAGTACCAAGCCCCAAGGACAATGCCATTAGGGAATCATACCAAGTCAACATGAGTACCAAGCCCCAAGGACAATGCCATTAGGGAGGTGTACTAAGCCAACATGAGTACCAATCCCCAAGGACAAGGCCATTAGGGAGTCATACCAAGACAACATGAGTACCAAGCCCCAAGGACAAGGCCATTAGGGAGTTGTACCAAGCCAAAATGAGCTTTAGATGATGGTATGAGGGGAGAGGTACCAAGCCAACATGAGTCCTTAGCCCTGGGACAATGATGTCAGTGGAGGACCAACTCACCATGAGACCCAAACCCCCTTGGACGATGCTATCAGTCAGGGGTATAAACACCACATGTCAAGCCCATCAGATCTTTCAAAACAAATGGACCATGTCATACAGCATCTTAAATAACATTTTTGTAATATAACTGATAGCATTTGTCTGCTTGCTAAGTTTGGCAGCCACACATCCCTAAAAAACAAAGTAAACTTAAACTAAATATGAACTATAACTGAGGAATACACAAAATGCCCATCAACATCCACAGAGAAAAAGAAATTAGTAATTAACAAAGAAAAAATAATAAAGATTGACAAACATTGCTCTGTTTACTTCTTAGATCTAATTTTTATGGTACCTATTTTCTTTCATGGTATTCCATTAAAAACTCTTATTGTACAACAGTTCTGTTATATACTTTCTGATGTTTATGTTATACATTTTACTTTCACATAAAAATTACAGGCTATGTTTTATATTCATATACATACTGGTACATCATAGTTTAGGAGTGATATACAGGAACAACTTGTGGGAGTTTTCTTTTTGTAAATCAAAATTAAATTTTCCCATGCAAATCATTACCCTATTTTATATAAAGGAAACTACTATTTTTACAAAACTTGCATACAGTGCCTAGTGCTGTTTTTGCACTTGACTACCATTTTTGGGGTATATATTTCAAGGTAACACCCACACAGATGAAATCTTCTGTCATATTCAGCCGAGGTTAACCTGCACCTAATAGAACCTCTGCATAACCTGAATCAACCAATCAGGCAAATCAATTCCATAAATAAACAAACCTTCATTTGCTTTAATATATAAAAATATACTGATCACTGGCCGAGTTCATAAAATTTCACAATCTTTCTTTGTCTGACAAGATTGTCCTCAACGGAGTACCCCAACTGAAAATGATAGAAGTTTCACGTTTCAATCTGGATTTCCAGACAGCATCACTGATGTCGGGTGCAGTGAGTGTAGAAGTGTAGATGTGCATTCCAATGTTAAGATCACATTTACTCACGGTGCTCCGTGAGCGCCCCACCAGTTGCTGCTGAGGCGGGTTTACGTTCGGGGCTGGACTCAATGGGATTGACGGGCTGATACTGTGTCTGCTTACTGGGCCACCCCATCCATGTCATTTATCTTTTATCTCAACATTAACAGATTTATCAAAGTTGAAATAAGTTCATGTTTTTATTCCGCAAAAAATTTGGAATTTTAACTTCTTCTACCAAATTTTTTGTTGACGCATATAGAAGTGTATGCTTGCCAAATTTGTTCTCTTATGATATTTTTTTTCAATAATGAAAGGCATCTCTCTTTGGTTTCATCATGATTTATATTTTACTTTTACTTTCAAACTATCATTCCACAGCAAAGCCTCAAAGAGTGAAGTGTAAGATCGTTGGTCATCGCTAACAGAATGTCAAGCAACACCAATACTGACAACAATTAGTCAAAAAGATTGAATCATAAATATCAGAAATCTCAACTTTTTGTTTCAATCCTTTTACCATTTTTTGCAGCCACTATAATTATTAGAGTAATAATAAATGTCTGTCATATGTGTATCATAGAATTACGCATCAAATTTTCATCCATCTCTTGGGTCTCAGGTCTCTTGACACAAAGTTCTGGATGGATTATGTTATTAAGGTGTTAGTAAACTGACTGCATGCGATGCCCTCTGGTGGTGGTGGCTGCCATCAAGCAAAGTCACGTCCCTATCAGAGAGTGACCTATTGTTTCAACCATCCCATAGAGTCCATTGTGTCCTATAGGGCAAATAAGGTATTCTCCGCCTCATCTGTCTGTAACTGTCTTCCACCTCGCTGCTGACGATCACTGGGGTTAAGGTCAGGTAAATTGTCTGCTTCTTTTGCCCTCTCGGCTAAAAATCGGTCAAATTCTAAAAGGATAAAATAGGGAGAAAAATTTGATTGATTTTCAATTTTATCAAAAATCATTGGTGAAAGATGTCTATAAGCAGACTATGGGTTATCATCTTGCTCCATTGAAAACAATACTTATTGGAACGCCACAAAACACAGAAGAGCACATAAGACTCTTTAAATCCAATCTTTAAAAAAAAAAACAAGATGGCAACCTGCAATCTCACTATACATGTAGTCCCAGTCATAGAATCTAGAGCTTGAAATTTACCAAACAGAGGAAGATTTGTTAGTGGAAGCTTTATCAAAACCATATATATTGCACCAAGCTGGTTGCCAATTTCAATATTGTTCATTTCAATGTTGAGAAACAAGAATGGGACAAGGGACATTAGAGATATAGCAGTCAGTTTTAGTCAAATATAACTGTGTCAAATACCACAGATTGATATGAATTAAGGATTGACTTTCCTCCAAGAAGCATACACTTTTTTTCAGCAGATTTATGCATCTAAATATTTCAGACACCAATGTAACAGTTGCCCTAGTAATGATACTTAAAATTATTTTGTTTACCTTCTAGCTCTATATCTGATCTGTAAAATGTTTAATTTGATACTGTACAAACAACTTTCCAGTTATATGCATTATGTTTGGCCAATTTGACTATTGCAAAAGCAATTTTCTTACGTTTGTAGTCATAAGCTAGAACAAGACAAACATATTGAAGATGTTGAATGTTTCAATTCATATTTGCTACTGTGTTCCATGTATATTTCTTACAGGCAGGTGGCTCATTCATTGTCACATCTCACTTGACCATAGTTAGAATGAAAATTAAATCAAGAATTCCTACCTGAACTTGTAGCTGACTCTTGACCCTAAAAAACAGCAAAATATATCATCACAATGTGCACAATTTTGGCAAATATTAGCTACTTTAATTTCAGTAATAAACTTCAAGGTTACTCACTAAATGTGAGTAATATCTTTAAGAGAAAATTAGGAATATAAATATAATTGCATTGACAACAAAAACTTGATCTACTGTGTTTTTTTTTTAAAGAATAGAAAATATTTCGCACTAAAAACGGTCATTTAGTTATAATGCAGTGAGCTGCATTTTGAAATAATCTGAAAAAGTGAAAAGTTTCTACAGTGAATCAAACAAAATAGAATATGCAACATTCAAGGTAAGCACACTAGATGCTTAGCTTGCAAAAATAAATCAGTATGGAGCATAGAGAAGTGACACTATTCAACAGAAAGACAAACCAGCGCATTCTCAGGGAAACTATTAAAACCTCAATGTATCTTTTCTTGTTTTTCTTAAAATTCACATGATGGTGGTGACTTATGAGATTCATATCCATATTCATCACCGAATATTCATCATGTTTCAAATATCCTTATTTTCTAAATATTAAAAAAAAATTCATTTTAATTTGCCGAAATGTTGAAACTTTTGTTGTTGTTGATAAATTTCAATGTGAATTAAGGAAACTGTTTTACTTTCTTAAAAAGCTAATTTGTTCACTGCTCCAATGGTGATATGAGAGATTAAGGAGTGGAGGTAGAAGAAGGAGTGAGAGGGATGAGGATGTAGGATCTTAAGGATAACATCATGCAGTACTTACAGCTGCAGCAGCAGCGGGAGGAGGATTCTCCTCTAACCACGAAGCCATCTCATCATAGTCACTAGGCTTAGCTTCCAGCTACAACACAACCGCCACAAAACACAGTCACTTACTTCATGCTCCACCAACGTCACAACACCACGTCACCAAGTCCCCCCCCTCCTCCCCATCTCACCTGCTGTTATCACAACACCCCATCACAAATCCCCCATCCCCCTAATCATTGACCTATGTTTATCATTATCACTGGCAACACTACATCACCAAGTCCCCCTCCCCCTATCACTCTTGTACCATTAATGAGTATGTCACAAATCCTCCGCCCCATCACTCACCTACTGTTACCATTATCACTCACAACACCCTGTCACCAAACCTACTCACCCCCATCACTCACCTACTGTTATCACTATCACCAGAGCTATCACTCGTAGCTGATATCTACTGAGACTACCTGTGACATTTCTCATGAAGCAATGCATCATGGGTTCTGTTAATATAGGACTAATTAATATTTATTTTTTTAGCATTCTTTTAAACACTTCATATAGGCAATATGAGATGCATTATTCTTCAACAATTAGAAATAAACCCAAAAATTAGTTACGAGTTATAAAACAGAATGAACATGGATATGCTGATATAAGTTTCTTGACAAGAACTTCTAAATCCTCTACTACATTCCAAAAATAAAAATGATGTTCTTCTTTACTGAACACAATCAAATTCTACAAGGCCTTCTTCAAAACATAAAGAAGATCTTAATGCTCAAATACAATGTACTTTGATTGTTAATATAAATATAGAACATCACACTGAATACTGTTAAATGATACTGCAGATAGGTTTAGATGTTTACTTCAAAATCAACACAAATCAACAGATCATTTTATTTTTGAGTCTGAAAAAATATACTTCGTCAAAATATGTGAATGCAGGGTTGAATAAAGCCTAAAACATAGTGGGAAAACGAAAGCCCTATAAGTGAAAATTATCTTTCAAGCGTGCTGGCAGTGAAAAATTGAAAGTTGATGAAAGTTTAATGCCTAAATTACTAGGGAATCCTGTTTTGACAATTTTGGCCAAATTTATGCGTCATACTAGTTACAAAATCATTTTTATTTCAAAATCAAATCCAAACAATAACAAGAACCTTAACTTTGTGGAAAAAAGAATTTACTATGATGGTTAATAAGGTAAAGGCAATATGTATATAGTGTTTACAGTCCTTTAAAGTAACCGACAGGGATTTAAAATGTGGATCCCTGTGTTTCAAGGCAGAATGCTCTACCAATTCATTCATTTCAGCCAGATATCAAAAGATATTTATTGAGATTTTGATTTGGTACTAAAGTGCCCTTGCAGGGTGAATATAAACTGGTGTGGAGTTACTTTGGTTATAAAAGCTATCTACAAAGACTCTTGACTTTCAAAATATCTTTCATTGTATTTGTCTTAAAGAGGTGTTGTACTTGTGGTAGTGGTACTTATATTTCCTTCAAAATATTCCACAAAGCAAGCTGCAAGTCACAAGGACAAACACGCAATGGATGCACAAGCTGGCATTGCAATGCCTTTGCTTAATACAACTAAAGAGATGAAATCCAATGTAAAATAGATCTTCATTGACCTGGAGAAATGAGAGCGATAATGCATCAATCAAACCACTGTAGCCAGTAATATAATGCATGCTTTAAAGCTGTATGCAGCATAGGCCCCATTATAACCATCATACCTTTAATGAATATAATTGACTTATAAAATATATCAATTAATTCTTTGTACATATGGCTAGCTTGTACTTTTCCAGGCTACAGAATCATCTTCAGCAAATTTACATCTTGCAATTTGGACACATAAAGAAAACAACAATGTTTTCTCCAGATTATGTTATATGCAAATAGGTATAAGTGATAGAATTTCACACAAAAAATCAAACAAGTGGAAATGAATTGTGTCTGAGAGTAATATTAGTGTTCTCAGGTTGTGTGAACTGATGTGTGGCACACTATATATATATACAGTTCTCTATGCACATCACAAAGCCAATAAAATACAAACCATGAAATAGGTGATTAACTTTTACATAAAAGCCCAGATATTACATTCAGCTAATACTTTCATTTGACTCAATCCTGAAATATGTGAACTTACTGCCTGATCCGGTTCTTGCTGTGTGGACCAAACAATACAACATCAATACAGGGCACTGGACTCACATTTATATTAATAGAATCTGATGCTAGGGAGCTTGCAATTAGTCCACATAAAGTCTCTTATATCTTGGAGTAGCATGAATGGAGTTGTGATGCCATAATGGTAGCAAACATGCAAAATATCTTACTGCTCCCTGCACTGACAACAATCGGCAAACTTTCCCACTGTTCCAAACAACTGGTTGCTTTGGCGTCATGCATACAGAATATGACGTCACGATTCCATTCATAATACTCCAAGTTTATATCCACCAAAAATCAATTAATCAAGAACTTTATAATCATGATTGTTTTATCAACTTCAAATTTCTATTGATGATAGTGCTTTGATTCAGATATGGGATGGTACAAGGCAGGTGTCAGCAATACATTGCGGTGGACGTTAAAATGTCATCCTCCTCTGTGTACATGGGTATTATAGGTATATATTATCTACTCAAATACAAGACGACTCGTGTATAAGACGACCCCCCAAATTGTAGATGGGTATTATAAGTATATATTATCTACACTTGAATTTTGAGATATTTTGAAATACACTTGTATTGCTTTCACCTTTATTATACTTAACATAATAATCTTACATTATTGCACTTAACATTACTGAATTAGTATTGGTATAAAGCAGTGCAACATTTGGGATACATTTACAAATCACAAAAAAAAACTTCCATTAATTTTTTGACCTGACAATGTTGAAGCAGAGTTTGACATTAACAAAAAATCATGCTGAGGAGATATCAGGGAATATAAAGTTGGAGACACTTACCGCTTGCCCGGTAGTTTTGGTTTGCACAGCCGTACCTAACCCGCCCTGGAACTGGTCTGGGTTCTGATTCGCATAAACTGCTCCCGCACTGAAATCACAACATTTTAAATAAACATGCTGTCTCAAGTAGTTTTATATGCATTTTAAGCCAATGAACACAAGGATACTTTTCCCCAAAAGTAAACAAGTGTATCTTAGCACATTAAATAAGCAGCTCTCAATAGAAAGCATAATCATCACAAATTTCCATCAAAACTGTAAAAAGGGAAATGGTTTTATATATTCAACCATTTTTACACTTAATATAGAGACATTATGACTGGGAAAGATAGTGGCATGGATCAAAACTGCAACAGTCAATCGCCAAAGGTTGATTTAATTTAATAGGGAAAATGATGGGCAGTGCATGGCGTTTCTAGAAACAGTGGATTTCAAGTCTATTTTGATGACGAATATCAGAAAAAGTATAAAGTTTTATCTACTGATGTCACTTAGACTTGTATGTACAGGGTTTAACAATAACACTGGCCCCAGTGGCCCTGAAAGGTTTTTGAACCTCTGGGCCAGTATGCCCATACCAAACATGAAGAGCCTAGGCCTTAAATTAAGAGAAAGAAGGGAAGGCGTGACATTGTTTATTTCCCATGTTTGAATACTTCATGTTGTCTGTCCATACCAAATATGAAGAGCATAGCCATGTAAGATTTTAACATGCTAACGGTCAGTCAATCAATAACAGCTGAACAGGCATTATGACAAGGCACTATCGCCATTTTATAGCATTAAACCTTACAAAATATTTCATTTTATGTAAATCACAAACCATCAAGAATGTTTTGATTGGACCACATTTTCATAATTAGAATGAAAATACTAATAAGACCTTGAGTAACCTAAAACTTATCCCATGCTTAATTAAATAACTAATAATAACCACAGTAACTCAAGCTCTATGCACAGCCTATTTGAACACATATTCATATAACACTTGATTCTGATTCTCAGGATGTTAGAATCATATTTCTAAATCATTTATTCCAGATCTCTCTATAATTATCCAAACAATTCTATAAACTGGTCAAAGTTATCTGTAATTATTCTAAAATATCTTTATTATGACTGTGGTCTAATGACCAGCTGCACTTGCCCTGTGGTTTCTTTACCATAACCAAAGTAAACACACCTATATATATTGTCCAGAATGACTACATGACAGGATACTTACCCCACTGAACCTTTACAATGATCAAAGGACTATGCGCTTACCTCACTGTACTGTTACAGTGATCAAAGGGCTGTCCTCTTACTTCACTGTACCGTTACAGTGATCAAAGGGCTGTCTTCTTACCTCACTGTACTGTTACAATGATCAAAGGGCTGTCCTCTTACCTCACTGTACTGTTACAGTGATCAAAGGGCTGTCCTCTTACCTCACTGTACTGTTACATTGATCAAAGGACTGTCCTCTTACCTCACTGTACTGTTACATTGATCAAAGGACTGTCCTCTTACCTCACTGTACTGTTATAATAATCAAAGGGCTGTCCTCTTACCTCACTGGACTGTTATAATAATCAAAGGACTGTCCTCTTACCTCACTGTACTGTTATAATAATCAAAGGGCTGTCCTCTTACCCCACTGTACTGGTACAATGCTCAAAGGGCTGTCCTCTTACCTCACTCAAAAAACTGTTCACTTCGTAATATGCAACTATGTCCACTCCTTAGATCAAAGAATGGCCTTGTCCCAACTGTACCTTTACTTAGATCAAAGGATGGCCTTGTCCCAACTGTACCTTTACTTAGATCAAAGGATGGCCTTGTCCCAACTGTACCTTTACTTAGATCAAAGGATGGCCTTGTCCCAACTGTACCTTTACTTAGATCAAAGGATGGCATTGTCCCAACTGTACCCTTACTTAGATCAAAGGATGACATTGTCCCAACTGTACTTTACTTAGATTAAAGGATAACATTGTCCCTACTGTACGTTTACTTAGATCAAAGGATGGCATTGTCCCAACTGTATCTTTACTTAGATTAAAGGATAACATTGTCCCTACTGTACCTTAAATTAGATCAAAGGATGGCATTGTCCCAACTGTACTTTACTTGGATCAAAGGATGACATTGTCCCAACTGTACTTTGCTTAGATCAAAGGATGGCATTGTCCCTACTGTACCTTTACTTAGATCAAAGGATTGCATTGTCCCAACTGTACCTTTGCTTTGATCAAAGGACTGTACACATACCCCATTGTATCTTTACTTTGATCAAAGGACTGCCTGGACTGGGCAAACATGTCAAATTCATCTTGAGGTTGTCCAGTGGCAGCTGTGGTGGAATTAAGTTGGCCCAGGGTGTTTGTAACATTTCCCTCTCCTACATCTGCAAATGACAATATTAAACTGGGTTAACTCAGGTACAATTAAAGTATGGAAGAATCGTTAATTGGAATCTGCTGGGTTAGTATCTGCTAATGTGATTTTCTCAATCTTAATGTAAGTAGAAAAAGCGATACATTTCATATAGTAAAGTAGATTAAAAGTAAAACTGATGACCTGATGAAGTTGAAATCTCAAAGAATGTATGCAAGTAAGTAAGTTGCACCAAACAAAACACACATATATATAACATTGCAATATATCAGTAAAAAATAATCACACTTCCTTCATACAAACAAAAGAAATATGTCGAGCTCAAAAGCTCATAAGATTTGCACATTGGCATATCAAGAAATATTCTTGTTACAAACAATTTTGGTCTATGAAATGCCAGCACAGCAACCGGTGACCTAGCCAACCTCACAATATGCGTGTGCAGAAGTATAAATTGGTGCTGCTCTATTATATCATGGTTGATTGACATCACTGACAATTAAAGAAGGTGCTCTGAGAATTGACAAGTTCAGTCCAGTAGACCAAAAACACACTCGCACATCTAATGATTTCAATATGTAATGTCCTGTGTTTCTCATAGATACACCCAATTATAGCACAAATAGTGCTGACTGTGCATTTAATGCAACATTATAATATTGACTGACAGGCTTCAAAATGAGCAAAAATCTTGGTCGTTAGCAGTACCACAGTACCATTACGAACAACTCATGTGCAAAACATATTGTCACGCAGAACTAACCATGTTTTCTGTGGGCTCCATTGCTACTAAGTTTCTCTTCAATGCGTCTTATGGGACACAAACATCTTTCCCACTATGTAACTAAAACTAGGTTTCACCAGTCAAATTTCAACACTTGTTGGTCAGAACTTAAATTATTTGAATTACATAGATTAAAAATTACATCTCAAAAAGGTAGAAATACAGTTGGCATGACAGGGTGAGCGAGCTGTGTGGTGGGCATATCACAGACAAACAGAAAGCCACAACTTACTCATTGCAGCTAAACGAAGATGAATATCATTACTATTTTGTGCAAATGGATATTGTGTTGTGGGTTGTGGCGCAGGTGATAAGTCGAGGTCTATGAGATTGCCAGTACTTGTGTCCGCAGCTGATTGCACCGGCGGTGGTGGCGGTAAATTCGGCCCACTGCTGCCTCGGATTGGCTGCAACATTCACACACATTTATAATCACCTCCATATGTACGGATAACTTATTGGCTGCAACATTCACACTCATTTATATATACCTCCATATGTACGGATAACTTATTGGCTGCGACATTCACATTGGCTGCAACATTCACACTCATTTATATACACCTCCATATGTAAGGATAACTTATTGGCTGTAACATTCACACTCATTTATATACACCTCCATATGTACGGATAATTTATTTTATTTATGTTTATAATTTAGAGAGATTTACAGCATCTCTATAGGAGAAGATAACTCACTAGTGTAGCTGCCTCCCCGGCTGCGGGCATTTGTCCAGTCTGCCCTGTTCTGTAACGCTCAAACCTCTCAAATCGTAGAAATACATTATTAAGATCATCATTTATTCGCAATAATTCCTCTGAAAGAAAAACAAAAAATTTATGAATAAAATAAAAAAATAATAGCTTCAGTGGTGCTTAAATCAATAACTCAATAATTTATAATGCAGATGTTTTTTTTTCATTTAAGTATATTTTTACAAACTATGCATATTTTTAGTATAAAATTGATGAGATAAAGAAGGAGTGGTATGATTGCCGACCTGTGACATCTTCATTCTGAACCTTATCAAGTAGCTCCACTATTCGCTGCTGCATCTGTCGGCAGGTTCTGTTCAGTTCCTACAATGTAGAATAAAGAGAAAAATCCTCTCAAAGACCTCCTTTGCTATTTTGCTGATATGTGTTTTTGTGGATGTCCCATGTATATTGGGAAAGTCTTGTGACAAAATCAGAAGAAAGGATGAGCTGCATTATTTTTACATTTTTTTTTAATGAATGCAAAAATCATCTGATATAAACTGCTGATCTTGTCCCAAGAACATTTTAACTTTAGTGCATTAAAGGACATAGACCTAAAATGTTTGGATAAAAAATTTATATCAATAATAGCAAAAATGAGAATTTTATCACCAAAATTATCACAAAATATTTCATTAACTCTAGATAACATAAAAACTTTAAAATTATTTTTTTCCCTCTCTGATTAAGAAGAGAATGCAATGTGCATGATAATAGATGATAGTCATAAATAAGAGACGAGTGAGACAGTAGTTTTATACCTGGAGAAGTTCTAAGTCTGCCACCTCCTCCTGTCCGGGTGTCATCTCTGTCAGCATCTCGCTGAACACCTTGCAGTTCTGCTGCACGATGTCTAGTTCACTACGTAGCTTGGCCAGCTGTTCTGCTGTCAGCGTGACAGGACCTGTGGCCATCACCATCTGACCTGGAGCTCGCTGACTACCCTGCTTAAACATCACCAACACTCGCATCTTAATCATCTCATATACTACTTTATATAATATCTTTAAGAATAGACATCTTCCATCATTTTTAGTATAAAGATAGCATAAATGTGTTAGTGATGCACATAATGATTTTCTATTACAGATAATGTTAAGTGTTTTATTTATTGTCCTTAAAGTTAGTGTCTTATTTACAAATTATCCTTGAGACTAAAGACAATTATCTAGATATTACAAGTATTGGTGAAGTAAGATTTTTTGCAATCCACATTTTCCCCCATTTCAGTTTTTGATTTAGGTAATAAATGTACAAGGAAAAAAAACACTCATGGCCGACAGTTGTGTGGTCACACAATACTTTCACATACACATATATATTATACTGCAGGGGAAGGAATTAAAATGTAAAATCTAGTATAACTATACATTTTCAGCAATTCGAAAGTAATAATCTGACAAAATGTTTAACCTCAGTCACATGCAATTTGGTACCGAGAAATATAATCAGCACTATTTAATCAAATTTATTGCATTCCATGAATTTGTTGCATTTTAAAACTCCACATCCAAAATGAAAAAAAATCCATCAATTATGTTTATTCATATTTCACTTGGTATTGTCAACAAACATATTCTTTGTCGGCATCATTGATTTTGTTGAGAATCTTATATTATCTTAATTAATTTGCTTACTACATTTATTTTGGTTTTACAAAAACTATTATTATCGCCATGATCACCAGATATCTAAACAGGATAAAATCTCATAAATTTGGTGCAGTTTAATTTGCCCTTCTATTTGCTACATAATAAAAATCATCCATATTTTCCTGATGAAAAATTTCAAACAAAAAAGATAGCCAATAAGATAAAAACATTGGCAAATCATATGCAATCAGAATTTTTTTTCCTGGGTGTTATTTTTTTTCTGAAAATTTTACTTTCTCAAAGAAAATCTCCTTACTTTCACCAAAATAATTCTCCAATTGTTAAATAAATAAAGGATCCGTCTATTATAGACATTGCAGTGACTTTTTTATATTTGTACACTTCCTGGTTATGACAAAATCTCTCTATATTTGGCCCTATCTCAGAAAAAAGTCAGTGTTTTTCTTGCACATGTTTGATAAATGTGCACACATATATAATTTAAGAAGGGGTCCGTTGTGAGCTGGATTTTCAATATTTCCACCATAGGCACTTCTTGTAAGTGTACGTATGTAGTTTAGCCAGTCTCGGACTGGTAAAAAAATGCTCATCTACTCTACTATTGTCTCTTCTGCAGTGATTGGTCAGCAAACTGGATGTGTGTAGGATAGTTGTAGTATGATAAATAGGATATCTTTATTGTTCTCATAAGTGGCTTTATGATTCTCACAAGTGGCTTTATGATTCTCACAAGTGGCTTTATGATTCTCACAAGTGTCTGCGGTTCCGCAAGGATGAATGTCCTTTTCAGAAGCAAACAAGTGGTACAACTGGGTTTTTATAGTTTTTTTCCCTTTCTTCCTCTTTCATAATAGTGAATTATATCAACAAAATATTCAGAATCGCCTCCCTTAAATTACTTGTACAGGGTTTTTATAGTTTTTTTCCCATTTCTTCCTCTTTCATAATAGTGAATTATATTGTCAACAAAATATTTAGAATCGCCTCCCTTAAGTTACTTGTACTCTTGAATTAAATATTCAAAATTTGGGTAAACAATCGTTGAGAGATGATATTGTCAAAAAAAAAATCTTTCACAATATCATGTTTCTTGTAGGTTGTGTGCTTCACTACTGGATCAATTATAGCATATCACATAAAGATACACTGAATATATGATTATATATATATACAACATTATGTAAAACATGCACATGTCAAGCTGAATCCCCACATACACAAAGGAAAGTGCCACTTCAGTTCAGTTATACAACTTGAATTATTTACTATCACAGATATTTCCTCTCTCCACATTGGCAGATTGTTCAAATGAATAAATTCTAGGCACCATGGCATATTCTCCTGGATGATGAGGGATTCATTCTGACATATGCTGTATGTACTACACTAAGAGTAAAGTGTGCTGTACCTCCTCCTCAGAGACCATATACTTTCCCTAGAAGAGAGAGCGGCAGTGATAGTCAACAAATGTTAGTGAAAGCCTAGCGTAGGTATGGCTTACTTCAGCAAGATTATTTAAATCAACTTAATCAAAATCATAACGGAAACAGAAGAAGTGAATAATTACATTACAACCAAGCTAACGTTATCAGTTTATTAGTATCAATATGAAATGAAACATATTATCATGTATGAAACCTATTATCATTAATAGTATGTGTCTAATCATAATAACATTAAATTGTCCAAAAAGAACTTATGATCTTATCCTGCAAAACTTTAAGCAATCTAATTTTTCAAAAGTTTTCATTCTCTAAACAGAACAATATTTAAAATAACTACATATCATGATCATAAAGTTCTCTTCGGATAAAATAATAATTACATGCACACAGATGTCAGCTAAATGATTAGGTCTTATTTGTCACTATCTGCAGGAGAGACTCAAGACTTACAGATCTGGGCTGGGTGGGCTGGGCGGGCTGGGTGGGAGCCCTCTGTGGGGTTCTGTTGATTTCCAGTGATTCATGTGTCTATATGTGTGGAAATCAAACAAAACAAACTTCTATAAAGAAAGAGTTGCATTCGCTAAATATTTTCCTGGTAAATGCTATACATGCAATACATTTTAGGAATATTTTTTTTTATAGTTTACTAGAAAATGATGAGAAAACATGCATAAAAAAGTTTATATAAATAATATGGGAAGCCAAAACCCATGCATAAAAACTTAATTTCAGTACACCATGTGATCTTAAATCTTCCATCATGAGAAAATATGCAATACATGGTGACAGATATTATGGGTGATGATCAGTGACTCACATCTCTGTAGATTTTTTTTTTTTAAATATCACACCACTTAAATCCAAAAACTTATCCAATGGAGTAACTTTCAGACCTTCCACACACATCTCTTTGATAAAATATGCATACATCAACATGGTCTAATATATTTTAGCTTTATTTCAAGACATCGAGGGAACTATAAGAGTTAAACAGAAAAATATCAATTGTCCAAAATGGCACAGCAAAGCTTTCAAAATCACTAACGTATAACATACCAGGTTATTTTCTAAACAAAATATGAACTGCTATTCATTACAGTTGCCGAGAAATTTGCTCGACAATTTTTTGTGGTCATAAAGTGGTCAGATGTATGTTGAATTTCACAATGTAAATGTCCAAATATCTGCGAGATATCATAGTATTTAAATATGATAAATGATGCATTTGATGATGTCATATTATGCAGGATTTGCACTCCTCTCTGGAGTCTTAGAGAGAATATGCCCAGAGTTCATGACTCTCAAAACACAAGCTCTACTACAGAGCAGAGCTAAAATAATGCACAAGTTTGTAAAATTCCAAAATAATAATATTGAAACACACAATCAGAACTCAAACGTAATGCATAAGATAAGAAGAAAGGTTTGTGATTGTCGGGTCTTTGTGTGGGTACTTACTCTGGCTGGTGTGTGGATGGGCGCCATCTTGTCCAGATCGGTCATGGGGAATTCAATGCCTTTTTTCTTCAGATCCATATAGACCTTCTCAACTTCTTTCAGCTCTGGCTGACCCTTGAATGCATCTGCCCATGTCTAGAATTAAGTCATAAATAAATACCATGTCGAAAAATCATTCCAATGTTGTTGATCAAAATTTTCATATATTAAAATCTTCTTGATCATTTTTTGTCATATATCAACCTAACATGACAAACTGATTTGTAATACCTAAATATAATTAAACAATGATTTAAAAGGGTCACATTTTTAAAGGCAACTCTTGTCTTTATTTAATGCAAATTGTAACATGAAGGTGAATGAAATAATTTGTATATGATAATTAGATTGCCACTGACACTCTTAATTACCAAAACCTTACCAGGCAAGCAGCAAGAAGCAATCAAGCCCAAACTCAAAGGAGAAAAGGCATGTACATGGCTAAAAGTTACTTGAGCTTCAAAAGAGAAATCTCAATTCAAATGCATGGCTTTGTCATGAGAAAATCATAAGCAGATATATTTTAAAGCAGGATATTTTTCCCAAAAAAATTCTAAAATTGTGTGTGATTGGAAGTTATTGGAACAGTGTGTATTGGCCTCTTTCTAAGCAAGGTTGTCTTCATGATTTTAAACATATGAAATATTGTTATTCTAATTGCTAACACAAATCAAATTTGAGTCGTCCAGATCGTACCTTTGATATTTACCTTCTTGTAATGAATGAATGAATGGTTGCTTTACTGCACATCAAAACAATGAGGTCATTCAGTGCCAAAAAGAGTAAAATTGAAACATAATATTGAATAGAAACAAAATGTAAATGTTAATACTTTATGTAGACAAGAATTTAACAATGATATATATTATTCTTGTAACTTGTAAATGTAATCATTCTGATTTTGAGATAAATGAACTCAGAGTCAAGAAATGTATGAGATATTTGTCAGAAATACATGCATTTTTAAATTTCTTGATGTTAACCATGTGAATGATATGTTTTAATATAAGGTGTTTGTTGCTTGTCCAGAATCGATTTAAACAATAATACAAAGTAAGATTGCGCAAAGAAATGATCCAATATTTCAGCTTTGTTTACCTGTCAGCCCAAAGACTTCGCTTTCTTGATGTAAGCTGTCTTGCCCAATGGAGTCACAATGTTTTACATATTCTTGCCTCATATATATTGTTAATTTTAGTATTAATAACTCAACCAGGCAGGAAACTATTGCTAAAAACTAATCTTCTTCATAATATAGAGGGTTATAAAATAAAATGGCGCATTTTAATTCTTTTCATACAAGCTAATCATTCCATCAATTTGACCCCGCACACATGCTTTGCTGGCATAAATAGATGTAACGATGTGGGAAGGGAAAAGAATGATATATCAGTGTTCAGATGGAAGTAGATATTTCAAACCACTGACCTTGACAAAGACACCCTTTGGCAAGGTCAGGGCATATTTTCATTTTTGAAATAAAATCAAGATATATCTTGACAAAAATGACAAAAAAATCAACAACATCATGAAAATATCCCGATGTAAAAAAGTAAGTATCAAATCTTTTGTTCTTTAAACTTTAGTATCCAAACTAAGGAACCCCGGTGTTATATTTTCAGCACAATATTTGAAGGATGGGACCTTGGTCTGGTCCAGACAGTGGGAATATTACCTGGATGAGGTTCAGTATTTTCTCCTGTACAACAGTGGGGGTTTCTTTCTGTGGTCCCTGATAAGTTCAGATAGAAAATTGTTGAAAAAGAAAGTGTCAAGACAATCAAACGTTCTTATAAAACATGCAAACATTATAATAAACCAGGATACACAGTAGAGTCTTGCCTGTCACCTGAGTTTGCTCACTCCCCGTATTCAACAGAGTAATGATCAAAATTTTGAGATGTATTTCTTCCACAACTTATACTTATCAGTCAGAGAAATAAACTCTGAAAAAAAGTATTTTTTCGTTGACTATTCACTGAAATAAAAAGTTTTGTTCCTGATATCTATAGCATTCATCAAATTAAATCATTTCACTAACTAGTCATCGGGATTCATAGACCAACCCATTATGTATGTTTTATCATTCATAATCACTGAATATTTTTTTCAAAACTTTTTTCAAAGTGTTCATTGAGGCATGACTGGTCACTGAAGGATGTAGTACATCACTGATACCAAAAACATTTGGCAAATGGTTTAATCTGACCAATATTGCCTACAAAATCTATCAAAGTCAAAGAATAGTGCAATAACAATGTTTTTTTTTCAATTTGTTCACTGAAGTGTGACTGGTCACTGAGGCATGACGTTTATTACTTATGCCAGTACCAATGATGACAGCTCTATCTAATAGCCACTGAGTTTAGCTCATTGCTTAAAATGATGACAGACAGACAGGTGGACAGACGGAAAGTGATATCTTTGTCTTACTGACAGCTATCACAGGCAAGACAAAAAAAGACATTTGGCATCTTTTTAGTTCAGTAAAAGACTACAAGCAGTTAGAACAGTAGACAATATGTAACAACACACATCCAAGATGCAAGATTCTATTTCTACAAGCAAACAAATCACGCTCACGATAATGCAAAGTGCTAACTAGGCCAGGAGTGCAGCCACTTGACCCACCTGTATGAGACTGAGTATCTTCTCTTGCACTATCTGCGGCGGCTCATTCTTGGGGCCTATCACCTTGATCAGTTCTGACATGAAGTCTTTGTGGGCAACCTGCAGATGGAAGCGTCTTCCGCAGTTCTTGACACATGTTTCCAAAACCTGTAACATCAACACACAGATATGATTCACTCTCATTTGCACAAAAAAAAATATATTTATATATATAAAAATTATCTGGAGAATGTCATGTTCAGATGGAAAAAATACAGAACATTTTGGGGTGGGCAAAATGCATGGCACCAATTCTAGTGCAATTTGTATCCCCGCCATAAACTCCAAACATAATGTATAAAGATATATGTGGCCATATGTGGCCATAATGTATCAAGATATATGTGGCCATATGTGGCCATAATGTAGAAAGATATATGTGGCCATATGTGGCCATATGTGGCCATATGTGGCCATAATGTACAAAGACTTTGTCTGGTATCAGCGCAATACAAATTTTTATTATTATTATATATTATTATTATTATTAAGATATATGTGGCCATATGTGGCCATAATGTATCAAGATATATGTGGCCATATGTGGCCATAATGTACAAAGATATATGTGGCTATATATATTAATGAGTGATATATGATATAAACTTACAGTGAGGGAGTACATAATGACCGCATAGTTCTTGCCAGCATTGGATGATAGTTTCTTCTTGATTGCCTTAGCTGCATCCTTGGGCCTGCATCAAGAAAAATTGAAAAAAAAAAAAAAATAATCATATTACAAAGATAATATCAATATGATTAATGCACCTATAAGACAAAGAGGTCTTATTTTCTGTTTAATCATTTTTTCACACATACTGATATATTACAAGAACTTACAGTGCAAGTTGTAAAAGCTTTACAAGAGCAAGAAGTGCTACATTTACAGAATTATTTGCTTACAGGCATTAACCCCTAACGGACGGGAAGGACGGCAACGTCCACCACCGGCAACGGACGGGAAGGACGTTGACGTCCCCATTGTTCTGGCTTGATGACGTCATTTGTAACATTCTGAAGGGCTGCAACTTGTTACAATGTAATCATGATAATGACGTCAGACTGACTGGATCATGAACTTTGACCCCAGCACTTCATTAAGCAAATTTAGTAACCATGGTTATAAATTTTATAAATTTAGTATGTGGATACACTAGTCCAGCCAAAAATTGGTTAGTCCCACCAATCAACAAATTTTAGATAGCCTAGTCCCTTAGGGGTTAAGTACCAGTCCTGCATTTTGGTATATTAAAAGTACATATACATGTACATGAACATCATCACATGATAGATTTTCATGGGGTAACAAGAAAAATATCCTGCAGGTTACACTATGTGTAGAGGTCATGTGACAGGTAAATTTTGTTTGTTTGGGGTTTTACATCACTTTCAACATTATTTTAGTTATTTCGTGATGAGACCTACTTGTAGCAGATATAGTGCTGTTTCAATGAATTGTCATGTCGCAGGTCCTTGACATGACAACCCACCCGGTCACAGATTTACAAGGACAACGGGTTAACCCTTAAGATACGGGCCTCAGGTCATATGGTAAATTATATCGTGAGTTCAATCTCAGCATGGCCGGGGATCGAATCCACGACCTTTGGATCACCACAGAGGAACTGGTGCTAATAAGCTGGCACTCTAACCAACTGTGCCCCGGCCCATGGCTATGTGACAGATAAGGCTGGGCAGCATGAACCCTGATCTAAGATGACGCACATATTAGGGTTGAGCTGCTTGACATTATTCTAACCTTATTCGATTGACAAAGCATATTGCCATTGTCCCTGAACGTCACTTTACCTCTCATTGCCTCTATGATAACAGTCCGCATAAAACTGATGCCAACCAAGGAGTGTGCTTCCAAAACTGGGTTATTAATCAGAGCCTTTTCCAAATAAGTTTACAGATATGTATCACTCAAAACAAACAATAGCTCGATATAAAAAGGCTAATACATTAATCACTCATTCATCATCTATATTATTTTTTTCAAAATTAGTGCACAATTCCATTAACAATTTATTGGAGAACTATTCATATTAAAATATTTCTTTTTTCATGATCAGGGACAATTTCACATGTTACTACAAGTCCATATGTGACGAGCATGCCAGATGTTCCATTACTATTCTACTATTTCTTCTATTACTATTCTGAGGATGATGTATGTTCAACCTGAGTTCAAAAACTCATATATTTTTTAGAAAATGACCACAAATGTATCTGATGGTTGTGGAATGCCAATTATTTGATAGATTCATTGCAACTATATAAATACATTATGGACCTTAAATAAATGTGTCATGTGTGCATACCATTATTATCCAAAATGTTCCCACATTTAACTTTAATCTACAAACATGGCACCTTGGAGCAATAGTATTTGAAACTAGATACCTTGTGACAAATGTCACAAAAGGTACTGTAATAATCTGTGGTGTCAATAATAATAGTATACATGGCTACAGCCAGAATCTGTAGTACTATATACATTGCACTGTTTGATACCGGACCTAATGACATAGGCCTTTTACTATGTGCTACCATCTGTTTAGTGTACTTGTTCGGACACATGACAGACAGAGCAATTACTAAGAAGTTGAGATGTTGGAAGTTACCTTCCAGTACCTATAACAATAATAATAATAAAAAGAAGAAAGAAAATGACTTTTCCTGTATAACATTCTATTATATTCTATTGACCTGAGTGATTATGTTTGGAGCAGAGAACAGGTGTGACAGTGTGATGACAGTGTGATGACAAGGTGTAATAGTAATACATTACAAACATGTAATGCCTCCAGCCATCTAATGCTCCTTAATGCAAGCATCTCTCATCATACCCAACATAACAACTATTCTGCTGCTGAATTATGAATTAACTATATTAACTAAGTACGTCCTACAAAAAAAGCATTGGTACTCCCTCAAGTCAAGGTGGTTAAGAACTAAAAATAAACATAATGCTGCCCATAGTCATTGATCATACACTTTGCTGTGTATTGTCTCTCAGTGTCTTCTACTTGAGCTCAACCAATAAGACACAAGTGCATGTTCAGAGAGGTTTCTATGTGTGAGCCATCAATAAGGACTTTTAATCTGGGACCTGTTGATGTAAAGGTCCAACTCAATTACCTTGGTCCCCGCCCTTAAATATACTTTTGACTAATTCAATTATTTAATGATATCAGTTTATAATATTTAATCGATCTTGTATTGACTTCAGGGCAATAGTATAAACCAAAGAAAAGAGGTGATCTCAATTATGATAAATGTAATCAAAATCTACACCATCTGAAAAAAGATATCCTCAGTCTATCTAATATTCTATGCTCACAATGTCTGTGGCAAAGTGCATGTTATAGAACTGTAAAATGACAATAGTCATTATGATATAGTTCCTCAGAATGCTAGCTTAGAATTCCTTTCAATCATATCTAAATTTACAAGACCACTGAAATACACATAATATGGAATACACAGTATATGCCTCAATGTCTGTGAACTTGTAACATTTTAAATACTGCACCTTTGCAAACAGTTCAAGTCAAATTGATTTATGAATCTAAACATGCAACTCTTTTCAGTATAAAATGGTAAAATAATCAATGAGACAAATTAGTGAATCACTGATGGTTGACAAGGCCTCCCGTACTGCTGTCATCATGTGTCACTATTCACAGTCTAAGCCTCCTGTACTGCTGTCATCATGTGTCACTATTCACAGTCTAAGCCTCCTGTACTGCTGCCATCATGTGTCACTATTCACAGTCTAAGCCTCCTGTACTGCTGTCATCATGTGTCACTATTCACAGTCTAAGCTTCCTGTACTGCTGCCATCATGTGTCACTATTCACAGTCTAAGCCTCCTGTACTGCTGCTATCATGTGTCACTATTCACAGTCTAAGCCTCCTGTACTGCTGCCATCATGTGTCACTATTCACAGTCTAAGCCCCCTGTACTGCTGCCATCATGTGTCACTATTCACAGTCTAAGCCTCCTGTACTGCTGCCATCATGTGTCACTATTCACAGTCTAAGCCTCCTGTACTGCTGTCATCATGTGTCACTATTCACAGTCTAAGCCTCCTGTACTGCTGCCATCATGTGTCACTATTCACAGTCTAAGCCTCCTGTACTGCTGTCATCATGTGTCACTATTCACAGTCTAAGCCTCCTGTACTGCTGTCATCATGTGTCACTATTCACAGTCTAAGCCTCCTGTACTGCTGTCATCATGTGTCACTATTCACAGTCTAAGCCTCCTGTACTGCTGTCATCATGTGTCACTATTCACAGTCTAAGCTTCCTGTACTGCTGTTGCCATGTGTCCTGTCTGTCTCATGTAATGTTCTTTCCTTAATCTGTCTCATCCTCATTTGGCACTCAGCCCCTTGTTTTGTCAATATCAAGCCATGGCCTGATGCAATCCTCTGTCCAAATTTGTCACCTAAGTCTCAACCTCATGCAGTGCTTAGTTCATTTTTTGTCATTATTCAGAGGCTTAGATTTATGTAGAGCCCTCTCTTATTCTAAACACCATTTAATCCAAATCAAATGATTTGCTCTGTCCATCATTTGGCCCTTTACATTTTATTCACAAGTCGTGCTCTCTCATTTGTCATATAACTGCAATATCAATTGAGACGGATTTAAACACTGAGAAGTATATGCTTATTTTCTGACATTTATTGACCTCCCCAGAGGTGAGGACAATCAATAATGGAAACTTGATGTTGGCGTACGCTGTGCGATTGGCTGGTGGGCATGTTGCCATGGTTACTCACCCCTCCTCTGTCTCGTTGATCATATCACATATCTCCATATTGAGGGCCCAGTTCTCCGAGGCCAGACTCCCATCAGTCGCTTGCTCTGTAAAACATGCCACAAAACAAACTGTTAGCATGGGTAGTGTTGAAAGCAGAATAACATGTGAAAGTATGCTAAATACTTCTGTAATTCAAAGAAAATTCAATTTCTGTTCAAAAAGAAACAGAAAGATGGGGCTGTGACGGGTAAATTTTCATGATGGGCAATCAATTTATCTATTTATTTATTTTTTGTTGTTGTAAAATTAATATAAATAAAGATTTGTATGTGTATTTGACAGATTATAAATACAATATAGCTATTTTTTATAAACCTGATATCATAAATAAATATGTTTCAGATGCTGTGCATGTTGTACCTGCATTTAAAATTCCTGATATAAAATCTGTTAGAACAGTTAATGCAGCTAAAAAAATGTCATTGTGTCATCAGAAAATCTAAATATTTTTTTTTAAATCAAAAATCTCATGAGAAATAGATCTATTATGAAATCCCATGAAAAAAAGATCCTGATATCACTCCATCCTACCAGTGAACAGTTAAGGAATCAATAGTTTCAAAAGAGAAAATGGAGTTTGATGGAATGAAAGAAAGTTCCCAACCTTACTACACCTCTAAAAAGGCAGATTTTTTTTTTTGGCTCTGTATCAAATATTAAGAACTGGGAAATATCTTAATAGCCTGTGACTTTATCTCAGACACAAGCAAAATAAACTTCAGTTTATATTTGTTGATATTTGTTGAATATATAGCCTATTTGGAACAAATATGATAAAATGTGATGGGGCAAACAAATCATACACAAAAATGTTGAAAGTCAAATCAATTGACAATTACTAGACATGATATACATCATAACTGCACCTTGTTTCATGATCTAAGTTTTGAAACGGCATTATAATTTATCTGTATATTGATATCATCTTTATGTTTATCATGTATTTCAATTTATTTTAAATATGTTAAATTTGTAAAGCAGCCAGCTCTGATAGGCTATTTTATTTTCCTGGCACCCTCTCCCTTATTTTATAATGATATCAATTGATGCAATGAATAAATAGTCTATGTTGATCTGTACATCATGGAAATATACTTCATCTCATAACTGATGACACAGTATCTTTTTGTGCTCTTCTGAAAGATCTATTATCCAAATTGAAAATCTTCAGTATCTAGCCCTCTCCTCTTGTGAAGTGTCATCATAAACATATAGACCGGGAGGTACGGGAGATTTATTTACCTGTCTGAGTGCAAAAGGTTTGAGGGTGGTTTCTAGCATGAAATTTTGTCTAGTTTTCAGAAATCCATTTCTTAAGTGCCACCAATGATGCGAACAGTGTGAAAAATTACGTTTTTTACCGTAAAGTCACAAAAATAAGAGATATTTACCCGAAAACTGATTTTATTTATATTTCCGTCAAAAATGACTCAATCTCTTCAATATTGGCATCAAAATGTTTGTATTGATGAGAACAATATGTTAAAAAATGTTAGAAATTTTTTTAAGAAAAAGTATATGCAAAAAAATGGCATAATATACCATTTTTCATATGAAAAATGGCAAAAAATGTCAAATATTTGTTAAGAAGTTTGTCTGAAACTACTTTATTATGTGTATGCAAATGATTTTAAGATTTTTTCCAACTCAGAATTTTGTCTAGTTTCTGAAAATAATTTTCTTAACTCGGTCAGATGATGCGTTCAAGTAAAAAATAACGTTTTTTATCGTTAAGTCAAAAATAGTAGGTTCTTCACCCGAAAACAGGTTTTATCCATATTTCCGTCAAAAATGGTATAATCTCTTCCATATTGGTATCAAAATGTTTGTATTAATTAGTAGAATATGATAAAAATGTTAACAAATATCAATAGATAAAGTATATATACATTAATGTGACATAATATATCTTTTATATATATCTGAATAGTAAAAAAACATCATATTTACTAGTATGTAGACAAGAGTTTTATTTACATTTACATAAGGTGTTTTTGATATCACATATCAATCATGGCTGTGTTTTTGTTAGATTCATATGCATATTACTATGACACCAAATATCAACAATGCAGAGGTTATATCTCATTTGATATGTTCTAAATACTAAATAGTAATCATTTCCCATTGCAATACATATCTAGTATGAAAGTTTATTTCTATTAGCATGACATATTAATGGCTTCAACATTAGCCATTTGATTAGAACATTTAATTATTATGTACCTTCCTAGTTCTCATCTTCAGATTCATCTGATGAGGAGCAGTAGTTCTGATTCTGCTCTGGCTCCTCTGGCTCCTCTGGACTGTCTGTGTCATTGACATGTTCACTGACACACTGTGGCAGTTCATCTCCCTCAAACCACACAAGTTGATACTGTCCATCCTCAATTTTCCATCCATGGTTGACTGGATTCCAGCTGCATGGTTGAATGTGGAGAGAGCCTTTCCACATGGCAGCCACAAAGTTTGCTCTCTTCACCTTCTGGACCAACACTGGCTGTGATGGAGGGAACCCACTTGGCTCAACCTTCTTGATCTTGGACAATGGCTGTGCCTGACGACTGGGCGAGAACTTGTCATGGAACATCACATGCCTGGCCTCGTTCACACTTGATAGACGAGGCTTGCCATACATAGCACAGACATATCTCTCCATTTGTTTATGGAGCTCTTGAGAGACAGACTCTGACTCTCCCAGTTGTCCAAATGCCTCCATGAAAACGTCACTCTGCTCCATCTTGGCCAGTGGTCTCAACTTGGCTTTTCTAACAAATGCTGCTGTGTAGTCTGACCCTGTAAATGCATGGAAGCCTGGCAGAGCTTTGCACAGTGCTGGCCCAAGGTTCTCTGCAAGTGATGTCACATCCACATAGCGTCTTGTATTGTTGCTGCTTTTTCCAATATCAAGCCATATATGGAGGGGTAGCTTTGAGGCCAGTGCAAGCATGATAATGAGGATGTCTGTGTCATCACAGCGAACTGTGACATTTGTGTCCCTGTCATTTTCTGCAACATGCTTCAGATGCCATGCCAGACGTGTGTCAGCCTCGTCATGATCACACTTGAGGGATGGACAGTCTTGCCGGGTCACATTTCCACTTGCAGATGTGAACTCCCAGGCTTGGTCCTCCAGGCCAGCATAAAGTGTATGCTGGTTCAAAAGATCAGCATGTTCTTTCCTTTGCCAGTCATTTATCAGAAAGTGGAGCAATGACTTCTTGTATTTACCAATCTTCAACAAGTCTTGAAATTCTCTTGGGACCTTCTGGCTAGGACCAGTGATGACATATTCTGCATCCGCCTCTGTATTGCCTTGTCCTCGGTCGGCATGTTCCATATCTTTGATGCTGGGAGCATCCCTGTAGGCATCACACACAAAGTCCACTCTAATTGTGGTAATGATTCTCTTCAGGATTGCTGTGGATAGGTCTCCATATGTACTGTGTGATCCTACCATGCTCTGCAGCACAAATATTGCATCATACAAAGAGGCTTGCACTGTTGCAGGAGGCTGTGTGTCCACTCTATTGACCAGACCATGCATGAATTTGGATTTTTCCGTCTTGTGCCTGGTCCAAATCTTGATTGACTGATAGGTAGAGAAGTCTGCTAAAGAGGTCTCTTGTTCCAGTCAGCTCTAAGATGCATCTGTCTTTTTGGGGAAGTTTCACTTTCATGGCTGCTGAGGCAAAGTTCTCTACCTTCCTCCTTTTTATTGGCCTCATGAATCTTTTGGGATCTTGAAAACATTCCTTTCGAAATTCCCCACACCACTGATCACCTTTTTCCCTGCAGCAGAGAAGGTCTTGTGTTACACTCTCTTTGGCAGCTTTACCTGATGTCAGGCAAAATAGTCTGTTCTCATTCCTGTCAAAGGGATTCAGTGTGTCCTTGATGTGGTCTATGACCTGAGTGAGATCTTTGTTATCTCTTTCTATTCTGTGACTCTTTCTCTCTTGTGAACAGTCCTCCTTTTGCTTCAGTCCAGCCATATCCAGCAGAATGCTCATTACCTCACTTCTAGCTGCATGAGCAACAGTCCACCTCCTCCTAGACTCCTCTGAGTTGCAGAAAGCAGTAATCCCACTCTTCCTTGAGGCAGCATCAACATTTATTGTGCTCTCCAATGTCTGGTCGACTGGCAGTCTGGCAAAAGACTTTGTGGTTCTTTTCACTGCGAGAGCTCCTGATGCCAGAGAATCATGAATTCCAGGGTGGGTTCTCTCCATGTTCAGCAGGTTGAGGTGGAAAAGCACTCCATACCTATTTGCCATGAAGAAGACAGAGCACATCTCTCCCAGACAATACACATAGAGCTCAACATTGTTTGTCCTTGTTGCTCTGCTGAAGAGTAGGTATAGTTCCACCAAGTCAACATATATGATCCAGAACTTGGCATTGGCTCCATGTTCTCCCTGCCGTGTGAGCTCTGTGTACTCATCATATGCTTTCATCAAGTCATTGAAACATCTGGTCTTCTCATGGAGGCATTTGGACAACTGGGAGAGTCAGAGTCTGTCTCTCAAGAGCTCCATAAACAAATGGAGAGATATGTCTGTGCTATGTATGGCAAGCCTCGTCTATCAAGTGTGAACGAGGCCAGGCATGTGATGTTCCATGACAAGTTCTCGCCCAGTCGTCAGGCACAGCCATTGTCCAAGATCAAGAAGGTTGAGCCAAGTGGGTTCCCTCCATCACAGCCAGTGTTGGTCCAGAAGGTGAAGAGAGCAAACTTTGTGGCTGCCATGTGGAAAGGCTCTCTCCACATTCAACCATGCAGCTGGAATCCAGTCAACCATGGATGGAAAATTGAGGATGGACAGTATCAACTTGTGTGGTTTGAGGGAGATGAACTGCCACAGTGTGTCAGTGAACATGTCAATGACACAGACAGTCCAGAGGAGCCAGAGGAGCCAGAGCAGAATCAGAACTACTGCTCCTCATCAGATGAATCTGAAGATGAGAACTAGGAAGGTACATAATAATTAAATGTTCTAATCAAATGGCTAATGTTGAAGCCATTAATATGTCATGCTAATAGAAATAAACTTTCATACTAGATATGTATTGCAATGGGAAATGATTACTATTTAGTATTTAGAACATATCAAATGTGATATAACCATTGTTGATATTTGGTGTCATAGTAATATGCATATGAATCTAACAAAAACACAGCCATGATTGATGTGTGATATCAAAAACACCTTATGTAAATGTAAATAAAACTCTTGTCTACATACTAGTAAATATGATGTTTTTTTACTATTCAGATATATATAAAAGATATATTATGTCACATTAATGTATATATACTTTATCTATTGATATTTGTTAACATTTTTATCATATTCTACTAATTAATACAAACATTTTGATACCAATATGGAAGAGATTATACCATTTTTGACGGAAATATGGATAAAACCTGTTTTCGGGTGAAGAACCTACTATTTTTGACTTAACGATAAAAAACGTTATTTTTTACTTGAACGCATCATCTGACCGAGTTAAGAAAATTATTTTCAGAAACTAGACAAAATTCTGAGTTGGAAAAAATCTTAAAATCATTTGCATACACATAATAAAGTAGTTTCAGACAAACTTCTTAACAAATATTTGACATTTTTTGCCATTTTTCATATGAAAAATGGTATATTATGCCATTTTTTTGCATATACTTTTTCTTAAAAAAATTTCTAACATTTTTTAACATATTGTTCTCATCAATACAAACATTTTGATGCCAATATTGAAGAGATTGAGTCATTTTTGACGGAAATATAAATAAAATCAGTTTTCGGGTAAATATCTCTTATTTTTGTGACTTTACGGTAAAAAACGTAATTTTTCACACTGTTCGCATCATTGGTGGCACTTAAGAAATGGATTTCTGAAAACTAGACAAAATTTCATGCTAGAAACCACCCTCAAACCTTTTGCACTCAGACAGGTAAATAAATCTCCCGTACCTCCCGGTCTAATACAGAAAGGTGAAATAGCATCATGGAATAATATAATAACATTATCAAAGACACTGCTTATTGATTAGTATCAGAATTAAGCTAATCAGTGCTGAAGGTGGGGTGACAAAGAGTACATGTTACTTGTCTCTGAAGCATTGCAGGTCAGATACACCACAAACTCAAATGCCATTGAGCTCAATTTCTGTTTATATCAAATAAAGAGATTTTTTAGGCATTATGTTAATATTATGTCGCCTTTGACCAATTGGGGTGTAATACATGTAATGATTGTTATCTTAGGTGCAACAAAAACTATTACAAGCTAATTTCATTGGGTCAGTTTCAAGTTCTGTCTGGTTCCATTCCGGCTTCTTTTTTATCAGAACTGTTAATGTTTGACTTTCCATCCAAATCATATCTTAATTTGATGCATCCCTCTTTCAGGTGCTAAGCACCAATTATGCAAAAAATTAATTAGCGTACAGTCAAGTAAATACCATGCCATAAATAAGTATCATATAATGAACTGAAAAGGCGATACATGACACTGGAGAAAGCAATTTGTGGACAGCTCTCTTTCAGCACCAAGCAGCATATGAAACTCTCTGTAACCTCCAAGTAGGCTAGCACTGCTTGACATCATTCCTGCACTTTTCAACGTGCAATCATGTCTTTGATGACGTCATAAATGGAAGGGTAGCTTAAAAGGGAAGTTATTAATTCATTCTTGTCCAGATAGATACAGGCCCTTATTGAAATGTATCAATCCAAGAAAAGGATATTGACATGTCAGTTTCCTTAACATGTGTGGCCGCAATAGCTCAATTCATACAGCATTTGCCATGACGCCAAAGGATCTGAATCCCAGCCAGTTACTATCAAGCCCTATGAGCAGAAAATGTCTGGAATCAGGGCTATATAACTGATACCTCCTTTTTTTCCACCTTTTTTAATAGGCAAATATATATCTTGCACATTTATGATGTCGACACATTTTTATAGATAGAATATTAATCCATGTGTTTACGGATGTGATTCTCACACCATTGTGCAATTAAAAAAACACCTCCGATGACATATGACTCTTAATTCATTATGTCTGTAAATATTTTGATCAGCTCTATTAGCATGCAAAATTTGACAAATATGTTATCTTGTCTTTCAAAGGTATTGTATTAAGCATTAATCCTATTATTTGGTGTATTGAAAGCTTAACAACAAATAAACATTATGACAAATTAAGTTTTTCAGAGAGTAATAAGATAATTCAGTTACTCTAAGACATAGAAGTTGCACTCCCAATCAGAGATCTGTCTCAGCCATCAGCTACATGTGATAGGCAAACACAGGTAGCATGAACTTTCTTTAACCTCAGATAAGGTTCAAATTAGGGTAGCACTGTTTTTCACATCATTCTGGCACTATTCAAAAGACAATACCTTTCATGGCATCATAAGCATATTGCCATACTCTTTTTGTGTCATTTTACCTTTCAGAGCTCTATGATAACATTACATATAAAAATGATGGCAAGAAAGAAATGTGCGTTCTGAAGGGGGCATTTAATTAGGTTCAAATTTAAATGGGTTTTCCAGACATTTAATGGAGCACTTCTCTGCAAAATGGTAATAGAAAATAACATAGAAAGTAAAATACATTTATCACCATTTAATATTTTTTCTAAATCAGTGCATAATTCCTTTAAATAGTGATAAAAAAGAGTGAAATGATGCCAAATTCTACCCTCTAATTAGCTAATATTACCATGTAAAATCAAACCTAGTATTTGGGATTCTATTTGACATACCAATCATTTAGATACCTAAATCAATAACAATTATGTGTTGATAAACAATGACAGGTAAATATCCCCTCTACCACATGAAAAAAAAAACATCATCGAATCAATGGAATTTTATATGTATACAGGAAGAGAAATGTTTATTCTGATGTTTTATTGCCTCTTTTTATGCTTTGAGCAAGCTGCACATATGTGCATTATGATCTAAATATACCAAGATCAATCATTATATAAAAAGGTGCACTTCTGGTCCTACAAACTAATGATTAAAAATCTGAGCTTATTATTCAATATCGGAATCATGCCAATATGCAGCATATTTCTTTGTCCAAGACTTAATCATGTGGCTGAATCACCAGTTTCATCTCATAAATATAATGATATAATAACAATTGATATCCTAATTGATAAACCTTCATATGCAATATTATTTCACTGTGAAAATATCTTAATTGGATAAATTCTATGTGACCCCTATTTTAATATGTCTGGACATGCTGTAAGATCCCTTTATTTCCTTGACCTGCTATTATCCCTTACTTCTAACAACTAAATTAAAGGTCCAATTGAACTTACAAATAGAGGAATGACTGTCTGGTGCAGAGTTAGTAAACAAAGACAGGTAAAAGTTCATGCTAAGGTCATCAATACTGAATATTTCTACTGCCACTGATACACTGTGCTGTGAGAGGCAAAAAGATGGTGATCAAGGTATCTAAGGATCAAGGGCAAATACAGGGCCATTTCAGCTGCTCTAATTGTTTGATAAAATTAATTTGATATTAGCTGAATAAATGGAGGAATGTTACACAACTAATACAATTGGTTATGCAACTAACATTGCTAACATGGGTTACCCATCTGACAAAGGTGGAGATATATTACATATCTGAAACTTCTGAGGATGTGTTTAATATTTGGGTAGGGGATGGTCAGTTTTTTTTCCATTAATCTTTTTTTTTTACCTCCTAAAGAAATTTCTTACTTGATATATCTTCAATAAAAAATGGAACCTATTCCTAAACAGGAAAAGATGGTGTTCCAAGTGTAACACAGAATGTTAAGAAAACAAAAGAGCATGAACAGAATTAAATATTTTAAAAAAGAAACTCCCCAAAAATGTAGAAAAAACAACAACAAAAAAACAGCAAGCAAAATAAATTTCAATTTCAAATTAGGCAAAGACACACACTCCACAAAGACACACAATCCACTTCCTGGGGGAAATTGTTCAAACCATATTGACCACAGAAAAAAAAACAATTTACAATCCACAGGAAATGACATCTTCCCCATGATCATACCAATCACAAAATAACACAGATAGTTCCTTTTTGCTAAACAATGCCATTCAGCAAAAAAGGAACCATCTGTGTCAAAAAATTGTTTTTTTTTTCATATATTGATATCTCAGGTGTTTTGAATGCCAAAATTAAATTTTGAAAACAAAATATTGAAAAATGAATATATACAATTTAAGACAATGGTATATTTTATGAAAGTAATATTGAATTCCTACCGGACAACCGGAAATAGGACTTATTTAAGGAGGCACAATGTTGATGATGGCACAAAAATTTCATTAAAAATAATAGCTCATTTCATCTCTTGTTACATCTCCATGTCAGGCTAAAATTTAAGTTGAAGTTGCAAGTGGGTAATAGTTAAAAAAAGTAAAAAGGGTGATAGTGAAGTTGGATATATATTATATCTCAGTGAGTAAAAAAAACTTCACTGCTGACAGACCATTTGACAGTTCCCATTGGTTACTTCCTCTTATATATACTTCAGTACAATTGAAAATGGTAAAATAACCAAAAAAATGGAAGCTGACATACATCAAACAACTTCAATGAAAAAAAACAACTTGATTTTCAACTTCTGTGATCCAACAGGTGTCTGTATTTTTATGTGGTATATTGCAAGCAGCCGTATCCCACATCAAGGACATATATTTTTGGTTCTCCAAATTATCACATTCAAAAATAGATTATTATTTCTTATTAGATTTATTACATTTTGGTCTTAGACCTCATGGTCAATTAGTGCTTTCTCTCTAAGCATCTTGCAGAAACGATTTGCTCTGCCAATACCATATCCCAGGTAGCATTTGACATATATTCATGAGCCAACCTGTTTCTCATTCCCCTGCAGGGTTCCCATACAGACTGGTCAAGCTCACCAGATATCAGGTTAAATTTTGTGACCCTCTCATGCTGTCCAATCATTTCTTATGGTGCCCAATATGTCATGGCAGGATCCCTGGTACAGATTTTTGATAGGCAAGTTTTCCCTAGACACACATTAGCATGGTGGAAAATAGGTCACAAATGTATCATGTTTGCAGCTGATGTGGTAACTCTGAATATGTATGCTGTGAAGGGAATACATTACAATTTTTGCAGCAAGTGCATGTAAAGAAAAAAAATCATTTTGGGACCTTGAGAAAAACAGAAAAAAACAGTTTTGGGTACAAAATAAAAAATGTTTGAAACTTTTGTTTACTCCGGTGACCCATGCTTGCATGTCTACAAAGTCCACTCTAGTAGTGAGAATTGCATTATCTGCATAAACAAGAAAAAGTGGTGCTCCACATGTAACACGGATGCGAAAAAATTATCAAACAAAACAAAACAAAACAAAAATTACAATAAACAAAACAAAAATTACAACAAACAAAACAAAACTTTAAATAAACAACCAAATACATTTAAACACAAACGATCATTACAAACTAATGGGGTAGTTGAAATTCTTTTTATTCATCTTTTAAAAACATTTAATTTGGTATATGAACGAATTTTTCAGCACAACTTTATGCAAAGATGTATGTTTTCAGGATCGATTACGTAAGTTGCTCTATTATCGCTCAGGCGCTATCGCAAATTATCGATATCAGACTTTTGCATGTTATTTCTGTTCTAATTGTCCGATTTACACCAAAATTTTAACTAAACTTACTGAAAATTCATTGTTCTAGCGATTGGGAAGCATTTCCAAGCAATCTAAAGGGATAATTTTGTGCAGCGATGGGCGATGACGATGTTGTCATTTCGGCGGGATGCCTATTGGCTTTGCCGAGCAGGTATTCATACGCCGAATACTAGACTGGTCCCCTACCGAT
Source organism: Amphiduros pacificus (assembly GCA_949316495.1). Classification (NCBI taxonomy): domain Eukaryota; kingdom Metazoa; phylum Annelida; class Polychaeta; order Phyllodocida; family Hesionidae; genus Amphiduros; species Amphiduros pacificus. Next base: position 49,544,495 of record OX439002.1, on the reverse strand, counting down.
TGTCAAGAAATGAGGGTGGCACCAGTCGAATCTATCGCATGCACACGGCGAACACTCCACAGTGGCGTCAGTTGCTTTAACAATAATGACCACAGAAAAAACCGAATCACAAACCACAGGAAATGAATACGCATTTCCCATGATCGTACCGATCACAGAATAACACAGATAGTTCCTTTTTTTGACAAGCATTGCCTGTCGGCAATGCTTGTCAAAAAAGGAACCATCCGTGTTACAAAAAAATGTGTGTCTTTCAATATGGTGTTATTGAAATTCAACATATTGAATACCAATACAGCCCCATGCACAATTCTCTCATACCACTACCCTTTGAATAGTACTAGAATGTCATAAAAATACTGCTTCCCCACTTAGAGCTTAAGCTTGGGCCAAGATACTGGTTTTTTCCATCTTGAACAGCTGACACCTAAAGAAGTTGTATCCTAAGTTGTATAATTCTCTTTCTATTGACTTTGTTTCCAATTTAAGTTGAAATAAACTTTCCCTGATTATATGCTAACTAAAAGTAATATTTGTGAATTTGGTTTATAGCACTACTCTCATTTGCTTCAGGCTCACTATCATAACCTCCATCCATTTTATGTGATTAATTTAGCTTGAATATATCAAATTCATCACTTGTCCTTTGCAGACATGGCTTGGCTTATCGATCATAAAACCAGATATACATGACATCATTCTACTTGGTGAAATATAAAATGATGTCATGATGTATCAAGTGACTCCTATTGGTATGTATACTGAGGAGGGGCGTGGCTTAAAATGAAGTCATAACAGTGTTATTAGGGCATGGCAGACTCTTTCATTCTTATTCTTTCTAATAATTGTCTGAAATGTTTATGAACATGTCAAATGAGTGGAAGACATGACTCATGAGTGAAAGTTGGATCACAGACTGATCTCCCCATTATATGAAACATAAACTTGAAATCAATAAGTTCGCTCTCTCTTCCCTGCTACTGTTTCTAAGGACACTTCTTGCAAGTCAGTCTCTCACTGGTTGACAGGAATGCCAGTGCAATTCCGAATTAGACCTACCAGATTGCCAACATTGGCATATTCGGCTACCGAAAATAGATGGACATTAAAAACCAATGGCTATGCCATTCCAGAGGCTCAGAAATCCTTTCTGAACGAACGGTCCTATGCTTATGAATAACCTTGAGGTTTTTTTTCATGTAGCCATGATACACTGTATTTTATGCATCTGACAGTCCAGCTATCTGACAGTGGAAATATGAATTGTGACATGGCAAAAAAACAAATCAAAACAAACAGGAAATCAAAAGACTGTTATTGTAATAATATAGTTTGTGACACCATATGCTATTAACGTGACACTCTTTAATGAGACTATATCAATCCTCGCGGTTTATTTTCAACTATCACAAATTTAATATGGTAAAGTTTGGAATATTTGACAGGTGATATGGCATTTTTCTGTCTTTTTTGTTTGTTGACTTTTGAGTTCAACTGGGGGTCGCCCCAATACACACTAGCTTGCAAGCATCAGTGTGAAGAAAATTGTCCAATTTTCTTGAAATTTAAAAGAACACATGTCGCAGATTGCAACATAAAAACATGTCACAATTCCTACCTATGAGCTGGCCGACGGGAGTAGAAAATGGATTGCCTCCAAATAACGCTGCCATCTTGGTCTTAGTTTCTGCCGGAAGTCACAATAAAAATGACGTCATTTTGATCACTCTCACAAATTTTCTTATTAAAGCCACTTACACATATATTATGAAAAATTAATACAAAATGAATTGTTTGATGAAGAAATCAATATTATTTATGGCATTTTTCGTAGAACCTGGAATAATTTTGACTGAAAGGCTCATGGGTATTGTCGTTACCCTGGATACGAGGCGCCATATTTGTACACTATCTTTTCTGTCATCCCAAATTTTGTGAAAATCTAGGTGAGAATTTAAGTTTAACGTGCTAATTACTTCATTGGTCATGTTTTGTAGATAAAAAATATAAGGTATATAATTTTTATTATTTAATCTATATGTTTTGTAATGTGTTTATAAACGCAATGTAATGAAAACAGTAGAATGCTGGGGATGTTTACATACAAATGACACATGGTCATTCACGCATTTGATTTTGAAAATGAAAGGCGACACTGACAGTCAAATGTTGTGCATGAGTGGCAGTGGAATCTACATCTGTAAATTACTCAGCAAAATATGTGGCAAACCACAGAGAGTGCAAGATAGCACAAGGATATACAGCTGGACATTCTAGCTGATGACATTAGCATGGACAGCATTTCAATAGGCCGATTGCCGATCTCCATGTTGTTGTTTTTTCCCCATTGAAAAGTACACACCGGAACTGTACAACTTTACCGGAACCAGATCTGTACAACTCCACTATATTTAATCATTGGTCGGAGAGACTGGCAGGGGGCCTATGCAAGATGGGCAAGATGGCCGTTACTGAATGATGTTTAACCCAAGACACCATTGCTTTACCCTTTCAATCCAGTATTGTGGGTCACACAAGGAAAGAGCAAAGTAGAATGAAGCACAAGAGATGGCTATGGTATCTAGTTTAACCCTAACAGACAGGGAAGGACATTGACGTCCACCACCAGTAACGGATGGGAGGGACGTTGACGTTCCTGTTGTACTGGCTCAATGATGTCATATTGTAAAATTCCCTTGGGCAACAACTTGTTACAATGTAATTATGATAATGATTTTAGACAGTTTGGATCATGAACCTTTGACCCCACTCCCCAACACCCCATTCAAGCATATGGAATAACCATGGTTATAAATTTTATCAATTAAGTATGTAGATACACTAGTCCAGAAAAAAATGGTTAGTCCAGCCAATCAACAAAATTTAGATAGCCCAGTCTGTTTCCAATGTAGTTAATCAGGGGAGGTTATTCCTTCTCAAACCTATCTGAACCATAACTTCATTATATCATCATCACCGATGGATGATGATGATATAATGTTGATTTTTTTCTTTATTCAGTTTTGCCAAGAATGACATCATCACACATTATTTCGGCTACACCACATTGCTTAAGTAAAGTAGAAACTCAAGAATACTCCAGTGTGGTATCAATTGAAAAAACCTAAATGACCAAAAAAAAAAGAAAAAAGATTTACATACCCACAGGAAATGACTACTCCTGTATGATACCAATCACAGAGTAGACCCTTTTAACACTCTGGCCTTGCCGAAAGCAAATATACTAGGGCTGGCCATAAATGATTTCCTCTTCTATCTGTATTTTCCACAAATAAGATTTAATGTAAATTTGGCTCAATGCCAAGAATATAATCTTATTTTATTATAGCTGTTTATCAAACCCTTTAACCTTCTGTCAGTAAGGAAGAGTTGAGCTGCAGGTTTATAATTATCTTGCAGTATTGCTCTACAAAATAAATCAATTATCAAAATTTTGATAAATAAAAACCAGTAGTCATTGCCAAGATAAACATGTTGAAATTTCAAATGTCATGAAAGAGTATACAAAGATATTTGGACCTTCGAAAAATTCCCAGGAATAATGGTCACAGAAACATTTAATTTGACTCCATCTACAGCAAAATGCACAATATATCAAGTTGCCTTAACCATATTTTAAAATTTTGCTGTGCAACTCATAAAGAAATTCATATGCAATGTATCCCTGAAGAAATAAGTCAGATTTATACATGTCTTTCAATATTTTACAATTTTTTCTGTATATTGTTTGCAGAGAAACACTTGATATCAAAGAGCCATCAAGATGAGTCGTTTGTACGACACTGTGGAGCCCAGTGTGATTGATGAGGACATGCTTCAGAAAGCAGTCGAGGAACAAGGTCCAAAGGAAGAGGCAGGACGAATAGCAAAGGCAGATGGCATAGACTTTGCCGATGTATTGTCCCTCCGACTTGATTTCAAAAGTGAGACAGGAAATATTTCTGATTTTTCCTTTTTGATAATGTTATCTTGATACATTTTAAGGGTATGATTGATAATTTAAAGAACATTGATATCACACATGTTGATATTAAATTTGTTGTTAGGATAATTATCATGTTTTTACCTAAATTTTCGGTGTCTCTTATCATCTTGGTAAGCCCACATGAAAATGTATCATTGTGAAAATAGTATTATTTTTTATTCATTTGCAGACATTTTGAAGGTGGATAACCTATGGTGCTTTTCAAGTCTTGTGAAACTTCAACTTGACAACAACATTATTGAAAAAATTGAGGGGCTTGAAACACTTACCAATTTGGTGTGGCTAGGTAAAATAATTACATACCGTTTTACATGATAATAAAACAGTTTTCCTGAGTGTGATTTAATGGATTTTGGATTATTGAGTGGATAAGGTTTCTTGGTATTTATTATCTACGGCATACATGGATGATTTTTCAGAAATCAACATTTAAATAGGTAATGCCATCAGTTAACCAAGAAAATATATGAATCCAGTTTAATTTTGCTTCTGCATTTTGCATTCCAGATCTGTCATTTAATAATATAGAGGTAATTGAGGGTTTGGAAAAACTAAAAAAGTTAGAAGACCTCACTCTATACAGCAATAGAATATCACGCATAGAAAACATGGACTCTCTGACAAATTTACATGTTTTTTCTATTGGAAACAATGTTGTACAAGATCTAGACAATGTAAGTATATTCTTCTGTTACAAGTTCAACAATGTACAATGTATATTTTACTCAATGAAATTGAAGGCATTGATTTGCATCGTAAAAATTTTTTATTTGACTGCTTTTTCTTGTAGATTTTATATTTACGACAATTCAAGAAATTGCAGACATTGAATGTTAATGGAAATCCCATTAGTGAACAGGAAAATTACAAATCATATGTTATTGCACATATGCCTTCCTTGGAATATCTTGACTACAGACTGATTGACAGCAATCTGGTGAGACAATATTTTTGATATTCTTTACAAGTACATTTTAAATTTGGTTGGCATTTGTTAAACAAAGTTTATTATTAGATTCAAATAAATTTGATGGTAGAACTATCACGAATGAGTTTTGTGGTGGAAAAACGTAGAATATTTTAATAAAGAGCAGCCTTGATTAATAAAGATGGATGATTAAGCCAATAGGGTCTGAACTGATTGGCAAGTGAATATATTTCTGGGGGAATTTTATTTTAAAAAGCTATATTATTTAATTTACTTTGTAATCTGTATTTTTCTGACATGCTTTCCAGAGAACAGCAGCCAGAGAAAGATATGAGATCTCCATACAGGAAATTGAGCATGATGAGAGGCAGGCACAACTGAAAGCTGAAGAAAATGCTGTCAAAGAGAAAGAACATGATCTGCATCGGGTAAATTAACAAAACATGATTCAGCATCAATTTGATTTCACCCATTTGTAAAAAGATTTTGAAATCAGTTCTGGCACTTTATTCATACTTTGTTACCATTGAACTTCCATTACGGTAGTTAACATGGTAAATCCTGTATTTTCTCTCAACAGGAAACATGAAATAAGTATATGTAAAACTTAGGTGAGCTTTTATCTGTGTGTTTCAGGCTGCCTATGTGGAGCACCTGGATGGTCCATACCTGTTTGATAGTTTATATGAGGAAGATGCTGAGGGGCAGAAGCTGGCTACTATGCCAGGTGTGGACGAGCTACTGTTGGTTTACAAGGAAAAGTGCACGGCCATTTGCTTTGACATCTTTGAGTATGGTCTTGCACAACATGCAAAGCGTATGGAGGAGGTGCGCATGTTCTGGGAATGTGTTGAGGATGCCAAAACAGAGAATAAGGATATTGAAACTGGGAAAATACATGCTTTCCAAGAATACAAGAAAAAGGTGAAATAATTAATAACAAATCTTCCATTAATGAAACATCAAATATTCCATTATAATTGGAATATAAATGTCAAATATATTTGCTTTTATCATACTTTCCCAAATATCATTCCATGGAGTCCCTTGGTCTTGTTCTATCTATATAATTGTTTGTAGTAATATCTGTGTACATTTATTTTGGAAAGTATATCTTGTCGTTATTTCACAGAATCATCAAATTGGAAGTGTTGACACTGAAAGGAATAAAATACCTGTTGCCAACATGAGAGACAGACTCAATCACACTAAGTTTAATCATAAAGAATAATTGTGTTCCTGAAATTAGTAGTTATCTTTAACTGAGAACTAGGATATAATTTTTGCATTGGACATAACATTTATATCATAACTTTTTGGTTTCAGATGATCATGGAAGTCCAACAAATTCAAGATCAGAGGATTTTAGAAATGAAAATAGCAGAACACAACCAGAATGTCTCTCAGTTGTGGGATTCATTGATGGGATTCGAGATTCAGCTTGTCGATCAATTGGAGGTAGGAGAAGCTGTTGTAAACTACCAAAGTTACACAGGCATTTATATCTATTTTCAAAAACCAAATTTTACATCAATAAAGATAATGATATATGTAATTTTCAGGATGCAATCAAAGACTTTGAGCGCAATTTAGCAGACATGGTGTCAAGTTTCATAGAGAATGTACAGGGTTACATTTCACAAATACGAGACCTAGAAAATATTCACCATGAGAAACTGCTAGAGATCTCAATAATAACCTTGGAAAAAGTCGTCAAAAATGAATTAGACGAAGAAATTTCTGATGACCTGAGAGAGGTGAGAACAATTTTAATGTACCGTACTTGTGCTCAACAAACTTTATTTGTAAATTAAGGTTGTCAACAGACCATGAATTAGTCGCAAACCAATTAAAGATTGTTGTATTTAATAACCCTTAAACAAAATACAGGCTGTATTAGGACAGAATTACAGGCTTGCCACCTGGTCACATTGCCCTGCCATTTTACTTGAAGGGTAGCTATACATAAACATTGTTTACAAAGATTGAATAAATTAAATATTGGATACTAAAATGTATTACTATTAAAAAGTGGCAAATTTTGTTTGTACATCATCATACAGCTTGAAACAAAAGCTTATCCTTGAATTTTACAGCTATTTGTGGACAAAGACACTATCATTAATGCTGTGACATCATCTCATGATGTGCATTTACTCAAAATTGATAACCGGGAGGATGACCTAGTGACCCGTATCAACCATTGGATGTCAAATATGATGGAAGAAATCCACGAGAAAGAGGAAATCCAGCGCAACCGGGCACGAATCACAGAAATCAATAATCTCATTGATAATCTCCGAGATGATATTGAAAATCTTGATCTGGCTGGACCAAATTATTAAAAGACAATTCCAAGTGAAAGTGAACTATTATCATTGACTATATGCAATATACTTGCAGAACTATACTGTATTTTTGTGAAAGATAAAAAATTGAATTTACACTCTGAAAGAGTATTTGTGAGTTAAACCTGAATTGTAAAACTCCAATGTAGATTTGTTCAAATTTGCATCTTTTACAGAAATTGTGATTAGCTACATTTTTCATGTGTTTATCATTGACCATTTTATATTAAATACCACGCAGACAAATAATTGTGTACAATATTCATATCTTTGAACATACATCCAAAGGTCTGCATTGTCAACTCAAACTGTCTTTCCAAAACCAGTCTGTGAAAAAATGGTTTTTAATAATCCTTTTAGCAGTAGAAGAGGTCGTTTCTTTCTTTTTTTCTGGATTTCTTCCCCAGAAATTAGGACTGGCTAAATCTACTTTTCTTTAATGTGGATGCATTAGCTGAGAATTATTGCTAAGGACCAATCAGTTCCAGTCAAATAAGCAATTTCAATATATTTGTGATACCTAGCTGTGATAGTTGTAAATATATCTGTTATATATTGCATAAAGAAATACAAAAAAAGTATTTGCTTTTGATTGTAATATCCCATATTGTTGTTCATATAGACTAGAAAACCCGTAGCTACCCCAAGTGACCCTGTTGCCAGTTAATTGGAACACATTTTTTTCTCGGATGTTTAATTATTTATCTCATTTATTCTGAGAAAGCCACTTATGTGATTTTGAAATGTACACATGGTGATCACCTCTTCCCGCCATTGTCACTATGGACACTTTGTCTATAAGCTGCTCTCTGATTTGTCGAAATAATTGCCATTGTCTCCCACCATTGTCTCGACTGCCGTGATTGGTCCCAAAACCAGATGTGTGTACGGACATCATAGGATTATAGATCGCAAAGAAATAGAAATCTAATCCTAATGTTCTCTCACAAAATTTAATGATATACCCACATTGACACATATTTAAAAGTTTTAGAAGGTTTATATTGTAGACAATTAAAAAATATTCACTCTTCAACCCACCATTTGTCAGTGAATCGGAAGTATGTACAATAGTTGTAGTATTATTATTAGTAGTACGGAAAGAGATGATGGTTTGTTATCTATAAATTCCACAACACAATCACACCATCTATAAAAATCACCGATCTAGTTAATCATCACTGTCAATGTATCTAATATGCATAGTGCCGCACCCACATCCAGTTTATGGACCAATCACAGCAGTTGAGACGGTGGTGGGAGACAATTGTAATTGTCTATTAGCTGCTAATGCTCAACATGGAGCATGTTCTCATGCTTATTATTTCACCAATGTTGGTGCTTAATGCTCGTCCAGAAGGGAAACCTGTCTTTTTCATAACGTTCAGCTTTATATCGCACAAAATGGCATACATGTGTGAGGTGATGTTAAATCTATAAAAGTAATCAAAGACGTGAGGTGACGTGAAATCTATAAAAGCAACAACCTGATGGTGCAGTCATTATGAGAAACCTATGGATACTCTGGAATTCCTTGGTTCTGGAAGAGGGAGTCTTGTACAAGGAAGGATTTGAAGATAAAACCAATATTTTACCAAGAGAGCCTAACAGAAGAAGTACTCTTTTCTCTTCACAACTCTATCTAGGCAGGCCACGGGCCATTGTGCAGTTGGTTAGAGTGCCACCTTATTAGCACCAGTTCCACTGAATGATCCAAAGGTCGTGGGTTCGATCCTGGGCCGTGCCAAAATTGAATTCATGATACAATTTAACACATGAGCTGAGGTCCATGCCAAAAGGTTAGCCTGTTGTCCTTGTAAATCTGTGACTGGGTGGGTTGTCATGTCAAGGACCTACAACATGACAATTCAGTGAGGCAGCACTATATCTGCTACAAGTAGGTCTCATCACAAAATGACTGAAATAATGATGAAAGTGATGTAAAACCCCAAACAAATAAACAAACAAAAGATTATCTGGGCATCTAGTATTGAAGAAAACATTTTACAAGGTTGTAAAGATATTTTATTGCCACCAGATGAAAGACAAAGTCAAAAACTACATTGAAAGATGTAATGTTTGTGAAAGAAACAAGAAAAAGAGGAAGACTCCACATGCAACAGCAGAAACATGCTCAGACCATCTTGAATGAAATTGTTGCAAGATTTGGTTGTCCACTTTCATTACACACTGATCAGGAGCATATTTATGAGTCATGTAAACTTCTGGAAATATAATTTTAACACTTCTGAGATATCGGAAGTCACTCTTGATTTCAGAAACCATCTGAGTTTGTCTAGATCATAGACTCTGTACTCATGAAAATAAATTCATTTTCATTGGATTCCCAGTCGTAATGGTATCCAGGGAAATGAGACTGCTGACCAAGCTGCCAAAGCAGCATTGGGTAAAAGACCAATTGATCTGGGTATTTCATATACAATTGCAATTGCACTGGGATGAAGCTGTTCATTAAAAATTGCACGAAATCATAGCTGTTCTAGGTAAGACAAAGGGTGCTTGAAGAGAGAACCAAAGAGAAGAATCTGCTTTAAGTTGTATAAGAATGGGACATAGTTGTTTGACACGCTGCTGTCTTCTTAAAGGCAAAGATCAGCTTGAATGTATTGGTTGTCAAAGGGCTTTGACTATTAAACATGTTTTGATTGAGTGTATCAATTTTGATAATATACGAATTCAATTGTATTAACATTAAAATGTTGTGCTTCTAGTCAATATTATATTTCAGTTTTTAGCTCTGCTGAGACTAGCTCGCAGAGCTTTAGGAGGGGGGAAAATGTCTGTCCGTCTGTCCGTCCGTCAACATTTCTTTAAAAAAATCTTCTCCAAAATTACCAGTAATATATGTTTGAAGTTTTATTCAGAGGTAGATATTGAGGTGAAGATTCAGATTCCTTCAAATCTTCATGATGTCACTATTGACCTTAGTGCAGTGACCTTGAGGTCACAAATGTTGTACGGAGCATATCTCAGCAACCACTTATTAGAGGAATTTAAAACTTGGTATACAGAAATATCTTAGGTCATAGCTGTGCCTTGTCATAATTTCTTAGTCATGTGACCTTTGACCTTGGCACATTGACCTTGAATTCAAAATTTGTGAACATGCCACATCACAACCATCAAAAGTGAATAAAAATTACTTCATATCTGTTATATACTAACACTATGTTTAAAAATCTTCTCCAAATCTACCAGTAATATATGTTTCATATTTTATACAGAGCTAGATAGAGGGTTGAAGATTCAGATTCCTTCAATTCTCAGTGATGTCACCATTGACCTTAGTGAAGTGACCTTGACGTCACAAATTTTGTAAGGAGCATATCTCAGCAACCACTTATAAGAAGAAATTAAAACTTGGTATACAGAAATGTTTAGGTCATAGCCCTGCCTCGTCATACTTTCTTAGTCATGTGACCTTTGACCTTGACACATTGACCTTGAATTCAAAATTTGTGAACATGCAGCATCTCAAGCATTAAAAGTGAATAAAAACTAGTTTGTATCTGCGAAATATCAACACTCTTTTGAACACCATATACATTTTATACAGAATTGACCTGTGACCTTGATACTGTGACCTTGACCTTTGTATTATTGTGCAGGCCATAGGTCATGAATGATGAACTGGAGATACTAAATATCTGTTATGTATCAACTATGTTTTAAAAAAATCTTCTCCAAAATTACCAGTAATATATGTTTCAAGTTTTATTCAGAGGTAGATATTGAGGTGAAGATTCAGATTCCTTCAAATCTTTGTGATGTCACCATTGACCTCAGTGCAGTGACCTTGAGGTCCCAAATGTTTTACGGAGCATATCTCAGCAACCACTTATTAGAGGAATTTAAAACTTGGTATACAGAAATGTCTTAGGTCATAGCTGTGCCTCGTCATAATTTCTTAGTCATTTGACCTTTGACCTTGACACATTGACCTTGAATTCAAAATTTGTGTGCATGCAAAATCTCACAACCATTAAAAGTGGAGCAGACTTGAGGAGATGATGATTTTGTCCAATCAAAATGCATTTTACATATCAAATTTGGCCCCAACTTGTTATCTTGATTTTCATTGGCTATGTTATTCAAAATGGCAGCCTCCTTAACAACTTAGTGATATTAGATTTTTGAAAAAATCACAAATTTTGTGCATGAAATATTGCATTGGTAACAAGATAATGATATACCAAATATTAATGAATATCTCATCAAAACAGAATTGGGATCTTGTATGGAAAATCATAACCTGGTTGCTTGTTGCACTTTTTCTCAGTTCATGTGTTTTCATTCAAGTCAGCAGAGCTATCAACCCATGGGGTTATGTTTTTGGCACTGAATGACCATATTGTGTTAATGTATCGTAAAGCATTCCTTCATTCAAAATTTCAAGATAAGACAGAATCAAATTTGCCCCTCAATCCTCATACAAAATTTGGTGGCCTTTGACTTGACCTGCATTAGTTTTATTTGGCTTTGAATATTAGAATTTAAGGTTTTTTTCACTACGATAATTTAAAAGTTGTACACAGCGCCATCTGGTAACTGTCTATTGTGCCGGGAAAATATTTTATGGCTAGCTTATTTGGACACCCTCCAACCCTCATTCAACCCTCATTGGTGACCTTGGAATTGACCTGTGCTAATTTTATCCACTTGTGTCACATATGTGCTGATAAATTTGAAGAAGTATAATATGTTGACGACCTCAACTATTGATTTTGAAAAAAAATTGAATAATGTACTGCGAAAAGTGAATAAGTAACAAACTTCACACACATCCAAAACAGTGACACCAGTTGATTGAGTTAAACCTGCACATGAATTTGTTATTGTAGTCACTTTCTTACCAAAACAAGGACACTGATTGGCTGTGTTAATACATGTGACAAAATATGTGATTGGCTTCTAAAAGAAGCTTGTTATGGGTGTGACCTCTCAGTACTCACTGATTATGGTCAATACTTGCAGAGCCTGGTATAAATCCTGGATCTGCTATGTACAGTAATAAATTTGTTGTTATGCTTGAGAAACAATGATATGCAGTGGTATAGCCTTTCTACTGTGTAAGCATGTCACCATAAAAAGCACACCAATACTGACTTGCGATTGGCAAGAAATCTAGGCTTTTTATAAATATGTTACACAGAGTTCCGCACTGGTGAATTCAAAGTTTGCTTTACTGAGAAAAGCATTTATTCTATTGGAATTGTGTCGTGTCACACAACGAAAGGATGTCTTTTAACATGTTGACTCAATTTGCCACATACTTGTGTATTGGATATCTCTACCAATTATGTGCTGCGGATGAAGAATTTCCGAGTGGTGTAAAGGAGTGTCTAAATGGACCTTTTCACAAGGATACACCATCCCCGGAAACAGGATTTCTTGAGTGTCTACCATGGACGCAAGAATCATGTTGTAACAAGAATCTATCTCATGAGATCCATGAACACAGGAGCAAAAACCTGTATAATTTCCACTATGATAGATGTGGATTGATGTCACCTCAATGTGAGAAATTTCTTAAAGATGAAGAATGCTTCTACCAGTGTGAGCCATATCTCTCCTATTTTGTTGACCCAGACTATGTAGAAAAAGGATATATAAGGGATGTGCCTATTTGTGCAAGTTACTGTGATGCTTGGTTTGAGGCATGTAAAGAGGACCTTACATGTGTAGAAAACTGGTTATTGGATTTTGACTATAGTGCAAATGAAAACCACTGTCCAGCTGGTAGCAAATGCCAGACATTTTCACATGTCTACAAAAATGGAAAGGGACTGTGTGAGAAGATGTGGAAACCTGCTTTCGTTTATGAAACATCAAATGAAAATTGCATGATAATGACCTTCAAACCAACCTGCCAGACAAATCCAAACAGGTGTGCACATGCCAATAGTACATGTATTAAAGTTGACCCAGATTGTGATGTGACATCCAAAGCAAGAAATGGCCAAATGAGTTTCCTTAACCTACTTAGCATCCTTGGCGTGACCTTGGCAGCTTTACATACTTAACAGCATACAGCACAGGCAGATCCAAGGTGGCACAAGGCCCTTGAATTACAGATTTCATTTATCATTTATGAAAGTGATGATGATAGGTGAGGCCCTTCAGTACAATCCTGGATCAGCCACTATACAAATAAGAATGCTTGAGACGATTCTAGGTCAGACATGTACAGCTTTGTATACACCATTTATATTTAGTTTAAGAGAAACGGCATTTGGTCCTCCTTATTCTCTTCTGGCTGGGCTGGTCGAAGCAAGTCGGGGTTCCACAACTAATTTATATTCATGTTCTTGTGATATCTCTAGTGGAGGGAGCTCTGTTAATTTTAGCAAACTAACAACTGGAGTTTCAAATGCATGAGTGAAGACCTAGGACTGATATTTTTATAGCTTTGCATGCTTGACATGAAACAAGATAAATCATATACCTGTCACTGAGAAATGATCTGCAACCCACAGCTTCATATAATTTTCACTGGCCTGGCTTTCCAAAATGCATTTCGAAATAATTAAAGAAAATAGGATTGATTGGATAAAATTCACAATTTATGCATTGTTTATTGTCGTAAATGATGCAATCAACCAGAAAGTGCTCAACTGTCAAAGCTGAGGTATCTATTTGGACTTAAATATTATTCCAAATAACTGTCATACTTGACAGCTATGTATCAACAAAAGTGTACAACTATCATTTATGAAAAGGAAATCAGGATTATCTGGATTTATGCCTGGTGATTAAGTACACTTTACTTCATGGGACAAAAGATGATAATTCTAATAGGTTGATTGTACTAGCAATGCAGTAATATATTGAAGGAACTCAAAGATGTGTTAGATAATAGATAACATGATTATTTTGTATTTTTGTATGATGCATTCTGACCATATGTTAATCACATTGCCTTAAACATCTGTCCAATTGATGAATAAATATATGTTTAAACCAGTTGTTGTTGCTGTCATTGCCATTCCTCGGCCATTTTTCCTTGGCCATTTTTCCTCGGCCATTTTTCCTCGGCCATTTTTCCTCGGCCATTTTTTCCTTGGCCATTTTTCCTCGGCCATTTTTCCTCGGCCATTTTTCCTTGGCCATTTTTCCTCGGCCATTTTTCCTCGGCCAATTTTCCTTGGCCATTTTTCCTTGGCCATTATTTGGCATAAACTCTGCCAATCTGTAAAAACTAATAAGTAGATAGTGAACGTCTTGAACAAATTGTTCTGTGTATGTTTATTTACTGTTCAATATTCAACAATTGAAAGCACATTTCTTCCACTTATTTATGACCCCTGATCAAGCATACATATTGCTATATATCTGGGGTACATACTTATTATAGTGGACATGGTGACCTCTAAGCCCACATGTCTGTTTGTTTGTTTGGGGTTTTTACATCACTTTCAACATTATTTCAGTCATTTCGTGATGAGACCTACTTGTAGCAGATATAGTGCTGCCTCACTGAATTGTCATGTCGCAGGTCCTTGACATGACAACCAGCCCGGTCACAGATTTACAAGGACAACAGGTTAACCCTTTTGGCACGGGCCTCAGCTCATATGGGAAATTGAATCATGAGTTCAATCTTGACATGGCCAAGGATCAAACCCACAACATTTGGATCACTACAGAGGAACTGGTGCTAGTAAGCTGGCGCTCTAACCAACTGCGCCACGGCCCATGGCCTGCCCACATGTCAGCACAGTCTAGAGCAGCAGGTGTCAATTTCTCAATAATATTAATAACTAGACCACCCAAAGCTGCCTCAATCTATGCAATGTTGAAATGTAGACGTGTGATAATCACCCCTTTCCGCCATTGTTACTATGGACACTTCTGTTAATCATTTGTTAGTTGCTCACTGATTGGTCTAAATAATTACCATTGTCTCCAAGCATTGTCTCAACTGCCATGATTGGTCATCAAACCGGATGTGCATGTGGCACACATAGGATTATTATTATGATATGTATAAGATAAGGTATGGTCACATGATTGTTATGCAGTATAACCATCGAGTGAAACAAGATGATTATACAAGTAATGAACAAGTGGCCATATCTTATTTGTTTTAAAATATGGACGCACAAAGCACTGAAACTGGTTTGATTACATAATCTAAAGTTCAGTAAATTTATATCAGTACATAAATGTATATTTTATGCCTATCACATGGTCCAATTAGCTGATGACCACTTTGCAGACAATTCAGGAGAGTGACTAGATCCTGCAAGCATTTGTCCCAGTACCTGAGAATGAGTCTTTATCCTCTGCTGCAGGGACAAAATTCCTCCTGACACTTGTCTCATCAGTCTGATTGAGTTCCTGCAGCAATCCACATGATTATCCTTCTGGAGGTGAGTGGGTTGGAAGCTGGTAAGGATTGTGATCACCAGTCATGTCAACTCAGACCTCAGAACCTTCAACTCCTTTGCCATAACATCCTCCTTCATTGTCTACAAAATCTAAGGCAAATAAATCAAAACTAAATAGTACAAGCCAGCCAAATAGTACAGGCCAGCCACCAAATGCCCCCAAACCTGGAAGTAGTGGTGACCCACCATGTCTTGAAAAGATGAATACTAAAAAAATAAATCCATGACTTTAAAAATTGGTGCATTTAATGCTTTAGAAGGAGCGCATGGTGGAGTAACAATCTATGTCAGGAACGGTATACCACAAGGTGAAATAATTTTAAATTCAAATTTACAGGTATTTTCAGTTACCAAAACCCTTTATAATTGTTGGTGATTTCAATGTTCACAATTGGGTGGTAGGGACAACACAGATGCAAAAGGACATTTAATTAAGGACTTTATGAACAACAATAAAAGTGCTACAGGTTTTTTGGCATTTATCAATCTCACCATGTGCTCTCCAAGTTTATTTTTAGATAGTTCATGGGCAGTGGAAGAGGATCAGCAGGGCAGTGACCATTGGCCCATTGTTATAAATGGTAATTTTGCTTTTCCAGATGAAAGACCCACAATATGGAAAATTGATAAAGTCATTTGGAGAAAATTTCAAACTGACTGCTTTGAGAAATTCACTCCTGAACAATTTAAATATGTAGATGACTATAGAAATATCCACAGATACACTGCACGATGTTGCCGATAGCTATATTCACAAGTCAAAGCCCAACTCTAAAAGCCATGGTTTAAAGAGTGAAAGCTGTCAAGAAATTTTACAGACAGCCAACTCAGTTTAATTTAAATCAGTATCATATCGCAAGAGCTAAATCTAGAGCTGGAAAAGGAAGAGCTGGAAAGATTATGTATCAAAACTTAACTCACAGTCAACCATTAAGAAATGCTGGGATATGATATGTAAAATAAGTAGGAAGGGAGGTGTAAAGGGTTAAAATATTAATGAAAATGGTCAGTCAGTAAAAGGTTCTTTTGAAATAATCTAATAATTCAAGAAATTATACCTTAAAATTTAAACAACACAAACTTAAAAGTTATCTTGATTTTATTTAAAAACATTAAAATAAGAATATAGTAAGTCTTTTACACCTTCAAACATCAAAACTATGTTAGATGAATCCAATGGCACAGCTCCAGGACCTGAACAAATTCATTATCAAATCCTGGGACACCTTTCTGCCCTTTAGTTATCATATCAATATAGGCTGGGACTGATCAAGAAGTCTCTTCATGTCCCCCTAAAAAATGAAATCCCTACCCTATCTTTTACAGGCATGTTACCTGAAACAAAGGTATCATCTTATTGCCTCAGTAATATTTTGAAAAATTCTTTGGTCTTACCAGTGTGTTTGAGTTTGTAACTCAGTGATTTTTGTTAGTTTCTGTTTGGTTGACCCTATCACCCTGGTGGGAACTTTGATACATAACCATACTTGTCTGACATCTAGTGGTCTCTGCAACCCATCCTGCTACACTCTTTGACTGTCATGCAGCCACGGTATTTAACAAACAAGAACCCATCTATTTAAACACTTGTAGTATGTACACATGATGAAAATATTAATGTGATTTAGTTTCTTGTGGTATGTTGTGATTCACATCTTGGGTATTAAGAGGTTGTCAATCACGTTTCATAATGAGTGTTGTCCATTCATAAGGGATGTGCGGTGTGTGAGCCCTTTTGTTGAAAAGCAGACGATTTTCCAGAAGAGTGAGTTTGAGGACCACGCACCGATGATTCCTTTTGGAACCAAACTCATCATGACAGTCTCTTCTCATATGCCAAGTTTAGTCAGACGAGAAAAAATAACAAATTAGCTGAAGTTAAAGAGGACTTTACAATAAGGCATTTCACAGCAGAACCTCTGGAGGTTTACCTGCGCAGATGCAGTAGCTGTGGCCCCTTGGCTGGGAGTGGTTTGGTCCGGGAGCAGCGCGCACCCTTCTCAGTAAGTCACAGCATACAGCAGCAACTTCCCAGCGCACGAACCGCACAAGGCACAGGAAAATTCTACATCTAAGATGGAGTGAGACCATGAGGAGAAAACTTTCTTAAACTTTCATGTTGGTGATTTAATGTTGATTTTCAGGGTATGAATGTGTAGCGACGCACCACAGGAAACTTCTGCATGTCCTTGTTGAGGGCAGGATACCGTTTTTAGCTGCCAAGGCATGGAGAGGGGACAACCACCTTCACCGCCCACCGACCCACGGAAAGTCGGGGGCTTGTCCCGTGTGGGACGGACCGTTTTCGGAGCGGTAGCTTGTTTAGCCCTGTTGGGGTTTGCAGCATGGACAGCGGCACTGAGTGTCAAACTTCTTACATTGCAAGACAGAATTGACATTTTAGAGTCGCAGAGTCGACAAAGCGAAGAAAGTATTCAAAATTACATTGATGAACATATAGAAACATTATTAAAAGAGGTGCGTATTGAGACACTTATTTCTTTTTCACCCTCCATGCAAATAAAATGGGATGGAATAATGGGTTCAAGTCCAAACATTAGAATTAAGCTATTTAAATTAAAATACATCATTAGAATATTAAAGTGACATCAATATTTTTATATAATTTTGTTTGCACTAATATAAAATATAGAAGCAATATCAATATAAAGAAGACAAACTAAACACTTTGTTCAATACTCGAAGATAAATGAGAGCTATCTTCACAAAATATTCATTATTTTTTATTTTGTTTTAAGAAAATGGATTCCTACCTCGAAAAGAAAGTACGTCACAAAAGAGAAGCCGAGTGTATATGTCCTGCAGGTAAGCCACAAAAAATGACTTCTCATCAAATATTTCAAATTATCCTTCATATTCATTCATAAATAGATATTTTTTCTGTATATTTTTGATAAAATTAAGACAGATATTACTAATACTCTGTATTTTTGTATAAGTGTTTTGATATTATGCTATGTTTGATATTTAAAAAAAAGATTTCTGTGAATCTGAACTTTCTTATGCTGTTGTGATATTTTCAATATCATAAGCAGATTAATGATTATCCTGACCCACCACAGGGTACGTTCCCTCACAGCTTATCATAAAGTTTAACAAATCTTATCTGCCAACAACCTGTGTCTTATTAAAACCAGACTCTGCTAATATCAATCAGTAACAGAATCTACAGCAGATTAACTGTGATGTTCCTTACAACTTCTTGAGATCTATTTGTTAGTTGTATCAATTAGGGGTTTCATTAAGAAGAGCATATTGACATATGTTCTCAGGTCAAAGAGACCAGAGTAGAGAAAAATAGAAGGTTGAAAAGAAGCTTGGAAACAGGATGTGGGTCCTGTTTTGCACAAATTGAAATCAGATTTGGGACAGTTTGTACATTTGATCTGCTTGTAAAGGGTTGGTTGTGAGACAGGGGGGTCTGGAGGAAGGGTGTGTAACTTGCAAGTTTGCAGTGTTGGACAAGTTAAGATGGTGGACACAGATTAACAAACTGTCAGGGATTAAAACCGGCTCTACACTGTGGTCATGCTGGGGGTGTGGTCAAAGTGGGAGGGGATAGCAAAACTCAGATAATGAGACAAGCGTGAAAACAAGGAGGGATTCTTGATAAAGAAAATTGCTGTCCTTGGAGCTTAGCAACAAGTTTGCCCACAGGAAGAGGGCTGTGAGCCTGCTGGGGGAGACAGGGAATCTTGGGAGGCCAGCCACTTGGCTCCAATCATTGGCCACATTCCTGATGAAGGGCCTGGGGTGTAGGGAGGGGCCAGGCCGAGCAGCCCAGGGCCACCTCACCCCCAGGGTGGGGACGACAGGTCACTACAAACTAGCTGCAGTGCTTGCTTCATTACCAAGTGATTTATGGTTGAACCACCCAGGATTCCAAACAGCTTCTCGGCAAAGTTCAAGTCAACATTTATGCATTGAGGGAACAGTGCTGATGCCCTCGCAGGATCAGATGACCTAGGAATTGTTCTCTAGTTTCATATCTCTCGTCATGATAACTTTAAATATTGTACTGGGCCATAATAATGAATTTTTCAATTCAAAATCATGTACACATACTAAGATTACATTCAGATAAGTTAAAATAGAATTCAAAATTGAATTAAGATATTGAAGTTCTATCTCGTTTCTAAGGTGGGATAGAAACAAAATGAGATAGTCAAGGTGTGAAGTATCACCCAGATTTGCTGAACAACATATTTACAACAGAGTCTGTTTGTTTGATTCCACTACACATGAAGGAAGATGACCTTTTATAAGATTGGTGTGTTTGCAGACAGAGTTGTATGTTGAAAATGAGAATTATCTATTACCTGGACTGGACCAGCTGAATTGACATATGGACATCTGGGTATTTCATCATACCAGAATAAACAAAATCATTTTCTGTGCAAGGTGGTATGAAACAAAATGTACCCAGTAAGTGTCTATTTAGTGTGTTGCATGAGAAGGGTTTGAGAATGTCAGGTATAGCCTGATGCCTGTGCTGGGATTAAGGTCTACATATACTATGGGATACACAGCATCCTAGGAAGTCAACTCAAGGATGGTATGGTAGGCCTGGTTGTTTGTAACACCTGGTAAACACATGCACACAAACTCACACCTCGCACCAACATCTACATGGCCACTCCCTCTATTATTCTACCTGACAGTATTAAGTTATTTATTCATCATTTTTATAGTTTAATTGAATTTATGTGCTCTAAACATT
This sequence comes from Amphiduros pacificus, assembly GCA_949316495.1. NCBI lineage: Eukaryota > Metazoa > Annelida > Polychaeta > Phyllodocida > Hesionidae > Amphiduros > Amphiduros pacificus. The sequence goes on along the minus strand of OX439002.1, from coordinate 49,524,061 downwards.
GAGGTGAAACCACTGGTGAAATAGATCTATATAGCTGTTATTGATACTCTCCAAAAAAAAAAAGATTTCTCATCGCAGAGAATCCAATTTTATTTATCTATTCCTGTTTAAATTTTATATATCTAAACTAAAATGGTGATTTCCAATTACAATTTTTCCTATTTCAGCAGAGGAAATAGTTTGTTTATGGGACAAGCACTTTTAGAAGTTTTCAATGTTTTTTGTTTGCAGTAAATATATATGAAAAGAAAAAATTCTTTCTGTTTCCATACCAAATTATTTGATTTATTCACTCTTATTTTCCTTTCGCAGAACTTTCACAAAATACTAAATGTTATTTAGCTTTAAGGAAATTTATTGTCTGAGACAAATATATAAATTTACTACTATTAGCTCTGTTCTATTTAGCTGGAAAGATAAACCTGAAAGGAAAGACAGGAGCAAGCAAAACCCAGCATAAATACATGGACTGTTGATGCCATATTAAGCATATTAAGTAGAGGCTTGTGAAATCTCCACCTTGGGCCCAATTGTAGAGGAGTTGGGGGCGGGGGCTTGTCCAGATCATTATAGCCTGGTTGGGGACAGGGGGGCTTGTCCAGATCATTATAGCCTGGTTGGGGGAGGGGGCTTGTCCAGATCATTATAGACTAGTTGGGGGAGGGGGGTTGTCCAGATCATTATAGCTTAGTTTGGGGAGGGGGCTTGTCCAGATCATTATAGCCTGGTTGGGGGCGGGGGCTTGTCCAGATCATTATAGCCTGGTTGGGGGAGGGGGCTTGTCCAGATCATTATAGCCTGGTTGGGGGGGCGGGGGGCTTGTCCAGATCATTATAGCCTGGTTGGGGGGCGGGGGGCTTGTCCAGATCATTATAGCCTGGTTGGGGGGCGGGGGCTTGTCCAGATCATTATAGCCTGGTTGGGGGAGGGGGCTTGTCCAGATCATTATAGCCTGGTTGGGGGGGCGGGGGGCTTGTCCAGATCATTATAGCCTGGTTGGGGGCGGGGGCTTGTCCAGATAATTATAGCCTGGTTGTGGGAGGGGGCTTGTCCAGATCATTATAGCCTGGTTGGGGGAGGGGGCTTGTCCAGATAATTATAGCCTAGTTGTGGGAGGGGGGAGGGGGCTTGTCCAGATCATTATAGCCAAGTTGGGGGAGGAGGCTTGTCATTATAAACTAATGCCCAATCTTTTTTATCATGTTTGGCATTTCTTCAGATATTCAGTTAATCAACCATCTGAAAACGAAAACTCTCACACACATGATTTTTTTTTTACAAAATAGAGATTAACTATGTGACAAGCAAAATATTTTGACATCTTTTTAACATTTCAACATCTGATAAGCAATAAGCAAGGTTTAGTAAGCCCATATTCTCCCCCTTTTCTGGATTACTGCCTTGGATCATAGTCAATAGTTATTTGTCCCGAGGAGACAGAGCGTCATCCCAGACAGATGAACATCAGGATTAGGTCCCATTTGGCCCCAAGATAACAGCATCAAATCACAGTGGACGAGAACTTACATCAAAGTCACATTACTCACATTTAGGATCGATAATAGCATGCATATTATTCAAAATAAAGCCAAAATGTTTCATTCACTTTGTTTATTTAAAAAAAAGAGATTTGAAAAAAAAGACAAGATTAATTAAAAGTTGTGGTGCAAACTGAATGCAGCTATAATATTTAGCTCTTTAGAAATCATATGCAGAGAAAATCTTTAATGAGAAAGAAAGCAGAACTAACTATTTGACAAATATTTAGTTTTGTGTGGACCAAAGAAATCCATTAGGATGTCCCTGTCCCTTTATTGTGGTTAAATATTTACATTGAGGATTATCACAATTCCAGATGGTAATCCTCTCAAAGGTCTGTTGGTGTTTCGGCATATCAAGATTAACTAATTAAATTAGCCAAGTTAGGCTCAAGGGATTTGGTTAAAAGAGCAGCAACTGTGCCTGCTACTGAGACAATCCACTGCTAGAGTTACTAAAGAAATAATCAGATGATAAACAAAAAATGTTTGATGTTGTGCTATATATTGACATTTTATCTCAGATGCTTGGAGATTATTGTCTTAGCATGATACTGATGTGATTTCTACTTTTTCTGTATCACTTTTAATACATGTAGTTTTTCAAGTCATTATCGGTGCAAAATAGATTAACTGCACACATTTTACCCCTATTTTTGTTGCTGTTCCAAAGTTAGGCATTTTGTCTTGAAATTTCTCACACTAAAAATGAGTATGCTTGTGCAGGTTCTTGCCTGAGCCTTTAAAAAAATGTGTGTAGTCTTTGACATGCACCAAGCACAGTTTCAAAATATTTCTATTGATGTGAATGCAAAATTCACAAATCATTTTTAGCGCATAATGAAACAGGTCATGACACAATTAGTTAGAGTGCAAGCTTATTAGCACCAGTTCTTCTGTGACGATTCAAAGGTCATGGGTTTGATTCCAGGATATGTTGAGATTTAATTCATGACACAATTTCATGTCTCAAATGAGCTGAGATCTGTGCATCACAGATTAACCTGTTGTCCCGTTCTTCTGCAGTGATCCAAAGGTCGTGGGTTCGATCCTGGGCCGTGCCGAAATTGAATTCATGATACAATTTCACACATGAGCTGAGGTCCATGCCAAAGGGTTAGTCTGTTGTCCTTGTAAATCTGTGACTGGGTGGGTTGTCATGTCAAGGACCTGCAATATGACAATTATATCAGCTACAAGTAGGTCTCATCATGAAATGACTGAAATTATGTTGAAGTGATATAAATACCCAAACAAAAAACAAACAAACAAACAAACAAGTGCATAGCTTCCTATAAGTTGTTTCAGAAATGCATAGAAGGCAGTAAGTTGTGTGACTGGTATATAATAATGGAGTGATGCCCCAAGATTGGTGGTTGTATTTATGTCTGCTGCCAGGTCCCAGGCCAACAACAACAGAGAAGCAGGCCGGGCAGAGATCATAGGCAGATTAGCATCATAACTATACACATATAAACCACCATCACTCACACCTGCTACACATCACACAATTTTATCCTCTTAGCTTTTGTCTCATCAGATTCTCAATGTTTAAGACTGTTACCCAAATCCCTCTAGTCTTATCTCTATTTTAGACGAAATGAGGTCGTGCAGGACCATCACCAGACCATATTGTGCCAAGACTGATTTGCTAACAGTCAAACAGCAAAGTCTCAGATCAAGTCTGTCTTCTGTCTTTGACCTCATCTTCTGGTATTTTTTGTATAAAGAGTAACATTTAGGGTTCCAGTTGTTTTTGTCATTTACTGTGATTTTCTATTATTAACTGATGAACTCAGAACTTCAGACCAAATGGAAGAATAAAATCTTGAAGAGCTACATCCTTTTCAGCATCTTTGCAAATCTTATGGTTTGATTGAATATCTTAAAGTTGATCCGATAGAATGATATGCCATCCCCAGCAACTCCAAACAATCACGTTTCAGGAGGATACTCTTTTGAACTGGCGTCACCTCAAAACCCTTCAAGATAAGATTTACCTGGCAATGAAGGTTTGAGAAGTAGGTCGAGAGATAAGGATTTGTGATGCTCACTAAATAGGTAGGTGATAGGAGAGGGTTTATATTGGATGTGATGAGTGGTGCCATTCAGGGGAGCTGTCTTCTGAGTGTGTCAGCACTGAGCAGTAACGCACCTCGGTCTCTGCCTCAGTCCTGTCCTGGAAGACATACGTTCCTCCAAACTACAGCAGTAACGTACCTCGGTCTCTGCCTCAGTCCTGTCCTGGAAGACATACGTTCCTCCAAACTACAGCAGTAACGTACCTCGGTCTCTGCCTCAGTCCTGTCCTGGAAGACATACGTTCCTCCAAACTGCAGCAGTAACGTACCTCGGTCTCTGCCTCAGTTCTGTCCTGGAAGACATATGTTCCTCCAAACTGCAGCAGTAATGTACCTCGGTCTCTGCCTCAGTCCTGTCCTGGAAGACATACGTTCCTCCAAACTGCAGCAGTAACGTACCTCGGTCTCTGCCTCAGTCCTGTCCTGGAAGACATACGTTCCTCCACACTGCAGCAGTAACGTACCTCAGTCTCTGCCTCAGTCCTGTCCTGGAAGACATACGTTCCTCCACACTGCAGCAGTAACGTACCTCAGTCTCTGCCTCAGTCCTGTCCTGGAACACTTGTGTTCCTCCAAACTGCAGCAGTAACTGATAAATGATAATAATCCTTGGGTTTTTGCATTTTTCACTGATGCATAGATATCTCTCATCATGCTGACTCACCATTTTGATGGTGAAATAAATGAGACACCATAGATTGATGTTTGGTAAAGAATAGAGATGTTTGCCATTTATTTTCATATATGGAAAGAAAATTAAAGTTGGATTTGTTTTTAGCATAGACAAAATCTAGGGAATGCAAACTCTCTCACTAAACAATGCCAGCCAATAAAGGCCCAATTGTCAGACTGTTAAGATTTTAATTAGCATACAGGCATTTTTGGTCACCCATACATACAACCAAATGAGGTACAACCAAATGAGGTACAACCAAATGAGGTACAACCAAATGAGGTACAACCAAATGAGGTACAACCAAATGAGGTACAACCAAATGAGGTACAACCAAATGAGGTACATCCAAATGAGGTACATCCAAATGAGGTTATTGTATGATTTTTTTTAACAATGCACTAGCCAAGGGTGACCAAAAACATGTGTCATTCAGGGCTATCGATTCAATTATCGAAATTGTCAAAGCTGCTTGTTTATTTGTGCTTTTGTGGTACACAGTTTTAAATGAAAAGTGCAATCAGCAGGAGCGTCAGGCTTGTGTATATATGTGATGGGATGTTGTAAAGATGTGAGAGAATTCTCCTGACCTGCAAACTCGTGCTCAACACACCTAGGCTCCCAAATATAGCACACCTTAGCAATAAGAAAGTTGATAGTTGGATGTTGGAGATAATTCCCAGGCTGTTTGCATTGGAAGTATTGAACCATTTCTCTTTGCCCATACCCATCTGCCTTCATTTCACTTCAGATATTGCGGCAGAAACCCTTGTATTTTCTACAGCATCCCCCCTCTCTTTCTCTTTCTCTCCCTCTCTCTTTCTCCAAATGATTCCAATTTGGGCTGGTGAGATGGCTTCTATGTTCTGTGCAAATAACTCTTACTTGTATGCCCCCTTCCCGCCTGCAAGGGCTTGGTATTCCAAACTTGTGTGTTCACAAAGAATCAGTGGAGAGCTCTCCTCTCAACCCATCTTCACAACTTTACAAATACCATTGCTCCAATGCATGTGGCAAATTGCAATTAAAGCTTGTAGCCCCGCTGTATTTAGTGTAAGGATATAAATTGAGCTGGGGTGGTTTTGAGGATTAGTTTTGTGCTGTTAGAGGTGTAGTACTGTGTTAGGAGCCTAATGGGCCATTAGATTCACGTAGTGGTAAAGGCTGGTTATTATATCGAAGCTACAAAATCCTGATGCAGTAGTAGCAGGCCCCGGCACCCATCACCCACCCTACACCTTCAAGCCATGCTCTCTTAATATTTGGGGTTCACTACCTCTAAATCCACAAACACAGCCACTCCATTTTCCTCTGTAACCATTTCTGTCATTTTTTACCACATTAATATACATGCATATATTTATACAAAGGATGACATTTAAGAATTACACACTAATGGTTTTACATAGATGTGGTACATGTGCTTAGTTTGTGACAGCAGTTTGTTGGCACTTTGTTGTGGACCCCCTCAGCTGAAGGAAAGGTATGGCAGGAGCTAGCATGTGTACGTAGTAGCATATGGGGTGTGGGGGTTATATATAGTGGTAGACCAGGCTGGGGGTAGTGCTAATAGCAGCTAAGCTACATCAAGTAGATGAAGGCCCTCCTGTGCTTTCAAGCAGGCCATTAGGGCCTGGGTGGTGTATCTGGTCAGACTCACACCTCAGCCTGTCTGGAAGGCCCTTCTCCCTGACCCGGGCCTCACACCCAGTAAATGGTCCCAGCCAGTCTGCCCCCCTCCCACTCACACCTCTGCTTTGCATTATAATCCTCCGAGGTCCTACACCTCAGGTATCGCCCACAAGGACCTTTGCTCATACCGATGGCCTGAAATGGTTTCATTCCACTTTCCTTAATAAACATGATGAAAAAGAGAGCGGCAAGAGGCAAAACATCAGTAATGTCTGCTCTTCATCATGTGAACACTTAACTTACACCACTTAATAAATTTCATCATGACACTCTTTTTAAACGAGAGATGTTTTTGGAAGAATTTAATAATAATAATCATGATAATGGAACTGTCTGTACTTTTTGTACCAGTAACCCCATTTTCAAGTACACTCGCAAATGCACCAATTTAAATTTTAATGATTTTTCTGAGTTCATTCAGAGAACATTGCCATTTACAAGTGAGAATCTGAGGCATGCTTTCACATAATCTGTGTCATCTACACAGCATTCTGCATGGGGAACCTTAGAGGAAAAAGAACATATTATCTTGCGTAGCTTCAGCTGCAATAAATAAAAACTCTTTCTTATGAGACATCTTAAAGCTCAGTCAAATTTCCAAATAATTTAAAAGAAAATTGGTGAGAAATTTTGTAAGGGAATTGTGTGGTCTATAATTAGATTAAAAAGTCAAGATGACCTTTTGACCCTTTTAAGATGAATGGCATTTTGTGAATGGCAGATTGGGTGGTAGGGGAGAAAAGAGTGAAGTAGGACAGGTGATATATGTGTCATACATTGATGGTAAGTGACAATATGCAAGCAAAATTAAATAGTTGACGGGCATATGAGGAGAGCCCCGTTCACACATGGTGTCATGTCCAACCGTACCTTGTGGCATATTAAGTACAGGAATTTGCCTCTGTACACAGGGGAGCTTTCACTAAATGGAGGGTAATGAAATCGGTAGACCTGTTTGATATTTTTGCACTTATAAAATATGATTAAACAGTCAAATAGAAATATATCTTGCTATTACATTTTAATATGCATGCATGTGTGATATCCAAAATTCAAGTGCATTATGAAAGTTTTTTTTTTTTTTTTCCATTTTTATTATGTTCTATTTTACTTTTTCAAACAGGCGCCATTCACCTGGCAATATAAGAATAACAGATCCATGACTGCCACACACAAAAAAAGTCATTTTGATAACCTCATTACCAGGTGATAGGTAAGATGAGCCAGCACCAAGAGAGTATCAAGTATTTGATAAGGATGAAATAAATGCTGTATATGACCTTGTGAAGTGAAAAAAATTGAATGCTTCAGAGCAGAGGAGTTGAAGCAGCACTAAATTGTGCACAATTCTGTCAGAGAAAAAGTTGTGAGAAATTGTCCTCCAGAAAGTGAACTGATTCCTTTAAGAGTCGTTACATAAACTGTCCAGGTTTTATTTGTGAGAAAAACAGCACTTAACATTTATTTATGGCCCATATAATAGGTGACAAATATATCAAGTGTGAAGTGATTTGCATCATATTTCTCACATCCATGTGGGTAATATGGATAAGCAATCATCTCCGTGTCATAGGTAATACTATGTAACTGACAGTGAAGATTCCCTCCCACTCTCAAGATGGAACTTGTCACCCTCCATATTCATCCGGTCCGGTGGTTTTCATTAAAAACTATCAAATATGAACACTTGTATTTGTGTCTTAAGTTATTGACACTTCTCATCCGATAATCTGTATTTTCACACTTAATTATGCTTCATTAAGGTAGAACTTTGCTTTGACTGTTTGTATTAAGGATATTCAGCTGGATTCAAACACCAAGGCTGTTTTTGTTGTAAATATCATTTGACAAAGAATACAAAACTTGCTACATGATTTAGATGAAGTGCTTTAAAAAAACATCTATATATATGTATCAACGTCTAATGAATATTATAGCAAGTAAACCACCCATTAACAAGATAAAATGGGTGAAGAGATGTTATATATTTATATGTTTTTCATGATTAACTTTTTTACTTTTACGGTAAGTGAGAAACACTTTTCAGTAATTTGTTTGGCTTCCATCACAATAACCAGCCCTCAATTCAAGTGTCCCTCATAAATATCACGATTCTCACAATGAAAGCGAGCCAGAAGATCTGAGCCCATGTGGATTTTTTCTGGGTGTGAAATTTGTCACTTGAGCTGTCATTTCCAATTTGTAGGTTTGGGAACAGGATGGTATTTAGGTTAGTATCTCTGCAAGTAGCTTTGCTGCGCCCTGTACTTTGTAATGTATAGAGGGGCATGGTCACACGGGGCGAGTGAGAGTGAGAACTTCTGGTTTGGTCTTGTGGGCATTACAGAGATGTTCCAGGGCTTAGGTGTTTGTCTTTTTTGTTCAGGTGCCAGAGTTCACGGGTTCAAATGAAACCAGAACATTGAACACTGGTAGCAAAATACAGAAATCACTGACATTATAGAAAAAATGGTGCTGTCAACACCATCACTGATCTTCTTCAAATGTTTTAATTTATCAGAAATTTTAAAAGTAAATATTTATTGTACATACAAAGCCACTTATCAGTTAAGAAACACAATCCATGGTTGCTAAACAAAGTAGTTTGTTCAGATCCTGTGAATTCAAAGAGATCACACTGTTCAAAGGTCAAGTCATCAATTGCCTGGAACAATACATCAGAGATATTGATCGTCTTGAGATGAGCAGTGAATAAAGCATTTGCCAAGGTCCCCATTTCATTAAGAGTGCCTTTGCTCCTGTGTTAGTTGCCAGACTTTAGAATGTCTCAATCCTCACATCTTCATCTTTGTCTCTTTGTAGAAACATCAATCTGATACATGTAGTATTTACTCACAGCTGACAAGCCTGTAAAGAAATCAAGATAAATTGCAATTTTAAATAAACTTTTGTTAGGTACATTGGCAAAAAAATGGTATAAAAAGGGTTCTGTAGTGTCAGGGTTGAGTATCTTCTCACATTGTTTGTCTTGTAAACAATATAAAGCATTTAAAGTGGAAGCAATTAAAGCTATTGAATATACACAAATGACACAATTTACTTTAGATACTTGTTTTTTATGTCTTGTATGTAAATATATTATGATCTAATGAACCAAATTTAAACATTTGATCTCAATAGCACTTGAATAACCATACCATTTTAATCTTTTTTTAATAATTATTTATGCATGTGGGGATGGGTTGCATAAACAAATTGCAAAAAGAAATCACATATTTTTACCAAAGGAATGTAAATCAAATGAAAGTGTTTTGAATACAATTTTCTTTTTTCTTTTCATCAATAAACCACCATCACATAGAAATAAGTTGGCATGAAACAAACCAATAAGGTAATTAAGAGAGTGAAATGACAGAATATGTTATAGAGGTATATGGGTGATCATAAAAGTCATGTGTTGGGACACACTATTAGTTGGATGTCTCAGACATCTAATACTATCATTGAGACACCCCAGACTACAAATTCTTTCTGATTGAAAATGGAAAAGACATCAGATTTGAAATGATTGTTTCTCACATGGAATTGAACACTTTGGTGAATTCCAAAACTCTGACAGTTGTAATTATTGTAAAATAATCAGTGCTGGTGAGGATGGTCTGGGGATGAAGAGTCTTGTACATGCAAACATGGCTCCTATCATCTCAACAGAACATGAAAGCCATGACAGCTCACACTGATTAACGATTTTTAAACCACAGGCAAACATTTAAATGTTGTCATTTGTTGCCTGACTCAGATGTAATGTTATTGATATTTATATCAATAAAATCATACATACATGGTCAGTAACATCTCAACATAGAAGTGCTGTTTAATATCATAACATTATTAAAAATTTTAATACACATATAAACGATACCAGTCTATATGTATCATAAAGTAATAAATGCTTTGTTCCAGATATAAGTTGAATATATCTGTATGGGAACAGGTGCAGTGAGGATAGATACTTTACAGATCAGATGTGAGTTCAGAGGGAGAAGACACCATTGATATGGCACAGACTGGGGGAAGAGGGTGGCTTCACAGATAGTAGCAGACAAAAAGCAAATAAATGTTTGCAGTCTTTAAGTGGAGAAAGAGGGCAGACTATATGTCATGTTTGGGTCATGGGGGCCAAATATTTGTGTTTGCAAGGAAAGAAGAATTCATGCCCCTGACAATAAATCCACTCTGTATAAATATCAAGATGCAAGTCAGAACTACCCATTATGTATATATATATATATATATATATATATATATATATATATATATATATATATATATATATATATATATATATATATATATATATATATATATATATATATATATATATATATATATATATATATATATATATATATATATATATATATATATATATATATATATATATATATATATATATATATATATATATATATATATATATACAAGTAAATAAAAAAACATATAAAATGTCACTCTTTATCAAATTTATTAACTGTCATCACACTGGTAAATCACCCCTCCCCAATCATGACATTTAGGCTTTTTACATTCATTCAAAGGTGACTTTTGGCTGGACTGGATAGTAGCAGCTGTAATGGAATAAAGATAAAAATTGTGCAGAGAAGATGTTTCGTAGTTCTGGGAGGATTTGTTTGAAGTAGGTGTTGATACTGTACATTGTACAGACCATTTAACCCACCTTGCCTCCTGGTAAATGGGTGGGGAAGTACACTGTGGGATATGTATATATGTAATATATAATTGTGATATAATGCAGAATGTCATCTTTGCTTCAGAACCTAGTCCAATGTCTCAAGGCATCCTTTCATTACCGCACTAGTCAGCAGCCTTTAGAGACATGGCACTAGTAGAGACATGACACTAGTAGAGACATGGCACTAGTAGAGACATGGTACTAGTAGAGACATGGCACTAGTAGAGACATGGCACTAGTAGAGACATGGCACTAGTAGAGACATGGTACTAGTAGAGACATGGCACTAGTAGAGACATGGTACTAGTAGAGACATGGCACTAGTAGAGACATGGCACTAGTAGAGACATGGCACTAGTAGAGACATGGCACTAGTTGTAGCACATGACCAGATATGCAGCTCTACTTCTGAACACAACTTCAGGCCATAAATCAGATGAGAAAATATAGACATAATGAGTTCTGTTTAGATACTGTTCTCTTGTCTCAATTTCAACACGATATGGTAGCAATGTGAATTCCTTGTTTGCATTGTAAAGCCTTTGGCATTCAGAGGTATTTGTGAGAAATGTAGTAAGGATAAGGAATTATCTTGCTCCCATCAGATGTCACCTATCTAAGTGGGTTTAGCAAAATGGCCGTTATGGGCCATTATGGTGGTGTTGACAAGATGAAGATCATAACCCAGCCCAAGTCTTCACCTGGAAGATTCAAGGGTCAGATTATATAGATCAGACCGTGATAACACTTTGATGTGTGTTTTAAGCCAACTCAAGGTCACAAGGTCATGCTGGTCATGAACTTAGGTCAGAGGTCAAAGTGGATACATGCTTTCTCTAGAGAAGACTCATCAATGTGCTCAAGTGTTCACTCAGTCTGGAACATCCAGGCCATCTTGTTATAACTGTTGAATAAATAATGGAAATACCCCCTACAAGACTGTGTGATTGAGTCTTTTGATGTATCAAAGTAAAAGGCATGACAACCTCTGGCCCGGAAGATGCGTTTAAGCTGGGCACATTGTTGTGAAATTTTGACTTGGTATTAATTTAGGTGTGATACATATTGAGGGGATGACAGATGTGACACATAGTACCTCCCCCCTCTCACTTCAATATCCTCAGTGGCTCCCTCTGCTGGACAAAGTCTTGTTTAGATTCTATATTCAAGCTCCATCATTCTCAATCTGGGATATACACAGAACAGGAAGGGAATTAAGCAACAGCATTTTTTTAAAGAATTGTGTATGTGGAAAGTTAAGTGCAATAAACAAGATAATGATATTGATGACATTATTATGATATTTGAGATGAGTAACTTATGATAGAATTATAGTAACTGAGAAGAACAAACAAACATCTTAAATTTACTAATTTGTTATAGCTAGCCCGAAAACAAGCCAGTCATTCATAGTGAATAATAAGAGGTAAAGAGTAAACAGGGCGACATTTGTGGCTGATGATAGTAAGGGGAGTGTTGGGAGGAAGATGAGCCATGCTCTGACAAAAAGTGACATTCCTGCATGGTGGGTTAGGTTGGCTTCCTGGACACAGGAGAATCACTAGATTTGTCACACTATATGGTGTATGGCTGTCAGCTGACATCACACCAAACCTGCTCCTGATTACCTCTTGATTAGCAGCAAACTGCACCACACACATCATTTAGATGAAGTGTGCAAGACCCCGGTAAAATTACATAATGTTTTTGATAAACTGAAATATCATTACATGAAAATATGCAATTATGATGTTTACTTTATCGTATCATAATTGATTTTTTATTTTTATCAAAATTTAATTCTATGATAAGGGTTATATTGTATTTTTAATGCTCTATTCAATGCTTATTCCTGTAATTTATTCACATTGCTAATAATCCTGTCTATGTCATATAGTTTTCTTACAGAATTGTTCTCCTATTTTCCAACTCTTTACCCGGGTATAAAACACAAATATCTTGTATACCTGGAGGTACTTTTTGCTGTTATTGTTTAGGGAAGTGAGTTCTTGTGTCTCGGAATTGGCACCCATGTCTGCAATCCAGGTTCTTCCAAAAAATATACACTGAATGACATCAGCTTGGGTAAAGGAAAGCAAGAACATAGAAAAAATGGGGTTACTTCTCCCCCTTACCCCCCAGGAGGACATTACTGGCACAGCTCTGACAGCTAGAGTTTGTTAGGTCTCTGATGCAAAGCTGTCCCAGTAGGGCGGGGTGTCTTCAGCAAGGTTAGCACAGACAACACAAGTACCCTGCTGCTGGACCTGCCACCTGTTGGCAAGGAGAGGGATAAACTAAAGCATTGTACCTGTCTGAAGGTGCCAAGCTTTGTTGTATGCCCTCGAGGTGCCTTGTTTTATTGCCATGGACATAAGTGTGTAAGTCTTGTAAGAGATTGTCAGGACTACTGACTACAGCAGGGAACACTCCTCAAGAACCTGTATTTCAATGTCCACTGTAATAATAATAATAATAATAATAATAATAATAATAATAATAATGATTTATATAGCGCTATATCAGACTAAGTCTGCTCTAAGGACTGTATTGGACTGCTTTACTTCAATATGAAATCAGATGGTTATAGGATTGTTGTACATAGTCAATAAATATGAATTGCTTCATGTCATTTTATGTATTGCTGTATTGAATAATAGTAGTAGTAATGATGATGATGATCATTGGTGTCACAAGGGTCTCCCAATCAGGTAGTGTCACAAGGGCTTACCAATCAGGTACGGTCACAAGGGCTTACCAATCAGGTAGTGTCGCAAGGGCTTACCAATCAAACAGTGTCACAAGGGCTTACCAATCAAGTAGTGTCACAAGGGCTTACCAATCAGGTAGTGTCGCAAGGGCTTACCAATCAAACAGTGTCACAAGGGCTTACCAATCAGGTACGGTCACAAGGGCTTACCAATCAGGTAGTGTCGCAAGGGCTTACCAATCAAACAGTGTCACAAGGGCTTACCAATCAGGTAGTGTCGCAAGGGCTTAACAATCAGGTAGTGTCGCAAGGGCTTACCAATCAGGTAGTGTCGCAAGGGCTTACCAATCAGGTAGTGTCACAAGGGCTTACCAATCAAACAGTGTCACAAGGGCTTACCAATCAAACAGTGTCACAAGGGATTACCAATCAGGTAGTGTCACAAGGGCTTACCAATCAGGTAGTGTCACAAGGGCTTACCAATCAAACAGTGTCACAAGGGCTTACCTATCAAACAATGTCACAAGGGCTTACCAATCAGGTAGTGTCACAAGGGCTTACCAATCAAACAGTGTCACAAGGGCTTACCAATCAGGTAGTGTCACAAGGGCTTACCAATCAGGTAGTGTCACAAGGGCTTACCAATCAGGCGGGGGTCACAAGGGCTTACCAATCAGGTAGTGTCACAAGGGTTTACCAATCAAACAGTGTCACAAGGGATTACCAATCAAACAGTGTCACAAGGGATTACCAATCAGGTAGTGTCACAAGGGCTTACCAATCAAACAGTGTCACAAGGGCTTACCAATCAAACAGTGTCACAAGGGATTACCAATCAGGCGGGGGTCACAAGGGATTACCAATCAGGTAGTGTCACAAGGGTTTGCGAATTGGGTGGTGTCACAAGGGCTTATCAATCAGGTAGTGTCACAAGGGCTTACCAATCAAACAGTGTCACAAGGGCTTACCAATCAAACAGTGTCACAAGGGATTACCAATCAGGTGGTGTCACAAGGGCTTACCAGTCAGGTAGTGTAACAAGGGCTTGCGAATTGGGTGGTGTCACAAGGGCTTATCAATCAGTTAGTGTCACAAGGGCTTACCAATCAGGTGGTGTCACAAGGGCTTACCAATCTGGTAGTGTCACAAGGGCTTAGCAATCAGGTAGTGTCACAAGGGCTTACCAATCAGGTGGTGTCAAAAGGGTTTACCAATCAGGTGGTGTCACAAGGGCTTGCTAATCAAGTGGTATCACAAAGGTGTAATAATTTGGTGATAAATAGTGATGGTGAGGGTTTGTGTTGTTATAATTGATGATGAAGGAAGGAAATTAAAAAGACAAAAGACTTTGTGGTGTACCTGCCTCTATGTTGTTTTAAGCATATATATCTGCAGAAGTCATGAAGCATCTGCTGCAGAGGACAAGGTTACCACAATGCCACCTTGGCTTGCTCCCGGAGAGATCTCAAGAGGACACACAGACAGACTGGTGCATGCATGCAGGAATGCACGCCAAGGTCTACCTTGCCTGATCAGGTGGCTAACGTCTTCATACCTGCTCGTACTCACTCACTCTGCAGGTTTACGTTTCCAGTATCTGCTGCAGGTGCCCGTGGAGATAAGCATTGGGAAGTATGTGTAAAGCCTGATTGCATAGCACAGAACTTTTATGTCTCCAAAAAAAATATTTGAAATGAAAGCTACCTTTCTTTTCTGTTGAATAAAACTTGTGTAACTTGACAAAAATTTGATTTTAAATGCGCAAAGGCCGACCAGAAAAAACATGTTTTACACATGAGACACATTGTCTGTGTGAGTAGGTATAAATAGTCTTGGGGTTATTCTTGCAACATGAAGTCCCTGAAACCTCTGATTTTCACATTTGAATTTGAGACATGTGTTTTAGTTGTATATATATCAGGTTTTCATGGTTATGGGTACTGTATGATGTCTGAGTCAGAATTTGCAGATGATAAGTGACATACACTTCTCTGGCTCACAGTAGACAGGCTTATTTACTTAAAGGACAACACCACTCATGGTGTATTTTGAAGACAGATATAGCAAATCAGTAGTTGAGAATAGAGCTAAATAACAATTTTAATTGTCCAGTGTTAGACCTGATCTAGTTTTTAGCTTGAATTATATTTGCAACTGCATCTCTGATTTATAAATATGTTTATAACTATGCAGTTATTAACCATATTACGAAGCCCCACCTACACTTAAAATATCAGACTGATCAGTATTTAGCTTTGCAACTGCATCTCTGATTTCCAAATATGTTTATAATATGCAGTTATTAACCATATTACCTACACTTAAAATATTAGACTGATTATGTCAATAATATATCAATTTTTTCAGAGTTCAATGCTAACCATATTCTTTTTACAATTACTTGATACAGCAGTATAAATGTGTATTAAAATGTGATTGATTTGCTTTGACCCAAAAAGCAACGACAGAAGTCAATTCACCAAGAATTAAAGAAATCCTTAAACTTAGAGGGCACAGAGGCATGCCAAACGTGATCCATATTTCCTCTGTTGGAAATGTCATACCATAAATATTCAGTGACTGGGGAAGGAAAATGTCTCTCTCAAGTTGATATCAGTTTACACGTTTCATGCGATGTTTGTTTGCCAGTTCATTCATTGAGTGGAAGCAGCCTGACCTTTACCCTTGACCTCTTGTACTCAGAACGCTCACCCCACCAGAAAAATATAGTAATCAAAGACTAATGACCTGGTATGTGTATTTAACCTTTTAGGGTTAATCCTCAAGGGTTTAGATATTACGATTAAGTCTAAGTGACAGATGAGGTATTAGTGACTGATGAGGTATAAGTGACGGATGATGAGGTACAAGTGACGGATGATGAGGTACAAGTGATGTATGATGAGGTACAAGTGATGGATGATGAGGTACAAGTGATGGATGATGAGGGTGACGGATGATGAGGTATAAGTCACAGATGATGAGGTATAAGTGACGTATTATGATGAGGTACAAGTGACGGATGATTAGGTACAAGTGACGGATGATGAGGTACAAGTGATGGATGGTGAGGTATAAGTGACGGATGATGAGGTACAAGTGACGGATGATGAGGTATAAGTGACTGATGATGAGGTACAAGTGACGTATGATGAGGTACAAGTGACTGATGATGAGGTACAAGTGACTGATGATGAGGTATAAGTTAACAATGATGAGGGTGACGGATGATGAGGTATAAGTTACCAGTGATGAGGGTGACGGATGATGAGGTATAAGTGACAGATGATGAGGGTGACGGATGATGAGGTATAAGTTACCAATGATGAGGGTGACGGATGATGAGGTATAAGTCACAGATGAGCATCACAAGAAATGATACAGGCAAACTTTTTAAAAAGTCCTCTAGTATTTGATAAAAGCATTACACTGAAATTAGCTGATATAACCTTTGTTAAACGTACCCATTTAGTTGATTATGAAATTAATGAACCACGACTGCTAGGAATAATAAATATAGACTTCACTTTGAATTTGAAGCTCAGGAAGATGGTTTGATATAACTGACCATTAGTTTGATTATTGGGTGTGTTCCCTCAAACTTCTCAGCACCAATCCTAATTCAATTTTGTATTCTCAAAAGGCAAAAAAATGTATCTTGTTACATTAATAACAACAAATCTAATACTTTTCACAATCAGCTTGATATGTGTGATATTGTAGATATAAAAATAAAGGCTTTTATAATGATATTCATTATAACAGGGATGTTCACTCTGACTTGGCCAACATTTGATAAAAAGCATTTTGAGACAATAATGTTTTTTGCCACACTATAAATGTAATTTGCAAATGATCCATGGTGCAAGCAGGATATCGCTAATATGTGGCTGGAATGATAATGAAATTTTCAACTCATTACAGGCCCATAATTAAACATTGATTTTCAGTTCCAGTTTTTGTCTCGATTATGGATTTATACGTTTTAGTTCATTTGCCTGTTAAGGCAATCATCACTCGTATTCAGTGTGGATGTTTGAAAAGATAACTCAATGAAAGATATGAATTCAATAACTTTATGGCAGTATATCCCAAAGCATTGGATTGAGGAGGAAATTGTTAGCAAAAATCAGTGAGGCGAGCATTCTGAGGCAAGAAAACTGGCCTCTTTTGCAGAGTCAAAACATTCTATCTACATCTAGAACCTCCAAAAAATGATGCATTGATACAAAATGAAGTTGCTAGGCAACCAGGTTGCTACTTCCTGCTTCATCAGCCAGGTAGGCCAGGTATATTTTGGGGCCCACTGCATATGGGACTCACCCATCTCCTGCAGGTACGGGGCGAGAAACATCAATGCCGCCCAAAGGTGTTTATACACAACTTGGCAAAAAGAAGCCGTCAAGCCTCCATTGGCCATTTTAACAATTTCGGCTGGGATAATTTCATCAAGTGGAAAATTACTAAACAATTTTTTAGTCCATCTCCCTATTACATGATGAGGAAGGTGCCAACACAACTACACTTACCCCACAACACATGTGCCACCAACATAAACATACACGCTCACATTCTCTTTATACCTGCTTCCAAAATCCACTGTATTTAGGAATTTATCGTTTCATTTTTACACTCATTTCCAGTGATCCATAACACTAACAAACATGATATTTGTAATGCATTTAGGATTCGGTGACAAAAGTACATAACATTTTATATACTTGCTTTATCTTTTTTTCAAATACAGCTTCAAAAGTTCTACCTAAACATACCCATCGTTTCAGGGTCATTTATATTTGAAGGTCACTAACTTTTTAGGGTGAACTTTACTGCTCAAAAAACACACAACATGGTAGACACATGTTCATGTGTTAGAAGTATGTTTTGTTGTTCTTTACCAGTGTTACACACAAGTTTGGGTGGCGGGGGAAGAAGCTGGCTTCCTATGTTGATAGGGAGGGTTTGAAAGAAGGCCCTGTGCAGACCAAGCCTGCATTCTCCACTCAAAGGTCAACATGTTTTTTGCTTCATGCAAGTGGCAACAAGACATCTGATGGTGGGGAAAAGCTGTGGAAGAACCACAAACATGTGGTCTGCCAGATTGCACAGTTCTCAAGAGAAGGGAAGCCATGAAATGCTGCAGCTCAACGTTTTGATGGAGAAACAGATTTTTAAAAAATGATATTTTAACAGATATATAGTAGATGTATATTACACATATGCCTGACTTTAACCAGAGGAAAATCTAATAGCGAAACATGAGAAGTGAGAAAAGCAACCTTAATATATAGTTATCCCGAAAAGTTTTGGAATGTGCAATGTAGATAGAGTCCATAGGCAAATCTCACACCAAGAGAAAGTACATTGAAATTTCACATCCTGTTATGCAAGTTTTAACATTGAGCTCTAAATAAGAGTAGGGCACTTAGAAATCCTGCTTTATATCATTTCCCCCCTTCCCCACAATGCACAAGAATCCTGTGACAGGTCTTTCAAAGACTGACACAGGCTGCAATACTTGAAAACCCATTAAAATTGTGACGCACAGAATACTATAGAAGTACCTGTGCACTGACATTCATTGATAATCGTGAAGCTTTTGATATGCTGTGACATTCAGTGTCGTGGAATTTTGCTGCTCTTCAGAATTCAGCAGATCGACAAATAGAGCTGAATTCTTTTCTTTTGAGAGCACTTGAGTTCAGTTTTGTCGACAGGGTACAAAGCCAGAGGACCTTAGCAAACCAACATGAACTATCAAGATTTATTTTGCACACACATTTACATTTGGGGTTGATCTTTAACTTGTGACTTTTCAATCATATATCCTCGTTATGTTTGGTAAATTTGGTATACAGAGACATAATAGGTTTCAATTACAGTCCAATGGTGTTGTCCAGGTACTTCAGGCTTCATAACTTCAACACAGAGAATAACTTGCAAAATCAAACGTGAGGCATCTTGTATTCAAAACTCAACAAAATGATAAACAGATACAAAATATAGTGACCTATATAATAACAACACTTTGTAAGATTTCAATGGTCAACTACTCCGAGAAAGGACCAATAAAATAAAAATAAATATTGTAATGGAATAGTGAAAAAATAATTGGTGTAAAAAGTCTCATATATGATTTAATTAAATAATTATATTCAAAGATGGATATAGCTTTATTGCATCCTGACACACTGCATATGTTTTGGTGAAAAAGTGTGATGGTTGTATTTTTGTGTGCTCTGTATGTGAATGTCAAGTGGTTGGATAGACTCCCAATATCACATGACATAACCTATTGTCTGCTCTCGTTCTCTGTGGAATCTTAGAATTATGGGGCGTTATGGAATAAAAGAACTATGAACTAATATATTTATGTTTTTGCTTGAATTGAAGCATTACTGAAGCAGCAAAACAAGTAATATGTTTATTCTTTATAACATTATTTAAAGCCTTCCACCCCACTACAGCAGCTGGTATAGCAGGAGATCTGTCCAGACCTATTAAGGTTGTGGCTGGCAGGTGGTTGAAATTTGTGAGCAAAATTGTCAAAAATGAGAGATAAATAAATTGACTCATTATTATGTTGTTGTTAAAATTAAATATCGTAAATTCTCTGCAATCATAGACTTTAAAAGAGTAAAGACCCAAGAACTTTTTTAACTGGGGAGTTTAATAGATGGCTTGGTTAAATGTCCCAAGACATGACCTTATGCTGCTAAGTCGCAGCCATGTTTCACTTTTTAAGACATGCTTAGTGTTATTCAAACATCAAAAGATTACTAAACTTATTGGTGAAGTGGTCTGTCATCTCCTATCATTCGCTCCGAGTTGGGGGTTATTTTTTCACTACAGACCGGAGATGTTTATCGTTCATCAGCTTGGGACTGCCAATGTTACCCTGTCTTTTTCTGCAATGTGATGCAACTGGGTGGGCACAGCCAAAAGTAATAAATAAAAAAAATGCATTATGTACAACCCTCGTGATAAAAACCAACTAAGGGTGAAAGTGTGGAGGGCTTGGGGAGTGTGCGATAGTAGGTTATGCTTTAAATTACAAGGTCAGATGTGATGGAGAAGATTCATTGATGAAGGGAAGATGCCAGAGAGAAGAATCATCTGATTTCTAGAGAATCACACAGATATAACTAACAAACAATCCTGGCTTAAATCCTCTCTCAATGCTGCCTTCGTTTGTCAATATTTTGTAGATGATTTCAGAGATTTCAATTGTCCTTTTTCTTACATTGAAGGGGAGCATGTTTGTGGGATAATTAACAATATGAAGGGGGGTGCATAAGAGCATCGAGGGCCTTGATAAATATTGAAGTAGCCTATAGGGAGTAGGAGGCGGAAAACTCAATAAACGTTCACATGCTCTCTTTGAAAATAAATGAATGGAAAAGATAACACATGCTGATCAATACAATGAAATCCTTTTTTCAAAAATTCTAAAATATTTCTGAAGGCAATTTTTTAGCAAGTTTAAATACAATTTTCATGTTTAAGTATCAATATATATGTAATAAATATATATGTAATCAATGTTAGATTTCAAATCTATAAATTTTGTATTGTATAGTAATATTTTTTACCATTAGATGGTCATTTTGGTAATATTTCCCTGCAATACGTTTCTTATCCAATTATCCAGTGTAAATGCATAACTCTTGCTGGATGTGTTTGAAACATATCTTGATGCCAGTAGATATACCACTGTTACCAGAATGAACCTGTTAGCCTCCGAGATGTAACATGTACCTACCCTTGGCTTGGGCAAAATAAACAGTGAACACCATGGTGTCCGAGTGGAATGAAAACTATGAACTAGTGACCTTGTCTACTAGCCAAATTCTACAAAATTTGCATTTTAATATGATACTAGGTTAACAAGATACATTCCAGACTCTAGAGAATATGCCCTCCGCAGATGGTTCTATAATTCTGTAGTATTTTTAAGTGGTGGTGGGTTTGGCCCAGTATTGCCAAGTATTGAACAAAGGGATCTTAAATAGCCATTTTTTGAAATTAGATTTGTCACTTAAGTCAATAAAATTGACTCGCTACTGAGCGACGACGTTTAGTCTGGAGGTTGCCATGGAAATGAGGAGGATGACACTACACAGAATAAAAGGGTGGACCAAAGAGAGTTCAGAGAAGGGGAGGTGATGAGAGAAGCCTGTTTTATGACACCTGACAACATCATACCACACCGGTCTTCTTGGGAGGTCAACTTGTCTGATGCAAATCATTTTTTTACATGGAATTTCTTTATTGAAATAATGGCCTGGAAAATTGCAATTGATTTTAGTGTATGAATTAGTGTGATATTGAACAATAATCCAATTATGTTTTTAAAAAAAAATCAGGATTTTAAAGATGTCAGTTTGTCCTAGTTAATGATAAAAAAACACATCAGCCGACTGATACAGTTTGATGATATGTTTTCTGATAGTACTTGCCTGGCCAGGTTTTATGCAAAACCATAGAGAAAAAAATATGACAATAATATTTAGGACCAGTATAAGGCAATAGAAGGTCGAGTTACGACACATGTTCATAAGGACATGCCACATCGCATGCTCTATGTTCCCAATAGAAGCAAAAGCACAGTTCTGTATAATTGTGTCTATGATTGTACAAAGTACATCCATGGCATGACTGTCTTGTGTATTGAAAAGTCAAATGTAACAAGGTGCCATGCATATGCCCATGACCTGAATGAGGGTTTATCTGATCAATATAAACTATGATGGAGAATTCTTCCTGGTTAAACAACAAGTGCTCAGAGAGAAAATTATCTGTGTCAGAATGCTGTTCTTCTCCCCACGGCTTAAAAGTTGCATGTGATTTTTATGAATCTTAACAATGGTGGCTCCACAGATTTCAGAAAATAAAGGTATATGATTGTAGTTCGGCAATGTTTCCTTCAGGTAACGCAGAGGCCTTGAGGCAGGTTTCCATGTATTTTTGCACACATTCACAGGTGTTTTCACAACAGAACAGAATTCAGACAGTTCACTTGTCATTCATGATATTGCACATCGGGAAAAATGAAGCTTGAAGCATCCTTAACAGCTGTTTACTCCATTTATTCTTAATGCTCTCACTGCCTTTTCTTCCTTTTTTCTCAAGCCCAGTGGCCATTAAGATAGATGTATTCATGTCAAGTCAGTAGCACAGATGTGATTATTGTTAAAAGTAAGTAGGATAGAGATAACTGCATTTTCTCAAAACATGCATCAGTGTTTGGATAGTTAAGTATCAGTTTAGTTTGGTGGAATTCTGGCAATAACAAAAGCAACTTTCTTGGAATTAGAAACCCAAGTATCAAGGATAGCATTATCCTATTCAACAATATTATCAACATTCCTCAGGATAAACTTACTTCTTGATGTAAATACACCGAACGGCACTGAAAAAAAGATATGATGGGTGAAGCACCAGCACCATTCACATATATTTTTTAAGCTTTCTCTCATAATTTCCATATGGTTTAGTTCATTGGTAGCTGGGGTTTGATAACATTGATCTCCTCAGTCAGCCATTCATCAGCAGACCACCAGAGAGAAAGGGCCAGAACCCGGCAGCCTCTGGGTCTTCCCCGATGGAAGTGGAAAGTCAGCGAGCATCCCACCCGATCATCTGTGATCTCATCCTTCAAATATTAGCCTTTCTGTGAGGTATTTAACCACTGAGGCCCAGTAAATGTCATGCAGTAATGATGTTTATTCATGATATCACTTTTATGCTTGATTATTGCCAGACTTCTCAAGCTGAATGATCCAGATTTTGTCCTTTTTCTCGATACTTTCAAGTTTGTGTGACATGGGTAACCATATTTCAGTTACACACTCAAGTGGGTAGAGATCAAATATTTGGTCATGTTTTGAGAGAGGTTTTGATTTCATAATTTGTGAGATTTGATGAATTTGAAACACATTTGGTTAACCAAAACCAATAGCTAACTGAGCCCCTTATTGAAAGCACCTATTTACTAGCATTATGTGGTCAACCCTTTGTTGGTTTAAGTTTATTGTGTGGTGATGTTGTGTCGGGGTGGGCATGTTTTCAATGGCGGGCTGGGAGGTTATATTTGTCTGTGGTAAGGCCCATGCTGTTGGGTGAGAGTTCAGTACACATTTGTTTTTGCTGGGGCCAACTTTTTTTCGTCCAACCACCGGCAAATGGAGGGTGTCAAAGCAAGAAGTGAAAGCAAGAGAGAGAGAGAGGGTTGCAGTTTCTGCAGTAATTTATGAACACCAAGATAGCCGCCATACAGTGGTTGTTGGCAAAACCTGTGCAGGAATGAAGTGCAGAAAGAGTGTAAACATAACAACTTACATGCATCACTTCATATCAAGCTTATTGATTAATAAGCATATAAGTGGCAAAGTGATGCCGTCAAGCTTGGCTCCTTCATATACACGTCCTTAGCACATACACTCTTAAGCTGAGTCATTCATAAAATTGTCTTTGCTATTGAAAAGAAAGGCTAGAAATGCTATTGATTTCCATATTGTATTTTAACAAAGAATGATTTTTCATAATTAAAGTACAAGAGAGAAATGCCTTTTTAAGATGCCAATACTTTGAAAGTGGAAGTCAAATACTACTTTGAATTAACCGTTTTCTTGGAGAAGAATAAGAACAAGGCTAAAAAATTATCATTGTGGTTTCAGACAATCACATGGCAAACATTTCCTTATAGTTTAAAAAAATTATAGTGTAACTTTTTCTATACTTGCTTAATGTATATATTTTTAATCTGATAAATACCAAAGGGCATAAGAGTAATGACACATTTGAAGCTCATCTGCAATACATGTGAATGTGCTGCAAACAAGTCAGTTTTCCAATACCCATCTTGACCTTCTTTCCTCCTTTCCTGTCTATTGATTTCCTCCAAATTTCAGTGTTATTATAATTTGAAAGCATTCAGAGATCCAGTGAGGGGTGTATGTAGTAGAGTGGGGTGTTATTGTGGATGGAGTTCACTCAGAGAACTCACCTTACCTGCCCTACTACCCTGAGTGCCACCGACACTCCAACCAATCCTCACTGCCATTTAACAAGCTCTGTCAATGTCCTGTCTATCTTTCTCACAGTTGAACCACTATAACTATTGAAAAATATGCTTACACTAATGGCGTACTTTTGACAATTAACATTTACTGCAGGAACTAAATGTTTTGGTCGGTTTATGCAAATGGCACAAGGATACAAATATGAAGCACTTAACATACCTGGCCAGGTGGAAACTGTGAAAGCTAAAACTCAGCTTCAGCTGTTATCACATTCTCAAGGAGAATCCCCCTGGTGCCATTTAGTTCTTATACTTAGGTTTAAGGACAATTAATGGGAGCACAATAAGATTACTTTTAAAAAAGAAATTTCTAAATTTGAAAAGTCTTATTAATTTCAAAAATTGAATAGTTTTATTAATTTCTGAAATTGAGTAGTTTTATTAAGATATCTATTGATTTCTAATTGTGTTAATTGCATTGGAAACATTCTTTAATATCCAGAAAATTGACATTGATATGGCGTTTGACAGGAGCAATGTTAAATTCATAATTCAAAGTTGGATGATTCATGGGTTGATGGCTGGGAAAATGTGAAAATAAAGATAAAAGTGATACTGTATTCAAGGGATCCATCATCAGACAGAGACTATAATAAATGTTGTGGTCTGGGCCACCCAGCCATTAATGGCCCCTAAATCAGTATGACCAAGACCAGGACCGGGTGATAGAGCAGTAGTATAAAATTCCAGCAAACTTTTATCTGGTAGTGGATGACCTCTGATATTTCTAGCAATGTCTGGTCAGTAGCAGCTGAGAATGCAACCATCTCTGAAACCCTACTGTCCAGATATCTCAGGATGTGTGTGCCGGTATTGGCATATTTTCTGGATGTTTGATTTTGTGTTAACCTTGCTACTCTACGCTTCCTTCCTTCCCTCCCACACACAAGCAGGAAAAGTTAGCTGCCATCTTTCATACATATGCTCAATCAGGTTCAGCATCAAAGCTTTCCTTAAATTATGATTGGCTGCAAATTGCCATGAGTTGCTATGGTAACACAAACTTTTGGATTGTTCCAATAAACCTGATGCAGTGCGTGGTGTTTGGATGTCCAGTTGAGCAGCTTCTCTTGCCGTGTTTGACAGGTACAAAGTCTACACCAGCAAGTGGGGTGTTTGTCCAGTTGGAACCTCTCCCGAAGTTTAGGGCATAATGGAAACAGGGAGCAACTAATTATTGAGGCCTGTTCCAGTCAGGTTGTTAGCTCACATGATAGGGTAGATGATCTTGGTTGAGTTGAGGGTGAGACTGAGCCCCAACTTGCTGTGTCCATCATACCACTCCCAGAACATGTCTAACCTGACAACCAAATACATCCAAGACTTGCCACAGCCAAGTTTCTTCACATGGTATCAGTACAAATCTGACATACCCAGATCTGTTAAAGACATTAATTCTTTTACCTATCTAAAAGGGAACATTTAGTCTCTGAAGTTTGATAAATGCCTCAGGGCACAAGATTGAAGTGATGAAATTTTATATAACCTCGGCTCACATATGAATCATGTTGTCTACTGAAGAAATCTTATTGCAGGAGTGTCATCAGTTCTACGTGATTGGGCTAATAAATATGTTGTAGTTCAAATTGAAAATATTGAAAATGGTTTAGTTCAGCCTCAGTTCAGGGCAGTTGATAGATCTAAGAATAGCCTGTGTAGTATAAGGTGGTAGTGTTTTGCCCCCATGGAGGCCCAGGTGTTCGGATCCAGAGGAGGCTGTCAACGCCCCTGTTAGGGTACGAGCCATGCCCCCGGGGGAGGATACACCAGTGGCATGTTTGGACAACCAGAACCAGCCTTCAGTATCAGCCAGCACACTGTGATCAGCTCTCTTTAGAAGTCATTGTACATGTGTATTGGTAATTGTAACCACCACAAGACATGGCTCACATGAATTACTTCAACATGAAACAGCTCAGCGAGAATGCTGGGCATATGTTGTAATGGGAATGTTCATGAGAAAACAATGTTTTGGAAGAAATAGAGAGACCGACCAAAAAAAAAATCATTGTCTATGTTTTAGAATAGATATCCTGAGGCACTGCTACTACCACTCGAAGCATCTCTTGAAAGTGAGAGATAAGGTCGATAGTATCCAAAATGTGTAGCCCAAGACACCAGAATGTCGGGTTGTTTGCCCTTTGTAGTACAGGGTCATAACAGAAGAGTAATTTGTTACAGATATGCCAGAGAAGGAATCTAAGGCTGTTGGTTCTGAAGATAAAAGGCAGACCTGTCAGCGCTATGCTGACCACAACACATAACATAGCACGTACATAGATAGGTACAACTGCGCCACCTATAGGACAGCGCAGCAACCTTAGCGTATGGTGAATACTGGTATGTGGCAAAATATGAGGTGGAGCGATCAAGAGGTGCAGGTGTATGCATAATGGTCCTCATAAAGTCAGAACAATACAAGCTTGACACTCAGTGTCCAATCAGTCCATGATAAATAGCAACGTAGCTTTGAAAGACCTCTAACTAAAAACAAAGGACTATAAACTAGATAATGCAGACACAGTAACAACATATCTGCAATTGTCAGACATAGAAAAGCACATGTCTCAATGATAATGGTCGGCCTCGTAACTTTTCAATTATCACTTACCGTAATGAACATAACCTAAAATGTATAACAGAGAAATAGACGTTTTGCTAAAGTATAATATTTCATTGATCATTTCCTTGTTTTTTTTTTAGTTAACAAGGTGAAGCAAATCACTGGCAGTGTACATTTTCCATATTATGTTGATTGGACTGAGTCATATTTATAGTTTGGTTGTGTATTATGGTAGATTGCCAGATCAAATACACCATCTATACCAAGGATGTCAGTACACAAATAAACAGCCTCCAATTCTTGTGATACTGTCACAATCCCGGACTCGGGGCAGCCATTTTCCTTGCCACACTCCTGCTAAGATCAAGGCATATATGTGTCTCCACTGTAAACTCTATGCAGATTTATGGCTGCACAGATATTGCGAGCAAGCAATATCATCAAGAAAAATATGTATGCATAGGTCACATAATGTCAGTAACACCTGACAAATCAGGAATATATTGGTCAAGCATTGCCAATCCCTTGCAACCTGTTCAAGGTAGAAATGCTTCATTGATATTTTATGCAAAAATTTGACCATTTTGGAAGAAATCCTCTTTAAAAAAATATAAAAGATATGAAGGCTTTTTTTGTGTATCAGTAAATTTATATGATTATTGATTTGATCAAAAAAGAATTTGCAATAATCCAGAAATGTTTATAGAAAGTAAGGACTGAAAGTTTTCAAACTGTATATGAGTTTTTGACAATTCTCCTCCCTGTTCACATAGAGCAGAAGTTCCATCTTTAAATGTTTCTTGAGAGATAGGAGATGAGACATTACTGGAGTGGCGGTGAATGGTTTAGCAGGTGTAGTTGTGTGGACACCTATGGCAGTGGCATTGTCATAACAATGTGCTCAGCTCACCGCTCCCAGCATTGCGATGTGACCTTGCCACAAACACCACACACTTCTCCCACAAGAGGGCTCCACTGATGTGAAAACACAATGTCACAATGCACAATGCATCGTAGACCCTAAAAGAGACCAACAGCATCAAAAGGGATAACTTTTGGGTTAGAAGTGAAAAAAACAACTTATTTATCCTATGAGTAAGGAACATACACAAGACAGTCCTCATTTGATCATGCAGGGCTATCCTGAGATTAAATAAGATAAAATGATGTCATATGATACCAGGAATGACCCACTTGAGTTACTCAATGGCTTAACATGACCTCATTTAATTAGATTTCTCATGTTTATGCTTAACCTTGCATTTTATCACTTATTTGGTGGACACTCATTTGTGAATCAGCTTCAGACCATTTTGAGCAAGTCTTCACAGCATTTTACTGCATTTAGTATCATTCCAATAGGAAACGTTATGATAACAATTCCTATCTAATGGAGCATGCTTACACCAGCAAACAAATAGAAAAATTTGACCAGATTTGATTAGGTGATTAAGTCTTGGTGGTACTCCATCTTAAATACGGCAGTTGACGGCTGTAAAGTGTAGCAGATGATGACTGGAGAGGTGACAGAGCTTGCTGCCTCTTCCCTTGTAAAGTTACCTGTTGTGATGGGTGGCAGTGTTTAGCCGCAGGTGCCCCTATTGTGGGTGAGCAGGTTTATGACAGCTGTCTACTGTCGTGCTGACTTACCGCAGCTCTTGGCTGACACGCCACAACTCATACCTAATCCTCGTCATAAATGCTTCCTACTTATATTGTGTATACTGCATAATGCACCCTTTAAACCAAGAAAACTTGCTGCAATTATGCGAGCAGAAACTTCTTTGTCGAACAATGACATCTTAAAAGCCGAATTTGCCTAGTATCAGTTTTTAATTGTGCAGAGAGCTCAACTTGCTCATTCAACTAGAATTGTTACAATTATTGATTTGCACAATTTACGCCAAAATAATTTACTGATTAGTTTTCACACAGATAACATTATTAGTGTGACTTCTACATTTCACACTCCAACAATGTTTCACTTTACAAATACATTTACAAAAGCTTTAGCATTTGTGTGATTGTTGTGGATGTGCCAGAGCAATTACCCGGCAGATAAGGGCACTTGTAGACATTAATTGGGGCAGACTGGCCAGTACTAACATGCTGTACATAGTGATGTACAGGGGTCATGGAGCCAACCATCTAGCCCGGGCTCACCAAGTAACTCAGGCCGGGACCTTATAGCCTCTAGGGAGGCTGAATCTGATGGAAGATTGCTGCAGCTTGATCACTGATCAGGCCTGATCTGTATAATGAAGGTTTACACAAAAAAATTAAGATGTAGGAAAGAGGTGATGGAGATTTTTATGAGTGAGATGGGTGGTGTGTGGGGTTGGGTTGCTGCTGCTGCTGGGTGCAGATGAGGCATTGGAGGAGGGAGATAAGCCAACAGGAGCTGCTGCACAAACTGTGTAACACCTAATTATATTGCAATGTCTGCTCCCTCATTGCTCACCCCTCAATGCAAAACAAACAGCCAACTTTCCTGCAACAAGTCAGCACATTCCTGCAGCACTCCTGCCTGCAGAGCTTCCTGCACTTCCTTAATGTCACTCCTGCAGTTGGCTGCATGATTCTGTAATTTCAACTTTGGCACCAATTTGCATAGTTACTATGAGGGTAATATCCGTAGCAACTGTATGCCGCATGCACACAACCTGTTTTCCAAAAAGTAAATTTACTGTCTGCATTATTACTAAATGTTTCAGTTTTAGGAATACAGTTATAGGGATCTCTTGTTATGTCATAGAGTTATCGTGGAAGCAAATAAACAAAACAGTGATGTACATGTTGTGGCCATGTTGTCTATGTTTATGTTGTATCTGGATCTTCTGATCATGTTTAGAAGATCAGAGCAGATTATCTGGTGGAGATTATCAAGGATTTGCATGTGATTAACAGGACCCTGATATCTTAAGATAGCAGTAACTTTCCTGATAATCTGATTCACTAAGCGCATGCCAGAAAAAAATACATGCACATATTGCATATTGATATATTAGTTAAGTTCATCATTAATGCACCAAGAAATAATAGAATGGGAGAGATAGATTGAAAATATTTTACATCAACTTCTTTGATTATGTTAATTTTTCATCATTTACACCTCCTTCAAATTCGTCATCTCAAATAACCATTAATTTGATCATAAGCCTATGTTATTATTGTAAATACCATATTTAAATATGGTTCAATATTTTTTAGTTGGTACTAAAAGTCACTTATCCACTTATTTTTTGACTGCAAAATCAGGTGCAATAAGTACAAAAACATTGCTACAAATATAAGTGATTTTAAAGCTTAAATGCACTCAGTCTTAGGAAAAAAATTACATTTTATAATAAGGTAGTGTTTTGGCACCTCTTTTCAGTAAAGTTGGGCATTCCTAAACCTGTGGCCAATGTTTTGCTATGCATTCTCGTTATTCACTCAAAACATTATTTAAAGTGTAATATTTACTTGGAATAGCACAACTATAACTTTATATCAACTGAACAATGTTAACCAACTCATTTCAATTGATGATGATATAATTAAAACACATACAAATGGTATGAAACAAATTTTGTAGGGTATCGTAAACATTTTAGTTTTTGTGTCATTTTAACGAGAGGTGGAAATAACTGTAGCTTGGAGACATTTGTAATGACATTGACCTTTTGAAAAAGGGCGAGACGGTAAATGTGAGGCTGTAATAGATGATGGGTTATTGTCGTGCATAGGTTGAAGGATACGACTAAGACCAATAGTTGAGGCTAGAAGTTGAGGAAGTGATACCTGTGTTCAGCATCCATCTTGCACACCTTGGCGCAAGTTGATTCTGCTGGGTCAGGCATGGCATGAAAGCCAGAGAGCCGGCCTTAGAAACTAGATACATGTTTATATGGAGCAACCAACTCAAAAATGCTTACCTTGCTTCCTGTGATCTGGTTTGGGAAGTTTGGTGGAAAAAGAAGGTCAGAACCAAAGGGAAGTTCCGCTAAGGGTTAATTGGCAGATTCACATAGTCAAAGACTTGGCATCTGATGATACAGAACACACCCCATTGTTTATAGGCAGACAGATATCCAGACAAGACATTGATGTATTTCACACTGAATGGGCTGGGATGAGTACTAATTTATGCTGACAGAAATATCATGTTTGCATCAGTTTTTCTCTTCATTGGCTTCATTACCCATGGTTATAAGTCAGATACATTTGCTCTTAAAAATGTAAACCAGAAACATGTGATATGTGGAGAAAGCTCAAGAACAACTTGACCAAAGACTTGAACTGTGGAAGACCTATGTGTCTTGTACACACGGGAGCTGAGAGAGGGCCAGCAGTAAATATAGGAATGTGTAACCCAGTCAGAGTTAGTGATTTGAGGTGTAAAGCTGGGACATGCTGCAGCATTCCTGTTAATAGGCAAGCAATGAAAGTTGAGAGTATGGATTCTGCTTCAGTGACATTGACCTCCAAGCACAGAAGCCAGAAATGAGAACAGAAGGTGTGATGATGGAGGCAATGCAAGATGACAGACATGCCACTAAAGGTTACATCATCACCATTATTGTGACAACACAATATTAAAAATCAGTTAAATGTAATTTTTGTATGGAAGACAGCAGTTTAACTTGTCCGAGTTTGGTCCATTTGGATTCTGGTTGTATTCAGTTTATATTATATCTATATATATAATGCCTATTGGTACCACAATCTGTTATTTTGGAAACCCTGGGTAAGGGGTCCCCATCCATCACTTTTTGATAGGAGTAACCTGCAAGGAATCACAAAAGTGATGGAGATTAACACTTAAATTCAGATGAGCACAGTATATATCTCATGAACGGAATACTCAAAATTGTCCTCAAAATTGGACTCTTTTCATTTTTGATGGATAAGCGTGAATTGGGATATGATTTGACCTTGATTGTCATAGATGACAACATCTCCAGTGGAGAAAAGGTCAGTAAAAGAAAGAGTTTCTGACTGGTGATGTACATGCTAGTAGATGCGGAGGAGAATAAGGTGGAGCTTGTATGGTGATTACATGCTGCATATCAGAGGTGGTTAAACCGAGATCATGACTCCCCATGTCCCCAATGCATCGAGGTGCCAGATTCATGCTGAATCCATGATGGCTGAGTTATGCAACTCACAATGACATCTTCTGATAAACCGTAGATACACCGGGTGCTTGCTGAAGGAAACCTGCTGCTTTGGCAAAAAAAGTGTAAAATGGTGCCATTAATATTAAGTTGCCTCCCCATCCATTTCTATGTCAACTATAGTGTGGGTGTCTTGTCTTTCATTTGCTCTCATATGAATAGGATATAAAATCCAAATTAGCTTTTTATTGACTATGTTTTATTATATGAGAGGTCATGCCTCATAAGGTCATCTGGTAGTCAAGTGGGAGGGATTTATTGTAGAGATATGGCACCTGGAGCAGAACTGGACCAAAGGTGCAAAACTTCTTTCACAAGACTTGGTGAAAAATTCAATCTTTCAAGATATCTTCTTAATGGATTTGATTCGCAAATATTTCTTTGTGTTAGCAGTCTCTGGGCCTGTTTATAGAGCTTTTGGTACTTTTCCTATGTTTAGAGCTGTCAGGGACAGATGAACCCATACAGGTAGTGGATTGGGGAGGATAAAGCCAAATATACTGATCAAACTTGCTGGCTGTATAAGAACGGTCAATATTCTCATATTTTGTATTTGAAGACGAAAGATTGACAAAAAAGTCCAATTGTAAAATTAAAGGATTGCTAGATATTATATATTTAGAGAATTCTGAAAAAGTGGGTGACTTAACCTGAATGATTGATGAAATATAATCACATTCAGGATTGTAATGGTTCTGGGGACACAATTGTTCATTTTTCTCATGGAGAATTGCAGAAAAAAGAAATGATGAGTTTGGAAACGACTGAAGAACTTTGAAGAATTTTTTACCCGACTTTCGTGTGAATCTCCTTTTGGCGATTGTTGATGTTATATCTCTAACATCATAATTTGCCATTGATAGAAATGAATGGCGAGGTTCAAGTTTATATCTTAGAGAGGGGCAGTCAGGTACACGAGCTTGAAGTCTGAACAACATGTTTTTACTTGGAACATATATTTTATGGACAACAGGACCAGGTGGGGTTAGCAAGGGCATAGAGGGGCATGACGGAATGCTACAAGATGGTGAGACACATTGGCGAAGGCCGTGTTAGATTTACCTGTGGCAACTAGGTAAGCCAAGCCAAGGGCGCAGGTTTATGTTTGCAAATGACAAGCAACTTGTGCCCTATTACAAAGGTCCATGATCATTTGCAGTCACAAGGGTGGAGCTCCTAGCACATGTCAGTCATCCAATACAGGGAAACGCCACCACCTTCTCGTTATGACCTATCTCATTATCACCTCACAAACGCTAACAGCTCACATATAAAAGCAGTTTTGATGTGGATAATATTATATATATATATATATATATATATATATTGGAGAGGGCAAGGTTATTGTTTTGGCAGGTTTGTGTGATGTATAGGAGCAGAATTAACCTGTGCTCAGCTGGTAAACATTTAGGTCTATAGTGAGGTGTGTGGTGGAGAATGATAATACCCCTGTACCCTGTATAAAGGTGGTGGCCAATATATATCAAGCACATAGCCCACATGTGAAGTTATGTCAATGAACCACCTTTCTTTTTATATAGCAGACGTCATTTACATGGTTTACCAAACACACAAAGTGCGCGGCAGCGACATTGGTTCATAATACCAAGGAATGAAAACTTGCCATTTCATTAGTCTGAAGCATTGATATCCTAGAAAACAAAATGGATAATTATAGACCACAGAGTTGATACTTCAGAATTGCACTCTTAAGACAGGCAGTGGTTTTATCAGCACAGACTTTCCAGATAAATTTCAGCCGGCAACATTCGGTCCAAGGCAGACCCTTCACTTATAATAAAGGGAATCTAGAAGTTTGAAGATTTGGGTTGAAATAGATACATAAGCACAAGGAATATTGATGAAATTGAATAAGATGGTCAGCATTCTTGCATTTTTGATGTTGAGTATCATTTTTTGGAAGTGCAGTGAATGAGAATTCAGCCATAATGCCAACGACTGGATACTGGGATGTCATTTTGTTCATGGGCTGCCAGGGCTGATATATATATATATATATATATATACATGTATTAATCTTTGCATATCAATAAATGTTACTATCCTACTCGCATATTTTATGTTTTGTTTGATTCTGAGACATAAGAGAGGGAGGGTGGAAACTGTATAGATGATGTATGCTATGAAAAATTAACACTTTTTTTTTTACAAAATTCTGCATTACTTAAAAGTGGGAACCTTTCATAAGGCTTTTTACCAAAGTCCCTTTTGGTGATATTTGTCAATTACAAAAAACAGGATAGCAGTTAACAGGGTTAGGAGCCTCTCTAAAAAGTCTATAGCCCAGAGCAGTGGGATGAGAAGTGAGAGATCCAAATATCCGATGGTCTCGTGCTGCGTGTGTGAAGTTCAACTGGAGGGCCAAGGATCAGAGCAACGCCAGATGTACTCATCAAAATCTACTCATTTCTCAGCATTAACACAGTCGTGAGAAGTTAACAGTGCTCCGATATTACCACTGTACACAAAACAAAAAAATATTGCAGTCACAGAGAGTGTTGAGTGGAATATCATATTCTGTAGTTCATTGTCCTGTAATCGTGTTGACATGACCAGCAGCAGCAACCTGACCATCCTCTGGAGTAGGAAGCCTAACTAAACCAGCATCAAACAGGAAATGTCTGAAGTGCCTCGAAATAGAAAAGACAGCAAAAATGGACCAAAGAATTCTCACAGGATCAGTTATGATATTATAGTATAGTGTAGCAGCCATAGGTCAAATAATGCAAAAGCATTACAGACATGTTCACCACATGCTCTGAATTCTGGTGGTTGTTTCTATGGCAACAGTGGTTTGATGAATCCCCTTAGTCAGACAGTCTATGGTTGACCATATAATACAGGGAGGGTGGCCTAGGGTGCGCAAGAATCTGATAAAATGATTTGAGAAGCTACACGTGTTGTCTGTCATAATTGCCAGCATGCAAGGAAAGCCAGCTGAAGGGTGTGTAAATCCTGCTTCCTCATATCCATGGCCCATTCTCCAAATGGCTCAGTAGTTGCAGATCATATTCATGAAACATCATGTCTTGAAGTATTTTATCACCTTTGGCCAGGTGTTTGTTTTGGTAGTACGTTTTTTTTGTGTTTTTTGGTGAGGAGGGCATCCGGGAGGAGGAGTGTCGGTGGGGAGGTCGGAGCGGGATTGGTGCGAGAGGCCCACAAATGAGACATATTAATGGCAACAATGATAACCTGGCTGCGCATTCATCCTGCCAGGGTTATAGATGGGGAGAACAGCAAAGTCAGACAAGGATGAAACTGGCCCATCACAGTAGTAGCTTGTATCTTACACACTAACTTTTTATTTTGCTCATGCCTCAAAATATACAAAACACATAGCCTGCAACATTCTCATGCCAAACTGTTATTGTTTACTTCAATGCGCTTCTTTTATAACTACTACTGCTATCATTTCTCAGCCCACACCTGTCACGTTTCTAAATAATGATACTTTTTGGATACAAATCCTTTTTGTAATTTATGTAATCTATGCACTATTGAGTAATGTCTCAGAAAAAATGTGAAGAAGATCTGATGTTAACTTAAGCATTTGGAAAAAAAGGAATTCAGAACTTCGTGTTTCCTTTGCTTTTGGATAATCTAACAAGTGTGAAGTAATTTCCTTAACAATAGGAAATATTGAAAATGACCTGAGGTCAACTTTTAACTTAACCTGAAAGAGGACCTCACACGTCACAGTTGAAAGTGAATACAATATGAATTCCACATTAACAGTATCTGTAAAGAAATTGATGCAACACAAAAATAAAAGATAAACTAGATATCTGGATTTTGATAAAAATTTATAATTAAATTTGATGGTATCAATTCCCTTGTATAAGCTAGTGAAAATAGAGGTTAAGAAATATGATAAAAGGAAGAAATATTGTTGAATGAGACTAAGAACAGATATTTGGTCTGCATTTGTCCTTTTTTAAATGGCAAAAGGTTTGACACTACCCATGTCTCTCATGCATGTGTAGGATATACAGTGGTACAGTTGGCGTGAGTTGACTATAATGCAGGATGCAATAGTGAGTGACTAAGAAATGTCATTGTATGGTGTGTGAATGTGCTGTACTAACAGAGGACATGAAATGTCAACATGAGTGAACATAGTAATGTCACCGTTAGAGTGAAGACACAGTGAGACAGGTACAAACTGCGGTACAAAGATCAAGCACAAGTCAGGCAAACCTAATATTATGAGCATATATACATATCGGTGCTTCCTAAATAGAGCATAATAAAACATCATATGCCACAATATTATGACAGGCAAGACAGTCACAACATCTCCTTTATTAAAGTAGACACTGTGTGCATGTGTGCTGATTATGTATTTTTGTTCTAAATTCATGATTAAAGGAGAGCAAATTTTCAATATATTAGCTTAGATGTCCACTGTGAACATGAATTAAAATTTATACATTTTTTTCAAACACTATGATTTGAGATGTCAATGTGACATTGACGAGATGTAAGATTGATGACATTTCCTATTGATACTGTTCACAATGCAAGTTGAGAAAGTCTTGGGATATGATAGGGTGGGAAACTTATGCAATGTTTGGCGAGGTAAATTAATGTATGTGAGAGAGGTGAGATGGAATGTTATGCCAAATAGAGATGCCGCATGCCCCATTAGATATCAAAGGCGACACACACGTGCATCTTGACTATCTCTTGAGATGTTAGCATTGGTGGAGCTTAGCATATAGACCCCCTGTGATGAGGAGGGTGCCATAACAGCTGTGTCCTGTCTGACCACTCGGCCAGTGATGCAACACGCTCTTCTATCATGTGTACATGCCCACGTGTTAATATAGCCTGATAATGTATGTCAGGCCAGGTGGAGGGGTGATGAAGGGAGATCCACCACCTACAGGGGGAGCCACTCACCTAATTCTTGTCTGGAATGTTCTATGAAAATAACTTAAAGAGAATATATAAAGTAATGTGTTTTGTCATATATCAGAAATAATGTCCAGAATTATTTTGGTATGTGGTGACGCTCATCTGATTGAAAATAAGGTTAATATGAGTCATAGAATCATTTATTTAAAAAAAAACAAAATAATGAGGATGAATATGCAGTTTTGTTTGTTGAGAATAGAAAAAATCTTTTCTCATTCGCTGTATAAACAAGGCAACAGAGCTGGCATGATCATCTGTGATTGTGCAGGTAGTTAAATCAATTGACTTGTGAAGTCATCAAGTGAGATGTGTGGGGCCTTGGGGCAGATAGTGGTAATCAGGAGTCCACAGTGAAGCGCAGGGATCTGTCCCCACACCCCAGGTCCACATACAGCATGCTGCCTCCCATCATAATTGCTTCCATTCTCTGGTGCCAATGAGCGGCGCCAGGCAAACTATTAGAGATTAAATCAACATTCATATTCTCAGTTATATGTACATATATATATATATATACCAGACTCCTTTTCCAGAAACAGTTTGCAATTAAAGCACTGAAGTCATCAGAAGTGAGGGTTGAATTGATCATCAGATGATGTTCAAGATATGCAAAGGCAGAGGATAGAAGTAGGATGTACATGGAGGATTTGCCAGGGAAATGATGATGAGATTAAGACTGCTCCTAGAAGTGTGTGTCCATGACCCAGTTCAGTTCAGGGTGAACTGTAAGCATTGGCTGCAGTGTGAAAGTCATCTACTTCCTGTCACTGCTTCAAATTACAGTTTGCATTCGAAGCCTCAGTGTGGCTTCCATATGAGTTTTTTTGTGATAGACCAAAGGGTTATGTAATCAAATATGATAAACGCATAAACAGATATATCCCAAACATTTCTCATAAATAACCATGCTGTGAATAATCAATCACCATCACATTTCTTGCTTAACCCCTTTGCTCTCAGCAATTTTTATTTTGTACAATATATTTATTTGTTTATGCTTGCAAATCTAATGAAATCTTTTTCTTGTGTTTTGCAGGTTTGTATGATACTATTTACCTTAAATACTTCAAAATATTGGTGAGTTGGTTGATTCGTTATTTCAAAATCCGTTTAAAGTTCACTTGATTGAATTAAACAGAAAACCACAATGAAATTGAAGACAAAAATAAATTTTAATCTTATTACACTAATACTCATGGAGGAAAATTTCCACATTTCAAAAGATAAGAGTTGATATATTTATTCTTTTGACACTGGACAAATATTTGCTCAGTTTTGCCAAAGTGTCCGAGCATATAATTTTACCAAATTGCTAAATTATTCATCAGTGTCTTGAATTGAAGTAGGCCTTGTTGGGACTTCAGGAAGAAAAGACACAATAGTGCTCCTGATAAACCAATGATTTTCCAACTTTGGCCACCTAAATCGGCAATTTGGCATGACGTCTTTAGTAATATTTGTCAATTGAGAATATTTAGAATTGCATGTCTCTAATCACGTGGAGGGTTTGAGTATTGATTTATTGACAACCTCCATGCTTATTATGTCTAAATGAGCTTGATTTGTTGTAAGTTTCCTGCATTTGCACAGAAAGAAGTCTCAAAGTCATTGGTGATGTGGCCCAAAGTGGCAATTGTGGTGGCATCAAACATGTCAATCTCCTGCCTAGATGACCTTGCTTTAACCCGCAGCACTCCAGGCTATTTTTTACCCTCAGCCCCTGATGTAATCAGGCTGAGGGTATTGCAGTACTCCTGGCGTGGGTATGTATGTATGTATGTATGTCTGTATGTCTGTATGTCTGTATGTATGTCTGTAGCGAACATCCTTGTCATCGCGATAACTCAAGAACAAATGATGGCAGCTTCATGAAACTTGACACACATATGCATCTGGTGAAAACCTCGGACGAGTTCGATGGACGGCGACCTTGACCTATTTTTCAAGGTCACAGGGACAATTATGTGAAATCCCAAGAATCACAATAACTCAAGAACGAATGATGGCAGCTTTATGAGATTTGACACCCATAAGCATCTGGTGAAGACCTCAGAATTGTTTCTATAAAACATAACCTTCACCTACTTTTCAAGGTCACATGGACAATTATTTGAAATCATCTTGTCATCGCGATAACTCAAGAACAAATTATGGCAGCTTCGTGAAACTTGACACATATAAGCATCTGGTGAAAACCTCGGACGAGTTCGATGGACGGTGACCTTGACCTATTTTTCAAGGTCACAGGGACAATTATGTGTAATTCCAAGAATTGCAAGAACGAATGATGGCAGCTTTATGAGATTTGACACACACAAGCATCTGGTGAAGACCTCAGACTTCTCTTGATGGAACATGACCTTCACCTACTTTTCAAGGTCACAGGGACAATAATGTGAAATCATCCTTGTCATCGTGATAACTCAAGAACAAATGATGGCAGCTTCATGAAACTTGACACGCATAAGCATCTGTTGAAAACCTCAGACTAGTTCGGTGGACGGCGACCTTGATCTATTTTTCAAGGTCACAGGGACATATATGTGAAATCCCAAGAATCGCAATAACTCAAGAACGAATGATGGCAGCTTTATGAGATTTGACACACACAAGCATCTGGTGAAGACCTCAGACTTCTCATGGTGGACCATGACCTTCACCTACTTTTCAAGGTCACAGGGACAATTATGTGAAATCATCCTTGTCATCGCGATAACTCGAGAACAAATGATGGCAGCTTCATGAAACTTGACACACATAAGCATCTGATGAAAACCTCAGACATTTTTGTATGGAACATGACCTTCACCTACTTTTCAAGGTCACAGTTACAAATATGTGAAATCCCTATCATTGCCATAACTCGAGAACGAATGTTGGCAGCTTTATGAGACTTGACACACATAAGCATCTGGTGAAGACCTCAGACTTCTCTTGATGGAACATGACCTTTACCTACTTTTCAAGGTCACAGGGACAATCATGTCAAATCCACGTCATTGCAATAACTTAAGAACAAATAATGGCAGCTTCATGAAAATTGACACACATAAGCATCTTGGAAGTCTTCACATGAGTTTGATGGACGGTGACCTTAACCTGCTTTTCAAGGTCACCTGCCCATCTCAATAATTCTAGAGTAAATGATGACAGTTTCATGATACTTGACACACCTAAGCTATCAAAGGAAGTAGATTTTATGGGTTTTTTTTACCCCTGCATCAATTTGCCTTGGTGCAGTGACGTTTTGTTCACAAATATTGTGTGGGGCGAATGTTGTGCAATGAGTTACCAGGGCTGAGGGTTGATGCATCTCTGATGCCTATGTTATTGATGTTATTAAGTATCAAAAGTGTCAAAATATATTGAGCCAAAAAGTGGATTGTCACGCCTGCAGATATTTGCCTTTGTGGCATTATCATTATCTGAAGGACTTATCAGCACATTAACAATATTACCGAGAGAGACATTTGAATACCACATCATCAGTGGCAAGGCAAATTTAACCTTCCAGTAAGAAGTGATTGGGTTAAAAATGAAGTTATTCGTGAAACTATTTGAGGCACTAGAAAGTAGCTATTTTTGTAGACGAAAGGATGCTGTGTTAGTGAAAATGGACAAACCTGTTATGATTATAAAAGTGTGATAGGATGACTTCATCATTAACCAAGCAATTAGGTATGGTCAATATGTGGAGAGGCAGAGAGGGGGCAAGAGAGGCAGAGAGGGGCAGGAGAGGCAGAGAGGGGGCAGGAGAGGCAGAGAAGGGGAGAAGGGGGAAGAGAGGCAGAGAGGGGGCAGGAGAGACAGAGAGGAGGCAGAGAGGGGGCAGGAGAGGCAGAGAGGGGGCAGGAGAGGCAGAGAGGGGGCAGGAGAGAGCAGGGGAGGCAGAGAGGGGACAGGAGAGAGCAGGGGAGGCAGAGAGGGGGCAGGAGAGGCAGATAGGGGGCAGGAGAGGGGGCAGGAGAGGCAGAGAGGGGGGCAGGAGAGGCAGAGAGGAGGCAGAGAGGGGACAGGAGAGAGCAGGGGAGGCAGAGAGGGGGCAGGAGAGGCAGAGACGGGACAAGAGAGGGAGAGAGGGGGTAAGAGAGGGGGCAGGAGAGGCAGAGAGGGGCAAGAGAGGCAGATAGGGGGTAAGAGAGGCAGAGAGGGGGCAGGAGAGGCAGAGAGGGGTAAGAGAGGCAGAGAGGGGGCAGGAGAAGCAGAGAGGGACAGGAGAGGCAGAGAGGAGGCAGGAGAGGCAGAGAGGAGGCAGGAGAGGCAGAGAGGGAGGGGGAGAGGCAGAGAGGGAGGGGGAGAGGCAGAGAGGGGGCAGAGAGGCAGAGAGGGGGCAGGCGAGGCAGAGAGGGGGGCAGGAGAGGCAGAGAGGGGGCAGGGGAGGCAGAGAGGGGCAGGAGAGGCAGAGAGTGGACAGGAGAGGCAGAGAGACCAGGGGATGTAGAGAGGGGCAGGAGAGGAGGCAGAGAGGGACAGGAGAGGCAGAGAGGGGACAGGGGAGGCAGAGAGGGACAAGAGAGGCAGAGAGGGACAGGAGAGGCAGAGAGGGGGCAGGAGAGGCAGAGAGTGGACAGGAGAGGCAGAGAGGGACAGGAGAGAGCAGGGGAGACAGAGAGGGAGCAGGGGAGGCAGAGAGGGGCAGGAGAGGCAGAGAGGATAGGAGAGATGTGCTGGCACCCTGGAGGTGTCATGCCTGATAGATGGAATTTGGCCAGAGCACAGAGGTGACCCAAATGGCTACCAATATGTGTTTCAAAATCTGGACCTCTAGTAGTTAGAGGGATGGATATCTTATAATTCTTGCTAATACTTATAAAGGACAGCACCACACCCTGGGATATGGATATTTCTTAAATATATTTTTAATATAGATCAGATCTCTCCAAAGATGAACTCATTTTGACCCTAGAGATCTTCTCCTTCCTATTATTACTCTGCCTAGGAGTCAAGTATTTGAAAATCAAAATGTTATGAAAATAAACAAATATGGTGAAGTCCATTTTTAAGGCCAGAC
This sequence comes from Amphiduros pacificus, assembly GCA_949316495.1. NCBI lineage: Eukaryota > Metazoa > Annelida > Polychaeta > Phyllodocida > Hesionidae > Amphiduros > Amphiduros pacificus. The sequence goes on along the minus strand of OX439002.1, from coordinate 49,481,896 downwards.
AAGCAATGGTCAAAAGCACCTACTTATTTCATTAGATTTCATGTTGCTCTCAGAAAATTTGTCATTTCTGAAATTTGCTTTTATTGAATTTACCCTAAATGCAATCAAATAACAACAGCTTAGTCAAACAAATTGATAGATCAAATAATGACAGGAAAGGGGTTGTTGAGGATTATTTTTGTCTATTATTACTGGGGCACTTAGTTGTTATCTTATGCTTTGTTTTTGTGTGGAGAGGTTAGGTTGGAGGAGATACCCACATACCCCAGGTGCACTGTGAGGGCCAGGGGAGCCTTAATATAGGCCAGGCCACGCACTCCTGTCTCACTACTGTTTGGGTTGCCGCTTCGTGTTGGCACTCTTTACTGCAGGATAGGTGAAATTGGCCAGGACAACTACACACAAACTTTCACAAGAGGCTGATGAAAGTCAACACAAGCCAGGGCTGGAGTGGGTGGGGGTGCAGGCTTTGTACCAGGAAGTTAGGTGACATAGGTCATCTGCTATACAGTTATATGATGAAGGATATTGTCTACGTAATATATATACATAACTATGAAATGGAAATGGGATGATTATCGACTGGTGATAACTCACCATTTAGCAGATGGCGCCACTTGAGATGAGTCTCTCCCCCATCCTCTCATCTGCCTTGAAAAAATAAATGAAACAATCTAGTTCTCCAAATAGTAGAGTATTGAATATGTTGATTTTCCTGCATATCATATACATCGATACATCAGATGTTGATATTTGACATACATCTGCCGATTTTAATATTCTGTGGAAACCTTGAGTAATGTGACAATAGCATGTGAGTGTGATGTCACAATGCTGTGATAGTAAGATATCATTGTGATGTCAGCATGATGGGTAGAAGGACATGACTGTCCATCTCAGCATAATATATCTTTGGGCCATGAATTAGTCTCCTCACCATGATGTGGCAGTAGGATGTGACTATGATGTCACAGTAAGACATGACTGATTTCATCATGCCTGACTGATGTCACCAAGATGTGGCAGTAAGACGTGACTGCTTTCACCATAACATGACTGTGATGTCACCATGATGTTGCAGTAGGGCGTGACTGCTTTCATCATGATGTGACTGTGATGTCACCACAATGTGGCAGTAAGACGTGACTGCTTTCACCATAACATAACTGTGATGTCACCATGATTTTGCAGTAGGGTGTGACTGCTTTCACCATGATGTGACTGTGATGTCGGCATGCTGTGCCAGTGGTGGGAGGCATTAATGTGTCTCAGGTGCAGGGAGATGGCAGGGGGGATGGCAGAGGCTGCAGGGGATGTCTGAGTGAGGTGAGCACCAGACAGGCCCTCACACTGCACACAGCATAGGTCACACGGGTCACGTCTCACCTCCAGCTACCTGCACACTGCTCACCACCAAACTTCAGCAAACAGCTTACTCTCACTGAGCATAGACAGGTAGAACTGTACACATCCATTGATCTGTATACTAAAGAGTAGAGATTATTTGAAAAGAATTTGTAAACTTTTGTAATTTATGAAAATGTCTAATATTTATTGATCATTATACAAATCTGGTTCCATTTTCAGTTATTTGAAATTCAAATTATAATTGAAACAATTTGTCATCAAGTAAAAAATTAATATATTCTTTACTTTTTCTGTACTTGCACGGTGCATATTAATTACATATGCCTTTTTTGAAAACAGATAAAACAGATGATTTGCTCTTGTGCAAGCTTTGAATTGACCCAATGCGAAAAGATAAGAGTTTGATAAGGATCAAGGAAGTGGTTAGAATGACCTTGACCTGGGGAGGAATGACCTTGATCTGAGAGGTTGATGACCTTATGACATAACAACACTAAAATTACATATGAAGTCTTGGTGGATGATATAGTGGTGGATAAAGGTCAGCTACCTCCTTCTCCGGGGTTGACTCAGGGCCATCAGGCAAATCTTAGTGGCTCCATCTCTAAATATCTACACTTGTGTTACACATCAATATGTACCTACATTCATTTGTTGTATGCAAGGTTTATGTGCGTCCTAAGTATGTCAAATAATATATCTAATAAAAACATTGATATTTTTATTGTCCCTCATATGAATTTGTATTATGTTAAATATTGACAAAATACTTCATCATCAGAGGCCCATTAAATCTCAACAAGTACAAATTAGTTAGATATTTAATGACCTCATCATGAGTTCAAGACATGATTTTGGGAATGTATTTGTAACATTCAACTAAGGTTTGTAGTGCCTTTAAGGGCTAGACATGCATGTATGACTGTGACAAAGTTAGGTTTGGGCCTCCCGTCACTCTGGTTCAGCCACTTAAGGTCAGCGTGGAATACCCCAGGGAATGGCTCCTGGACGTCCAAGATAAACCTGCTCGCCATAACATACGTCAATATCACATTGATTTCAGTCGACATAGCTGTCAGTTGCTGACAGCTGTAGTGATGTCACTGATAATGTCTGATGTAGGATACACTTTGTCAGTGATTAGGTTGTATCATGATTAAATCCTCAAGGGTCATGGCAAAGATCGTCAAACTTGTACAATTAGCACCATGGTGAATGGAATTTGAGTGATGGGTGCATATCAGCATAGAAGACATATCAGCTGGTCTGAGACAACTATCATGGAACCAGTCTATGGAAGATTTATAGCAATCTCTGGTTTGAGCACTTTCCAATATTATTATATCACAATCTTGCACTCTCGGCAGGATGCCAATTGGTTTTGCCAAGTAAACTTATAGATGTAGATGTGCACAGAAAAAAGATAGAAATATATTCACATGCAGAAAGAAACCAGTCTTCTGTACTCAAGTTTGGACAGATCAGACTGGAAAGTCCATGAGGAAGATGATGCCATTCACCTATGGCATAAAATACTTGATTGAGATGATGATTGACTGCCAAAAGCAGGGTTGATAGAGGGGAAAGTCGCACTGTTGCCTTACAGGCTGACACATCATCGTGATTGTAATCATGGCTTATTGACTGGTCAAACATGCCCTGTAGCTTACAACACATGCCCACTGGTCACCTACCAACCCATTCTAACAATTACCTCATCTCCAGGTTCAACCTTCAGATGGGTGAATGGATGAAAAAAACTGCTAATATGAACCCACCATTTTAGACTCTGGAATGTGCAATGTGTGTGTTGCAGGCTGGTAAGACAGCAAGATACAGATGTGGTTATCAGGACCAATTAGTGTTACAGGAAACGAGCTGGTCATTACCAGATAAACAGATATGCATAGGTGCCAACTGTGAAGTCTCTCAGAACTTGTATTTCATCCTCTCAAGAAGGGAAAATTGAAATGAGTTACAGAAATATGGAGCGAACTAAAGTGTTTAAAATTTGGCAATTTATCTTTGAATGGAAAAACTCTTTAAAAATAAAAGGCTTGCTTTCATGGATGATTAAAACTGATAAATAAACACATTTGTCTGAGAGGCAAAGGGCAATAGGGTCTTGAACTGTAATATTACATCACAGGGAACATGGCAACATTCATAAAAGTTCTAGAACAACAATGAACCATGATGTTAAAGAAAAAAATATGAAGATTAAAACAGTCAAATTGGATTTTAGAATAATTGACAATATTGTGGAAATATTCTGACGTTTTTGAATAGTTGTACAGATTTTTATCAGGCTTTTTGTTTTTTGTTTATTACAAATTTAAACACAAAAATCTACTATTTTTATGTCCTTTACTCCTTATTAGAATATGAAGCAAATTTAAATGTTTAGGTGAACCATTAAGTATTTTGTATTGGAACAAAAAAAAAAAACCTTTATGGCACACTCGACATGGCCATGCCATCTTTCATGATGATCTTCAGTTAAACATGTTTGAGTCATGTTATCATGTTAGTAGCAGTAAATTGAAACAGGGCAACAGACAGGATCTAGCATGCCATGTCATGTCACAAATATTGAAACAATATTGGGTAATTTCACAGTTGCCAGATTATAAGAAATATTCTCATTTGTAGTCAGATCCCCTGCTGACATTCCTCTATGTGACAGTTGACACTGTATGTCAACAGAAAACATGCCACTTTCCTCTTAATAAAGGCCTATTTCTTTCATCTGAGTTTATAAACTTTATTTTTTATCCTCAAAATTTAAGTACTTGTATTTACACAAAAATTTCATCGATAACAAATTTTAAAATTTCTTAATAATAGTTATGCCCCAAAAGTTTATGATTATCAGATATGATTTTAAAAGTGGTAAGAAAGGGGTAGATGTTGTGACAGTCTGGACATGTCCATGTATTTGTGGCAGTGTGATATATGGAATAGAGAGCTTCCCAGAGGGATGGGAGAGTGGTTAAAGAGTTTGATGTCCTGTGCGGGATGGAACCACTGAACCCAGCCCTCCCCTGGGTCAGTACACATTCTACTTATCAAGATCTCTGCCACAAATCTTTACTATTAAATGTGTTTTGCAACTTTCTGTAAGTGCATGAGAAGCAAAGTGGATCCATTTGGCAATTTAATTTATGTCCCTGTAATTTGTTATACATGATGGTATGGTGGTGAACAAAGCCATGGAAGTGTGAAAACATTCTTGGTGAGAATGTACTGAAAGTTTATGTCTTTATTAAATAATGGCTTTTAGAAAATTCAAAAATGCTCTAAATTGATCAATTTTCCAGCATTATAGAGATTTTATTGGTTTGGGAATGGAACGTATGATTTTTTCCTTTAATTTGTGTAGAATAGTTTGTTAGCTGCAGCTACCTGAGATCCAGTGCTGGAGCCATGGTGCCATGCTCTGACCATTTGTCTGTTTGTCCATGTGTGAGTCTGTCGCCAAAACTTTGACCGTTTGTTATATCTTAGCTATTTCAGATACGAGCTCCAAATTTTTACCACATGTGCCATCCCATGAAGGCCTGAATGTTAACCTTGACTTGTTTTTCAAGGTCACAGGTTTCAAATTGTATTCTTTCAAAATGCGGCCAGTGACTTTGACATTCCAGTATATCTCACCATTTTATCGAGCAGCTGGAAGGAGCAAAATCATAGGTCTGATAGCATTAAATATTTGTTTCAATATTCTTAGGAAAAGTTCAATGGTGTAGCGGATGATACTGAGGAAATTGAGAATATCTCTTAGAGGGAATGGGTTGTGTGGCCGGAAATGGCAGGGATGGGTTGTGTGGCCGGAGGTGGTAGGGATGGGTTTTTTGGTTGGAGGTGGTAGGGATGGGTTGTGTTGCAGGAAGTGGTAGGGATGGGTTGTGTTGCAGGAAGTGGTAGGGATGGATTGTATAGCAGGAGGTAGTAGGGATGGGTTGTATGGCAGGAGGAATGGGTTGTGTGGCTGGTGGTAGTAGGGCTGGATCGTGTGGCTGGAGGGATGGGTTGTATGGCAGGAGGTAGTAGGGATGGGTTGTATGGCAGGAGGGATGGGTTGTGTGGCTGGAGGTAGTAGGGTTGGATCGTGTGGCTGGAGGGATGGGTTGTATGGCAGGAGGTAGTAGGGATGGGTTGTGTGGCTGGAGGGATGGGTTGTATAGCAGGAGGTGGTAGGGATGGGTTGTATGGCAGGAGGGATGGGTTGTGTGGCTGGAGGTAGTAGGGATGGGTTGTATGGCTGGAGGGATGGGTTGTATGGCAGGAGGTAGTAGGGATGGGTTGTATGGCTGGAGGGATGGGTTGTATAGCAGGAGGTGGTAGGGATGGGTTGTATGGCAGGAGGGATGGGTTGTATGGCAGGAGGTAGTAGGGATGGGTTGTATGGCTGGAGGGATGGGTTGTATAGCAGGAGGTGGTAGGGATGGGTTGTATGGCAGGAGGGATGGGTTGTGTGGCTGGAGGTAGTAGGGCTGGATCGTGTGGCTGGAGGGATGGGTTGTATGGCAGGAGGTAGTAGGGATGGGTTGTATGGCAGGAGGGATGGGTTGTGTGGCTGGAGGTAGTAGGGTTGGATCGTGTGGCTGGAGGGATGGGTTGTATGGCAGGAGGTAGTAGGGATGGGTTGTGTGGCTGGAGGGATGGGTTGTGTGGCTGGAGGGATGGGTTGTGTGGCTGGAGGGATGGGTTGTGTGGCTGGAGGTAGTAGGGCTGAATCGTGTGGCAGTAGGTAGTAGGGCTGGATTGTGAGGCTGGAGGGATGGGTTGAGGGGATTGGCAGTGGTAGGGAAGGGTTGAGGGGATTGGCCGTGGTAGGGATGGGTTGAGAGGATTGGCCGTGGTAGGGATGGGTTGAGGGGATTAGCCGTGGTAGGGATGGGTTGAGAGGATTGGCCGTGGTAGGGATGGGTTGAGGGGATTAGCCGTGGTAGGGATGGGTTGAGAGGATTGGCCGTGGTAGGGATGGGTTGAGGGGATTAGCCGTGGTAGGGATGGGTTGAGGGGATTGGCCGTGGTAGGGATGGGTTGAGGGGATTAGCCGTGGTAGGGATGGGTTGAGGGGATTGGCCGTGGTAGGGCTGGGTTGAGAGGATTGGCAGTGGTAGGGATGGGTTGAGAGGATTGGCAGTGGTAGGGATGGGTTGAGAGGATTGGCTGTGGTAGGGATGGGTTGAGAGGATTGGCCGTGGTAGGGATGGGTTGAGGGGATTGGCAGTGGTAGGGCTGGGTTGAGGGGATTGGCAGTGGTAGGGATGGGTTGAGGGGATTGGCCGTGGTAGGGATGGGTTGAGGGGATTGGCCGTGGTAGGGATGGGTTGAGGGGATTGGCAGTGGTAGGGATGGGTTGAGGGGATTGGCCGTGGTAGGGATGGGTTGAGGGGATTGGCAGTGGTAGGGATGGGTTGAGGGGATTGGCCGTGGTAGGGATGGGTTGAGGGGATTGGCAGTGGTAGGGATGGGTTGAGGGGATTGGCCGTGGTAGGGATGGGTTGAGGGGATTAGCCGTGGTAGGGATGGGTTGAGGGGATTGGCAGTGGTAGGGATGGGTTGAGGGGATTGGCCGTGGGGCTAGAGGAGGATGTATCTGACAGCACTTCTCTTCACCTGGGACAATCAATGATGCTACTGACAGCCTCTCTCACCTGTTTCCAGCCTCATCCGCCTGGTGTCCTCAACCCTCCCTACCTCACCCTACATATCATTCTACCACATACATATACTCCCCCCCCCCAATATACTTCTCCCTTTCCCTATGTTCTCAGGTATTTTCTGTCACAATCTTAGCAGGATCTGATTATGTCATAGAGGCCAAGATATTAATATTATTTTAATGTTTTTTTATTTGGAAGGTTTGAAAATAGTTATGAGCATCCTGTTATAAGCATATAAAGTTGTCACTTTAGTCATCATCTTTTCTTCACACTATCAAGCACAAGTGTAAGATAGCTATCCTTACAACTGGATCAAGATATATGCAAATCTTCATATAAAAGATATTCAGTCCCATAAGAAACCAATTCAGCATCATCTATTCATATCAAGTATACCATAAAACTGACATGTGAATATATTTTTAAATGGATTATTAATATTTACAAATGATATGTAAGCAAAATGTACACGAAGTTAAAAGAAACTGGCAAGAGAGGATTTTAGATATACAATGGTGAATGTCTGTATACATAGTATCTATGGTAACACAGACTAAGTGTTCAAGAATGTTATGGGAGGGGTGACATGTATTTATCATTGTCACAAGCAAAGAGCGTAGCATGTATTCGCAGGTGAATCTCGCAACTTGGTGGGTGTAAGTTATAGATAGGTCAATGATCGTGATCTAGAAACTAAACAGATAGAAATATCTTCTGTATATACCACTATCGCCAAGATGTCTGTCTGGTAAAATCTATAATATACAGACCCGATTTTAGGCAGAATATGACAAATATGAGTACATATAATAACAGGAGTGAGAAACAAAGAATTTGGCTTTATCTCTTGGAGGAGTGTCAGTGTGTCAGTGCCACCTGGTGTTTGAAAAGATGAATACCAGAAACCAGACTCTCACTTTGTTCTGATTTACCTTAAAAGATATTAAAATGGTCTGCGTATACATCACATTTTACTCATGGAACTGGACTGGTTTATCTCATGTGAAAGTAGATTGTACCGAAAGTTCTACTCATGGTTTATCTCATGAGATTATCTCATGAGATTATAAATCTGCAGATTCCACACATGGTAGCAAAGTTATGGTTTACAGGTCTGTAAAGTGCAGCAAGTTTCATTCACGGTGCTGAGTTTCTTCTGGAAGAAAACAGAAAAAAAGATGATTTATGTCTCAGAATTATGTGTAAACTCAAAGTGAGTACACATGAAATTGATTTACGAATTTTGAAACTTTCATGCACCAAGGAACATGTCAAAATGAATAAGAAAATGTGAGATTTATACAAGAATTGAATATATTGAGACGTTGCTTTTTCCGTGTACGTATTTGTAAATGACGTTGATATTAAGACAGTAAAGGAATCGACCTCACCACAGTTGTAGAAAACTAATAATTGGCAAGCTGTTGGAAAGGTGTCTTGTGGTTTTAGTTTTTGACAGATCCGTTTTATATGAGTGGCTTGACAAGTCTGTCAGATGTGGAGTGAGTGATACAAACTGTGGTAGAAGGTGGTATTATGAGAAGCTTTTTTTTTTTTTCGCTGTGCTGACCGACATTATGGAAAGAATGCCTGCCACTGCCGCCACCAGAGTCAGCGGTACTAGTTACAAGTTGGCAATACACAGAGGTGTCGAGTACAGAACAGTGCAAGGAACCAGCAATTCATACGCAGCCTAGATACATAGTTTTGATGTATGGTTCCCAATTTTTTGAAGGGCAGGTAGGCAAAGGAAAAAACGACCAATCAGCTTGTTGTGATTTACAGCAATAGTGAGCTTTGGAACTTCCCAAGATTGATATGTTGTAAAGGAGGTGCTCAAAGTCATAACATTTAGAAATACCTTTTTTTATAGCAGTTTGTTCAGTTAGTTAATCAGTAGATTTGATAAATATAATGGATTTAACTAATGTATTTTTAAAAGAACTTTATGTTGCATAATGGGAGAGGAAAAGACTTAGGATTTAGGATCCATGTTTGTGTTATACATGGCCAGTATTTATGTCTGGCTTGTTTGCTTTTGAACATGATACCAAGTCGTTCTAACATTTGCATGTTTTGTAAAAAAAATATTCCATTCAGTTAGCTGTAGAGAATGCACCCAAGTAATAAACATACATATTGTGTACTTGGGGTAAGTAGTATGATCTGTTATTTACCTGATTCCTATCTGCCAGTTGAAGAAGTCTGGCAACTTGAGCCATCAGAACATCCAAAGCAGGCTTACAACTGCTGCTGCCCCCTGGTGATAACAATAGGCATAACTTTATCTTCCCAGTTGAACCTCAAAACTTTTCAATTGCGCAATTATTCTACCTGTAAACAGGCACAAAGAAATTATTTGCCTTGCTGATAATGTTACAGCACCATAATAATTACTTAAAACAAAATCTTTCTTCTCTACAATTGAAATACGTGCAAGTTTTTTTAAAAGAACAAAACAAATATCTTTATTCCATGCTTACATACATTTTGATGGGGTAAATATGATTTTTGAATTGTGAGATGTATCAGATAATGATTAATCAAGATATGTCAAGATAACTTAGCATTTAAATATGGTGTAGGATTGTAATTTTTCTCACACCACACAACTCAACATCTCTGTAGGATCTAATCATGCAACAGACGTTCAGGAAACCATGGTGCAGGAACTTGTGGTTGCCATGAAGGAGTGGTTGCCATGCTGACAGCTGGGGGATGTTGCAGTTGTGGTGCATCATGGGATAGGCAGCAGAGACTGTTGGGATATGTCATGTGACCTCGGTGATGGACAGAAAAGATGGTGAACTCCATGAGCAACAAGTTGGAATTTTCTGCCAGTACCAGCTTGTAGTTGTATTTAAAATTTATCTGTGCATAAATTGCCATTTTGAAGCGCTTTATTGACATTTGTAACACTTTAGGTGTAACTTTTCAAAGTGAAGAGGCACTTGACAAACGTTCAAGTCACAACAGTATAGTTTCATATGTTAGTATATTTTTTTTTTTAGCTGGAAGCAGGTTTGATGGAAAGTTTGAACTGAGCAGAGGTAGCCATATATCACCCTTCTCAATCATCTGTGATTTGTGACATTTACAGAGAATTTCAGGAATCAGACCGAGTCTTTAAATGTTTTAATTTATTTGTCGGGCAAATCCCACTGGGGGTTTGTAAGATGCACACATTTCCAGCAATTCAAACAGGATATTCAAAACAAAATTAATTATTCTACTTAATTTTTGGATTGCTCATATATAATAATATAATATGAAGGTATATTCTGCTAATCTTCTTGATCATTTATATTGATCAAAACAACACATTTTGACAAAATTTCAACCAAATTGAATGCCTCTAAAGTTCAAAATTAGACCCAAACATTTTGGATACATAATTTGAAATAATAGATTCCCTTATACCCCTTTCTATATATACTTTTTGTGGAAAATGCTGTTGGTCTTAGATTTCAATCTTCCTCACAGTTCTGGCTGTGTTTTTCGGTCACACTCACCATGATTGACTGCATATGACCACCAGGTGGCCTACTGCACTGCCACCTAATGGAATGTCAAGTCACTTAAGACTTGTGATGGAATGCTACTTGATACTTTCCAAAGTGCCTCATCAATGCTGGCAATCTTTTCATTTATTAAAAGGAATGATATAGAATCATTAACTCATTGACAATAAGTAATTTGGCTTTAAAGATCACAATGCAAGAAGTAAGCCATGATTACATATTAAACAATTTCTGGTGTGACATAAAAATTATTGAACAATGAGCTTATAACGTCATGAAGAGTAATAATATTTATAATAGGCCTTGACATGTTGGAGTTCAGGGCCGCAGTGACAGTGCTCTTTGTTAAGCCCTGGAAATAGCAAACTATAATCAATTTTGGAGAGTATGATTTGCATAAAATCCATGCTGGAACGAATTTGAGGTACAAAATATGTGAATATGTCCAAGATGTTTCTGAGATTTTCCTGAAGTGGTTGTCCCCAGGGGTGATAAGCAAGGTGTAAAGTGAGGGTATTTGGGGGGGGGTGGGGGGGAATGGGAGGGGGGTGTGCAGAGCAAGAGATGATAGAATACAGGTGAGAGATGCAGGAGGGGCGTGGACCTGAGTCTGCTTGCTCCGCGCAGGTATGCTTCAGATCCCAGTCCTCTTATAGGCCAGCACAGTGGCGCCCCCTCTGGAGGGTTCAGGGTTTGGGGGGGCATGGGGTAAGTGATGGCCAGGTAAGCATATTACGCCCCGGGTGGACATAGCCTAGTAGATGGGAGCCTGGGTGTCCACAAAACATTTATCAACATGACTTGAAACCCTACCGACCCTATTCAACATGTGCGCCCAATGTCTGTCTCCCCCAGTGGAAACACCTGATTATATTAAAGAGTTTATGTCCTGGATTGATAAGATTTGGAATCTTAAATTGCAGGGCTATTATATGTCTGATTCAATACAGTAAAGAATTTATCATTTTCAAGCTGTTGATTGTATTCGTCTCTGAGTACAAAGTCCAGTATTGTGATGATACAAGTCTTTGATTTTGATGCTGATTTTGGATGACAGGTGGCGCTGACATGCTTGTTTTAACAGTTATATTGGCCTTGAGTGGACATTGATTGTTGTGAACTGTCCGGAATGTGACATACCCCTGAACCAATCACTAGAACATGATCCACTCTCAAAAATAGATAGAGATGTGTTCTCACCAGGACAGCCCCTCAATCAATCCTCACTCCCACAATAAACCTCCCTTATCACATATAAGTTATCCTAGATGAACATAGACCTCCTTTTATTTATAAATTATTATAGATGAACATATATCTCATTTTCTTGTGAAGGTATTCAAGATTAAAATAGATTTCCTTTCATTGATAAGGGGTTCTGTGTGAACATAGATATCTTTTTATTAATGATAGAGTCCAGGTGAACATAGATCTCTTCTTATTAATGAGGGATTCTAGGTGAACATAGATCTCTTTTTATTAATGAGGGGGTCTAGTTGAACATAGATCTCTTTTTATTAATGAGGGATTCTAGGTGAACATAGATCTCTTTTTATTAATGAGGGGGTCTAGTTGAACATAGATCTCTTTTTATTAATGAGAGGGCCCAGGTGAACATAGATCTCTTTTTATTAATAAGGGGGTCTAGGTGAACATAGATCTCTTTTTATTAATAAGGGGGTCTAGGTGAACATAGATCTCTTTTTATTAATGAGGGATTCTAGGTGAACATAGATCTCTTTTTATTAATGAGGGGGTCTAGTTGAACATAGATCTCTTTTTATTAATGAGAGGGCCCAGGTGAACATAGATCTCTTTTTATTAATGAGAGGGTCTAGGTGAACATAGATCTCTTTTTATTAATAAGGGGGTCTAGGTGAACATAGAATTCTGTTCAATGACAAGTGATTTCAAATGTCAATTGCCATGGGTTTGAGCTCACCTGCAAGATTAAATCAAATAGACATCTGAAGGAGATCATAGGCAGGCACTAGGACTATCACATATTTTGAGGCCATTGGGTGGCTACCTCAGGATTGCAGAACAGCACCAGTCTGGACAACGGCAACCTAAGATAATCTTGCAATATGTTTGTGGGACATTTACCGGAGCTTACTGCAGCTTGCTATATCATGGAAATCATGCAACTTTTGTGTTGGAGATAAAGGTTCCTGGTGACCTATACAGCATCTTAAAATTTGCTGATGGTGGCTGATAATACCCTCATATGTCTCTACGACCTCTGGCTTGCTGGACAATTCGGTCAAAATTTTTTTAAAAAAAAACATTGCTGAAATCAGCACAAATGTGACGGGGGTATTTGGTAGGAGAGGCATCTGTAAGGAATAGATATATAGTGGTGATGACATACAGTATGTAGCTGTCATAAAGGGGTGTAATGATAAGTACTATATATACCTATAACATGCCACCCCATCAGGGTACAAGGGTGGAGGTGAGAAACCTGAGTGGAAAGCAGGCTGGACCTGCATACACATAACACACTCAACTCAAGTGGCCACCAGCTACCATGCCATCTGAGCACAACCTCGCAAGCCACTTTTTATTGGCTTTACACAAAGATACAACAATTTATGAAACTGTTTAATGCATTTTGGAAAATGAGGTTTTTTATTGTTGATAAAACTGCTGAGTTATAAAAATACAACTATAAATTATTTTGAGATTTATTTTGCACTTACCATATCTTCTTTGATAAAAGGTTTATGATGACAATCTAGTGTACAGCTATCAACATGGAAAAGGGATTCAGACCTAGTTCTTTAGAGGGGTTTTTTAAATATCAGCTATCACAGACTTTCAAAATTATTCTTTGGAAAGTTAATTTAACCCCCTCCTACAGATGCCTCTGTCAAAATGCTGTGTGAGACAGTAGTTTCAATAGTACCTTTAATAGGACACATTCATCACATCAAAGTAAAACATTGGAGCAACTCTGTTCACTTAATACTGAGCATATATTTGAAATTATGATAAAACATTTGCACAATAAATGTGAGTTATTCGGTCAGCAGAACTGGTGAGCTGTGAGCGGTGAAGCTGTCAGTACCAGGGACGGGGAGCTTGGCACCTGTCAAACCTACTCTTTGATATTGATGTACGACAGCATTGACAGCACAAACATCTACCTTTGTAATGTCACAACATGGCATACATTAGTCCTAAAACATAGCAATAAAATGTGTCATTTCTTAAGTGTGAGCCCTATGTGTTGTGAGACCACTGCAACTTTGTTGTCTTCCTGACCTCACATAACCCGCACTATTCCTACATTGTGAAAACAAACAGATGCTTCTACAACTTTCTTTCCTCAATAGAAATCATTATATAATGTAATATTTTATACATATATGTGATTTCACTGTTATCATCTGACTTGGACCCTTCTAATTACCGCCAGATTCCAGTGAGAAGGGCAGATTCCAGTCATTGCTTCAAAAAAAAAAAACAAAAAAAACACATGACGGACATGAATTTTCTTTTTATTCCATTTACTGTTTTAAATAGTGGCAATTATGTGTGATTCTATTTTAACTCTGAAGCTTGATGTTTTTTTTTACAGTAGAGGGAGCCACACATTTCATTATTAGCTGAAGTCTTGAATTGTCTTATATGACAGGGATGTTGAGCAACAGACATTTGTTCATTGTTCATTGCACCTCAGCTGCACACATTCTAAACTGAAAGAAGTATATTTCATTGCCTCTCCCTTTCTCATTTGAAATGTGTTAGATATCCTTTCTACAGGTGAATATATAAAGCGCTCAGCTTTGATTTGCCCACTCAGTCTTTTTCCAAGCCCAGAGGGTTCATGCGGTAAATCATGTGATTTTAAGTGAAGTCTTTACTTTCAAGACATCATAAAAATAAAAGAAACTATTAAGTAAACCAGAGCATAAAAGTAAGAGTTTGTGCTACAACATATATCGTGAGGTTCTGTTAAGTTTGTTACTATCAGGTATATCAAAGTTAATCAGTTCACATTTATATCATTATGTTAGGCAAAAACAATACAGCCCTGCAAGATCATTTTTAGACAGGGTGCCAGATGAAAATGTAGTCACATGATTGCTTTTGACAGGTTCCACCTACATATATTACGTGTTAACAAGACATGCTGCTCTGAAGTGAGCGACATGTTGATGTTAATTTTCATGCTTTATATGCGGGTTGCATTAGCATGTGTTGTGGCCCACACCTGAGGCTAATCTGGAGCCTGGCTAATTGGTGGGAGGGAGGGAGGGCACAGGGTGAGTGGATCTCTCACAGATACACCCACCCCCAGATGGGGTGACAGACCAAGATGGATCAGACAAGAACACTACTGTGAATATAGCACAGGTGAAAAGTTAAAGAGAGTACAATGATGTATGGGCCCTCAATGGCCAGGTTTGTGTGGAGGTGATGTTTGATGAATCAGGTGAAGCCTGTCAATGGGTGACGATTGATGAATGGGACTCGCAGAGGTGTGACCACAGGGATCTGTGCAGGGTTCACTGCTTAATGGTCGGCAAGGTGACATGCTAGCCCCCTCTCACCGGTCCAGGACTCGGTCCGGAACTCTGGCTTACTGGTAAACAATATTCAGGTGTGTTCTGTGGGTCAGCTTCTATAGGGTGAATAGTTTGTTAGCGACTTTGTTAAAAGTTGGAGATTTCTAGCTGATGATTGATATGCACATAATTGAGCACAGTCTAAGGATTGAGACCTCCTTGAAAACCAAATCAATCAGATATGCAAGGAAAATGAATATGACTCTATGATTGATTAATGATCTTAATTTGATTTTTGGAAAGAACATACAATATGCCTGAGGGCACTCATTGTTTCCATCATATTTTTCCATCATTTATTATGCAAATTAGAGACATATCAAAGTTTCTCTCGACATATCAAAGCTCCTCTCGTTGAGGATTTTGTAGAGTCGTTAAGTGCTTGTTAATACTTGTTAGTCTGTCTTATCACAATACATGAAGCACAATCATCTTCCTGGGGTGAATTTATCTCACAAGGTTATCATATATCTGGCAATATACCTTTGATCTGTTGTCCTCCTATAAACACTGGCTGGTCCACCTGATAACCGACCCAGGTGGCATATATTGGCCACCAGGTGGCACTGTGACAAGTGGCCACAAGGGGTCTCTTGTGGTGACATGGAGTTATAATTTGTGTGCCGCCCAGGACCATCTAACACTGACAGATCCCACATTACCAGTGGACAGGTTGTTGGCAATGTGCACAGGTAGGTTCAAATGTGCAGATGGGAGAACTCACAAACACTGAGAACCTTGGCTGCTCAGGTGGTGAAATCTTTATACGACAATTAAGATCACTAACATTTGTATTATTCCTTTAATAGAAAGGAGAAAAAGTGTCTGTCCCAACCATTGTAAATTATACAGCTCGGGTCAATTCAGAAAAAAATCATTAGGGTCAATTGAATTTTTTGATTAACTTAAGAGATTTCACTGTCTTTATCAAGAAATAAATAAAAAAATGAATATCTTCATATATTTGTAAAAGCTCTGATTTTTTTAGTTTGACTTGGAAAGAAGGTCAAGGTCAGCGATGAGTGGACTCCCGAGTTCTTTATGAGGTGAAAAGTTAGACTGGATTCCATCTCAATCCTCCAAATAGGAATAGAGATCTGTAAGGGCCACTGCACATGGCCCTATTCTGCCTCAATCAAGGCAGATTTATCTAATTGTTCAGTTATTTTAACACCCTTAATCCTTGCGCTGATTGGTTAATTTATCCAAACACATAAAACACTGGTGGATCATAAGATTGGTGGATCAGAATTTACACACAATGAATAGAAAACAGATTCTGACAAATCACAACTGCCCATACCAGACCCTAGTCATGATTTGGGTCAGGTACAAGACTGCTTCAAAGCTGAAAGTAAAGAAATAAATAATGATCACAAAGTTCTTGCAAACTGTTATATATATTTTGATTGAGTTCCAAACCACTTCCTCGCATCAGCACAGACCTGGATAGCAATCAGAAGGGACGGTAACAATCAGTGTGTCTGCAGACCATGTCTAAATCATATATTGTTAAAGTTTAATGTAACTATTGTTTGGAGTGATTTGGATCTATTGTTTAGAGAGTTTTTGGATCTTCACATGTCATAGATGTTTAATGTTTATATTTGCAGGTCCTATGGGGCCTCCGGGTGAGGCTGGTAAGAGGGGATTACGAGGTGATAAAGGTGATAAGGGTGATAAAGGTCTCCCGGTAAGTACTCATACAACAGGATCACTCATTGGTCCATAGCTTCAGCCAATCAGCTTCACTGTAACATCTGGTTGAAGTGGTCTTTTGTGATATGACCCAATCAGAGAGTGGCTTTAGTTTTTGCTTCTGCCATTGTCCACCAATAGCAAAGCTTTTTTTATAAAAATATCTAGTTCAATGACACTATCTATTTAAAAGTATTTTATCTTTGATATTGAATAAATTGCACTTTGAAATATTTTGCACCTGAAAGAATTAATATTAATAATGTTATGTTAAAAAATAGTATTGCACATATAGAAAGAAATAATATTGCACCTGATTATTCAAATTAAGTATCTTAAAGATAAAGATAAATTGTATTGTGCTATTGGATTGTTTGAAATCTCTGCTTCTCCCTCTGTTTTCCACAAACTCATTTTCACAAACATCACAATATAATTTGATAAACATCAAACTTTTTTTTTTAAATACAGTTTTAAAAAGTTGCAATATTTAATAGTTTTAGTGGCACCATCAGTAGGGTATATTTACAATAATCTTTGATACAGGAAGTATTAACTTATTGTAATTGTTGTTTTAAGAACGTAAAACTAGATTTCACACTTTGATTACTGCTCTTTGTAGTACAAGTAAAATAGTCACTTTAATTGCACAAATTTATTTTAAAAATTGCACTGTAATTTGACAATATATTATACAGCTTGACCACCATCCATATTTTGACCTTGTCATGACCTTGACCTTTGTCATGACCTTCATAATGTCATTGCTACAGGAAAGTTTTTTTCCGCTCAATAACTGCATGCTGATTGATGTTGACTTTGTGTTTTGCTGTTTTTCTCTTCCAGGGCCTTGAAGGAAAAGGAGGAAAAAATGGTTTTCCGGTATTTATGCTAATAACAAAATGTTGTTATACTTACACATGACGAAGTGTGGATACCAACTGTGCTGCACTTTACTATATACTCTCACTCTATTTCTGGATGCGTTACAATTATTAGCATGGTGTCCCAAACAATGAGAAATGCTAATGGTTGTAACCGCCATGGTGATGTGTCTTTCTTGGGGGATTTCTTTGGGTACTTCCACCTTGGAAGGGGCTCAGTGCATCCAATAAACGAGCACTCTTCTCATATCATGCACACACACATTTTAAACCGTTTTTTCCTAGAACAACAGTGTTTGGTAACCAAGGAAAGAGGGAGAATATCCTAACTTTTTCAAAGCGTAGGATATTTTCTCATATTTCCGCCATGTTTTTTCACTGTTTAAGTGCTTCTGTGTTGTTAAAGTTTTTTGTGCGGATGGTGTCAAGCTTTCATGAGCCCACCTACCAAGTGTTCATCAACCAATAAGATGGCATTTCAACCAAGGTTTGTGATACATATTCATGTTCCAGGGCATTATTGGCCTACCCGGCTGGCCGGGCCGAAAAGTAAGTATGAACTGCCATGTTTACCGGTTTACGGTTGCAACATGCAAGTTACCTTCCATGCTTTTTGATAAAGGTCACCAAGCTTTCACGTTAATGCAGTCGACCTAAACCACAAGATTTTGTCTGTATTATCTATAGGACATAATACTAGGTAACAGAGGCCATAAAATAAATGCATGGCCAATCTGTCCTACTAAAAGTCTATAGAATAAATGAGTTGTTGTATTGTTCATGAAACAACACAAAAATGCATAAAATGTGATCAGACCAAAAGAGTGAAGTCTCAGTTAAAATGAATGGAGAATGTTTTGATATGGCTTTCTGCTAGGATACAAAAACCCAAGTATCATTCATGACAAACATGCCCACATCTTGCATGATTCTCTTGTGTTACATATTGGTTTCGGTTGTTTTAACGCCTGACACTTTGATCTGATTCCCTCCTCTGTGCTTTGTGTTCTTATGGGTCTGACGGAGAATGTCTTTCTCACAGTTCTTGAAGTTTGAAAGTCAGACTATCGCACTAACCATTATTTCAGATTGAGATTCATATAACAGAATATAAAACTCACACTAAGTGAGACAAACATCAGAGAAGTCTTTACCTCTTTATATATACATATCATTCTTTAACAATCTTTAATTTTCTTGGCTGTGTATGCCACATTATCTTTTTTAAAGTACACAAAGAATTGTTTGACGATCTTTCCAACAACAACATCAAATAATGCATCATTCTTCATTAATCTTTTCTCTTCATGGCCAAATCCTTTGATTTGGCATATTTGTCATCCTCAATACTTTTTTTATCTGAAATTATCTCCATCACATGCAATTCTGATATCAAGGTGGGAGTGGCGAGATAAGACATTTTTGTCAAAACAGGTGGTGCTCCTGACCTTTGGACCAAAAAGTGTTTATAATATGAGCAGGTAATAAAAACAATGAGAGCTTTCTGATTTCACCAGGGATGTGAGGTAGGGGAGGTGAGGGGTGGGGTTGTTGTACTGATATTGGTGGTGGTGGTGGGTCAGAAGGGGGTGATAGGATGCATGCCTGCAGATCTGCAAAGTGATAGGTGGGCGGATACAGGTTGCAATGCGACTCAACCATCCACTGAGCACACTGACTCCCGCCTGGTCCCGGTTAGCCCCGCCAGACGGAGGCTAATCAGACTAATTAGGTTAGACAACACCGGAATGGATTCCCATCCCATTTCCTTCATTCTGTGTCCACTTCTGTGTCTTATATTTTCTTCCTATTATGAATCCTGCTAAGTTTTGAGCCCTTCTTTCGTGTCCTAACACCAGACACCCCAACATTAGACCCGACTCTCTCTGTTTACACTATAAATACTTGATAAATCATGGCACTCAGACAGCAAGCAAGAAGAAGCGTCTTGTTCAGTTTTTAGCCATCAGATGTTTTTTAGCTGTGGGACAGGTGTGGGTAGGGAAACATTGCGGTGGTTCAGAGGTCAGGATCGAACAATAAAACAAGAACTTATCATAATGGACCTGTATATCACATCTGAAATGGTTGCAGAGAAAAATGTTAATGTGAGCAGGACAGACATCTTCAGTGTCTTTATCATGGTTGTCATCATTTAAGTTAAGTGCTGGGTTAGAAAGTAAATAGGAGAGTAATCTTCCATTAGCTGCCTCATCATCTTTGCCACAGGCAGAGACCTGGGAAACTCCGAAGGTTACCATCGTGAACTTTCCGGATGCTCGTTTTATTGCACATCATCTCGTAGAGTAACCTGGGCTAGATAGAATTGGTGGCATCCACTTTTGAGTTTATATATAAACAGTGGAACTAAGAGTGCCTGTCCAGTGCCTGCTGACAGCCACGCAGGAGGCAAAATGCCACAATTTGCTCCACAATTTTCCAGCACCTGCATTAGGCATGTATCCCGCTGGGCTGGTGCCTGAGGGAAGAAGTAGCAAGGAAATGGTTAACAAGGAGTCAAACCTCAAACCAAGCTGACTGAAGTAATGGTCAAGACATTGTGGGCAGGTGGCAGCTGGAATTCTGCCCATCTGACCCTGCCAGCTTGTCGTGGTCACTCTCAAAGAGTTAATAGAAATTATATGATTATTAAGGAAGAATAATAAATATCATATTTTCAGCAATTTTATACTCATGATAGTCATTAAGATAACATAAATCAAAGCCAGAAGAAAAAAAATCTTTTAGATTTGAAATGTTATTCTGTTTAAAATAAAATGATAATTTTTTCCACTCCGAAATAAAATATCCTCGCGGTTCATAAACACATCTTGGGGAAATTTTGTTTTTGTTTCCCTATCCCCTGACAGCACCCAATCATACTTATTTTTATTTCTGTTAAGGTTAGTTTGAGCAGCTGCTGTAGTAAATGTGAAGAATACCATGTTCACAACATCCTTTTGATGGTGCAATTAAAAAAATACTGCTGCAACAGTGTAGTTGTAAAAAAATTAAGGATATTATGGAAAAGAAACCTGGCCATAAATTTAGATGTGGAGTCATAATAGACACTACATGGATAGAGCAGAATTTGTGCTTAGATTTGTTATTTAAGCTGAGTGTGTGATGTACGCTGTGTGTTGCAGCCTGCCACACTGGAATAAAGGGCAAAGGTGTGAATGGGGCCTGCAACCAGCCAAACACTAGAATAAAGGGCAAAGGTGTGAATAGGGCCTGCAACCACCCAGACCTCTGTAATGGGGTCTTCAAATTAGAAGGTGACTACATCGGCACACCAGTGCAGGTTTAGAAATGCCTTGAAGCTAAGTCAGCTCTGCCACAGGACCCAGCTGAGAAGGGATAGGCTAAATACAAGACAGTGATGCCTGCCCTCACCATCATAGTTGGGGGTTCTTAGGCTTAACGTGGGTGATCAAATCAGTAGATTTTGGTCCATGTGATTTGGGGTTTAAAGGTAAATGTTTGGGGGGTGGGGGGAGATTAGAGCTCAGGAGCTAGAACTAGAGTAATTGGGTGGACCATAGGTATATATGTTAGACTGGTTGCCACCAGAGGGAGATAAAGGCCGGCACAGAATGAGATATGAGCCCACAGAATGAGCTATAACCCTGCTATAGGTCACTCTGCAAATGCCGACCAAACACTACTCTACCCTTCAATCATGCTTTATGGTCTGTTTCATTCTCCACTGTTGTGGCTCTATCTATATCTACTTGATTCATATCTTTATCATTCATATCATCCAAACGTGTATGTTGGAAAACATACGAAAAAAAAACTTATCTTTAAACAACGATTAGCAACCAAAGAAAAGATAAATTTGATGAAAAACTGAAATATGTAATCCATTAAGCGTGGCAAAAGTGATGGATAATGAGATGAGAACAGTACCCAGAAAAGAAATCTCTCACTAGCAAGTATATGGTACAGGTTGCCATTTAACTTGATGTTTTGTTGTTTAAAATATTTTGATATTTATCAGTTTGTCTGCCTAGGCCTACACTAACAAGCTAATTCTTAAATTGACATTTTATTGCCTTCTTACTAGACTCATAAAATTTGTTGATTTGGAATTAAGGTAAAAATGATAATAATGAAAATAATGTTATTTTCAAAGTACTACCACAGTTCGGAATAGCAACTGTTTATAGGTCACAATCTTAACTATATTTTCATAATAAGATTTACAGGTACAGTGTGTTCTACTACTACTAGGTATTTGATTCTTGGTGTTGATATGCATGCCCCTGAGTCCCGGCTACTGACCACGATCCCAGTTGTTGTGTGAGATTTACACATCCTGTACTAATTGTTATGTTTCTATTATACATTAGATCCAAATGAATGATTGTGATCCGTTTTCAAAAATATCTGTAAGATAACATATACATTTCTTAATTTGTGTTACATACAAACTTTTGGTTTCATGTTGTACCCATTACCATGTTACAAATAAAAATATGTCTAGTGTTAGATGGACGTCTCATGCACATCGCATGAAAAACAATTGTAAAAATGATTGGTACATAACAGACATCTGCATCTCATGATGTGATACATCGATCAAGATACATCAAGAAAGCAAAAAAACATTTGCAAACATTTGCACACTTTTAATCAAGAAAGCAAACAAACATTACACACTTTTAACTTGTGCTCAACCTATCTAAATGAGATGTCTTGACTGATGTACTTTGTAGGGAGAACAGGGAGGGAAAGGCAGCAAGGTAAGAATAATACATTTATACCTACATTTATCACATTAATTGGTCCTATTCTTAAATATGCAAGACACAACAATTTGTCTATACCACAGGAATATTTTTTGTTGATTTTATGTCCCTAAGATATATCAGGAATATTGTTAGTCATGTAACATCACCTGAATGTATGGGTAGCAGGCCAAAGTTTCTACAACCCTGTGATTTATTTTTCTTAGAAGAAAAATGAATTTGTGTGAATCCTTGATATTTGTTTGTCAACAAGCTTGCTTTTTCCCAGGTTGTATTTTACCACCTACACAGACAGAGGCTGGTGGTATGAAGTGGGTCGCCTCAAGTGACTTGGGATGTCGCACCAGTTTACTGCCTGACAAGCGGTGCCATGTCACATGTCATAATATATTAAGCTTACATCCTATTCTGACTCTGTCATTGCCAGTCTGTGTGCTGGCTGACATCACACAGGCATGTTTTTGGTTATGTTCACAAGTCCATGAGGAGAGGCCAAGTTTCAGTAGGCAACTGTGAGAGCGAGGGTGTCATGGCCTCTGAGGTTGCTGATGCTCACGCCCAGAGTCGGCCTACACCTCGCCACCATTGCTAGACCCTGCTCAACTGCTAAAAAACTCAATCTCACACTTCTGACTTCAATTTGCTGAGGCACAAAACAAAGTTGCATCCGCCCATCTGCCTAAACTTTCTGCTCTTCCGGTTCTCACTCATAATTGTTTGCATCTTTCAAACATGGAAGTTTTTATCTTTCATCACCCTTCTGTGATATTTTACTGCTCCTCATAGGAACTATATATTCAATCCAGACAAGCTTGTGAACAGAACCAGTAGAGAAAGTCCTAGATACCATTTCAAACTTTGAAATGGCCCAGTGGGTCATTGAACTGACCCACAAACGAAGAAATACCATTGACCTTGACATGACCTACAAAGGAAATTGGCTTCTAAAATGCCATAATAGCTGATAAGTTCCTATCTGATCATGGGGAAATCAAACTTGTTCTTGATCTTAAAAGTCCAATACATTCTTTAAAGATAGCCACGGTTCCTTTGAAGAAGTCCATATCTCCCTCAAGAATCCAGCCCTTTGGATGACTGATCTTATTTAGAAAGAGAGGTCCACTTTAAAAGAAAGCTGGAGGAGAAGAGAAATTTGCAGTTCTCAGAGAAATATATTTAATTCTTTATCTAACACTTCTCAATTAAAGTTATATTAACTTGTACATGGAAATAAACAACCATGGCTAGCACATTAATTAGGTCCAGTTACTCAAACCATTTTTCCAACACCAGATGGCGTGGTGAACAATACCCATTGTGTCAAAAATAACTGACACTTTTAGTCTTGAGAACTTCACACCATTATCCACTGATGATATGCTGAATTTGGTCAGAAAGGCTTCAAAGAAGTCTTGTTAGCTTGATTCAATATCTTCATGGCCTCTTTAAGATTTCTTGGGAGAGCTGTTGCCCATTATTACAGTTATCATAAATTAGCCACTGATAGCTGCCTTGGTACAAGCAAATATTAAGATAACTCTGGTAGTCCCACTATTAAAGGAGATGAGACTCCAGTTAATTGAGAAAAAAAGGTCAGTCTCCAACCTGATCAATATCTCAAAACTGATTTGAAGTTGAAGGGCAGTAGCTGATCAGCTATTCCTCTATCTGGAGCTGCCTACAAGGAATATTGCAGTACTGAGACAGCACTACTCTAGGTACAAAATGATATCCAGCGCAACCTAGACAACAAAAAGTCAGTATAACTAATGCCACTTGATCTCTTGGCAGCATTCTTAACTGGATTAAGTCAAACTTAATGGACAGGAAACTGTTAAAGTGGGCACACAAAGGTCCCACTCTAAAATCCATTACGCATGGTTTCCAACAAGGATCTGTATTTAATAAACTACAATATCTGCAGAACTGCAGCACATGTAGTGGGGAAGATGATAAAATTTGTTTATATTTATGAAAAAAATAATGGAACTGCATTGGCTCCCAAAATCCTCCTTACCACCTGTAAGGCTCTAAAATGTAAGGTGCCACCTCAAATCCAGAAGTCTAAAGGTAGATTAGATCTTTTGGTTCCTTCAATGCAAATGAAAACAATAGGGACAGGCCTTTTCAGTCATTTATAGCTCCTAATCTCTGGAGTGATCTCCCGAATGAGATGAAGACTAGTGCCAAAGTTGATGTCTTTAATAAATACCGAAAGACGCATCTTTTTTAGAAACACTACCGCGAAAAGCACTATATGTAGACTGTTTGGCATCAACGCTATAAATATTTTATTATTATTATTTATTATTATTATTAGAGTGCTGTACTGTTTTCATACCAATACAGTGTATGTGTACTTCTCCATGTTTGTCCTCAAGGTTTCTCATTTTGCCACAGAATCGAATCAATCTCCATTGGCCCAGCAAACAAGATGGACAGGCATATTTCAGAAGTCAGGAGTCTCATACATTGAGTGTGTGATTTGTGGGAGAGGGTCCAGCCTGGCTTTTTGCATGATGTATGAATGACTGTTCTTTGATGTGAGCGCCGTTTACATACCCCACCTCACACAACAGGGAGCGGGGTGACTTGGCCAAATTACCAAGCTGATGTGGCAGAAAAATGACAGCCTTCTGCCTACAACATCAGGCATTCCTTCCTGCTCTTACCCTTTCCCCGAGATTCTTCTGCTTTTCTTCGCACATTTTACAGCCGTTTCTAGATAAAGTTCCTCGGTCTAATTCGATAATGTTTTGATATACAGTGCTGTTTCAAAATAAAGATGAAATGAGACATCGTGAGAGATAGTGATGGACCAAAAAATGTAATTGATGAGTTCATTATCATGTGAGGTCCAGTGTTTAGGTTTGTTTGACAAGGGAGAGGCAGACAGATAGACATGCTGACTGCAAGCAGGGCAAGCATCAAAAATGCCCTCAAAATGGGCTCCCTCTTATTTCATAGTCCTGGAGCCAGTCTGCACAACAGAACACAACTATCTATTATGTCTGTGTTTCAAATATCCCTTCTTCAGCAGTTGAGGCAATGGATTGAATTTGATATTTTTTTTTACCTCTCCCTGTCTAATTTAGTTCTCTTTTTGTGTACTTCTCAGTTATATTTCTGAAAAGAAGTTTGATTGACACTGAAAATCAGTGTCATAGATTGTGCTGTTATTTCATTGTCATTGCAATGAAAAAGAAAGATCCCACTCTATTCTTCAAAGAGAGCATTTAATCCCAGTGATTGTCTTGTACTTGACTTGGTATAGCTTAAACCAGACAGAAAAGAAATATTGCAAGCAAAATACTTGCCAAATGATAGAGTAAAAAGCCCAAATCTATATATAGTCCATATATTAAAAGATTTAACTTTCAAAACAGCTTTTTATAAGTCATTATATTTTTAACAAAAACAATTTTTAAAAATCCATAATAACCTTTACGTTTTCTGTTCAGGGTGAACCAGGTGATATTCCTAATCACATCACAGACTTCCAGAGTTTACGAGGACCACCTGGGTTACCTGTAAGTATCACATAACATCACAACCTATCCCAGTAACGTCTGGCAATAATGGATGCATCCAAACAATGTAGGATTGACATGCTCAGATTTATGATAGAGAAGGCAAAGCTTGATTATATGATGGAAACAGGCTCAGATAAACAATGGACACACTAGACAGGCTTTAGTATACAAGAGATACTAGACAGACTTTATTTTACAATGGAAACTAGACAGACTCAGATAAACAATGGATACACTAGACAGGCTTAGTGTACAAGAGATACTAGGCAGACTTTATTATACAATGGAAACTAGACAGGCTCAGATAAACAATGGACACACTAGACAGGCTTTAGTATACAAGAGATACTAGACAGACTTTATTTTACAATGGAAACTAGACAGACTCAGATAAACAATGGATACACTAGACAGGCTTAGTGTACAAGAGATACTAGGCAGACTTTATTATACAATGGAAACTAGACAGGCTCAGATAAACAATGGACACACTAGACAGACTTTAGTATACAAGAGATACTAGACAGACTTTATTTTACAATGGAAACTAGACAGACTCAGATAAACAATGGATACACTAGACAGGCTTAGTGTACAAGAGATACTAGGCAGACTTTATTATACAATGGAAACTAGACAGGCTCAGATAAACAATGGACACACTAGACAGACTTTAGTATACAAGAGATACTAGACAGACTTTATTATACAATGGACACACTAGACAGGCTCAGATAAACAATGGACACACTAGACAGGCTTTAGTATACAAGAGATACTAGACAGACTTTATTTTACAATGGAAACTAGACAGGCTCAGATAAACAATGGATACACTAGACAGGCTTTAGTATACAAGAGATACTAGACAGACTTTAGTATACAAGAGATACTAGACAGGCTTTAGTATACAAGAGATACTAGACAGACTTTAGTATACAATGGAAACTAGACAGGCTCAGATATACAATGGATACACTAGACAGGCTTTAGTATACAAGAGATACTAGACAGACTTTATTTTACAATGGAAATTAGACAGACTCAGATAAACAATGGACACACTAGATAGGCTTTAGTATACAAGAGATACTAGACAGACTTTATTTTACAATGGACACACTAGACAGGCTCAGATAAACAATGGACACACTAGACAGGCTTTAGTATACAAGAGATACTAGACAGACTTTATTTTACAATGGAAACTAGACAGGCTCAGATAAACAATGGATACACTAGACAGGCTTTAGTATACAAGAGATACTAGACAGACTTTAGTATACAAGAGATACTAGACAGGCTTTAGTATACAAGAGATACTAGACAGACTTTAGTATACAATGGAAACTAGACAGGCTCAGATATACAATGGATACACTAGACAGGCTTTAGTATACAAGAGATACTAGACAGACTTTATTTTACAATGGAAATTAGACAGACTCAGATAAACAATGGACACACTAGATAGGCTTTAGTATACAAGAGATACTGGACAGACTTTATTATACAATGGAGACTAGACAGGCTCAGATAAACAATGGATACAATAGACAGGCTTTAGTATACAAGAGATACTAGACAGGCTTTAGTATACAAGAGATACTAGACAAGCTTTAGTATACAAGAGATACTAGACAGGCTTTAGTATACAATGGAAACTAGACTGGCTTAGGTATAAGATGGAACTAGACAGGCACGGTTATAGAATGGAGACTAGACAGGCTCATTTATACAATGGATTCTAGACAGGTACAGTTATACAATGGAGACTAGGCTTTGTTATTAGGCGTTGTTATAAAAGATAAACTTGACAGACTTGAGCTCAACAATAGGGACAAGATGGGCTCATTTATACAATGGAGACAAGTGATGTCAGTCAATTAGTTCAGTATGCATAGATGGTGTCAAAACTAGTGTACAGGTAGCAGCAGTAGGTTGGGAAGTCATTTCCCTTGAGGTGGAAATGATGCTGGCCAAAATGGCTGTGTTACTATGACAACCATGTTCTTCAGGAGACAGGTGATTGGCTTAAAGCAATGATCACATGGTCACATTTGACATGTCCCCCAGAAGCACACCTGCTTCTGTTCATTACAACATTACCCCGGGCATCAAATGCATTTTTTCACTCTCACAAAGTAAACAGTGCCACACCCCTTTTTAATGGTGTCATTACATTATAACACCAAGGCATGAAATAGAATTGTGAGCTTGAAAGAGATATCCTAAAAATGGCAATAAATAATATGTGATCTGTTGCTTGGCTCTTTTGCATTGTATACCTTGGTATATTATTATGACATCATTAAAAAGGGGCATATCGCCATTTTCAAGGTGGAAATGTATTATATGCCTGTAATGTAACACACACAGTATATTTGTTACCTTTATGACAATTATATGTCCAGTTTAAACATTAGAATTGAAATAAAATGGAAATTATTATTTAATATCATAGAGTATTACATGTTACTCTAAGGTTAGACCAAATATGAGATATGTAGGTTTGAAAATATAATTTACCCAGAGGAACTCACTCTACAACAATGAATTGTATCCTTAGACTTTTTTTCCTTTCATTTTGCCTGAAGCTGACAGAGCTACTAAATGCCTGACAGTATAGAATATAAAATAGTGTCAGGGCCGATCAAGTTTATCATAGCAGCATATTTTGCCATCATCCCTTCTGATATTTATAAAATAGCAGTGGCGTGGGGGGTGTGACATGTGTAAATGATGGTGAAGGTATTTCTGTTGAAGGCCAACAGAAGCCATCTAGCAAAACAAACATATGTGGTGGCAATATAAAGGGGGCGCAGGGAGTTGGCTTGGCCCGCCAGCTAGACATAACACCCATCATATGTAGAGAGAGAGAGAGACACCTTACACATGCCCAGCACTTCTTATGCCCTAGCTTTACATTTACACCACTCCCCAATTAGTCGCACTAATGTTTATAATTGGTGATTTGAACCAATTATTGTAGCATTTGTACGCTCATTAGGGACAGAGAATTGTAATGTAATATGATCATTAAGTGATTTACTAATTTTATTAAGTTTCTTATTAAGCTCATTGAAATGTATAGAATGTCATATTTTCAAAATAATTATAATTCATTTAATATTATGATAGATCATATGTAAAAAAAAAAAAAAAAAAAGTAGTTTCAGAGGAAGTGGTGAAAATGTATTAGCAACCACTTGATGCGGGAGAGATTTAAACCATAAACACAGGTACCTACTTCCTGGTGTGAATGTTCACTCTAAACAGAGAACCATGATTTACAAATACTGCCTGCTTCTTTTCACGTAGGTTGCCTTGAATGTAATTTTCAGGAGGCTTTGTATTGATTGAAAGTAATAGTTTGAATATTTCAAAATGTGTCGCTTTTTGTTGCAGGGCTCCAAGGGTGCGAGGGGATACCCAGGATTCCCGGTTCGTGGTCTCCCAGCATCTCCTTATTAGAGATCAGTGCCAGACCACTAATCCCCAAGTGTTGTTCGCAGTTTCCAACATCCATTGTTCATATTGTCTAACAATCAACATGAACATTGTTATAAAGATATGATGAATGTTGTTGCTAGGCAACTACCACTCTGAGTCAGTGCTCAGAATATCCCATTGTTTAGTTACTGTATTTAATGTTTTAGGTCACTGTTAAATTATGGATATCTAGAGTACTATTCCTTGTGGTAGTTGAAACTATTTTTTGAGCAGACACCATACTAAAACTGTTACTTCCAGCCATTTTGAACCGGATATCCATGCTTTTGATCTTTTCATTAAAACATGGAAGAAGCAATTTGTGTTTCCAGATTATTAGCGGAGGAGAATACATTTAGACCAAACCAGATGCATGATACTACTGTTACAATGCATTACATACAGTTTTAGTTTAAAATGGAATGATTTTTGAACAGCATTCCATTTGTATCTGACTTTTCTCCAGGTGTGTGTTGATGTGAAGAGATGCACTGGGTTTTTATGCTATCTCTTCTTTCTCTGCCCTTTTTTTTATAATTTCTGATACTCCTCTGTGTGAAATATTTGGGGTTTTTTATACAAATTTTATTCCTGTTGCTAACCTTGCATGAGAGCATCGGTATGTGCATGCTAACCTGACCTAACAACCAGAGTTTCAAACTTGTATCCATGGTACACGCACACCTCTCTGTGACACCCACTGCAGTCTTCATGCCTCTTCAATTTATTAAATATAAAAATATATATTAATCCAAAAGAGAAAAAAAATTATCGCTTAGATATATATTCCCATTGCCTTTTGTCTCTGTGGAATTAACAGAGAATAAGGAAGTTAAAATGAATGCATTGGGGATGTTAAGAAGGTATGCCTGTGTACCATGAGACCACAATGTCAAGGTCATCTTCATTTTGAATCTCTGGTAGAATTAAATCTGCACCACTAACAGGTAAATAATTCTATTACAACAGAGAGGTTGAACTAACAAAAAAAAGATCTACATTTACTTGGATCAGAGATTTTTAGAAGGAGGAATTTATTTCCAAACCAAAATTTCTGGCTGGCTATATACAATCAATTTAAGATTAAACAAACATTTTGAGTTGAATAATCAATTTCTATGGACTTTTTGAGATTAGTTAGGATTAACAAATTTATATAAGATAAGCACTGTGAGTGAGCTGACTTTTGGGTTCTGTAATATTAGACATGATTTGTTTCGAGAATCAGTCATATCTCAGAAAACCTAAAATATAAAATATGAATAAGAATTGTTTTTGGCATTCAGTTGTATAAAATGCCAGCCAGCTACAGTTATTCTTTTGACTTTAACATTGTTTCATCACAATCTCTCTGACATTTCACCTGATATTTAAATTCATAATAGAGTCTGGTCAGATTCTATAGCACATCTAAAAAATCAATTGCAAATTTAAATCAGATAAAATTATGAAGAGTATATTAATACATTAATGATCAGATCATAACAGTACAGTAGATGTACAGTGCACTTTATTTGCAGGGCCCAATGGGACTGGATGGACCAAAAGGTGACCCTGTAAGTATCAACAACATTAAGTATCTACAAAATGTTATCACAACATTTAGTGAGATTTAAGAAGGGGACTATAAGTTTGTATGAAAGCCCCTTCAAAGGTTTTTCGGTGTTTTATGTGTATACATGTATTTTGTCAGGAACCCAATTTAATGTAGGGAGTGTTAATTTCTAGCACAATTTCTATTTCATATTTGTATAATTTATTTACAAATGCATCAAACGAGAATATATCTGGATTAATAGACATCTCTTGATGAGTGATATTAAGATATTTATTTTTTGGAAATGAGACCAAAAATTAGACCCAAAAAAAATTTAATCAGGTAGATATTGTCCTTTGGTAATGGTGGAAAATGTGTCATTTCTCATCAGTTAAGTTATTTGATAATCAGTTGCCTGTTATTAATATTGGATGTGAGTAACCGTGAGATGGTGTTGTTTTAGGGACCACCCGGTCCGGAGGGAGATCAAGGAGACCGGGTAAGATATTTTTGGTTCCTGGGTTTGTATTTAAAGTGAGAAAAAAAAAACAACGATTTTCTCTCAAAATTTAGATGAATGCTGCAGATAATTCAACAATATTTTTTTATTTTTTTATTTTTTTTCCTATCAGTTGCGATAGTTTTGTATAGCGCACAAAACAGCACTGCCATTGCATAATGCTAAGCTAGGCTTGCGGAGGCGGGTTATTGCCATCACCTGTGCACAATTATTTGACATCATCAGTACAATTTTAATTTCTTCATTTAAGTTTTATTGGATTTTTAAGCTTTCTGGAGAAAGCACTAATGTTTGTTGATAAATTTACGTTTTACTGTTTAGTAGTATGTTGATTTTTATAGTTGCACTAAAATTAAATTCATAATGAAAGATATATCAAAGTGACAAATGCTACTCTTTCATGAAAAAAGAAAGGGCTCCAGAGAGTTTGCTGTAATTTTTATTTACACATTCAGTTCCTAACCAGGTCTAATCAATTCCTGCAGCACAATAGATTTTGCTTTGTCTCGTTGAAGGGGCTACCCGGTCCTAAAGGTGACAGAGGGGAACCTGGTTTACCTGGCTATGACGGCACTCCTGGTCCTAAGGTAGGTGTCACATGATCTCATCAAGCCACACCCACTACCCAGCCAACCAATCAGCACGCTCGCCAGCCTGCCTGTCAAGTCTGCTGGCTACATCCCTATTATTTCCCTGGTCTGTTAACGTTGTAAAAACAGTTTGTTCATTTGCTGATTGGTGGTGCTTTTTTACAAGTCACAGTTTTGCATTTTAGTGATAAAATTTGATCATGTTAATTAATAGAACTTATAGAATGAAATATATAGATTATTTCCATGAAAAAAAAAGGATTGTGGAATCTTTTCCCTTGCAGGAAAATGGTACATATAAAACAAAATTTGTGTGCACAATCAAATTAACTTATTTGTAATTTTTGCAGATGGAATTCCAAAGATCACCAAAGAGATCAGTAAAATTACATGATGGTTCATTTGGATATGCAGAGGTTATAACAATAAAGGTACCAGAGAAGATGACCAAGATCTGAAAACATCTTTTATCTATGCATGAGACCCATATCCTGTGAAATAGTTCACATCAATTGTGCACTTAGTTTATAAAATATGATAATGTTTTCCTAAAGATCAGAATTTCAAGAAATTTTTGAATTTTTGAAATATTTGAATTTTTGAATTTTTACAAAGTCATTTTTTTAATAACGATATCTTTTAAGGATGACGAAACTTTATTTTTTTGAAACAAAATCTTTTTTACCTGTGACTTGAATTTATGCTTTAACTTTTTTGCACTATGTTTATCTAAATGTCATCCTTGCATTTTGACTTGTTGCTCAATGAAACTTGGTTTAGATGGATATTTGGATAATCTTATATGCAGGCAAAGTGTAAGGACAACTTTACTTTCACAACTCAAATTTCATGTGGATGGAACTTGTTAGTAAAAAAAAATTAATTGAATATTTTACCCCAAAACTACCAATCCACTTTTTATATTCCATTTTCTTTGAAAACCACACTTTTCAAAACAAGAAATGTTAAAGATGCAAAAATAAGTACAATATTTCATTGTAATAATTTGGAAAAAAACAGACAAAACTGTCCATGTTGACAATGGATCTGGACGGTGGCTGATACTCAGCCGGTGAAAATGATATTTCTTTGAACTTTTATAAGAGATATTAAAATGTTTTGACAGAAATCTTTTGAGTTCTCTAACCATCCTTATTTACAAGAAATTTGATAGTTTGTTAGAATGACAGAACAAATATATTTAGTTTTAAAAACTATTCATCTATAACCAATTTTATTCCTTTTTCTCTGAATGGGTAAACAAAAAATGCTTCTCAATACAATTTTTTCTTGCTTGATTTCTCAATATAGTTCTGTATAGGAGGACAAAGAATATAAACTTCATTTATATTTTCACCTTAAATTAAAATGAGTCATTTGTTTTGTAATAAGTGTCTGAACTTTCACAACCAATATCACTTGAATTTAAGATTTATACCAAACATATTTCATAAGAGAATATCTATATTTTCCTTTTATTTATCAATATAAAGAGTAAAATCCAATCTCCTATGGGAACTGTATCAAATTCTGCATGATGCCCGTTTGATCCTCTAGAAGAAGACAATACATAAGCCAGACTATTATAAGAGTATTAATATCCACATCTCTGTTGTTTGCAGGGAGCATTATATGAAGTGATAACTCTAAAGGTGGGTCACACATTGCATGGTCTGCATGGTGCTCGACAATCAAAGTGTTTGCCTGTCTTATTTGTGTTTGTTTTGCTTGCACCGTTCTACGCTCAGATATAAATGTCTGCATGCTCATTCCAATACTTCATGATTTTTGTGCAGGGGTTGTTTTGCAAAATTATTACATTTTGTGCCTTGTATGTTAGATTATTTTCTGCACCTAGAAGTAAAGGCAATTACATTTGAAGGAAAAAATGATACATTGGTTATGTCTTAATGCAAAATTTCAGAATAAAATAGGTTACTGTATACAGACAAATTTTCGCGACCTTTTTATTTTCGCGTTAATTCGCGCCAGGACGTCATTCGCGAAATTAAATGGACGCGAAATTGAAGATGCAATACGCAATATGAGGTCGTCATGTTAAAAAGCGGGAGTGATGGGGACAAGCTCTTATTTTTGGCCCGAAAACAATTGGAGTCTATCAACACGCATTGAAATATTAATATATTGCGCAATGATGGATCCCTGGCTTCTCCTCGTGTTGCGGACGTGAATTACCGAGACGTCACGTACATGATATTTACGTTTTACTTCATGGATAAATTCTCGACCTGCGAAGCATAATTTGTGATAATATTGGGTAAATACCTTTATTTATCATTTAAAACGCAATTAAAATCGATCGACGTGTGAAGGCATTTCTGTCAAAAAGGGAAGACACAACGGGAAGAGGCTCTTGTTTTAGCGCGAAAACGATAGTTAATATATTGCGCAATAATGGATGGTTTTGTTCTGTTCGTTATTTGTGATAATATTATGACTATGTATATACCTTTATTTATCATTTAAAACGCAATTAAGATCGATCCACGTGTGAAAGCATTTCTGCCAAAAAGGGAAGACACGACTCAAAGCAGTGGAAACAAAGACGAAATGCAAAACTGTGAACGCTGATAATTGGAATCGGTGAGAACAAAGTCAAAACAAAGTGTTTCGAATTTTTTTGTTTTGTTCTGTTCTCGACCTGCAAAGCGTAATTTGTGATAATATTATGTACTAGAAATCCAAAATTCGCGAAAATAAAACGGCGCGAACCTGTCTTAAACGGCGATGGCGCGAAAATAACTAGGCGCGAATTTTTCTCGGTATACAGTATCTCAGAAAGTTATAATGCAAATATACTCCTACACAGAAATTATAAAGTTTTTGCCATTTCACTTTCAGGTTATGTTTACTTAATAATGACAGTTTAGGTCTGCATGAGTGGAGTCACAGTGTTATTATGTTTGATTGCATGGTTTGTCTATGGTTTGTCTATGGTTTGTCTATGTGTAGTGTTGCATGATGTGATATTGCAGGGCGTACGTGGACCCCCAGGTCTGCCCTCTGGTGTCAATCCGGAATGGGAGGTGAAAATAGAGACCCTGAAGGTAATAAAACAGGAATCGGGAAAATTCACTGTGATTGTTATGTAGTTAGGTAGAAGCATGAAGCAAGCTAGTAGAAATGCAAAAGCCATGGACATAATTATTCTTTTATAGACAGATAGTTATAAGCTATACCTAAAGACACTATACTTAAGTCCTACTGAGCCAATATTTCAAAATTCACACATAACTTAATTACTCCAAATGCTTGGGACCGACAACAGAGTAAAAAAAAAGCCAATTTAAGAAGTTAAATATAAGATAGATATCCTTGGAATTTACCATCTTGGTACACAAAATATAAATACAAATGACAGATCGTCAGGGACAGTCCCTTTTGGCCTGACACAGCCACAGCATGTGACCTTCTGTATTGTGTGGAGTTGCAGTAAGCGTCACTTGTCACTGGGAACATGTGCTTGTTTCTGCCATGTCATTCACCTAAATACCTGGCCAGGTTATGTATTCCTGCACAGGTATTCATGTTGTACTCTATATGAATTCGTACACGGACAGGAATAGCTTTTTGGACCACCCAAATAATAGTTATCTTGTCAGTGAATAGTCACCTGAACTTGTCTTCATGTATTGCCTTTAAAATTAGAATTATGTTTGTTGCTATAACTCAACTGATTTATTTTATAATTTTCGACGAAGTATAATTATTTATTTTTTTTGTCAAATATATTCTTACCAATCCATTTAGAGAATTAGAATCACAAATGTGCTATTACATTTTGATATAAAAGTGTATGACTTATGATACCTGGGTAATAGATAAAAAGTACCAAGGATTTGTGTTGAGGTAGGTGTTTGTGGAGAGGAAAAAAAGCTTCAAAAGCAGAGCTGATAATTTGCCAGGTGTTGATTGACAGGTAGATAGGTGACAGAGGAGAAGAGAACAGCAACTAATTTGTCTCTGTCCGGGGTGTATCGTAGTAAAGACAACCCACCGTCTCCCGTGGTCGCCATGGTGATATTACACTGTCAGTCTTGTCCACACAGGTGTGGTGGGGATGTTGATATGGCTCAGTAACCAACAATCTGATGAATGTCACAGTGCTCGTATAAGATGGAGCGATGATGCATGCGGTAGATACTACCTGGAATTAGTGATAGATATGTGATGTCCCTTTTTGCATGATGAAATGTTGCTTGTTTTGATTGACATTAAAATGGATCTTAACTAGATGGTAGAATAATTAAAAGGAATGATAAAACTTTTTACATATTAAAAATTTCATTTATAATAAGTATTATACATGAAATGTAAGAATTGTGTATGATGATAATAATATTTAGGACAAATATTCCAAATAACAATTATAATATAAATATATCATAAGATAAATTGATTGTTACTCTCAAGACATATTAGTCTGTAAATAGTGAAGATAATTTCATTCTGTGATGCCCTTTCAGGGTGAGCCAGGACAGCCAGGTCCCCCTGGATTACCCGGACCTTCTGGACCCGCTGGATTACCTGGATATGATGGATTACCTGGACCTAAAGGAGATGAGGTCAGTTTTGATGTATATCTTAATGATATTCCTATGATGTCCCTTCACACATCCGGTTCGCTGACCAATCACAGTAGACAAGACAATGGTGGGAGACAATGGCAATTATTTTGACCAATGAGAGAGAAGCTAACAAATGATTAACAGAAGTGTCCAAAGTAACAATGGTGGGAAGCGGCAATCACCACGTGTGTACATTTTAGAACAATTGAGAAAAAAATGTTAATTGACAACAGGGTCATTTGGGGCAGCTACAGATTTACTAGTATATAATATTTGTGTTGCCAGAAGTTTATATCATATTTCTTCCTATATACTTAAAATTCAACCCAAATTGACTTGATATGTTTCATTTTAAATTGTCAATCTTAAAATATTTCTGATAGAATAAATGACTGTTTTTGAGTGAAAATTTCAGCATTCTTTGATACCATCCTATAATACTCTGAAATCCCTCAATACTCTAAAATTAACTTTCATTAATGAAAATCCAGCTCAAAAAGAAAAAAAATAACTGTTTTGAACCTCAATTGGTTAAATGAAGTTTTTCCACCCTGAGACTTAGCACAGTTTCGGTTTCGGAGACTTTAAAGAGTTTCAGAGAATCTCAACCAATACTTATCCGATAATGCCAAGTTGATATTGAGAACATTGAAACAGAGAACATTTGTTGATTATATACAAGTACAGTGTCTTTTTGGAGCAATTTAGTGAGTTTTTTGTTTTGTTTTTTTTTCCATTTAGGGTGACTTAGGACCACATGGACCAGCTGTAAGTATACATTATGATTATCATAGGTAATTTAGTATGAATTAAGTGATATCTTTCAGTGAAATTCCGCATTTTTTTACATTAAGTGTGATGTGATTACATATTGCTTTTATGTTGGTGTTGTCAGGGACCGCCTGGCAGAGATGGCGCACCAGGATTACCTGTGAGTAAATCTATATCCAACATCTAATATCTATTAATGATTTACAAAATCACTATGATAATAATAACCATACAGAACCAACAACTTTGGAACCCCAAGACAAAATATGATATTCCAAATACCAAGGAATTAATGTTTTAATATCACAAAAGTTGCTTAACACTTGGACATCTGCAACATTGCTTTCAACAAAACTTACTTTGCATGATATTGCCATGATAAAACATAACATAAGTGATTAAGAAGTGACCGTACATGATATTAATAGCAAGAGTTCACTTTACTAGGAAAGCTTAGAATGGATCTTTAACACACATAAAATTTACAGATATATATTTTTATATATTTGACAGCCCAAACACAAAAAAAAATTATGATATTTTTCATCTTTTTGAAAATCGAACGTTTTGCCTGCGTTGGGCTGAGTTACGTAACTATTTGTGTGGTTAGATATTGTTGTTACAATTCTTAGGGAGCGCCTGGTCTACGGGGACCCGATGGCCTACAGGTTTGTGGGGATATTCATTCTGCCAGATTTTTTTTGATTTGTTTGGCAGATTGCATTTTGATATTAGGTTATTCATGAACTTTCTGAGTGGCTTCTCCAAGATTCAAGCAGATTAAGTTCATGTTTTTGATCAATCACACTACTTTTTGAGATAGGGTGGAGATTTGTATTTTTAGTTTGGTCATTCCAGTGGCCTTTTTATTTTGGTGACTGTCAAGAATGCATACAGTTGCTTTTAAGCTATGGAATATTTTTTTCAGCTATGATTTTAGTCTCAACATTGACAGAAAGTTTTATTTTCCAACAGTTTATGACTGTATTAGTTACTTTATAGCACCATTTTAGATGTAGATATTCTGTGGAATTCCAATAAGATTTTCTTTTTGATATTTATAACTGACCAGCTGAATATTTAATTCCTGGACAAATATAAATATCACACAGCATATCCTTTTTGAATATATTATATACTTTTCCAACCTTTTCTATAAAACCAAACTTTTAATCTGTTATCAACCTTTATGTAAAAAGTCTTTTTCCAAAAAAAAACAGATAACTTGGTGTTTGTCAGCTTTCTTTCCCTTGATTTAAGTCTAAGTTTATATGTATTTCATGATTTTCCCATACCAGGGGCCTTACGGACACAAAGGAGCAATGGGTGAAGTTGGTCCAATCGGTGAGCCAGGCTTTCCAGGACTGCCAGGTGCACCGGTGCGTTTCCTTAAACAGAGCATGGTGTTCTCTTGAATTGAGCGTGGTTTTTTTATTTGCTGTTTACTTCATGTCATCTAGTTTTATGTGTTTATATCATGTTAGCTGTGAATATTCTTGGTGTTGCCAATGTCTGTCAGTGTGAAGTTTGTAGTTTTTGCATGGCTAACCTTGGTTTCATCTTTTTCATATTTATTAAGGTATAATCATCCCTGTTCTGAGATATATTAACATTAACATTCATGTCTGAAACAACCTGAAGGCCCTGACCTCATTTGCCTGAAATGAATCCTGATTGAAATCAACATCTTTTCTTCTCCTCAATTAACTACATATATATAATTGATATGACTCATAACATTCTTCTTATTGAAAGTGTTTGATTATTATGTCTGACCTTAAGCGCTATGGCCCTTTCTATGAAGCAATGAAAATAATCCTTTGCTGTTCGGTTTTCATGAAATCAAGTTATTTCTATTTGTTTCTATTTCCCTTCCAAATTTGTATTGTTTTTTATCAGCATCTTACCCTTACTTTGTTTTTGCATAAAGCATGGTTTTATGCAATCATTTGAATTGCATGCCCTTATGTATAGTATTTAAATCTTTTGGAATCTCTGTCACTGCCTAACCTTTCGTGATTTCAGTAAACATTGTCTTAAATTCTTAGCTTAAATTTGGTAATTCATGGTGTTGTCTGTTGTAGTAAAGTGTTTTTGCTTTTAATATAAATATAGTGCATCTGTTTGAAAACATTTGAGTTGTTCTTTTACCTTTACATTAAAGGGAGGGTTGATTATTTATAGGGTCCAAAAGGTTGGCCAGGAGAACCGGGTGATAATGGAAAGCCAGGATTACACGGGCAGCCGGTGGGTACTCCCACCTCAACTGCATGTGCCTTCCCACCACCCCTCCCGTTATGTAAATTAAAGAATCAGAAAAAAAGAAAGATAAACATATCTGCTGATTTTGGCAATCTTATGGATAATTTATATTGAGGTGTACTTTTATTTGACAATGTGAGATCATTATCAAATGGTTTTTTTGCTGCACATTGGAAACATACAAAATGAAGTGGTTTGTTTCACAATTTTTCAAAGAAAAGGGAATGAAAATATATGTTGATTCAATTTTAAGCAAATTAGGAGCATATTTCTCGGCAGCATAAAGTAATGGTATCATGTGATTTGATGTGTTCTAGTTCTATGGTTAGTTAGAACTGTGGGGTATTTGTAGGGTGATAATGGCCCCATGGGCTACCCCGGGGAGCCAGGACTTCCAGGCCATCCAGGCCCACGGGTGAGATGCCCACTACTGCTACAGTGTCATGCCTTCCTGCATCAGTGTATATATAGCCCACTCTGAGACTGCCAACTGGCATCCAAACACAAAACACAATTCCTTTTGATCTAAATTGATGGAAGCTACACACACAAAAAAAAAAAAAAAAAATTAAATGAAAAAAGAAGGATTTGAGCTCAATCCTAAGGAATTGTGTTTTTGATAACTGGTCTGTCATTCCAGACGGAGTTCCCATATTTTCCTAACACTGATGAACAATACATGAAGAATGAGAAGCCTGTTTTGTTAACTAAACTATCACAGATCGTACCATTCAAAGTCATCACAAGTGAGATTACCTTGGCCATCATTGACCAATAGGATTGTGATAACTGTGAATTCTTACATCGTATGAATCATCTATGTTATTTTTCTATGTTACACTCGTATGAACTTTATTGCAGATATTTCACTGATTAAAGTGAAGTCAGATTCGTACCTTAAGTGTTTTAAATTATCCAACATATGCCACATTGCTAAGCAAGTTCAAAGATCTACAACTTTTTTTCCAAGACATTTTTGTGCTGGATAATTTGAAACAATACTTTGTTAATTTATTTGAGTGTTTTATTTCAATCACCATCAATAATTTATGCCCATGGTTTTGAAACATATTGTTTGCTGTAAACAGAACATAAACAATATTAGCATTTGGTATCATGTCAAGTTTCAATTAGAATATAATAATTTGTGTAGGCTGAGAATTTAGAAATCAAAATTAATTTTTATAAGAGAATGATAGCAAATGCTAATATTGTTTATTTCTGTATTCTTTCCACTATATTTTCATAATCCAATCATGATGACTGTTTGGTCTGTTCTTTCCATATGATTTATCTTTGATTGGTATTTATTATTTCATTATTTGAATCAGAATGTTTTTGAATTTTCAAGATTCCTTATGAATATCATTTGCTGCACAATTTTATTTGTCATTTTTTTTCTTCATGTTCTTGACAAATTGACACATGAATCTCCACAGATATGATATATGGTTTGATTCTATGACATCAGGTCTAGTTTTGTTACATCTCCAGGTGTGCTCTGGCATGATCGGTTCGATTCATGGAACAGTTGCTTGATTTTCACATTATATTATTTTCAGGGAGAAATGGGCTTGATGGGTCCTCCAGGGTCCCCAGGCTTACAAGGTCCTCCTGGAATTCCGGTGTGTACACCATCCTTGTTCTTTGGTTAAGAA
This sequence comes from Amphiduros pacificus, assembly GCA_949316495.1. Taxonomy (NCBI): domain Eukaryota; kingdom Metazoa; phylum Annelida; class Polychaeta; order Phyllodocida; family Hesionidae; genus Amphiduros; species Amphiduros pacificus. Next base: position 49,440,470 of record OX439002.1, on the reverse strand, counting down.
TGACCCTTTGTGACCTTTGATTAAGAATGACCCTTTGTGACCTTGACTTGCTACCTGGAATTTTCTGTGAAATATTCCCTCTCTGTACCTCTCAACCTCAGTGCCCCCCCTCTCTCTCTTCCCTCTCTCACCCTGGGTGTGTTTAGAAGTACTGTTTTATTGTTCTGTATACAGACGTGATCTCTGGATGTCTACCTCCTGCAACTTGTGTTTTGTCTGTTTCACCAGATAACTGTTTATGTAAAACCAAGGTATAGCACAAGGTGCAGATTCCTAATTCTTTGTGTTTTATGTACTTCACCCCTTTTTATGTGTTGTATAATTGAACTCAACCTCCCGGTCTCCATCCTCAGGACTCTCTCCCCCTTTCTATAGGTTTTTGTGCTCAATTTAAAGAATCTGTGGATTTTATAATACTTCTAATATTCTTAGACCTGACTCATTCTGACTGTGTGTTTGCTAATTTGATTGAGTTATTTGCATGAAAAGATTTTGTGTTTTTTTATTTACATGTGTAAATATGTTCAGTCTTCAGTTGAGAAAATGTTATATATTTCATGAAAGGAAAACTACAAATGCCTCAGTTTTATGTTTCATTATTTGCCTAAATTTCAAATCATTAAATATATTTTATATGATATTCATAATTAATTATCTCAAGCTTCTATTGTTGAATATGTTATCATTGATGATTTCCCACATTGCTACTGATTTTCCGTTTGTACTCTTTGTGATAGTGTGCTGGTGGCTTTGAATGCAAATCCACACGAAGCACTGTCTGGGAACAGGATTTACAATACTAAACCTTCAGGTGTGTGGTTTCAGGGCCCAGCTGGCAATATATCCTCAAATTCCATCTACGCCTTGCCTGGCCCTCCTGGTCCTATGGGTCCTGCGGGGCCCCCGGGGGAGGCAGGTTATACAGGGCCAAAGGGAGATCCAGGCTTCCCAGGCAAACCAGGCTACCACGGTGAACCTGGCATGCCTGGACTCCCCGGTCTGAAAGGGGAAATGGGTGACAAGGGAGACATAGGTTTAGAAGGTCCTAAGGGGGACCGGGGAATGGAGGGCATTCCAGGACCAGAGGGCCTGCCAGGCTTACCAGGAGAACCAGGCTTACCAGGACCACTAGTGAGTGAGCACACTCGTCTCTGTCATGGTTGACGCTCTACAGCGTTCTCTCTACTATGTTGTGGCTAGTCGGCCATTATGTTTGGGGAAACACTTGGACTGGGTTTGACTCCTATTCCCACTATGTACCTGGTGATGTGTCACCATCTTTATCCTAAAATTACACGTCTTTACGTTAAAAATGCACATTCTTGTGATTAGATACAGAGTGTTGAAAATCTTGACACAGAGAATAAGCACTTTATACAAAGATGAACGTAGAGAAATGTTCATATTATAAAATTATCCTGCAGGGTGGACTATCCATGTTGGTTAGGCAGTGAGCATCACTAATATTGGCAACGTGGCCTAGCTGTGAGGGATGCAAGTCAAAAAAGTCAAGTGTGATGATGGCTACAGCTGTATAGATGAGTTTTGTGAAGGCAAGATCAATTTAACAATTCAACTCACTGCATCCGGGAAACCACCTTGCAGGAAAAATGTAATAAACGATTCTTACTAGGTGTCAAGAAACGTAACACTTTGTATCTGAGTAGATCAAAAAGATCTTTTTTTTATAAATGAAACAGAACTGATATGCGACCTCGATCAAAATGGCAAATTATGCTAGGCTCAATGCAGGCTGTGATTTTGCTGCATCTCTATGAAGTGGATCTTTAGCCTCGATTTCTTCGAAGCTTGATCCAATGTCATGTTGAATTGTTGAATATTGAGTGTGTTTGTAGAAGGTAAGTGAAAATTCAAGATTCTAAATGTTTATTTATGTCCCCATATTGGAGATGACTTTATGAAGTCTGTCTGCAAAGGTTTTGTTCTTTATTTACTTCTGTATTGTTATCTTCTGAATTAAAATTAAAAGGTCAGAGATATAGATTAATTTACTTTAAAATGATTTGTACATTTTATGTATATGCAAATCTGGAGTTAAAGTGCAGTTTTAATGTTAAATGATACATTTGAAGTAATTAATAACACATGTTTAAAGGATTCTCTTATGAATTACCAAGATGTAAGTATCAGTGAAGAAAATTAATTATATGCAGACATATTTCATACTATACCCCACAAGTTGAAAAAAATTGGATCATTTGATCGAAATATCTGTCAAACTTTCACCCTGGGACATAAATGAAACATTTAGCTAATGTTGAAATATCGTGATAAAAAAACACTAACCAAATTGTCTTGTGTAATATACATTGTAAACATACATTAAATGCAATACAATACTTCACATGAAATTTCAAATCTGTGTAATTAAACTGTTTTAATGCATGTATACTTAATATTGTTGAGAGAGTTGAGTGAAGTTAAAGTGTTTAATAACGTTAACTTGTGTGCGGTGTCTCCCAAAACTTGATGACATCATCCGTGACATCACAGCCTCCATTGAGATCTGATTGGCCATTTCTGTCTGACACATCACTGGTCATGTGTGAATGGTGTGTAACCCAGTTTCCATGTCAATTCTCTCAAGGCATGCCAAATCCCAACATGCACTTCCAGAACAGTCGTGGATCGAGAATATATATATATATATAGGTCGGGAAGGCAATTCTTGGGGAAAGGGAAATTTGTATATGACAGACAATAGAAGCTGATGAGTGGAAGTGTATGCTGTTGTTTGATGCCTTTGCCATGCCATGTCTAATAGATGTTCCCACTATGTCTCACAGCACTGCATCCAGCCACCATGTTGACTTCACTTGGTTGTGGTTGGCTGTTGCCATGGTTGTGACCTTTGTCCTGGGAATCCCTGCAGATGGGGTTTTGCCATCAGTAGTGATTCCCAGAGACCCAAACTGAGGTGCGTTTTTTTTGCTGCCGCTTGCAGGGGGTGAAGGGCGAGAAGGGAGATGGCAGCAGTGGCGGTGCAGTGGCGCGTATGTCCGGCGATGGATCTAACGTTCCCGAGGGCTTCATCCAGGGACCTCCAGGTCCTCCTGGACCTCCTGGCCCACCTGGCAAGAAGGTTGGTTGGCACTCTTAATGTCCAATAAGGTCAAACCAAATATCGATAACAGTTATCGATAAAGATTAAATATTGACCATAAGATAATCAGAAACAACCATAACATTTAAAGATTTCTGAATAGCAAAAAAGTAACTTTATATTAATTTTGCATCATTGGAAGAATGCATGGTACTGTTTTATCATAATATATGCATGAATTGAATGCATTGTGTGGTATTTCCTACAAGATATCTAACATCAAAGCTGGAATAAACATTAAGTGTCAGTATATAATTTTCATCTTCATTTCGTTCCTCATTCTAAACATCGATTTCATGCATTAAAAGTTTGATTTAGCACCAGATGTTTATTCCAGCTACGTTTGCTGCAGTCACAACCGCTAATAATTTCCATTTTAAATTTGATAACACAATGAAATGAACCTATACATTACTCTATTCTATCATCCATCTTTACATACCTGCTATCAGACCTGCTAATAATTTCCCTGCATAGAACTTTTACAGCATAAACATATGTTCATAGTCCTGCTGGTTAACTTTTTGTAGAGGGCTTTAAGTGTTTGGTGAAGTTAATTTGTGTACAGCAGTTGTGGCTGCAGCCCTCTTTTCTCAGCTAGATTCTGTCACTTTCTCAAATTATATGCTTAAATTTAAGACCTCTTCAAATCCCAATCCCCACCCTTGCAAAGGTGACTGCAGCAATGGTTTGGGTTTTTTTTACTAACGTCATATTTTGTCACATGTCTTGTATGTATCTAATTAGCTTAGATCAATTTTGTTTGTGAGTAACACAAGTTTGATATAGTTTGCATCTTGTGTGTGTGACATTAGAAGCGCGAGTGCAAAGTTAAGGTAGTGAGAAGAAGACGAGCCTTGCGTAGACTCATGGAGGAAATCCAGCAACGCCAGCATCGCCGTGATATCAATTACGGTTACGAGGGACAATCGCCTGACACGGACGAAGAAATAATTGACCTAGATAAACTCGAAAACATGGATGTAACCGTGAAAAGACACATTGATAGCAACAAGGATGAAACGGAAGAGGAGATTGATATAACCGTGGATGAGGATAAGGAGGAGAGAGACTCGGATGATGCCACTGAGGTATTCTCTCCACATCGTTGAATACTGGTGGAGGGTACTTAACATTAAACGCATCTTGTTTATGAAAACATAGACGCCATACTAAAAGAGTGTAGTGTTTTAGTAGATTTGTTGTATAGATTTGGCATGGTCACTTTAAAGTTTGCCACTTGATGCTGTACATTTGTACAGAAATAGGTATTTACCACTGTTGCAGTCACAACCCTATGTTCATGAATCGTTCTTGCAATAGGTTTTTCCCTACATATTGGCATGAGTAATGTTTATGGTTTGATGTGCATTTTGTGCATGTTTATTGTGACATTGTGTGTCATTCATTAACCAAAGCACCAATTGCTCCAAAATAACATTGGTTGAGAAATTTGTATGTAAATTCAGGGAGAGGTTGGTTTGCCTGGACTTCATGCTGAGAAAGGAGAAAAGGGAGAGAGAGGGCGAAGAGGAAAGAAGGTACAGTCGGAAAATATAATTATAAAGAGAACAATAAACAGCTATCACCTGGATAGTTCTGGAAGAAGTCCTCCTTTGAATTAATATCACATACTCACATAAATTAGTTACCGGTAGATTACTAAATCTCTTGCTTCAGAATAAAACAAAGCTTAATGCATTATTAATGGTAATGGTCTTAATTACACAAATGAATAATCGTCTCAGATCGGACAAGACGATATATATTTAAGTATATTGGCAATTGTTTGACTGAGTACACACTTCAATATAAGATTGTCTTGCCACATATCCCGCCCCTGTTCACTGCTCTAGGGTGATGAAGGTGACAAGGGAGAGTTGGGTGATCCAGGACCTCGAGGTCTGGAGGGCCAACATGGACCTAAAGGGGACATGGGAGATCTGGGCCTGCCTGGGCCTCAGGTATTCTACTCCTTACATTCTTAGCATGCATTCATATATCACGGAGGAAATAAGTATAGAGATTTCCCATTATATTTGATACTGGAGTTGCAATTTTTTCCCCCTAAAAATCGTCTTATGCAGCATTGCCTCTTTTTCTATTGAAATTTTTCTTTCACTTGAGATGTCCCAAAATCGATTGAATGTGTTGATAAGATGGGATTGATTGTTTTGTATCTAGGGAGACCCCGGACCTTCTGGCTTACCGGGTCTGGATGGATTAGATGGTGACTCAGGTCCTCCTGGACCACCTGTGAGTTCAGTCAACATTTCAGCATGCTCAACTTATTTGACTTATTTTAAAGAAGAGTAAATCATATGTTAAAGAATATCAAGATTAGTGTAATTTATATCAGATCAGGAAGTGAGTTCGTGGTTGATAAACAATGACTTGAGTAACATGCATGACTATAATGACTGCATGAGTCATGTGACACTTGCATTGTTCTTTGGTTTCTATAGAAACCTGCATTGTAAATCCTTAGCCCTGCATTTTCAGTGTGATGTTTGACCATGCTTTGCATGTTGCCTTCTCTGAGAACTTCCCATCATAGGTTTGTGTGTCTTTTGTTCCTGTTGAAAGTACATTTTACTTTGTCCTGAAATATAAGATGAGATGGAAACTTATTGACACATTTGCATGGATGGCTGCAAAATAGATCACAAGATATAAGAATAGACCTTAAGATATTAAGCTTTTGCATGGCATTGTTTAGTTTGATAATGAGAAGAATAGATAGAACTTTTTGCTTTTATAAATATATGCTAATTTTAAATGCATAACGAATTCTTACTGCGTTGGATAACATGTTGGGTAATCAGTGCCCAGAATTATTCCACCAATGATTGGATCTTTTGCATATCGACTAACCTCTCTTGCTAACTTAGTATAATGTATGTGTAGTCTTTGCTGTGTGACTAACCTGCCTTGGTAGCTCAGTAACTTACCTGCCTTGGTGGCTCAGTAACTTACCTGCCTTGGTGGCTCAGTAACTTACCTGCCTTGGTGGCTCAGTAACTTACCTGCCTTGGTGGCTCAGTAACTTACCTGCCTTGGTGGCTCAGTAACTTACCTGCCTTGGTGGCTCAGTAACTTACCTGCCTTGCTGGCCCAGTAACTTACCTGCCTCGCTGGCTCAGTAACTTACCTGCCTCGCTGGCTCAGTAACTTACCTGCCTTGCTGGCCCAATAACTAACCTGCCTCGCTGGCTCAGTAACTTACCTGCCTTGCTGGCCCAATAACTAACCTGCCCTGCTGGCTCAGTAACTTACCTGCCTTGCTGGCCCAATAACTAACCTGCCCTGCTGGCTCAGTAACTTACCTGCCTCGCTGGCTCAGTAACTTACCTGCCTTGCTGGCCCAATAACTAACCTGCCCTGCTGGCTCAGTAACTTACCTGCCTTGCTGGCCCTATAACTAACCTGCCCTGCTGGCTCAGTAACTTACCTGCCTTGCTGGCCCAATAACTAACCTGCCCTGCTGGCTCAGTAACTAACCTCCCTTCTGGCTCAGTAACTAACCTCCCTTCTGGCTCAGTAACTAACCTCCCTTCTGGCTCAGTAACTAACCTCCCTTCTGGTTCAGTAACTAACCTGTCTTGCTACCCCAGCATGCTTTGTGACTAACCTGCCTTGCTACCCCAGCATGCTTTGTGACTAACCTGTCTTGCTACCCCAGCATGCATTGTGACTAACCTACCTTGCTACCCCAGCATGCATTGTGACTAACCTGCCTTGCTACCCCAGCATGCATTGTAATAACCTGCCTTGCTGGCTCAGTGGGTGCTGGTGCTGATCTCATTCTCTTGTAACGCCACCTATAGGGACCTCCTGGTACTAAGGGTGAGGCGGGAGACTTGGGGGCTGCAGGTAGAGATGGACTTATTGGACCTCCAGGTCTGCCAGGACCTCCTGTAAGTAAACACAAAACTATGCCATATGCAGGAAACAATCGTCAAGGACATAACACAAATGGCACTTATAAAGTGGTTAGATAAGAATAAAATATTGTGTATTTATGCATAAAAATGGTGTGAAATGGTTTTTTTAAATAATTGTAACATTTCTCCTTTGGTCATTAATTTTTTGCTAAAATATTTTGATATCTTTTTATAAATTTTATCTCTGAATGATTTTCTTTTATCAAGTTTCACAAAACAGTCTTTGCTTTGAGAGAGCATAATAATATAAAGAATACACCAATCTTTATCATATAAAGTTGTGCATCATCATCACATATATTTTACAGGGTGAGCCAGGAGTTATAGAAGGTGGCAGTGGTGAAGGTGTAAGTATTCATACCATATTCTTATATAAAACAATTATACCAAGATGGGTCTTATCATATCATCTGGTAAACAGAATATGATAGCGTGATGAGTCTATATTATAACAGCAGTCAGTGATTGCATTCACCAGGTAGTAGTAATATATTGATTGACCTCTCACATATTGAGTACTTTATATTGACAGATCCCAGGTCCACCAGGTCCTCCTGGTTCAATGGTAAGATGCACTGAGCATGACTTACCTTCCGGTATCCCAAACCTTCATATATATATGCATTTTACTCTGTTTAATTTAGTTTCAATAGCATTTCTGTTGTTGTTTGTTGTTGTTGTTGTTGTTTTTTGGTTTTTTTTTTTCATTTTTAACTTTCACTGCATCATTTTGAATAAGTTTCCTAAATATTGCATGTCATGCATGAAACGTTTGAGGAAATATAATTACTGGTCCCCTTTTGTTAAAATGTGTTTCTTGTAACTGAATTATCTAAGTTTTGGATTTGTCAATCTGTCAATTTGTATGCCATTCATAATATTGGACATCAATTGGCCATTTTCTTGTCCACCGAATGTATTTATATTTTTACATCATTAGATTACTTTTTATTTGTGTATTTATCTTACTTTGCATGATATAGTTTTTGTTTGTGACATAGGCATGACTGGGATGATGTTAAATTGGTTGTCATGTGACAGAAAACTATTGTCACCTGTTCAGTTTTTAGCTGTGCTGGCTCTCTCAGTGTAGCTTCTGCAGTAAGGTTGGGGGGATTTTCTGTTGCTCTGTCTGTCTGTCTGTCTGTCAACTTCTATTTTCAACTTCAGTCTTTGCCTGAAACTACTGAGTTGAATTCAGGGGTCCAATTCTCTATCAATTTGCCATGAAGTTCAGATTTTTTTTAAAGTAAAAAATAAGATTGTTGGGAAAAAATATCAATAGCTATAACTGAGTCAACTATGCAATAACTTGGCATTGAAATATCAGACAACTGGAGCATCCAGTGCCTCACTCGTTTAATCTAATTGAAGCCTCAGGTTAAGACTTTCAGAAAAAGGAATGTGGTGGTAACTGAGTGTGGAAACTATGAATTATTTCTCAAATGCATATTCACCAGAAACATCCAGTGCCCCATTCCACTAATCTAGATATAGCCTCAGTTTGAGACTTTGGATTAAAACAATGTGAGGGTAATGGATGATATTCAAAATAATCATTTATATAGTAATTTGCAAACATTTAAAGTAAAAGTTCACAAACAATACAAACAACAGTGATCAGCATAGCTCTAAGCCTAAGACCATTGGCCAATGTTTTTGATAAATGATAATTCCAAAAAGATATGATTCATGGGATGAGTGAAATCAAAGTATCAAACACTAAAATACGTAACAGTAAATTGTCTTTCAGCATGGTCCATTCTTTTATTTATGGTCCATTTCAGTCAACACAATATTTAATAATTATTAAAATAACTTAATATTGATATTGAATACATGATAGGCTATTACATCACTTATTCTGTCCTCTTATATACAATATTTCAATGAATAATAATGTAATTGTTTGGGATATTCCTCTGTAGGGTATAATGGGATTACAAGGACCTCCAGGCATTAAGGTCAGTCACCCATTACTTTTTTATTTTTTAAAATAGATATATAAACTCTCTCACAAGATCTATTTTAATAATACAAAGATTACTTGCATGCTGTAGGGTACTTTATGTCCAGAAAATGTGACAGATGAGATTTGTGCCTCCATCTTTGAGCAGTTGAAGAAAACGGTGAAAAAGGTCAAGGTGAGACAAAAATGCACAAAACTGCACCAAATGTTGCATACTGAGTGTCAAATATGTGATGATTGTTCCTACTTGTAGGGAGAACGTGGATATCAGGGGAATAAGGGTGAACCGGTAGGTCTTAAAGTGTAGGCATGAGTTTGTATTGTTCAAACTATTCTCTGATAGGTCACTGTGAACTTTGAGATATGCATGTTTTCCTCTCCTCGGGTTGAGTTATGTGTACTGTGTATAATGTCCTATGTTATGTCATGCTATAGATCCCAGAGAAAACAATGAATCATAAAACCCCACCTGCATGACCTCTGTTTAAGAATTATATCTGATATGTAATCTGTAGATTTATTCAGGGTGTGTGTGCATTCATTCAGCTTACAGCATGGATAGATGAATATTTTTTTTTTCGTAACCATGCCGACCTGGATGAGGAAGACCCAGGATGGAGAAGATGGAGATTTTAATTTGAACTTGAATGCTAAAGTGCATGAATTCCTCAATGTGTAAGATTTTACAATTAGTCTGGTAGATATCTGGCTTTAGAATTTCAAGCAAAAAGACCTATTATATCTCTTTATCTCTCTCTCTTTAAATATTCATAGGAAATGCATGTCTAAACCATTCCATTTTGTATGGGGCCATTGATGAGCTTGAGCATCTATATTTATTGCATGTATGAAAACAGACATTTGTGAGAGTCTAAACATATAGAAGATATAGATGATTTATGATATGCATGGATCTCAAAATGAGTATACTTAAATAAGACCAAAGAACTGTTATAAAAGCTGATCATTGTTAGATACACATCTTTATGAATTGTAAGGATATTTATAAATTGTAAGGATATTTATGATTTGTAAGGAGATTTATGAATTGTAAGGAGATTGTTGTAACATGAATAATAGACTATAATGTGAAATAAGTAAATGATAATTGTATGGAAGAGTATTTCTAAATGTGACGTGTTGCCATGGCAATAGGGACAACATGGACCGAAAGGTGACCAAGGACCTATGGGACTTCCTGTAAGTTGACAACAGATAAATTGGCATGAAGAACAATTAAGAAAGAATGAAGTCAAACTTATTTTAATAAATGGAATGCTGTCTTGACTGGAATGATGTGTATGATAAGAGATTTAATATATCTCTTTTAGCACTATCACTCTGCATTTGAAATGATTAAACTCACTTACAATATGCACTTTCAGACTACCAGTGCACCTTAAATGAGTCATTTTAATAGAATAACTTTCTCCACTTCTAATAATGAACATAGTCTTTGATATATGAGGCTGCTGTGCGATCATATTTGCACTATGTCATGGCGGCACAGACTAACCATCTTTCTGTCATAGAACTGGCATGGTACTCTATACATTATGTGGCAATTTGGCTTAGTTTAAACTAATAGAACAGGTGAAAATATTATTTAGCCTAATGAACACTATCAATAATAGGCTAAATATTTTCAAATAACAACATCATTGTGAACTGTGTTTTCTTTCATTTCGATTAGAGAAGCATGCCTAACTGTAGAATAATTTAAAGTGTGGCCAACTTTAGTGTGGTACCTGGGCACCAGGTGGCATGCACACAATATCTTTTATTTCAATTTCAATATATTTCAGTCTTAATCTGGAAATATGAAATTGGCAACAAAATAGATTATTTTTTCTTTGGTTTGCCATTATTTGCATGAAATGATTCATTATTTAATTTTAAATAAAGTTGATATTTAAGTTCAATAGTTACAAAATATTGAATTTGTTATACTATTATTATCTATAAAATCAAAATGACAGAAGGATGGGTTGTACTTATTAAAAGTAATATAAACCTTAGCACAGATGCACTGAGACTCAGACTTGCAGTGATAATGCACAAAGTACCTTTGCACAGTTTGTAGTAATCAACTCCATCCAAATGACCTATGCACTTGTATTATAGTCTTGTCAATTCTCATGTATATTACAAGGACCATGCTATTTTATGCAACCTTTAATGAGGTGGAGACATAAAATTATAAAATAGTGGAAACAAATTCAGTGGAAAATTTATTGATTTATCTTATTTATTATTAAATATGATTAAAATATCTTCTAAATCAATATTCATTGGATCATAATAAAATATAGTATGAATATTTGCTGTGAGACCAGATTTACTGTTATAGCATAGTCCTTGTCAAATCTGTTAATGTGCACTGTTCCATATATGACCACATAATTGAAGCACAGATGCACAACCTAGGAGCACATGGGGGCAGAGGGGCCATCCTGGTCTGCTCATGCTCCCAGTGCTCACCAGAGGGTGCCACTACAATAGGCTCTCACTGCCAGTAGGAGGCAGCACCTAACCCTCACTGCTTGCCATGCTTTGACCTTTGCTGTTGCACTGCTGTTATGTGTAGGGTGCTACCGGAGTAGGCAAACCTGGACCTCAGGGCCAGACAGGCACGTCCGGAGCTGATGTAAGTAACCAATGTATGTGATGTGGCACTCCCATCTGCACATAATAGTAACTGTATCTATATTTATATATCTCATATATTTATAAACTGAATGGAACTTTTAACTTTAATAGCATAGAAAATATTTATAAATTAGTCTATTTAAGATTACTATGTAATTTTAGTTTCAGAATATGTTCATGGTCAGTTGTGGTTTAATATTTGTCATACAGGGTCAGATTAATGCATATGTTAAGTCAAAATGATAGGTAAATTATGTTGTTAAAGCATTGCACTTAAGGAAACAAGATTGTAGCACACCAAATGTAAATTATATGGCATATTTCTCATAAGGAAACAAACAAACAAAAATTATTTTAAAATTTGTTGACTGTTGTTTCTTTATATGTACTTAGATCAACTGAAATAATTTTAAAGGGGGTAAACTATAAGAAAATGTGTTGATTTTTCAAACTGAACTCAGTATGCAACATTTGATTTCATTGTGATTTGTGATAATAAATTGAATGTATGAAACCAAGATTTACAGATTGCTAAATCATTGCAAAGATGTTAGCTCTGTGTTTTAGTCTTTTTTTTTGTGTGTAACAAGAATGTTTTCTTCTATAATGTTTTAACATGTTCAAACAGGGGCCACCAGGACCACCTGGACCTAAGGGAGATAAGGGTGACCGAGGACTGATTGGAGATCTAGGCCCAATGGTGGGTCTCGTTTTCTTATCCTAAATGGCATAGCCTTTAATTAAAGCACAATGTAGATATGGAAAGACTTCAGCAAGCTAAGCTTTACCAAGAGTCTGCTCAAGGAATCTTACTGCTACCCTGGAGTAAATGATATTCAGATTACCTCAGTTAATTTATGTTCAGTGTTCTCTTGAGTCAAAAGTATTGATATCACGTTGGTATGTGTAAAAAGTTAGGTTTTTTTTAACTGAATATAAGCCATATGATCAATGAAATAAATGATTACTGTAACTGGAAATCTAAATACCTTATACATTACTTTGGCTGCAGGGAGTACCTGGTCCCATGGTAAGTGCATGTACGATGACTTGCCCAGTTGATGTGTTTATTGTAACATGAATTCACGTTATTGAGTCGTTCTAGATATCTCCAGGTTTCCCTGTATCTAGATGTCTAAAAATTTCCCTGATATTCTGAGATATATCTAGATATCTCAAGATTTCCCTGCATGATATTCCAGATATCTCAATATTTCCCTGCATGATATTCTAGATATCTCAGTGTTTCTCTGCATGATATTCTAGATATCTCAGTGTTTCTCTGCATGATATTCTAGATATCTCAATGTTTCCCTGCATGATATTCTAGATATCTCAAGATTTCCTTGCATGATATTCCATATATTTTAGTGTTTCTCTGCGTGATATTTTAGATGTCTTAAAGACACCCTGTCTGATATACCTCCCTGTATAAGGGGTGACACCAATACCCAGAGTTTCAGATGAAATTCATTGATTTAAACTAAATATTCAGAATCATTTGACTGGATGTTAATCCTAGTGTTTTGAAGAAGACATTTACCCTAATGGTATTTCCCCTAGCATGACAAATATATTTGTTTTTGATAGTCCTAGTGTTTTTTTAAATATGTACAATTTAAAAAAAAATAGAACCCCCGGCATGAAATGTAGCTTTGTTTTGTAGTTTGTTTCAAATGAGATCACATACTTTATATTTGTCACCAATATTTCATTGCCTGCTACATTTCTACAATTTGAATAGAGCAACTTTCAATAACCTTAGTGTCCAATAAGGTTATTGTGTCCAGTGTCCAATATTATATTCTTTTTAATGTTGTGAACATGTTATAGAACCAGGTCACTACAATGAGATCTATTTTAGCAATAATATCAATGCAGAGATGTCATATTTTTTTTGTAAATTTCTGTAATAATTTATTTTTTCCAACAAGAAGGCTCTGATATTCTTTGAGGTTTATTTTCTTGTATAAAATATTGAATATAACTCACCTCAAGCCCTCTGAATTATGAGCTCCTACCATTTATATGTAAAAAAAACCAAATCATTTTACATCTTAACTGATTAGACTTTAATGGTTATGACATTTTTTGTTCCTATAGGGTCCACCAGGAATAAAGGGAGAACTGGGAGATATGGTAAGCATATTGAAACTTACAGTATTCTGATACAAATAGCCAGTCATTTGAATTTTAGGTCCCTCTTAAATGAAAAAATATGACCTTATTTATTGAAAAAATAATAGAAATATGACCTTATTTATTGAAAAAATAAAAGAAATATGACCTTATTTATAGAAAAAAACGAAATATGACCTTATTTATTAAATAAAAGGTTCACACATAACAGGATATTATTATGAAATTTGATATTATGATTAGACATAATTAAGGTTGAGTGATATTTTTTCCAGGGTAAAAGAGGTAAAAGAGGCAAGAAGGGTGTAAAAGGCGAGAAGGGTGAACAGGTATGTGAATGAGTAATCCAGGTTTTGATATCTTTTTTTCATTATATCTACTTCCCATTTTATGTGCCTGCTGCTGTCACCTACCTTCTTCAACATGGTTTACAGCTGTTCCGATAACTGCCCCCTTCGGAATGTCTCCCCATATGGGTCCGTCTCGGGTGGACCTGGAATGTTTCGTAACACCATTAATGTTGAAATGAGAAACCTATGCATAGAGCTATCAGATGTGATGACAATGGAATTAAATATATATATTATATAACATCATTAATGTATATATGTCTTTTCAACTGTTTTGTAATGTTAATTTGTAGTTTATAATCGAGGAAAATGATCAGGTGTAGTAATATTTGAAAGTCGTAATTAAAACTTTCCTAAGTAGAATATCCAGATCTATACCGAAATAGCTACCTTTTTGAACCTGTATAATTTAGTGTAGTGTAGCGCTGAGCAGAACAGTACTGTCGGTGGTTGCCAGACCAGCGCACAGTAGCTTTAGGCCTTTAGCTTCTGCCTAGAGGCCAGCTAGATGCAGCGTGGGGCACACGTTGAATGCCTCTCTAGAAAAACCCAACATGATACCACTGTCCTACATATACATGCAGGCTGCATATTTGATCACACCTGAACAAGCAGCACTCTTTCTATATGTTACGAGCTGACCCGTCCTGATACTACTGCCCCCTAGGAGCAGACGGTGACCAGGGAATGTTCTTAACAGGACGGGCCAGCTCCGTCTTTCACACCTCTCTCTGCACCAAGCCAGGATTAGATGATGCTTTCATCGCACAAAACCTGCACCCACACTATGCTCCACACCATGGCTACAAATATATACCACACAATTTAACACCAGAAAATAACTTCACATTATCACAATTTTATCATTTTATAATTTATTTTTATTTTAAACTTTATTTTTTTTTTTAAATCTTAATTTTTATTTTAAATTTTATCGTTTATTTAGAATAACATAAAAAAATATACACACACAGTGTTCTCTGTCTAGAAATTAGCTCATAGGATATGCTAGCTTTGTGATCTCTAAAGAAAATGTTTGGCCGTATTTGAGTTGTGAGCATATGTAGCCGTGGTGCCATCTGTCTTCTGTGTCTTTGCTGTCTGTACGGTCTGTGTCTTGGTACGTTTGTATGCCGTACGTTGTATGCCGTACGTTGTTGCGTCCACTGTGTGTACATGTTTCTGTGTGCGTGTCCTGACACTGACCCTGGCTCTCTGTCTGTGCGTCCTCAGGGCATTCCTGGATTGGACGCGCCGTGCCCGGTTGGGCCGGATGGACTCCCCTTACCAGGCTGCGGATGGAGACTGAATCCGGAGGTACGCAGCACATGATGATCATATCCGGACACACCCTTCAGCATGAAACAGTTGAACATTGTCTGTTTGCCACCGTACTGACCATGGTCTAACCCGTCTCGTCTGCAGACATTCAGTGTGGTTGTCCTTCCCTCTTTTCTCTTCCACTCTATAGCACAACCCTGCTTGCATGCACACATACTGCGCCAGTGACAAACTTTGGTGTAGCAGGAAATTTGGGTGATTTGGTTTTTCATATGTGTAAATCACAAAGATTTCTTGCACCTGAAAGCTACATTTTCAGATAGCAAGATCACCAATTTATATATGCAATTTGTGTAAATTTTAGCCAGTATTTATATGCATAAATCATCACTTCCAAATTCTGTCATTTGTGCAGTATAGTAGAACTTTGAATGTAAAACTGTGCAGACTTTTAGTATGAATAAGTATAAAAATTGTTATTAAATGATAACAAACTTTTTATCAGAATACGTAACATTATCTTTTGACACAGTTCAAAGATTAAAAAAGTATAGTTTATATTCTCCTAAATCATATGATTCCTGACATCTCATGACAATATTTATTTTTTAAAATATTCTATCTATATTTCATATTTTTTTAATTGCCATACAAAAAAAAAAGAATTATATCTCGAATGAAATGATTCACAAAAGATTTTTTTTTTTGCATAGCTGTGTTATTTCTATTGCACAGCCTTCAGTCAAAGTTCTATGTAGTATAACAACAGAGCATTGGTACCATTAACTACACTTATATGTTGATTTTCAGTGATGCACAGCACGTGTGGCCAGGTTGGCGTAAAGCATGGTGTTCTTGCAGTTTTTCATGATTTATTTGTTGCACACTTATTATGAATATTGTTTCAGGGACCTCTTTAAATCTGCGTTACCTCCATATGAAAGATGTCTAGAACATGTCTAACAATATTGAACAACTTGCACAAGTTTGGCAAGAATGCAAGATTGAATAATACATTTCTATATACTGTCTTACAGATCTTATTTATATTTAAAGAGGTCTTCTCTAACATATCCATGGTGCATGTATTTTGTTTGTTTTTTAACACAGCATGAGTTATTCTAGGTGAAAGCATATTTCTCTCTTGCATGTATCAGGGATTACCCGGATTGGATGCCCCTTGTCCTATAGGGGAAAATGGCCTACCCCTCCCTGGATGTGGAATCACCCCAAGAACCCCTACTGACCAAGATTATCAACTCAAATATGAGTATGAGCGAAAATATGGGGAAATTTATAAACAAAATCCATATGAAACCGGTCGTGGATATGACCAACAACCCTATGATCAGGATCGCTCATATAACCGCCAGGTTCCTGAACGTCGCACCAGACATGGTAACCCAAAACCTGCCAAACCTTAAAACAGGTATGAAGACCATTACCTACCACTCCCAGCCGCCAATATCCTCATAAGTCACTCCCCATGTAATACACCTTACGTGAAGAATAACAGGCTCAATCAACTTCACCACCAATCCAGTCATTAACAGTTATATATCTATATATCACACAATTGAAATCATTTGAACGAATAATATCTTCACAAACAGGGTGTCGAAGATATTATACAGTCCATATTATAACATTGAGGTATTTCACACGAGTTGTTGTCATATATACCCAGTTGAGTAGAGTAGAATATTGCCGGACACTTGCATGGATATATGCATGTGAGTGTGAAGTTATCGTAAATTAGTGTCTCAGTGAGATGTAACCTGGTTTAATGGTGATGGTTAATATCATACACTATCTTGGAGTGATTAAGTATTACCCATGAGAGATGCTTACATATAAACTCTCAGACTGCATTAACTTGCTACCAAATAGGTAAAAGAATTTAAGTGGATATTACCAATACGTTACTTTTCCTCATAAGATTCTCTCATGGATGATACAGGAGAATGTCGAGTTGTGTAGCGAATCGGAGTGCATTTTTCTGACTATGTTTCTGTATGTTTCAGCAATGAGGAGGCGTCAAGGAGATGAAGCTTGAGAGCGCTTCACGGGATAACTTTGTGTAAATAATGGCTGTACTGCAGCATCATCATAGCTCCACATAACAACGACCAAATGTAGATATATGAGACATCACGGCTAACTGACTCTGGATACGAGGACATTGTTCTGCCGAACAGTGTCATCTGTAGAGACTTAGGCTCAAGTGAACCTTTTTAGTGTTGTCTTGGCAACTTTGTTTTTGTGACAACTCTGATGCCATGGCAACATTGTGAGTGGCAGCAATGTTTTCACCTGTAGGTCCAGAAATTTCGTTATGGACCAATATACACTATATTCAGGTGTATCAGGAGTATATGTTATATAAAATTGTTTTATAGTTTGTTTGTTGGTAACTATGGCGACAGAAAGGGTGACCTACAGGTGGAATCAATGTTATGTCATGAGGTCAATATAAAGAGTCTCGATGTGTATGGGTCAGTTGTGAAGGTCATGTCAAGGCCATCTGAGCTACGATAAAGATTCTCTGAGCATTGTCCACTAATCAAGATGAAAGTGTCATAATCTCCTGGATATGCACAACATTGTGCATGAAATATTGCTATATTAAATTAACATTATGGTACACTTTACTCATTTACTGCATTTTGTATACATAGGTGTATGCATACTCACTGCCAGTGTATGTACCAGGTGATATATATACGTAATAATATTGTCAGTCCATCTAGATGGGTGTAAATATAATACAGCATACCTCCATGTCTTACTATATATATAAAGGGGAGTACGGCCAAGGACAAGACGCACATGCTATATGGACAATGTACTTATTGCTATGGCATATGTGGGATAACAAGCGGCCAAACACTGCACGTCGGCAACGAGAGACATCGCTCTGCAGTACAGCAACCAAACATCTGGAGCACAACTATTTTTGTAAATTTATACATTTAACAAGCCTAAGTAGTACTCACCATCATCTCTTTTAAATTATTGGGTACGGCATTTTGATGGGTGTTTATTGGAAGTTGTCATCTGATGGCAAATGCTACATGAAGACTAGCATTTTGGCTTTTATATATATATATATATATATATATATATATATATATATATATATATATATATATATATATATATATATATACAAGTAGATGATGGTGTTTACTACATGGGTGGGGCATAAAGTAGGGTAGACGCCATTGTGCCTTACTCACCCTTCTCTTGTACTTGTAGGGCTATGTAGTATCTGGTTGTATCATTTTATATAAGAAGAACTATTATATATAAATATATAGGCATTAGATAATTCAGATCCCTCTGAATGTTGCACAAGATATAAATGTGCTGGGGTAAATTTAATTATATATGGACACTTTTTCTGAGTCATATTTAAAATTAAATAAACACCTCAGAACGTTTGTTCAATAATACGTGTGACTCAGAAAATATCCAGACATCTACATGCATGTAGTATTATTTCAGAAATCTGAGCATTAACGGATCAGAGGGATGTCTGAATGTAGTATAATTTCAAGGTGTATCGTATTCAACTTTGTGGATAAGTTTTCTTCGCCCTCTGGTCTCTCTAGAAGATGCACCTTAAGAATCGCCCCTCGTTACATTTAAGAAAATGGCTCCTCAACCTTGACATATATTTGAATTCCATTTTCAACTGGCAATGTTTCCCCCTTCTGTTTTTTGGTAACTTACCTTTTGAATGCCCAAGGAATGTATTCTAAAGAGATTAGGGGAGGTATTCTTGTTAAACAGAAGTGTATATTTACTGGTGCTCTTTATTCTTTTATGTTTTGTCTTGTTTGTGAATTGACTGTAGTAGGACTTGGCAGTTCTGCACTCGATGTATACGTAGTCTTGCACACAGAATATTTTGTATATTGTACTCAGATAGCCAAGGTTATTAACATGCAGATAATTGTCTAAGTTATTGAAGTTGCTTGTTCAGTATTTTGGTTACTTGCACATTTGTACAGTAGAGGCATTTAACATTTAAAGATTAAATTGACATTATTTTCTTCTGGGGTATTAGGTATTGGGGTTGTAAACTGAACATTTGTGATTTTTAACATTAAGTATTACACATAGGTTATGTCGTTTCACACATATTTATTTAGATCAACCACGACACTTATTTGATACAAATAAATTTAACAATTTGTTTCCAACTTTCTTGAAAGTTAAAAATAATATACATAAATTTTTAACATACTTGTTAATATTGTTGTGTAAATATCAAATAGGGCATAATTTGCATACAAATCTATAGATATGATCTAGTTTAAATATTGAATAAAATGCTATTAATTTTATATTGAGAAAAAAAAGTATACGTAAATGATAACATTTGGTGAAGGATATATCTTGCCATGCACATAGGTACACTAATATACTCTCATTGTAAAGTAGACAGCACACTCAAATTCAAGACTACAATAATAATTATTATACATTAATCATTGTATTTGGTAATATTATTGTATTTTTTTCTCCAGCAGACAGATTTATTATTACAAGTTAAAAAGTCCTTGTAATGTTGACCTCTCTTTGGCCCACACTGGTTCAAAATTAATACAATACTTTGTTGCTGTTTCAGCATAAAATATTTAAGTTTTTTTTTTGTTTTTTTTTTTGGTTTTCTGTTTTTTTGGGTTTTTTTTTTTTTGAAAATCCACTTTTAAGTGATGTTATCTGAAAATACTACAAAGAATAAACTGTATTGAAAACACTAATAATTTAAAATTCTAAATTGATAAATAGAACTGGTTGCAGCAGGTGTTTTTCCTGTGCAGTGTGTGCAGATATTGTATGTGTTCTGAGCCAGTGTGGTTGCAGCGGGAATCATCAGGATGTACATCTGTATGCAGGGGACACAGTTGTATTAATAAAACTGGAGTAACCCATTCTCTGTCTCCTCTTATATATTGTTATATTAGCCCTGTGCACACCCCCAATGTTTTTTAAATTTGAAGTAAATTGTACTCAAGTGTACATTCATGCCAAACTATGGTCTAAATTTGAAGTGAAAAATTGGCAAGGCTGCCTTTATTTACTTTGGACAATGAATTTATAATTATTATTTAAAATTGAATTTAATTGCCCCCAATAACTAATAATAATGGAATATCAATCAATTACCAATACTATGTATATTGGCATAAGACATAAATGGGCCCTAAATCAATATTTCATTTATTTCTTAAAGTTTATTAGCTTTAATCCATATATATATATATATATATATATAATCTGATAAACACTTGTTATCATTAGAAAATAGGCGAGGATCCTAAGATTATTGTTATCATTAGCTATGTAGACCTTTTAATATATATTTACAACTTGCTTATAACCTGCAAAATATGCTTAACAAATGAGCAAGGAAAAAAATTCTTTTTCAAATTTAAATGTTTATATGACAACACAATGATAAATAATTTATCTGATCTGTTAATATATTTTCTAAATTTCCCATTAAATAAAAACCACTCAAATTGATCTTCTCTTTTAACTTAATTTGATAATACAGGAGAACATGGAAAATTAAGCTTTTGACCAGTCCTTTTGATACTTTTACTGCCCTCAGCCTATTAATGATGGCTCTAGATTAGATTTCCCCCCAATATTGGCAGTGATATTTATCACACTTTCAGTCATAAATCTATTTGCTTATTTTTTAAAACTATGCCCTTTTTAGCAAGTAAAAATTAAAATACATGACAAGTCTGGCATGATTTATATAAAATATGTGATGAATTAAATTTTGATTTCACACAAGAATGTCAGAATTCTGTCCACCAATACTTGGATAAAACCATCATTTTATTATGGAGAAGGGTCCATCTCACATGCCAAACCTAGAAGTTCCTCATCAGTTGGCTCAGTTTCGTCCTCAGCAAATATTTGTCTTTCCTTTGTTACCATTGTTTCCAGTTCTAATGTAGCTGCCAAGAGGTCATCATCAGGGACCTCCCCAAAACTCTCCTCCAGGTCATCCAGGTCAAGGTCATCTCCCAGGAGACCTCCAGGTAGAACTGATCTCGGCAAAGGTCGTTCTGAAGTAGTAAAAAACAAAAAACATACAATAAATATACAAGTATACAAGACTGCAGTTTGGAATGTTCCAAAAATATTGACTTGATGTTATACATGGCATGAATTTAGCCTGATGGGGAATCTATTTCCATGTGGTGTTGCTCCAGTCTGATATTGACACCTGAGGGCAGCACTGCATAGATAACCCCCCCCCCCCCCCAGAAGTGTATCTGAACCCATGTTCACTACCATCAATGTGCATATCTACGGTACACGTATGTTAAAAATTCTGAGAAGGTATTCAAAACAAAAGCCAATGGCCTTAACGCTTTGCTGATCATTGCTTTTTTGTAATGTTTTTGAACATTTTCTGGAAATTGCTTCACAAATGATTATTTAGATCCTTTCCCTGAGCAGACTTGAGTAGATGATAAATTTGAACAATCAAAATGCATTGTTACATATTTAATTTGGCCCCAACCTGATATCTTTATTCTTATTGACTAATATTTCTAATGTTATTCATAATGTGCAGCCTCCTTAATAATTCAGTGATAGTTGTTAGATTCTTTAAAAGAAATTAGAATGGACAGAAATCTGAGGCTAATAGATAGAATAGGTCGCCTGAAAATACAACATCTTTCCTACTCTGACCAAACACTCTGACCATTAGTTTCAGGGAAGATCAAAGTCAATGGACAGAATGACAGAAAATCCCCCTATCACTGCAGAAGCTATGCAGAAGCTAAAAAAATAATTGAAAAAATAATAATTTGACAATTGTTTTCATAACAAGACTCATGTCCATTACAATATACATTCAGCAAATAACTAGAACTATAACTTAAACAATCCACAAAAACCGGTCCCACTAGTGCAGTTGGTAGAGTTTAGGATCTGTGCCTTTGATGGTTTAATATGTGGAGGACAGGAGGTGGTGGGTACAAGTCCCACTGCCGGGAGTGTTACTTTCACACTCGGAAGTAGACTCGATATGGTCATAGTTGTGGAAAGAGTCGTAAAAACACCTTTTCACAATCCGCAAGATGGTGTCATTTTTATTTGATTCGAATAAGATAATCTTCTGTTGATGAAATAAGGTTCCCTAGCACCGCTCATTATAGCAATAAGTAGAGGTATTTGCACACCTTGTGATTTGAAGTTGACCTCTCTGCATTGTGGGTCGTGGCATTTCTGGTAGTAGATGCCCTGCCTCAGGTCTGCTATCATGCTGCTTACACCAGTTTCAAAACAGAAAGAAAATAACACTTATAATTTTTGGGGTTAAATTAATTTGACAAAAAATATACACATTTTGAATGTTACGTTATTCCTTCAGTTGAGAATGACAATTTTTAAAGGATTTTTTTTTTTTTTTTTTTTTTGACATTCTCTGAGTCATATTTGGCAATTTTTGTATTATTAACATTTAGTTAAGATTTGAATAGTCTCCCAACATATATACCATATGGAACTCACATAATGTTATTACTTTTATGCATTCTGCCCACATTTTCACACCATCTGTTTCTGGCTATGTCATAGGTGAGTATTTCTCCATCAGCAAAGTACACCCAGTGCCTGATATATCCTGCTACACCACCCCGGATCACAGCAGAACTTATGAAATCATCCACCTCCGGATACGGAGACTTCTCATACCCAGTCATAGCTGGAAAATATACATTAATGTACAGGATGTTTTATTATTATGAATAGAGAATGAAAGCATGTTAAAGTAGCATGAAAGTAGCACATGTAAAGTAGCATAAAAGTAGTACATATAAAGTGCCATAAAATAGAACATGTAAAGTAGTATATAAAGTAAAAAAAAGTAGCACATATAAAGTAGCATAAAAGTGGCCCATGTAAAGTAGCATAAAAGTAGCACATATCAAGTAGCATAAAAGTAAATCTGAATTGTTTGAAGGACAAAAGACAAGTGAAAACCTTTGTTCACTCTCATTATTGTGAATCTCTATATTAACTTCATCAGCATAAGTATTACTCTGTGAAGGTTTTCAAGAAAAGGAAACCAATTAAAAAAGTAATAATTTGATAAATGATTACTTTAATAATATGAGTCATGTACCAACACTACCAGACAGAATACATGCTGATTATATTACAAATATTTATGTGATATCAGAGATATCTTTGCAGTTTTGACGAAAGTACCTTTTTCTTTCGATTCAGATTTTGTGTCCATTCTTGCCATTTTCATCCTGCCTTGTCTTGAGTTCTGATATGACAAGACTCGCAAATTATCCCGATATCTGAAATCATTTATTAAATCATTAACATTGAAAAGCATCACTTGCTATAATACATCAATGCAAGTCTCTATTATACAGATAACAAATTCTTGTAATCATTATCTAGATTATAGTCACATACCAGTCACATACCTTACATTACTGACTAGTGAGGCCATAAAAAGACAATGTTCCTCATCTTTGGCTCCATTGGTAACAACAACATGGTAACTGTTGTTAGATGCAACTAACAATGGATTTTGTTTACCCAATTTACAAGATTTGTACAATCGGAAATTGCGGTTTTTTGTGTAGACACCTGCAAATATATATAAATATAAATATTTTTGGAGGGCTTTCCAAAAAAATTAATATTAGGTTATCTTAAAGAGGTATGTTCTCAACTGATGAAATAATTCTACCATCTTCATCACTTAGGGCTTTAAGCTTATCCTTCTATTACCATACATCTCACCAAGGTCACAGAAGAGGCCTTTATTTCCATGTGCATCTGTGACTAGAAGACTGGACAGTTCATCTGATGTGAGTCTTGCTTTCTTTAGAAATATATCTGTCAATGTCCCAATATCACAGTTCCCACTCTCTTCATCGTTTACACTTTGGACCACAGGCTCTTCCACCAAACTTCTCTTGAGAAGGTTTTTGTCATTCTTTTTATCATTATTTTCTTTTCGCATTTCTATTGTATTCATCAGCTTCTTGCAGATATCATGGACAAAATTTCCTGAAACACCCATAACATTTATAATTTTCAATTGTGACTGAGGAGTTTAATAGAACGATACTGTAGCAACCTTTAATGCAGAAAAATGTTATAGTTGTTGTCCTAGTTTAAAGTTTGTAAAGAAAGGAAAATATTTTAATAAACAGGGCAATGTGTGTCTTCTAATCACAAGAATAATTTCCTTTCAAAAAGTTTGGTCACCAGTATTCTCATCTCACTCTCTAATAATGATATTCCAAGTTTTCTTACCAGCATTGATGTTGTCCTTGAAAACTGTGTTATTAAGATGGAACACCAGGTGGCGACTGTACTTGGTATGGGTGGTGGCATCGAGCTGAAGGACGTGCGTCTCGTCACACTCAACGTCAAATGTCTCAAACAGCTGGGCACACACATACTGCCAATAATCAAATATTCACAAAGCATTAATCAAATGAACAGTATCTAAACACTGAAGTAATGTTATAATCCTGCTGGATTCTACAGTCCCTGTGGTTCAACAGCATTATTTAGGAAACCAGGTCAGTTGCTTAGGTGCTGGGAATACTATATCATTTTATTTTTTATATAGAGGAAATTGCCGAGAATTTGTTTAATGCAACAGGAATTTTCTATTTTCTATTTGAAACATATCAGTGAGAGTCATCAATTGTTGTTTCTGGTTGATTTGAAAAATTCATTGTTTAATGTAACATGTGAAGTAGCCATGACAGTGCCAAATGGAAAGTCATGTGAAAATGGCAAAAAGCCATCTTTCATTACCTTTATGAAAATCTCAGTCATTTCCACACCATTTTGAGTTTCATTATATTCCCGCAAAAACTCAAGGTCGAAATACAGATGACAAGCTGCACCTGAAAAAAATAAATAATTAAAAATATTGGCTCAGTCAATGATGACTTTTCTGACATTACATTTTTCGACCAATAAATTCACCTGTGTTCTACTTCTCACCTCAAGAACAAAATAAGATACTGTAAAACAAAATGCTAAAAATTACCTTCTGGAATAACTTCATAGTGATGTTGTTGCTGGCAAGACAGTTGGCTGAAAACAGATATGAATTATACATATTGCATTTTTTTGTTCTTTTGGCTTACACATTTGTTCAAATTGAAAAATATACAAATGGAATATAAGTGATGTATCCAAAACATTTAAATTACCTGTAGAAATGATAAAACTTGTGATACCCTGCAACCAAATACAGGCGCCGTCCATTTTGCTCCCAGAAAGATGGACTTTCAAAGGAGAATACATGAAGATCCTGATAAAAAAGAAAGAATTGTACTAATTTCATACACAATCCACTTTTCCTTACAACACATACGGTACATGCATATTTTGTGCAAAGGACACATATTATTGCCCTTGGTATATTTGGACTGAATAAATAAATCAAATTGGAAATCAATTAATTTATTACTTATCTATTTTACTAAAGAATAGATAAATAAATTATAATCATGTTAAACATAAGATCTAGTCACCGAATTGGTTTTTCTGATAAAATCAAAAGCATATTTCTGCCTTCTAAAGATTTTCCACTCTGCACTTGGTCCGTCCAATCTGAAAATATACACATTATCAAAATTTTAGTATTTTAAACCCGTAAAATCTTTTGACGCACAAGTTGCCATCAGAAAAAAAGTTCTATATATTATACACCAAGGCTGGCCCAGCTTTCATTCACTGGGGCTGATGTGAATCATTGAGAAAGACCTCTCACATCCTGAGACTTAATATTATTCTCATATTATAAATCATATTTTGATTTTTAATGTTTACAGATATACCAGTATATACATGTGTAGTATATATGACATTTACTCAGTGAAGTATCTTTGAAGTCAATATTGAAAAATGTTTTGTTCTCTCGATATAATTTATTTTATCTATGTTTTATACTCATTTATGAAAGTTCAAGATGTAAACTGCACAGTAATATGGCACTGGGATGTGTACTCTAAACTAGTAGTCTAATTTTGGTGCCAAATTTGAATTTCCTGAAAGTTAATCATGAAAACATCACGAAATTAATGCACACATATAAAAACAGTGCTTTAGAATTGACAAATATGATGTTAATAATTTCAGTGTCAAGAATAATATTTATGCTTTTTTATGAAATATGAACTGTATGTGGATTTAATTAACATTACAGCTCAGTATAACTTTTATTTAATTTATTATAATTTTTATTTAAAGTAATCTTTCATGTCAAATGACAAAGTTGGAGGTCAGGATTTCATGTAGAATTCACTTTCAAATATACAACATATTAAGTATGTTATTTGTTCGTAATAAATGTGTATGTGGTGGATGGCATAGTTGTAAGAAGAATTGATTTAAAATGTAATATATTTAGTCATTGATCATCACAACATTTTAGAAGCTTTAGACAAAATATATTTATAGATAAAAAACATCACATCCCTGTTGACTACTGCATATGGAGAGCAAAGCAATACATTACCTGGGTTTGTATGGCTTGGGCCCTGAACTTTGCCGAATCTGTTTCTGTTGTCGAAGAAGACGACATTCAATGTTCAATTTACTCCTGAAAATATAAGCAGTATCTATAACAGTTGGAGCCAAACATCTATGGGGTCATGCATAAATATGACCAAATAATGTTACGCGAGGCCAATGCATGACTATATTGTGGCACAATATGTGTGTGTGTGTGTGTGTGTGTGTGTGTGAAAATGTGTGAAGTGGCAATATTTGCCATCAAATTGAACAATTTTCGTTCACTGACGAAACTTGCACAATGATTGATATATATATATATATTGCCACCTGAGGGCAGAATTGCACAGAAAATCCTACCACTGTACCAGTGATAAATTCACATCCGGTGTGGACATCAAGTCAATCTTGCTTTATGATATTCTTGTTTGATCGAAATAAATCATTAAATAATTCAATTTGGTCACAAATCAGCATAAATAACTTATATGTTGTAACCATAATCCATAATCTCAGGGATACTTAGATGGTTCCCAAATAAATAAATCTGGCAGTACTTTTCAGAATATGTATAGCATAAGAGCAGACAGACTGATGAACAAACGGAAGGATAGATGGATATCAGGAAGGGAGGACAGACACAGGAAAGACAGGTAGATTACGAAGAGGTACTGGAAGGTAACTTCCAGGAAACCACTTCTCAACAACCAATCACTGTACATTGCTGACGCATGTTAGTGATAGATATGCAATTTCCTAGCAAAATGGTGAGTGTCAAGTAGCTGTTATGTTGTCTACATGACAGAACACAAAAAGATATGTTCAAACTGAGAGCAATAATAAAGTTATATTGCTCTCAGGTTCAAAACGTAAATTCCAGTTTAAGTCCAGTAGAATGAGACATTTGTGATTTAATTAGCCATTTTCTCATGTCTCCCCCAATTAGGCTGTCCATCTGTTGGCGTAACTGAGTAATTTCAGTTCACCATGCCACTTTCACTGAAAGTTTCAGTTCCAGTGGCAGTACATTCGGGCAAGATCAGATCGTCTGTACGAAGTTGTGAGAGCCAACTCAAATGACCGCTCAAGTTCGCTCTCCTACCTGTTTTTGCCGTAAAAACTCTTCATCGAGAAACCTTTCCCAGACATAATTCAGTTCATCTGATCACAGATTTAACATGATTTTCTATTCCGTCAAGACCAAGCAAAATGTTTATTTATTTCTGGCGGGAAGAGGAACTCTTCATGGTCAGAAGGTCGAATAAAGGGAGAACCAGTTAACCGTAGACCTCCGTGCTCGGCGAGTCTTCCTCCGTGCTCCGTGGGCTGTCACGGAGGAGAAAATTTCTGCTCGGCCGAGGAAAGTTGCATCAATTGGCCGCTTGGTGTCACCACCTCACTTCAGTACATTTGTATGCAGTTCATTTCCACGGAGGAAAAAACTGCTCCTCCGCCGCATTGATTGGCCGCTTGGTGTCACCACCTTATTACATTAGATTTATACTACTTCCTCGGTAGAGACAAAAACTGTTCCAAAATAGATGCTTTCCAGTTTATCAGTTGATATAGGGTTAACAACCGTCAATTTCGCGCATTTTGGGCTTTGTCAGTTATTATATTATCCAACAAAACACGGCCAGTAAATTGCCCACAAGCAACAATTGACACGAAATGAAGCGATGGTCGTATGTTATATTCTTGGCAGCTTTACAAGTCAAATTCACACCTTTGCGCATACAATCTTAGCCTTCGCGCACTGACCAAAGCCAAATGCCAAAAGATGAAAATTAATATATCGACAATGCCAAAAGATGGAAATTAATATATCGACCATCTAACATAAATATTTGAAGAGAAGAGCTCAGTAGCTCAAATTTGAGTTGTCAATGATGTAAATCGGCCAGGAACTGACAGAGCAGTGCCCATTTGTGTGTTTTTGTAACAAAATGCTTCTTCCGCACGTGCGTATTGTCACATTGGCAAGGTCACTGGGTGCAATTTTCATAACAATTGATTTATACGAATCATATCATTTATTCTTTGACAAAAAATACAATGTTTTTCACTCCCGATTTTCACAAAACTATTGAAAAACTGCCATCGATAGAACTTAGAAGATCAACAGAAATCTTCATATATGGGGTTCTAGTGCTATGCATATCAGAACAAATAAAATTGAATTAGTAATTTGCACACGTATGTAGAACAGATAATGACTTTAAAGATGAAATCTTCAGATCGGGGTTCAATTAGACTGTTGGTCTACTACTATTTCAATGGCTGACATGTCTTTGTTTTTAATGCCAATTGGGGTTGCCAGGGTGTGAAAACCCCGTATAACTGCCCCCTCCTATTCACAGCTTTCACTCAATTGCAATTAGGTCTATAGATATGACCACCAGATGTCACTAACTCTCAACGCAGTTTCGCCACCAAGCCCCCTAGTGGACCTTGTATGCGATGGAATAAACTGCCAGGATGACATCTGGCGGTTGAATTGTCCATCCAAGCGAGGAGTTTATCAAATTCTATCAAAAAGTTGTCAAAATTGTCCTTTTAAGGGTATCTTTCCTTCTAGATCGATGCCACAGCCAGGAAAGATGTCCATATTAACTACAATATGACACATAATTCCTGAGGAATAAAATAAAACAAGCAACGGAGCAAGATTTGGAAGTTTGCTCCGCCGAGGAGTTCCTCCGTCCTACCACGGAGCAAGGAGTTGCTCGGCCGAGGAGCTGCATTAACTCCACGGAGGAGCAGTCCACGGAGCACGGAGGAAGATTCGCCGAGCGCCGAGGTCTGCAGTTAACTATTGTTGAATAAAGGGGCTAGTGGCCGAACTTGAAGCTCTCTGCTCGGGTACATAAACATTGGCTTCATTCGATTTGCTAAAAGTGCTTGCCGGTGAAACGTACCATCTGGGATCTACATCTACATCTATAAGTTTACTCGGCAAAACCAATTGGCATCCCGCCGAGAGTGCAAGATTGCACTAAGGGGAGCAGCTGGTACACACCACCTGCTTGTTGCCAACCTTTATACTCTGGCAAGGGAGTTTCTGAAGGATGCCGAGCTACCTGTTTCCAATGTAGTTAAATGAGGGGGAAGGTTGTTCCAGTCAGTCACTGTCCTTGGAAAATAGCTGTATTTATAAGGGTCACAGCTTGTCGCCATCTCGATATAGCGATTTCCATGGTTTTTCCTTGTGGGAGCTGATTTCATTTTGACATGTTCTGGAAGTTTCAAAGCTATTTCACCATTTATAGCTTTGTACAATAAGACCAGCCTCTGGGTCCTTCTTCTCCCTGCTAGTGAATCCCATTTTAGGTCTTCCAGGATTTTTGTTACAGTGCCTGTTTCTCTCTTCCAGTTTCCAGCCACAAATCTAGCAGCTCGTCTTTGAACTGATTCTATGCGGTCGGTATCTTTCTTGAGGTAAGGGTCCCACACACTTGATGCATATTCTAAGTGGGGGCGCACAAGTGTATTGTAGGCAGCCTCCTTGATATTTCCTGGGCACATGTTGAAATTCCTTCTTACAAATCCCAGTACTTGATTTGCTTTGCAAACAATGTTGTTAATATGTTCATCCCATTTCATATCTGTTTGGAGCTCGACTCCCAGGTAGGGATGATGTTCAACATGTTGCAAGATGTGACCATTTAGTGTATATTTTCTTGACTCAGGAGCTTGGCTTTTTTTCTTGCTGCTCAGGGTGTAGCATTTCTGAGCATTGAAGTCCATTTGCCACTCATTTGACCATTCCTCCAGCATATTTAGATCCTCTTGCAGTTTTACTGCATCCTCATCATTTTCAACTATCCTATATAGAAGGCTGTCATCTGCGAAGAGCCTTATGTTTGAATATTTTAGTTTCTCTCCAATATCATTTATATAGAGTAGAAATAGGATTGGCCCAAGTACTGTACCCTGAGGCACTCCAGATTTAACATGGACAGGGTCAGATTCATCACCGTCAATAACTACCCTCTGTTCACGGTTTGTAAGCCAGTTTTTTATCCATGAACCGATCTGCCCTGAGATTCCGTAATACTCAAGTTTGTGATTCAGCCGCTCATGGCAGACTGTGTCAAAGGCTTTACTAAAATCAAGAATGAGCATGTCAACATTTTGCCCATCATTTCTAGCCTTGAGTATGTCCTGTAAGGTTGTGATTAACTGAGTTTCACACGAGTGGCCTGTCCTGAATCCATGCTGAAAATTTACCAGGATATTGTAAAGTTCGCAGTGATTCATCATATGTCTGACAATTATATGCTCCAAAATCTTACAGGGGACAGATGTCAAGGAAACTGGCCTGTAGTTAGCAGCACAACTTTTTTAAAGACTGCAACTATATTTGCAACTATATCTCCTTTTTTAAAGACTGCAACTATATTTGCTGTGCGCCATGCTTTTGGAACTTCTCCTTTATCGAGTGAGTCTTGGAATATTTTTTGGAGGATTGGAGCTATTTCATGTGAACATTCTTTCAAGACTCTTGTAGGTATTTGATCTGGGCCATTGGCTTTTTTGCAGTTTATGTTAGAGAGCAATTTTTCCACACCAGCAACTGTGATGGTAATTGGCTCTATTTGCGGAGAAGTTGGATCACCTTTGTCAGGAATGTTTTCCATGTTTTCAGTAGAAAAAACAGATTTATACTGACGTGAAAGAACTTCTGCCTTGCCTTTACTGTCTTTTACTTCAATGCCATTTTCTGTTAGTGTTGGTACACCAACAGTATCTTTGCGCCTGGCTCTAATATAGTTCCAGAACCTTTTTCCCATTGATGGTCTACTGAATTCAATGTCAGGTAAATCGAGTAGCCCAAGGACATATTCATTGTGGGATTCTCTCAACTTATGTTTTATGTGTTTCCTCAGGTTTCTGAATTTACTACGGTCAGAATCCTTTTTGGTTTTTTCAGCCTTGTTATATAGTCTTTGTTTTCTTCTAATTTGTCTCTTAATTTCCTTTGTCATCCATGGCACATCCCATCTACCAGTTATTTTCTTAATAGGAATCTGTTTATTGATGGACTCCATAAGCTTGGCTGTGAACTTATTGTTCAGAGTTTCAACTGGGAGACTTGAATCCTTAATTTCATCTTCAAAAAAGACATGCATATCTTGCTTTATTGCATTCATGTCTCCTTTTTTGTACAGCAATTAGTTTCTTGGCTTTTTCTTAGCCAGTGTGGCTTTTGCATTGATTTCTGTTATCACCACATCATGGTCACTCATGCCTGGATGGACAGATACTTTATTTACTAGGTTAGGGTTTGTTGTACCGACCAAATCTAACCTATTGCCTCCCCTGGTTGGGTGTGGATTTACTTGTGTTAGACAATGTTCATTAAAAGTTTCAACCATTGCTGTATTTAGGTCAATCCCATATGCAGGGCTTGGCTTATAGGACATATTTTCCCATGTGATATCTGGTACATTGAAATCCCCTGTTAGTAATATATTTGGGGTATTTGTGTCAGACTGGGGAATCTTTCCAAGAGATGCATTTAGTTCATGGACATTAGATATATTTCTGTCTGTCGGCCTATAGTAACATCCTATGAACAGTGGTTTTGTTCCAGATATGTTAAGTTTTCTCCATACAATTTCACAGTCAGTTTTTAGACTCTCCTCCTTAGGGTCTGACAGCCACCTTTTATGGATACCAATGGGATGTCATTTTGTATTAGATGTATGTAAATGTTCTCTTTCAGGAGTTTCTAGGTCTGGAGTGAGGTGTTTCAGGTCTTATGGGTATTGTATGAATGTACATTGTCTTTCAGAAGGTTTCAGGTTGAAGTAAGTGTTGGAGTGAGAAGCGGCAAGTTGTTGGTTTTCAGTTTTTACCGTCGTGTATAGGAGGGGGCAGTCATACGGGCACTTTCACACATACGGGGCTTTCACACCCAGGCAACCCCAATTGGCGTTGAAACCAAATACCTATCAACCATTGAAATAGTACAGTCTATAATTGAACCCCGATCTGAAGATTTCATCTTTAAAGTCATTATATTTTCTATATATTCAACACGTGCAAATAGCAATTCAATTTTACATGTTCTGATATGCATATCGCTTAAATAGAAGCCCAATATGAAGATTTCATCTTTGTTTCCACAGCTTTTGAGTCATGTCTTCCCTTTTTGACAGAAATACTCATGCATAAGATTTTTTTATATAAGTCAAATATTTTTCACATAAGATATTTTTCACATTAGTAAGATATTTTTCACATAAGTAAGACATTTTTCACATAAGTAAGATATTTTTCACATCGTAAGTAAGATAAGTATGATATTTTTCACATATGATTATCAGCCAACAATACACTTACAGAAATGATTTACTTTAGCGGTAAATATGTCTGGAATCGTGGGAACACGAGGAAAACAGTCATGAATGTATGTTATAAACAGATTTTTCTATGTTTTGGCTCTGAACATGAGGGAAACAGTTATATGTAGGGCTAACAACCGTCAATTTCGCGCATTTTGGTCTTTGTCAATCATTATATTATCCAACAAAACATGGACAGTTGATTATATGTGTGCTATAATGGGTTATATCCACCAGTGACACTTGACATTACTTTATCTTATAAAGCGATGTACGTATGTTATATTCCAACAAGATTGGCAAGTCAGAGTCACCGGCGTCTTTGGGCATACAATCATAGCCTTCCCGCACTGACCTGTCAATCTCCAATGTGGAAATTAAAGACGAAAATGAATATATCGATCGCCTGACTTACATATTTAAAGAAAATAACTCAATAGCTCAATTTTGAGTTTCCAAGTTATTTAAAGTTATTATATTTTTTATATATTCTATGTGTGCAAATAACGATTCAATTCTATATGTTCTGATGTGATTATCGCTCAAATAGAACCCCAACATGAATATTTCATCTTTGTTTTCTGTATATCGTCATTATTCTTTATATTTTCTATGTCTGCAGAACACAAAACTGTATGTTCTGATGTGCATATCACTAAAATAGAACCCCAATATGAATATTTCATCTTTGTTTTCTGTATAAAGTCATTATTTTTTTATATTATCTATGTTTGAAAAAAAAGCAGATTCCATACAGCCTTTGATGTCTTCCCATTCAGTGGTGTGAAAAACCCCAAATTTGAACAAAGAGGGTCAAATTCACTGATACCAATTATCAGCAGTATTGCCATTCAAAGTATTTGTGATGTAAGGCCAAACCTGTGATCAAAGGGTTTAATGTCATTTTTTTCACAGGTCCATGCAGCCCTTGAGTCATGTCTTCCCTTTTTGACAGAAATGTTTCACACACATGAGATAGTTTACCCCATAATTTTACCCATATGTTAGCAATTCTTCAAATAAAATTTTTAAAGATTTCACATATGAATACATTATATTTCACAAAAAATGATTTTTCTATGTTTTGGCTTTGAATATGACTACCGTAATTGTGAACAATATAGCAAGGTGTTAATTATAGTTTTAAAGATTTCATCTCGGTTTATAATACACTTACAGAAATGATTTTTATATGTCTGAAATCGTGAGAACAAAACGAAAGGCAGATATATTATGTATTCAGTAGATTTTACTTTGTTTTGGCCTCGTAAATGACTGCCGTAATTGTGAACAATATAAAAAGATGTTGATTATAGTTCTAAAGATTTCATATGCTGGTGTATGTGTGCACTGATTTGTTTTCAACGTATCCAAGTTGGCCACTGAGTTGCTATACGGAAGTGACGTCAGTTCGCCCTCTCCTATGCAGAAATTTTGAGCAGTTTTGTCAGGGTGAGGTAGGTTACTTCTTAGTGTAATTATTTGGAATTACACTGAGATTTTTTTTCAAATAAGAATTGCTCAGAAGCCAGGGTTTGTTTCTGCAGATCAGCAAGGTCAAGGCATAATTTGTAGATTAATCAAGAATAAACAAATAATGTCAGCAAGGACACAGAGGAGTGGAGGGAAGAGGAGGAGAGGTGCTCCGGAGGAGGATAAGGGGAAGAGGCAGTGTCGGCGCCCCAGCTATATGGTTGAATGTGAGGCATGTGGAAAGTGGGAAGAACCAGGAGGTGTGGACGGTCACAAAGCTCAAGGGTATTGGAAGGACCGAGTTTTTCGTTGTATGGCCTGCCGCATCCGCGGATTGGAGGAGAGCCTCAGTAGAGCGTGCTTCACACATGACGGGGTAAATGCCAGTCAGGGACACCCGGGGCGATCCAGGGGCAAGGAAGGAGTGGTAGACGGAGTAGGCATGGCAGGGACGCCACACGGAGGGAGTCAGTCGACCTGTCCCAGTGCTTCGGAATCTGAGGCCAGGGAACATGACCAGCAGGGAGAGGCTGGGTTCAAGGACAGTGATCCAAGGAAAAAATCAGAGAGCCAGCAGGTGGATCTGTGGGACCCACAGGAGCCATTGGCGGCTAACCACCAACAGCAGGTGAGGGTGGAGGGAATGGTCTTCACAAGCCTGGCGCAATTTCTGGTGTATAGTAAGGCCAGAGAGATAAATGACAGACGGTTGATGGCGAAAGTGGTCCTGGCCAGGAGCAGGGAAGCTCTGGAGTGTTGTATAAGACAGATGGCGGGAGAGAGGGAGCCCAGGAACTGGCAGGTACAGAAACAACACAAGTCCGAGAAGTTCCTGGAAGCGAAGTTACAACAGGTCGAGGCAGCCGGAGCGCGTATCCATGGGCTTGCGAGTCCAGAGTGGACAGGAGAAGGGCATTTATGGCGGATGGACGGAAGGGATACCAGGAGGACGATTATGGAGGAGTTTTACCGGAGGAGGATGGAGCAACACCCCGCGGACCATGGTAAGGGTCCGGTAGCAGGACATTCAGTGGAAGTGGACCCCCCCCTCAGTCAGGAGGAGAGGGATGAGAATCAAAGTTGTGGGGTCGGCAGTGGAGGGAATACCACGGAGGGGTCAGAGGCGGACAGGCTTCAGGGAGTGGTGCAGAGCGTGGAGTTTGAAGAGCCCAATCAAGGAGAGGACAATGGGTATAGAGTGGAGGACGAGGAATGGATGGGCACTGGAGAGGAGGAAGGAGTGTGGGAAGTCCTGGATGAGTGGGCTGAGCATGGACAAGATGAGGAGGAGGGTAATGAACGAGAGGAGGCCCAGCAGTTTCTTGAGGGAGGGTCATCCCAAACATGGATTATCCAGGATGAATGGGATGTAAGTAGTGAACATGAACCAGAGAGTGGCGTGGGAACGGGAGAACAGAGACCAGAGAGGAGGAGCAAGAAAGAGGACAAAAGTGAGGGGCGGCAGGTGAGAACTCTATTGGCAGTTGGGGACTCGATACTGAAGGCCCATCATTTAGATGCCCACTTAGCTCAGGCGATGCCAGGAAGTTGGTCGGTGGGAATTGGAGCAACGTCAGGCGCCTCCCTCTCGGATGGACGAGTGCTGATAGAGGAGTGGCAGGTGAAGGGAGGGAAAGGAGACGCGGTGGTTCCAGACGCCATCCTGGTCAACCTAGCGACAAATTGTTTTCCCAGGAACCGGCCGGGGAGGAGTGCGAGCATCTTGGAGGACACCAGGAAGACACTGAGAATTTACGAGGACCTCTTTGGACATGTTGAGGTGAAGATGTGGGCCGAGGTACTGCCGCGGGGCCCGTCCAAAGGGGAGGTAGCAAACAACAGTATCCGGGAATTCAATAAAGGGCTCAGAGACCTGCTAGCAGAGTATGGATGGAGACATGTGTCATTGCAAAACTTTTGGAGGGGAGAGAGAGCAGCAGTTGAACTCTTGGGGGATGACCTACACCTGAAGGCCGGGGCGGGTACCCGAGTATATGCAGCGGCAGTGGGTAAGGCGTACGAGTTGGTGGAGTTAAACTGAGGAGGGGAGCTGCAGATAGGAGCGTAAGCAGAAATGGACCGCATAAGACAGCCCCCCTGGAAGAAGCGGTTGGGACAACGAAGAGGGGGGGATCCAGGACAAGAACTCATAGGGGACGAAGGGGATCTAGTAGGTTTCGAATAGGGTATGTGAATGTACAAGGAGGGTTGGCGAAGAAGAGGAGTCAGCTGGAGCAGATAACTAAGGACCTACAGCTGGATGTGATGTCACTCACGGAAACTAAGTTGAAAGCGGGAGAAACAGTCAGCATTCTTGGTCGACCAGTTGAGGGTAAGCATAGAGATAGAGAGTTCGCTAGTGGGGGAGTGGGTATGTACAGCAAGCAGTCCCTTCAAACCTTCACATTAGATGAGGAGCTGCTGCAGGAAGGAGTTTGCGGGGATGGAATAGATGCAGAATGGGACTGGAGAGGTATGATTACAGGAGATTGGAATATCGCTCTTGGGGTAGTATATGTCAGTGGGGATACAGAGACAAGGAAGAGGATACTGGACAAGGTCGCAAGGCAGGTGAATATTCTGGAAGGGGCAGGATGGGAAATTATTCTTATGGGTGACTTCAACGGACATGTGGGCCAGGTGATCCCCAACAATGTGACAGAGGTAAACACAGAGGGTAAACAAGTGCTTGACTTCATTAGCTCGTCGGGGTTGTCTTTGATGAATGGGACAAGGGAGTGCAGAGGGACATGGACAAGGATGCAAGGACTACAAAAGTCAGCCATCGACCTGGTGCTGATGAGCGACAACATTAAACAGGCCATGGTACAAATGGAGGTAGATGACAGTGGAGACCACTTAGTAGACTCGGATCATAACCTCATATGGGTAGACCTGCTTCTACCACCAATGAGCAAGCATCAGCTGGGGCAGGAGGATAGATGGAGGATAGATGACGACACTGATTGGCCGTTTTTCCAAAGAACGCTGGAGGTAGAGCTAGAAGAATGGGATGTCCACATGGCCCATACTGACAAGGAAGGCAATGCACAGGTGGAAGCAATAGTGGATGACCTAGAGGAGATACTCCACAGGGTAGGCGAAGCCACAGTAGGAAAGAGGAGGAAAAGAAGGATACAGGGGTCAGAAAGGCATTCGGCGACAACGGAGGTGAAGGTATATGAGCAGAGACAGGCCAATAAGGCATATAAGGAAGCAATGACGGGGCACTCATCAGAGGAGGATAAGCAGAGGAAGTGGGAGACATTGAAGACGAAAAAGCAAGAAGCCCAAGAAGCGAAGAAAGCGGATGAGTGGACTCGTCTCAAGCGAGAGGTGGATGGGATAGGAGATAAGACCCCAGGGCAAATAAAAAGGCTATGGCAGCTTGTCAGGGGACGGAAACCCAGATATATAACCACACCTTGTATAAAGACGCCATTAGGGAAGATCACAGATAGAGGGAGGATTGCGAAGGAAGTGGAGCGCTATGTGAGGGAAATCAATGTCCCACACGCACCTAGATTAGTGGACCAGATCCCAGTAAGGTATGATGAGGATCACTACCGAGATGACCACCGGGGAACGGAAGGGTCGCTACAACCAGACCAAAGAGGTGATGACTTGGCGAGTGAGATCTCAGTGGAGGAGATAGGAAGGTTTATAGGGAAGCTCCGGGATGGAAAGGCAGTGGGATTGGATAACATACCGAACGAATTTTTGAAGAAGGGAGGACGTGTATTAGAAAGGAAGCTCAGGGAAGTTTTTGAGAAGGTTAGACAACTAGAGTACTTTCCTAGGTCATGGAGGGATGCGTCAGTAACTATGCTGAAGAAGGGAGGAGATCCAGGACTATTGACAAATTACAGAGGCATCACTGTCAACAGCAATGTGGGGAAGCTCTTCACTAAAATCCTCACTCAAAGGTTGGAGGAGGATGTTGATATGAGGAATTTGTTGGGGAAAATACAGCACGGTTTCCGCAAAGGCTGGAGGAGTACAGATGCGGCATTCACGTTAACTCACATCATCGAGTCCTATAGGAGGAAAAAGAACAGACTAGCAATGGCCTTTCTAGACATAAAAAAGGCATATGACCGTGTGTCACGGGAAGAGCTGTGGAATACATTGGCAGCACTGGGATATGGAGGCAAGATGAGGCGACTTATTCAAGCCATGTATCAAGATTTGTCAGCTACAGTTAAGTTCGGAGAGGTCAGAACGGGGAAAGTAGACATGAGTGAGGGCCTAAAACAAGGATGCGGTATGTCCCCCATTCTATTCTCACTATATCTGAAGGAGCTAGGGGATGGGATACAGGAAACAGGATGGGGAGCAAAAATAGGAGATGAGCGAGTTGCAGTGATGTTCTTTGCGGATGACATGGTAGTTCTAGGAGAGTCAAAAGAGGAGCTCCAGCTCCTTTTGGACAAAGTAGCAGAGTATGGAGAAAGTAAAAGGATGACATTTAGTGATAAGAAGAGCCAGGTTATCCTAAATTGGAAGGACACGGACGGCGGCCAGTGGAAACTGGGTAAGGAGGTCCTGCCCGAGGGAGGGAACAGAGACGTCATAATAAGCGAAGTAGATTCCTATAAGTACTTGGGGATAACGGTTCAAGGTGATAAGGCCACTTTTGTGGAGCACAAGAGTAATATGCTGAAGAAGGCTAACCAATTGGCTGGGGAAATCGGAGCGATGGTAGCAAACTCTCCAGCCAGGACCATTATCGGAAAAGAAATGTGGGAAAAGGTGGCTATGCCGGCAATCTTATATGGAGTGGAAGTAGTAGGAATGGGGCCAGGAGAGTTAGACAGTCTGGAGAGAATACAAAATGGTATAGCACGGAGAATCCTGGGAGCTAGCTCCAGGGTGGCAATTGAGGCACTACGAGGAGAGTTGGGATGGTGGCCAATAAAACATAAGATAGCACAGGCTCAACTTGCATACTACGGACGATTAGCCAGGCTGGAAGAGGATAGATGGTGTAAGTTGGCATTCTCGGTACAATGCACAGAGCCAGGACATCAGTGGTTGACTAGGATGAAGGAGCTAGCAGTGTATTATGAACTAGACTTGGATGAGAGGAGTGCATCGGGCATGTGGAAAAACAAGGTGAAGAGTGGGATTGAGAGGAAAATGGTTACAGAATGGCGGGATGGTATGAGGGAGAAGAGCAGCCTCAGGCTATATAGTCTCAAACAAAAGTATGGCTATGAAAGGTATCATGATTGGAGGGAGGGTACTGTGCTCTTATTTAAAGCACGAACGGGAGACTTGGGGTTGAATGCCAGATCAGCAAGATGGATGCCGGATATAGAACCCTTTTGTGAGTTGTGTGTGGAAGCCCCAGAAGAGGATGACTCCCATTTCTTAAGTGAGTGCCCGGCTTACCAAGAAGAGAGGGAGGAGGCATTAACAGACCTGCGAGCCATATGGAGCAAGGAGGAATACGATCAGTGGCGACAGGCAGATGAGAGGGGAAAGACAGCCCAGATTCTTGGTATGTACGGAGGAACAGCTGAACCTCAATGGAGGATTGTTAAAAAGATGCTGACGAAAATGTGGGACAAGAGATGTATTAGAAGAGGAGTGGGAATACAAATACGTGAAGGACAAGAGCAGGAGAATGACTGGGAGAGTATGACCCTAGGGGATGAGCCGTAATCTATCGGATCAGAGTATAATTAGACTAGCATTGGATCGCATCATTGTTTACACCGAGGATCCTTTGGGCGGATGGGAAAGTGGAAAGAAACGCCTCTTTCTGGATCATCAGGAACCCTTGGGAAAATTATGTATTTTCATATGGTCACATCATTCAACAACTTAATAATGCTTATGTCGCCTGTGTAAAGTAGTGGTAATACTAAATTCTATACATCCCGGGGTTTAGCTTCACTGGGGGGAAGGCTATATGCCTGGTTAGGGAATGTCGGGGTGTGCTTCCCCCCTGTATGCACGGGATGCGCCAGGGGTTTAAGGTCAGGTAGCTAGACAAATAGTAGAAAGAGGAAGCCTAGAGGGTTGATTGTTCTGGTTATTCTCTGGCCAATATTTTAAGTGGAATGTAGGGGGCAAAATTCTTGTGGTGACAGTGGGAAGGGTGGAAAGGTCGAGCTGTGCTTGCATAGCTGCCAGGTGGTACCTGGATAAGACTGAAACAAACAAACAAACATTTTGGTCTCACCTGATTCTAAAATGACCAACTATGCAAACCATTTATGCAAATAACTAATCATAATTATAACTAATGCACAACCTATTTCTGAAGTTTACTGATTAAAGTTGTTATTTAAAACGAGGCACTACTTTCTTGCTAAAGGGCCTTGTCCCTAGATTTTACTGTGACATGTACATCTTATTCAGTAGTGTTATTTATATCGAGTGTACTAAGGTGGAGACATAATATTTCAGTTTGTATGAGCAACTCATCAATTTTGGATCTAATGGGAGGATGGTTGATGAGAAGATTAGATGATAAGTAATCAAAGTTGGCATGTGAGACAAATAAATCATTGAACTATTCCTTTAAACATTAGTATCAGTTGTAATTAATAGTGTTAATTATATATACTGAAAAAATATTCTGTTTAGGTAGCCTACTGTCACCAATGCAGCAAGGAGGATTAAAGACATTGTCTACAATTGATACTTGAGCAATGCAAACGTTTTTGTTTGCATTGTTTTTTTGGTAATGTGTAATATGAACAAAAAATGTGTTTAATGACAAGTTGCACCGAACCCTCAAATACATTGTATGTTGCATTTTGTTACATTATATTTTATTTTCATTTGACATGTTGTGTCGACCCTTTATGATGTAATTAGATTTTGATGTCATATTCGACCAACTTAAAGCATTCATGAAACCTGGAAGGTTCCAGGTGATTTTACAGTGGTTTAAGGTAAATGAAAACAATATATGATCTTAAAATTGACATACATACAGGCTATCTGTCTGAAATCCACAAAAGAACATCTACTCTGAGAATTATGATTTTTTTGTGACCACCGAGTACTGCCAGTACTGGACAGGAAGTGTGTTGTGTGACCTTGACCTTTGAACTGTCAGGGGGCTCCGTAAGTCACAGGAGGTGTTGTTTACCAATTGTCAAAATTGGAGCAACACATTTTCTGCCAATTATTTCACTATTTAGAGAATGAATTGAAAGATAACGTTTATCATGATTATCATGCATTTTCTTGGCTTTCTTTTGTTGGTAAAATTATTAAAAACGGATGAATATTTATGAAGTTATAAATGAAGAAAAATCATTATTTTTTATATAATATATATTTGAAAAAAAAAGGGAAAAAAATCTATACAGCCCAGCCTTTAAGGTGGAATCCATGCAGCCTTTCATGTCTTCCCATTCAGTGGTGTGAAAAACCCCAAATTTCATCAAAGAGGGTCAAATCATAAATTTCACTGATACCAATTATCAGCATTCACAGTTTTGCCATTCAAAGTCATTGTGATTTAAGGCCAAACCAGTGATCAAAGGGTTTAATCTCACTTTTTCCATATCTGTTCCTTTAGGTTAAGGGGGATTCCATGCAGTCTTTGAATCATGTCTTCTCTTTTTGACAGAAAGGTTTTTTTGTCACAACCATAAAATATTTGTCACAACCATGACAGTTATTTCATTGATTCAAATAATATTAAAATAATCTTATGTTGTTCTAAAGTATATTCCTGGAAATAAATTGTACAAAACATCTCCACCCTGTTTCCCAAGGTGGACAGGTGCCTAACTGGTAACTCATTAGGTGTTTACACGAGATCACAGACCAGCTGAACAAAAGCTTGTTGACAAAGTGTTCAATTGCTGGTGTAGGTTTCAGCAGATAACTGATCAACTTTCAAGTGTCACAGAAAGTTGTTAACAGCGAATATTTTGGGTAATACTACACAAAGGCACTGTTTGGGGTATAAACATTCATGTTATGTAAAGAAAATGTGTCTGAAAGTCAGGTTTCATGAATGCTTTAATTATAGAGCCACCTTGTTTTTAATGCTTGCACGGCGAAGTTACAACTATTCCAAATGATTTTGACGCTAACACAATACACGCGAAATGTTTTCGCCGATGTGCCATATTCAAGTTTTTAATCCCCGTCGTTTTTTCCTTAGTCCAGCGTTTCACCTCCAAGGTCTGGTATATTCTCTTTTTGAAAAAAAATTTCATATGTGCATATGGGCCACCTGATATAGACTCCTTTTAAATCATGAATGCATGCGGCAATTGTATTACATCATTTGATATAACTGTTAACACGAAGTGATATAAATAATGTTTGATATATGATTGTTATCACTTAATTTTCAATTATA
Organism: Amphiduros pacificus; assembly: GCA_949316495.1. NCBI lineage: Eukaryota > Metazoa > Annelida > Polychaeta > Phyllodocida > Hesionidae > Amphiduros > Amphiduros pacificus. The sequence goes on along the minus strand of OX439002.1, from coordinate 49,397,306 downwards.
AAATATAAATGTTATATGTTTACAGTACAGATAGTAATAGCTTGGAGCAGGTTTTACCACAGGCAGCCAGAGCGACATCTACTGCCATCACTACTATTTTATATAGGTTAATAGTATATAGGACAGAAACAGAGAGGGGCTGGGGACTTTCACTCTCTGGCAACCTGTGATTTTATCAGAGATTAATTATAATTAATCATAATTACTCCAAGGTAATAGTGTCTACTACAGGAAAGACAGTAGCCATGGTCAGGGAATAAATGTAACACGTGAGTGGTTAATCAAGGTTTTAACTTGGTGTAACTATTGGCTAGCATTAGCCATTTGAGATAGATTGGCTTGTTTTTGGTGGTTTAATGCCATTTTTAACAACATTTCAGTTATCTCATGACGAGACCTCCTAATAGTAGCAGATATAGTGATGCCTCGCTGAATTGTCATATCTCAGGCCCTTGGTATGGCAATTCACTGAGTCACATATTCACAAGTACACGGATTAATCCTTCATGCACTGGTCTCTGCTTATATCAGATATTGTATCATGGATTCTGTGCCGACACAGCCGGGAATCAAACCCACAACCTGTGGATCATCACAATGGAAATAACGATAATAACCATGCGCTCAAACAAACTGCACCAAGGCATGTGGCCTCACGTGAGTGAGATTGAAAGGAAATATTCAGATGAGACTAGAATAAAATCCAGCCTGTACAGTACAAGTGTACAGAAGAAACATTTTGCTGAGCAGGACATGACCACCTGGACCGCTCAATCCTCTTACCACCATTGACCTAAATATCTACTATGTTCGAAACTCCATGTCCAGTGATGCATATGAATCATATGTATATTGGCTGATCGAGATGCTAACAAATAGATGCTGTTATTTATTCTTTCACCAATCAGTTCAAAGGCAGACTTTATTAATAGTCACGACTTGTGGTCAATCCTGCATCCACCTTTTTATCATTGAAGGCAGGAACTTATGTGAGAGAAGTCCTGCATGTTTTGGAGGGTACTGTAATTTATAAAGCTACCAAAGTAAGCGTTCAGTTACCTGTTAACCTCCCGAGGTAAAGGAAAAATAAAGATAACGACAAATGTTTTTTGGATTTATTACAAATTAAAATGTATCTTTCATTGAATATTTAATGAAAATGTATTGTTAACATGCAATTTTTCAACAAAGCAATATTTACAAAGAACAAATTAACTGTTATTCGAGTGAAAACAAAGAAAGTAGCATAACAATCTGTAATTACAACAATAACAATCTGTAATTACAACAATAACAATCTGTAATTATGTCAAGAACAAATACATGTACCTTATTTTTTTTTAACATTACTATTTTTGTTTATTTAGATTCAATTCGCAAAGACAATGTAGAAGCTCTGAAAAATCTTGTTGTTTGAGAAAGAGTGAGTAACACACATGTCACCAATCCATGTCTCTTTGAAAAAGCGCCATCAATTTGTTGACAGACAGACAATTTCTGGATGCTTCTTGGCTTTGGTATAACCTAGTGATTCCTCGGTCCATGAAGGCCTTGACAGCCATCATCAGTTCATCCTCATTGATTTTGCGACCCAGTTTGTTGTGTTTGATGGCCTTGTGCTCTGGGTAATACTGAGGCATCACATTCACATAGGTTCTGGGACCTAAAATATGCACAGAGTATTAACTGGTAATTTAGTTAAGTTATAATGTCACTTAAATAATGCAAAACCTGGTATTTATATTTATGTGACATACCAAGCTCTTTAGCGACCCAATCGGCCAAATCTTCTGTACCAGCCTGGTCATTTGGCAAAACTAGGTGGCGCACCAAAAGACCTTTCTTTGCCAAACCTGTTTCTCTGTCAATCACCAAATGTCCAACCTTCATTAAAAAAAGGTATTAAAATGCAGTTCTTTAAATATACCATAAAGAAGAAAGTAAAATTATATTATTACATTCTTTAATCTATGGCTACAAATATTTTTTGGGGAAAGGTCTTTGAAGTCTCCGAGTCTATTTTCATGGATTTTGTCCCAGGAGCAATAATAAAGATGTTTTCTCAATTTTAATTTTATTTGTATTAATTAAGAAACAGAGCATTCATTTATATGTTTGATTACAATCTTATCCCCAACAAAATTTGATTGTTTAGTTTTAGCATTAACATTACAAGTTCATCGTATTTACTAATATCTGAGAGCAATATTGCTCTCAGCTAATATGGAAATTAATTATGGAGAGCACCTGTCTTAGCATTTCCTTCACGCATGCGCGGTTCACTTGGGGATAGTTGTCAATTCTGGAATATTTACGCCCCAGTGTCTTGTCTGAGTACTTCATATCTGGCATGTAAATGTCAACAATGCCATCCAGAGTTTCGGGAGAATCATACCCGCCTGCATTTATACAATATTTAAACATTTTTAAGTTTTACACAAGTTTGTGAATCTCAACTACGATTATGTACTATGTGAATGAAAGTTTTTTTTTTTTTATATTACATTGTTTGATGATTCCCTCGTGAGAAGAAGCAATTATGTTTATATGCAAATAAATAACCTAAGAAAAATAAGTAACCATGAAAGTTTCAGTTTGTTTTATATTTCATCTGAAGGTATCTTATTTAATGGACCAACAAGTAATACTAACATTTTAGAAATAGATTTATTGCTGGATCAAATAGTTTAAAATTTAGAAACAAAACAATATACCTGTGTTGTATACTATAGGGAGTTTGAGACCTTTCTCTTTGGCAATAACAAGAGATCTGACAACTGGTGCAACCACGTGTGTGGGAGAGACGAAATTAATATTGTGACAGCCCATATTCTGAAGCTCAATCATTTTGTCGGCGATTTCCTCGTCATCATTGAGATAGCCGTCCCCCTCCTGACTGATGTCATAATTCTGACAATATATGCATTTCATATTGCAATTTGTGAAGAAGATCGTTCCTGAACCTTTCCATCCTTTCAGGCAGTCTTCTTCTCCAAAGTGGGCAAAATGGGAACTAACCGATGCCTTCATGCCAGTGTTGCATTTCCCAAGTTTTCCCGCCTGTCTGTTGTCAAGGCAACGGCGTCCACAGCTGACGCAGGCTTCATACATGTCGTCTGCTTCATCAGCTTTTCGTTGTAATGTCTCCATGGATATTTTGAGAATATTTGGGGTGTAATCGCGCGTCTTCATTGTGTCCTCCACCTCAGTGGAGACTTTGCGATGTATGGTAACCATGGTTACACGAAATCTGAAATAAGAAAAGAAACAACAAGTGGTCATATTGGCTGAAATATTCTCCAATTTGAATGCAGCTTCATATTTACAATATAATTTTTCCAAACCTTTCAACTTTATTGGGCAGAAATGTATATCTTCAAAATCTGTGATGAAAATATGGTACCAGATCTTTTAAGATCATGGTTGCTATGGTTATAATGCCAATATAATGAAGAAAAAAATTAGCAATTGAGCAAAACTACACCTTTACCATTGTGACTAGAAGTCAAATAGTCATAGCTCATTCATGTTAGGTGTGATTGAAGGTGTCTGAGGAATGCACACTATATTGATTACAATTTTATCCCCCAACTTGAGGTCATATCTGTTTAAATATCTCTGACATTAATATTAGCAATAAGTTGATAACTGAAACGCAGGTTTGTTGTCGTCTGCAGCTCTGTTGTCGTCGGCTGTACAGTACACAAATCGCACCAGCTTCACAATTCTTTTCCAACCTGGGCAATAAATTCTGTGACATCAATTCAGAGATTCATTTCCACGTGTATAAAACGTGGACCACATACACGTAATTAGCTCAGATTAGACTTAAATACTTACCAGTAACATGTGTATTGCGCATTAAGATGCTTTCTCAAGTGATGGAGTCTACCCAGGTCTTTCACAAGGCTATTTATATCTTCTGTTTTTTTTTCACTGCAGATCCAGCAACCTTGATCTGAAGGCGACGACTAGCAGTTGACTATACAGTGCCCCCTGGTGTATACAGCATTAATATACTATGTCAAATAGTAACTACTATCTCTTACTGCCTTGAAATAATCATGTTAATTAAAAAATGATAAGAAAATGATGGGACTAAAGTTAAAATATCATTAAGTTGAAAATAGATATTATCTTTGGATATCGTTAAGAACAATCATGGTAGTATTCTGGAAAAGGCCTATGAAACAGGTAAAACCAGAGACATTTAAATATCTCTGATAAAATCACAGGTTGCCAGAGAGTGAAAGTCCCCAGTCCCTCTCTGTTTCTGTCCCATATACTATCAACGAGACTAGAAGAGTCTCGTTGATACTATTAACCTATATAAAATAGTAGTGATGGCAGTAGATGTCGCTCTGGCTGCCTGTGGTAAAACCTGCTCTCCATGGTCATATCGTGGGTTTATACCAGGTCTGCAAGTAAAGGCCAGAAATGACTTTCCAAGTCAGTCCAGTACAAATATAAATATATTATTGCTCTCAGATCAAACTGAGGAAAAAGGTGAAAGGACAGCATAAATTTTAAGAAAATTATTATTTTAATGCCATTGTTGGTCTTCAGCCTGGGATCTCCAGATGATCAGGAAAAATATCGTTTTGGAATAATAACATTCCCGATACCCTTCAAAACAGGACTTCTCTCTGATATCAATCCCTGCCACCAATGATGAAAAGGTGCTTTCAGGATCGGAAGCAAGTCATTACTATTCATAAAATATAGGCTGTGAACCAATCAGTGAAGGAATAAAAATGACTATATTCATGCAGATCTTGCTTTGTACTGATAGGTTAGTGTCTCAGTACTTAACATTTACTTTAAATTTGAAACAATAATACCCACAGAATGTCTTAATGACTGAATAATTGGATTCATAATGGCACATCAACATATTAAGGTCATTTAGTGCCATTAAGGTATGGATTTAAAATTTTTTATAAATGTGGATCAATGATAGGTATGAAAACATAAATAAACAAATGTGTGTGAACTTTGTTACTTATTCACTATTCACAGTTCCTTATTCAAATTTTTTCCTAAATTTGTAGTAAATTATGTCAACATGTCAGATTTCCAAAATTATGTTCCAAATATGACCGAGCTGAATTTTGTGCCATAATATGTGAAAGGAAATTATAATAATAATAAAAACCAAAATATAATTTAAACAAGGGGTAAAAAAACAAGTACAGGTCGACTCAATGTTCACCAAATTTGGCATACGGGTCAAGGAGGGTCCCATAATGTTATTTATGAAGCGTTTCCCCGGCGCTATTTACGGTGACAAGATGGCGCCACTCACAACTTTAAGATTTCAATAATTAAATAAAATGAATCCTGATATTCCAAGTGAAAAAGACATGGCGCAGGTCGATTCAATGTTCCCCAAATTTTGCATACGGGTCAAGGAGGGTCCCATAATGTTATTTATGAAGCGTTTCCCCAGCGCTATTTACGGTGACAAAATGGCGCCACTCACAACTTTAAGATTTAAATAATTAAATAAAATGAATCCTGATATTCCAAGTGAAAAAGACATGGCGCAGGTCGATTCAATGTTCCCCAAATTTTGCATACGGGTCAAGGAGGGTCCCATAATGTTATTTATTAAGCGTTTCCCCGGCGCTATTTACGGTGACAAGATGGCGCCACTCACAACTTTAAGATTTAAATAATTAAATAAAATGAATCCTAATATTCCAAGTGAAAAAGACATGGCGCAGGTTGATTCAATGTTTCCCAAATTTGGCATACGGGTCAAGGAGGGACCCATAATGTTATTTATGAAACGTTTCCCCGGCGCTATTTACGGTGACAAGATGGCCTCACTCACAACTTTAAGATTTCAATAATTAAATAAAATGAATACTGATATTCCAAGTGAAAAAGACATGGCGCAGGTCGATTCAATGTTTCCCAAATTTGGCATACGGGTCAAGGATGGACCCATAATGTTATTTATGAAGCGTTTCCCCGGCGCTATTTACGTTGACAAGATGGCGCCACTCACAACTTTAAGATTTAAATAATTAAATAAAATGAATCCTAATATTCCAACTGAAAAAGACATGGCGCAGGTCGATTCAATGTTTCCCAAATTTGGCATACGGGTCAAGGATGGACCCATAATGTTATTTATGAAGCGTTTCCCCGGCGCTATTTACGGTGACAAAATGGCGCCACTCACAACTTTAAGATTTAAATAATTAAATAAAATGAATCCTGATATTCCAAGTGAAAAAGACATGGCGCAGGTCGATTCAATGTTTCCCAAATTTGGCATACGGGTCAAGGAGGGACCCATAATGTTATTTATGAAACGTTTCCCCGGCGCTATTTACGGTGACAAGATGGCCTCACTCACAACTTTAAGATTTCAATAATTAAATAAAATGAATCCTGATATTCCAAGTGAAAAAGATATGGCGCAGGTCGATTCAATGTTCCCCAAATTTGGTATATGGGTCAAGGAGGGTCCCAAAATGTTATTGATGAAGCGTTTTCTCGGCGCTATTTACGGTGACAAAATGGCGCCACTCACAACTTTGAGATTTCAATAATTAAATAAAATGAATCCTGATATTCCAAGTGAAAAAGACATGGCCTAGGTCGATTCAATGTTCCCCAAATTTGGTATACGGTTCAAGGTGGGACCCATAATGTTATTTTTCAAGTATTTTTCCGGCGCTATTTACGGTGACAAGATGGCGCCACTCAAACTCCACCAGAGGGCGACGTGGTGAACCTATCACCTCTGTACAAGGTGCCTTTTTGTGCTAGCTCACCACATCCACCAATTTTCATGTAACTGTCCGTCTTACTTTTTTTTTTTCTTAAACTGTACTCAGATTGGTAAATCATGATATACTTCACCCTTGATACAAATGTTTGTGCATATAGAAACAACTATTAAGAGAAATAAAACTTGGAACTACTTTCTCAACCGGAGGAGCCATTTCCTGGGGTAGTGATAAGGCGGAAACACAACAAAGATGGCCGCTTTGTTTATAATTTGAATTCTTTTAATCTCTTATAATTCTGAATAATCTAACCAACAAAAAATGTTCAAATGTTAACAAATGAACTCAAATACATCTCAAGCCAACTTCATATTTGATATTAAGAGATGTTAATACATCAATCACATTTACAACACACTGACAGTTCTTGAGCACATGGCCAGTAAAAGTAGGACCGGATGAATACTAATCTGGGTTGGCCAGAGGTAATAGTTTGCGTGTGCCTCTGGTGGACAGTGTGGGCGCCACTCACAACTTTAAGATTTAAATAATTAAATAAAATGAATCCTAATATTCCAAGTGAAAAAGGCGTGGCGCAGGTCGATTCAATGTTCCCCAAATTTTGCATGCGGGCCAAGGAGGGATCCATAATGTTATTTATGAAGCATTTCCCCGGCGCTGTTTACGGTGACAAGATGGCGCCACTCACAACTTCAAGATTTAAATAATTAAATAAAATGAATCCTGATATTCCAAGTGAAAAAGACATGGCGCAGGTCGATTCAATGTTCCCCAAATTTTGCATGTCGGCCAAGGAGGGACCCATTATGTTATTTATGAAGCGTTTCCCCGGCGCTATTTACGGTGACAAAATGGCGCCACTCACAACTTTAAGATTTAAATAATTAAATAAAATGAATCCTGATATTCCAAGTGAAAAAGACATGGCGCAGGTCGATTCAATGTTCCCCAAATTTTGCCTACGGGTCAAGGAGGGTCCAATAATGTTATTTATGAAGCTTTTCCCCGGCGATATTTACGGTGACAAGATGGCGCCACTCACAACTTTAAGATTTAAATAATTAAATAAAATGAATCCTAATATTCCAACTGAAAAAGACATGGCGCAGGTCGATTCAATGTTTCCCAAATTTGGCATGCGGGTCAAGGATGGACCCATAATGTTATTTATGAAGCGTTTCCCCGGCGCTATTTACGGTGACAAAATGGCGCCACTCACAACTTTAAGATTTAAATAATTAAATAAAATGAATCCTGATATTCCAAGTGAAAAAGACATGGCGCAGGTCGATTCAATGTTCCCCAAATTTTGCATACGGGTCAAGGAGGGTCCCATAATATTATTTATTAAGCGTTTCCCTGGCGCTATTTACGGTGACAAGATGGCGCCACTCACAACTTTAAGATTTAAATAATTAAATAAAATGAATCCTAATATTCCAAGTGAAAAAGACATGGCGCAGGTCGATTCAATGTTTCCCAAATTTGGCATACGGGTCAAGGAGGGACCCATAATGTTATTTATGAAACGTTTCCCCGGCGCTATTTACGGTGACAAGATGGCCTCACTCACAACTTTAAGATTTCAATAATTAAAGAAAATGAATACTGATATTCCAAGTGAAAAAGACATGGCGCAGGTCGATTCAATGTTTCCCAAATTTGGCATACGGGTCAAGGATGGACCCATAATGTTATTTATGAAGCGTTTCCCCGGCGCTATTTACGGTGACAAGATGGCGCCACTCACAACTTTAAGATTTAAATAATTAAATAAAATGAATCCTAATATTCCAACTGAAAAAGACATGGCGCAGGTCGATTCAATGTTTCCCAAATTTGGCATACGGGTCAAGGATGGACCCATAATGTTATTTATGAAGCGTTTCCTCTGCGCTATTTGAGGTGACAAAATGGCGCCACTCACAACTTTAAGATTTAAATAATTAAATAAAATGAATCCTAATATTCCAACTGAAAAAGACATGGCGCAGGTCGATTCAATGTTCCCCAAATTTGGTATACGTGTCAAGGAGGGTCCCATAATGTTATTTATGAAGCGAATCCTCGGCACTATTTACGGTGACAAGATGGCGCCACTCACAACTTTAAGATTTAAATAATTAAATAAAATGAATCCTAATATTCCAACTGAAAAAGACATGGCGCAGGTCGATTCAATGTTTCCCAAATTTGGCATACGGGCCAAGGATGGACCCATAATGTTATTTATGAAGCGTTTCCCCGGCGCTATTTACGGTGACAAAATGACGCCACTCACAACTTTAAGATTTAAATAATTAAATAAAATGAATCCTGATATTCCAAGTGAAAAAGACATGGCGCAGGTCGATTCAATGTTCCCCAAATTTTGCATACGGGTCAAGGAGGGTCCCATAATATTATTTATTAAGCGTTTCCCCGGCGCTATTTACGGTGACAAGATGGCGCCACTCACAACTTTCAGATTTAAATAATTAAATAAAATGAATCCTGATATTCCAAGTGAAAAATACATGGCGCAGGTCGATTCAATGTTCCCCAAATTTTGCATCTAGGCCAAGGAGGGACCCATAATGTTATTTATGAAGCGTTTTCCCGGCGCTATTTACGATGACAAGATGGCGCCACTCACAACTTTAAGATTTCAATAATTAAATAAAATGAATCCTGATATTCCAAGTGAAAAAGACATGGCGCAGGTCGATTCAATGTTCCCCAAATTTTGCATATAGGCCAAGGAGGGACCCATAATGTTATTTATGAAGTGTTTCCCCAGCGCTATTTACGGTGACAAGATGGAGCCACTCACAACTTTAAGATTTAAATAATTAAATAAAATGAATCCTAATATTCCAAGTGAAAAAGACATGGCGCAGGTCGATTCAATGTTCCCCAAATTTTGCATGCGGGCCAAGGAGGGATCCATAATGTTATTTATCAAGCGTTTCCCCGGCGCTATTTACGGTGACAAGATGGCACCACTCACAACTCTTAAGATTTAAATAATCAAATAAAATGAATCCTAATATTCCAAGTGAAAAAGACATGGCGCAGGTCGATTCAATGTTCCCCAAATTTTGCATACGGGTCAAGGAGGGTCCCATAATGTTATTTATGAAGCGTTTCCCTAGCGCTATTTACGGTGACAAGATGGCGCAACTCACAACTTTAAGATTTCTATAATTAGTTGAAATTAATACTAATATTCCAAGTGAAAAAGACATGGTGCATGTCGATTCAATGTTTCCCAAATTTGCCATACAGGTCAAGGAGGGTATAATTATGTTATTTATGAAGCATATCCACGGCGCTATTTACAGTGACAAGATGGCGCCACTCACAACTTTAAGTTTTAAATAATTAAATAAAATGAATCCTAATATTCCAAGTGAAAAAGACATGGCGCAGGTCGATTCAATGTTTCCCAAATTTGGCATGCGGGCCAAGGAGGGATCCATAATGTTATTTATGAAGCGTTTCCCCCGCGCTATTTACGGTGACAAGATGGCGCCACTCACAACTTTTAAGATTTAAATAATCAAATAAAATAAATCCTGATATTCCAAGTGAAAAAGACATGGCGCAGGTCGATTCAATGTTCCCCAAATTTTGCATACGGGTCAAGGAGGGTCCCATAATGTTATTTATGAAGCGTTTCCCTAGCGCTATTTACGGTGACAAGATGGCGCAACTCACAACTTTAAGATTTCTATAATTAGTTGAAATTAATACTAATATTCCAAGTGAAAAAGACATGGTGCATGTCGATTCAATGTTTCCCAAATTTGGCATACAGGTCAAGGAGGGTATAATTATGTTATTTATGAAGCATATCCACGGCGCTATTTACAGTGACAAGATGGCGCCACTCACAACTTTAAGTTTTAAATAATTAAATAAAATGAATCCTAATATTCCAAGTGAAAAAGACATGGCGCATGTCGATTCAATGTTCCCGTAATTTTGCATGCTGGCCAAGGAGGGACCCATAATGTTATTTATCAAGCGTTTCCCCGGCGCTATTTACGGTGACAAGATGGCGCCACTCACAACTTTAAGATTTCAATAATTAATTTCAATTAATCCTAATATTCCAAGTGATAAAGACATGGCGCAGGTCGATTCAATGTTCCCCGAATTTGGTATACGGGTTAAGGAAGGTCCCATAATGTTATTTATGAAGCTTTTCCCTGGCGCTATTTACGGTAACAAGATGGCCCCACTCACAACTTTAAGATTTAAATAATTAACTCAAATTAATCCTAATATTCCAAGTGTTAAAGACATGGCGCAGGTTGATTCAATTTTTTCCTAGTTTGGTATATGGGTTTAGGACGGTCCCATAATGTTATTTGTGAAGCGTTTCCCCGGCGCTATGTACGGTAACAAGATGGCGCCACATACTACTTTAAGATTTCAAAAATCAAATAAAATGAATCACAAGTATTCCAAGTGAAAAATAACTGGTTCAGGTCAATTCAAAGGTCACCAAATTTTATATTGGGGGTGTCCTGATGTCATGTGTAAAGTGTTTCTTCTGCGCATTTGACGGTACCAATATGTCGCAACTTTAAGATATTAATAATTAGATACAAAGAAACAAGCTTGAAGTTTGTTTTATAATTGACTTTTTTTTCCCAAATAGGCCTCCAAGTGTATATCCCAATACACTTATAGGACTTGGGTGAAACCTGGATATGAAATGATATATACCTTGCAGATATATACTTTTTATGTAAAAAATCTTTTGTGCATTTATTACTTTCAAAGACATTTTAAATGGAGTTCAATGGAGTAAGCCCGTTTTACTCTGACAAAGTCAATATGTTTGACTTACTGATTGGTATGAGATGTGAAGGTACTAAAAGGAATTTTGATTGACTAATCGGGCCTTAGACATTCCTGGTAGACATGTCTAGATTATGCCTAGACCCCTCAATATAAGGGTATAAATCTGTGTTCAATGGAGTAGCAATTTTCCCCTGACAATACATTCGGCTTTGTTAATGGTATGAATGGAGATGTGAGTACTAAAAGGAAATTTGATTGTCTAATAGGGCCTTAGACTTCGTAGACATGTCTAGATTTTGTCTAGAAGATGAGTTCAATGGAGTCCCCTTTTCCCCTTCTGAAGTCTTAATGTCTAAAGTGTTTAGACCCCCAATATGAGAGCATAATTCTGAATTCAGTGGAGTAGCCCTTTTCCCCTGGTGAAGTCTAAAAGTCAAAAATTCATAATTTTCATAAAACATACTCAATGGAGTGCTAAAATGAACTGAATGGGTAATGGGGTCTTAGACATACTTGATAGACATTTCTAGTTTATATCTAGACCCCTCAATATGAGAGCATAATTTTGAGTTTATTGGAATATCTATTTTCCCCTGGTGAAGCCTAAAAGTGGCGAAAAAATATCATTTTTGTCATATGTGTGACTGGGATGAGGGGTGAAAGTACTAAAAGGAATTTTGATTGGGTAGTGGGGCCTTAGACATACTTGATATTTTATTATTGAAGTTGCTTAAAGTTGTAAGTGGCACCATCTTGTTAGAGTAAATAATGCCGGGGAAACACTTCATGAATAAAATCATGGGACCCTCCTTAACCCGAATACCAAATTCGGGGAACATTGAATTGACCTGCGCCATGTCTTTTTCACTTGAAATATTAGGATTTATTTTATTTAATTATTAAAATCTTAAAGTTGTGAGTGGCGCCATCTTGTCACCGTAAATAGCGCCGGGGAAACGCTTGATGAATAACATTATGGGTCCCTCCTTGGCCCGTATGCAAAATTTGGGGAACATTGAATCTACCTGCGCCACTTCTTTTTCACTTGGAATATCAGGATTCATTTTATTTAATTATTGAAATCTTAAAAGTTGTGAGTGGCGCCATCTTGTCACCGTAAATAGCGCCAGGGAAATGCTTCATAAATAACATAATTGGACCCTCCTTGACCTGTATGCTAAATTTGGGAAACATTGAATCGACCTGCGCGTGTCTTTTTCACTTGGAATATTAGTATTAATTTCAATTAATTATAGAAATCTTAAAGTTGTGAGTGGCGCCATCTTGTCACCGTAAATATCATCGGGGAAACGCTTCATAAATAACATAAAGGGACCCTCCTTGACCCGTATATCAAATTTGGGGAACATTGAATCGACCTGCGCCATGTCTTTTTCACTTGGAATATCAGGATTCATTTTATTTAATTATTGAAATCTTGAAAGTTATGAGTGACGCGTTCTTGTCACCGAAAATAGCGCCGGGGAAACGCTTGATAAATAACATAATTGGACCCTCCTTGACCCGTTTACCAAATTTGGGAAACATTGAATCGACCTGCGCCATGTCTTTTTCACTTGGAATATCAGGATTCATTTTATTTTATTATTTAAATCTTAAAGTTGTGAGTGGCGCTATCTTGTCACCGTAAATAGCGCCGGGGAAACGCATCATAAATAACATTATGGATCCCTCCTTGACCCGTATGCCAAATTTGGGAAACATTGAATCGACCTGCGCCATGTCTTTTTCACTCGGAATATCAGTATTCATTTTATTTAATTATTGAAATCTTAAATTTGTGAGTGGCGCCATCTTGTCACCGTAAATAGCGCCTGGGAAACGCTTCATAAATAACATTATGGGTCCCTCCTTGGCCTATATTCAAAATTTGGGGAACATTGAATCGACCTGCTCCATGTCTTTTTCACTTGGAATATTAGGATTCATTTTATTTAATTATTTAAATCTTAAAGTTGTGAGTGGCGCCATCTTGTCACCGTAAATAGCGCCGGGGAAACGCTTCATAAATAACATTATGGGACCCTCCTTGACCCGTATGCAAAATTTGGGGAACATTGAATCGACCTGCGCCATGTCTTTTTCACTTGGAATATCAGGATTCATTTTATTTAATTATTGAAATCTTAAAGTTGTGAGTGGCGCCATCTTGTCACCGTAAATAGCGCCGGGGAAACGCTTCATAAATAAGATTATGGGACCCTCCTTGACCTGTATACTAAATTTGGGGAACATTTAATCGACCTGCGCCATGTCTTTTTCACTTGGAATATCAGGATTCATTTTATTTAATTATTTAAATATGAAAGTTGTGAGTGGCGCCATCTTGTCACCGTAAATAGCGCCGGGGAAACGCTTCATAAATAACATTATGGGACCCTCCTTGACCCGTATGCAAAATTTGGGGAACATTGAATCAACCTGCGCCATGTCTTTTTCACTTGGAATATCAGGATTCATTTTATTCAATTATTTAAATCTGAAAATTGTGAGTGGCGCCATCTTGTCACCGTAAATAGCGCCGGGGAAACGCTCCATAAATAACTTTATGGGACCCTCCTTGACCCGTATGCAAAATTTGGGGAACATTGAATCAACCTGCGCCATGTCTTTTTCACTTGGAATATCAGGATTCATTTTATTTAATTATTTAAATCTGAAAATTGTGAGTAGCGCCATCTTGTCACCGTAAATAGCGCCGGGGAAACGCTTCATAAATAACATTATGGGTCCCTCCTTGACCCGTATGCAAAATTTGGGGAACATTGAATCGACCTGCGCCATGTCTTTTTCACTTGGAATATCAGGATTCATTTTATTTAATTATTGAAATCTTAAAGTTGTGAGTGGCGCCATCTTGTTACCGTAAATAGCACCGGGAAAACGCTTCATAAATGACATTATGGGACCCTCCTTGACCCGTATGCAAAATTTGGGGAACATTGAATAGACCTGTGCCATGTCTTTTTCACTTGGAATATCAGGATTCATTTTATTTAATTATTGAAATCTTAAAGTTGTGAGTGGCACCATCTTGTCACCGTAAATAGCGCCGGGGAAACGCTTCATAAATAACATTATGGGACCCTCCTTGACCCGTATACTAAATTTGGGGAACATTGAATCGACCTGCGCCATGTATTTTTCACTTGGAATATCAGGATTCATTTTATTTAATTATTTAAATCTGAAAGTAGTGAGTGCGCCATCTTGTCACCGTAAATAGCGCCGGGGAAAAGCTTCATAAATAACATTATGGGACCCTCCTTGACCCGTATGCAAAATTTGGGGAACATTGAATCAACCTGCGCCATGTCTTTTTCACTTGGAATATCAGGATTCATTTTATTTAATTATTTAAATCTGAAAATTGTAAGTGGCGCCATCTTGTCACCGTAAATAGCGCCGGGGAAACGCTTCAAAAATAACATTATGGGACCCTCCTTGACCCGTATGCAAAATTTGGGGAACATTGAATCAACCTGCGCCATGTCTTTTTCACTTGGAATATCAGGATTCATTTTATTTAATTATTTAAATCTGAAAATTGTAAGTGGCGCCATCTTGTCACCGTAAATAGCGCCGGGGAAACGCTTGATAAATAACATTATGGGTCCCTCCTTGGCCTATATGCAAAATTTGGGGAACATTGAATCGACCTGCGCCATGTCTTTTTCACTTGGAATATTAGGATTAATTTCAATTAATTATAGAAATCTTAAAGTTGTGAGTGGCGCCATCTTGTCACCGTAAATAGCGCCGGGGAAACGCTTCATAAATAAGATTATGGGACCCTCCTTGACCTGTATACTAAATTTGGGGAACATTTAATCGACCTGCGCCATGTCTTTTTCACTTGGAATATCAGGATTCATTTTATTTAATTATTTAAATATGAAAGTTGTGAGTGGCGCCATCTTGTCACCGTAAATAGCGCCGGGGAAACGCTTCATAAATAACATTATGGGACCCTCCTTGACCCGTATGCAAAATTTGGGGAACATTGAATCAACCTGCGCCATGTCTTTTTCACTTGGAATATCAGGATTCATTTTATTCAATTATTGAAATCTGAAAATTGTGAGTGGCGCCATCTTGTCACCGTAAATAGCGCCGGGGAAACGCTCCATAAATAACTTTATGGGACCCTCCTTGACCCGTATGCAAAATTTGGGGAACATTGAATCAACCTGCGCCATGTCTTTTTCACTTGGAATATCAGGATTCATTTTATTTAATTATTTAAATCTGAAAATTGTGAGTAGCGCCATCTTGTCACCGTAAATAGCGCCGGGGAAACGCTTCATAAATAACATTATGGGTCCCTCCTTGACCCGTATGCAAAATTTGGGGAACATTGAATCGACCTGCGCCATGTCTTTTTCACTTGGAATATCAGGATTCATTTTATTTAATTATTGAAATCTTAAAGTTGTGAGTGGCGCCATCTTGTCACCGTAAATAGCGCCGGGTAAACACTTCATAAATAACATTATGGGACCCTCCTTGACCCGTATACCAAATTTGGGGAACATTGAATAGACCTGCGCCATGTTTTTTTTCACTTTGAATATCAGGATTCATTTTATTTAATTATTGAAATCTTAAAGTTGTGAGTGGCGCCATCTTGTCACCGTAAATAGCGCCGGGGAAACGCTTGATAAATAACATTATGGGTCCCTCCTTGGCCTATATGCAAAATTTGGGGAACATTGAATCGACCTGCGCCATGTCTTTTTCACTTGGAATATTCGGATTAATTTCAATTAATTATAGAAATCTGAAAGTTGTGAGTGGCGCCATCTTGTCACCGTAAATAGCGCCGGGGAAACGCTTCATAAATAACATTATGGGACCCTCCTTGACCCGTATGCAAAATTTGGGGAACATTGAATCGACCTGCGCCATGTCTTTCTCACTTGGAATATCAGGATTCATTTTATTTGATTTTTGAAATCTTAAAGTTGTGAGTGGCGCCATCTTGTCACCGTAAATAGCGCCGGGGAAACGCTTCATAAATAACATTATGGGACCCTCATTGACCCGTATGCAAAATTTGGGGAACATTGAATCGACCTGCGCCATGTCTTTTTCACTTGGAATATCAGGATTCATTTTATATAATTATTGAAATCTTAAAGTTGTGAGTGGCGCCATCTTGTCACCGTAAATAGCGCCGGGGAAACGCTTCATAAATGACATTATGGGTCCCTCCTTGGCCCGTATGCAAACTTTGGGGAACATTGAATTGACCTGCGCCACGTCTATTTCACTTGGAATATCAGGATTCATTTTATTTAATTATTTAAATCTTAAAGTTGTGAGTGGCGCCATCTTGTCACCGTAAATAGCGCCGGGGAAACGCTTCATAAATGACATTATGGGACCCTCCTTGACCCGTATACCAAATTTGGTGAACATTGAATCGACCTGCACTTGTTTTTTCACCCCTTGTTTAAATTATATTTTGGTTTTTATTATTATTATAATTTCCTTTCCAATATTATGGCACAAAATTCAGCTCGGTCATATTTGGAACATAATTTTGGAAATCTGACATGTTGACATAATTTACTACAAATTTAGGAAAAAATTTGAATAATGAACTGTGAATAGTGAATAAGTAACAAAGTTCACACACATAATAAACAATGGCGTTGCAACAGCAAATAACATGAATGAATAAATTCTTAACGGCATATCGACACATTAAGGACATTTAGTGCCATTAAAGTTTGAATTAAAGATTCATAAATGTGGATGAATGATAAGTGTAGAAACAAACAATAAACAGTTTCTTTGCAATAGCAAATAACAAAACAAAAAATCACAAGTTACATGTAAACATCACACTTAATAAACCCCACACATTGTCATCTCTATGTACTTTTATGAATGTTATGAAGTTACTGACATCTGGTTTTGATCTGATTACTAATGAAATGAGATGAGATTGTAATGAAAATGTTGCGTCAAACAAAAATTTATGTAACAGCCATCGTACCATGTAACAAGCATGACAAATATTTTGCACTTATTTCCCTCTTGTCAGGAATGATACTTATCAACTTGATTTAAGTGAAAGGCCAAGCTACTCTAATATTTGTTACAAATAGAGTCTTTGAAGTGTGCCATCAGTAAGAGGAAAGAGGTAGCTGAAATGTTGATATTGTCAAAGGGGTTTGTTCTGGAGATTACATTTGATAAATATTAATGTGATAGCCATCGTGTCATGTGCATGTCACACCCACAAACTATTGTTTTGATTTACCTCTGTGGTTCAGGAATAATAATTATTAATTTGATTCATGTATCATATGAAAGAATATTTTTAAAAAAATGTGTACATGGTTTCACTATAATAATGTCACGGTCATTGCTTTTCACAATTTTTGGTTTTAAATTTGTTTAACCTACCTGGTATATATCAACATAATAATGCCCCTTGATCAATGAAGACATCTTTGTTTCTAGTTAAGAAAATATATTTGCAATTGAACAGCAAATTCAAAATTTTCACCTCTGTCCCAAATATTGATCACATTTATGGAGTATTGGTCATATGATCAGTAAAATAAACATATGAAATACACATGAAAAACTGAGTAACAAACAAGGCCATTCAGATTTATTTTTACTACCTTTATTATATATACATATATAATTGTACAATAGACAGACATTCTACATGTCTCAAATGGGTGAGGGTCCATTTAGGGAAAAATGGTCTCGTTTCAGGGCATTTAGAAGTGGTGTCCTTTTATTCATTGGTCAGATTAATTTGGGAAATGAATCGACTTGTGCTTTTTTATGCAAACAGACAGGATACACATCACCCATCACTAGAAACAGGAAGCAGGAAGTGGCCCATGCAACAGCATATGATGACCCCAAACCTAAATTCATCCAATCAATGATTAACAAATCTTTTAGCCCTTAGAGAGAGAGACTGTTTTAGAACTCCCACTTGTGTGTTTTATAAAACCCAATTACAGTCCAGAATGCAACACATTTTCCCTTCCACTCACATCTATATGGAGGTTATGACAGATCTCAAATGGAAAATGTGACTTGTTTTCCTGTAAAGGGATCAAATTTAAAATATGAATGAATTAAGCATTTGTTGCAAAAAGATAATATCGTGTTTATGGGTTTCCAGACAAAAATGTTGAGATTACAAGTAGGATGAGACATGGATGTTGAGCAACTGAGAAACTTACAAAGTTGCACATCGATGCATGTACTCAATACAACACAAAGAGCAAATAATAACATTTCTCTCCAAAACAAAATAGTTTTATGCTTCGATATTCAAGATTTGATTTCACATTCAAGGCCAAGACATTGTGAGGTTTAGACTGAAAAAATATGGTTCAAATAATTATGAAATGTGTGGGCTGGCAATAAAGAGATCCTATACAGCCAGCCCCCCTCTCTCCTGTAAATAGCTTTATTAGCAAGAATCTTTGTTATCACAGCAATGCTTGATATAACATACAGTATTGTGATTTAAATACTGATAATGAGATTTATCATTTTAACAATTCTCACAGCACTATAAAATTATTTGATTACAAAATGTATTGAAATTTGAAATTTTACCTTACTAATTATTTTTGTTTTTATTGTTTATGCATGTATTTCAGCCTGAGTGACTGTGAACGACTATGGGAGGTCTTGGTATAACATGCTCTAGCTTGCTAGCTCATGGCACATCATTGTATCACAAACTGCTTGTTAATATTTTTATCAACATAACATTTGGCACATTTTGATCAACAATGTTACATTCAAAAACTGGATACCAGGAAAAGTAATGGCAACAACATCCTAAAATTGCATTTGCCAATTCCTTCACAGTGGTCACATATATTTTCAAATGGACATACAAAATAATTTCTGTTCATATGACAATTTTATAATTTTCCAGAATTCTCTTCTTCAAAATAGCTGAATTCCATTTTTTTTCCTCTGAAATACAAATAACACATGAAAGTTCATGTAATCAACCTAAATGTTCTGATAGCTAAAGTTTATGTGACCGTTAATATTTTGAGTTTCACATGGGTGAAGGTGATGTTTCTTTATCTTATTTTTCAAGGTACTAAGATACATCATACTTGATCACAATCCATGATTATGAAGTAACCAGGATAGAAAAAGCTGCGTCGAGACACAGACACACATATACAGTAGTATTCATTTATGTCAAATAGCAACACATTAAGCATTTTATATAAGAGACACAATTGCAGCATATGAAGACTTTTTCTCCAGACTCGGCACGCACTGTGTGCAATCTGGTATTCCCTTGCCCAGCAAGGCATCAGTCTTCATATATCCCCATAAAACCGATTTTGAAGAGGAAATATTTTGTTTCTCATCTAAGATCTTTCAGAATCTTGAGTCTCAATCAAGTACAGATACAATATGATACATCAATTATTCATTATATAAAATGTATTGGATGATTTGTGTAAAAATATACATTTTGCTCTTCATTCAATATTTGTGCTTTGAGGTAAAATTCATTTGTTGAAATCTACCGGTAACAGTGTATATACACATCAATCAAAAGTTATCATTTCACACCAGGTGTTTTTCAACAATTATATACATGTACATAATATCACTATATTATTAAATGTTAAAACTATGTTTAGCCTTACAATGAGTCCCTAGTTTTGTAATCATAATTGATTCCAATCATATATTAGTTATGGTCTAGATTTTGTCAAGGCCATTCCTTGTCATGGTTTTTATATGATCATGATTGAAATTAAATCTATCTTGTTCAATACATTTTCCTTAATTTGGAATATTTAATATTTGGTGACAGCTATCATTAAAACCTCATAACAACCTTGTACTTTCTGAGAGGTTTTTGCCCATAAGCAATATATTCAAAAGTCAGGTAATAGATTTTGGAAAAATGCAACAAACCAGAGGACTTAGCAAAGCACCATTTTCCATGGGCTTTAAAGTTGACAAAATTTGACCTATACCACTTTTTCTTTTGAAGAGAACCTCTAAAATAATACAATGATTATATCTTTAGAGTCAAAACTTTTTTATTTAAAATAATAAAGTAAAAGAGGTTTAAAGATCAAGTTTAAAGAGGTTTAAAGATCATCATTTCTTTTTTGTCAACCACTTATTCTAGAAAATGAAATGAAAAGGGTGGCAGTAAATATACATTCTATGATAGCTTTAAGTCTTCAGTATTTCCTCTCCAATTATTTGAGAATTATGTGTTCACTATGTAATCAATAGAACACGAAATCAAGACTGATTTTTTTTCACCGTTATGTCATATTTACTCTCTATCTATACCTGCTTCAGAAGGATGCTTCTGTGATTAAAATATTCAAAACACTATCAACTTATCTAAATGCAATACTAAGAACATAAAATATTTAAATACATCACAGTTCTCTCAGGTTTATCACAAAGTTTTTCATTGTGGTCAATCATTGTTTTGCAGTATGATATATCTGAAACCACCAAAATAGCCTCTATACTACTGATATAAATATATATTTATATATAACGATCAAATCAAAATAAAAAAATTGTCATACATGCATTTGTTCTACTTATTAATTTATAAAACTTTTCATCTCTGAAATTGATATTTTCACACAAATATCTATATTTCATCCAATATTGTTGTTTTTACCAAAACAAAACACTTTTTAGATAATTCTTCAGCAACTACATAACTACATGTATACTGTTTATCATTACGATATTAGCGTCTATAAAATATCTATCTTTTGTCTCTTTATGAGGCTTGTTAAGAGAAAACATTAATTAATGGTAGTAATAAAACAAAATGATAGAAATATTTGTGTCCATGTCAATTTCAAGAATCTCTGTTTTTGGATTTTTCCAGAATATTTTTTCTACCTGAAATGCACCTAAGCACTCACTATGAGTATATGGCTACAATATTAATAAAAATTAAAAATTAAATATATCACAGATTCCCATTGCATTGTCATTAACAAAAAGTCTCCCTCTCTTTTCTTCCTAATTTAAAAAAATATATTTTAGTTAGTAAACTTTATGTTCTAGCTTTAATTTAAATCAACATTTCATTGAATGGTAATTCATGATTTCATTATCTGAAAAATCTGGGATAATAAGATTATCTTTGTGTCTGGATTTAAAATCTTTATCATCCTAATGCTAAATACTTTAATTACCCAGATATTTTGTACACAATACTGTTTTATGTTGGTCAATGCATGATGTATGGTGTATGTACATTAATACCTTTAGTATTGATGTTATAATTGTTATGTACAGTAACAGATCAACATAGATTCATTGAACAATTTACACAAGCATATATAAGCATTTAAATATACAATATAGTTTCGAAGATAGTTAAGTTTTGTTAACTGTCCGATTTCATGATGCGATTAAAATGTTCTCGGTTGGCCTTGGCTTGAACTTCAAGGTCATGGCGCAGATTTTTACGGAACTCGTCTATTTTGGTGGGAGGTACAATGGAGCTCCCTCTAGTGATGACCCAGGGGTGACACAAGACGTCCTCTGCCTTGTAGCGTTTCTTTTTCTCCACCACTAGGAGGTGTTCTATCAGATCCTTGGCAGCTGCAAATTATATATTGTCATTTTTATATAAATAATACTATAACTGAATCCGTCACCATTTTGAACTAATTATAAAATGGACAAATTTGTATTCAATCAGACTGTGACAATAACCTCCACCTCCTCCCAAAAAAAAAGAAAAGAAAAACACAATGCCTTTTATAATTCATTCTTACTAACATGATTAACATTGATCAACTGTAAGAAATTTAGCTGTAATTGTAATTTATTTAGATTTCAGATCATATAATTCACAGTATAAATGCACCACCACTCACATTTGGATATTTTATCCCAGTATGGACTAAGGAACTCGTATTCTCCAGCCTTGATAAATTCAAACAACTCCGTCTGGTTGCGATCGGGACTGCGGAACGGTGGGAAGCCACACAACAGGATGTATGTTATAACCCCGACAGCCCACATGTCTACCTCCAGACCATAGCCTGCACCAAATATAACATCTCTTCATCATTTACTGACCTTTATAAATGTCTTTAAAATTACTGCATTTAAAATACTCCTTTTCCCCCCTCAAATAATGGAGTTTATGCATAAATAACAGATTGTTTTGTGTTAATTTTATTTACAACATTTCAGTATAATCTCACTGTGTGACCTCATTTTATTATCATCCCACCATATTATCAAATATTAAAAATTTAAATGTATCAACAGTTATTTGAATATGTCTTTCCCGTGTCAGTTATTCATAATTCTTCATCTATTCACATTTGGACCTTACCGATTTCCGAGAGAATTTCTGGTGCCACATAAGTGGGTGTGCCACACACTGTGTAGATGGGCTGCGTCACCTCCATCGCCAGACCAAAATCTGCCAGCTTCAGCGTCACACTGCCATCTTTGTTACGACATACCTGAAATATTTAGCTGACACGTCACAATCAAACCACAATGTTATTGTTTTCTCAGAGCAAAGTGCAGCCTGGGCTAGTAAGACTATGTCCTTTATGGTAAAACCTGTTTCTAATAGGAAATTTGGGTAAAATCTGGTTAACAATTTCCACAAATTTTTTTTATAAAAGCCAATATATCAAAAACAGAAATCTGTAAAGGTTAATTGGGCCTCAGTCACAATCACACACCAGATGGCACTAGTGGGGAGAGAGCCAGACTTTGCAGTCTGGTATTGATTTTTGCAGGAGACATGGCATGGTTCTAAATGTTTGATCACGTCCCAGTGGCAGGCTGCCAAAATGACGCCATATGCTTAAGGGTCACATTTTATCACTCAGAATCTCAAGTATATATTAATCGAGATCAGATTTATGCTTCCTTATTCGTATCGACCATTTTGCTTTGTGCCAATGTGTCTTATTATCAGTACATATATGTTAATCATTTTCTGGTTTTCAGATATGAAATAACATACCACACTGAAGTACTGTATAATGCATTATATAATATAATAAAATTCTCAACATATCTTGTGTGTATATATAAATAAGGCACTTACGAGCAGGTTTTCTGGCTTGAGATCCCTGTGTACCACGTGCCTGCTATGGAGATAGAATAAAGCATTGCCTAGATCGCTGACCATCCCCGACGCATCCTTCTCAGGAAACTTCACACTCGACGTAATGGCATCAAACAAATCTCCTCCCTGAAATGCATATAAAATTACTATAAAAAAAAACTCAGATCTATATCTTACCTGGGCCACAATATAAATCCATATTTGTTGATTATATTTACTTGAATAAATATTTACATTGCAGAAAAATATTTCATTTTGGGAGAGCAATCTTGAATTTCTGTTTCCTGGGCACTGGGTTATTTACTGCAGATTGATGAAGAGAATAAATGAATTTACAAGATGAATGAAAATAACATAGTAAATATTGTAATTCACCTAATTAGCATGACATAATATCATAATGATAAAGCAGAGATGATTGTCTCTGCCTGTCATAACACTATATTGACTAACAGGTGAGATAACATTGAAAACAACTTCTCCCTGGATCACAGTGTGATAACAGTGATAATGACTTCTCCCGAGGTGACAGGTACTCTATCAATCATCCTGTATCTGACTCGCTACCACTTTCACTCCTCAATTACCAAGGCAGATTCAATATATTAAATATAAAAGTAAAACTGGAACTAGCTTTCCCTCTCTCAATTTCTCGATTCTCAATGTCAGCATATATATTAACAAATTACAGAAAATCTCAGAATGATGAGCGGCTTGCTCTCATTTTACGCCAGAGTGCACAGCGCCAGAGTGCACAGCGCCAGAGTGCGCAGCGCCACAGTGCACAGCGCCACAGTGCACAGCGCCACAATGGTGAAGTGCTGTGCCTATTAAACTATAATACTCAATACACTCATACTCAAAGTAACAGTGGTGCATATGAAAATATATTATATAGTTAGTTAGACCCACATAAAATCTTTATGTTTGCGTCACCGTCTCCTGCACCTGTCGTGAGTGGCTGGAAGCTAATGTGGTTTTCTATGCCTATGTCACAATGTGTCTCTGCCCTGCCACGTTCCTGGAAAGGCTGCTACACATTTTTTGTCCGTTTTGTCAGTGGTGCCATAGCACTGTGGCGCTAAGTTAGAGTAAGCCATGTTAGGCTTCTATAAATCTTACCTTTACAAGTTCCATTATAAGGTAGATCTCATCTTTGGTCTCATACTCTTCTATCAGCTTTACAATATTAGGTTGATCACAGATCTTCATAATACCAATCTCATTTTCCAACATGCCCTCCTTGCCTTTCAGCTTTGCTTTGTCTATTATTTTCATGGCATAGTCCTGGTTTGTATTTTGCAATTTACATTGCTTCACAATAGCAAAATTTCCATCGCCAAGAACTTTGCCTGGTTCATACTTAGAAAGCACATGGTCTATGTTTGAAATTTGGCGTTCAAGTTTTGTTTTCACAATGATAGTTTTATTCTTTTTCTTTTCTTTTGGTTTCTTCTCTTTCTTTTCTGGCTCAGCAGCAATATTCTCCTTTTCCCTTTTCTCTTCTAAATTTTCAGGTGTTTTCTGTTCTTTTGGCTTTTTCTGATCTTGTTTTTCAGTTTTGGTTTCAGTTTTGGTTTCAGTTTTGGTTTCAGATTTTTCTTTTTCAATAACTTTTACTTCCTTTTCTTCTGATTTTGGTCTCTTCTCTGGTGATTTTGGCTTTTCTTCCTCTTTGTTTTCTTTATCATCTGACAATGAATCTTTCAGACTCTTTCTCTTGCCTTTTGACTTGTCCTTGGTTTCATCTTCTGACCTGTCAGTAATCTTTGGCTGCTCTTCTTCATCTCTCTCACTTTCAGATTCCATTATAACCTCTTTCGTCTTCCTTCTTGGGCTCTTGTCTGTGGCTCTTGATTTGGCATCACTCTCACTTTCAGGGCGTGGTGTTTTGGACTTACTTCTTACACTCTCTTCAGGTTCTTCTTTTACCACCAAAATGACCTTTGGCTGCTTTTCTCTTTGTTCTCCCAGCTGCTGTTCTTGCTTCATCTGTTCTGCTTCTTGTCTAGCCTTTTCCTCTGCTGCTTTTTTGCGCCTCTCTTTCTCTTTTGCTTTCAACATTTTCTTGAAAGGGTCCTGGACTGGTTTCAGTGGAACCAAACCTCTTTTACGTTTTTCTTCTTCAAGCGCCCTCTTCTCCGCATCCAGCCTCTTCTGCATCCTCCTGTGAGCCTTGTCCCTTTCCTTGTCAGCAGCTCGCTGTCGTTCTCGTTCCAATCGTAAGACAAGGTCCTCTTCTCCGCTGCTGTCATGCGAATCTTGGTTCTTCTTGCTTCGCGTCCTCTGACTGGGTGCGTCTTCCCTGCTATCCACGTCGTCTTTGTTACTAGAATCACTACCAAGTCCACTATCTCGCTTAATATCATCCTTATCATCATTATAAGCATGATGACCTTTATACACTATCTGTGGTCTGTTCTTCCGCCGATTCCTTTCCCACTCTTTCATCAAGTTCTTGGCATATGGATTATCAGGGTACAACTCTTCCAAGATGTCTCCATACACATCATTGCTCAATCCCTCATTCCCGACACCGATGAAAACTTCATCGTCCCGAAAAAAGTGAGAGATGCCCTCCACTCTCTTCCCTTTGACGGTGTAAATTTCCTTCACTTTGTTATTCTTCCATTTTGGTCCAAATGCTTCTGAGATATCCTTTGCCAGCTGGTCAAAGGACTGTACACTCCTCTTGTTGAGTAGGATCTTGATCTGCTTGATCTCAGTGTCATCCGACCGCGAAGAGTCACCCGCTCGCACCACTGTTATAACTTTGGGTTTCATCTGCCCTCCGTCGCCTTGAGCCTGGTGGGATCCCCAGTAACTACCCTGGCCTGCCCGCGAGCCAAACGTACCCCTGGTGCCTCTGTAAGGGTAGGAATGGCGAACAGAGGGCCCAGGCTGGAAGCCTCGACCGTACACGCCTCGCCCAAACTGTGGCACATGAGACTCCTGGTAGAATTCATGGTTGTGAGGCTTGCCTGTAAATATACATAACACTCAATTAACACCTTATTTGGCTTACAGTGAATTCAAATCAAAACATATTTCAGATTTAATCTCATTTCTTTTGATATTGTATTCGTAATCTCACAACCTGAAAATAAACAACTTTTCCAATTAAAATTTGTTGTCTCTATTCTATCACGATGATCACAAATATGCTTATGACAATTTATCCTGGAAATAAAAGGAAAAAGGTATTAAAACAAGTTATTCCTTGGGTACAACAATTACTAAGAATTCGGTCATATTTACCACAGCATGAGAACTGACCAGCAGTGAGATTGCTCCCTGGCCTGTATTATAACAACATAGAGCCCCTACTGCCTCTCTGATACCTGTGCCATCTGCTCTACCCGCCCTCTATCACACAGGGGCACCTTATTCCTCAGATAGAGGTCATATCATTGACCGTTTTTACCTAAATAATGAATGTTCCCAATTAACTTTGCCCATTTTTCATTCCAAAGCAGATTTCTAATGCCAAGATTTCTTGCCCCTTTCTTCTTCATATTTCTTCAACAAATATTTCAATTTAATTAAGTATCAAATTAAAATTGTTCTTGTTACATAATCGTCTTGATTCAAATCTTATATAATAACTTAAAACATCCAGGTTAATAACTTGAGGAAAACCAATTAATGAATAACTCAAAATGTGTTCGTGTCACTAATTGGTCATTCATTTTCACAGTAAGTAATTGTGGAGATATCTTAGATATCTTTATCTATTTTTTCAAAAGTAAATAACGTTAGATGTGGATCAAAGTATCATCCAACCAAGATTATTTAAACAACAACTGGTTCCATGAAGTTTTACGAGGGTGAGTGAGCTCAGTTAACAATGTCTGGCATAAAAAGTCCAAATTTGTTTACCTGCTGTATGCATATAAATGACAAAATTGGTTCCATTATTGTTTCTCCTTTCCACTTGTTATGATATGCCAAATAAATTCATCAAAAAACTAAATTAAACATTTTATTATTTTTTGACATTTGTTCTTGTAACCTTTAATAGAGACCACCATTTGGTTATGTCATTAAGCCTTGTAGGGGATGATTAGTGACTGAGGAATCAGGATCTGATGTCGACTGTGAAGTCTTCAAAGCACATGACACAGGTGTGCTTCTACCAGCCTCCTATTTTACCCATAATGCTCCACATCACAGGATCACATCACACAGATATAAATAGCGGGACAAACCGCGACTGTGCCATTCAAAATAGGGCCTCCGTATTCTCTCTTATATCTAGCCATCCATACTTCTAAAATGTCAACTGGTTTTTTTTTCTATTGATGACCTTTTCAGTGAGGTTTGGTTTCAATCGGGATGGAATGATATAACTGAAGGCTTGGTAATATCTACATGTATGACCT
This sequence comes from Amphiduros pacificus, assembly GCA_949316495.1. Classification (NCBI taxonomy): domain Eukaryota; kingdom Metazoa; phylum Annelida; class Polychaeta; order Phyllodocida; family Hesionidae; genus Amphiduros; species Amphiduros pacificus. Next base: position 49,369,227 of record OX439002.1, on the reverse strand, counting down.
TCTTAACTCATCTCATTTTTAAGATGTTGGTCTGTGACTATAAATGTTTTGGATAGAAAAAAATAAAATAAAATAAAGTTTGTATTTTGAGTGTCACAAATTTTGTATTCAAAACCTGCAAAGTTAGCTAATTTTCAGGTCAACTTGCTGCTTGGGTTTTGATAATGACAGGGCCAAAATTTTTTTTTTCACATAAACATAGGCCAATGGCCTTACAGCGATGCTGATCACTGCTTTTATGTAATGTTTAGGAAAATTTTCTGGAAATGATTGCTTATATCATATTAAGTTTATATCATTTAAATCCTCTTCCAGAGCAGACTTGAGCAGATAATAATTTGGGCCAACCAAAATGCACATTAATGATGGACAGAATGATAAAAAAATTCTCCCCGGTCAATGTAGAAGCCATGCAGCACATACCGGTAGCTAAAAATAGCAGCAAAAGATATCTAAATCTCCATTTTTTTCGCTCGCATTTGTTTTGACTTCAGGGCTGAATATTCAAGGTTTTAACATGATTAAGCTGTAAGTCTATGGAGCATGCATGTATTATCAGTCCATAATGGCTGAGTTTTGACACCATCAGATGGCACTTTCCACAAATGAGAAGTGATTTTTGTGCACAGAGTACGAGGATTTCCTTGGCTAGTTTTTCAAATGTGCGAGCTTGAATTTTTTAAATCAGCACTTGTTTATATTAATCACTGATTCTTCAAAATAAAGTGAAAAGGATGGCCATGATAGTCCATTCAATGAAATCTATTCTCATAAAATGCAACATTTACATTCATTTGAAATGAGCAATTTTTCACCAGAACATATAGAATGTGAATGTGAAATGTTTAAAAAAATGAAGCCATGTTTACATTTACTTTGCCCTCGGAATTAGAAATGCCAACAGTGAAATTATTTATGCTTACATTATTTGCATGATATTTGTGATCAGAGTATTTAGAAGTCATGCTTTTTATACATGCAATCAGAGTTATACAGCTGGGATATTTCTCTGATGTAGTTTCTCTTTTGAAAGTTGATCAGTGTATATCATGTATCATTTGTGTAAAATATCAATGTGTAAACACAACAGGTAAGCATAAGTTATAATGCATGTAATCAGTATTCCCCTGTCACAAAAGAACTATTTCAGAACTGCATCTGCAGTGTGTTCAATATTTGACAAAGTGCAGTGGTATCTCATGATGTATGACTGAAAATTGTTCACAAAATTTAATTTTAAAAGTTGACATAACGCATATGCATCCCTTTGTGCTGATGGTGCTCACCCTGAGCTGAAGGGGCTCGCTTTGCACTGAAGGGACTTGACTGTGCTGAAGGTGCTCACTTTGCACTGAAGGGACTTGCTCTGTGCTGATGGGGCTCGCTTTGCACTGAAGGGACTTGCTCTGTGCTGAAGGGGCTCGCCTTGCACTGAAGGGACTTGCTCTGTGCTGAAGGTGCTCGCTTTGCACTGAAGGGACTTGCTCTGTGCTGAAGGGGCTCGCTTTGCACTGAAGGGACTTGCTCTGTGCTGAAGGGGCTCGCCTTGCACTGAAGGGACTTGCTCTGTGCTGAAGGTGCTTGCTTTGCACTGAATGGACTTGCTCTGTGCTGAAGGTGCTTGCTTTGCACTGAAGGTGCTTGCTTTGCACTGAAGGGACTTGCTCTGTGCTGAAGGTGCTTGCTTTGCACTGAATGGACTTGCTCTGTGCTGAAGGTGCTTGCTTTGCACTGAAGGTGCTTGCTTTGCACTGAAGGGACTTGCTCTGTGCTGAAGGGGCTCGCTTTGCACTGAATGGACTCGCTTTGCACTGATTGTGCTCGCTTTGCACTGATTGTGCTCGCTCTGTCCTTATTGCAACCAAATGTGAACATGATGACACAGTGACTGTTTTGTGCCTGTACAAATTTGACTCAGTCCTCTGTTCCTTTGGGGACCATGGCATTTCCCTGGAATGCCTCCTGAGTTATCCATGCATGCTTGGAGTCCTCACTATGCATGTCTTTGAATTTTCATAATATTTACAGTTTCAATCATATCTCAGAAATAAATCTTTATTTCATTACATTAAAGAAGGTTATCAAGTATTATATCAAACATAAATCTACAAAATGAGATAACTGTAATAATGGGAAATATGCTGACAAAAGTATGAGAGCCAGCAACGTTCTTTCCCTGGAATAGGGCTTGGAGGAAAAACAAATATCTCATGGGTGCAGAAAACTCTCTTGAGGCAGCAAGTATGAGGTAATCCCTGGGGAGTGGATGTGCTCATTAAGCCACGAAGCAGGTGTGCATCTTCAGTACCACTGCCTGTTTCTCTCCAAACTGCAATATCTATAAACCAAATTGATGTCTGTAATGCCCTAAGTACAAACTTAGACTATCTATCATTTAGTCTTTTGCATTACTTCACATTGTTTTAGTCCATTCTTTCTCCAGCATCATAAATTGTGTCTGTCTATCTTGCCCCCAGAACTGTATTATTTACGGTCGCTGTGTAAGTTTAGCCTGATCCCAAACAACACATATTTTTTTACTCGTGGTATAACTACATAACACATAGTATTCTACCCATGACATACATACATAACATATGGTATTATACCCATAGCATTGCTACATAACACATAGCATTTTACCCATGGCATACCTACATAACACATAGTATTCTACCCATGGCATACCTACATAACACATAGCATTATACCCATGGCACACCTACATATCACATTGCATTATACCCATGGCACACCTACATAACACATTGCATTATACCCATGGCACACCTACATAACACATTGCATTATACCCATGGTACACCTACATAACACACAGCATTTTACCCATGGCACACCTACATAACACATACCATTTTACCACAGCAGACCTACATGTACATAACATATAGATTTATGCCCATGGCATATCTAGATAAGCCATAGTATCATACCCATAGCATGTTCAGATAAGTTTGAGTTATCTGTGCATGTCACGCTTGACTTGCTACAACGAGCACAGTGTTATGTCTTTATAATAAGCTGGGCTTGCCCCAAACCCTATCATATCCATGGTTCAAACCCATAATGATGGCCTCACTCAGAAAGATGTAATTGTTCTATCCATGGAATAAGCTTGGCAACAAGACGCCATAACATTGGCATCCACGGGATGGAGCATAATCTACTTAAGATGATAAAACAATCAATTTACTGCAGGCCCTAGAAGGGAAGAATAAAAATATGTTTTATTATTCATGCCTTGGCCCACCAATCATTAAATTTGTTGGGAATAGCAATCCCTTGCTTCATTATTACATGTAGAAACAATTTTTTCCCTGTTTGTAGTTTCGAAACTCATTTTACTATTTGTCACAATGTGTCATTTAAGATATGTATGTGCTTGTAATGGCAGCATTGTTGTCTAACTTTTCATATTTGATTGATGTCTGCATTGTATTACCTATCAGGTAGTGAGTGACACACCTTATCTTCCATTGTAAACTGAATGTCTGCATGTGTTATTTATGAGATAATAAACTATCCTACCTAACCTAATGGATTGCATTTCTACACTGCATAATATATGAGATAATAACACCATCCTCCCTTCCCTAATGGATATCATATCTGCATTGCGGTATTTATGAGATAATAACATCATCCTCCCTTCCCTAATGGATACTTTATCTGCATTGTGGTATTCGTGAGATAATAACATAATCCTTGCTTCCCTAGTGCACTGTGGTATTTATGAGATAATAACATCATTCTCCCTTCCCTAATGGATATCATATCTGCATCGTGGTATCTGCATTGTGGTATTTATGAGATAATAACACCATCCTCCCTTCCCTAATGGATATCATATCTGCATCGTGGTATTTATGAGATAATAACATCATCCTCCCTTCCCTAATGGATATCATATCTGCAATGCGGTATTTATGAGATAATAACATCATCCTCCCTTCCCTAGTGGATATCATATCTGCATTGCCAGTTATATGAGATAATAACACCATCCTCCCTTCCCTAATGGATATCATATCTGCATTGCCAGTTATATGAGATAATAACATCATCCTCCCTTCCCTAATGGAAATCATATCTGCAATGCGGTATTTATGAGATAATAACATCATCCTCCCTTCCCTAGTGGATATCATATCTGCATTGCCAGTTATATGAGATAATAACACCATCCTCCCTTCCCTAATGGATATCATATCTGCATTGCCAGTTATATGAGATAATAACATCATCCTCCCTTCCCTAATGGATATCATATCTGCATTGTGGTATTTATGAGATAATAACATCATCCTCCCTTCCCTAATGGATATCATATCTGCATTGTGGTATTTATGAGATAATAACATCATCCTCCCTTCCCTAGTGGATATCATATCTGCATTGTGGTATTTATGAGATAATAACATCATCCTCCCTTCCCTAATGGATATCATATCTGCATTGTGGTATTTATGAGATAATAACATCATCCTCCCTTCCCTAGTGGATATCATATCTGAGTTATATGAGATAATAACACCATCCTCCCTTCCCTAATGGATATCATATCTGCATTGCCAGTTATATGAGATAATAACATCATCCTCCCTTCCCTAGTGGATATCATATCTGCATTGTGGTATTTATGAGATAATAACATCATCCTCCCTTCCCCAGTGGATATCATATCTGCATTGTGGTATTTATGAGATAATAACATCATCCTCCCTTCCCTAATGGATATCATATCTGCATTGTGGTATTTATGAGATAATAACATCATCCTCCCTTCCCTAGTGGATATCATATCTGAGTTATATGAGATAATAACACCATCCTCCCTTCCCTAATGGATATCATATCTGCATTGCCAGTTATATGAGATAATAACATCATCCTCCCTTCCCTAGTGGATATCATATCTGCATTGTGGTATTTATGAGATAATAACATCATCCTCCCTTCCCTAATGGATATCATATCTGCATTGTGGTATTTATGAGATAATAACATCATCCTCCCTTCCCTAGTGGATATCATATCTGAGTTATATGAGATAATAACACCAGCCTACCTTCCCTAATGGATATCATATCTGCATTGTGGTATTTATGAGATAATAACATCATCCTCCCTTCCCTAATGGATACCTTATCTGCATTGTGGTATTTATGAGATAATAACATCATCCTCCCTTCCCTAATGGATATCATATCTGCATTGTGGTATTTATGAGATAATAACATCATCCTCCCTTTCCTAATGGATATCATATCTGCATTGTGGTATTTATGAGATAATAACATCATCCTCCCTTCCCTAATGGATATCATATCTGCATTGTGGTATTTATGAGATAATAAAATCATCTCCCCTTCCGTAGTGGATATCATATCTGCATTGTGGTATTTATGAGATAATAACATCATCCTCCCTTTCCTAATGGATATCATATCTGCATTGTGGTATTTATGAGATAATAACATCATCCTCCCTTCCCTAATGGATATCATATCTGCATTGTGGTATTTATGAGATATTAACATCATCCTCCCTTCCCTAATGGATATCATATCTGCATTGTGGTATTTATGAGATAATAACATCATCCTCCCTTTCCTAATGGATATCATATCTGCATTGTGGTATTTATGAGATAATAACATCATCCTCCCTTCCCTAATGGATATCATATCTGTATCGTGGTATTTATGAGATAATAACACCATCCTACCTTCCCTAATGGATATCATATCTGCATTGCCAGTTATATGAGATAATAACATCATCCTACCTTCCCTAATGGACTGTATGTACATCTTGTACCTCCTGTACATGTTTATGGTGCATCCTGGATTTCCACGACATTCACAATTTCGGTGCTTGGTGAATATATGTATTGACACTTTCATTGCATTACGTCTGTTTGGATGTTTTCCCATGCCATAAAGTTGTGGCCATGAATGAATGACAAATATCAGGGAGCAAATCTCCAAGATTGAGCATCAGGTATTTTCTAGTTCATTTTCCTTGAAAAGTATTTCTATTGGAAATTGTTAAAGCTTCAGGCATTTTAACTTCACAGACTACAGGTACGTTCTTATATGTGCTGGTTCTCAATTAAGGCAGCACCCCAGCATGGGGTAGCCTAACCAGATAAGTGATATCCTACTCCTGTAATGATCTGAATGGCCTTATATAAGATGACTTAATGCTTGTCATTCCATTTAATTATTCCATTGTAATACTGACACTTCTCCTCTGTCTGAGCCACACTCCAGGCATAAACAGCCGTCATCCTAGACAGGCGTAGACTGGGCACCATAGGGTGATGTCAAGTGGCAAGATGGGCTGGTAATTAATGAATATTATCCTTTATAGTGATAAAGTTTATACAATTAATATATCATGCAGATAACACAGTCAAAATGACAGAGTTGCGAGGCATGGCTGTCACCTCAGTCTCCTTGTGATGTAAAGTTATTAATATATAACATGATACGTAGGTGATAATGAATGTTGGAAAGGTTTCAAAGAATTTCCTCTTGATATTAGCACTTTGGCATGGCTACTGTTCATAAATGTACTGTGAGCCACTCAGTGCATAATGCTTTACTATATACCACGGTTCAGGTTCTCAATATGCACTTGTTAATTACCATATATACTTCCTGGATATATTCAAATATCTCTGTTTGAATATCCACAAACTGTCCAGTATAAACACTTAGCTCTTCTTCTGTTTTGCAGACTCGGAGTCCACCTTTGCCATAAAGGTGATGCAATAGTTACAAATCTGTTTCCTGCACAATATTTCTCTTTTACAATCAAACTGGTGCAGGTGATGTATGCGTTGGCAGGCAAGGATTGCAGGTCCAATGTTGGATTCGCATCGGCACTGGTACTGGTAGAAAGCGGATAGAGCTGTGCTGTCCTGATGGATGTGTTGTGTTTTCTGAGCGTCTCACAATCTGCTTTCACTCGTTATTAGTGGTGAGGGTAAGGCCGGGGAGTACCAAGCCTTAATGCCATATGGTGGGGAGTGTCACCATCTGAAGCACCCCGCTATTAATGACCCACCTTTTCTAAATGTCAAAGCTACAAACCACTGCTGTTAATCATGTATATTGAAGAAGTCTTTGAGCTCGCAACACCCGAGCCCTTCACGGTGAAAAACCATTTGTGGCGGATAATATTTCAGCGTGCTACATATGGTGCTTGTCCTGCCTTCGTTTCGGAGTCACAGACAAAAAGTGTGGATCTTCTTCTACTTTCCGCTGTCAAGTCATGCAAGAGAGCAATAGGGTTTGTATAATTTGCTGAGGCTCCTGGTTCCCGGAGTTCTATATCTGTGTGGTAGCTAAGACGATCCAGACCAGAATAAAAGGAAGTGACACGCTCATGGGACAACCTTTCTCTTCCCTAACATGTCCAAAGTAACGCAAATAAAAGTTGTCTCCCGAGATGAAAAGACAGATGAGCAATGCATAGATATTGTCCTCTGTTAGTGAGTGACTGATTAGCCAGAGATGTGGAGGGGAGATGCGGAGGCTGCAGTGATGGGGAGGATGAGAGATGCAGGTGACGGTGCAGCCCCCTGGAGGCAGCAACAAGGCCCCTTGTGTCATTGATTGGCATTTGCCACTAGTGAACTCTTCCCACTACATATAACACAATATTAACCCTTGACAGATCATACGTAAAGCCACTTATAGACTCATCAGGTCTCAATATTAATTCTTGAAATATGTACATTGTAATGCAAAAATGCTTTTTATGCATTATGTTATGCAATATCAATCTCAGATATATGTAATGCAATTACAAAACTTATGAAACATCATGTAATGCAATATTAACCCTTGATAGATCATATATTGTGCAATTACGAAGCTAATCAAACATCATGTAATGCAATATTAACCCTTGATAGATCATATGTACAATGTAATTCAACAATACTGCTTTTCAACCATCAGACAATGCAATATTAACCCTTGATAGATCATATGTAATTCAACAATACTGCTTTTCAACCATCAGACAATGCAATATTAACCCTTGATAGATCACATGTAATTCAACAATACTGCTTTTCAAGCATCGGGTAATGCAATATTAACCCTTGATCAATCATATGTAATGCAGTAATGCTGCTTATCAATGAGGAACAAAAACTACTCCAGGACAGATAATTCCACATAATATACATTATCCTTGTCAGGCCATATGTTTCACATGATTAACTCTTGCCTTTATATTAATGCCACAATAACCTTGACCACTCCAATATGCAATGCATATTATATGAAACTAAAAAAGTCATATAAAATGAAATATTTATGAAAGACAACAAAGCCTAAAATTGTAAGAAAAGCTATTTTCCCACAGAAGTGAAAAATACATGATGTGAATACAAACATTACGGAAAGAGGAAAAAAAGCAGAATGCTGTTAATGGCATTGGAGTGAGGCGATGCTCACTGCTATGTCCCATGCCACAACAAGGGCCTAGGAACCCGAGGCACGGACGCCTGCCTCATTATCATGATTGCCTTGGTCACCAAGCCTGCATATATGGCAGACCACTAACTGGTATGAATTGCCTGTTCACCCCTAAAAAACACCCCCACAGTCCTGCCAAGCCAAACTACATCTGTATGGAATGATCAAATATTTACCAGTCTGCATATGTCATTCCCTCCTGAGACATTGCCTCAAGCTCACACAAACCTTTTTCTTTTTTTTTTTCTTTTTTTTTTCTCTTCATTTTCTCTTAGTTCCTGTGTTGGTCTAACGACCATCTACAAATAAAAGCCTCAACCATTCAGTTGATTAGAGTCAGAAATTGCTAACCTAAAACAATCGTTATTGTCTCCAATCTTATTCTTCGCTCATATAAATTAACTGATATCTGTGTCTTTGTGATATATCTATTTGAATGCAATATGTGGGCAGCTGGCTGGCTGAGGTGGTTGTATTAGTATGTGTGGCTTATCAGTTGTGAGAGGCCTGAGCTTAACATTGGGCTGCCGGTCCCATCCAACACTTATATGACGCCAATCACCCGCTATACACACCCAATCTTCTCTCCAAACGGAAATCAAATTTCTCCACCAACTTATCCAAGCCTCATCAGGATTTTTTTTTTAACTTCCATCTTTCTCTGCTGAACTACCAATCTGTCATTACTGGGAAATGGGAAGCCAACAGTTGGCTTCATTTTGACTGTCTGGATTGCTGCGTATAACCACATCATAGAGAGAACGATAAACGCTAAATCATATGTAAGCTTCAAAAGGCATCGATACAAATCTGCTGCTATCATTTAGAATAGCTTTAAAAAATCTATTTGTCAAGTGAGATGTTCTGAAGCTTATCTGTTCTGAAACAACAGTGTGTGGCTTTGATCTGTTTTATCTTAATGTAATCTTTTTATAATGATTTCCAACTGACTGAGGTTTCCGATAGGATAGAGATAGATTTAAACATTCATGCATGGTTTCTGTAGTTTCAAAGCATACATAGTCCTCTGGATCGATATGTTATAGATCTATAATTGTAAAAGGCCCATGCCTTTATACCCCAAAATAGAGCTGTTGATTTGATGAGAATAAATTTATCTGTACAGGAAATGTGTAGGATGCATGTTATAATCTAAATCTTCCTCCTCCAATTCAATCTTGTCACCTGTCAGTCCTTAAATCTTATCACATAAGATCAGCTGTCCTTCCCTAATAACCAGAACTTAATACTTCGATCTCATAACATATATTCATCTTTCAATTCTATGCAACAATCCCCAGATCCTTTAATATAAAAACATTATATTACCTGTCACACCACCCCTTGTTCCTTTAATCTCATCACATAGATCACCTGTCAATTTCTATGTAACCACCCCTTGTTCCTTTAATCTCATCACATAGATCACCTGTTAATTTCTATGTAACCACCCCTTGTTCCTTTAATCTCATCATATTGATCACCTGTTAATTTCTGTGTAACCACCCCTTGTTCCTTTAATCTCATCACATAGATCGCCTGTCAATTTCTATGTAACCACCCCTTGTTCCTTTAATCTCATCACATAGATCACCTGTCAATTTCTATGTAACCACCCCATGTTCCTTTAATCTCATCATATAGATCACCTGTCAATTTCTATGTAACCACCCCATGTTCCATTAATCTCATCACAAAGATCACCTGTTAATTTCTGTGTAACCACCCCTTGTTCCTTTAATCTCATCATATAGATCACCTGTCAATTTCTATGTAACCACCCCTCGTTCCATTAATCCCATATCATGGATCACCTGTCAATTTCTATGTAACCACCCCATGTTCCTTTAATCTCATCACATAGGTCACCTGTCTATTTTTTATGTAACCACCCCTGGATTCTTTCAATCTCCTCTCTTAAGATAATCTTCATTAACAAGCTCTCAAACTTTCAATCTCACCACATGAGATCAGCTGTCATTTGAGTGCCCTGAATCCTTTAATCTGCTCTCATTAGATCAACGAACACGGCACATCCAATATTACCTGATTAAGTACAATTAACTTTGCTGATCTGTCTCAAGAAAAAGTGAAGCTTGTTCCCACTGAGGCTGGGTCCTGCATCCCTGATCAAAGCAGAGTAAATTTATGGACATGCACCAACGTTTCAAACCAGCTGCTTCTTAACAACAGTGGGAATTAGTTGAATATCAACAGAGCTGTTCAATAATGTAGAACATTAAGAAAATGATAGGTATCATATTCTACAGGGACAACTGCACACTGAGAAAAGAAAGAGATCCTTGTTTTACCCAGTCATTGTGTGTGTGTGTGTATGTGTGTGTGTGTGTGTTATCTCACTGTATAACTTCTAATTACTTTCAATCCTGATTATTAACCTGTGACATTTTGTGGTCAGTGGCATGCCCTTCCCTGTCAAACTTGAGAGCAACATTAAAAGGAAACAAAGCAACAGCACTCCTCCTGTAGCTTCAATTAAAATTTAATCTTATTGCTATTTAAATATTTAAATATAAGAAAAACCTCATGAGAACTCCGATTCAATAAATGATAAATGTCAGTCATGGAGTGGCTCACTGGTGGCTGTGATAAACTTTCGAGTAAGATATATTCTGAGGAAAATCTTAAAGGGACTCATCAGAACTGATTATTGTGGCACCTGCATTATGATCACTTTATCATTTTATGTTCCATATTCTTTCATGGCCAATCAGAAAATTCACAATTATGTCAATGTCCAAAAAAGGTCAACCTATTAATGATATCAAACTCATAATAACTGGTATTAGAGGGTCAGATGCTTAAATCTACCAGGGCTTGTGGGTTAAATCTACCAGGGTCAGAAAGGAAAATGTATCAGGGTCAGAGGGAGAAATCTACCAGGGTCAAAGGGTTAAATCTACCAGGGTTAGAAGGTTAAATATATCACGGTAAGAGTGTTAAATTTACCAGAAGGTTAATTATACCAGGGTCTGAGGGATAAATATTAATAAAACTATTGGGTTTGATGGTCAAAATGGATTTGACCATCTTGACCAAAGTGAGCAACTGTGGTCATATTATTTTTCAAAATATATTTTTTATCTGCCAATGTCTGAAAGATGGTGCCGCCAGTACCAGAAGGTTAAATTTGCCAAGGTGGGCAAGAAGGTTTTGTGCTCCCTCCTGCCTGACAGTGTGTGCCAAGAAGTGTGTACAGCATGGTGTCTCATTTCATTACTGTTTGAGATTCCTGGAAGCTGCCGCACTGTTCCGAAGAAGATGAGTGCATCATGCAATAGCCGTGTCCTTTGCTCCTAATACTCTCTCATCAGCTCCCAGATATGAACAAATACAAGCCTCCTCTGCGATCAATAGCCCCGCAATGACACGCAATTCACAGCATACTATACACTTACTCGCATCCTTCCATTATGAGGAAATGAGACAATCAGGAAAACTGTGATATTTTCCAGTCAAACCAGACAACATATCGTGGATCAGAAATTCTATAGACAGTGCGTGAAATAGATATGATGCCACATTAATTGAACATTAATTTGGTGAGGACTTTGATAACACCACAATATTTTTTTAATCAATCTCAGACAGTTACTTGGTATCGAAGGCTGCAGAAATATAACTCTGCCTATATTTTAATGTCATAAAGATCCATACCGGTAGAGGTTCTTTGAAATAAGTAGTGCATTGAGTCCTGGTGGCAGGCTTCATACTTACTTGAAAAGGCTGTCTCATAAGATAGAATAGGGCAGCATCATCTAATAGAGTAGGACTGCCTCATCTGATAGAGTAGGGCTGCCTTGTCTGATAGAGCAGGGATGCCTCGTTTGATAGAGTAGGGCTGCCTCATTTGATGGAACAGGGCTGCCTCATCTGATAGAGCAGGGCTGCCTCATCTGATAGAGTAGGGCTGCCTCGTCTGATAGAGCAGGGCTGCCTCGTCTGATAGAGTAGGGCTGCCTCGTTTGATAGAGTAGGGCTGCCTCATTTGATGGAACAGGGCTGCCTCGTCTGATAGAGCAGGGATGCCTTGTCTGATAGAGCAGGGCTGCCTCATCTGATAGAGCAGGGATGCCTTGTCTGATAGAGCAGGGCTGCCTCGTCTGATAGAGCAGGGATGCCTTGTCTGATAGAGCAGGGCTGTCTTGTCTGATAGAGCAGGGCTGCCTCATCTGATAGAGCAGTGCTGCCTCATCTGATAGAGCAGGGCTGTCTCGTCTGATAGAGCAGGGCTGCCTCATCTGATAGAGCAGGGATGCTTTGTCTGATAGAGCAGGGATGCCTCGTTTGATAGAGTAGGGCTGCCTCATTTGATGGAACAGGGCTGCCTCATCTGATAGAGCAGGGCTGCCTCATCTGATAGAGTAGGGCTGCGTCGTCTGATAGAGCAGGGCTGCCTCGTCTGATAGAGTAGGGCTGCCTCGTTTGATAGAGTAGGGCTGCCTCATTTGATGGAACAGGGCTGCCTCGTCTGATAGAGCAGGGATGCCTTGTCTGATAGAGCAGGGCTGCCTCATCTGATAGAGCAGGGATGCCTTGTCTGATAGAGCAGGGCTGCCTCGTCTGATAGAGCAGGGATGCTTTGTCTGATAGAGCAGGGCTGCCTCGTCTGATAGAGCAGGGATGCCTTGTCTGATAGAGCAGGGCTGTCTTGTCTGATAGAGCAGGGCTGCCTCATCTGATAGAGCAGTGCTGCCTCATCTGATAGAGCAGGGCTGTCTCGTCTGATAGAGCAGGGATGCCTTGTCTGATAGAGCAGGGCTGCCTCATCTGATAGAGCAGGGATGCCTCATCTGATAGAGCAGGGATGCCTCGTCTGATAGAGCAGGGCTGCCTTGTCTGATAGAGCAGGGCTGCCTCATCTGATAGAGCAGAGCTGTCTCATAAGATAGAGCAAAGCTGCATTTTATAGAGCAAGGCTGCCTCATTTGATATAGCAAGGCTGCCTCATCTGATATAGCAAGGCTAAAGAAAATCTCAGCATTCAAACTAACCCTGATATGTGTGATGTGAGAATCAAACATAGGCTTGATATAGATTTCAAGGACAACTTTCCAGACTGGACGTCTCTCTTTCATCTGCCTTAACGTACAGCTGAGGTTTCTGTACTTCCTCTTCCCAGACACACTGCACTAATAACAATATCACCAAGGTCAATGAAATTTTACTATAGAATCACACATTTTCACATTAGGAATTGTATTGGCTAGGCCAAAATATCTGGGCACAGCAGGCTGTTCGAGTGAAAAGAAACTGTGAATTTGAGCTAATAATCAAATAACTTGGCCCAAGGCAAAAAGTACTGTCAAAAGAAGATGAGACCAATCAGGGAGATCTGATATGTTATTTTCTTTGAACAGAGGGTCTCCACAGGAACCATTTGATATCACTGTGACTTGTCACGTAGAGGTCGTCCTGTCTGATGTATATATTGAAGGTCTGCAGACCACGGAATGACTTTTATTTCTAATGAACAAAACATCAACCTGCCAATTTATCTTAAGTGTGTGATTCTAGCTAAACATGAAAAAAATATTATTAATTAATACATAAAATCCATGAACCAAAACTTGTCTTCATCTTTCTGCTAATTGGTTCATCCCATTCTTTGAAGGCATTTTAATAGCTTTTCTGTGTTCGTACGTCTCAGACTTCACGTTTCATCCTACACTTAAACCAGGAGTACAACAAAATGCGTTAATAAACCTTAGTGACTCTACGTATTTGTCAAAATGTACAAAAATTACCTTACCTCATTTTGACTAAGGTGTCAAATATGCCTCACTGAAGTCAAATTTGAGCCTGAATTAAACAAATCCTTCCACAAGGATATAAAATAATATTTCCAATGATTTGCAATGAATCACAAAGTCAGCTTATTACGCCTCAGAAAGAATATAAAGTGAAGGATGGAAACAATCCATTAATAATAGAATCCGCAATTATTGGGATCTTCCTATCCTATATCAGCCCCTATCCACGTAGGAGATAATAAATATAGGGATTAACAGATATCATCCACAATAATCCTGCTTATCTTCTAATTCACAGAATAGGCATGCAGTAATCTTCCCAAAACATATTTTGCAGAACTCTAAATCATCAACGGCAGAATCCTAGTATTCTTTTAAGTGTGAGAATCATAAACTGGTATATAATCATTCAGTAACGTGTTGAGGTCAATTGTTACCATGGCAACTAATGAGCATTATTTACTTTCTTATCAATAATATGGACTTTCTTTACATTAGGAATGCATGTGAAGAGGAGAGTTTCTCTGGGGATTTACATGGAATATTACGGTAATTACACATTATTCCATTCATAGTTTTCCATTGATAGAAATGTGACTAAATCTTTTCTATTTTATTTGAAGTACTGCAACATGACATAAAATAACTGATAATAAATGCATTTCTTGCTTTTTTTTCATAAGAAAAAAATCTATTTCTCTTTACTTATTTATAGAACCCTGATGTTGGAGTAAAAAAAAATTATACACGCAGACACAGAGTAAGTAATTGGCCAGAGTAAGAATGAAAGTCCAGTTACCTCACAGAAAAGGAATACTACAAATGAAAGTTCCTCATTGCCTCATCTCACAAGAGCAAACACTTATCACTTTATTAAACTTCTGCTGTTAAAAATTATGTTATCACAGTAGATTTTTTTTATAGAAAGTATTGAAATCATTTTTACATGTAAATGATCTCAATATTCTTTGTTATTTTTCATTTGCAGATCTTTATTTCAAAATGTTTCTTTTTATAGAAGCCTTGTTTCTATAAAGTCAGGAAATTCAAATATGACACCAAAATTAGACTGCCACACAAAATGATGACATTTAACACATTGGATGTGTCAAGAAACAGGGTCCCATATTTCTGTGAATGTATATCTCGATATTTTATAAATAAATACTTCTGAAAGATCACAATAGGCAAAGTATAAAACAGATTCATATCATATAATCCTGTCCACTTAAAACCTGTCAAAATTGGAAAATATCCCCGAGGACTAACTAAGTAGGTTCATGACCTATAATGAATCTGTTCTATTGTTGTCTAATGACCTCATATCTGTAATTCACCCTCATTATCCCCTCTCCACATAAACAAACACTCTCAACTATTATATCTATACAAGATACAAAAAATAGTGATTCCTCCCTCTAAAGAACAAGTAAAAATTAATTAAACCAGAATACTGTGCAACTTTTGTATACTTTCAGCTTATGTAAACATTAGTGTTTTGAAGAAGAATGGTGGTTTAATTCTTAGCTAGACTTTCTCACAGTGGGCTAATACTAACACAGAGAGGCCCTGTACAAGAATCAACATGTCTGCCCGCAAAATTTCCCTTTTCAAAGTTTAAATCCATACAAACATGGTGCCGGGAGCAAACAGTGGGGTCAGAAGATCAATTTAACTATTGAAACATGTAGCAATAGGGATAACATTCTGTACTTCGATTCAAAAGATCTCCAAATAGAGTATGAAAACAAACACAAGAGATTACTCAAGAGAGAGATTCAAAGACACTTGTGAATGGTAATATAGCTGAATTCTCCTTGCAGACCGTGCCATATCTTAGATACTAAACTGTGGTCACAATCTATCAAATCTTCTATGGATCATTCAAGTCTTTTCTATATCTGTCATTCAGCAGTAAGCCTCACAACAGCACATGCTTTGCCTTTCTATTCAGAAAGAGGTAAAAGTCTCCTTCTGTTCTCACAGTGACTCAGACCACTCCCTTCCCATCAAGCTACAATCATGACTTTGTACATTGGAATTTAATGCTTACAACAACAATGTTAATAAACACATGTTTAAAATCCTCAATCTGTCATTTCATGTGATTTATTGAGATGAATAGCTAAGCTTACCAGCTCTATGCAATTACCCAACTTGACCTTCCCTTTTCAAAAAATATAAAGCATAGCGATTTACCAATAACTGAATAGAAATATTGGTTATGTTTGTCCTCTATTACTTATCAATTTCAGACAAATCAATTAATTTTGTATATATGATAACAAAATCTGATAGGGAAAAATAGCAACAAATCATTTAATTTTCTATATATCCAGTCGATTAGTATTTTATCACAGGATCTGTGATTGGGTGTATTGTCATATCAAGGACCTGCAACATGACAATTCAGTGAGACAGCTCTATATTTGCTCCAATTAAGTCTTGTCATGAAATGACTGAAATAATGTTAAGAATGATGTAAAATCCCCCCCCCCAAAAAAAAACCACAAAACAAACTCATCACAAGAATTTACCAAGGCTAATATCTTGGGGACTAATTAAAATATAACACTTGAATCAGAAAAAAAGTGCAATCAATGTAAAATGGGGAAGGAATCTTATAATTTGCAGAAATATTTCCTACAAGACTGAGACTGACTATACATGTGATCATTATGGAGAAAAAAATAATTGCATATGCAATACACAAAAGGTACTGACACCTTCACAATAACAAGCCTGAAATATAATGCGGTAATGTGATCTATAATTCACACCAGGGGGCGCATGCAATTAGATAAAATCTTGCCTTTCGCTAACCATGATGCATCAGCCCTGTATACACTTACTGTCTCGTCCCCAGATATATTTGCGATATATTCCCGGTGGGTCGGGTCCGATGTTGATGACCTTGACCTTTGGTTTCTGGGTATTCTCTGGGTAGTAGTAACCGCTGAGTAAGCTTCCATAGCTATGCCTGGCGCTGGATTTTTTATGGTGGTGTCCTATGTTATATCTGTACATCCTGGTATTTTCCAATACTGGCACTTGCAGTTAATGCAATGATTTTATATAAAAAAAACTAGTCAATAACTACAGCTCGTCGTCCACGTGTGATTCAAGTGAATATTGTTTGGAATTAATGCTTTCATGAAATACATTCTGAAAATTTTATCACAAAATCCTTTTTAATACTGCTCTATATATCTTGTTGTATATATCTTGAACATCCATAATATTCACTTGTGTCATCATTAGACACATATGTAGTGACTTCACCTTTTATGTGTCTTCAAAACAAAACTCCATTTTGAAATTGAGAGATTTAAAAAAACATAATGTAAATATCTATCAAAGAGAACATGTACATGTTCAATATGTTCAAGTTTCAAAAGTGGCAATTTAAAAACATATTTTCTTCATAATCACAATATCTTGAAAGCAGGCAAAAGTTTAAATCTTTCTAATCCACACTTGGAGATTTTCATAAAAGCATGTGTCTTTAACCTTCACGTCAGGGCTGATGTCACATGTAAACATATCCTTGGTAAACATGTCCTGTGCAATGTGTGGACATCACAACATGTGACATCACCAATCCTGTGACATTACAAATCTTGGTGGCACTTATCACGCCCCATGACACTGCTTACTATCAACGAATCCTCGTGATTCGGTAGTTCCATAGTTACGTGGCTACTTCCGTGCGAGTTAAGGCCACTCTCAGAGCACTGTGTAGACATCACTGCAACTTGTTTCTCATGCATAATTCATGAGCATTGGAGCTTCATAGCTATCTCAAGCTTCAATCTCATGTCTTGCTCGAAGTAATTTTCCTGGCCGCTCGGAAAAAAGCCAAATGCCACATACTTTTTCCAGCACACAAAAGTTCTGTAGATAATCAACACGTCAACACCGAAACATTCCTCAGCTACTTGTTAATTTCAGCTTACCGAAAGCAGTCTTTGCAACTTTCAGAATTAGCTTGCTTTCGCTTCAGTGCAAAATATATATGACTGTGTTCTTAAGGTCTTACTCTAAACCACCAAAATATTCTAACCCGAAGGATTTGGGTTGGCAAATATAATTCAGATTACTGTCATATATCAATAGTATCCAATTTTATCGTCATTAATATTTATATGTTCAGACATTGTTGTTATTTCTGACAAGGCTTGAAAGGTCCGTAAAGCTATCAGTGATCCCAGCGAAAGTGTCAATATCAACCAAATATCAAGTCAAGTGTATAAATGCTTTTCTTCTGCAGTTCTGAGCCTTCAAGTGAAACACAAACATTACATACGTCTTGTGAAAGCTATACAATGCTAAAGTTATCGGGAGCTGCGTTGGGTCACTTCGGCCAATTTGTCTTTATGTTTAACTCATTCTGCATATTCTTGCTTAATATCTATGGTATGACAAATATTGCCTCACATATATTAGAAACATGCTGAGTTTAACAAGACAGTTTGAACATATAACCTATTTGCCTTTGTAAATTGACATGCTGGTTCCTTTGTGCCCCCTCACACCCTATCTAATCAATCTTTATATGAATGTTTGCTGCAAGTCTTAAACGAAACCTGAAATGACAGTTATATTGTGGGACATTTGGTTATGTTATTCATTACAGATCCACTTATAAGCAAAAATCAAATTGGCCAATAGTATTTTGAATAGGGTGGTGTTGAAAATATCCTGATATTTCATATAGCAAATAAAAGAAAATCTATTTGCCCACTTGAAACAAGTACAATATGAAATGTCTTGGTGAAATGTTCAATTCCAACTGTGTATATCCCCACCAAAAGTCTCTTAACGCTCTGACATTAACGTAATACTGGATACTTCAATATGGGATTAGGCACAACTCTGAGAGGAATATTTTTAACTAAAAACACATCACGAATGCATGCAACAATAATTTTGAGAAAAAAAAGAGAAACCTCCATTGCAATTCTGGTAATTGAAAAATGCCTATTAAAAAATTCTGATTTTCCACATGATTCTCATTTCACTTCCCTGTACATTTCATTTTCTCATAATGATAAGTACCATGTACTTGGGGAATGTTATTTTCTATTGTGATCAAGATAGTTTATATTTGCACTCACCCAACCCTGTTTTTTCCAACATATTTATTTGTTTACCATGCCACATAAAGCTTATTAAATTTAAAAAAAATATATTTCAATAAACTCTTATTGTACAAAACATAGGTTGGAGGCCTTAGAGCTGTGCTGACCATTTCTATGTTGTCATTTCGGTGAAAATTTCCTGGGAAAATTCCTGGAAATGCCAATTTTAATTATTCACCCAGCTTTACAGGTTGAGAACAGACAATGTGGCAAAAGTAATTAAGAGAACTATTCACATTATGGCTGCCCAGCTCCATCATCCCAGATTGTTTTGCAACAGAAGTCTTAAATTGAGGCTATATTTAGATGGACAGAATGAGGCACTGGAGGTTCCAGGTCTCTATGTTTGTGAAAGAAAACAATTGTTGATTTTTAAAAATCACTTCTCATACAAAAGCGCTATCTGATGTTGTAAGCAGAAACAATGTGTAAGCATAATCATGTTAACATTCATTAACATTCTCCAACATTCAGCCCTGAGGTCAAAACAAATGCGAGCCAAAAAATTACATATAGTTTCCCATTTTTATTAAAAAAATTGAAAAAAATCTGAGTCTCATAGAAAATTTATAGGATTCATCACCTGACCTTACAAGATCTTTAAAAAAATCCTCCCTGTAGTTTCAGAGGAGAAGACTGAGTTTGATGAACAGATAGAATGACAGAAAATGCCCCCACGCCCATCATTACAAAGGTTGTGCTGGTAAAGTCAGCACTGCTAAAAAGGAAAATTTCAGTCAAGCATTCCTTGTTTATCCAAAAACAATATTTTGTTTTTATAAATGGCATGCATATGGTTGCCTGTTGCTGCAGTTTCTTGGCTTGCCAGTTGTAATGCAATGCTAACAACATAAATATTGCAAATTGCTATCACTACTTGTCATATTACCAAACTCCATATGATGCCAACAATTATCAATGAACATAGTATGTAGTAATAAGCCCTGAAATTCCTAATATCAATAAATATCTATGACCTTCTCCGAGCAATACCAGGAGAATTCATCTAATAATGATCATAGTGACCTTTATCAAAATCTAATACTCAATTCTCACAGCTCGAGTGGGCCATGCTGCCACCTGTTGTGCTAAAATCTGTCACACATTGGGGAACATTTTAGATATAGACTATGCTAGCCCAAATCTATTCCAAATCTATATTAGGACTATCAAGGACATCTCGTTGCAATGGGTTTGTGCAGCGGGCAAATAATGTCACTATTTTGGAGGGGATTGCTCTGATAGATTGACATAAATATAGAACAGGGAAACCCTAAACAACAAACATATATTTCCAGTGACGTATGACCGGAATTCTGGGCACGGCATACGGGCACCTGCAAGGTGGTTTACTGTCCATATATGGACATGTTATTAGTGTCTAATTTTAGATAAGTGAACTTGCTGATTGACATGTTGTTTCATTTCAATCTATTCATAAGCTTTATTGCAGTCTTTTTGTTCTACAGATTCTAAAACTGATTATTTTTTGTATTTGTTGCCAAAATATTAATATAATCCCTCCACTGCCAATAGAATGGTAGTCATCATATCAGCTGTCTTAGCTATAAACTTATCCCAGCATGCATTGTACATAACACAAGAGACACCTGGTGGATCACAAATGTTGAAACTCAAGCAGTGAGAATTGTAAAACTACATTTTCATCTGTCTTAACAATCTCTATTTGCATGAATCTCTCCCAGTATTTTCTGGTAAATTTGTGGCATAAACAAGCAACATTTTATAGTTTGTATAAGATAATTCTGTACAGTTTGAATAAGATAATTCCTGCTCTTTCATATGATGTATAAGGTCATGAAATATCATGGTACTTTGTCTTTTATATGCAAAGTAACTCACCTTTACATTTCACTTTACAATATATTTACTACTTCATAGAGCTACTTTTTTCACATGTTTATTTAATAATACTTAACCTCCCCTATAGCCACTTATATCTTTATTTATATTGACATTTTCAGAGACAATGCTTTTGCCTTAACCTTTTTGCAAAACAACTCATCCCTACCTTTCTTATTGATATTCCACCCATTCTTTCTTCAAGTTTCCCGAAGGAATCACTCGCAACTATTAAAACTCTATAATTTTCTGTTATTCAAAGAGTATTAACAGATAACTTACATTTTTCTAATAATTCTCCGTGCTCTCCTGTTAAGAAGTGCATAGCCCACACTACCTTCTTTTGTTTTCTTTGTCATGCTAATAGAGTAGATATGAAAAACTCATTTCCTCCCATTACCTTCTGGTATATATTATAAAATATGCTGATTATTTGTGATATCTTATGATCTATTAGGCCAGGTCTGATCATAATAAGCATATGTGTTTGAAGGCCAAATATTTGTACTTTATTACCTCAGGATAACAACACGTCTGATGATTTTTCCAATTCATCATATATTTTCTTTAATGTGTGCTTTGCCAATATACGCCAATGATAATTACTGTTCAAAATAATTTTCAAATTCATATATCAAATTTCCATGCATATATTTTCATCTATATATTGTCCTATTAATGAATATCAATAATAAAGTTGAGTATTTTACTACAAATTCCTCTTTTAATATGAAGTAAAACACGGATGAATGAGCCAGTTTAATCACATCATTCTTTGACAAAGTGAAATATTGTGCTTAAATGGGCAAACACAGTTCACAAAATATAAGAGAACAACATTTTGAAACAATAATCGATTTTATGACGTACAGGACCTGAATGTTAATCCCAACCACATATCTGACCACAAACATGACCAGATAACAACCATGTTATGTTTGCAGGTATGTTAATAATTCAGTGTTTCATATGCCAGCAGTGCTGTTCATGATAAACATGTGTCACAATAATTATTAGAATGTCCCCAAGTAGCTATTTACAAGAGTGAGGCCCCTGTGTGTGGTATGACATGGGTCAGTTTGAGTGTGGTTTTCAATGTGTCTTTACGATCACTTGAACTCTTGTATGTCATGCTCCTGATAACAGACCTTGTATCACTGATAACATATGATAACATTAATCAATATTGAAAACATCTCTACTCCCATTGTGAAACACATAATTTCACTTCCTATATTTGCACAAATAGCCATTCTACCTGTCTATCTAACAAACTTGGATGATCTTCTGGCGTGAGTCCTTGAAGTGTCCTTGTTCATGCATACACAGAACAGAAAAAAAGAAACATCATGCAGAACTCAGTGACTTGGGGACTTCTCTTAGCAAAATTTAAAAGAATAATCTGGAATCAAAATTTAATCTGTGTTTTGATATCTATTTTGATATTTATGATAAGATGGCATGATTCTTTGAGTTAAATCTTCTCAACTGTTCTATAAATAACTGCAAGTCTTCTGATATGCAGTATAATCCTTGGTGTGATTCTATAGATTGTACTCAGCTATTTGATTTGATCTGATTTGATTTGAGAAGTTGGCCGCTCCACTTATGTCTAGTATTGGAGGCTATTGGCACCATCTTTCTTCTGGTCCCACTCAGATTTTGACACTGAGTGTCAACTGGTCCCATATCACTCCTGGCACAGTGTTTCTTCTGGTCCCATTTAACCAATGGCACTGTGTTGCCTCCAAGCAGACCCAATCAGGGCAGCTGAAGACTTGTAAATGAGTGTTCTTTTAGTAAACAGTGCGGTTGTGAAATTAAGCAAGCATACATCTTCTTGGCAGCACCCACAGGATTGTACAAAGAACTGCAATATCTGATTTATTGATCCTACTAGAGACTTTATAACAAGATCTATGGCAGACAGAAACCATTTTGTGCCCAAGTCAACATTACATTTGAAGTCGCTAAAACTGTACTATTGACTTGGTCAAAAGCTGGTAATCATTAACACACACAGAAACATGGTACCAGATACTGAATGGTACCCTGTCTCTATACTGTATAAGCTAATACGAATATAGTCATGTTATATAGGTGGGATAACCATTATTGGATCAAAACCAAAACTTGTATAACTACTTTATTATTGTATCTATGGTAGTTATATCTCAAACATTTTGTGTTCTTCTCTGATCAAAAACTTTCATCCAAGAAAAAGAGCAGATTTATAGGAGTGTGTAATTCTGCATGCAGCCTTATCCATACATGCAGTGCTTCTTTGTCCATTGATTTCTCTAGGGAGAACAGCAACTATAGAGGGACCTGTAAGGTTCGTTAGATACCTCACCACCATAAAACCAACCCTAAACATAACAGCCTTGTAAACAGGTGTAAACATAAAAAGTGAAAGCTAATATTTTCATACTGACTTTGATTTATAATATAAAGGTCGCTGAGTTCAGTATATATTTTGAATTGCTGCCGTGTTAGCTTATTTTCCAAATATAATATGAAATTGAATGTGACCAATTCTTTATTGAAACATTTACATAATTTACATAAACACATACAAAAAAAAAGGATTTTGATACTTGTCATTTTTTTAGCCAAAAATGTAACAATTATAATGAGCATTTTAGATATTTATAAAGAACATATTTATGAGTAATGGCAACTAAATTCATGAACTGAGAAAAAGAGGGCACAGCTTTAAATATGCTGATGACTTGCAATTTGAGAGAATTTAATAAGAATCAACGGGATATAAGTTCTCCTGTTAGTCTTTGATAAATATATTCATGTTTTGAGGTAGCCACCACCAAACTCTGCTGCCAACCTTTCTTATATAATTCAATAGCAATTAAGTTTTTCTGTGTAAAGATACCTATCAATGCCAAGGCATGTTGCAGTCTCCAATTAACTTACACTTGACCCAGTTTCCTTTGAAATAAAACCAATATTCTGTGTGCTTTACCCTGCCCTGCCACAAAATATATGTACTCTGAACACAACCAGGACAAACTCAAATTGCATAACGGAAGTGGTAACATAGCTCTCATAAAAGGTAGGCATGTCCTCCATGTTCAAATTATGTGAGTCAATACACAGTTAAACTATGGGGGGTGAGATTTGACTTCAAAATAACCTCAGAAGCAAAGCTTAAATATCAAAATTGTATGGTTATGATCCATAATCTGTGGTCCGTCCCATTCAGTTAATTTTTTTCATTATGTTAGCTTATATTGGAGTCCAAGGTCCAGCTACATTATAAAATATTACATTTTTTGGTCATGAAAATATCAACCCACCATGAAGCTCATTTACAATGTCAAGTAACTCTACAGTGATCCATATGTACACAATATGTGCAATTTACATTTAGCCTGGTTCACTGATCACACAGGCAGCCTGTATCCCTAGTCTGGTTCACTGATCACACTGGCAATATATGAGGCAGCCTGTGCCACTAGTCTGGTACACTGGTCACACTGGCTATATATGAGGCAACCTGTACCCCTAGTCTGGTACACTGGTCACACTGGCTATATATGAGGCAACCTGTACCCCTAGTCTGGTACACTGGTCACACTCGCTATGGGACATTATGTACCTCTTGTCTAATTTCATGCTGAAAGAAGACTAAAAAGCCGAAATAGAAGATCCCCTTATGCCAGACAACAATGCAGATATTTTCCTTTATGCCAGAACAATGTAGTTCTCTCAGCTGTAGTTACTAACGATGCACTTATGCACTTATGCCTGTCACATCTCAATTAATTCACAAATCTGATAATTTTGATCACATAATATACCAAAAACTTGTCTTCATGTTCTGATTTCATTAGCAACAGATATGGATTCCCTTTGGGGTTTTAGGACTTGAAAGTGGGATGTGTTTAGATCTGCTCACTTGTTTGGAGGATGGAACCATTTGTTGCCAAGGCTCTATTGAGTTGATACCACCCATTATGCTTCCTCTTTTGTCTCCTGAAATGTCTGGAATGGGAAAACGGGATGGGATGGACATTTCCATCCTGAATTGAAAATAATGTTCATATAAGTAATAACCCAACAATTTTTCTCATTCACATTTCAATGTACAGCTATGAGGATTATGTGATGTGGGTTGTTTCAACCAGCCCTTGAACCCAACTCAGCAATTATGTTTAACTGTTTTTCATTGATCCTACAAATAACAAAGCGATGAGCCAGCTATTGAAATCATACATAAATATTGAATTGAACTTCTGGTAAAACACAGCTGCCTGGTTATATCCATAACTCTGGGGCATTTGTTTCCTCGGGATTAATTAACCAATAGGTATTAATATATATATAAAAAGATTGTTATTTCTGTACGCTAGTTTTAAACTGATCAAGATCGTGTTTACTGTCTGTAATCTAATTTTTGTAGTTTTTCCACTTTAGTGTTCTACCCGCTTGTCTATGAGTTAGACTCGGGAAGAATGACATCAGAGTCCAACATAAAACGTGAGTGTGACAATGTTCCACTGATGTACACAGGAACAAATGTGGAAAGTGATGGAGTACAAGTCGGTGACAAAGTCCCAAAATACCAGGAATATTCCTGAAGGTTTCCTTTCCAAATGATTCAAACTATTTTGAAAGAGACGACATTCTATATGAGAAATACATATCACAAGTATCAGATTATGAATAACATTGAGAAAACATATTTGGCAACAATTTACACAAGGCAAACAAATGCAGGGCAAAACTATGTGAAATATATTGCTCTGCATTGAGTTTTTGTTGCCGCAGCAAAACTACTGTCTGTTTTTACAAAGCATTATCATTTTGAATTATTGAATTAAAAACACATTTCACCATTCAGTAATATTACCAGTCTATAACTAATCTGTAATCTTGAAGCAAAGCTATTAATGGGCTCTTCAGCTGGATCTCAACAGGTGGAAAATAATATGCTGAGAGGTAAATGCGCTATATAAACAAAATATATTGTCGGAAATATTCAAATATCCATGATCTGGACATTGGTTGGAATGATAATGTTCTAAAAGTAAAACTACAGAATAGAGGTTTAAACCTGGGGTACAACATTTAAATGGATCAATTTATTTATGACTTTATGGGTTAAATAATAAAAAGCACGGCACAATATTGGAGGTCAACTTTCAAAATAAAAAAAATTAAAAAATCGAAAACAACTAAATTTTCACTTTCTACATATTAATATATGGTATATATCTGTTAACATAATTTATATTACTGCATTTAATATTTAACTATTTTACATATCACCGATGACTGTTAGAACATTAATACCAGATTCTATTGATTGTAAATAATTTAAAGTTATAATTATATTAGAGCTGAGAATTATCTATAATTATAGGACACAGTGGTCCACCATATCAGCATTAAACCATTCAGACTCTATTATTCTAAATTTATAAGATTAAAGCTCAAATATGGCAGAGCATTTTGTAAATATTATTATTAGCACAATACATTACATTTCATGGCATTTAAAGGTGGCATACTATCAGTATTATGCCACCATATAGTTCAGCTTCACAAGTGCCAAAATTTCAGGTGCTTTCAAATCACAACATTCTGTTTTTTGGGGGTTTTTTTAGCAATATTTTCTGTGCTGGTGTAAAATAATGCATCCTTCTGTGCAACAATGTTTCTTCATGTACTCTATCTTACAGGAAGAATATTTTTTTGTCAAATAAATAAATACTCTGAAACTTAAAGTGTATTTTTGAAAGTTCTTGAGTTGACAATATTTATATGAATAAGTGTGTGATCTGCTGTAATAAAACAAACTCAGATTTTTGTGTATTTTGTTTTTTTTTCTCAAATAAATAAAACTAAACTCATGATATAACATTTTTTGTTAATCTCAACAAAATTTCAACTTTCGGGAAATGCAAACATAGTTTCAAACTGGGATAACTTCTATATCCCAGTTTCAAATGAAATGTAACATATATTATCATATAGACGATATAAAACTAAGCAAACG
Organism: Amphiduros pacificus; assembly: GCA_949316495.1. Classification (NCBI taxonomy): domain Eukaryota; kingdom Metazoa; phylum Annelida; class Polychaeta; order Phyllodocida; family Hesionidae; genus Amphiduros; species Amphiduros pacificus. Next base: position 49,341,911 of record OX439002.1, on the reverse strand, counting down.
GCATGAGGAAGGAGAAATTCAGGAGAAATACTTGCCAAAACTATTTTTTCCAAGGTATCCTGTAAACAGATAAGTTTTTAATACATATTTAAACACAGAGGCTTCTGGACAAAATGCCAAGAGTTCAGAGAGGAAAAAATGATCTTTTGATAGTGTAATTCCTATCAAGTTGCAACACCGATAACACTGGACAATTTTTGTGTATTCTGGCCTTTGTTTAAAAGAAAAACAACATTCACAATTTAATGAAGATAAGGTAAAATTATGAGGGATCAACTGGCCTTTAATCTTAAGTTAAAGAGAGGCATATTAACAAAATATTTAGGATCAAAACATATCACTTAACTCTAAAATAACTCCAGACTTAAAAATGTGAGCAATAATTTTTATCTGTCCTTTTTACGTTGACATATCCTCATATTCTTGAAGATAATGCTATAGTTTTATGTTCTAAAGTGCTTGGGAGTTGATATTTTGGCAATAAATGTGTCAATCTCTTGATATATTCAAATTGATATATATGACAATTGAATTACATCTAATATTATTATGGTATTAACACCAAATACTATTGTAATATTAAATTTGAAAAGTAAGTTTTCAATGTTACTTTTGCGATGATGAATTTTTTAATCTTAACAAGTGGTCATGTGTACTACTGCAATTTACACAATTTATGTACATTAGCAGTTGGCAAACTATGCAAACATTTAAGAGGTCCAAACATTGCCAAAAATCTAATAAGATAAGTATACCTAACCATAACACCTGCAAATGATCCAGTCAACATGCATATAAGCTTGAATATATGACAATACAAAATTCAAATCTCATAGCACACATAATATATTTTACTCCCTGAACCCAAACTCAGTTTGTGTTATTTGGAGGGTGTTTACTGTAAACATGGTAAACATTTATCAATGTACACATACAAATCTGTCTTAAGTGAAAATATTTTTCAATATAACATTGAATGTTGTGAGTTTACAAGGAATAAATGTGGCAGGTATATATATGGCTATTATGGAGCTGCCATTGAACACATCATTTAGAGTGCTTCTACGCACATAGCAATGGCACGCTCTGATGCTCTGAAAGACCTGATAAATAAAGTCAAATAAACAGGATTATCTTCCACAAATGAAAAAAACAACATATATTCACAAGGACATTTACTGTTTGGCCATTACACATGTTGAGGTCATCCATGTTTATGGAATGAAGAAAATAAACAAGGTCGTAATAACAAATCAATTTTCAATTCCCTTTAACCAGTTTAGATATCAGTGTGTACCTTATTTATATATATAAGTATAAGCTGCATGGATGTTTTACAGCCCATACCTTGCACTGTTGTGGGATGTATTGATTTTCCAATTGATTTTGTTACGGTCTGCATGCACCAACAGACCCACAGAAAACATCACAAGAAACGAGTGCAATAGCTGTTATATCAATTAACATGGTTGAACAAAATAGCATGATTAAATGATAAATGAATCTTTTGGTTCACTGTTCTGCACCATAAATATATTACTGAAAATATGGTGTCAATTTGAAAGTTTGCAACCTAAATCTACTGGATAGATATTGGGCTGAAACTGTATAAGTGTATTTGGACATAGAATCAGAACACATTTAGAATTTCTCATTGGTGCCATTCACAATAGTATTGTGTGCCTGATAATACAAATATATTTCATTCAGCCTGGAGGGATTGATTTATAAAGGATGATAATGTTTGATATGCATAAATATCAGCATAACAATGATAAATTAGGTGCACTGCAAGGTTTCTGTTTCAAAGAAGCTAATTATGATATATACATATATACATATATACATATATATATATATATGTATATTATATCATAATTAGCCTATATTTATGTATTTTAAAACTATATGAATATGAAGTGGATTTACATGATAAGATTTGGCAACATTGCCAAACAGATCATAGGCTTCAACTGCACATATAATGATATATTATATCAATAATTATTACACTAAGATATAAATCAATATTTTATGAATACAAATGAATGACACTCAAGAATTTCCCAACAAATTCTAACATTGGAACTTGCAAAAAATAAAAAGATTATTCATCATGGGAGCAGTCATCTTTTTTACTTGCGATAAATTTAAAGTTGTATCTGTTAAACAAACTACCGGTAGATGTGTGACAATATCCATTAATTTTGTCAGGGAGAAATAAATTTTCCATTCAATTTGTTCAATAATTCTTGTTTCCTCCAATTACTCGGAACTAAAGTAGATAAATTAATATGGATAAATCTAAGTACTCTTAAAGGTACTATCATTCATTCAATATTTAACATTTTAGGTTAAAAAAAATGCTTGACTGTCTCAATGATAACATTTTTATTTTTTATCTGTAAGCCACATAAAAAAATTGTTTCATTTGCAAAAAGAATACGATCAATTCAATTCTGAATCTTAGCAAAGAGGGACTTACTGTGTGACCAAGGTTCCAGGTTGTCTTTGCCGTAACGTATCACTTTAAATGTTTCGAATCCTGCACAGACATATGATTGTCCATCTTGAAGATCTTCAATATTTTTCACCCTGTGGCCAGCAGTGGGGGTGTATATCTGTCGCACTCCGTAGGGAAGATGGACATTCCCTGGCAATTTGTGTGTCAAATCACTCAGCAGATCATTGAAATTCATATAGCGGTGTGGAGTTAAGTAAATGTCTTTGCCTTTAAAATATTTTTCCCCATTGGCAAAAAATTTAATTTTTCTTCTTCGCCTTAGATCTTTGTATCTGTTATCTGTGAGATCTCGATGTGTTTGGGAAATCGACCCCACAGAAGGAAACGGCCGATGAGACATCGTCATTGTGTCGGTCATTTTTTGTCTAAATCAATCTTTTGACTGTTAAAGTGTAATATGCCACTTTGTTGAATGCATGATTCTTGACAGGAGTTCATCGGTATCCAAGTTCTGACCTCAGTCTGAAATTCCAAAGAATAAAAATCATGGAAATATTTTTTCTAACAAAAATACATTTATGTAAATCACTAGTAAATTTAAAGTTAACGAATGATTTGTGAATGCAGAAACATAAATGGCAAAAGATTAACAGAAAACGTGCCCAATAATCTGATAATCTGATTTATAACTTAACCAATGTATGTTAATGAAGGACAAAAGAATTCAAAGATTATGCTTTAAGAATGAAATGCTTGGGCTTGAATCTGTACTTTAAATATACATTATATAAATATCTGACTGTGAAAATTTTTCTTCCTTAATCTGCACCTTTTACTGGGTGCGGTGGTTTCTCCCTTTACTTTGTGCACGATAAATGCCTCTTACCAGGTGCTCCAGTAAATCTGTACACTCCTACTACAGTCTACAGACAACACACACTGCACAGCCCTCCACCAGTTCGTGATATTGATTTGTTTAATGTGCATTTTATTGTTAGGATATATATATCTCCTACAACTTACCACGCCATATCACAGGGTGTCTTGGGTCATCACATGGTGCATTTATAACCCTTAGTATATGTATCACATGGTTTTGTAATCCTTATCTTACTCAATATCCAGTAATCGGTGCTGGATCCACAGGTCCCAGTTGCCCTGTGTCCGCCATGTTGTCAACAATATGGCGCGCACCTAGCAGCATGGGGGGCACCGTAAGGGGTTCCCTCAATATTCACAATAATAGTAATTGAATATTGTATCACACTTACAAATAAATAATAATTATACTAATAAACAGAAAAATAAGGGGAAAATTAAAAAGAAAAAAAAAAACAAAAAAAAAAACCATGAGAACGTTTTTATATAATTTCTGAAAAAACACCTATAGAGCCCCATGTTTAAGCTGTTTGAGTTATTCTGGACAAATCTTAAGATTTAGGCTCAAATTTGTTCTCACTTTGGGTCAGGATGTTAAAAAGTAGCTTATTAGATAGGTACCAAATACCAATAGTAGCATTGCAAGAGTTTGAAACTCCATTAATCCAATTTGATTACAGAATTATTTTTCCCCTTTATTTGCTTCTTCCAAATTCCAAGCAACATTATTTCATGCAAATAATTGAAGGCTTTGTATATATTTCATATTGCACATTTTTTTATTTCTCTGATATACATGTTATGTTTCACTTTTCATGATCCTGATTATTTGTACAACAAAGCTGACATTGAATATTTCCCCATACCTTAACACTGACATAGAAGGAATGTATAACCAAGTTTTACATTACAAAATGTACCACTATCACAACAATATTCACATTATATGGTCTGTATAAAAACTAGATTCATCCTTCATGAGAAAATCATCATTTTTATAGCAAAAACATTTGTAACGATTAAATATAAAAATCATATCCACAAATGGAATTTAAAATGTTCAATTAAAAATTAAGAAAACAAAAGCATTTACTGATATATGTGTGTGTGTGTGTGTGTGTGTGTGTGTATGTGTGTACATTTATTTATGTGTGAATTTTTATGAAAAAAATAGATCCATACTTGAAGGATGAATATTTTTTGTAGAATTGTTACCCAAAGTATTCACCATTCAGAGCCAGGTTGATAAAATAAGGTACTGTGTAAGTTTAAATACAACATTTTGATATTATTCTCTTATAACAAATAATTTGCATTCAATATTTCAACAAAAAAGTTAACAATCTGCCTTTTAATGTGTTTGAAACTCTCATTAGTCCTTTATTTCAAAGGTACCTCACAATCAATTGAAATGGAAAATTTCCCCACCAGGTGGTTTCTTGTCTGACAGCCTACCTAATTCTTCCCACTCACATATTTAAATCACAATTTTCATTAAGAACCTAGTAAAATGACCTTCTCAGACTTTAACAGATGATAACTTCGACCAATCAAAATGCACATTAGATATTGGATTTCTTACCTCGATTCTCATTGGCTATTATTTGTCAAGTTATTCAAAATAGCAGCCTCCTTGATGACTCAATGAAAGCTAGTATATATATATTTTTTTCAAAAAACAGTTTGATAGGTGACACAGTTAAAAGCTAATCTCTAGATGACATTTAAATGAAAGTATTGCAACAGTTCTGTTTTATGTATCTCTAAAATTTGAATTATACAAATTAATTTTTTTCAGGACAACAGTTTTGATCTTGTTTATAAAGTTTCACCACAGTTCCAGTCAACCACTTCAGGAACTTATTTTGATGAGCCAACATGGACAACCAGCATTTGGTTTATATATATATATTTATTCAGACAGTAACCATGGTAATAGCTTAAAATTCTGGTTTTGAATTACTAGGCTGTAGCTTCATTCTATTTTATACTACATTACACTAGGAAACAACACACTCAGATTAGAATTTATCAATTCATGAAGTCTCCCCAGGAAAGGTCTCATAACAACTGAAAAATACCTTCATAAATGCTACTTATTATCCCTTCCTTGTAATAAAAAACATGAAAATAATATCTTTGGATCCCTCCACACATTGCAAGAAAACTTCACATTTACAGTTAAAAGAAAAGAATGTTTCATATTTTCAGAATTGACTTATTTTTTTCTGTCCAAAAGTAAATTTATTGCACAGATTTTCTCTTCACCAATTTCCATCGAATACATAAAACTGAGAAATATATTACTATATATTAACCATGTCTCAAATGGCAACATTCTAACCTTTGTGCAAGCGCTTCAAAGCACTAGATTATTTGTGTATTATGTTTTCATAAAAATATACACAAATTGAATCCAAGATAAAAATTTATTCAAATCATCTACAACCTAATGTGCCTGATCAATAAAAACTACTTTTCTTGGTCAGGTATCACTTTGGTGTATTCAAAAATTGCCAAAGTATGACATTGTTTGTGATGTTTTGTCTTTATATGTGGAAAATAACTGATACAAAATATAGGATTTCTACACCAATTCTGTCTGAAGTCTGTTCATTGAGTAGTTAATTAGTTTAGATCCACAGAATCCAAACCACAATTAAATGTGGATTTGCTATGAAGTTAATAAATTCATAAATTCATGTCTCTCTTTTTTACTCAAAATTATCACTCTTTTTATTAATTTGTTTAATCCAGTAGTTTTGGCATCACACTGCATTTCACATGAAATTATCCACAGAATATCTATTTACCATTATCATAATTCTATTTTCTTTAAATTTTTAATTTTCTTTAAATTAAGTTTTCTTTTTTCTTATTATTAACTTGTTTGATCAGGTAGCTTTGGTGTTACATTGCATTTCACATGAAATTCTTCACAGAATCTCATGTTCTTGCACACTTTCAGCGCATTCATGTGCATTCATGATGTCACAGTTGCAAATGTTATGTCACATAATTTCAATAACATAACGTAAGAGACAACTGTTACATAGTCCCAGGCTATCTTAATGAACTTTCATTTTACAAATATTAATGGATAATATCTACATTTCATCAGAACTTTTGAGGTCGCCAACAATAAATTTGAGCACCACAATTGAAGACCAAAATTTACATGCAGCAATTAAGATTTAAGTAGAATCTACACCATTTATGTGCAATAATTATCTGATCACATTTATATGCAATAATTATCTGATCATGATGCTTTACGTGATACCGATTTTTATTTTGAGCCTTCAAAGCTAATAATTTGTTGTATTTCATTTTGTATGTTCTAAGACACGCCTAAATCTGTTAAAATAGTTTTCTTACACGGAATCTCCCACTGTAGGAGCATGATTGTTTCCAACAAAATCCAATCATGGAGATAAATGTGTGGCTTTAATGCATAATGATAAATATTCCTCTTTGATAAAATTAGTCAAATTTACACAAACCTGGATTGTTCATATTTTAAATACCAGCTACCAACATATCATGTCAAGAATGAATTTGCATAAGTACACTGAGTGCATTTATAAATGCTTAATGTTTCCCTTGAATTTTATGATTTTCATCACAATCGCAGTTTTTATTTGTACGAAAACCTGATGTACAACAAGCAAAGGATGTATTGAGAATAAATGCAGGTCTAAAAAAACAACTGGTGCAATGAAACGAGTAAAAATTTGACAAAATTGGTTGAACAGCTTGCGCAGACCGTGAGTGAGCATATCTTTTCTCTGGTGTTTATAAGTTGATCCCATGCTGCTGTCCCCTGGTGGTGATTTTTTTGTATTGCATACTACTTTCTTCACATCTTCTCAAAACTGTCTCTTGTGTTTTGCCATAGAGCAATACTCTGAAAACATACAGAAAAGGGAATATAACAGAACTGTTTTCAAATCCTTCCTTAATTTTCTGAACAATTTTCCCCATTATATAATTAAATGTCAAATTCACACTTATTTTAAGAACAAGGAAATAATACTGATAAATATAATAACTCAATACTACAATCAGGATATCATGACAAAATATTTGTGATTTAAAATAGTTTTTTTTTGTAATATATTTACAATATGAGGTACAATTCTCGCTATCTGATCTCCCGGCTTTTTAGCTGGTCCGTGAAAAAATGACGAATTTGGCGCGTGAGAGCGATGCATGACGGGAAAGATGTTGCATTGTAAACTTCCGCCCGCCTTGCTACAAGATGGGATGGAAATTTCAGACTGACATCGTACATTGACACGCTAATGTCAGCGCTAAAGCGTGTTTGTTGTGTAATCTTTATATAAGTATATTGCAATCTATGTAATTTATGTCAACATCACTAACGCATAACTGTGAAAAACAACGATGTAAAGATGAAAGGCAGAGGCGACTATGTACCGAACAGGTTGTCGCCGCTGTTCCCGGATGTGCCGTGTGCAAAGAATTGGGTCAAATACGATCGCAGCGCTCTGAAAATGCAACGTATATGGGAGAGCAGATAGGGAGAATTAGTTCACAACATACCTTCTTACAATGTTCTATATTCATGATGGAATAATTCAAAAACACATCCTTTAAATCCTTTACTTTCTGACGTTTGAACCGATCAATATCTTTCAGCGCTATCTCTACATATTCACTGCAAAGAGGAACACATAATTATCAGGATGACATGTAACACTTGTTTATTAGAACTCATATTAAAGTAGATGATTTAACCTGGAAATCAAGGACTGTTGTGCTGCATCACTCTTTGTAACCACATCAATGTCAATCATCTCTGTGACCCCAGAACAGGGGCCATGGTTTCACCTTATCTATACATCTCCTAATCTTTACACAATCAACTTTGTGAACATGAAACCATATTATCATAGTCTGTTTTGCTTAAGATTAATCAATTACTTATGGAATTAAACCAAAATACATGTGAATCAAATTTGCGACTCACTCTAGTTCCTTCTCTGAAGTTGACACTTGTTCTTCTGTGTCTAGCATCTGTTCATCCAACTGTTTGATTTTAGCTTCACGCTGCTCTGGAGTGTCCCCGCCAAATAATTTGGTCTTCATGCCGCTCAATGAGAAACCTCCAGTTTTACCCTGAGCCTTCCATTAATAAGGACATAAAATAAATGTTTATATCAAATATAAAAGGATGTTAATGGCCCTGGAACATTTTAATTGGTATCAAATGGAATACATTTCTTTATTCATTCTATCTATGATCCTTTTCAAACATCACCTACCAGTTGATCCCTTTGTTGTGTTTTATATGTAAGACTGTCTTCTAATTTTTCCATGTCCAGTTGTAAAAGTTCCTGTTTTCGACACACAGACCTTTAAAAAAAGGCAATTTATGCATCAAAATCAGTAGTAACTGTGAATAAAGAAGGCACATTCCCGACCTGAAATATATGTCTCTTTTGGCTGACAGATATATTGCTTTAAATCAAAACATAGTGACATGATTTAACTTGGCCCAATGCTGTCCTTGACAGTTGTGTTCTAGTTTGCTACTTTATAGTTGATGCCCTATTTATTCCATTAGTATGCTGTCATTTAGAAATAGGAAATTCATACAAATCAACACGTAAATTTGACAATTTATTTATCAAAATTCATAAATTCAATTTTAATCCCCTTAATTTAAAAACATAGGCCAATGGCCTTGGAGCTATGCTGATAATCACTACTTTGTAATGTTTGTGAATATTTTCCATAAATGATCATTTAAACCATTTTCCTGAGCAGATAATTTTGACCAATCAAAATGCATGTCACATATTGAATTGGACCCTATCTTGTTATATCATTCAAAACGACAGCATCCCTTACAATTCAGTGAAAACTATAAAATTTTTATTTTAAAAAATCATAACAAAATAGAAAAGATTCCAAGGAGAAGAATGGCTGACAGGAGGACAGAAAATATCACCAATCACTGCAGAAGTTATGCTGACATAGCTAAAAAGCTGCAAGGCACCCCATAAATAATGTAAGAATATAAAACTGCAGTTACCTGAGAGAATCTCCAAATGCATAGTATTCCTTCAGCTGATCAGCAAACTGTTCTTCATCCTCAAGTACTGCTTCTATTGAGGAGCTATACCTGGAAATACCATGGTTAAATTCAAAATTAACCCAATCATTTTAACCATTCTTTAGCAAACAAAATGTTTTAATAATTAGAAAAAAAATGAGAACATCAAATCTTTTAACGAAAAATTTGTATAACATTAATATCTTGTAAATTTGTACTGGGAAAAGCTTAAATGTGTTAATATTGCCTTTCAAGACTTACACATCTGTACAGTTGCCAGCATTAAGAAGCCCCTCTGACATTTCCTTCTCGATCCCAGCCCATTCCTTGAACACCCTTGCATAGTTGGCATGTAGCTTATGTATGGCATATCTGCGGTCAGCCAGTTTCTGTCACCGCCATTAAACAGAATTTTTTTTAAAATTAAGTATATATATGAAATACTAAGAGTGCTGGTATAAAATTAATTATCTAGCATTAATAGCATTAATTATCAGATGTTCATAACTGACTGCTCTTCTCTTCCACATGATGCTAATATAGTAATAATAATTACACTTTTCCTTTGCAAATTGCTGATATGACAGCACTTACCGCTCTTATCCTTAATATGTTGGTGATATGTGTCTGAAGCTCAGTGCTGTAGTTTTTATATTCTTCAAATCTCCTATCTGGTTTTTTTAATCGAAAAGAAGCACTCATCGCCTTCAGTTTGGAGTCCGCCTAGAAATATACATTTGAATTAGAGCAAGGGTTTGGTTTAATATCTAACTTAAATTGAATAAAAATCTATTTTTGCACAAGTTTCTTTTTACTCCATTGTTCATTGAAAATGAAGAAATATGAAATTTAAAGTGAATTTGGTAACAGTTCACAGAAAAGTTATTGATATTTTTAGAGATTAAATTAAAGGTTCCATTTTCAAATATCTCTTGGCCTCCAATATTGAGCTGTGTAATTTTGGATACTCACCCTGCTCTGGAAGTCTGTGGCATACACCGTCTCCTTCCAGTCTTCTTCCTGCTTTAGGAACCCGTGGAATATCTTGTCTTTGGATAACACAGTGTGTGAGGCCACACGCAGCAGGAAGTTCTTTAATTATATGAAAATGAAAAAGTATGACAAATTATAGAAAGATTATTACAAGTCATCAAACTCATTGAAATGACTCAAATATATTTAGTAATGGCTTTCAAGAAACAAAAAGCACTGTTTAATATCACTTTGATATTAAATGATAAATTATATATTAATTTTGTAACAATATTGAATCATATTCTTATCAAAAATAAATTAAAATGCGCTCAGAGAGCGCAGAACAATGCCCTCCTCCTGCATACCCCTGTGGCCAGTGCCGCCTAGTGGCCAGTTTGCCCCGCACCTCAAATTCACAGAATCAGCATCCATTTAGAAGAATCGGACCCCAATGTCCTGCAGCATTGAAATGAGGGCCACTCTAAATACTAATGGGGATGTCGATTTTCACCTGAAAAGTAGGTCCCACTGACCCAATTACATAAATTAACATTTTTGCAGCTTATACCAATTGATAATAAGTAATAATGTTTGATATAAGTGTATTCTCAAAAGAATTCACAAAATCGGCACGTCGGCCATTTTGAAAAATGGCCGCCATGACTTCAAAATTTGGTCAGTATCGCCCATCATCGAACTTAGCCTAGCCCCTCATAAAATACACCTGTACACCAACTTGTGTCAAAATTGAAACATTTTTATAGAAGTTAGAGCGCTCACGGCCAAAGTTCACCTGAAAAGTAGGTCACACTGACCCAATTACATAAATTAACATTTTTGCAGCTTATACCAATTGATAATAAGTAATAATGTTTGATATATGTGTATTCTGCAAAGAATTAACAAAATCTGCATGTCGGCCATTTTGAAAAATGGCTGCTGTGGCTTCAAAATTTGGTCAGTATTATCCATCATCGAACTTAGCCTAGCCCCTCATAAAATACACCTGTACACCAACTTGTGTCAAAATTGAAATATTTCTACAGAAGATAGAGCGCTCACGGCCAAAGTTGACCCGATGGTCACTGCGACCTTGACCTTTGACCTTGGTTGGAAAAATTACATGGAATCTTTTTTTGGGGTCTTTAGTTTTACAAACATTATGTAGAATCAAACCCCAATGTCCTGCAGCATTGAAATGAGGGCCACTCTAAATACTAATGGGGATGTCGATTTTCACCTGAAAAGTAGGTCCCACTGACCCAATTACATAAATTAACATTTTTGCAGCTTATACCAATTGATAATAAGTAATAATGTTTGATATAAGTGTATTCTCAAAAGAATTCACAAAATCAGCACGTCGGCCATTTTGAAAAATGGCCGTCATGACTTCAAAATTTGGTCAGTATCGCCCATCATCGAACTTAGCCTAGCCCCTCATAAAATACACCTGTACACCAACTTGTGTCAAAATTGAAACATTTTTATAGAAGTTAGAGCGCTCACGGCCAAAGTTGACCCGATGGTCACTGCGACCTTGACCTTTGACCTAGGTCACCAAACTTTCATGGCCATTCCAAATATTGTGACGGACGCACGGACACACGGACGGAAAAGTGATTACTATATGCCCTCCCTCGGAGGAGGAGGGCATAATAAGTCGTTTCAACTTACTTCAAGGCCAACTCTTCTTCTATCAATAAACTCTGGATCAAATCGGTCAGTGGGTAACTTTTGCCATGCATGTGTTACCTGAAATAAATGTGCACACAAATGTAGCCAATTGTATCAACATTTCTGTCACAAAAACTTATTTTCTAAGATTCATCATCACAATTAGTAAAACTGATCAATGTGAGTGAATGAAAGTTAGACAAACACTCATCGGGTCCATTAACTATTATCTATGGGGAAAAAAGATGGCTACTTTCATGTCAAAAATAATCTTTGCACACAAAATTACAGCATTAGACAGAGTTAATTATTTAAAAATAGACCTTTTATTCTAAAATATCTGGTCTTAATATTACACTGAAAACTTCTTACACAACTCTAAGAAGGGAACTCTTGATTTCTTATTTTCATTGTTTATAATTACATCTTATGTGAATAATTCTCTAGGGAGAATGCCTTAACTTTTTCTGTTTTTTTTTACACAAATATATATATGTGTACATATGAGAGTATGATTCATTTTTGTGTGCCTAATATATGCATATGCATCTTAGAAATTAAAGCAATGATAGACTATACTTTGTCCAATTATTGAATTACTGACATGCATTAATCAACATTTCTTATTACTATCACAAACATCTCTCAATTAGAAATACCAACAGCAGTGACCAAAGTATTCTGGAAAATAAAATAAATGTCATGTAATTTTGAAAAATCTTCCACTTGTGTAAGCAAACTAAAATGTGAATTAAATATTACCATTTATGATTGTGAGTAAGGTGTGTCACACACTTACCCTTTTTTCTGGCAGGGGAGGTATTACTATAGCTGGGTAGGTGATTTCAAGGTAATTTTTCAGCAGTTCAAACTCGGAGTATCTCCTCCAGAGTGAGGTGGATGGGCTGCCAAAACCTGGCATTTCCTCATCTATCACTCTGAAAACATTGAAGCATTCATTGATTCCTCATTATTCATTCTTATCCACAAAGTCTAGTCTCATGGAAATAAACATAAACATTTGCTAATCATAATTTAATCACTTGTTGCTTAAATGCTCTTCAACTGTCCTATGATCCTGGTTCAATTTATATTATATAGTTCATAATCCTTTTTTGTTATTGAAAGTGAGCGTTTGTACAATATGTACTTCCTGTTGCCACCATTTTGCACGTTGTCATGTTGAATTTAGGTCATTGACTAAACAGAGAATATTTTTGCTGCAAATTTTAGTGGGTAAATGTTCAGCACCCAAACATTTTTGGAAGACCCTTTGAAAAACAAAACATCACAATTTGCATAGATATGATGGAAATTTTACTCAAAAACACAGTTAAAATTGTTTGTTTACATGGGAAAAAATATGCATTAATGATGGCAGCAAAAAATAATCTAATATTTATAATATCTCTGGAAGCGTATCTCATACAATTACAAAATATTTTCAGTGCTAACATGTCATTTACAAACAAGCATAACATATTATTGTACTTACTTTGTTTCAACTAGGTAAACTACATATGTATCTTGCATTTTAACTCCACCTTGGCCTATCCTTTTTTCTGGTTCTGATACAGATATTTCTAACCATTGCAGCAGATGATCCTTCAAGCAAAAAAAAGTAAGTATTGTGATCAAAATGAAATTCAGAAGTTGCTATAAACTTTTAAAGTAACATATAGTTTTTGTTTTATAAGATTTGTCTCTTTTGGGTTTAATTCTATCAACTGAGAATATAAGGAAACACAATGACCATAATTCACCATACTTTGGGCCAACTTTTCCATGAACAGCTTAAAATGTTGCACTGGCCCAATGGCCATTAAGGGGATTTTAGGAGCCAGTAAAAGCAGTATTGGTCAATGGTTTCAAAATTCATCTGGTCCATATTTAAGTGAATATTTCCTAAGACTGTATTGCTCTGTGCTGTTGGCCAGCAGATTTGACCTTTATCTAGATGAGGGTTGCTGGTGTGTTTGACTATTTTCCTGTTCGACTGTGGGAAATAATTCTGTTCCCCAGTTGACTGTGGCCAGAAAAGCAAACCTCACAAGAAGTGGGCCCCAGTCACTCTGTAACTGCTCAAAACTCATGAAATATCCTTTGAGAAGGCTAACTGGCCCTGAATGCCAAACTTATGTTAAAATAAAAAAGTAGAATGTACATAAATTGATTGATATTATACAGTCGAACAGGGGAACAGGCAAACAGGGGAACAGGCAAACAGGGGAACCGGCAAATATGGTCGAAACAGCCAGTCACCTCAATGAGGACAGTGGAGTGGCAATGGTCAATGACAAGATGTTGTCACTGGGACAGTTCCCAGTTGCTACAGCAATCTCATCACAACTCCACAGCTCAGAACTCATGAAATTACTTCCGAATCGAATTTATGACTCCGAGATCAGCCACAAGCCTAAAAGAGGCGCAAAGGCCGAGGCCGAAATCAGCGAGTAGGAGTGAGTGACCACCACCCACAACTGCCCTGTACTATCAGGTGAAAATATTGACAAAACACCAAAACACCAACACAGCGAAAGGCCAAGTTCATCTCTATAAATTGATAAAATACATCAACAAAATAAATCAATTCGGTCTCAAATTGATCTTCATATTGGTATAGTGTTATTTACTTACCCTTTTTGGCAGAGAATTGTTCTCTTCCTTTTCAATGGCATTTTTTGGAGATATTTCAGGAGAGTAATTCGGGTGTTCGTCTTCCGCCATCTTGACGGCCTTGACCTTGGATAACTGGCCTCTAACCACATTCATAGGGTGCACACGATTGAATACGCCGGTTACACACCAAATCCGTCCGTGCCGAGCGGAATATATCCTTCAAGAAAGATAACAGAATTAGTGCAAAGACGAGCTGCTAGACTTGTGTCTGGCCACTGGAAAAGAGAAACTACTCTCCTTTGCATCTGGCTCAGTATATAACACATCGCGTCGAATATTATTGAAGAGGCCTAGTAAAGCTGGGTAGAGAGAGCAGCAAAAATCCTGGAAGACCTGAAAATGAAATGGAATTCACTAGCAAAGACTGGTTTTATTGTACTCATCGCCATAAATGAAGGACATAATTTACAAAAAATATATAATTTGGCCAAAAAATAAAAGTTATAGGGGTTTTTGACTATTGAAAATACGATTTAAAAAAATCCTGTGACCTTGGGATGACCTTGACATGACCTTGAAATGTAAAAATGCTGTTGCACACTAAAAATCTCATTTTTTAGGTCATCTTATGAAATATCTCTCCAAAACGAAACAAGCAAGCTCAAAATCAAGTCTGTAGCTATAATAGAACAGATTTTATGGGGCCAAGGTCACAGGGATTTTCCATTGATTTCAATGGAGAAAAATTTAAATTTTCACTTGGAATTTGAAAGTTGTCGCACATGGATATGTTAGGGGGATGTATACCCCTCTTTTTAAGCCATTTTTGGTACTAATGCCATTGTAAAATATTCTGCCTTTTACACAAATATGATTTTTATGGATTTCCATTGAAGTCAATGTGAAAATCAGGATAATCACATATATATCTTTCAAATCCAAAAAGCAGAAAAGCTATCAAACAAACTATTAAAATTACTTTTTGCTTTGCATGCTATCAGAGTTATATTTCCAACATAATATGGGACACTTTTCATCATTATAATTTCATTATTTGAAAATATATCATAAACTACAATGAATTTTAGCAAAAATATCCCTTGGGAATCCTATTCAAATGCATATATATATGGCACCATTTTTATGGGAAATATAGTCAACATGTACAATTATTTGACATAATTTTACTTCTTGTAATTATTTTTCAATAAATAAATATTTCAATAACTAGTCATCAAACTTTTTTTGAGAAATTTAAATTTAAGTGTGTAAAATGGTGCAAAACATCACACTGACACCCACTACGTGCGAATTTGGATCCCTACCCATTCTAATGCCTATGTCCTAGTATTATGGTGATGTAGACTACAAATGTTGAAATAAAAGACCGTTTTGTGTTTTATTTAGTGCAGAGGTTAATCACTTGAGAATGTTTTCGACGACGGCCGCAATACCTTAGAGCTGAGAGCAATAATAAATTATATTGCTCTCAGGCAATACGTACCCAGTATATATATATATATATATATATATATATATATATATATATATATATATATATATATATATATATATATATATATATATATATATATATATATATATATATATATATATATATAATACGTACCCAGTATATATATATATATATATATATATATATATATATATATATATATATATATATATATATATATATATATATATATATATATATATATATATATATATAATACGTACCCAGTATATATATATATCCAGTATATATATATACCCAGTATATATATATATATATATATATATATATATATATATATATATATATATATATATATATATATATATATATATATATATATATATATATATATATATATATATATATATATATATATATATATATATATATATATATATATATATATATATATATATATATATATATATATACTGGGTACGTATTGCCTGAGAGCAATATAATTTATTATTGCTCTCAGCTCTCAGGTATTGCGGCCGTCGTCGAAAACATATATATATCTATAGACATATACGTTTATATATACAATCCAACGATGGCTGATGACTTGTTTTTGAAACTCGGTATAATAAATCCTGTCTCAACATGTGACCCTGGCCTAGAAATTTACGATACACTAGTAATGGTATGTACCCAGTGATATTGGTAAAAAAAGTGTGAAAGATTGCAGGGATTTAAATGTACACTATTTTTTATTTTCCTAGAAATCAGAGTTCCTAGAAAAAGCGTCCATTCCCAATATTGGAACTCGCCGGCAGAAAGTGGCGGAATCCCTGACCTACCCGCCTATTCATAATCGTGTGCAAAGAAAGATCTGTCAAATGAGCTATCACATTGTAATATTAGCTATAAAATGACTGAAGTTGATTTACTTTATTTTAATTTACCACAGTTATGTTTAAATTATATCTAAATATTATTAAAAATATAAATGAACAACTATCACTGTCACAATTGTATCTATTAACTATCGGCAAATAAACAGTGTACAACCATCAGTCATGACAAAGAAATCAGGGGCACATATATAATTATTTTAACAAAACAAAAACTGTACATTTGCATTTTCTATTTATTGCAGGTTTTTGTGCTAAAATATATATTCCCCAACATACCACTATAGTGTCAGGCCACGGGCCGTGGTGCAGTTGTTAGAGTGCCAGCTTATTAGCACCAGTTCCTCTGTGGTGATCCAAAGGTCGTGGGTTCAATCCCCGGCCGTGCCGAGATTGAATTCATAATACAATTTCACACATGAGCTGAGGCCTATGCCAAAGGGTTAACCTGTTGTCCTTGTAAATTTGTGACCGGGTGGGTTGTCGAATAAAGGACCTGCGACATGAGAATTCAGTGAGGCAGCACTATATCTGCTACAAGTAGGTCTCATCATGGAATGACTGAAATAATGTTGAAAGTGATGTAAAACCCCAAAACAAACAAACAAAACTATTTTCAGATTATCCTAAGGGCTCCCCATGGTATCATATAGATGTCTTTAGGATATTCTTCAGACGTCCATCAAATGACACAAACGTGCAAATAGCCTAATGTTTGAAAATTTTGATTTCTTTCCAATGTTGTTGATATAGAGTAGAAATTTTATTGGCCCAAGTACTGTACCCTGAGGCACTCCAGATTTAACATGAACGGGGTCAGATTCATCACCATCAATAACTACCCTCTGTTCACGGTTCGTAAACCAGTTTTTTATCCATGAACCTACCTGCCCTGAGATTCCGTAATCTTATAGGGAACAGATTCTTTGTTAAGTGAGTCTTGGAATATTTTTTGAGGATTGGAGCTATTTCATTGAACATTCTTTCAAGACTCTTGTGGGTATTTGATCTGGGCCATTGGCTTTTTTGCAGTTCAGGTAAGAGAGCAATTTTTCCACACCAGCATCTGTGATGGTAATTGGCTCTTTTTGTGAAGAAGTTGGATCACCATTGTCAGGAATATTTTCCAGTTTTCTCCGTAGAAAAACAGATTTGTACTGACACGAAAGAACTTCTGGCTTTCACTTCAATGTTATTTTCTGTTAGTGTTGGTGCACCAACAGTATCTTTGCGCCTTGATCTAATATATAGTTCCTGAACCTTTTTCCCATTGATGGTCTATTGATTTAATGTCAGGTAGAGTACCCCAAGAACATATTCATTGTGGGACTCTCTCTTAAAACGTGTGTTTTATATATTTTCTAAGGTTTCTGAATTTTCTGTCAGAATCTATTTTAGTTATTTTCAGCCTTGTTGTATGGTCTTAATAGGAATGTATTTATTGATGGACTCCATAAGCTTAACTGTGAACTAATTGTTCAGAGTTTCAACTGGGACTCAAGACTTCCGAACCAGGACATTTCTCAAGGCACCATGGCTACATGGCTGCCCTGGAATTCCAGCTTCTAACCTCCTCCTTTTCCCCATCCCATCCAATGGCATCACAGGCTACCGCCAGCACAACTCTCTTGATTATCATGGGGTAGTGCCCAGACCTCCAAGCCCAACGGCGCGCCCACCACCACTCACTTGAGTGCTGTCCGATTGGACCAGGGCCCTTCCCGTCCAGTTCCCACAGACCTACATCATCATCAGATTCAATTCTGCCCTTTACTCATTGTCAAAATCTATGTTTATCCATTATACATTAAACTGTATGCTAAAGATATTTGTGTGTGATGAGACTCAGAGAATGAAAAAAAAATTATGTGCATTTCGGACCATGTACCTCAAGAATTTGCCATTTTGACAAATGTAATAATTATCTATTATCCATAATATTTATGGTGGAAAAATGTTGGTTTATTTCAATTCATTTTATTTGTTATATCATTCAAATCAGAATGTTCAGATACTAAATTATAGTCTGGTGCGTGGACACTATATAATATTATAATAAGAAAACAAAGTGGTCAAGATGGGATGTTTGGAGCTTGAATCTGGGAAGAAATGTTCAATTTTCATCTGTCTCATTGTCCCATCTGGTTTTCAGTCCAACGCGCAGCTGTTCACAATATAGACAAGAACATTTATGTGCATTTCGGACCATGTACCTCAAGAATTTGCCATTTTGACAAATGTAATAATTATCTATTATCCATAATATTTATGGTGGAAAAATGTTGGTTTATTTCAATTCATTTTATTTGTTATATCATTCAAATTAGAATGTGACCGAATCAGAATGTTCAGATACTAAATTATAGTCTGGTGCGTGGACACTATATAATATTATAATAAGAAAACAAAGTGGTCAAGATGGGATGTTTGGAGCTTGAATCTGGGAAGAAATGTTCAATTTTCATCTGTCTCATTGTCCCATCTGGTTTTCAGTCCAACGCGCAGCTGTTCACAATATAGACAAGAACATTTAATGAATATGTGATCTGGAGAAAAAATATATAGAATCATTGACGTGTGGGATATCTTTTCGTGGTTCGTGGTTCGTAGTTCGTAGTTCGTGTTTCGTTTTTCATTTTTCGTGGTTCGTAGTTCGTGTTTCATTTTTCGTTTTTCGTGGTTCGTAGTTCGTGTTTCGTTTTTCATTTTTCGTGGTTTGTAGTTCGTAGTTCGTGTTTCGTTTTTCATTTTTCATAAAAATAATAAAATGGGTAGATCTTTATATAATACACGTATATACTCTATATTTCAATATAGATATGATTTTCCAAAACCAGGAAAAGCCTTTTCATAGTTGGAATTTATGAAAATTAAATTAAAAGGTTTTTGTGTGGTTTTTATATCGCGGGATGACTCAATCTTGTTTAAATCGATACTGTAGGATGTTCTTTATCATAGTTATTAGATTCTCTGCAAAAATTGGACATTTTGGATGAAGATTTGGGGCAAGAAACTGTTCATCTTAAATTTATATGTATTTTACCATTGTAAAATGTACAAAATACATACATAATTGTCTTCCTCTTGTTCTCACGATTTCAAAAATATTCATATTGCACATTGTAACGAATATGCACATTGTAATGAAATCGGGGTCAATGGGTGCAATTTTCACAACAATTTATTTATACCCTTCATATAAACTTTTCCATGTCAGAAAATTCAATGTTCTATTTGTTTTACGCATATAAAACAATTTCATAATTATCAGCCCCATTTTTTTCAATGAATATTCATTTTTTGGCAAACATTTATATTGGGCTTCTATTTGAGCGATATGCACATCAGAACATATTAAATTAAACTATTTTTTGCAAACATAGAAAATATAAAGAATAATGACTTTATACAGAAAACAAAGATGAAATCTTCACATTGGGATTCAATTTGACTATACTATTTCAAAGGCTGCCAGGTATTTGTTTTCAACGCCAATTGGGGTTGCCAGGGCGTGAAAGCACCATATGTGTGAAAGTGCCCGTATGACTGCCCCCTCCTAAAGCTAAGAACCACGAAAAAATTTCCCTTGAACCACGAACTACGAAACACGAACTATGAACCACGAAAAATGAAAAACGAACCACGAACTATGAACCACGAAAAATGAAAAACGAACCACGAACTACGAAACACGAACTACGAACCATGAAAAAATTTCCGTTAAACCACGAACTACGAAACACGAACTACGAACCACGAAAAACGAACTACGAAACACGAACCACGAAAAAAATTCCCACACGTGAATCATTGCCAGATTGTTCCAGTCTTAGTTCAAAAACTTGTCACTTGTACCAAGTTAGTGCCTATTTACACAGAAGGAAATACTTATTGACATATTACACGGTCGGGCATACATGTACATATTTTAGATGTGCTTTGCTAGACATTCAGAACATTCGGGCAGATCTGAAGGTATAAACCGTCTGCGTTGTGTAAATATTTTGGTTATTGTTCATCAGCTTGAAGGACGTTTACTGTATAACATAAATGTCACTACATCAGCGGAAAGCACAATAAAAATAAAAGTGAATATTAAGTACTGGTTTAGAAGCCAAAAAAACTATTGTGTGTTATAAAAATAAAAATAGGTCTTTCTTTGATTTGTCTCATGGGTTGACATTTTTTGAGTTCATAAGATTTCTTCACATTCACCTGGGATTACTTATGTTTCATGTGACCGTGGGTGACGGGGACTGGTGTGCCGATTCGGTGAGTGTGGACTTCCCCCAGGGTAGAGAATTTGGCCACTCGCCACTGCTTCATCATCTCGTCACCACACCTGGCATCGCCCACACTGGCGGCCTCTTTGATGTCTACCTATGGATTCTCACAAGCAGCATCTACCTGCTTAAAGCTGCACATTCTGCCAGGGATTTGTGTGTAAATGTTAGGATGTAGAAAAACCCGGATGAGCATCTCCCAGGACATTAAGAGGAAGTCTTTGTCGGTTCATGCAGTATACACATTTATGTATACATAGGTAGGTAAACAGACCGCCAGGATGGAAACCAAACCTTTGACAAAGTTAGATATATATCAAATGTTTGTGTGTCTAGAAATGACAGGACAAATCATTTATTTATCATGGTTTTCTGTGTATTTTTGTAAACGTGTGAAATAATTTTAAAAGTTCATTTTGGTATGACCACTTAATCTTAGGAGAGTATAAAAAGTAAAAATAAAATGTTTTTCTGCCAATTAAACTTAAAATCGGAATTAGTTGTCTTTATCTACTATAAATTCTCAATTCTAACAAAATTTTCCATGGGGCTACTTCATGAGTGAAAATATTGTTTCAAATTTTAAAGAATTAAAGATAGTTCTTCAAATTAAGTAAAATGTGGATTAAGTTAGGTTACTTGTGACATGATCCTAAGCTCAAACTTCTTGAGCTGAGTAAGTATAGTGACATGTTTGATAATTCCACGATAAATGTGATATGTTGAAATCAAATCCTTGATCTCTGAAAATGATATCGATATCCTTTTGTCAGATATTGATAACAATTGTAATAGTACAGGTGTTGGGTGAATGCTGGAGATATCTATGATATATAGGTATTAGATATCTATGCACTGTTCATTCATGGCAAGTTCTCATCAGATTGTTTGAAATATCAAGGCGAAAGTATGCATGAACTCGCACATCAGTAATTGTGGCATCGATTTAGGTTCCAGAGTTATGATACTGACCTAGAATCAGGCATTGCAAGATCACCTTAGTCTTGGGTTCTTACTCTTTGTCAATGGATTTCTTGCATTTCTGCTGATTTGTTTGGTCATGATGACGATTAGATGGATTTGGAAAGAGATTTTTGCTTCGGAAGGTGTTTTCGACTAACACATTTTTTTGAAAATAGCTACTCTGTTTACATAATGTATGCGTATATTCAAAATACTCAACTGTTGTATCTGAAGTAGTACGTAAGCTCATCTTAGGCTATGTATATTGAATAAGTTGATGAGCCAGAGGGGCCCGCCATGCATCACCCCAAGATTAAACGCCACCCAGTTTGTACAACTATTAGGTCCTAAATTAAAATTACAGATATGATTTATTGATAGTTTAGGGAAATAAATATATGTTTCAATCATTTTTAGCTAGTGATGGGGGGAGGGATTTTCCTTTTCTTTTTTCTGTCCGTCAACTCTGAAACTACTGGTCAGAGTTCTTAGCTCTCAGGAGGGAAGATGTATTTTCACGGGACCAATTCTGTCCATTTTGCATCAGGCTCAGAATCTTTTCCATTTTGTTCACTGAGTTGTCGCGGAGGCTGCCATTTTGAATAACGTGATAAATATGTAACATGTAATATGCATTTTATTGGTAAAAAATATCATTTGCTCAAGTCTGCTCTGGGGAAGGATTCAAACTTTCCAAAAAGGCAATGATCAGCATAGCTCTAGGGCAAATGGCCTATGTTTTTGTATACATATTATCCAAGAAAACCTAGATGTGCAATAGAATTTAAATAAATGGAGATTACTTAAATTTGTACTTGCAGATATATCGAGTTATCTCATACTTGGTGCTTCAAGAGGGTGTTCTGCACCTATGAGATATTCTTTTGCAGATCACCCCTCTGCCGAACTACTTTCGCAGATCACCCCTCTGCCGAACTACTTTCGCAGATCACCCATGTGCCGAACTACTTTTGCAAATCATCCTTGGTCCAAATGACAAGTGAGATCCTTCCACCAGAACCAACAAAAGAGATCTGTCAGACTGAACACTGCATGAACCCATGCTCTTGACTTTATCTCATATTTATCTACCGCAAATGGTTTATATACCAGACCAGTAAAGAAAAGAATATGTGAGTGCAGTGTTCAGGCTGACAGATCTTTCAAGTTGGTTCTGGTGGAAGGATCTCAATGCCCACCTCTCAATGACGTCATTACATAGTAAAATATATGTTGCAATGACGTCATTGAGTGTGACGTCATTAAAAAGGGGCGTGGCATTGTTTATGTTGTTTGACACACACAACATAGGTCTGCACATGCTGCAATGTTTTCCTCTCTGTGTTGCTTTAAATAGATTGGACATCAAACCAAAACCTTTATCTCATACCTATCTGTAGGAGTAAAGTATGAGATAAAGTCAAGAACATAGGTTCGTGCAGTGTTCAGGCTGACAGATCTCTTACTTTGGTTTTGGTGGAAGGATCTCACAATATAGAGTGGCACTATGCCCATCTCTCAATGGCGTCATAACATAATAAATTATATGTTGCAATGACGTCATTGAGTGTGACGTCATTAAAAAGGGGGCATGGCATTGTTTATGTTGTTTGACACACACAACATAGGTCCGCACATGCTGCAATGTTTTCCTCTCTGTGTTGCTTTAAATAGATTGGACATCAAACCAAAACCTTTATCTCATACCTATCTGTAAGAGTAAAGTATGAGATAAAGTCAAGAACATAGGTTCGTGCAGTGTTCAGGCTGACAGATCTCTTACTTTGGTTTTGGTGGAAGGATCTCACAATATAGAGTGGCACTATGCCCACCTCTCAATGGCGTCATAACATAATAAATTATATGTTGCAATGACGTCATTGAGTGTGACGTCATTAAAAAGGGGGCATGGCATTGTTTATGTTGTTTGACACACACAACATAGGTCCGCACATGCTGCAATGTTTTCCTCTCTGTGTTGCTTTAAATAGATTGGACATCAAACCAAAACCTTTATCTCATACCTATCTGTAAGAGTAAAGTATGAGATAAAGTCAAGAACATAAGTTCGTGCAGTGTTCAGGCTGACAGATCTCTCTCGTTGGTTCTGGTGGAAGGATCTCACTCGTCCTTCGGACTCTTGAGATCCTTCCACCAGAACCAACTTGAGAGATCTGTCAGCCTGAACACTGCACTCACATGTTCTTGCCTTATTATCTCATACTTGGTGCTTCAAGAGAGTGTTCTGCACCTATGAGATATTCTTTTGCAGATCACCCCTCTGCCGAACTACTTTCGCAGATCACCCCTCTGCCGAACTACTTTCGCAGATCACCCCTCTGCCGAACTACTTTTGCAAATCATCCTTGGTCCAAATGACGACTGAGATCCTTCCACCAGAACCAACAAAAGAGATCTGTCAGGCTGAACACTGCATGAACCCATGCTCTTGACTTTATCTCATATTTACATTTACAGTGTTAACATTGTAAAAAGTACAGATCTTAAGAAATGAACATGTGAGTGCAGTGTTCAGGCTGACAGATATCTCTCAAGTTGGTTCTGGTGGAAGGATCTCAATGCCCACCTCTCAATGACGTCATTACATAGTAAAATATATGTGGCAATGACGTCATTGAGTGTGACGTCATTAAAAAGGGGGCGTGGCATTGTTTATGTTGTTTGACACACACAACATAGGTCGGTACATAGGTCCATGCAGGCTACAATATTTTCCACACAGTTTTGCTTTAAATAGATTGGACATCAAACCAAAACTTTATCTCATACCTATCTGCAGGAGTTAAGTATGAGATAAAGTCAAGAACATAGGTTTGTGCAGTGTTCAGGCTGCCAGATCTCTCACGTTGGTTCTGGTGGAAGGATCTCACAATATAGAGTGGCACTATGCCCACCTCTCAATGGCGTCATAACATAATAAATTTTATGTTATAATGACGTCATTGTGACGTCAGTGTGACGTCATTAAAAAGGGGGCGTGGCATTGTTTATGTTGTTTGACACACACAACATAGGTCCCAACATGCTGCAATGTTTTCCTCTCTGTTTTGCTTTAAATAGATTGGACATCAAACCAAAACCTTTATCTCATACCTATATGTAGGAGTTAAGTATGAGATAAAGTCAAGAACATAGGTTCGTGCAGTGTTCAGGCTGACAGATCTCTCTCGTTGGTTCTGGTGGAAGGATCTCACTCGTCCTTCGGACTCTTGAGATCCTTCCACCAGAACCAACTTGAGAGATCTGTCAGCCTGAACACTGCACTCACATGTTCTTGCCTTAATATCGCACTTTAAAGAGGTTCTATAATTCTATAAGTTACATATCTCTGTGATCACAGATGAGTAAATACATTGAAATTCACGGACAAAAAATAGGTCAGTTGTTATGGAAACAAACCAACGCTTAACACTTGTCTTGCAGCCCCCATAAGATATGATCAATTGCAGTCAACTCAGAATGACATCATTGTGGAGGATTTAATGCATGTGTAATTCAAGCTGCAATGATCTTCAATTTGTCATAACTTTATTAATATGGGTAAACCTGACATGTTATTTACACCAAAATGTCCCATTATTCTTGCTTTTGTAGGAATTCATAACGTGCTCATTCTACAATCAAAAATAGAAACATCACTATTTTGGTTACAAATTCTATTTGTTTCCAAAATCTAAACAGGGCCAATGGTACAATAAAATCTGCGGCAAACCCATTCCATTTTCACCCAGTGGCTTACTGGTCCCAAGCCAGCTATATTTCATTGAGAGTTTAGGAGGCTCTGATATTTGTCACTTTGCTAGAGTTTCAGTACTCTCTACAGCAGATCCAAGATTTAGAATTGTAGTACATGACTCTACCTCGCCATGTAGAGTAGAGTTTCACATTCTTGTCTGATAGTTTAATTCAATTCAATTCAATTCAATATTTTATTTCAGACTCAACAATCTTGATAATACACATTGAGGTCCATAGTTTAAGAAAAATAATAATAATTAAGTATTAAACAGTAATATACAGTGAATATTATGGGACATTTACCCATTATCAAAATTTACATAAAGTGTTCTGTACCAATATTTCCATATTGCAGATGTATACTTTATATCACAGGCCAGTATGCTTTGTATTATCACATTTTCAGACTTTTCAATTCTGCCAATGAATTTAAAAATCAAATTTCTTACAACAGCTATGCAAGCAGGAACATTAATATTAGCAAACATCAAACTAGCACTATGATACCTTGGTAGGCGTAGCAACATTCTCATAATGTCATTATAAGCAACTTTGAGTTTGTTAAAGCTATATTTATGAAAATTCCACCACAGCTGTGCTGTGTATAAAGGCGTACAAAATGTTTTAAACAAGCTAACTTTAACATCAGTGGTACACATGTGAAACTTTCTTACAAGTACATTACCTTGTCCATATATTTTACAACATTGCCTGTATATGTCTTTATCATCTCTAAAATCATCTGAGATGCAATGTCCAAGATACTTTACATCATTAAATACTTTTAATAGCTCACCATTTAAAAAATAGTCAGGAAAGTTTAAATGTTTATCTTCCTTAGATCTAATTATCATCAAAGCACTCTTTTTGGAATTATATTTAATATCATGTTCTATCCCATATTGAGAGCAAATTTTCAATAACAATTGAAGGCCACCACTATATGGACAGAAAATAATCAAATCATCAGCATACATAAGATGGTTCAGTAGAACATCACCAATAATACAACCAATTTTGCATTCATTCAATTTCTTCGATAAGTCATCCATATAAACATTAAACAGATAAGGGGACAATATGCCCCCTTGGCGTACTCCATTACTTACATTAAAAGGATCAGACATACAATTACCCCATCTGACAACCATTGTCTGATGAGCATACCAATACATTAAAATTCTAATTAAATAACCTGGAGTACCACGTTTAACTAGTTTTTCAAACAATTTAGTATGATTAACTCGATCAAATGCTTTAGAAGCATCAAGAAAAGTCATAAACATTGTAGCATTAAGACTACGATATTTCAAAACAATCTCTTTCAAAGCATAAATACATAAATCAGTGCCATGTTTTCTTTTAAATCCAAACTGATTAGCATGAGTTAACACATATTTTTCCATTCTAGTCAACATTAACTTCTCTAATACCTTAGATAAAATACTTGCAAGGGCAATAGGCCTGTAGTTATCTTTACTGTTTATTTTACCAGACTTGTTCTTAATTACTGGAACAAGAATTATAGAAATCATTTTATCTGGCAAACACCCATGGACAAAAAAACCAGTAATACATTTTGACAGCATTTGTAAAATTCTAGCGCTACAATTCTTTAAATGTTCAGCATATATCTTATCCAAGCCACAACTCTTATTGCTGTCTAAAGTAATAATAGCATCTTGTATTTCATCAGCAGAAACAGCATTTCATCACAATATTCAACATCATATTTAACATTATTTACAGTGTTACGTAAACAATTAAATAAATCATTGTAGTGATTTTTCCACAACTCAATAATTTTATCACTACCAACAACACCCTAAGATGTGTTTTTCTCCAAAGAGAAATTTCTTGACTGGGTTGAGGCATGAAGAAATAATTCTGAACAGTTTTGTCTTTGTAGAGCATTCACACATAATTCTGAGGAAATATTAATCGTAACCAAGCTGTGAAAGTTCAAAGTTAATTGAAAATTGTCACCAAATATCGTCAGGGTATTACACTTAGTGTTCCTTTTCCAATTATAGATTCAAATTTATTCTATTTTAATCAGTGTAATATCCAACTTATCACCAACATCTATCATAAATTGTTAATATACCAGTGGTAGTAAGTTAAAAGCCTCAATCTTTACTACTCTTTGAGAAGAAATGCATGTGAGCTTACAGATATATATTTCTTTCTGGTAATGGCGTGTCGCATGGTTTGTCAAATAATATTGGTCCATGACTCCAAATGTACAAAATGTTTGTCAATTTACTTGCATGATTCATAATTATCGAAAATATATTTTCATCTGGGCACTTTAATGGATAAACCAGTATCTGTGAATAAACATGAATTGAAGCTCATCTGTTGCATATTTTCTCTTTTTTTGAATTCCTTATTCTACTTTTTCACTTTTCTTCAATTGACATACCTCTTGTACAAATCTAGGCCAACAGTTTTGTCTAACTCTTCTTCATCACAACAGAAATTCGTCCACATATGGATATGTTCCTGAACTATTATTTTTATCTGAAACACCCCTATTTATTTAGATGATTTCACAGAACTTGACTTGTACATCTTCAAATATATCCATTTAAATGTGTCCAGTATCCACTTCAAAAACCTGAATTAAACATTGATTAATACATTGATAATTAAGTCTTTGACATGTAAAAATATAATAAAATTTATGTAATTATATTTCTCTAGTGTTCATTATTCATTTATCTGTTACTGTCAGTCTCACTTCGATTTTTAACCCATTTCCTATGGAACACACTATTTCTGTTGATGAACTTAGAACTATGTGGCACCAAGGTATCAAGCAACCCCAAGAATTACCTGTTTCTCAGGTTCCCAAGCAAGTAACGTTGTCTTCAGTTATGAACTATCAGTAAAGGATCTGAAACTCAAGCAAAGTGACCATATCGGAGGCCTTCGATTAATAAGAGAAAAAAGCCCAGCTTGAGAATACTGACCCACGATGAGGGGAAATATGGAATAATTTTACCAATGACAATTTATAAGTTAAACTGACCAGCAACAAAGCTTAGACTGACAGGAACTCTTTGTTGCTTGCACCTTAGAGTAATTATCATTATTACTCCAAGCTTGCACTATCATATAAAACTTTAACACAAACACTGCCTATATGTATGAAGTGTACACTATAAGAAATCAAGCTCACCTCAACGTGTATATAATGTACTGTATCTGTTGCAATAGGTTCACCCCTGCCTATATGTAGGAATGTGATGATGTGCAGGTTCTTTGTTAGTTGATGGTAATGGAATGGCCATTTGTCATATCCCTTGTTTGGTTTCTTTCTCCATTAGGGTACATTTATCAGATTGCATTTAGTGATCTGCTAGATACGTCTTCTCTAAGAAATTGGGATTAAATTATCAGGATGAGGCACAGCTGATTCGATACAATTATAACGCGTCTTTCTATTAAATTGTACATATTAAAGGACAACACCACTTTAGTCATATATTCTAAGAGAATGTTTTCATGGTAAAGACAAGTTTTAATCCACCGAATAAGGTGTTGCATAGCGTGTTGTCACCAGTGAAACATTTATGGTTTATATATTTTCCAGCACGAAGCCTGGGACACCCAGTGTTATGTTAGAAATTTTCTTGGTTTGTCATTATGAAAAACTTTTTTTTGAACCTTTGGTCCGTGATAAAACCTGATTGATATTTCATTCCATTATTTGATTATTATGATTTCATAATATTACTCTTTTACTTGTATCGAAGAACATACTCTCCCAATTAATATGTTTATCTTTAAGTGCCTTTGTTTTAGATTGGAAAAGTTATTGCAATAAAGACCAAATATTAATGTTGATAGAAGTTATAGGTTGTTGTTCTTATTACAGTTAGATATTTTGTTTTAGTTGTCAAATGTATCTAATATCAATACTGATATATCAACTTGTACCCTCGCAAAATAGCTAATGTTCTCTCTGTCTATCTCCATGTCCAAATCAACACAATTTGTCAAAATGATGAATGCTTTTCGTTTCTATGGCAACCTATTATATGTGCATCTGTTTCGTCATCGGTTTGTCAGATGGGTGAATGGGGCTTGATTATATGGGATTGCAGAGAGTCAGGCAGGGGAATCAAATTTACATGACATAATTTCCACTCTTCCCTTTTCCCGATTTAAGAAACCTTTGTTCAACCTTTCTCCATGTTTGGTTTACAGTGCTCATACGGACAGTTTTAACTTTTAAAATCGTGTCATGGGCTTGAAATTTAAATAACATTGTTTTATATGAAAAAAATGACCGAAACTCAAATTTCCAGATGGTATTTTCTCTTTCCAGTACTGTTATGGTTATATTATAAGTATAGGGTTCTATATTGTCCTAATCTTGTTTGTAATATTACTTAATATGTATATATTGTAATTTAATAGTATGATCCTATGA
This sequence comes from Amphiduros pacificus, assembly GCA_949316495.1. Taxonomy (NCBI): domain Eukaryota; kingdom Metazoa; phylum Annelida; class Polychaeta; order Phyllodocida; family Hesionidae; genus Amphiduros; species Amphiduros pacificus. Next base: position 49,311,396 of record OX439002.1, on the reverse strand, counting down.
AATCAGAGTATTTGAAATTGATATCAATAGTACCGCAGGTCTCTGGCCCAGTTTCCTGTGAGACAATTTCTATATTCTCTTTACAGGTGTCCAATACGTCATGGCGCAGACATAAAAACATGGAAGGACTGTTTATAGTCTTGGCTATATTGATTGGGGTGTCTGTCGTAGGGATTATGGTATCTGTTGTCTCAGTGCTCAGAATATGCATCTACGATGACACGTGAGTTATATTTGTTCCATATCTCCAAATGCCATCGAAAAGTAAGCATAAATATATATTGGCAATTGGTAATAATAATGAATAATTTAAGATGTATACAATAAATACTTATTGAGTAGTACTGATCGTTGATATTTACAAAATAAACTACAATTCCATAGTAAAGATATTTCCTGCAATATTTCAGAAATAATGGACCATTTAGCCAACTCCAAGAGGAGCATGAGGCAGACTCTGACAGAATAGAAATGCTAGAACCAATGGTTTAAATGTGGCAAATTACAAGACAAACATCTAGGAATCTGACATAATAGTCTACAGCCTAAATGTGTCGAATTACAAGAGAAACATCTAAATATCTGACAGAATAATTACACTAGAGACTATAGCCTAAATATGGCAAACTACAAGAGAAATATATAGAAAACCGACAGAATAGTTATACTATAAATCATAATCAAAATGTGGCAAATTAGAACCCATTGTCCAAATGTCTGTACACGTGCCTGTCCCACATTATAAAAGATATATATATCAAAAGCTTTTGACCATATAACTTTAAAATGAATATAATTAAACCATACATAGAACCTCAAGAAGGAAAAAGCTTCATTTTTTCAGTTTATGCAGTTCACTTATGATAAGTTTACTTATAATAAGAGAGGCATTTTTTTTTCAGTTGAATGTTAGACACAAGATGTATTGTGACAACTCAATATCCGATTTCTTTTTCTATCGATCATAAAACATCACCTTAATGTTAAGATGATGCTTCATGGTTCGATTCTCATGTAGGGCAAATATATCTTCATGCTGGATCTATCAGGAATTTGTTTACTGTAAAATAATAGTATTGACATAAGTCAGGAGTGATAAGTGTCAGAACGAGTACAACCGCTTCAGCTACATTTAAACCTACTTCTGTTGCAATTTAACTTGCTTTTTTAGCACAATCTATCGGGGGATAAAGGTCTTGATGAAACCATGGTCAAGATACAATCCTAAACAACTTTCTTATATAAAGATCTTGTCTCCAAAATATATATTTCTTACAGAATAATGAATAAAATGTTCTATTGTATTCTCTGTATGCCCCGGCGTAACATTTATTGTCTATGATGATTTATTTGAACCCATTAGGCTTGAGCTCAATAACGTATATATTCTGTACAAAATAGCTTAAAGAACTTTCTTTATAAATTGCAAATATAATTTATCCCCAAGATGTGCTATTTTGTATTCACGATAATTATTTTGACATCTTTCTTTTATCAATTATCATTTCAGAAAGTTGTATTAATTTACCAATTAGCTGTCTTCTACGAATATGATCATTTTATATTGAAATATTTTTTTTCGGATTTCTGAAACACTTTACCAGTGGGAATTGAATCCCGGGCCTCTTAAATATGCACCTTTCTGTGGATTATTGAAACGACCTGCGGAACAAAAGCCGCCAACTCGGTAGTATATGACCTTGCCATGCAGTAGTATATGACCTTGCCATGCAGTAGTATATGACCTTGCCATGCAGTAGTATATGACCTTGCCATGATGTGTGTTACCGCCAATCCAATGTGTCTTATGACGCAAAATAAACCGAAATCTTCAACCTTTTTTTACTCGTTATTGACTGATTTTAAGCCAATACATATCGTAAGTAAAATGTACTTCTGTCTCCACGGATTATGGAGACAAACATTTTAATTTTCTGCTCCAAGTGTAGACGATTCTATAACGTGTTAGAAACGTCAGCACAACGCTCACATTTAATTTTTCATTGGCAAGCCCATACAATGTATCTTTATCTTTTTATTTTCTTCTGATATTTTCAAATCTGCCGATATATTCGTTAATTCCATTTACATAGCATTTGCCCATATATTTGCCCATATATTTATTTAATGATAAACAAGGCATATTAAAAGATATATTATTCATACTGTGAAAATTGCATCCATAATTTTATATAGGCTTCGTAGTTATTGAGAAACGTCTCTGTCCGTACATATCAATTTTAGGGGCTTGAGGGAAATAACCTATTCAATTAAAAATATATAAAAAAATCACCATTAGATTCCCAAAAACCTATTCATGCTGATTGCTATCATGCGTCCTGCACACAAGCATCCTGTGTCCTGCACACAAGCTACAATGTCAAAACTCCAGCAGAGTCATGAAAAAAATTATTCTAACAAGTGTACTGAGCTGAGTTTTGGTCTGTTCAATCATAAATGTCGTTTGGATCACAAATGAATGATATTTTTTGTTGGTATTGCCAGCAGATTTGTGTGATGTTTGATACGGGTGTTGAACATATTTTCACCCGTGACGTCACCAGGATGTGGTGCCATCTATATGAATATAATCATAATTATTCCAGTGCATTAAACGGCCCATTCAGACATGTGTATTCCTTTTAAACAATATAATTTGCTCTTGATTTAGAGTTGAGCAATACATGTTTGTACAATGTGTACTGTAATGTTGAGTACTTCTCTAACTGTAAAATTGTTGTTAAACTGCACACATAAAATTGCCATACTGTTAAATTAAATTGCCACAGACCTTGTGAGCCGGACCTGAACAAACGTAAATATATGTCATGTTCAGCCTGAAGGTAAAAAAAAACTAATAGACCCTGATGTAATGTATCAAATCCTAATAAATTTAATGTGAAATAACAATCTGATTTTAAATATGACAATTTGGAAAATCTTAAATGTCTGAAGTTATAGACTATATTTTCTTCGATTTTCACAGCAAAAATCTAGATATATTCTTAACTCTGTCACAGATTGGGTATAAATCCATAACTCACCATTACTAAGATGTAGTTATACCAGAATGGACCCTTCAAACATGGATCTGGGACAAAGTAGTGGCTGCCTCAGACCGTCATACCAAATTCAGGTTTTACTTTTTATAAATTCAATTTTATTATTCTTAACTTCCAAACAGTTTTATTCAGAAGAATAGACTATGCAGTCCAAACCTATATATGGACATATTATTAGTGTCTATCAGAAGAAGCTTTTGCAGTGCCATCTGGAGACAATATTGTGCCCATACCAGTCAGTTGATCGAAACCTGGTGTATTGAGGCAATTTATGGTGATTGTGGTAAGTGTCCCCTGGTGGCAGATTTTCTTAATGAACTTTCTTTTTATGCCAAAGTAGTACGTTTTTTAAAAAGCACGGGAAAACTACTCACTTGCTGAAAATAGATCCCTCTTTAGCTTTCAAGTGATCATACACCACTCATACAGGTATATTTGTAATGGAAACAATAATTTACAATACCATAAAAGGATGGATATTATATTGATATACTTCATGTCTTGGTATCTTAATTGGAAAATTGTGGTGTATGGAATTAAACATCACAACTAAAATATCTGTTTTAAACCATAATATATATTAGACAAAAAATGCAGTTTGCAGTTTGATATTGACACACCGTGGCCCCTGTTTATTTGGTTTATAAAGTAAAGCATGAATGGAATGAGGAACAATTACTGAAATCAGTAGGCCTACAGAAGTATGCAAATGTCTTTTTGGTCATGATTAATAATAATAAAATTCGTACAGATCTGATACCAGACAATGTCTGTTCACAGCTCTTTGTCCAGGAAGTTATTCCTAAATAAATATGTCTTCAATCTAGTCTTGAAGAAGGCAACTAAAGTACTACTCCAACATCATTAGGAAGGGTGTTCCAAAGCCCCAGAGCGATAGCCGAAAATACCTCATCCCTCACTTTTTATAAGCAATTCATGGCGACAACAATTAAGGTATGTGCTGTCATTTGACTCAGTTACCTCCCACTTTGCCTATTGTGGAGCAGGTCACGCAGCTGAGGAGGTGCCTTACTATTTAGCGCCTTCCAGGTAGCAAGGAGTGAATTAAAAGTCAATAACAGCAACCACTGGGAGCCAGTGTAACTCCTTAAGCTTTTCAGATATGTGACCATATTTCCTGAACCAGCCAACTACCTGTGCTGCAAGTCACTGTAGCTTCTTAATGTCTGAACAAGGGAGACCAGCAATGAGACGATTCACATTCAAAGATACAGATGATTAAAGCATTAGTATGGGTCCCAGTAGTCTTATCGTCTGGACATTGTCTAATGGCAGCAATGTTCCTTGTGTGGTAGTGTCCTTTCCTACACATTTTGTTTATTTGGACTTTCATGTTCATTTATGAGTGAAAAGTGACACAAAATCGACAACCGACTCACTGGGTAAGATCTCAGTATGTCCAATTCTGACAGTGCTGATGTAATTTCTGAGAATTGCACTGTGCTTGTCAGCACAGATCAGTATCTCAGTTTGCCATCATTTATTTTTATTCTATTAGTTATCAGAAAGGACCTAACCTCGTCTATAATTTTTCAAGGCTCTGTCTGGAGGTGTCTACATGAAGTCTACTCATGTGATCCCTGGTGATATAGATCTGGGTATCATCTGCATAGATATGATAACTCAGACCTTAGATAGTGAAAAAAAAGATGGACCCAAAGACAGATTCTTGAGGGACACCAAACCTAATGAACTTTGATTAGGAACCTTAACACATTGTTTCCTATTCATCAGGAAACAATGTGTTTCATTGGTTATGACCGTATCCATTCAAGGACATGATCTATGTGGAAGGAGTTCATCCAAGAGGTCATATAGGAGCCAAGTAGGAATTGGATCCAGCTCACATGACTTCATCACTAGAAATGGCAGACATAGGGATATAACTTTTTTACTACTCAGAATACATCTACAAATGATATGTGATCGAATGTCAACCTTCTTAGGCTATTTTGATAAAATATTGCCAATGACCTTGGAGTGACCTTTCAATGACCTTGAAAATAGAAAGCCTATTTCCACGTAATTATCTACATGTTTTATTATCCTATCATCTACATCTGTCAAATATGAGCTCGTAGAGTCCTTATTCATCAAAATCTGTTCATAATTAACAATTTGAGAGCAGTTTATAGTTTTTGGTCAATCTATAAGGGAAAACAGAGGAAAATACTATAATACTAAGTTTTTTTGAAATAATATAAAAATGCCAGCTTATCGGGGGTTAGTTTATGAAAATATATAAAATACTGCACAGAAAAACACAGTAATACTAAAAAGAAATTGAAAAAAAAGTCCGTCAATTTCAAGATTTATTATGAAGCTAAAATGATTAAAAATAGCTTAAATCGGTAGGGTTACAAAAGTGACAAATTGACGGACTTTAATTTGACCTCACATTTATTTTTGAGATATTAGATGAATTAAATATCAATCTAATTTCAGAAAATAATCAGCAATAAGTTGCTCTTATCATAATAATACCTAAAAAAAGAAGAAATATTCACTGAAAAATATGAGAAAATTAGTCATGAATAGAAATGGTTAAAAAAAATATAATAAAAAATATATTGAATGTAGAGTCAATTGGGTTATAACATTTAGTAGCTGATGTATTGGTAAAAAAAATCATGTATTTGATTGTTCTCAACAATATGAGGAAGTTAGTGAAATCCGTTTATGAATATGTCTATGAAACGCATCACTAAAAGTGGCCAATCATTAAAATGGCCTATGACCCCTTTTACTATTTGGATAATTCTATTAGTAATACATGACAGAAATAAAATATAAAACTATGAAAATCATTTGTGATATATGCAGCTAAACTGTGAAAACACAGAGAGATTTGGTGAATGGAAGTAGAACACTGTGCTCTGCAGGGTGCTTTCTGGACGTCCGCTCCTCCCACTGCTATAAACCCGTTACATGCGCTATGTCACGTGTGTGCGTGTCACTCGAACCCAGGACAGCAACAGGAGAACACCTCAGCGCGGACCACGGGATTGAACAAGACAGCAAAACCAAGACACTGCCAGGGGAGCCAGGAGGCTACCCCCGCCGCAGCTCTAACCTCGCTTCACTCCCGGCAAGTACAAAGTGCTTATTAAACTTAGGCCTTCGGGCGGTCCCCAGTACAGGCGGGCCGGGGCTACATTAGCCCCCGAGTTATCACAAGCTCTTGTCGGATCACTTTCCATACCATTTATAATGTTTTTATAAATTACTGCACTAGTATAGCACAGCTACACGGAGATCTAGCTTATAAGTCAGTGAATTACAACAATTCCTGGCTATAAGTCGGAGACATTCGTGTCCATACACACAGCACTTACGTTATTAAAAAGTTATTCGCTTCACTTGCACTGCCTTAAAGTTAAACCATAGTGTTTTCTCTTTAAGACAACAAAACACATCAGCACCTTAAAAATCGTAATTCTTTTTGATATCTATACACTGTATACATTGTATGTACTTCTCTGACTTGTTTTATGCAGAATGCAGAACACTCAGAGCACTCCCGAGATACACCTCCCCTACACACGCCAAGGGAAGGACGGACTGCTGGACATCAGCCCAGCCAGACAGACAAGCAGCGCCGCCAGACAGACAGCCGCCATCGCCAAGGCGGTAAATCGCATCAGACCGACCCTGCCACCGTCGATCAGCAGCGGAACCAGGCCCGTGACTGCAAAACCGCCGAAAGCAGCAAGAAAAGCGACTCCACAGCCGAAGGGGTTCTGGTCACCGCCACCAGGGACCAGCCAGGACCCTCAGCCAACCACCACAACACCAGCGAAGAAGAGACTCTTCTCAGACGTTTCTCCAGACCTGAGTTCGGACTCATCCTCCGACAGCCTGGTCATCGACATGCCACGAGCCCTGTCACCGCTGGAGAACACAGAGGAGTTTCCTCCACTCCCCGTCCCGGGACCAGACCCCGGACTGCCGGCGCCCCAGCAAACCAGCGGGACCAGCAGCCCACGACCTTCGACAGAAGCACCCATCGCTACACTGCCAGTGGTACGGACCACCCCCCCGTCGACATCGTCAGCCAGCCCAGCGGGTCCAGCCGTAAGCCCTTCAAGGCAGCCTTCACCGCGTACCGCGCCTTCTACCGTCAACAGCAGCGAGACTCACGGGACCACCCAGCCGAAGTTTCGGATACCCAAAGACACCGGGTTCCAGTCGCCATACCACCTCGTCACCGCCCTCGACCGAGCTCATCCGGAACTGAACTACATCGCGAGACCGAACATCAACGGACAGTATGTGCTGCACCCGAGAAACAACAAGACTACGCTGGCTCTCAGACGTATCACCCAGCTAGCAGGCCACGCCGTCACACTACAAGAACTGGATCCGCTCCAAAAGCCGTCGTCAGTCATCGCCTTGAGGGTCCCTCACTTCATCCCAGAGGAGGCCTTCACCGACCTTCCAGGGGTGACGAGAGCCACACGAATGAAGGCCAGAGACGGTACCTACACCCGACAGGTAAACCTTATTTTTCAGGGCCCTGCACCGATGGAGGTCGAAGTCCCGCACTTCGGAATCTTCCCCACCAGACCCTACCGACAGGAGGCGCCCCGCTGCCACAGATGCCACAAGTACGGCCATCTGGCTATCACCTGCAGGACCACGAAGGAAACCTGCGGGATGTGCAGCGGAAGACACCCAACAACAGACTGCCTCACGAAATTCAAGGCCGGGGAGAAGATCGACTCCAAGTGCCCGAACTGCCAGGGGAACCATCATGTGTGGAGCAACAGGTGTACAGCGAGGCCCCACCTGAGACACCGAACAGAGCCGACACCTGCCCAGCCAGCCCCCGAACCAGTGATGGTCCCAGCACCACCGCCAACCACCAACGCCTGGACAGTGGTACAGCGCCGCACTCCGAAGGCCGGACCAAAGCATCGACACCTAGTGAAGAGCAGCGCAGCTCCAACACAGATGGACATCGATCCCCCCGCCGAGCCAGAGCCAGCGCCAGCGCCAGCCCCGACTCCAGCCCCTACGCCAGTCGCCGCTCCACCTCCCGCCCCAGTCGTCGCCCCGGTCGCTGCTCCAGCCGTCGCCCCAGTCGTCGTCGCTCCAGCAGCCCCGCCGACCCCGCAGCCCCAGCGCAAGACACCCAGGAAACAACGCACTCGTCAGAGGAAGACGACACCTACCCCACCCGCCCCACCTCCACAGGTCACCCCCGTCGCACCTACAGACAACGCACCGCCACAGCCACCCAGAGTGCCACCGAGGCCACAGCCATCCGACCCCACAGCATCCAACGCCACCGACAACGTCCTAGCTGCGATGATGTCACTCGTCAACCAAGTCCAAGGCATGCTGGAGACGTTCGCCCGCATGCAACAAGAACAGAATCGGGAGAACCGGGCACATCAACAGCAGCTTATGACGATGATGACCATGCTGCTCCAGCACAAGTCAACATAGACCCGACATCAACCGACGTGCAGAGACCTTCCACCGTGCAACATGCAGCAAGCAACGTGCAATGTGCAACAGACTACGTGCAACACGCCGTCGACAGCGTGCAACACACCGTCGACAACGTGCAACACACCGACGACAACGTGCAACACACCGTCGACAACGTGCAACACGCCGTCGACAACGTGCAACACGCCGACGACAACGTGCAACACGCCGACGACAACGTGCAACACGCCGACGACAACGTGCAACACACCGCCGACAACGTGCAATCAACACCGCTGCACACAACACCGTTGCACACAACACCGTTGCACACAGAAACGGAAACTCTGCACACAGAAACACGTCCAGATCGTCAACACGAAAAAACGTCAGATCGTGAAGGTTTTTCGCCATTTTTGTTAACGATCTCAGATCGTTCAAATTTGGCGTCAGATCGTTCAGATTTGGCGTCAGATCGTGAGGAAATGACGCCAGATCGTGAGGATTTTTCACCATTTTTGTTAACGATCTCAGATCGTTCAAATTTGGCGTCAGATCGTTCAAATTTGGCATCAGATCGTGAAGAAATGACGTCAGATCGTGAAGATTTTTCACCACTTTTGTTAACGACCCCAGATCGTTCAAATTTGGCGTCAGATCATCCACATTTGACGTCAGATCGGCAAGATATGGTACCAGACCGTGAAGAACATTCACCTCTTTTGTTAACGATCTCAGATCGTTCAAATTTGGCGTCAGATCCTCCAAACTTGGTACCAGATCGTGACGATCGGACGTGGATGCCCGAGGATCAAACAGACCAGTCAACAGGACCAACATCAGACAGCCTACACATTCTAACATGGAACGCCAACTCCCTTCGCGACAAAGTGCACTACCTCATAGCAACGGTGGGTATAGAACAACCTGACATTATTTGTATACAAGAAACTTTATTAACATCCAATGTTTCTGTTCCAGGTTACCAACCGTTCTATCACTGGGCAAACACCACCCCCCACGACAGAGGCCTAGCCACCTTCGTCAAGAACCGTCACATGGTCACCCGCACTCCAGACCCCCCTTTCTGCGGAGAGGACACAGAGGTTCTTGGCGTCGTCATCCACCTCCAACAACGCCCCCTACAAGTCTACAACATCTATTCCAACGCTACAACCGGCGAACTCGAGCTCGCGGACCTCTTCACCAGAGCCGACACGCAGGACCTGGTCATCACCGGAGACTTCAACGCCATCCACAGCGAACTACAGTCCAACTCCCGGGATAACCAGAGAGGGCACCACCTGACACAACTTCTGAAGGAACACCCCTCTACCACGCTCCTCAACGACGGCAGCGCTACGCACATACGCGGAAACCCCCTGGACCTCACCATCGTCTCTACACAGATCGCCCAGGGAGCGACTTGGACAGTACATCCAGAGCTTGCCAGCGACCACTACGCCACCTTGACTGTACTCCAGATTGCCAACTTACCACCGCCAGCCCCTATGGCACCACCCAGATGGAACATGAAGAAAGCAGACTGGAAACAGTACGAGGACTTTCTAGCAACGTGGGCATGGGACTTCAAGCCTACTGGACTGGACCTTGACGCACACAACGCCGCCATCGTACAGGCCTTCCAAGCCGCAGCCGACCACGCCATCCCCCTCACCAAGCCAGGCGGACGACACCACAAGGACCACTGGTACTACTCTCCCCTGGTTGCAGAGCAGAAACACCGAGTGAACATGCAACGCAAGGTCTACCGGCGTCACCCCACCAGCGACAACAGACGACTCCTGGTAGTCGTCACTCGTCGCTGCCGAGATGTCTGCAGAGACATACGCCGAGAGAAGTGGTTCGAGTGGTGCCAGTCCTTAAATCAGCACACATCGCTCAGCGAATTATGGAGCAAACTACGGCAAGCCTCTGGGAAGAAGAAAGCCACCCCTGGTGTACATCCAGAGCCCACCAAGGAAGCAGAACGACTCACCCAGATGTTTGCCGATCGAGCCTCCACCGCCAACCTACCCTCCGACGTCCAAGGCAGACTGCGAAGATTGGCTGACAACCGTAAGACGACACTACGGGATGCAACCCAGGCCAGCGCCCCTTCAGACGCCCCCTTCACCTACACAGAACTGGAGAAGGCAAAGAAGCGCAGCAAGGACACAGCACCTGGGGCTGACCGCATCACCTACTCCATGATCACGAACTCTGGAGCAGCAGCCAAGCTTGCAGTTTGCCAGCTCATCAACGACTCGTTCAACCAAGGCAGACTTCCCGCCAGCTGGAAATCTGCCGACATACAACCGATCCCCAAGCCCAAGGAACCAACCAAGCCCAGACCCATCTCCCTCACCAGCTGCCTGAGCAAGACAGCCGAGAGGATGGTCCTCACTCGCCTCCAGCACCTACTTGGCCCCCTTCACCCCAACGTGTTCGGCTTCGTCAAGTCCACCGGTACCGCCGAGGCCATCTCGACCCTCCTCTCAACGGCCAGCGCCCAGAAGACCGCCCTCGCGGTCTTCTTGGACCTGGAGAAAGCCTTCGAACTCGCCAACCCCGCAGCAGTACTCGACTCCCTGGTATCAAAGGGAGTCACAGGTAAACTCCTGGCCTGGATAGAAGATTTTCTATCCGGCAGACAAGGTAGGGTTCGATTTCAAGGTTCAACTTCCAGGTACCACAGGCACCAGAACGGGACCCCACAAGGTAGTGTACTCAGCCCCACCCTCTTTAACCTACTAATGGAACAAATCGTCTCTCTTTCCTTTCCAACAGGTACACAGGTCCTCAGCTATGCAGACGACTTGGTACTTATAGTACATGGTGCGAAGAAGTCCTACTCCAGAGCACAGACGGCCTTGGACCTCATAACCGACCGATGTGCAAATCTGGGACTCAAGATTTCCACCACCAAGTCACAAGCCCTGCTCTTTCGCAGAACCAACCCGCCCATCGACCTCCACATCCAAGGCCACAACCTGGAATGGGTCCCTGCCTACCAATACCTCGGTATCTGGATAGACAGCAGGCTCAACTTCTCCAAGGAAGTGGCCTATCTACGTGAGAGAGTGCGAAGCCGACTCAACGTTATGCGCATCATCTCCTCCCTGGACCTCGGCGCCAAAGCAGCAGTACTCCGCACCTACTATGTAGCCGCTGTACGGAGCCTCATCGACTATGCTGCGCCGGCCCTCCTCATCACAGACAACGCATCTCTACAGAAAGTCGAGACGTTACAGAACGAGGCCTGCCGACTAATGCTTGGAGCCCCGAGATGGACAAAGGTCACTGCCCTCCAGATGGAAAGCAACCTCCATGCCATCCCACTCCGTATTGAGCAAGTCGTCGGCGCCCTAGCAGCCAAGACCCTCCTCAGACCAACGAGCATCTCCCTCCAGAACACCCTCCGCACTGCAGCGGCAGACCCCCGGCATGCCAGCGAGGCCCCCCGGCGACAGTGGGCCCTCCATGCCAAGGATGTTCTGGAGAGATACGACTCCACCCATCTCAGCCTAGAGCCAGACACCATAGATCCAGACTACAAGCCTCTACCCCCTTGGAGTGAGGACACCATTGCTGTCCACTACACCCCTCTACCGGAAAAGAAGGCTGACATGGACAAGTTCGAGCTCAAGATGGCAGCCCGAATGGCCATGGACATCCACACACCCAAGCCCACGACAGCCTATTACACAGACGGCAGTGTCCACCCAGACTCAGGTAGAGCAGGCGCAGGCTTCTTCACAGAGGGAGAGCAGTTCTGCTTCAGACTGAATGACAATTCATCCACTCTGCAAGCAGAACTGGTCGCCATCTACCACGCCCTGAACCATGCCTACCTGGCCAGTAAGTACCCACAAGATTCGATTTCTGTTCCATTAGCACCAACTGTAACTATTTATTCTGATTCCAGATCATCGCTCCAGACCCTCCAGAACGCAGAACCACGGGAGAATGTGCGACTTGTCACCGCCATTCTCAGACTGACCCAACAACTCTGCAAAGAGTCCCGCCCTGTAACATTCCTATGGATCCCCAGCCACATCGACATAGCAGGGAACGAGATGGCGGACGAAGCAGCCAACCAGGGAGCCCAACGCAAAACAGTGGACTCCGGCCTTGCCCCGTCCCTCTCCCGTCTCAAGTCCTCCTTCACCACCATCAACAACACCCGTCACATTTCTCGCTTTCTAACCTCTGTTCCAGAATCCAGGTCCAGCCAGTGGTACCAGAAGGCAACCAACCTCAAGCCCCTAACAGTACCTGCCGACTGCAGTCGAGATATGGAGGTCACTCTCTACCGCTTGAGGCTTGGCTACTTCTGCAACTGGATGCTACCCAAGGAACCGGACAGAGACTGGGAATGCAGCCACTGCAGCCGCCCCACTACCAGACCCTTGCTCCACTACCTACTGCAGTGTTATCACACCCAAGCCCTACGCACCAACGCACCAGCTATAGACTTCGACATCGAGGAACTGGACAGAGACCAGTGCCCCGAGGCCGCAGCCATAGTCCTGGAAGCCATTCCACAGCCTGAGGCTCTGGAACTGCTTCAGCAGTACCACCCTCCCAGGTAAAGTAACCTCGGCATAGGATAACTGCCTGCCCGCTCGGATGGGGCATTAAACGCTCCTCGGAGTTCGGTGGTCCCGTGTATCTGGCTCCTATCCCAGAGCACGTTAAAAAACCTATTAACATCTATCGAAAAGAGCAGGGGGAACCCGGTGTTAATAGTCTCTCCTCCTTACAGTAAGTATCGCAATAGTTACAAGTAAACCTTCCTCTCCTCCTTTGTAGCATTCAGAGAAGCTGGCTTCAACGCAACATCGCAACATTATGACGAACAACAACCATACACACGTACACACGGCCACGGACAGACAACCTAGTCACAACATTCAGGTTTTTATTTTTTATGCACAACACAATATTATTGTCACACCAACTCGCACACACATATTATTTATTCCAGGTAACATCCAAACGCATACAACGACAAGTCCTATCACGACTTGTCTCACGTACACATTTAGTTTCACGGCTTGATATTCAATAACGGCTTTCATCACGGCTTACATACTCACGTGTACATACAAACCACGCTCCAAAACACTCCCCACGCCACACACACACTGCTACATTCACAACACACGAATCCTACACGACCTAGATCATATATCATATCCAAATGGCACAACACAATCCAATTCCACAAGATTATAACCGCAACTTTCCAGGAAACCGATTACCGGTTAACGTTCTCTTCCAAATCAAACAGAACACAACGTGGAAACACGCCATCTACATTTACGGGCTAACACTACTCTATGTACAAAGTTACCACGTCACAAACCACGTGGTAACCAAACACGCCCACTTCTACCTCATTGCATCAAGCATTCAAACGTGCTTCAGCGCCATCTGTATTCTATCACGTGATACACCTATACCACAAAGTTACCTCGTCATCGACCACGCGGTACTCAAACACGCCCACTCATCTCATTTACATACTGCGAACTTAGCCAAACAACGCCACCTCGTGTCAACACAACGCCATCTCGTGTTAACGAGACGCTTGACTTTACGAAATAGCAAACCGAACGTCACTACATCACGTGACCGCTAAACACGCCCACTTATCTCATTAACATAGTACTGCCACCGTGCATACACGCCATCTATCGTTTCAGACATGACTGAATTTACGAATTTCAGCATCACACGCCAACCTCGGTAAAATAACGCATTAACACATAGCAACACACAGCGAGGACATGATGGTACTTTTGTATTTATGTTCTGTTCAAATTCATCTTTATTTTTCCTATTACAGCCAAGTGCAGAGCACCCCATAGAACACCGCTTGTACAAAGAGTACCACTACGGAGGGCCGCCAGATCTGGCCACGGCCCTCGAGGGATCATCCCCTCGAATCTACATCATCATCATCGCTATGTCACTCATTCTCGCTGATGCTTCGCTGCCTTCTTGATCAACTTTAAAGGAACTTTATTTGATGATAAAGGATTGAAATTTGCCAAAGGAGGTATTCCTTGGTAACAACATCTCCATTGTCCGCGACGCCATCTGATGAGGAAACAGAAGTGGGTGAGATTCTGTTCATTTCACTGCGGATTTTCTCAATCTTTCCAAGCCGGAGGAAATCCGTCTGTGTAGTGAGGTCATCAGGAGGGGTCATGGGTGTGTCCATGATTTTGTGCATGACCGAATGAATGCCCCGAAATAACTTTTTAGGGACATGCTTGTTTTCCTCAACCAACTTCGAGAAATTATCAGATTGCGAAGATTTTAATAGGGAATTGTAGAATATTGTACATTTCTTTGTCAGTCTGTAAGTTCATGTCACATAATGCTGATACTCTCTGCAATGTACCCATGTCCATTTAATGTGGTTAACATGTTGCTTTCAATTCCAACCCAGCCTCCTCAGGTAAAAAGCATGACCCCCCCTTCCACACACAAAAAATGAGCAGACACTTTCATAGTACAACAACGTCATAACGTCCAAGACTCTGTTAATTTTGCTACGACTAATTAGTAACGTGAAATGTTTTTTAATGATCACGCAGATTCTCAATTCACAATTTTACATGAAATTTATGAGGTGGCCCCCCTGGGGCTGAAAGTGCGTGGGCGGAGGAACTCTTCTGCGCTTGAGGAAAAATGTTTGTTTACTCCATATTCCGACACTTCCTTCTGCTCGACAAGAGTCACTAAAAGGTAAATTTCCTGTAAATTCTCAGATTTGGACAATTCTAGAGTTTATAAGACAAGTAATTTTGACATGGTCTAATAGATAAGGTAAGGATTATATTTTTCTTGATTAATTTCAATTATTTTGGAGCGATTGCTTACGACTTGGCGAAGGCCGCGTGAACACTGTAGAAATTATTGAAAATAAAACATTGAGCCAGCAAAGAATATGTCACACCCTGCAAACGAGACTCAAAATGAAAACAAAGTGTCATTTAGTGACCGCTTGTAACGATAAAAAGGATACTGCAACTTGGAGGCGACTTGTAGGTTACATGTATGGGTTAGTGTAGGGCCGATGACACGCCCATCGTTCAGTCTACAGAGCTGTCATCCTGGCAGTCAAAACAGGGCTGACGTCTAAATTACCAATCAGATATAAAATGTATTGCTGACCAAGTAATATGCTTTATATTTGTGCTGTTGATGATCAGGGGCTTCATGCCAGCAGTTTTAGAAGTGTACAGCTGCAAGTAAATGCCAAATTCATATCCTAATACCCATTCAGTTTGAATCTATGTGTAAGAATAAAGAAATGCCTTGCAAATAAGATTTGTTGGTTACCTGTAAAAAAAACCCTGATAAATTCAGTTATTGGTTCTGGAATTGGTATCAACATGCTGAAAACATGTTTCTCCAATACTACAGCCGACGACAACAGAGCAGCAGACAAAAACAGAGCTGCATTTTAGCTCTGTTGTCTTCGGCTGTACTCCAAAATATTTCACAATATGGACTTGAAATTTGTATATTTCTCACTGTACACAGCTCCAACTGGCTCAGAAAAATGTTGAACTGACTTAAGTCAACCTTCACTGAGCAACAGTTGCAGTGATTATCAGTGTCACCATCTTTCCCAATCATAATGTCTCTGAATACAGACCCCTGTATTTTCTGTAACACATGTTCTTCAGCTTGACAACTTGGCATTTAAAAGTTCAAATCATGGCTACGCAAAGGGGTAAATGTCTTATGACATCATTAGGGGACACTAGCATTTCATCAGCAAGTTCTTTGCTCGTAAACAATGGTGAAATAATGCTGAGATCAAAAGGCAACCAAGAATTCCTGTCAACTTAAGCCATGAAGCAGATATTGAATTGAAGGGAAGTCTTTAACTTGAGTCTTTACTTTAATATGAAGGGCAGTGCATGATATTTCAGAAAACAATGGATTTCAAGTCCATTTTTGCTGATGGATTTGGGAATAAAATGTAGGAAGCGTATGAACTAACAATAAAAATATCATCTGCTTTGGAAATAACAGTTATACTTAAAATCTTGCTGAAATATAAATTGTTTCTGTAGTGAATTGATTTTATTTACACAATTATCACATTGACATTATCTTAAAACTTTGATCAATTGATCAAAATAAACTCTGAAATGAAATTTTGAATTGAGACAGTTTATAGCAAATAAATATTAAATGACAAAGAATCTAACAAGAAATGTTAAGTTGTAAAGATGGTTCCATGAAAACCATAAATATCTTTTAAGAAATGTGATATTTGTGCCTCCTAGGTGGATTTATATATCAATTTTTATTTAAAATAATACACATTCAGTGATGGCTGATCAGTAATAATTCAGTTTCATCAACCTATTTTAAGGCATATATTTATTCATAAATGACAATTATTCCTCTCATAAAGTATTGATAACAGCTTGACAACCATGATCAACATTGATATCTGACTCAAATGGTAAATGAAATATTCAATTATATATGCATATATATATATATATATATATATATATATATATATATATATATATATATATATATATATATATATATATATATATATATATATATATATATTATACATACATATATACATACATATATATTTAATTGTTGTATTACATGCCATATTATATTAGGATATATGGGGATATAAAATTTTAAGTGGTCAGATATGCATCTATCTCACTGTCAGATTTATGGAGAATGCTCAGCTTGATGTCAGTGAGAATAAATCTTTAAATCTTGATAGTTCAAAATGCCATTAGTAAGACCACTGCTTTTTCAAATTGTTGAATTTTCAAGATAATCATTTTGATCTGTCTGTAAATAGATGAGGCCAAGATTCTCCCATAGTAAAATTCACATTTCATATTAGTGCTCCAGTTGGAACCAAACCTCTGTTGGATCATGTATGGATAGGATGCAGTAAAGTCACACACATTTGTTGCGAAGCATTAATTGTTCAGGAATCCTCATGCATGACATAATATGGTCACAAACTGGCCCTGGTTGGCATTAATTAGACAAGTTTATTCGTGACCAGATAGTTATTCTGCTCTAAGCCTCTAATTGGTGATGATAATGATGTGGGATGCATTTTGTTGTAGACATTGATTAGGATCCTGTGCAAATACCCTGTATACAGATTTCTATTGACTTATACAATCCACAAAGGGGCCAGATATGAATAGCAAACATATCTGCTGTACAATTATTGACGAAATAAGATTTCTCTGAAATTGATCTGTAACATCTAACAAATAGCAAGTGGATGATATGATGTTCGCTTTTCTTGGGTGTGGCTTGTTAAGTATGCAAGCCTCTAATATATAAAACCTTGTATCACGCAATCGTTTGCCTCAATCTGTATTCTCCAAAGCCAAATTTCACTTTGCATTGAATCACATTGAATGGGTTTTATTATGTGATGGTTAATGAATACACAAAGATTTGATATAAACGCCAAGATGTATGTACTATTTAATGCACTCTCTCCAGAGCAAGGCATTTGCTAATGTCTAAAATCAACTTTTATTCACAAATCTTGCAGAAAGTGCTGCAAATTAAGGTGTACCAGGATCTCCTTATTGACAGAAGTGATAAGAACTGTATGTGAGGGTTCAGTTTAAACAGTCATCCCAACATATTATATCAGTGAGCAGCTGAGGTGGCAATATATTCTATGATTCCCCACGCTAAGCTGGTCCACCATTCACTCACTATCACAATACATTCACACTATTGCCCTTTGTGCAACTGAATCCTTGTTTTTGACTTGACTGAATATTTTCAACCAGAACAGCAGTTTATATTTAGCATAACTGATTTTCCTTGAAATGCACAAACACTGAATTATATGTATTAAGAAACAGCCATGTGTTGCTGTGCTGTGGATATTGTTATTGCAGTATTAAGAATTGATACTTGATATCTGCTAGGATTTATCAATATCAATCATATCACATAATGCAAGTATTATGCACTTGTATTGATTTACAGCTCTGTGTTTATACTTCTCTGGAGTGCCATATGAAAATTAGACTGATATGCTATCAATATTGTAAACCGAATATGTCAACTATTATCACCAATCTCAATGGGCTTAAATTGTCACTTTCATTATATATCAGATCATAGCACTTGAATGATTATCATGATCAAAGAATTAATCACTCACAGAATGTAATGAGGCAAAAAAGTTATTTTATTATAAAATGATATCAGATAATCCTACCATACCCTTGCCAAAACCTACTACATTACTGTTTTTACAGTTCCTGGCTACCAGTTTCTGAGAGTATGGTACAATATGCAGACTTTACAAGATCACATTCATTCCAGGTTCTGATATTGGTTATTACCCATATATTTATGATCTATATCCCGGATTCTAGATTTAGGTCCAAGATCTCAAAGGTGTCAACAAAGGGAGAGGGATGTCAGCTCCAAGACAGGGGGCAAAAACTTTATCATGAATCAGAAACTCGGCTCATGTGTGACACCTTTCGGTTACACTCAGCTCATGTGTGACACATATCAGTGGCACTCAACTCATGTGTGACACCTTTCAGTGACACTCAACTCATGTGTGACACCTTACAGTAACATAGCTCATGTGTGACACCTTACAGTAACATAGCTCATGTGTGACACCTTACAGTAACATAGCTCATGTGTGACACCTTACAGTAACATAGCTCATGTGTGACACCTTACGGTAACATAGCTCATGTGTGACACCTTACAGTAACATAGCTCATGTGTGACACCTTACAGTAACATAGCTCATGTGTGACACCTTACAGTAATATAGCTCATGTGTGACACCTTACAGTAACATAGCTCATGCGTGACACCTTACAGTAACATAGCTCATGTGTGACACCTTTCAGTGACACTCAACTCATATGTGACACCTTACAGTGACATAGCTCATGTGTGACACCTTACAGTAACATAGCTCATGTGTGACACTTATCAGTGACACTCAGCTCATGTGTGACAACATTTAGGGTTACTCAGATTATGAATGACTCTCAATTTTGTTTTTAAATGGGGCAAAATGTGCCCCAGCAAGTGTTGAGAGCATATTGCTTTATCAGGCAGTGATGATCAGGAGCAATAACAGCTTATAATATACTTGTCACCCAAGTTTGCCAAGATCCACATGTTCATGTTTGTGTTGGTGGTTTGGTGTCCCATGTTGCCTGCTACTTGGCGCACACCCTGTAAATCAGCATGTCTCCTAGCTCCATAGTGATGGCCAGTCTCAACTCCCTTGCTCCCAGTTACAGTAGCGGCTTCTTTGGAGTGAACATTCTTATAAGGTCAGATGGACCAACTCTATAGACACACTATTATCATGACCATGACAACACAGAAAATTGTATAGACACACTATTATCATGACCATGACAACACAGAAAATTGTATAGACACACTATTGTCATGACCATGACTACACAGAAAATTGTATAGACACACTATTATCATGACCATGACTACATAGAAAATTGTATAGACACACTATTATCATGACCAGGACAACACATAAATTGTATAGACACACTATTATCATGACCATGACTACACAGAAAATTGCTCAATTGTATGAAATTTCATTTGATAAAAATATGTAACAATAGTTAGAACTTTAAAACAATTTACTTTAAAAATAATTTTAAAATAGCATCTTTGTTGTGCATAGACTGTTCTTGAGGTCTGCATTGTAAGATATTTTGATCCATATCAGTTATGAGTGACATGATGTGGGGGTTAAAGTAGCAGACATGGTTGCCATTAATGCAGTGTCATTTATCAAAACAATCCAGCCTCTCAGAATATTTTGTCATTGCACGCCTCATGATGCCAGGGCCTTGGAAACACAAACTTTACAAGATCATTTTCATTGTAGTTTGCTCCTTACAGGGGTTAACACCTTGAGAAGTAAATATTTTTACATAATGCATTATCAGTTTCCATAAGATATTCTCCTATGTTTTGATATCAGTTATTGCCCAATTCAAAGTGAAAAGAAAAATTATGCTTATTTTTTGGGGTAAAAATCATATGTGAGAAATTAATTTATTCAGTTGATTTTGATTTCAAAGAATTTCTCTTTTTTCGATTAAGTAATTATGTACAATAAGTAATAGAAATCCAAATTTGTAATTGAAAAAACAAAAGTAGAAACATGGAATCATTTCCAACACTTCCACTTTTTATCCAAATTATTATAAATAGACAATTCTAATATATTTATTCAAAAAAGATACTATGATTTGTTCATGATCAAACTATACACCACAACAGGAATAAATAACACAATTTGTTCTGTCGTATTTCACAACAGAATATCTGGCATAGTAAAACTTGAAAAAAATGTTAAGTTCACAATGAGAATGTAGCCATCTGCTTACATGTAGATGATTTATGTATAATTGATTATTCTCATGGGATTAGCACAAGAGAATGCACCGTAAGCATCACAACCGAATGGTTAATTGTTGTTTTTAAAAAAAATGTTTATTTCATACTACCAAAGTTGAGGTAACTGTTTGTGAGAATCAATGAATCAGTTAAAATTCATCTATTCCTTATAGTTGGTATAACCTGACCAACTCCTCTTGAATTGCCACCCACAATCCTTTTTTAATGTTATCTTTGATCACAAATTAAATTGTTATTTAAGGGATGACCGTATGATTCTTTGACATCGTCATGAGTCTTGCATGCATAAAGAGATGCTATATATAGAACAAGACACCAGGTATAGAACATAGCTTATATAACTATATTTATATATATACTTATACTTCCATGCCCTCGCTGGAAGACCTATTGACCTACATTTGAACCATCAGTGCTAAAAATAACCCATGACTTAGCTGCTGCAGGTTTTGAAAAGTGTGTTGTATATATAGGCATTATTTAAGTAGCAACTTACACTGTGTTTCACTCCATGGAAACGTGATGAACAATGAAGCCAATAACAATTAGAACAAATGACCAAATATCTGGTGCTATACATGGCATGCGATAGATTATGTTTGTTGTAAACTGTATTCAGGCCAATGGCAAGGGTGGGGTAGGGAGCCTTAATCTATAAATATATTTATAAATTACACCAGACTAGCAAAGTACAAGTGCAAGTACCTTTTGTGACAAATTTGTCACAAGGTATCATGTTATGATAGTTTTCTAATGATTATGATATGGAGTAAGATACAATTTACCATTGTCAGTATCCTGCAATCATGATGCAACATCCTTTATTATAATGATACAATTTAATGTTACATGACTAGGAGGACTAAGAATAAATGCTGAACTCTGCATGCTATCAACTGCAAAACATTGCTAAGCATTTATTGGTCACCAGCCAGTTCCATTGAATTGTACATTGACTTTTTGTTATGTTTACCACAACCTTTACGATTAAATCTTGCAAAACACCCATGAGAATATGAAAAACAAACAATATAATGTGCTATGTGCATGCAATGTATAACAGTGCCAGTCTGCAGAGTGCCAAACCTTCTGAGGCCAAACGTAATTCAATCTTGATAATGTGTTGTATGTTGGGTTGTACTTGATCAGATCATTAATGGTATTGTTATTAAAACTGTAAAGAGAAAACACCTTCATACACTGTTGTAATTGAGAGACACTGAAAATGCCCAATTGCACTAGTTTCGAGACATGGAATTCATCAAATCCCAAAGTGATGAATTGCAATTTTGATACAGTCCCATAATGTGTGGTGTGTAATTGGATTATATTTAGCGAATTTTGAGGCATTTCATCTCACAACCACCTGCCAGACTTTGAGTGGGTCCCTGTCTAAATGGTTGCTGACAACCACAATTGTACCTCCCTCGAGTCAGAACATGTGCTGGACATGGACTCCTGATAAAAACATGCAGTTGCATCCCACCATAAATAATATAACACTGAAGCGCCACTTTACTTGCAAGATGTGATAAACCATGATATAAGTGGAATGACAGAGGAGAGAAGGCCAAAATTGTATTACATGATTTATAGATGCCCCCTGGTGCTGCACAAAGGGGACATATCAAAGATGGGGATTGCTCATAAAAGTGCCACTGGGAATGATCATCCATCAGATGTATTTGTCTATAACTGAGCCAGGCACCAATGTATTTCTTCAGGGGAATGAATGGAATATGGTGAGAGGATGCTCTGTGTAGTCGTGTACTAAACAATTTCCTCCATTTTTGAACAGGTAATAAAAGGCTCATCACGAGAACCGGGAAGTACATAATTATCATGAGCTAATTACCATTTGCAATTTTTTGGAAATTATGGTTTCACTCAAATTGTAAAGTCGTTGTTGTAGGCTCCTGCTGAAGAGGGAACATGCAGAATATTTTTTTTATTAAATGATGAGGCAGTGTGTGAGATTGTTGTTTTGGTGGCAGGCTTGTGGCCACAGAGTGGGTGTGCAGTAGACCCCTTTCCATGAGGATTGATCATGTCTGCAGGTGGAGCTGCTGTTGGCAGAGATATTTGCTGAATCCAGATGTTCCATTAAGCAGCTGTTTGGTCTTACAAGTATTTATTGTCCTTCTCCAAAATGTTATATATCAGTAAAGATATATGTTATTTGTGTAAACTATGATGCAAACTAGTTTGTTTTTCAGTTTTGTTCAGTGCAATGGTGTCAACAGAGTTCAGATATTTATTTGGTGTCTTTCACTGAAATTTAATTTATTTCTCCACATCTGTTTGAAGAAGCTACAGTCAGTGTTGTTTATTGGGAGGTATGAGCATTCGAATCATGTCAGAAGCTCAGTGCATTTCATGTGACAACCACACCCTGTCACACATCAATATTAAATGTCAATCAACTGGGTTTTTTTTCTATTTGTCATACCTGTTTGTTCATGACTTTCAAATCAGATTAAAGTTGGTTATTGGATACTGTGGCTTTAAACTCTCTGAGAATTACCTGTTTTTTTTTTTGTGTCATGATCTTTGGGAAGAAAATAGCCGGTATGACGAAGTCAAACGGCAAGTTTGGGGGACTATATGTGTGATAGATAAGTGAGTGACGTGCTCTTCTTGCAGCTACAGATGGGGTCATGTTTCTGTTTGTCATATTGTTGTCTCCTACTACAAAGTATGGTCTTACTTAACAACATGATCATGCCTTGTAGATACTTGCCTTTATACATTTACACCAATCAGGTCTTGTGGATTTAGTTGTACATATATTTATATATATTATAGATAACCATTGTAATCTCCGGGAATGATTTTTCCTTATTTTCTCAGGTTCTTTTAAAAGCGATTTTCCTATAAGAACCAACAATGACTTTTTAATTTCTGAGTTTTCATGTTAGTTTCATCCAGAAGAATTTTTTAAAAAGTAGTTACACTAAAAGTTAATCTCTGCACATTCACAGCTTAACAGGTTGGAATGAATATCTCAAGAAAGTGACTGAAGGAAGACTTTACAATTCCTCCAAAATGCATTGTCGAGCAATGTTGTTTAAACCAAGTCAGAATTATTAACTGTAGCATGTTTCTAGTACATACCTGTTGTCAATTCATCCAGGCACATTGATATATCTATTTGCAGTTTATATGCTACTTTTGTAGGAAATTGTAGCAAATAATCTGATGTGGACTAGACTAAAATGAAGCAGAAAACACTGTTGAAAATTAGTAATAAGATATCCCTGCATTAAATATACTGATAGGTTTGAACCTGGTATGTCATCAGCATGATGAGGCAGGTGTCATTATATACCCTGGTATGATTGAATCTGGTATACCATCAGCATGATGAGGCAGGTGTCATTATATACCCTGGTATGATTGAATCTGGTATACCATCAGCATGATGAGGCAGGTGTCATTATATACCCTGGTATGATTGAACCTGGTATGTCATCAGCATGATGAGGCAGGTGTCATTATATACCCTGGTATGATTGAACCTGGTATGTCATCAGCATGATGAGGCAGGTGTCATTATATACCCTGGTATGTTTGAATCTGGTATGTCATCAGCATGATGAGACAGGGGTCATTATATACCCTGGTATGATTGAATCTGGTATACCATCAGCATGATGAGGCAGGTGTCATTATATACCCTGGTATGATTGAACCTGGTATGTCATCAGCATGATGAGGCAGGTGTCATTATATACCCTGGTATGATTGAACCTGGTATGTCATCAGCATGATGAGGCAGGTGTCATTATATACCCTGGTATGTTTGAATCTGGTATGTCATCAGCATGATGAGACAGGGGTCATTATATACCCTGGTATGTTTGAATCTGGTATGTCATCAGCATGATGAGGCAGGTGTCATTATATACCCTGGTATGATTGAATCTGGTATGTCATCAGCATGATGAGGCAGGTGTCATTATATACCCTGGTATGATTGAATCTGGTATACCATCAGCATGATGAGGCAGGTGTCATTATATACCCTGGTATGATTGAACCTGGTATGTCATCAGCATGATGAGGCAGGTGTCATTATATACCCTGGTATGATTGAACCTGGTATGTCATCAGCATGATGAGGCAGGTGTCATTATATACCCTGGTATGTTTGAATCTGGTATGTCATCAGCATGATGAGACAGGGGTAATTATATACCCTGGTATGTTTGAATCTGGTATGTCATCAGCATGATGAGGCAGGTGTCATTATATTCCCTGGTATGATTGAATCTGGTATGTCATCAGCATGATGAGACAGGGGTCATTATATACCCTGGTATGATTGAATCTGGTATACCATCAGCATGATGAGGCAGGGGTCATTATATACCCTGGTATGTTTGAATCTGGTATGTCATCAGCATGATGAGACAGGGGTCATTATATACCCTGGTATGGTTGAATCTGGTATGTCATCAGCATGATGAGGCAGGTGTCATTATATACCCTGGTATGGTTGAATCTGGTATACCATCAGCATGATGAGGCAGGGGTCATTATATACCCTGGTATGATTGAATCTGGTATGTCATCAGCATGATGAGACAGGGGTCATTATATGCCCTGGTATGATTGAATCTGGTATACCATCAGCATGATGAGGCAGGTGTCATTATATACCCTGGTATGATTGAATCTGGTATACCATCAGCATGATGAGGCAGGTGTCATTATATACCCTGGTATGATTGAATCTGGTATACCATCAGCATGATGAGGCAGGGGTCATTATATACCCTGGTGTGATTGAACCTGGTATGTCATCAGCATGATGAGACAGGTGTCATTATATACCCTGGTATGATTGAACCTGGTATGTCATCAGCATGATGAGACAGGGGTCATTATATACCCTGGTATGGTTGAATCTGGTATACCATCAGCATGATGAGGCAGGTGTCATTATATACCCTGGTATGATTGAACCTGGTATGTCATCAGCATGATGAGGCAGGTGTCATTATATGCCCTGGTATGATTGAATCTGGTATGTCATCAGCATGATGAGACAGGGGTCATTATATACCCTGGTATGATTGAATCTGGTATACCATCAGCATGATGAGGCAGGTGTCATTATATACCCTGGTATGTTTGAATCTGGTATGTCATCAGCATGATGAGACAGGGGTCATTATATACCCTGGTATGATTGAATCTGGTATGTCATCAGCATGATGAGGCAGGTGTCATTATATACCCTGGTATGATTGAATCTAGTATGTCACCAGCATAATGAGACAGGTGTCATTATATACCCTGGTATGATTGAATCTGGTATACCATCAGCATGATGAAGCAGGTGTCATTATACATGTATACCCTGGTATGATTGAATCTGATATACCATCAGCATGATGAGGCAGGTGTCATTATATACCCTGGTATGATTGAATCTGGTATGTCATCAGCATGATGAGGCAGGTGTCATTATATTCCCTGGTATGATTGAATCTGGTATACCATCAGCTTTTATGCAGAGATAGTTTTAACTAATCAAGAACAATTATCTTTTTCATAACCTGCCACAAGAAGCCTGAACTTATCAGTTAAGATACTTTCTTTTGTGACATATACTCCTTGTTACCATTTTTGCTGAAAAGGTATATTAATTTTATTTATTTATTTAAAAAAAAAATTTTATATTATTTTTTTTATATTAATTTTATTATTGTTTGATCTCTGTACAATTCATTAAGTGAATGTATGCCTTCATATTTATGGGATTTGAGAATGCTAGCAGGCTTGTGAAATTATACAATCTGCATACAGATTTGATTTAAAGGTTCTTGATTTGCTTTTTACCAGTGCACAGTTCAACAAAAGAAAAAAAATACCAACTGTTCAGATTCAGTGGAACTGTAATGTGGCATCTCAGAGTTGTTTTGTTTGAATATATTTATATTCATGAGTTCAGTCAATCTATAGATGTATTGTGACTTGTATTCTTGGTTTTCACATGATTGGAACTAATTAGTCTCATATAAGCTAATTTGCTCATTTGAATCTTCTTGGAGACAAGTATTGGTTACAATAGAACCTTGACAAAAATAATGATGAAATGAAAGACATAGATACACCAATATCTGCTGTAACAGAATGGAAGGCCTAGATACACCAATATCTGCTGTAACAGAATGGAAGGCCTAGATGTTGGGGCTGATATTGGTGTATCTATGTCTTCCATTCTGTTAGAGCTGATATTGGTGTATCTAGGCCTTCCATTCTGTTAGAGCTGATATTAGATACACCAATATCAGCTCTAACAGAATGGAAGGCCTAGATACACCAATATCAGCTCTGAGAGAATGGAAGGGAAAGATACACTAATATCAACTCTAAGAAACACAACCAAAAATGTGCTACAAACATTGAGGACATCCAGCAGATGTAATGACATTCAACAAATCAACATTTTATTTTTCAACATTAACTGTATACATGATATTAAATGTTATTTTTGGCCAGTGATTATAACCTGTGACATTTTTCTTTATTTTACTGGGACATATTAATTTATATTTTTTCAAATAATTCAATTTATTTCATATGAAATAAATCAAATAGCATACAAGCATAATACATTTTTATATTCAAATGAAAAAGAAAATGGTTTGCCATATTTAAACACAATCTGATTCTGGTTTTTTACCCTATTAACTTTAACAAATATCGTCACAAGACTATCACAAAACTCCTCCACATGAGAATATACAATGTACATAATAGTCCCATATAGTTTGCTTGTCCTGTGGAGTTTACTCAATAATCACTTTGGCAATTTTCCATTATTTGCTTACAAAGTATCAATGTTTATCAACAGTCAATCCTGTTTATAGCACTAACAACAAATCATAAATCCATCTCTTTTGGAACATTTCATGTTAAAATAATACCTAAGAGAACATTATTTTTAGCACCCGGAAAAAAAAAGGTGAAAATTGTGTTGTGCTAAAGCATAAGGCAGGCAACCCAAATAACTGTGAAAAGAAGAATATTTGATCAAATGTTTAACCAAACCTCCTATGCCTGGAGAGACCTGAAGAAATTCTTCTTTCTAAATGATAGACTATCTTTAATATATATAAATATGATATATTTTTAAGCAAAGAGAATGTTGATGATTGCAAATAATCAAACAAATCAACAAAACTCCGAGCAAAAGATTTTTAGATATTGCACCATTCTTGTGATGACCAAGGCTAAAAATAGACATGTCACTTTAATCACGATGTCAAAATAATCATTTATTATTTTTTGTATTTATGACAAAACAATGCAGTTTTAAATTATATCTGTCTTTATTTTAAAAGTTTTAAAAGTCTATATATTCAGATTGACATATTTACAAGCCTTCCAAGCATATATGCCACTTATTTTGTCAATAATATCACATACTGATTGGAAAATATTGTTTCATTCTCTAAAATAATTAGATATGTTTAAGTTTCATTATGAGTGAATTGGTTTATCATGACAATATTCTACTATATTAATCTTTTTTTGTATAAATCATATTTTATATCACTTTGTTAATGACATAGCACAAATATAAGGGATCCTTTAATATAGAATTATCTATCTATCATGTGGAATGATAACTTTGGTGCCATCTGTGGATGTGTCAATGGAAATTTACTGATCATGTTTGTTCTCTGGAGTGTGTACATGACGTACATTTTTCATCACTTCTGCAGTATCATACTGCAGTCTGTCATGTCTAGGTTCTGATTTGAACAGCTGCACTCGTTTCTAAAAAGAGCCTTTCATGCAGACTTTGAAATCAGTAAGAACCCTTCTGTCCTTGTATAAAACTCCAATTACAGTTTTATCTGCATCCCAATATTTATGTAGCAAGGACATTCTGAAATATATATATATATATATATATATATATATATATATATATATATATATATATATATATATATATATATATATATATATATATATATATATATATATATATATATATATATATATATATCTATATCTATATCAGAATATAGAGATGGTACCAAGGCTGGTGAGATTATTGTGGTATATAGTCAGAACAGCATTGAGCCTCGGCTGATTGATCAGCTGCTTGTCACCTTTGCTGGTCGCTTCATCATTTATGCATTGCCGGTTGATCTCTTGGCAGCTTTGGTCTGAAATTAGCACCGATCATAAACATTAAGTTGCACAAAACTGGTGGTTACATTTAGCCGATGCAATTACTAAATTGTAGTATGGATTGCGGCAATCCAGCCTGGGGGGACCATAATAGAGTAAGGATATCCTTACAATGGCCAGTAAATTGCAGGAAGATTTGAAACTTAGCAAGGATGTCCTTACAATGGCCAGTAAATAGGAGGCAGATTTGAAACTTAGCAAGGATGTCCTTACAATGGCCAGTAAATAGGAGGTAGATTTGAAACTTAGCAAGGATGTCCTTACAATGGTCAGTAAATAGGAGGTAGATTTGAAACTTAGCAAGGATGTCCTTACAATGGCAAGTAAATAGGAGACAGATTTGAAACTTAGCAAGGATGTCCTTACAATGGCCAGTAAATGGGGGGCAGACATTTGGTTTGGCAAGGATATCCTCACATGATAAAAACATTGGGATCAGGGGAGAATATATTTGCAACAAACAATAAGTTATCAAGATTTAAAGAACAAGGGAAATGTCAGTCATTGCATTAGAAATGTCCAGCTGACAAAAAAGGAAGGGATAAATAAAGTAATAAGTGCAAGGGTGGAGGTCTGAGTTTCCTGTTTTGTTTTCCTACATTTAATCCATTCCAGCACTCAAGAGTGGTGCAGGAATTCTTCCCTTAATGATCTGGATCCTGTTTACTTTCTATTTATATACATCAAATTCTTATTCATATATGTATTAATGAGCACAAGTCAATGAGCACAAGTCAATGAGCACAAGTCAATGAGCACAAGTCAATGAGCACAAGTCAATGAGCACATGTCAATGAGCATGTGTATGTCAAGGCAAAGCTAAATTAAGCTGCCAATGGTGCCAATCAATAGAAAGTTGATACCTCAGCTCCACTTAACAGGATGTTTACCTACCAAGACTTCTACTCTGTGAAAATGTATGTCAAAAAGTGCTAGATTTTGACTCACGGTAATCTGCCGGACAATCGTGTTAACCGCAACAGGAAGTCAGTCTGCAATGGCCTTTATTGCACCTGTACAACAGATGAAATATGATAATTTATCAAAAGTGTTAATGATAAAATGCAGATAACTCATTAGTAGTAGAGTAAATCAGAGCTTGGTGTTTTTACCATGGTAACGATCACAATTCTGCCTAATTGTTGTATGAAACTGTCTCTGGAAATTAGAAGCATATGGACATGACAGTGGTGAGAAAATGATCAAAACAATATGACAGAATGACATTCATAAACAAGAAGTGAACTCCAAATGTAGCAACAACATCAGTGAATGGGCATATCTGATAGTTATGATAATTATTAGTCAATTTTTCTATTGGAAATGGCAAATCCACACAACGATCATATTCCCAAAAATAGATGTATTTCAACAATACTATAAAAAGCCCGTGGACTTTCTATGCTAATGGTAATAGCAAAGTACCTAATATTGGGTGTAGTAATGGCCAGAAGAGAGCCCCACCTGGATAATCAAGTCATTGTCAAGCACCAGGAAACCAATTGTAGGAAACCAAATGTAGGAAACCAATTGTAGCTGAATAACCAACTTTTGTGCATTACACACAGAAAAAAAAACCAGCACAGATTCATCAAATATGTTTTCAAACCTAGGTATTTTGGCCATGCATGCTTTCTTGTCCGCCTCAGGATGGTCAGGTACAAATAAACCTGTCTTAGACAACCAATTAATTCAGCATTACTTTATTCATCCCTTCCCTTTTTATCATTTATACATACATATCCCATAATTTATAGAGAGTGAAAGGAATCAGAGAAAATCAAAACTCCAAGACTTGTATATTGAGACGTAGGTAGCAGTATTGATCTCAGGGAAGCTACTTGGAAATATATTAACACTATGAATAGATTACACGAAATGCCATCCATTCTGGAACAATATTTGTAGGCCTTTGTCTGTATCATCCATTTTGGTTGCATATTATGATATTTGAGTGGCAGTGATTACATGCAGAGTGTCACCTTAGCAGATATCCAGGGCATGGCTCCCAAGTACCAGACCTGGGTCCAGACCAGGTGCATTCAGGTATATAATAACCCAGTAAAACAATAGAGGAGAGAGCACCCATATGGGGCAGTAGTGGGCAAGTACCTGCTCATTGATTCCGTCTCCAGGGCAGGCTTAGCCATGCCGTCTTAGTCCACGTACTTAAAACCACATCCATATTACATCCCATTGGCTGACACGTTCGGAAAAAAATTATCAATAATCTTAGCCAATGTGCAAGGTGATGCGAAACATTGCCAGAGAAGTACCAGCTGAGAAGAACATGAACCTTCTTAATATGATGCAAATGTGTCATCATATTGAGGTTAAGGAACATTGTGATAATTGTTGATGATTGTTTCTCTGGACTTTGTCTCAAGGCTCTGATTTGTAAATCAGGTGGTTGATTCATAAAATAGCAATTTTTTTGCAGTATGGTCGCAGGCCATAATATGTGCTAGTTTTTCCATCCAACACATATACATCTCTTATCCCCTGGAAAAGAGATGGTTTGTTTTTTATTTTTTTATTTATTTATTTTTTTTTAAATCACATTTTACACCCATGCAGTATTTAAAAAAATAAATGTAGCATAAAAGTTTTGAAATATTAATCATATAAATCTCACTAGAAATCTAGAGAAGTAGGTTTATGCCTACTCTGCATTGCATCGATAGTATTGCTAGTCGTTCTGTTTTCAAACTACCTCTGCAGTCATTGCCCTGTTTTTGATGTCAATCGAAGTTTGGAATTCGCCAAGTCATAAATACTCGTCTTGCTCACCAGAAAAAACATTCAATCTGAATTGACCTACATTAGGTTTTAACTTGGGATAAGGTGTCTGACCTATAAACTGACCAATCAGTACAGTTGTTAGAACAAAACAATGTATTTCAGTAAACATTCATGAGAAGTCCTGTTATGGAGGGTAGTTTGTGCCTTATAATTTTCAAATAATGAATACATGTAAGGCAGAATAGAGATCTGAACTTATAACGATTGCACTTGATACACTTCTCCTGTCCGTATCAATATTTGACATCGACCGTTTCCCGGTCTCTATTGTTTGATAAATCAATAAAATATGAGGAAAAAAGTTGACAGGTAAACAGGCGAACAGGGCATGATTTGATTTGTCTTGGTTATCTGTGAGTAAGAGATTAACATTCATGGAGATTACGCACATGCAAATCACAAAAGTGAGTACAGATTTTATGAAGGGAACTGATGTTCAAGGCCATGGCTTGATCGACTATGGAATTCAGAATTCATCACATTATTATGCCAAATGCCAGACATCAATATCAAATCTTTGTGTAGAAAGTTCTTTTTAAAAAAAGGACAATATTTGTTTTTTTAGCTAGACTTTGAATCTGACTTTATGGTTACCAAATGCTCATCATATTCTACAGAATCAGCAGTTTGGTATTTTGGTTTTTAAAAAGAAAGTGAGGCAGGGTGTGTTATCAAGTTAACCCATTTTACATTTAGAAACAGAGGAGTTGAAATCACTTGTGAGAGGTTTATAATATCAACCACGGATAGTAATTATGAATGGAGCTTAATATGGAGTTTGTTATTTGCTATGCAATTAGATTGGATAGCACATAGAATCAGCTTTCAAATCAAAGGTGAGAAATTGAACCCCTTTTTGTCTGCGATATATCCATTGTCTCAGCCTTGCTATTCTGTGTCCTCCACACATCGTGCTGAGCAACGAAAGTAATATAAATCGGCAGCCGAGAAATGAGGAGGGAAACCTAATTTCTTGCACATAGAGGATAAGGTTACATAATACAGCTTGATGGAGTATCTTGAGTAGGTGGACGCAATGAATACACTTCCCAACATGTGCTCAAGTCTATTTCATGTAATAAACATTGAGGGGCCATATCATCTTTAGAATTCAAACATCTTCTGGGCTCTGAAGGGTAATAAAATTTTTGCATAATCTGATGATAATATGTGCAATTCATAGATGGGCTTTTAACATGATTAAGAGGGGAGAAAGGGCATTGAATTAAAACATGATATGATGAGAAATATAGATCTGTTTGGTGTTGAATGGTGTAGTTATTTCTAACAGTGTATTGCTTATTCAAGTGATAGAAGCATTGGCAAATTGGCAACAATATCTTAGATTAATTTTTTTTAAAACACAGTTTTTGGAAAATATGATATGTTTCTTTCCACAAGGAAGCATGATTTTGTGTGATATGGTAAGAATTCTTACACAAAATTTGGGTAAACTTGATAATAAGGAAAAATCATATATTACTATGGTAAGAATGACGTGAAATTTGTGCCATGCATTGGGCATATTGTCTTTGGCTTATACTGTAGATGTTATGGCTTATAACTTTGTGTGCCCATGGAAGTGGGACTGTTTATCCATTCTGTGTTCCTGGCAACATAGTTGACTTGGCCGAGCCAGGTTATTAATGGCATATTGTTGCAGGGCTGTGTTTGCCTATACTTTTTATTATACTCCAGTACCATCCCAGCTTCAACATCAGAGTGTAGATAAATATATGCATAAATGATATGAGGTAAAATTGGAAAACTCTGATCCCTTTACCACCATGTCCATGAATCAGGGAAGGAATTTATTGTTCAGAATAGTGCAGGACATGACATTAAGGTTCCTAGGGCACTGGCCCCATTGAGCCAGTAAATATAAATTTTCACTGGTCCAAAATTGAAGTAAGCAGTCTAAAATTGTAGTAAGGGATTTCAATTATCAACAAATCAGAGAAAATGTGACTGTAATAATGCTTAAACAGAACATGCACATGTGACACGAGGCTGCCATTACAGAAAGCAGGGAGAAGCTGTTAATCTTGTTGAGAAATGATGTGAGCACCACTGCAGTGTATTCTTTGCCATTAGGATATTGCAATGTTGTGCAATGATGGATCCCTTTTGCTAGTTTTCTTGAGAGCAATCAAAATGGTACTCTGCATTACATAGGTAGTATTCAATTACTTTGTCTGCAGTCATTGCCCTTTATTTGATACCATTCTAAATTTGGAATTCCTAAGGTTATAAATACTTGCCTTGCTCACAAAGATATCATGAAATCTGAATTGACAAACATCAGGTTATCAACTGTAATTAGGTGTCAGACACATAAACTTACCAATCAGTGCAACTGCAGGTGCAAAACAAATCTGTATATTCTTTCACCAGTCACAGGACAGTAAGATTTTTTATGAACACTGATGACTTGTGATCGATCCTGTGTGCAGCTTTATACCTTTCGAGGCAGGGACTGATATGAGAAAGAAGTTCTTTTTATGGAGGGTAAGTTACTAACAAATTGGTGGCCAGACATGAAATAGTTGCTTGTAATATTTGCAAGTATTTGAGATGACCAGAATCTGAAGTTGTATCTTATATTTCGAGGTGGCCCATCAGGCCAGTACAATCTGTACCTTACTGGTCCTTACTGGCTTTGGGGCTAAAAAAAAGGGCTGCAGGTCATCGGGCAAGTGCTAATGTCAAGGCCAGTAGTGTGTGAGTTTAAAATAGGCTTCAGATGATTTCCAATCGTAATATTTCTTGGGGTATTATTTGATCCTGATAGGTGCAGAGGATGCAAGTGATCCTAGTAAGAGTTTCTTCCAATTTACTTTCACTAAGGCAATGTAAGGTATTCTTTGCATAATGCCTACTTCCAACAAAAGTCTAGTTTCTTTACAAATCATAAAACAGAGCGTGACCTAAGTAAACCAACCAAGGAACATGACCTCAAGAATCCACCATAGAACATGACCTCAAGAATCCAATCATTGGGCATGACCTCAAGAATCCAATCACAGGGCATGACCTCAAGAATTAAACCATAGAACATGACCTCAAGAATCCAAGCATAGGGCATGACCTCAAGAATCTAAATGCAACATGACCTCAAGAGTTTAAAGCACAGAGCATGACCTCAAGAATCCAAACATAGAGCTTGACCTTAATAACTTATGCTGGCATATCTGGAGAAAAGAAGATTTTTCAAAGAGCCGATTAATTATTGCATAACATATGGAAGTACTCTAATGTGGTAGGCAGTTGGTGAGAGAAGCCTATCTTTTACCAAATATATCAAATATAAGTCACAAATAATATGCATAAGTTTTCTTGAGGTCATGTTCCTCTCACCGCACAAACCATAAGTTTAATCCTGTTGCCTGTTTTGGTTTTGGATACTTTTGTTTCCATCCAGGAAGTGCTTTTTGAGGCTTCGTTTAGTGTAACTGATCAATATGTCAAAGTTCAATTTTGGGCAAACTGTCAGCTCAATGTGATTGGCACAGCCACTGGAATCCTCTGCCTTACTGTTAATGTACGGGACACTCAGTCCAGTATGTGCACAAATATAGTCACTGATATAACTTGGCCAAGTACCACAGATTTTACGGGGCAGTAAAGGTTTGCTGTTTTGATTACCTATACATCATAATATTTTATTATTTAAAATTCACAGGAAGACACTATTGTAGTTGAATTTGGCTTGGACTTGGAATTACAAATCTTGTATGAAATCCAGACCAAAAAGAGGTACAAACCAAATTTACAGCAAATGTTGTTTTGTATTTTCTTGTGTTTCTGATTCTCTTATAATAATTGCATTTGCTAGCAGGGAAGTTGGTGAGGATAAAAAGGCATAATGATTGAGTGAGTAGACTGAATATATTTATTATCTCCAAGAGTCTGAAGATAAATCATATTTGGAATTATCCATAATGGAAGCACCATCAGGGCATAGCTTGAAAAGACAAGTTTGCATCACAGTGATATAAATGAAGGAAAACATGTGTCACCTCGCAACACATTGAAGATCTTCTGAAAGTGGGGAACATGAAGCATATATGATGTTACTTATATCTTGAAAGTGGGGAACATGAAGCATATATGATGTTACTTATATCTTGAAAGTGGGGAACATGAAGCATATATGATGTTACTTATATCTTGAAAGTGGGGAACATGAAGCATATATGATGTTACTTATATCTTGAAAGTAGGGAACATGAAGCACATATCATACTGTTGATATCTTGAGAGTAGGGAAAATGGGAGCACACAAATTACATATATCTCGAAATTGGGGGACATGACACACACATGATATTGTTGATATCTTGAAAATAGGGGACATAACACAGACATCATACTGTTGATATCTTGAGAGTAGGGAAAATGGGAGCACACAAATTACATATATCTTGAAAATAGGGGACATGACACACATGATATTGTTGATAACTTTAAAGTAGAGGGCATGAAGCACACACGATATTATTGATATCTTGAAAGTAGGGAGACATGATGTACTTGTGATAGTGATGAGATATTGAAGTTGTGCTGGCTGAATCACAGTAATATTGATGATATAATGTAGGTATGGGAGTATGAGTCACACAGATAGACAACCTTGTATGAGGGAATACATCAAATGGCCTTGTAGGGTTTGATTGAGCCCCTTGTCACACGCACTTCAATGGCTGGCATTTATTACAGCTGGGCTGGCACTGCCATTTGCGAGTATGTGATTTATTGTATTGATTCAGTGCAGAATAAGCATATTTACAAATCTCCCCATATTTTGAGGCCCGGTTAAGTTATGGTCAATATTAACAAGTATGATGCTTCATCCTTCACCTATCTCCATCTAGGCTCGTCCCAAAACTTCTCACCCTTATTTGTTTATGTGAGAACATGACCAATTCGGTAACGCATGATCATTCAGTGATAACATTTTGTCATTCTCAGCTGTTGCATCATTTTGATTGGTTGCCTCAAGCATGGCACAATGCAATACTACAGTGGCCTCTCATGACCTTATTTGGTCATGCCCTTGTGTCACTAAGTAGATTCTAGGCACCAAGGATCCTGAAGTTCTTAAGATGATATTTTGCATTTTAATATATATAGCTGTATCATATTGTCTTCACTTCAACATTATGCTGTGTAAGGTCACATGACCACACTTTATCTATTACAAAAGAATTTAATATTGTTTGTAAGATACTTGACTATTATGACACAAAGTTCTTTTCAATGATTCACAGGTTCAATGCAAGAAGTGTTAAGTGTGAGTTAAATTTCATCCCATGCAATACTCAAAAATATCTTTAGTGACCATTCTGTGTTGATAAAGTACATTTATCCCATGTTGAAGTGTTTTTAAAAATATTTTTTTCAGTTTTATTTCTAAAAAAAAATGCCATTAAAGATGGGTTCAGAAGATCTTGGAGCTGTTAATTATTGATGAGACCTCCTTATGGCTTAGTCCTATCTGTGAGTAATAAATCATTTACAAGGCCCATTTCCCATTTAAACATGGCATATTGAACATATAGTTAATCTAGACATATAAACATGTGACACATCAAAGCCCACTTTAGACATGGTGAGGCATGCGAGGACTGAAGGAGATGTATTGGCATGTGCATAATATTTACTCTGCTAGTTATACTGGGGGCTGGTATGCAGAAAAGTGGTCATGCTGTTTTCACGGACTATCAATATATGTATATAACAATCGCCTCTAGAACTCGGTTGTGGAGGAATATACTGCGAGTTTGAATACAAGAGACATGGCTGATATAGCCCCATTATGGCCCACAATGGGCACCCACCAAAGTCATATCAACTGTGGCATGCTTCCTTTGTGCATTTGTTATTCATAGCCGATAGGTTTACGTTGTTAATTACAGTGCGTGCAGTTACACGATTACTTGTATTACCCAGCTTGACTTTCCTCTCTTAGCTAATGTGGGTGACTCCACTAGTCTCTGTGCTTGGCTAACTTTACAAATAGCCTGACAGACCAATGCGTCTGCGACCAGACCCATAATGCAGCTTCCATGGTCACTATGCTCTGTGACTCCGATGCAAAATCACCACTGACAAGCCCGATATTTTGGATGGCTTTTTACCTCTAATATCACATACAAGATCATTGATCCCCATAGAATGGTCTTTGGCTTGACCAAGTTTTTAGGCACCCAATTTGGCTGATCAAATCAGTGCAGTTTGGGGACTGCAATACGGCCGTGCAGTGCCAGTTTAGCTAAGTCAGTGATATTTCTAATAAACTTATTGCTCTCTATTAGCGGTCAGGTTCACATTGTGACCGTGGAGCCGGCACAGCAGAGAACAAAGCCAAATATTGTTAGTAGATGGAGAGTGTGTGGCATGGGTGATAGGGCTTGGCTGATCAATACGTTGCTGTGAAGGGGACTTGCTTGGGTGGCACAGGGATGATGCACATGACTGCCTATGTATGGTATGTAGGGAGGAGTAGACTGGTTGGTGGTGTGGCAGCATTGTGGCAGCCGGGAAGGAGACAGAGTAGGGCGTGACTGCCCACTTCCTCCTCATCCTCTCCCCTGTGTCTAGGTGTGGCACCACAGGTAGGTAGACCTACATTTATACTGTCCCCATCCTAGCTCTGTCCTTATATGGACATGCATTCTGTCAACTGCCATCTTCCTGGATGTTTCTGTCGCATTCCTTGGGTCGCTCTATGTAAGTTGAATCATCTTCATCATGCATTCCTCTTTGACTTGTTCCATTGCTGGAGAATTTCAGTAGAGCACACATTTGCAACATGTGCACTTCTCATTATTATGCATACCAATTATCAGGAAATCTTAAATTATCTTAGATCTGTAAGATGCCACAAGTTACAAGGGATCAAAATTTAGCTGAAGGGTAGGTATCGTTTGACACCATATGATATTTTTTGAATAGGGCATTAGAAGGACAAATATTACTGATCTCAATGATTTTTTTGTTTTCTGCATTTGTTTGCCTGTAAGTTGTATTGTAATATGAACTGATGGTGTCTATTAGATAATAGATCAATGGTATAGTCTCTGCTACATGAGTATTTTCTGGTGTCTTTAAGATCATAGATATCTAAATTGCTAAATTCACTTTAATTTTCATTGATTTCCCTCGATGCAAATCTCAATACAACTCAAATATCTTGCAAAAACAATTTTGTGGGAATGAATGTTTCAATACTCATGGTTGTCACATAATCAATTTATACAGATTGCCTGTACAAACATACCATAATAACT
The DNA here is from genome assembly GCA_949316495.1 of Amphiduros pacificus. NCBI lineage: Eukaryota > Metazoa > Annelida > Polychaeta > Phyllodocida > Hesionidae > Amphiduros > Amphiduros pacificus. The sequence goes on along the minus strand of OX439002.1, from coordinate 49,272,071 downwards.
GTGTCCCTCAGGGCTGCTCCAGAAATAATATTTTGGGATGAGCATAATACTCATGAAAACAAGGAAGGACAGTGTTGAAGGTTTCATCAATGAGGAAGAGATGCAGCGAAGGCTGCTGTTAATCTAAACAAAATATTTAATCACTGACAGATTCCACATCAGTTATATGGCAAATTGCAATACACTTGAAAATGTATTAATAATTGAATTAATATGTTTACAGGCATTGCAAATATATTTGTTTTAGTCTATTAGATTCAGTTTGAATATTATACAAATACAATCAGGTCACTGTTACAGGAAAAGGTGTCAGTTGAATATCATGCAGAAAAGTATACTTTAGGCATTCATTCAATTAGTACAAAGATGTATTGACTAGATGGTATAAGATGGTCAGAAAATGTTGATAAAGTGAGCAAGAAGTTATTAAAGGGAAATGACTGCAGATTAGGATATTTATATAAATATATATATATATATATATATATATATATATATATATATATATATATATACACACAGTGTGTGTGGCATTGCAGAGGTGGTGTATCTGAGCGGTACATGGGTGTGTCACATAAGTGACACAGCATTTCCTCTCACGGCACAAACCAAGCCTAGACTTCCAACAAATCAAAATATTTTGCGACATTTCAGCATTATTAGAGATCATCAGATCAGTATTTTGACTATTCTCGCTAGAGAATGCAAGTTCTTGTACACATTAAGTGATGCTTTTGGGGGAAGTTTGGTTTTCATTTGTTCCGTACATCATAGTGACTATTGTAGTTAAGCAAACACATTAACCTTGTTAATCTATGAAGTGAAAATATTGGATGATTAATAGATGATGCGCTGTTATACATATACACCACAGATATTCAAACTTATCTGATGCAAAAATGAATAGATGTTCAATATAATCTGGGGCAGACTATTGATTGTGTCTTGGACCTGATGTGCACGGAAGGATGAAGATGTTCTTTAAGTAAGTATGATTCTTGGTTATGTTTACGTAATGTTGCTAGTCACGGTTAGGTGGTCAGTGAAGCCATGACACAGCACAATGATGGTTACTCTTTTATATATATATATATATATATGTTTGGTGCGCGGAGGGCCTGAGACAGGAGGGACTTGGGTTGCTGAGGCCAGTATGATTAGTGACAGTCCCCATGCACAGGACAATGGTAGGAGCGGCTGCCATGATGAGGATAGTATGGAGATTGTGGTGACAGACGAGGCCCCTGCTTCAAGTTGAGACTTGTTTACAAGGAGGAACACCAACAAGTGATGGCCACTTAGGCATCCTTACATGCAGGCAACATATCTATAATGGCATGGCATGCAGAATGGGGGGAGACCCGCCATACGCCACCCAAAACAAGCTGTCACACAGTCAAATGCACTATCGGGATCATGTTGCACACATGAAATTCCCCAAAGTATGGTCTAATTTGGGGTATGCCGCTTGCCAGAGACAGAGTTGCTCAAACTTACTAACGGCACTGTCACCAGAGAAGATGGAGATTAACCCTCTGTATCTCATAGATATGACAGTCCAAACAGATGGCTGTGCATCATTGACATTACGTGGAGATATATGGGTTGATATTATAAAATTATCGCTATTTATTCATGCAGATTTATAAAGTATCCAAGATCTGTTATTTTTAGTCCCTAGTTCAGCTATAATAGTTATATTGAAAGACGGGGCAGTTTGTCACAGTGTGGGGGTCACTTTGTTCAGTGCCATGGTTGAGTTACAGAGAGAGAGGTAGATTTTCAGTGAGCCCTGGGTCACTTTGTGGAGTGCCGTGAATGAGTTACAGAGTGGAAGGCATTTTATCACTGGGTGAGTTACAGAGGGAGACATTTCGTCACTGTACCATGGGCTACTTTGTGGAGTGTCGTGGGTGAGTTACAGAGAGGGAGGCATTTTGTCACTGGGTGAGTTACAGAGAGGAAGGCATTTTGTCTCTGGGTGAGTTACAGAGAGGAAGGCATTTTGTCACTGGGTGAGTTACAGAGAGGAAGGCATTTTGTCACTGTACCATGGGCTACTTTGTGGAGTGTCGTGGGTGAGTTACAGAGAGGGAGGCATTTTGTCACTGGGTGAGTTACAGAGAGGAAAGCATTTTGTCACTGTGCCTTGGGCCACTTTGTGGAGTGTCTTGGGTAAGTTACATTGAGAGATGCAGTTTGTCAGAGTGCCTCGGGTCCATACTGAGGGATCAATATGTATCACTTGCTTGGTCTTGCCGAGGTGACAGAGCGGCCCAGTAAAATTGGACTTAGCTGATCAGGGAATTAGTCTGCAACTGGCAGGCCACGGATGCAAGCAAGTGCTCACCACACACAAATTTAATCACACAAATTGCCATTTTTTAGCCATTTCATTGGAGATACACCAAAAGATGGATACGCTTACTGTGTATGTCTTAAGGATCATATCTTAAGGATGATGATGATGATGATGATGATGATGATGATGATGATGATGATGATTATGATGACGATGATAATTATGATTGTGATGACGATGATTATGATGATTATGATTATGATTATGATGATGATGATGATATGACGATGACAATGATGACGACAATGACGACGATGATGATGTGAAATTCTATAGTGAAAAAGAGTGAAAGATTATAAAGGAATGCTCTCACTACCTCTATGAATAATTTTTTTGTTTTGTGTCAGACATATTTTGAAGTCATTCAATATTTAATTTAGGAATATACTATTCCATTCCTACTAAAACTTATTTTGTCTTTCATACCTATGATCCAATTGATTTACTGAACCAAAGGATCCCAAAATATAAAAATCTGTTCAATACCTCTGAGGAAACATTCATCTTAAGTTGTTATATGAAAGCTTGACAAAATTATAATTTGGAATTAGTGTATTTAAGTAGATAAAGTTACTTTTAGAGATAGTTGTGCCTGGTGAACATCTATATTTTATTGATTTATTGCAACCACTCTGAAAAGGTTATTTCTAAATCTGGAGTCGCGATGTTTGAGTTCACGCTTGCTGTTCAAATATAGTTTTGACAGTTATGAAATAACTTAGCACAACACACACACACATTACTTCAACCAGGGGCCTGCATCTTATGCTGAGGAATATTTGAAGCTTATTGTATGTCTAACTTTATATTGGAATGCGCCAATATTTGATATAAATATGGTAACAGTAACGATATCTTTAATATGAAGGAATTTAATCACATATTTATTAAATAGTTATATGTGGTCCTTAAGGACAGTCACTTCCTCATCCTGTGTCCTACAATGATCTGTTCTGGTCAGGTTCACTGAGGCATATATAAAATAGCGGTTTGGACAAATTATCATGATTTTGGCTTCTTCTGTAAAATCTAAGCACCTCAGAAGAATGTAAATATGAGGCATTTGGCCCCCTGCATATGTCAACACTCCTACAGATCCTTGTCTCACTGAAGGAAAGGGTTAATACCTGCTGTGCTAACAATGTTAACTGTGATATCCTCAACTATTAATACATGGGTATATAATTCACTCTGTGAATAAACTTTAGCTCCAAATACAAATTAATTTGTATATAAAACTGTCTATGATTGATAAGTCTCTTTTGACTAATAGTCTTGTTGTTTGATTCAAAGTGTTCTGAGAGTTATGTAAAGTTGCAGGGTGTGGAATCATATGGTGCATAAAGAGCAGGATTTGGCAGTGGGGCATGTAGGCAGGGAACATATAGAGCCTTCAGTCAGCAGATCTAGATGCACACCACTATGCATATAACATCACATAACCATGCCATAAGCCTAATCCACTCAATCCTACAGTTTTGGCCACTGCCCCATTTTATCAACGATGTGTGTGTGTTGATTTTCAGGCAACTGGAAAGAGGTCAATAACTGAGGTTTACTTACCAGAACCTCTTGGAAGAGTTGAGATTTTGAGTTGATTTCAAGTTGATTTCAGATCGATCGAATTACAGTGTTTAAAAATTTACCTTTCCCTGTTGCATTATTCAAGCAACCCTTGAGGAATTTTCAAACTATTTTTTTGTTAATTGATGGAATTTTCTTTTTGAGAAGTGGCACCGTTTCGTTATGCACTTGTATTATAGAGAAGAATTAAAACAACAATTTTTAAAAGCCTAGGATCTTCAGGAAATCCAGTGAGTATGTGTTCAAAATAAGCATGAACCATATAAATTGTCAGGCTGTAAGATTATGGCTTCAGCATTGCTTAATGTTGTAATATCCCTCAATGTGTGGGTGTCACTTTGAGAAAGTCCCTCACAGTTCACCTCTGACGTAGATGGTCCTGCAAACCTAGTTATGAGGCTCTCCCGTAATCTTATATAACGTCTGATGCCTAGAAATGACAGGAATCGCCTGCCCCTGACCTCTGCCACAAGGGTGTCATTCATGCAGGTCCTCATATGAGCTTGACCAGGGTGTACCATGCAAATGTGAGGGCTAAATAGCAATAAATATCACCAGTTTACTTGTCTCATTTAATTGTCTACTTTTGAGTTGTGGTTTAGTATATGGCATAATGCATAACTCTGATAATTTTTTAATGTAAATTTAAAAAAGATATGTTGCTATTATTTATCTTTTTGGAGTTTTAGATTTCTTTTGGTTCCTCATCTCAAAACAGAAATCGTAGTGTTAATCACAAACAGAGTTCTGAGTTCTGAGAGTTCTTATATTAAATAAATTATATAATGATATAGATTTATCAAAACATTTTGATTATATGTTCATAAAACTTAAATAGAATTATAAAGAGGAAGTTGTCTGAAATGACTAAGCAGAGATTGCATACATTTTGTGGGATGTTTTTGCCAGTTATTCAAGTCTTGATGTTTCACTTTTGTGAATCTGGTCACGTAGTTTGATTGGTATCAGGGTTTTGCCTAGAGCAGCAAATTTCAATTTATCTTACCATGTACAAGGCAAAAAAATGTTTTTGTTTGCCTGAAAATCAATTTTGTCATGGTGTTTGATTGGTTATTATTCTCAAGTTGCCACGGCGACTGTGTTCGGCTACTGTTGACATCACAGTTATGCTACCATGGTTTTCTTAATCTGGAAACCATAAAATCTTGTTGACAATTAGGAAGAGATGGATGATGGAGAGTTGTTTGAGTATATATTTAGAAACTCATACTGTGGATGTAGGGAAGGAAGATTTGGATTCAGGGGGTTGTATTCTCCCCGCTTTCTTATGAAGCAGTATTATATGTCTTGTGTGTGTGTGAGAAAGGAAGCAAGATCTTCTGCTACACATCCTGGCGTGAGTTTTGAGCAGACATTTAATGCTTTCTGCAGTGCAAGTCATGAATAGGTACAGGAGCAAGGGGCCAGAAGACGTGGGGTATCACAGCAGTGGAGAATTATACAGTGATATATTGTGTATGTGCTAGGTGGCATTTTTTGCAAACAAGTCTCTCTCTCCCAACACGCGTGGCATACTGACGGTGTTTCAGCACTGCATCGCTCATTATGCGGAGTCCACCGCCCACGCGAGTTTTCATCCAGCATCCAGGCACCTTACCGATCCAAACCTCACTTGTCACATGCAAGCTGAATTTAATATTGAAACATGGCACATAAATATATAGGCAATGTCAGAGAGCGAACAACAGGTCACAGAGAACTGCCTTATACGCCATTGGAGATGACCCGACACCAGCGGTTTTCATCTGGTTCCAGACTGATGGCACTGATCAAGTTTGTGATATTGTGTGCCTCTGGTACAGGTCAGCATATTAATCAGGAGGGGGCCACCAATACCTTGACTCTCACACGCTGATTTAAAGCTCCATACCGGCAAATCAGGGGTGACCATTTATTAAACATTCACCTGTTTGTGTCGCATAGCTTCTGCCACAGATTCTGTCATACCTTATATGGGCAGAGATTCAGGGCAGGCAAATTCAGTCATGACTTATTTGGGCAGAGATTCAGGGCAGGCAAATTCAGTCATGACTTATTTGGGCAGAGATTCAGGGCAGGCAGATTCTGTCATGCCTCATATGGGCAGAGATTCAGGGCAGGCAGATTCTGTCATTTATATGGGCAGAGATTCAGGGCAGGTAGATTCTGTTGTGCCTTATATGGGCAGAGATTCAGGGCAGACAGATTCTGTCATGCCTTATATGGGCAAAGATTCAGGGCAGGCAGGTTCTGTCATGCCTTATATGGGCAGAGATTCAGGGCAGGCAGGTTCTGTCATGCCTTATATGGGCAGAGATTCAGTGCAGGCAGGTTCTGTCATGCCTTATATGGGCAGAGATTCAGGGCAGGCAGATTCTGCCATTTATATGGGCAGAGATTCAGGGCAGGCAGAAGGGATACTCAAGGCAACCATGTCTACATGGATCATCAACAACAACTCAAGCAGAACACAAAAACTACCAAAATCTCAGTCCAGCATTTATCAAGAAATCATACCTTTATAATATTCTCTGTATCCATTATTTTCAGGTAAATGATTGACATATAGTTTATGATTTTTTTGTATGTACTTTAATCATTTTTTAGATTTGATCTTGGGATGTTAAGAGGTCTTGTGAGTATCTCTGTAACTGACACATGGAGAGGCAGTTGTCATGGAGATCTTGTGAGTGGAGATCTCTATGACTGACACAGTTGTCATGGAGATCTTGTGAATGGAGATCTCCATGACTGAAACGGGGGAGGCAGTTGTCATGGAGATCTTCTGAGTGGAGATCTCTGTGACTGACACAGGGGGAGGCAGTTGTCATGGAGATCTTCTGAGTGGAGATCTCTGTGACTGACACAGGGGGAGGCAGTTGTCATGGAGGTCTTGTGAGTGGAGATCTCTGTGACTGACACAGGGGGAGGCAGTTGTCATGGAGATCTTGTGAGTGGAGATCTCCATGACTGAAACGGGGGAGGCAGTTGACATGGAGATCTTGAGAGTGGAGATCTCTGTGACTGACACAGGGGGAGGCAGTTGTCATGGAGGTCTTATGAGTAGACTTTCCTGACTATCTGCATGTCAGAGGCAGGTTGATAGATGAGGATGAAATGATAACTTGTATTAATATGTCACATCAGCTTTTTGTTTGATTGCTGATGTGGCATTATTTAAGGCCATATGCCATACAAACAAGAAAGTTACGTAAAAACCTGATCTGAATTTTGTTAAATTTCCTAACTGAATAAATAATGCTCCAATCAAATAATTAGCTTGAAAGAAACATTATGTGAAATTATCTTTCAAATATTTCTCATAAAAGTATAGTATATCCTCCCCAAAAGAATATATATATTCTTGGCAATTGATGTAAATGTGAAAAAATAGCCTAGAATGATATGCAATGGAGATATATAGAGATTTAGATATGAACATCAAGGTGGCTATACATTGCCTTAAAGTTTAGCATGAAACAGATTTTCATTGTTCAGTACCAATCTGGAGATAATGTATTGTTCTAAACAAAGGCATTCTATTTTAGGCAATATTGTCATTTTTTATGTGTATTATGGATACAGAATTTGTATTTGAAGGAGAAGTTGATTGTAGTGTAGACAATTTGTCAATGTTGTTTTGGTTGTACTCTGGTGAAATTGCTTTAGATTTCTTCAAAACATAATGACACAGATGGGATGAGTTGCTTTTAATATAATTGAAAATTCCTATTTTGAAACAATATTTGTATAATTACTCCCATTGCATCACTTTATTGAATGAAAAGTCAATTAATTATGCGAACGCAATTAATATGAGAGAGAGATACATATTTCTTCACACGACGGGTGTCAAGACAATTGTCACATCATAATAAGGTGATTTATCAATACCTGCTTAATATAGCACAACATGATAAGAGGCTGCAAAAACTACATGTCATTGACCTGTTTAAGACAGAGTATATGTTAAAGTATTTAATTTCAAACTCTACAAAACAAAATATCAAAGTTTAAAACATTAAGTTGTCATATTGTGATTGTATGTCCTGTAATATTAGGAGTCATCAAATAGTATATGGATAGTCATTGTGGAGTAGTATGATTACATGAGAGTGATATCACATAATGTTCAGATCTCCAGGCTGCCATATTAGCAAACATGTGTTCTTCCCTCATACTTGTTCCCAATCCTTCTCATTCCAGAGGATGCCCCATTCTACCCACATACAAATCATCCCTTAGATATGGTTTATTTGGTGGAGGAGGGGGTAAAAGCGTGGGGTGGTATAGGGTGGGCGGCAAACACTGACCTTAGCAGGGCTGAGGCCATAGAACAGGGGGTAGTAACAGGGGTCAGAACTCAAGGCCATCACCCCTGGCCACCAGAGGCAGAATACACCTTCTGGAATGACGCCACTAACTTCTTCTGCAATCTTAACCCTTCAAGTACCCAGGGTTATCTCATCCTTCACATTACTCATTTTGACAGCCCCAGAGACAAGCCATTAAATTCTCTCCAAAACTCACTAAGCACATTATCAGCAAAATCTCCCCCCACGCATACTTATGGACATTTTATGGTTTATGGAACTGGAAGGCAGGAGGAGGTTATCATTGTTATTGCAGTGGCAACACGGCTGAAGATGAGAGTCATATCTGCATGAACTGCCAACATCACTACACATGAATACCCCATTCTTATGCACCAGTCAAAGGGCACCATGGCTAAAGAGCAATGATTCTGATGATTTGGCCCAAACTGTGCTGGCACTATGGCCCAGTGTATGGTCCTCGTGTATGGCCCTCGTGTATGGCCCTCATCACACATTTTTGTGGGGTTGCGGACATGACCAAAGTGCACGTTGTCGAGAGGCATCGAACCAGAAAGATATCACTCTCACATATTCCTCCACTTAAACAGAACTTCACACTCAAGATGCCTGAATTTCTATGATACACCTCAGAACAAACATTTGGTGTATTTAGTTGGTTTTCTTTTATTTGTCTCTGTGCAATAGAAGATGTTAACCCCATATTTGCAAGCTGGAATGATATAAAAAAAACTCACACAGATGAACACCAAGTACACAAGACATACCAAACTGTGTCAGCATTATTCCCAGAGATGCAATTAGGGTTCTGCTCAATTGTCCAGCAGTCAGTCAAGTTCTATCTCCTCTTTAGTCATGCATTACGGTGACCATTTAAGCTAGTTTATGCTGTTTCATGATTGTTACTTGATGTGTTAGACTGTCATGTGATACCATTTGATGACAGACACCTGAGATGAACCACAATATATAATGATGCAAGGGCCTATCACTATGTCATAAGATTATTCTTGCAGATGACCTCTTAGGTGTTTTGACTTTTCTTTTAATAGAGATGACACAGTTAAGAACAAATTATGAAAGGTTGGCTATATGGCATGGCATTAAAGACTCATCTATTTTGATGTGTAAATGCATAAACAGGTTGTTTTACTAGTACTTTGGGGTTGCTAAGATCCTTTACGACGATTATTACAACCCAAAGATATTTACCAAGTGAGTTCAGACATCATCAGGAATTTGACTGCAGAATGTAACATTTTTGTGTAGGTTGCAAAACACTTTTATGAGGCTGCAAAACAATATTTCACAATATTGTCCTTTGTAAATGAAACCAAAAATAATTTCAGTTGAATTTTGATATATCTGTCACACAGCGTACCTTATCCAGAGCATCAATATTTTTTAATATTTATATGTATTCCAGAGATTATTATGCCTGGGAATATCTGTGCTTCAAAAATGATTAAATTATGCATTCATATATACCCCAAACATTTAATGCATCATCGGGGTTAACTCCTTAACTCTCCATGCTGTTTCTGTCTTTTATTCTGAAATAATTTTAGTAAAAATTAATTGAATTATTTGTGTTGAAGGTAAATCTATTTTTGTACCAATCTTAACTTTTGAGATGACCCATGTTGGTCATCTAGATAAAGCTGAGTATTTACCTAGCAAGCTTTCTCCCACATGCTCTGTGAGTAGCCTTGACCTCTGACCTCTGAACCTGGAGGTCTATTTGCTGCTTGCCATGCTCCTTCTCGTCCCCCACTCCTGTACCAAACCTTTACAATTGAATACAGCATATGCTCTTTGCTGTATGGCTATATTAGCATACAAACCATTGTTGTGCTGAAATTACAAAACAGAAAATATTTAAGAAAATTTAATATATGATATCCATCATACCACTATATAACTAACTTAATTTTAGATCTTAGAAATTATTTCAAAAATGCACAAATGATGTGATTTGATTTTAAAGGTAATAAAATTATGGGGGTGATTTTGTAGTCCTTAGTTCTTTTCCTGACCTGGCAGAGATCCATGATGATAATAATGAAGTCTGTATTGACTGTCATTGTAATTTGAGCTGGGATATGATTAGTGCAGAATTTGCAGCTTTTGTCAGTGATTGTTGGTCAAGGTATTAGTTGTTGGTTTTTGAGCCAGAACCTGCACTGATGATGATGTCATTGTGGACACAAGCAACAATACTTCCCACCAGATTGTCCGTCTGATGGTCAACCACCAAGTCTGACAATTGTCTTCAGCCTCAGCAGCCAATGGTTGCTACGACAACCACAGAACGACCTGTGAGGATGTATCAAGTGATGCATTGTGGGAGCTGGCAGCGCGTAGCAGCAGACTGAGGTGGCACGGAGAGTCGTGCTGAGACTGCTACGCCCAGAGTGATCAGGATCGGAGTTGGCATTAGAGTGAAGAATTCTCACCTGTTGTGGTGTGCAGCAAGGTGTGGTGTTGGGACACTATGTTAGCAAACAGTCTGCCACAGAGGCCGTGCGTCGCCATGCCGCATCACCATCGTCACCTCCTCCGTGCAGCAGCTCTTGGCGACTGTCGTCACCCCGTCACCTGTCCCCCAGGCCTTCCTCGCAGCCAGCCCAGTCAGGCAACCTACAGAAGGTAGGTATAGAGAGAGAGAGAGAGGGAAACACAGGCTGGCAGCATGTCATGTGGAGGGTGTGTGTCGTGTGTGCTTGCTAAAGCAGACAACATGGTGGTATGTACAGGTAAGCATATACATAGTCCACAACCAGCCTTGCCACTAAATTCCAATCAAACAGCCATCGCAGCCTGCACCAGCAAGCAAGTCTTCATGCTCCTCTGCGTATATTTATATTGCACATTAAATTACTAGAATGAAAGATTATTAATGTGCCTCCGGTAAAAAAAAAAGGACAAAAAGTGTAATGAGATGTGCGACACACATGATTATAGCAGTCAAATTTTTCACATCTCTAGGATTTCACCGACTTCACGTATTCTCACAGCAAGCAAAATGGTTGAATTTGTTTTTAATTATTCCTTCGTCATACTGTGTCAATATTTCAAATATGAAAAAGGATGTCTGCCACATTATCTTGATTATCATACGCTCGAATATGAGAGGCTGGTATGAAATACTACTTGCCAGAATATATCTCAACTTAAAGCTGGTATGAAATACTACTTGCCAGAATATATCTCAACTTAAAGCTGGTATGAAATACTACTTGCCAGAATATATTTCACTGGTATGAAATACTACTTGCAAAAATACCGGTATTCTCAATGTAAAGCTGGAAGGAAATACTACTTGCCAGATTATATCTCAACATGAGGCAATTATGAATACTTCTTCTCGCCAGAATATATTAAACATTTGACTGGTATGAAATACTGCTTGCCAGAATATTTAAAGTATTCAGCAGGTATGAATTACTACTTGCCAGAATATTTTAAACGTTTGTTTCATATGAAATACCACTTTGCCAGAATACATCTCGACAGAAGACAAGTATGAAGTACAACTTGCCAGAATACATCTTGATATAAGGCTAGCTTGAAATACCACTTTGCCAGAATATATATCGACATAAAGCTATTATGAAATACTACTTGCCAGAATGTTCCACATTACTGACATACGACTGGTATGAAATATGTCTTGCCAGAATATATCTCATTGCTGACATAAGCTTGGAAGGGACTACTATTTGCCAGAATATATCTTAACACTCAGGGATTTATCTTATTGCATTGCTCATCTGATCAAATAAACAACATTCAGGAAATTTGAGGCTTGCTTTCTAGACCCAAATCAAATGGAGGATAAAATGTCAAGTTTGAATAATGACATGCATCTTGCAGACATGTTAAATGAAACAAGTGTAGTAAATTATCTTGTTTATCAAGACCTATATAATTACCTGTGTTTATGAGCATTAGTAATTATGTGGGAAATGAGCCAAAGTCTCTTGCTTATTGGGCATTATATAAGCTTGGTCTCATGAATAAACAAGCCTTGTTAGACAAATGCTCAGCCAGTTCATGTCAGATTGAAGTAGAATGAAATAATCAAGTTCAGGAACAACTGCAAAATTGCATATTTATGTAATATTACTCATACACTGCTCATTGATAGCAAGTTATATTTCAATCTTACTAATATACTGCTCATTGGGAGCAAATTATATCTTTATGTTTTGCACATACTGCTTGTTCTTAATATATTTATTATATATTTTACTCATACACTGCTCATGCACTGAGTATTGCTAGCAAGTAATATATTTATGTTACTCATATACTGTTCATTGAGAGCCAGTCATATCTTTATTTTACTCATGCACTGAGTATTGCTGGCAAGTAATATATTTATGTTACTCATATACTGTTCATTGAGAGCAAGTCATATCTTTATTTTACTCATGCACTGAGTATTGCTAGCAAGTAATATATTTATGTTACTCATATACTGTTCATTGAGAGCAAGTCATATCTTTATTTTACTCATGCACTGAGTATTGCTAGCAAGTAATATATTTATGTTACTCATATACTGTTCATTGAGAGCAAGTCATATCTTTATTTTACTCATGCACTGAGTATTGCTAGCAAGTAATATATTTATGTTACTCATATACTGCTCATTGAGAGCAAGTCATATCTTTATTTTACTCATGCACTGAGTACTGTTAGCAAGTCATATCTCTATATTACTCATGCATTGGGTATTGATAGCAAGCCATATCTTTATGTTAAAGATGCCAGTTGACTCATTTATTACTGCTCATTATTTGTAAGTTTTACAGTAATGTCACTTATGAACTGCTCATTGATCACAAATTAGGTCATTATTGAGAGAATGGATAGGATTAAGTGGAACGAAATTTTCTCCTTCCAGCATCAAGACGTGATATGATTGGCTGGTACACATTTTATATAAAAAAAATAGGTTCACTGATTTTTTTTCAAAGCCAGCAATGGTTATTAGCAAATTAGATTAAAGAAAATATTTCAGTTTTAGCACATTTGTTATATACATTTAGAGTTGTGCACACCACAAATCAAGCAGTTTGTAATGTAACATTTCACATTTGGTTGTTTTTGGTTTCACTCTAGTTTGTTTCAATCTACTCTCAACATCATAAAGTTGGTGGATCCTCTAAGGTTTTTATCCTTCTCTTTTTGTGACATTGATCCCTGTAAAGTGTGAATTTACACTGTTGTATGCCAAACGTACATTCACAGAATCTTGAACTTTAACATTTTTGCCTGATAACGCAGGACAAAAGTGTAGACATAGGAACAAATAGCACCAGTTCACAAATGTTGACTCACTATATATTTGGAGCATGATATCTTACACGATACAATAAATAGATTTTTATGCATATGTAGAGTTGACTCATATGAATAGCAGGCTTGCCTTAATTTTTCCTGCACTGGACAAATGTGCACTTAGGGCCTGGTAACATATGTAATGGCAAGGGTTAGTGTAAGTGCAATACAGTACGAAGGGCATGGTATCCTATGAAATGGCAAGGGTGAGTAAGTACAATACAGTACTTAGGGCATGGTATCATATGAGGTGGTAAGGGTGAGTAAGTGCAATACAGTACTTAGGGCATGGTATCCTATGAAATGGCAAGGGTGAGTGTAAGCACAATACCCATTAATTAGTTCATGGTATCCTATGAAATGGCAAGGGTGAGTGTAAATACAATACAGTAATTAGGGTATGGTATCGTATGAAACAGCAAGGGTGAGTAAGCACAATACAGTACTAAGGGCATGGTATCCTATGAAATGGCAAGGGTGAGTGTAAATACAATACAGTAATTAGGGTATGGTATCGTATGAAACAGCAAGGGTGAGTAAGCACAATACAGTACTAAGGGCATGGTATCCTATGAAATGGCAAGGGTGAGTGTAAATACAATACAGTAATTAGGGTATGGTATCGTATGAAACGGCAAGGGTGAGTAAGCACAATACAGTACTAAGGGCATGGTATCCTATGAAATGGCAAGGGTGAGTGTAAATACAATACAGTAATTAGGTTATGGTATCGTATGAAACGGCAAGGGTGAGTGTAAGCACAATACCCATTAATTAGTTCATGGTATCCTATGAAATGGCAAGGGTGAGTGTAAATACAATACAGTAATTAGGGTATGGTATCGTATGAAACGGCAAGGGTGAGTAAGCACAATACAGTAATTGCCATACAAGAGGCCACCAATAAGTTGGGTCACTTAGTTTGCTATTTTGCCACACATCAACTTGGAAACTTCTAATGTTTCTATGTAGTTATAGTGTAATAAAGCTTTCCCCAAATTCATACCAATACCGAAAAAGAAAGAAAGTAGGGAAATGTCTTGATAAGGTGAAGCATAATGTGATTAATAACATTACTAGTCATGCACTTGCATGCCTTGATTATTAAGGAATCATATTATTTTGAATTAAATCAATTTGATATTGCACAGATATGATATTCAACAAGCTTGAGATTCAACAAGCTTGAGATTCAACAAGCTTGAGATTCAACAAGCTTGAGATTCAACAAGCTTGAGATTCAACAAGCTTGAGATTCTACAAGCTTGAGATTCTACAAGCTTGTTTATAAATAATACTGTGAGGAATTGTTGAACTTTTTCATGACTTTTAAATGTTTTAATCCTGCAGCAGCCCATTGTTATGCATTTCTTGTAGGTTTATATGAATGTTGACCTTAAGGCTTAACAGTACCGATACTCTACTACCTTCCATCGTGGAAAGCTCACAGCAGGTTGTCACTCATAGACAATTGCATTTTAATATGAAACTATTTTTGTCCATTTAAAACATGATTAGAGTTGCCAGCTCTAGAACGAACCTCAGTATTCTATTTAATGAGACATGGAAATGAAAATTTGATCTCCACCATATGGATAGGCTTTCTCTTTAAATATAGAATACATTTCAAATGTTGATATTCCGCCTGTTAGACATAGATGCAAAAAACAAGAATGTTGCGTATTCTGTCTGCTCCCAGCACAGAAGGAATTGAGCTGCCCAAAGCAAGTCACATGCATAAATATATCAGATTTGGAGTTCCCAGTCTTCAGGATTCCTACTTATACACTAAATCTATGTAAATTAGATGTGTTTGATAATTGTTATAAGAAAGAACCAATCAGACCTTCTCCTTGCTGTAGCATAAACAACTTAATTTTCTGATTCATTTGCAACAAAACCTGTCACAAAAATATCAAAATCAGCAAAATTGTCGGAAATACACTACTCATATGTGAGGTAGTATACAGTATGTTTGTGATGTTTAAGACATGATCATGTCTCTCAAAAAGTCATTTTATAGCATGAACGATCAAGAAAACGAAGGCTCATAAATAGAGTAATGACTATAATAGTCATTGTCTGGATTTTGCTGGATCAACAGAAAAGTTGTGTTAGGGAAATTTTTATTGTCAAGAGATTTGTAGGACAACATGATTGACTGTGAAAAGCAATTAATTCCATAGAAGGGTGGGTGATGGATGTACACGGATGGTAATCCATCATCAGACATTTCCACCAATAAAGCTGTGCAGTGGTCTCTGGCATTAATTCAACAACAATTCAAACAAAATGCCATAATTGATTGGTGTTTCTTCAACAATTAAAATGTATGAAGTGTATGGTGGCAAGATATAAAAGTGCTGTTTCTTATCCCAGGTTTTGAATTAAGTGCCTGTTCACTTGGCAAACAGCCTTACTGGTTCTGTTTAGTTATGCCTATTGGGGCCAAGTTGGGTTTTACTCCATTCAGAGAATAGTAAGAAATACAAAAGATATCTGCAGCTTCCAAACTACATTGAGTTATCCAAGACTCTATATCAAGTTACCAATGTATTCACAATGCCATCAACCTTCATTCATTTCACAGGAACAAGGCATTTTGTGAATGAATGAAAAAAAAAACATTGAATTAAATATAGATGAGTTCATAGTGAAATAAAAGTTTCATTACAAAAAAATAAAAAATGGGGAAATAAAGTAATTTGCTTGGGGACCCAACAGAGGGGAGATGAGTGGGATGCCTTAGGGATACACACGGTTGTCTTAGTTTACATCAAGATTCAATTGGTGTTCAGTTTGTAATGCCACAATGCTATGCAGAATATACCTGTAGAGACTCTACAGGATACAATATTCCATTCAAGTCATTTGAAAGATGCTGATGGGTTATGGAGTTTCATGAGATCCATATTAGGCTTGATGCATTGCACTTTCATTATCATGTATTATTGCCTGAGGATATTCTACTCACATTGAGGATATTCTACTCACATTGAGGATATTCTACTCACATTGAGGATATTCTACTCACATTGAGGATATTCTACTCACATTGAGGATATTCTACTCACATTGAGGATATTCTACTCACATTGAGGATATTCTACTCACAATGAGGATATTCTACTCACATTGAGGATATTCTACTCACAGTGAGGATATTCTACTCACATTGAGGATATTCTACTCACATTGAGGATAGTCTATTCACATTGAGGATAGTCTATTCACATTGAGGATAGTCTACTCACATTGAGGATATTCTACTCACATTGAGGATATTCTACTCATATTGAGGATTTTCTACTCACATTGAGGATAGTCTATTCACATTGAGGATATTCTACTCACATTAAGGATATTCTACTCACCATCAGGATATTCTACTCACATTCAGGATATTCTACTCACATTGAGAATATTCTACTCACATTGAGGATATTCTACTCACATTGAGGATATTCTACTCACATTGAGGATATTCTACCTACATTGAGCATATTCTACTCATAATGGGGATATTCCACTCACATTGAGGATATTCTACTCACATTGAGGATATTCTACTCACAATGAGGATATTCTACTCACATTGGGGATATTCTACTCACATTGAGGATATTCTACTCATGTTGTTGATTAATGTTAATGAGTTATATCATCATTTGTTGTTGTTAATGAAATATTGCTTTTGCATTTTCAGATGAGGTCACGGAAAGAGACAGTATCATATTACTATATTCACAAGATTTAATGACAGTGAAACATATGGATTATACAATTTGTAAGTATGAAAAATAGTACAATAAAATATTAATTGATATGTTTGGTGTGAAATATTTATCTTGAATTCTTACCACCACAACATATCAGTATGTTTTTAAAAGATATAAAAATACCCGATCAAATTGTCAATATTGTAAGCAGATAAACAGTCCATAAAAATATCAATATCTCATAGCAAACTATTATTTATAACACGCGAAGGAGTTTTAACTTCATTTCTTGTAAAATACAGTGATGGACAACACATATGCACACACTTGAAATAGAAATTCATGGAGAAAAAAGCAGCTCATTTTTCCTTTAAAAAGAGGAGATTGATAAGTGCTGGCTTTAAAGATTCATGTAAAACCTTTTTTTTAAAAGAAAATGAACATGTCTGTTATTTACAAGATAAGATTTTTTTTTTTATTATGATGCCATTTTTCAACCATAAACCTCACTAACATAATGCATGTATCCTAATTGTTATAATGATTTTATTACACCTATGACCCGTTGTGGCTAATGTGTATGGGATGTTTTTCACCTTCCTAATTTGGTTAAAAGTCTGATTGGCAATGATGGGGCCTGAGCTATGATGGAGGTGGTATATATGGGAGGAGAGGGCATGTTATCAGGGACATGGCAGCAGATATGAAGCTCCACTATGGAGCTGAGGGCCAATATCGGCCGTGTCCCCCAGGATATTAGATAGACAGAGAAAGTGAGACTCACTTTGTCACTTCTCATCACGCTTGTTTTTGTCAGGCGGGTGGCCCTGTGTCATTTTCCTGCCACCAACTCACAGGCATGCAAATGGTGCATGAGCTTGAAGATACAGGCATGCAAATGGTACACGCGCCCAACAAACAGGCACGCAAATTGTTCATGTCCACAAGACACGGGCATGCGAATGGTGCGTGAGCCATGACACAGGCATGCAAAAAGAGCCCAAGACACAGGCATGCAAATGAATCATGAACCCAACCCACAGGCATGCAAATGGATCATGAACCCCAGACATAGAGAATTAAATAGTAAACAGACCCCATACACAGGCATGCAATTTATGAACCCAAAAGGCAAGTGTGCAAATTGGTGAGAAGGAAAGCACAAGTGTACAAAATGTGCAGAGATTCATTTACAATGGCAAAAAAGGTGATAACACTTCCATTAAAAGATTGTTGAAGAGTAAACATGTTGATGAATTGTCAAATAATCATCAAACTAATGATTTGTTATTTAATATCTCTTTCTTATTTGTCTGTATGTTTTTTTTCAGAACAAGGAATTACTATATACAGGGGATAATACCACGAATGTATCTTCAACTGGCCCCCAGTGTTGAGACGGAGTTGTACTGCTGTAGTGGTATATGTATGGATCGCATCCACAGCAGTCTCAGCAGTAGAACTAGACTACACGTTCATCCACATCTTAACCTCATTTCACTCACGAAATGAGCACCCAAAATAAAACACAATTGTTGTGATTATTTTCACTGAGGAAGTGAATATTGTGTTAAGAGTTCAGGAGTGTTTATTTCCCAGGAGTATACATACGTAGCAAGGCTTCTGAACAACCTTGCATCATGTCGACATTCAATTGGGAAAAACTAAGTCCGGCCGAGTTCCATCAGCTACAAGAGTACACATCATGTAAGTATTAAAGCAAATTTATCATTCTCATTCATGTTATTCATTTACTGTGAAAGTGACTGAACCAGCAGAATGTATGGATGTCCTTTAAAGACATTGGATATAGATAGATAATTTTGGACACTAATATATACAGCATTCAGTGATATGGATATAGGTAACATTTATTGATATGGATATAAAAGATATTCTAAGGATATGGATAAGGATAGCTTCATAGGATATATATAGCGTCTATGGGGAAAGTTTAAGTTGGCAATATAGAGCAATACAATAGCAATAGATAGCAATACAATAGCAATAGATAGCAATACAATAGCAATACAATAACAATAGATATATATGAGACCGGAAGAAAACAGAATCGGAAAGAAAAAAACAAACAATAGCAATAGATAGCAATACAATAGCAAAAGAGAGCAATACAATAGCAATAGATAGCAATACAATAGCAATAGACAGCAATACATTAGCAATATATAGCAATGTACATATATAAGGATAGGGATGTAATTCGGATTTATGGATATCATTTATTTTCTTCCTCATCCAGAGAGATATTTAGTTGCTTTGGAATTGTTCATTGTGGTGTGAGGTGTGTGTAATGAGAGAGAATGCACATTGCTTACCATGCCTCTGGACTGTATAGCAGGTGGGGAACATTGACTTTAATGGAGAAAATGAGAACCGCAGAAAATAATACAAATAGTGAGGAGTTATGGTGTCATTAGCTTGTGAACAGGGCAGCCATACTATTACACTGCTTCTTTGTAGATATCTGCAGCATCAGTTTACATATTCCTCAGCCAACATGTCTTGATGGGAAACTTGGATGTTTCCATGGTTACAGGGCTTGAGGTTTCTGCAGAACATCCCTCTACGGTTGATATAAAAAAAAATTACAATCTGTCAATATATAAAGTGACAAACAGGAAATGGGATTCGTAAAAAAATATGTTGAATCATTTTTGTCAAGCCTATTTTAGTATTAATTCATGTTGTGCCCTATTTCTAGAGAATGTCTGAGGTGGAAAATGAAAAAAATATTAGCAATTCAACCTATTGAAAACAAGTATTTTTAATATCAAATGCAATACCTGAATCTAAAAATACAAGGATATATGGAAATATGATGAAATATATATAAATCTATTTCAATTTTACAAAACATCATTGCAATAGATATTATAAATGTCAGCCTTTTCCTGGAAATGAAGAATGCTTACCATTAATATCTGCCCATTCTTGAAACAGCAGAGTATTGTCATTATTATCTGCCCATTCTTGAAACAGCAGAGTATTGTCATTATTATCTGCCCATTCTTGAAACAGCAGAGTATTGTCATTATTATCTGCCTATTCTTGGAACAGCAGAGTATTGTCATTATTATCTGCCCATTCTGGGAACAGCAGTGTAATCACCATTGTTATCTGCTTATATTTATTATCTGTGTATATTTAGTACAGCAGAGTAATTAGTATTTTATCCACCCATTCATAGTCCAGCAGAATGATTTCCATTATTATTTGGCCTTTCATAAAGCAGTCTCAGTTAAAAACATGTAAGCACTCAAGGTCATAAAAATCCATAAAAACAAAAGATGTTTATTTAGATCAAAGAGATCATTCGTCAAAGATGCCAGCAAGATGCTTGAATTGAGCATGAAGATGAATTGTCAAATGTCATAGTCTCATGACGCAATCCACCCAAACAACAAAACAAATTGATAAAAAATTGCTGTTTGTTATGATTTAGTGGAATGGTAGCCGGGATAGGCATGAAACATGGCCTCGCTTGCAGCCATTGCAACATTCAGTGCTTATACTATCTCTGAAATAATTTTCCAGTGTCTCATCTTACTCCAAGCTATCTCTGGTTTATTCTCTGTTGTAACTGCCCTTATTTACTACCTTGTCCTCACCCCTAACTATCTCTGGCTTCATTGTGCTTATGGTTACTACTCTCCTGTATCTCTGGCCTCACCTTGCTGTCTCTGGCTTCACTGCTGTCTCTGGCTTCACTCTGCTGTCTCTGGCTTCATTGCTGTCTCTGGCCTCACTCTGCAATCTCTGGCTTCACTCTGCTGTCTCTGGCTTCACTCTGCTATCTCTGTCCTCACCTTGCCGTCTCTGGCCTCACCTTGCCGTCTCTGGCTTCACTCTGCTGTCTCTGGCTTCACTCTGCTGTCTCTGGCTTCACTCTGCAGTCTCTGGCTTCACTCTGCTGTCTCTGGCTTCACTGCTGTCTCTGGCTTCACTGCTGTCTCTGGCCTCACCTTGCTGTCTCTGGCTTCATTCTGCTGTCTCTGGCTTCACTGCAGTCTCTGGCTTCACTGCTGTCTCTGACCTGACCTTGCTGTCTCTGGCTTCACTGTTGTCTCTGGCTTCACTGCTATCTCTGGCTTCACTCTGCTATCTCTGGCTTCACTCTGTTGTCTCTGACCTGACCTTGTCTCTGACCTGACCTTGCTGTCTCTGGCCTCACTCTGTTGTCTCTGGCCTCACTCTGCTGTCTCTGGCCTCACTCTGCTATCTCTGGCCTCACTCTGCTGTCTCTGGCCTCACTCTGCTATCTCTGGCCTCACTCTGCTGTCTCTGGCCTCACTCTGCTGTCTCTGGCCTCACTCTGCTGTCTCTGGCCTCGCCCTGTGTTCTTTGACTTCACTGTCATCTATCCTGACACTATTCTCACCATATCCAGCACTTTTCTTCATTAACCTTGGTTTCTTTAACTTTCATTTATTTGCCATTTCTTGCCCATTCTGTTCTATTTCTGTCGCAGTCACGACATTTTTAATGTCTGATTTTTTCCAAACTATTTTAATTACAAAAAGACGATTACACAAATGTGCAACAAGTGTTGAGGAGTGCATGCAGTCGGCAGAGCATGTGTGGCATGTCTTGACGTCATTAAAGCAATGGGTGGACCAGGCAGTGGATAATCATGTGGTGTGGGAACAATGCCTTCATGCGCAGGGAATGCATCGCTCTGGCAGCCACTCAAATCCCTAGTTAAGTATGAAAGACTAATAAACACGCCTCGCTACAGTATGGCTGCCAGCAAACATCCTTGCACATCATACGAGAGCATGGTCTCAAAATGGCAAGATCTTATTTTAATGATGTACAAAGTGTCTGAATATCACCTTGGTGTAAACTGCATAGCTCTTGTTTTCAAATATATCTACTCAGCAATGCTTCAGTGTAATGCCATATGTCATGTTATGTTGTAAGATTGCTATCAATTCTGTTTCTATAAAATGAAAGGAATATGACTCGTTTTTTAGATGGACCAATGCTGTAATCTTTACTATCTTTATGTTTGACTAGATATTTCGGATAAGGAATGATGAGTCATACCAGAGTAAATAAGAAACATTTGATACTTTTTGGAGGAATATAATCAGTAAATCATCTCAGTCAAAGCATTCTGTTCCAAGAATAAACACAGCAAACAGCTGCTTTTATCTGAAATATATGAGCAAAGTATCAAATGGTGAATATTCTATGGTTGTGTGATGCAGTAAACATTGGTTGACCTGGGGAGTTTTTAACATTTTCTACATGGCTTGGAAAACACAAGGTTCAATGGGGGAAGTCTCTGCCTCAGAGTCCATGCTCAAATTGGTGAATGATAAGGGAGCTACTATTTAACATTCAGGGGGGGGGGCTACAGTCTTCATGCAAACATTCATATCACTCTGTACGGCTTTTATGAATGAATTGAGGCAGCTAGGATATGAAAAATCCATACAGTCTGTAATGAACGAATCCAGGCAGATATAAGGAATGAATCTTTGCAGCTGCAATGGATGATTCTTTCCAGATGTGATGAATGTGATGGAAGTAATTGATATATATATATATACACACATATACACATATATATATATATATATGAATATATCCATATGCTAACACTTTTGAGTACATGCAGTCATAATAATTCATCCATACAGCTGAATCAGACATTACCGCACCTTTGAAGCAAGTCAACCCTCTTATATATGTTCACCCTCCTATGGTAAGAAGGGGGCGTCCATAAGCAGCGTGTGAGAAATGAAGTTTGCTGACATAGGCTGCGCATATAACCCCGGCCTGGGAGCCTGCTTTGTGAGCCATCAGACAAGCAGGGCACGACAGACGACCTCTGCACAGGTTCCTCCCCACCTATCAGGATGAAGCCTTGCATCGCAGAATGGCTTGTCAGGACCATGGGGAGGTTCCCCTGCACTGACTCACACTGTTTACACCTCAGAGGTAGGGTCAGCAAGGAAATAGAATCGGACTGAAGGTGGGGTCGGAGTATAATGGTGGGGGTCAGAGGGGTGAAGGTGCACAATGTTGGGGGCAGAGGGGTAAAGGAGTATAATGGTGGGGGTCTGAGGGGGTGAAGGTGTACAATGGTGGGGGTCAGAGGGGTGAAGGAGTATAATGGTGGGGTCAGTATAATGGTGGTATAAGAGGGGTTAAGGAATATAATGGTGGGGGTCAGAGGGGTGAAGGAGTATAATGGTGGGGTCAGTATAATGGTGGTATAAGAGGGGTTAAGGAATATAATGGTGGGGGTCAGAAGGGTGAAGGTGTACAATGGTGGGGGTCAGAGGGGTGAAGGTGTACAATGGTGGGGTCAGAAGGGTGAAGGTGTACAATGGTGGGGGTCAGAGGGGTGAAGGTGTACAATGGTGGGGTCAGAAGGGTGAAGGTGTACAATGGTGGGGTCAGAAGGGTGAAGGTGTGCAATGGTGGGGTCAGAAGGGTGAAGGTGTACAATGGTGGGGTCAGAAGGGTGAAGGTGTGCAATGGTGGGGGTCAGAAGGGTGAAGGTGTGCAATGGTGGGGTCAGAAGGGTGAAGGTGTACAATGGTGGGGTCAGAAGGGTGAAGGTGTGCAATGGTGGGGGTCAGAGAGGTGAAGGTGTGCAATGGCGGTGGTCAGAGGGTGAAGGAGTATAATAGTAGGGTCAGATAGGCTAAGGAGTTACATAGTGGGGTTTGGAGGGGTGGAGGAGTATAGTGGTGAGGGGATGGGAAAAAGGTGGTGGTCTACACCAGCATATGATTTCTGATGATAATCCCAAAACTGCTTTGTTGGCTTCAAAAATGTTATTTGGTGGGTATGGTTAAATATGTATTATGCTTCAGAAAATTCTTGTTTGTACTAATAAAATATAATGATATATGTCTGACAAATGGAGTATAATGAGATCAATTAACCCCTATATCATACTATTTTACTATCTGTATCATGATATCAAACACATAGAGATTCATATATATTAGGAACCAATTGTAAAGTTTGAACAAATAAGCTCATTCATAAGGGGCGATCCATTTGATTTTTGTGGGGTGGGGTGGGACAGCAGTACTGGATGAATAAATTTTTTTTCTTTGGTAGGGTGGATGAATAATTTTTTTTTCTGGTGTGGGGTGGGTGAATAAATTTTTTTTCCAAAATCTCCCACCCCACCCCACAAAAATCAAATGGATCGCCCCTAATATCAAAATGACACAATTCTAATTTGATTGTGATACTTTGTGATATCCATGACCTACATCTTCAGGAATATGCAGTCAGTTTCTGTATTTTTAATCTAAATATAAGAAGATACTGTTAGGTTGGCCAAATAAGTCAATTTATTTTTGCATACTGTTTAGATAAGAAGGAAACCTTTGACAAATGTGGAGTTATCAGGGTAATTGCAAAGACTAAATGACGCTGCAGATCAAGTTTGAAATCAAAGCAACTCAGTTGACCTATTTCTCATTTCGGTCTATTGATCTTCAGAAATAGCTGCACATTTACAAGCAGAATCAATTGACCTTTCCACCACCTTTTGTTTTTATCAAGTAGAAAGGATATAAACTGCTTTAGAATGGAATCCATAACTGTGTCAGTTATTTAAAAATACCACTTTGACCTATATTTTCCTCCTTGGCACTGTTGCTGTCTTCCCCACATATTATAAAGGTCAAACGATTCTTTCTGTTTATCACAGTTTTAATCAATAATTCTCCTCCAAAAATGACAGCTTCCATCAATATGGGGAAACTGGTATAGATATATGCTAACAAATAGTGTTCCTGCCTTGTCTTTTCTGCAGAGGTTGCCCTCTGCTGAGGCTCAATTTGGGAATCAATACTTTGGCAAAGGGAGTCAAAAGACAGACTTTGATGGGGACATAATGTCAATACAAAAGAGAAACTCGTGTTTTCTTAGCACATAGCTTAAGGGTGTGAAACTTTGCATGCTAATTTAGTGGCAATCTCGAGCAATTATTATATCCGAGGTCGATGCTGTCAGAACCAGTCCTGAATCAGTACATTATGGATTGAAGAAAAATGCCAATCTTTTAGCAATATTTCTCACCCACAAAGTACATATATATGACCAATTATTTTGATAAAAAAATGTGATTTATCGAGTGTCAAGGAAAAGGCTAAATTCAAATGTCAGACGAAATGGTTTCTCAAACTGATTACAGTGCAAAGGCATGATAAGACAGGAGTCAGAGAAGATTGCTCATATAATTATGCAAATTATCTCTGTGTATCCAATTGGGTATCATATTATGTGGACTATAGGTCACAAAATTGATTATCACAACAGTGCAGTAGTACAGTAAGATATAATAAGATCAAGATTTTGTCACAGCTACAGGGACTATTAGAATGAAGTGTAAAATATGAATGGCAAAGGAATGGTTCAGTTAATTTCATAAGAAAAGGACAAACTAAAACTCAACAGAAAAGGTTTCAGAGAGTGTCGCAGGAAAAAGACAGGTTTAATTTTACAGTAAAAGATTCTTTCCCTGCCATCATCTTTTGAAAAGATCATTTTAGAATTGATAAATTAGCCACCTGTTTTTGCTGAGATTGGACAAGGTGGGTATCGGTGTGTTCATGCTTCATGCAGCATGCAGAACAGATGGGTGTGGCCCGAGATTTACCATCGCCTATATTGGCATCTATATGTTCAGTTATGCTCCTCCTGAAGCAGTATATAATGACATTCTCTTATATTATTACTGCCATTATGCTTGAACTTGAAATAAGTATTATCTGGTTTTGTTGTTGACATGATTAGGGCAGAATTGAAAGATGATATTAATGTATGAGAGTTTGTACTATATGTCAGATTTTTCTCATGTTTACCTGTGCATCCTGCTCTGCAATAACATGTGTTGCTCACATCATTTCTGTGCGTGGCCATGCATGATATGTACATGTCAATTGTTTCTTGCATATTTCATGGAAGTTGAAGGGAAAAACTATGGTTGGGGCTGATCAATATCTTGGCAATTTGTGAGCATCACAAATGAGAGTTTAGGCGAGTGCTACTGCCGATAGTGGGTGTTTATGATGGTGTCGTCATTAGCAGTGTTTCCTCTGATAGATACTAGATCAATAGGAACTGGCTATGTGGGTGGGTACTTCTCCACTACTATCCCAGCATGCAAAAGCCACACATCAAACATTTACCTTTAGAGGCTTTTAGTAGTATGACCGTGAAGCCGTTTAAACAAGGACAAATCTCGATCAGCAGATCACCATCATCATCACCATCACCATCAATATCACATAACCTTATTATTTAACCGGTTTTGATCATTTACTCGTATGCATTAATCATCTCAGTGGAGCCAGTTTATATATGAATGAACTCAATGATTCGAAAAAGAGTTAATTTACCAAAATGCCTCATAATAGTCCATAATTTAATATTGGCACAGGATGCAGTACATTATTAGGTCAATTAAAATCATGCAAACATGACTGCCAATATGTATGCATGAATTAGCCATAGATCATAATATGATTATCATGGTTTTTTCACCACCAGGAAACATTGGTACATTTCATGGCTTAGCCCTTCATAAGGCTTAAGGCATTAATCAGGCAGATTTTAAAAGATTGTTGTATGGTAATTTCTTAATTTAGTTATCCATGTTAACTAAATGAATTGCACTGACAAACAACCATTTTGCACCCAAGAAAACTATGCATGACAATACAATTAGGGAAATAGAATCAAGCTTGAGATTGATTGCATCAGATACGATTAAGTAGCTGTCTTTTTATCAAATGCCATATTGACCCCAAATTCAGCTGTCGGGTTTTCAAAGACTGTTTCAATATAACTATTGACTGTCCTGGAAAATGTCAAATTATATGGGTGAATTCAGTGGCATGATTATCTTTGAAAGAGTGGTTTATGTTGCGATATGTCTGCCAATCTTGTTAATCTACTGCGTTAACCAGCTGGGAGGGCTTCTTTTTACCAAGCCCTTGGGATACATGGGAGTACATCCCACTTTTTTTTTACTCATCTATTTCTACATCAGTCCTAAGATAGAGGAGCACAGAAAAAGGAACGGGATACATGGGAGTACATCCCACTTTTTTTTTACTCATCTATTTCTACATCAGTCCTAAGATAGAGGAGCACAGAAAAAGGAACAAGAGATTTTCAGATATTTTCAGGCAAGAAGTTCATACTGTAATAAATTTACTCACTTATCATATATATTATATTTGGACAAATTATGAAAAGTATTTGGAAAATATATTTGGACAAATTATGAAAAGTATTTAGAAAATCTTATTTAGTGTAAATGCATTTAATCTTCCTATATCATTTTATATTTCTGGTATGGTTTTAAAGGAAATATCATCATTATATCACTTATAAGGCAATGCATGGTCATAATACATTTTCTATCCAGAAAGACATTGTCAATATTGATATAATGACAAATCTATGAATGAAGGTGTTTGATAGTGTTACAGTTGCAGTCATAAACAAATAAACGTAAGGTCAGATCAATATTGTTATTCATTTTGTTCTTTTGTTCAAACTATTTTATAGAAATGACATTATTTTCCTTTTAACAACATGATATAAAAGTATGTAAGCATATGTTATTCATGTGCAGCAGACCTATATATTGGCCTACAAAGGGAAGTGAAAAACTCTAAGTCTATGAGATGGGTTATTGACATGCTAAACATGAGTTTAGTGAATGATCTGTGGTGTTTTACTTGATGCCCGTTGTATCCTATAGCATACAGGTGTAGAGTTTGCTATTTATCCACCAAGATTTAACAGACTATATGGAGATATGGACTGCAAGTGACCATTGGATGTATTATGTGACATTCAGACTCATATTTCAGCACAGACCATATTGGTGATGATTTACCAACCAATGGCTGCCATCTCTGTGGTCTCACTTAGTGGTGACCATATAAGTTACACTTTCATTTAACTCGCTTTGTCTTGCTTGACTGCAGTATAAATCTTTTCTGTTGTATGACTCCACTATGTCACATTATGCTGTTGTTTGACTCCACTATGTCACATTATGCTGTTGCTCGACTCAGCTATGTCAAATTATGCTGTTGTTTGACTCAGCTATGTCACATTAAGCTGTTGTTTGATTCAGCTATGTCATATTATGCTGTTGTTTGACTCCACTATGTCACATTATGCTGTTGTTTGACTCCACTATATGACACATTATGCTGTTGTTTGACTCAGCTTTGTCACATATGATGTTGTTTGACTCAGCTATGTCACATTCTGCTGTTGTTTGATTCAGCTATGTCATATTATGCTGTTGTTTGACTCAGCTATGTCACAGTATGCTGTTGTTTGACTCAGCTATGTCACATTATGCTGTTGTTTGACTCCACTATATGTCACATTATGCTGTTGTTTGACTCACCAATGTCACATTATGATGTTGTTTGACTCAGCTATGTCACATTATGCCGTTGTTTGACTCCACTATATGTCACATTATGCTGTTGTTTGACTCACCTATGTCACATTATGATGTTGTTTGACTCAGCTATGTCACATTATGCTGTTGTTTGACATAGCTCTGTCACACTTTGCTGTTGTAGAAGTCATCATAAATGGCACAATATCATTTTTGCATGACCAAATACTGGCTTGTGCTGAACTAATTACAAAAGCATGAGTGTCATGCCAGAAATGCAATAAACATCAGGGCGTGGCACTTGCATCTCTACATAGAACAAGACACATCTTTAATATATTTTCCAATAAAATTATACTTCTACTGGCCTACTTCATGCTTCATGTTATTTTATTTAAACTACACTTCAACATTGACAAAGAGTTCAAAGGGTTTTTTTTTTGTAAATGACTTATTATTATTATCATGATTAGAAGATGTTAAGAATATTTAGTAAAGCTGGCAGTTCCTGGATTAATGTGAAAGCCTTAATTTATATGATGTTTGATATAAATATATATTTACGAGAAAATCCCTTGGTGTTCTTTGTTTTTTTTTCTCAGTCAAACGATTTTATCTTTTACAACATGTATGTCTATAGACTAACTATCAGCGAATGACGTCGTCATCGATAATCCCATGATAGTCGCATGATAGTGAATGGCCTTCTTCTCGTTGCCTTTCCCCTCTGTGCTTAAATGTGATGTCAGTCATTATCAAATGAATGGTGATTGTATTGCAATTAAAAATCAAAGCAAAATTCAAACTTTTTTTGAGCATTGCAACATTGAAATGCTGAAATTTGTTGTTTGCCATCTCCCAACATTTGTAACTATGGACACATCTTTTAACCATTTGTTAGCTGGTCTCTGATTGGTAAAAAAAAATCAATCTTCAACGCCACTGTTGTCTCAGCTGCAGTGATTGGTCAGTAAACCGGATGTGTTTATGACAGTCTTATTATAATTATTAAGATATATATCTTGTGCTTCCCGCAAAGCCGATAATCATCAAAATAAATTCCTTGCCAGTGACGCAAACATGTCATATGCACACGCCCTTAATTCAAAGATGCACAATGTAGTAAATGCAAAGAAATTGCAGTTCTTATTCTTCAGATTCAAATTCAGAATGCAAGATATTTTGTGATCATTTGTAGCATAAGATCAAGGTTGACAACATCGTAATGCAGCGTCTTCTTTTTCGGAAGATACTTCGTGTCAGTTTCACAAAGAAGCATTCAATGTGGAGAAATAGAAATAAGATCCCTTCAACATTTTTGTACCATCGAAAAGAATGAAATATTACATACCTGATATTAAACACACACTCACACATGAACATTACATTATATATATATATATATATATATATATATATATATATATATATATATATATATATATAAACATCAAAAGACTGATTTATATGTTTGTAACTAAAGCATTAGCCCCATTCACCCCGTATTATGAACGGTACGGGGCAATCATGAAATGTGGCCACTCTCCTTATCACTGGAAAGCTTGTGGCGACTATTTTCAGACATGATGATAATTGCAGTGGCGGCGTATTATGATTGCTGCATATTTTCTGCTGAATCAGATGTCCGTGTTGGGGGAGATAGAACATGACATATATGGCCACTATTCTGGTAGGGCTCCGTGGCCTGGCTCGCAATGCTTCCACTCTGTCAACCCCTCTCACCCTCAGCAGTTTGTACATTCTGCTACAGATAATAGCACCAGGAAAACAAGGGGAATTAAATGTAAACACCACATGTGCACATCATGTGCATTAATTAGAAAGGCAATTATTATCATTACATTAAAGAGGATAGTGATAACATAAGCTATTAGTGTATGGAGATTGTTAATAATATCAACTGTTGTTGATATCTAAAAAGATTGTTAATATTATGAGCTGTTTCATTAATTATAGAGAATAGTAATAGAAAGATCTGTTTTCAATATCTTTATAAAAAAAGTAAGGATGAATTATTTTATTATCAGATTATGGTTATGTGGCAGTCACTAATTTAATCTTCTCATCAGTGTATGAAAATAAACAAAAAAATTGATAGTTGATTGTTTAGCCAATTTTCATCCACATTAAAGTGATTATTTCCATATCAAAACAAGACAACATCAGATTATGATTCTGAACTTAGTTTCCAACAATTTCTCCACTCGCAAATGATAAATTTCTGTCGGACCATAATCATTGTACATTTTCCACCAGACATAATTGCTATTTCTCTTTGTTCCCTTGCAAAGTATCAAAGGGACTCATCTGGCAAAATCTGCACCAAAATAGATGTACTCTGCCACAGTATCGATCGTCTGAACTTTTGCCGCTCTCCTCATTCATGAGGCAGGTTGCAATGTTAACACTAATGCAGTCATTCATCCACATATATTTCATTTTGCAGTTCTGAAATCATGCTTTGTCTGAGGAGTAATTAGTTTTTGCAGAAGGTTTACTACTGCATGCTCTTGTGATCTTTTAATAATCTGGTCTCTAATATACCAAGTTATAAATATTTCAATTGGAAAATTTGGTGCGGTATTGTGTTTTGTGAAATGTTCATAACTGAGAGCATTGCAGTCAGAAATATTGTCACTCTTGCCTCATTGGTAATATTTACTTCAGGCAATCCACATATTAAATTGGCTCAATCTGATACAATATAGAAGCAAGCTTACAAGGGTGGAAACTGTCAACCACAAACCCCCTTAAATCTAACACCCTCACCAAGGCGAGAAATCATGTAATATTGGCAGTCAGAAGACAATTAATTATCCAAAAATCAACGAAAGAATATGCACAATTTACAGAACAGTTCAAGGGTCTTTTTCTGTAAAGAAACCTTTCCTCTTTGAAAATAAGAGGAGATAGCCCTTGACAGTGACATGGCAAGGAACAGGTAGAAGACAGGTCTGAGATAAGCATTGCTCACGATGCCAACCTCACTTCTTCAGTCTCACTTGCACAGAGTGCTCACATTCACATCTCAACATCAGGGATATCAAGAAATACAATTTCACCTGCTGATGTCCCCATGGCCATGACGATGTTTGATATTTGCCATCCATTTTGTATTTTGAAAGTTTTTTAGATATATGAATTCTTTTCAAGAAAGCATACCATATGTGACACCAGTAAAACAGCATATCAGGCATAGAAAGCTATAGTGACATCAATGGACTTGCCTGCCATACCAAGCATAGAGAGCTGTGGTGACATCAAGGTTCACACCTGTCAGTATGTCAGGCATAGAGAGCTGCAGTGACATCAAGGTTCGCACCTGTCAGTATGTCAGGCATAGAGAGCTGCAGTGACATCAAGGTTCACACTTGTCAGTATGTCAGGCATAGAGAGCTGCAGTGACATCAAGGTTCACACCTGTCAGTATGTCAGACATAGAGAGCTGCAGTGACATCAAGGTTTACACCTGTCCGTATGTCAGGCATAGAGAGCTGCAGTGACATCAAGGTTCACACTTGTCAGTATGTCAGGCATAGAGAGCTGCAGTGACATCAAGGTTCGCACCTGTCAGTATGTCAGGCATAGAGAGCTGCAGTGACATCAATGTTCACACCTGTCAGTATGTCGGGCATTGAGAGCTGCAGTGACATCAAGGTTCACACCTGTCAGTATGTCAGGCATAGAGAGCTGCAGTGACATCAAGGTTCACACTTGTCAGTATGTCAGGCATAGAGAGCTGCAGTGACATCAAGGTTCACACATGTCAGTATGTCAGGCATGGCGTTATATTTCCAAGTCAGGCAAAGAAAGCTACTGTGATGTTGAAGTTGAATTAATGCTTTTAAATCGTGGCAAAACTCACAAAAGATAACTTTTAGTATGATCTATAATTTGTCATATCAGTCAATACTCATCACACACTTTGAAATAAAAGATAAGAACGAAAAAAAGACTTTTCCATCAAAAGGGACTGTCTGTGGAATTTAAGCGAACTGCTGACTTCCCCTAAACTTGGACTAAATGCTTTTGATCAAAGACCCTGAGCTGGGAGGCCCAAATCTGAGGGATGTTGGCGGAGCTATTTATAGCATTTGTTTAGCAGGGACCAGATGATATAGAGGCAATGGTGAGAGGGCCACAAAGTCCCAGCTTCTGCTGCCACTTGATGTGCCAAACCTGCACACTTACTCCAATGTTTATTAAACAGTTTGACCATCACGGGACCATCTCATCTCTTTTTCTCTAATTATATCTATAATATCTATTTTTTTTATTCTATTTTAATAAAATGCAGATATTTTAGATGGTTATTATCAATATCAGAAATAGGTGTCCTTTGTTTGGATTAAAATTGATTTTTTATTTGTTCTTGTTTTGTTTTTATCATGATGCTTGCTTTCAAATGCTTCGAAGATGCCCCCCTATTTTGAGTATCAGGCTCATGTTGAAATCATGGACATAGACAGTTCGCATACTTGATTGTAATGGGGATAACATCACGCACTTGGCTGTCATTACAAATGAAGATCTGAGTTTTGTGACTGTCTGATTCAATATAACAGAAATCCAATATTTCATTGCATCTTGCAATACTGAGTGTCCTTAATATCTTATCAAATAAAAGGACATTGACCTTCTCCTGATCAAATTACTTTGTCAGAAGCAAAATTAATATTAAGCTATGTACAGTGGATTGCATTTTTGAGATCATTTCTACAGACAAAATGTGGACCAGGAAAAGTATGCAGATTTTGTTAGTCAACCAGATCGAGTGACATCCAGTTTGAGGCATTCTGGGGACCACATTGTTTGAGACGGTCCCTCGCAGACTTTGGGCTGAAGGCCAGAGGGTGGAAGAGAAGACTGCGTCATATATTGAGGCTTCTCACCGGAGTATTCTCTAATATCACACAGGACTGCCAGGCTAGAATACATTTGTTCGTCCATCACATTTGTCATTTGATTTTCCAGCTTTCATTTTAACAATATAGTGTATTTTTTATTATTCTGAAGAAATTGTTGCTTTGGTTAAATTGGGAAATTATTGTCACATTATTCCATGACTGTTTTCAAGATTGTGGGTCACTAATTATATTATATTGAATGTAATGCATGACGTTTGCTAGATTCACATACAAATTCAGATCAAGTTTTCAACGTAGGATGCCTTTTCCGCACTTCATACCCAATATTGCCAGATAAACTTGACAGAGAGAGGCGCAGCTCTCATCCATGGGGAACACCTAACCCCGGCTATAAATAGCCCACATCTGTGGATATGATGAGATCTCCTGCAGCTCCTTGCCTCAGGCATCACAGAATAGGAGTGGCAACAATTACACATATGTTCACACCACCCACTGATCTACTCTTCCACTTGGTCTGCTTTAACGTCATCTCGTCCAAATCTTGATCATGACCACACCTCAGCCTTCAAAGATGAAAATATGTTTTTGTTGATATACAGTATTAAGTGTTATGGATGTGTAATCTGAAATGAGTTATGTTATAATGGAGGCAGTGGCCTGTCCTTTCTCG
Organism: Amphiduros pacificus; assembly: GCA_949316495.1. Lineage (NCBI taxonomy): Eukaryota > Metazoa > Annelida > Polychaeta > Phyllodocida > Hesionidae > Amphiduros > Amphiduros pacificus. Next base: position 49,237,730 of record OX439002.1, on the reverse strand, counting down.
CTCCTCCAGGGCACCTCCCCTACACCTCCCCATCACCCTCCCTACACCTCCCCATCCTCTCCAGCCTCTGTGACGCTCATCCCAGAGGAATGCCACTGTGAAGTGTGCACTTAGGTGCCTGACACGCTGTCACTCGGGCATCGACATGCCACTGCCGAGGCCTGGCATGTGTTAACATCATTTTAACACTGCTCCAATATTGATCTGTGCACATTTATAATTATTATTTCATTGACCATTTCCTGTGGGAGGATTTCGGGTGCTAGTTTTTTTTTTTCATATTCTCAATTAATTTACAATTGATTTATGACACATATTGAGAACTGCTTTGTTATCAAAAGGTGAATTTTCCAGGTCAGTTTATTTCAGACCCTAATATTTCATGTTCAGATGAGATCTAATTGTGAAAAATGAAGCCAGGCCATAACTATATTTGACAGGATTAAATCCTGTTCCTATCTGACCAAATAGACATAAAGATTATACTAATGGCAACAACACACGGAGAAAAAAAAAATATATATATATAATGTTTAATAGGGTGACATATATATTACAAAGATCCTGCATTTATGCACAAGATGATTTATTTATATGATATCTTTATGAGTTTGCAGTTATACTGTCCGAGTCGTGCACAGACAGGTATCCTATATTCATAAAGGACAGAGTTTGGATGGTAACCAGGATTTTCAATGGGACCCATCTGCCTTATTCAGTGTTTGATCGTAATATCGGGGCTTCTATCCTCTGCCAGAATGCAATACAATGTATATTGGTCATTCATAAGAAAATATCTATAAATATGATATTTATGTAGATGTGTCATCAGGTAATATAGTGGCACAGAAAACACAGTGACACAGATTACGCTTTGCAGGAACATATGGCATGTATTGAATGTGGGTGTACTATGGGCATATTAAAACACTTTATTGAATTATATACATGGTAGAAAACTGAATTTACAAGCCTTGAAATATATAGAACCTATGTAACTTTTTGTGTAATATTGTTGATAATTTCACCTTGATCAACAGTAATGTGGCCATGCAAAATAATTTCCCTGCATAAGTTATTTGCATGTTTCTTGAAGGGGGTTGTGAAGAACAAAAACAGCTTCTGTATGGTGAGCAAAGGGTCAGTGGAATGTGAAGAGATAATATGTAAGTCAGTGTGACAAGAGAAAGTAAGTGGACTGCAAATTACAGTGGAGTGGCTGGGAGAAGTATGCTTATCTAGGCAGGGAGAGTGTGCATGTCAGCACTGAGGCTAGCAAGGCGGTCCCTACACTCCCCACCACTAACCTTCTGAAGCCACCCATCAACCCAACTCCCCACCCACCAACCCAACTCCCTAACTAGCAACCTCCTGACCCTCCCACCAACCCAACTCCCCACCAAACAAACCAACTCCCTACCTAGCAACCTACTGACTCTCCCACCAACCCAACTCCCCACCAACCAGCCAAACTCCCCACCAACCAACCAAACTCTCCACCAACCTCCTGACTTACCCACCTCACCACCTACCAACCCAACTCCCTACTTACCAACCTACTGACCCTCCCACCAACCTCCTGACCTACCCACCAACCCAACTCTCCACCAAACAACCCAACTCCCCACCAACCAACCCAACTGCATACCTAGCAACCTCCTGAACCCACCCACCAACCCAACTACGCACAAACCAACCCAACTCCTTACCTACCAACCTACTGAACCTCCCACCAACCCAACTCCCCACCCACCAACCCATCTCCCTATCTACCAATCTCCTGGCCCACCCACCAATCTCCTTACCCACAAACCAACATCCTGCCCCGCCCACCAACCCAAACCTCCCACCTATTCAACCCCCCACCTACCCAACCCCCACCTATCCAAACCCCCACCTACCAACCTCCTCACCCACCAATTAATGAAGTCTGCTGGGATTGCTCTATTCTAGCTATAAATAGATTATATAAGTCACATGACCATCTATGACATCATGGAAGACAGTCTGGGCCACAAGAGAAATGTATCATCTAAGCAAATATAGAGAAAATGATAAATTCATTTATTAGTTACCCTGTAATGATCCAATTCCATCCAGCTTTCTCTCTGTGTGTTTATATTGTTATAGTTTGTGCCTGATTAACTGCTGCCCCCCTCAGATACATTCTACTTTATTGCTGGTAAGTCAGTTATAGCAAATGATTCAAGTTCATAAGCTGTTACCAACTTCATTATGTCTGTGTTTTATGAAGTGAAAGGGAGAAAGCATTCAATGGGGAATGAAATCCATATCTGCATACAAAGCACTGCCTGTGGGGTTTTGTCATACAACAAATATTGAATAGTACACACCACCTCATTACACTGTACATTATTTCCAAATTTCGTAAAAAAAAAACATGCAAGTTAATTCCAGAAGCACTGAGGAGTGGCCATGTTGCCAGCTAGATATTCTGGGTATATAGCTCTCCAAATCTATGTTTTACCAGGTTACATCTATCCTAGGTCACTATATGTGTGTTTTGTAATAATAGACTCTATATAGCTCTTATCTCTTTATTATAAAGTAGCATGTTCTCTCAGATTCTTATTTTTGTGCTATAAAGTAACTACTACAAAGCAACATTAACTCTGTTATCTCTGTGCTACAAAGTAACAGGTCCTTTTTTTCTATGTTACAATGTAACATACTCACCTGTGTCTTAATGTTTTTGTTACAAAGTAACATGCTTTGAGTATTGTTCTCACCTCTGACTATGTTAAATGTTCCCAGTTGTGAAATGCAGTTTACTAAATAATGCTACAAATGTTTCATTGTACCATCTGCTTTAAATAGACATGAGGATGGTTAAATTAACCAAGCAGAATGTCTGAATTCTAAACAAGAAATTTAAACAAGAAAATTAATTGATATCTATTACCAAGGCCTGAGAGAAAATGCGCATTTGATGGAGAATTGCAGAAGCCTATCTCCTGACAGGGCCTTTCCTTTGCTGGCACATTTAAGCTGGCGGTAAGTTGGCATTTGTGCTGACCGGGATAGCTTGTTAGTATGCAGGGCTGAGCAGGACTAATAGAAGAAGCAGCATGCCCCTGCATTCACGGTGACACAGACTGCTCCACAACAACCATGCTTCTAACACGCAGAACGGAATGCACACAAAAAAAAAACATCTCACCAGTAACGAATGCCAAGAACTTGCCACACATCAGCCTCCACATATCAGACACATGACATACCTATCTCTCCTGCTATCTCTTATGTCATGCCATGTCACATATCAGACACATGACATGTCTACCTCTGATGTCACATACCAGACATATGGCATGTCTACCTCTGATGTCACATATCAGACACATGATATGTCTACCTCTGATGTCACATATCAGACACATGACATGTCTACCTCTGATTTCACATATCAGACATATGACATGTCTACCTCTGATGTCACATATCAGACACATGACATGTCTACCTCTGCTGTCACATATCAGACACATGACATGTCTACCTCTGCTGTCACATATCAGACACATGACATGTCTACCTCTGATGTCACATATCAGACATATGGCATGTCTACCTCTGATGTCACATATCAGACACATGACACGACTACCTCTGATGTCACATATCAGACACATGACACGTCTACCTCTGCTGTCATCTCATGTCACATATCAGACACATGACACGTCTACCTTTGCTGTCACATATCAGACACATGACACGTCTACCTCTGATGTCACATATCAGACACATGACACGTCTACCTCTGATGTCACATATCAGACACATGACACGACTACCTCTGATGTCACAAATCAGACACATGACATGTCTACCTCTGCTGTCATCCCATGTCACAAATCAGACACATGACATGTCTACCTCTGATGTCACATATCAGACACATGACACGTCTACCTTTGTTGTCACCACATATCATACAGAATACCTCATCACCTGCCTTGTCCCATACCAGATATTAGATGCATTTTTGCACAGTGCCACATACAACATTGACGCAGCCCATCTCAGCTTCTGTCATACATTATTGCTTGTAACTACACTTGTTCTGCCATCTGCCTTGATCATAGAGTGAACAACACTCTCTCTACTCAATTATTCAGTTTAAAGGACTCAAGTTTTAACCTTATGTTTGGCCCATACTCATCACCACTAAGTATTCTTAAAGTGGCCCTCCTTGCTGCCATGTAGGACCCTCACCTATCTACATATATGCTGCGTATCATGCCTACCCTACCAGGATTATTACATCATTAGGAACAATGAGAATATATATCAGTACCACTGCCATATATAGTATGGAGAGAAGGGAAAGCTCTGATGGTGAGATATAATGGCAGGAGAGGGATTAGATCATGTTAGCAAAGGTTATCTCGTTTCTCACAGAAATAGAATAATCCTAGTTGAACCTTATTGTGGCTGGCCAAACTCACTTCCTATAACTAATTGTATGATGACTATTGAACCAAATGGCCTAATCTGGAGTCGGCAGACAAGGATGGCTCATCATAGATAATCTGGGATCACCCAGGAAGATTAGTTTATATTATCTAGGTCAGACCAGCGGGACCTGGTCACCCGTGTGGACACATGATATGATATATATTTGGTCTTGTGAGAATTTAATAGATGCTGTGATCAGAGGGTGGTATCTGAAGATTGATTTTCACATGTCTGCTAATTTCCATCACTACTTGTGATAGACAATTTTATATAAAGTAAATTGTTGTACTTTTGCTTTCTCGATCTTGATTCACTCCAAAAGATAATTCAGTCATAAATGTTTGACTTTTTGCAGATCTTGAGTGACTTTTTGTAGATTTTTCAAAATCTACATCACCATGTTATTAGTGGTCCATTCTTCTATGTTCTTGATAAAGCTGGGAGATTGCATGTGCTGAGAAAACAGGACTGAGGCAGATTGTCACCCTTTCCAAGCAGAGGGACACACACTGAGGTCACACACACTTTAGATACTCTTTTTTTTATAAGAAATGTCTTAATTTGTACTTCCAGTCTAAACATGTCCTATCTCAAATGGAACCACTTGACAAAAACAATGAGAGCACCCTTTTGATGAAGTTCACCTTAGTTCGGTGTGGTGCATTCTTAGTTTTGTTTAGAAAACGTAGACCGATGCACTTCAGAAGGCAATAGTGACGGAATCCAGACTAACATCTCTCTTGTTTTGTGATCATATATCAATTGCACATTTGGCACAAAATGGGCATCAAATGTGCCATATAAATGCCTTCCCCACCAAATGACTTGAGGTTTACCAGGAATAGTCCTCAGTTGAGTATTATGGTATTGATCGAATATGGCAATACCTCGGGGCAACATTTTCCTATTTTGCTGTTCTGATATCACAGTGATTTGGTCATTTATAATGATAGAAATTTGACATGAGGGGAGGTGGTTATGACAGGAAAGGGTGAAGTAGGGCTAAGTTTGGAAGGCATGGGTCAGGGATCTGTGATGTCCCGCGGGTAGCATCAATTAAGTTGTCTTCATAGTGTAAAGCTTCGGCATTGATTTGAGTTAATTCTGAGATATGGCCAAATTTTATGCTATTAAAAATTGTAAATGGCATCTTTGAAAAATGCAAAAGGTTGCTAGTTTTCAGCATAAAATTGATATTAGGATGTAACCATCCATAATGGAACAACTTAAAATGGAGCGAAAATTCTTTACCTCTGGGATTTTCCCTTCATTATGAGCCAAGTAGCATCATGATACTCATTTGAAAAAGAAAATGTGGATGAGAATCTGTCAATTAGTTATTGGTTTTTGCCTACCTTAACTAAAATTTTGATGTTTCTGGATCAATATGGTTTATGTAAATAGATAAGCCAGTAAAATCCAGGCTTTAAGTATACAAGAATGGAAGAGATCGCCATTAAGCATTTCATTTATGAAATGAAAGCATATAATTGACGCACTCTGTTTCAGTATCAGTTCTGATCATTAACCAGAGTTATTATTATATGAGGCAATCTGCACTCACCTTGAAACACGATCTTCATGTAACGGATTAGATAACATACTTAATCCAACATGTAATGAAATATACCTGGAAAGGTCATCATCATCATTGACCAAGGACTCACATACACATCAAACCCAAACTTTTCATGTTTCCTGCAAATTTAAACAATAGCCATTAAGACTTTGTGCTTTGCTCAAGGATTGCTAGGTAAAAGCTTTTCCAATGAGACTTTTTATGCATATTTCATTTGCGATATAATCATCAAAATATGATTGCCTTGATAAGCACATTTAGCATACAAAATTTGGTATATTTCTACTAAATATCATACTTTGAATATCAAATTACTCTTGAAGGGACTCTTTCTCACTTGTACTTCAGTCTGGAAAGTATATTTGGGAAGCAGTATTGATAATTTTTGCCATTGATTAATCAGAAAGGTTCTTATTCCCTCTGCTCTCTGTTCTAAGAATGAGACACATTTGGTGCCCTCTGGTGAGAGATTGATAGCCTGCAGGCCAATTTTATATGAACAAACAAGATGGATAAACAAGGACAATGGAAAATGCTAATTATATTTACACCAAGGTGTGCTTCTTTTCTCTGATTAGAGCTTTCACACTTTGTATAAATATAGAAAAATCACCTGTATTATACAAAGTCTCACCTGCTAATTATTTGGCACATTTTACGTCACTGACATGTTGAGATCATGCCAAAATTAGTTGATTGTAAAACATATGTACCACAGGAACGTGCACAATTTTGTGGCGTCATTTCCCTATTTTGGCACCGATAAATTACTCCAGAGCCTAAACTGGCTTTTATTTCCATGTGTAATCAATTAGCAACTGTTTGATCTGGCATGGGCACATAAGATTCAATACTCAGGGGTATCACAAGAGAATATATACAACAAAAGTTTGCATGATTGATCTCGTAATTGCAATATTTGAGGATATTTATCTTACCATACTCGCCTACACAATGTTGGAACACGGCTCATAAATGATGTAAAGAGATTTTTAAGTGCGTTGCATTTTCATTACAATTTGATAATGTTGACCCTATACATTGCACAAAATCCAGGTAATAGTTGCTTTTCAATGCTTGCTCCTGGTGTAGTTTAATTAAAGAAATGTCTACATATTTTCAGAAACAATTGACAAATGTAACTGTATTAGATTGATCACTAATGTGATACAAGCATATGTGCATCTGTTCTCCCATAGAGAGAGAATTGTTGACATCAAGGAGTCATCCAAATTGACCATGATCACCATCATGAGTGCTCCATATTTTAAAGTTAAAGAGAGAAGATCAAAAATTTGTAGTGAGGCATTAGGGGTGAGTATTAGTCAAGTCAGGAGACTGGATTGGCCAGGTCACCTTGCAATGCTTCAATGGATTCAGAGTTAGCAGTAGAGGGCAGCACCAGTAAGGTCTTTGAGAGACATTTAGCACACGTAGCACCCTCCCAGCGGCCTCCCTCGCAACACTACATCTTTTCTTTTTTTCCCATTTTAGAATTTGAGTGGTCAATATATCTAAATGATGACTATTTGAATGATGGTAAATGCACTATATATAGAATGTCATTGTGCCCTTGAAAGAATATCTCAAGGAGATAGCCTCCCCCCAAAAACCTGGTGATTTAGAAAGAGAAGCCTTGTAAAAGGGCCTTGGAGGCAATTATAAAAGAGATATTCTGGCAAACAAGACTACATATGAGGTCACTGGTAATATTGTTAGTAGACTCTGCCAGGAGATTATGTGCACCTCAGGTTCTCCAGGGAGTGTCAGAAGGGCTGTCAAAATGCAATAGATAAGGTTTGAAATGAAGTGAGTATTATAATATACCCAACTTTCTGCCTCCATCCACCTGCACTGATTATATTACAAAGTACATTACATGACATACTTGCTCTCACCTGCTGAACACTGGTTGAAGGTCATGAGGGGTGACAACTGGCTGGCACATCTTTCACAGCTGGCAGCAGGACTAGTGTATTAGCAGGTCACAGCATGAACAACTGGCAGCAGGGCTAGTATATTAGCAGGTCACAACATGAGCAACTGGCAGCAGGGCTAGTATATCAGCAGGTCACAGCATGAGCAACTGGCAGCAGGGCTAGTATATCAGCAGGTCACAGCATGAACAACTGGCAGCAGGGCTAGTATATTAGCAGGTCACAACATGAGTAACTGGCAGCAGGGCTAGTATATTAGCAGGTCACAGCATGAACAACTGGCAGCAGGGCTAGTATATTAGCAGGTCACAACATGAGCAACCGGCAGCAGGGCTAGTATATTAGCAGGTCACAACATGAGCAACTGGCAGCAGGGCTTCTATATTATTAGGTCACAACATGAGCAACTGGCAGCAGGGCTAGTATATTAACAGGTCACAGCATGAACAACTGGCAGCAGGGCTAGTATATTAGCAGGTCACAACATGAGTAACTGGCAGCAGGGCTAGTATATTAGCAGGTCACAACATGAGCAACTGGCAGCAGGGCTTCTATATTATTAGGTCACAACATGAGCAACTGGCAGCAGGGCTAGTATATTAACAGGTCACAGCATGAACAACTGGCAGCAGGGCTAGTATATTAGCAGGTCACAACATGAGTAACTGGCAGCAGGACTAATATACAAGTAGATCACAACATGAACAACTGGCAGGACTCGGGGCCAACAGGTCACATCATAAAACAGGGATAAGGGACAACAGGTCACATTATAAACAGTTGGTAGCAGGGCTAGGGATGAGGTCAAATTATAAAAAACCTGGTAGCCAGGATAGGAGACAAGCAGGTAAAATTAAATACAACTGGCAGCAGGACCAGGAGACAAGCATGTAAACTTATACCCAACTGCTAACAGCTATTTATAAGAGACAAGCATGCCATTTTAGTAACAGTTAATAACCATGCAAAGGGACAATCTGGTCATATCATTAACAGCTGGTAGCAGGGCTAGGGGACAAGCAGGTCACATCATTAACAGCTGGTAACAGGGCTAGGGGACAAGCTGGTCACATCATTAACAGCTGGTGGCAGGGCTAGGGGACAAGCAGGTCACATCATTAACAGCTGGTAACAGGACTAGGGGACAAGCTGGTCACATCATTAACAGCTGGTAGCAGGGCTAGGGGACAAGCTGGTCACATCATTAACAGCTGGTGACAGGGCTAGGGGACAAGCTGGTCACATTAACAGCTGGTAACAGGGCTAGGGGACAAGCAGGTCACATCATTAACAGCTGGTAACAGGGCTAGGGGACGAGCTGGTCACATCATTAACAGCTGGTAACAGGGCTAGGGGACGAGCTGGTCACATCATTAACAGCTGGTAGCAGGGCTAGGGGACAAGCAGGTCACATCATTAACAGCTGGTGGCAGGGCTAGGGGACAAGCTGGTCACATCATTAACAGCTGGTAACAGGGCTAGGGGACAAGCTGGTCACATCATTAACAGCTGGTAACAGGGCTAGGGGACGAGCTGGTCACATCATTAACAGCTGGTAACATGGCTAGGGGACAAGCAGGTCACATCATTTACAGCTGGTAACAGGGCTAGGGGACGAGCTGGTCACATCATTAACAGCTGGTAACAGGACTAGGCGAAGAGCTGGTCACATCATTAACAGCTGGTAACAGGGCTAGGGGACAAGCAGGTCACATCATTAACAGCTGGTAACAGGGCTAGGGGACAAGCAGGTCACATCATTAACAGCTGGTAACAGGGCTAGGGGACGAGCTGGTCACATCATTAACAGCTGGTAACAGGGCTAGGGGACAAGCAGGTCACATTATAAACAACTGGAGCACCTTGGAGCATGACTCGCAGTATGTGTGATGATGGGGAAACATTGGTGTCTGCAGTGTCACATGTACGCACAATATCCTGGTTGCAGTGCTGCCATAGGCAACAGGGGAATTTCCCCAGGAAATCAAACTTTCCATAAATAGCACTAATCACACCAACTCAGCATTTCTCCAGAAGCTAAACAAAAATCACCAATCTTGGTTATGTTTACATTGAATTGGAGTGAAGGAGGAAAGCCATGCATGAAGCTACTAATTCTAATATCAAGATCAATCAAAAGACAATTACATGTTGATGTAGAGTATCTGAGGGCAGCAAGGCGAGCAGATGTGCTGCTCACCAACCTCCGGGGACACTTCTCTCATCTGCTAGAGGGCAAGGCTTTGTTTTGACCGGCCCAGGCCAAATGACTGAGAAACTCAGATCAATATGGGTCCAATTGTAAGTGTCTGCGGAGGTAAACTGCTCGTCAAGATGACCAAGGGCTACCTATATCCTACCATTTCCTCTGATGAAAACCAGACATCAAACTACTGATGACATATTGTTATCCGTAGTGGCAGGCCTTTGCTGCAGCTCATATGCAAGTCGATTTTGCTGTGGCATATCTGTGTGTATATTGTCTATGGCACTCTATTGGCTGTATCACATATGGGTGTCTGTTGGCTGTGACATATGGATATAGACAGTGGCACATAGAGGTGTCTGTAGACTGTGGCGCATTTTCGTGTATATTGACAGTGGTACATATCAGTGTCTATTGACAGTGGCACATATAGGTATCTATTGACAGTGGCATATATAGGTGTCTATTGGCAGTGGCACATATAGGTGTCTATTGACAGTGGCGCATAGAGGTGTCTATTGACAGTGGCACATAGAGGTGTCTATTGACAGTGGTACATACAGGTGTATATTGACAGTGGCTCATAGAGGTGTCTATTGACAGTGGCACATAGAGGTGTCTATTGACAGTGGCACATAGAGGTGTCTATTGACAGTGGCACATATAGGTGTCTATAGACAGTGGCACATAGAGGTGTCTGTAGACAGTGGCACATAGAGGTGTCTGTAGACAGTGGCACATAGAGGTGTCTATTGACAGTGGCACATAGAAAAAGAATTATATTTTTTTATAATTTTGTGTAAGTAATGTACAAATAAACATTACTTGCTTCATAGATCTTATTGTGAACTCGGATGAAGGTCCTGGCCTTAAAGTTATTATAATCATGATGTTTAACACATGTCATACATTATGGTGAGAAATACAGGGACTATTTGTGATCAACATTCAGGAATAGAGTTATTGCTATAGTGGATGGGGCTTTTGTAACGGTTGGATTTGTCCAGTACGTGATGCTGATGAGAGCTTCATGGCCGCCATGTTCTATTCATATCAGAATCCACTCTGCCAATACAACTATGATGTAACACCAGGTACAGTTGCAGAAGGGTAGAAGTTTTCCAAATTACATATCTGTACACTCAAGCACAGATCAGAAGAGCCCAAATATTCAGAATAATGAGGCAAGCATTGTCATGTGAAGCATGTTGTCATAGTGGGCATTATTTTGCTGGTAGCATTTATTCAAGGGATCAAAGCAAAGGTTGCCATTATCACCATTGTTGTCTGCTGAACATAGTGCCACTGAACACAACAGCCATGGTTGCGTCGGCATAAGGAGTGATGTGCTTACTTAACCATTGCTCTACCCAGACTTTGCGCAATGCGAGCAATCCAAGAGGAGCAGGAAGAGAGCCTCATAGCGACCATCCAGATACACATTGTGTCTTTTGCGAGGGATAAGTTGTCATTGTAACTTTTGGTGCACAAAGAGGATGGTAGAGTGTGAAGTGGTTGCCATGGAGACAATTGTTTTGTGAGGAATGATGACGCAGTAGTATAAAGTCTGACTAATGAAGTGGAGACTGCCTCAGTGATAGTGGTGCCATCTGTCTGGGTGTATGATAGGCAAAGTGGGGAAGACAGAGTCAGTGATAGTGGTGCCATCTGTCTGGGGTGTATGACATGCATGATGGGGGAGACAGCCTCAGTGATAGTGGTGCCACCTATCTTGGGTGTATGACATGCATGGTGGGAGAGACAGTCTCAGTGATAGTGGTGCCATCTGTCTGGGGTGTATGACAGGCATGGTGGGAGAGACAGTCTCAGTGATAGTGGTGCCATCTGTCTGGGGTGTATGACAGGCGTGATGGGGGAGACAGCCTCAGTGATAGTGGTGCCATCTGTCTGGGGTGTATGACAGGCGTGATGGAGGAGACAGCCTCAGTGATAGTGGTGCCATCTGTCTGGGGTGTATGACAGGCATGGTGGGAGAGACAGTCTCAGTGATAGTGGTGCCATCTGTCTGGGGTGTATGACAGGCGTGATGGGGGAGACAGTCTCAGTGATAGTGGTGCCATCTGTCTGGGGTGTATGACAGGCGTGATGGGGGAGACAGCCTCAGTGATAGTGGTGCCATCTGTCTGGGGTGTATGACAGGCGTGATGGGGAAGACACCTCAGTGATAGTGGTGCCATCTGTCTGGGGTGTATGACAGGCGTGATGGGGGAGACAGTCTCAGTGATAGTGGTGCCATCTGTCTGGGGTGTATGACAGGCGTGATGGGGGAGCCAGTCTCAGTGATAGTGGTGCCATCTGTCTGGGGTGTATGACAGGCGTGACAGAGGGCTATTTGGTCATCCACCTCCACGAGTTCTGCAGCAACTGACCCACAATATCTCTCCTTGCTTCCTGCTCTCCCACCTCCGTTGGCACATCCCATCTTATACTGTTTTGCATTAAAGCTAACACTTGTTATATACTGCTGGAACCTGGTACCATTTACATTCTGTCTTCTATGAGATTATGAACAATTCATGTGCTCAGTCAACTTTGTCAGCTGATGCTAGATTAAAATCTATGGTAGAAGAAAGTAACCCTTCACATACTGACAATCATGGATTTTATAACCCTTCACACCTTGAATAACATGGACATTTCCTAGAATTACTAAGAGATTTTCATCCATGCCAACCAGGGTCAAACTTTGAATTCACTCCCGTATTTTAAGACATTTCAGGTTTGCAGCCCAAAATGTATCATTTTAAAATGGACCTTAAGAAATGCTGAGGTCTATGATAAAATCACTACATAATTCCCCTTTGATATCAAGCCATTTTGTAGTGTAAGCATTCAGCTACACATGACAGATTAATTAAGAATTATTATAAAGTGAGACTAGTATTACTTATTTTAATAAGCTTTCATTTTTCATTTTCAGATTCCAATAAGAAATTGAAAGATGTTTTGGAGGAGTTTCATGGGGATGGAGTCTTGTCGAAATATAACCCAGAGGAAGTAAGTATTCTTGTTCAATCAGTGATCATGGACGACTGTCTCAGTGTTTGATATTTATAGCCGTAGAAATGATTGCATTATTTGCCTATGGCCATCTGAAAAAGGATTATAAGAATGTTTCATGAAATTATTCCTTCACAGATTTTCTGCATTGTGTTACTTACCGTATGTACTGATGGGAAAGGAGGGTAGCGTGGGGTAATATAGGAGGATAGACTTTCAATAAATAAGAAAACAACCAGAATTATGTAATGATGGGGCCATAATTATAGCCTTCACAAGTATTGACACTATGCATCAAATCATATATGGGGCATTGAATGGCAGATGTGCATGGATAGCCCTCATTTAAACCCATCACAGGACGGAATGTTAGCTATATAATACATTACCGAGTTTGAATGTTTCTTAACAGAAGAACTTCAAGTAATATAAAACACCTTGGATTCGTTCATTTTTATACATATGATTATATGATATATGCATTGAGATGTCATAGATAAAATTTGATTACCGGTATACACTGGGTTATATATTACTTGAATTCTGGATTGGCTCGTTCTGATTTTTGATGTTTTGGGATTGGTTAATTATGTATTCATATATGCATGTTACTGTTTTATACCATATATGGGCAAGACAGGAAAGAACCATATATGGTCATAAACACCTTATTTGGAAGAGGAACTAGATGTTATGGGTACAACTCCTTCAGATGAATTCTTATGTAATTGTATGATAAAAACATTTTAGAATATTTACAAAAAACAATTAAGATTAGTGATCTTTACATTGTAATTTTATGTCCATTTTTGAGGAGTTTGAACACCATTCTTGTTCTCTTGTTTTGTATGTTTAGATGTTTTGTGCATAGATTTCTCTATGAAAAAAAACCAAACCTTGTATGTATTTAGACATGTCTTTCCCCGTCTTTTTTTCTTGGCAGTCCAGTGAAGTTTTGGATAAAGTAAGACTTGATAGTTTAAACTGTGCATTGAGCACCCTTCCTCTGTCACTTTCAGACCACACAAATCCAACAATTTGCCCTCAAATTCTCCAGTCAAACTAAGGTATTTTATTTGAAAAAAAATACCCAAATCTTATCAAATGATATTTTAGAGAAAATAATCATGAGAACAAAATAACTAATTCTGGCAGCTTAGATAAATGAAAGCATCTTCTTTCATACTTTGAGTTAACTTTGTTTTCTTATTATTTTTTATAATGTAAAGTTATTAAAAGATGAATTGTTTCAAACTTTACTTAGATTGATAAGACAGCTTTCTTATTTATAAAAAAAATATGCATGCAAAGCTTGAAAGCTTTATCTTCAAAAGAACTGATAAGATATTGCAATTAGTATACTTCCTTACTGCGCCATTTTATGGGCTGAAATAATTAGCTGAAATAGTTTAGAATAATGCTTCTAAAACAATCTTATTTAATCTTTATCATAGTTTTGCTTGGAGGTTTTGCATTTGGCCAAATTTATCTTTTTTTTCTGTTCATATATTTTTCATACCAAAATTACACTTTTAGAGATGGACCTCATATATTTTAATCTGTAAAGAAATTATTGATCAGATAAAAGAAGGTGATTTGATAAAAAAAAAACAATTATTTAGAACTTCAGATTTATTTTTTAATGTTACAAAATAAATAAATGAATAAATAAATAACCATAAATGGGAAATTTGAAATTTTGATATTGTTCTTTATTAACAACTTTTCCCAAGTACTTGATTGAGAGAGATTATTTATGGCGGGCTTCTGGTGTGCTTATCGCTCTTAACATCATGAGGCAAATTGTTGGATGTCATATTTTGCAGCCTCTGAACTCTCTAGACCTTAGTTTCTTCACATTTGAATCAGTATAATTTTGAGTTGGTTACTTCAGTTTGCTTTTGTTTATTTCTTATTTAATTCAATGCATTCTTTTATATTCTAAGCTAATTTTGATTTTACTGCTCATAACATATCAGCAAGGGTTTATTAGCAAAATAAGAGATTTTATAAATTATTCTATTATGAATTGTTTTGAAATACTCAAGTTATGAGTATTCTAAAAATTGCCTCTACATTCAATTGTATGATGTTTTGACATATATCCATAAAATGCATAATGGAGAAATAATACTAGTAAATAATTATAATAATTTTAGTGAATAATATTATAGATTCTGAAATATCATGCTGATTAAAGAATGTGGAAAAAGTCCACAATGACTAAAATATTTTGAATATTTTTTGCTGATGAAATATTTATCTTTTTGCCAAAGACATGGCAAAATTGTTTGATTTAATTTGATGTCGTTGACATGTTTGATTAAGCACCAATTTTAAACAACTTTACTTAAACGTTTGATGTGCATTGAATTTTTGAATATATATTGCATAATTTTGCAAACTATTTTTTACATGTTATAGAAGTAGAATTTTGATACCACTTACTAACAATTTAACTTTGCACAAGTGTATTTACATCAAATATATTCATATATTTTTACCATTTTTCAATTTTCCATTAAATAAATGTACTTTTTATATTGTTCCAAATTGTGTTTAAGAGGAAATTTTTGCAAACGATATTTTGAAATATCAAGATACTTTCATATTTATCAAGATATTTTATAAATATCAAACGAATGTAGTGAATCACATTTTTGGTTATTCAAAAAGTCACATACAGAAAATACATTTTGTAGAAAATCAAATTTGATTGAACTAAACCATAATAAAATACAGAGGCAGGTTTACCTTTGAAATGAGGATTAAAATTTTATTTCATTTAAGTAAAATTAAAAATTTTATTTGGATTTTATACTTATTTCTGTTTACTTTATTAGCAATGCAATTCTTTTAATTTGTTGGCACAAAAGAACAGTGTGGTCATTTATGTTATAATGCTCTGCTCAATATCATAAATGACCGCCAATATATATATATATATATATATATATATATATATATATATATATATATATATATATATATATATATATATATATATATATATATATATATATATATATATATATATATATATATATATATATATATATATATATATATATATATATATATATATATATATATATATATATTTATCCTTGTACCCCCTCTTTCTCACTTGCTTTCCCACATTCCATGAACAAATGCAGTGATCAAGCAGGGAATATATAATATTAGCTCCACTAACAATTGCTCACATGTGTTATACTCAGTAGTTTATTTCAGGGTGATATTACAGCAATTTATATTTTCAGATTTCTCCTTAATTTTCTAAATGTTTTATTGATTTTACCCTTTTATTCTCAAGAGTTGAACCACTCACTTTACTGATAAGTCAATTTTAAAATGCAGCATTTATTGATTTTTATTGTTGCAAGGGCACAGAGTTGTGATAATTCATTAGAAGTGTTCATTCAATTAAAAAACTAAAATTTGTACAATGAATTTGATATTCAATTTTTTAATATATAAGATGTATATATATATATATGCAAATATTTTTGAAACTTTGTTTTATGTTTTTATGCTCTCAATTTATAATGAAAATTAGCCTATTTTGAAGGAAATTCTGTAAGATTTTATTTTAAATTGCATATTATCATTAACTGAATGGTGATAATTTACAGGATTTTCTCTATGTGCGTGTTATAACATTTTGAGGGATTTTTTGTTATAAATTGGAATTGAATGAGGAATGCTGAATTTCTTTGGTGTTACGTTGCAGCCTATAGACTATGAGGGCTTCAAGCTGTTCATGGAGACGTACCTGGAGTGTGAGGTACCGGAGGAGCTCTGCAGCCACCTCTTCTTGTCCTTCATGAAGAAAGCTCAAGCCGCCATTGGTAAGGATGTCAAAGATGTAGTGGCGGCCATGGCATCTCAGACGGCGTGCGCGGCCGTCGTGCATCAGCCCACAGACCCCCACGAGAAGCAGCACCACGGCCTCGCCGAGAAGCTACATGGGTTGTCTGAGAAGTTGCACAGTCTAGGTCACATAAGGCATGATAGCAGTGGTGGGGAGGCGGGCAAGCGAAGTAGAGCAGGTACATACCAGTCCCTTCCTGCAGTCTGCTCCTCATGTAACATGCCATAACTGCGCACTCCGCCACTGAACACACTCCACTGACCACACTCCACTGACCCCACTTCACTGATCACACTCCACTGACCACACTCCACTGACCCCAGTCCACCGACCATACTCCACCGACCATACTCCACCGACCATACTCCACTGACCACACTCCACTGACCACACTCCACTGACCATACTCCACCGACCACACTCCGCTGACCATACTCCACTGACTACACTCCACTGACCACACTCCACTGGTCACATTCCACTGATCACACTGCACTGACCCCACTGCACTGACTACACTCCACTGACCACACTCCACTGGTCACATTCCACTGATCACACTGCACTGACCCCAGTCCACCGACCATACTCCACCGACCATACTCCACCGACCATACTCCACTGACCACACTCCACTGACCACACTCCACTGACCATACTCCACCGACCACACTCCGCTGACCATACTCCACTGACTACACTCCACTGACCACACTCCACTGGTCACATTCCACTGATCACACTGCACTGACCCCACTGCACTGACCCCACTCCACTGACCACACTCCACTGACCCCACTCCACCAACCACACTCCACTGACCACACTCCACTGACCCCACTATACTGATCACACTCACCTTACCTCACAAGAAATAACAGCTCTCTCCTCCACTGCCCACACCCCACACTTCTGAACTCACAATAACTTCTTGCTCCTCTATTGACCTCACAAATCATATCTTTTCATACCTCCACTGACCTCCCACACTCCTCCACTGACCTCCCACACTCCTCCACTGACCTCCCACACTCCTCCACTGACCACTATGAACCATACTGCTCATCCCTCAACTGACCTCACTCACATCTCCTCTGACCAGCCCACCCTCTGACTTTATTTGTACCATTGAACTCTACACTGACCTCACTCAGACTTATGCTGACCTCACAAGCCATGACTCCTCACTCCTCCAGTGACCTTTTATATCATAACTCCTCCTCTAGTCTCCGTACTCCCCTACTGACCTCGCGTTCCATCAGAATATTGGAACTGATTATGTGTCCCACTCCAGACTCCTGTAAGCATTTGTGGCAGTTACATTTTAGGTTTCTTTGAAGCTGCACACTGTTTCACATTCTCTTTTGTTATTTACAAAACCTTTAGATTTCCAGTAAATGTTCATATCTTCATATAAGTTCAAATCATTTAAGCACAATCACTTAAATAACAATAACTTGAGCATTTTGACTTGACTTTGAGAATTTCATAATCTGATGTATATTAGCATATTTGGGTATTCATGAAACAGTGTGCAACAACTTGAACTTCTTATTTAATTTTTAACTGTATATATTTAGAATAAGATCAGCTTATTATGATCATATTTATAGATTATATTCACCACATATGGGTGTAGTGTTCCTTTAATGTTTAATGTTCAACAGTACAATATGGCCCACTTATAATTTATACAAATAATGGGCTTATTACATGGCAATAAAAAGTCCTTTTTACATAATAATTTCTAGATATATAAACAATCTAGTTAATGCCACCAACATTTATCTGCAGTCCTCTAGTATTTTTAGACTTTTTAAGTCATTTTTAGTGTTTGTGATCTTATGAAAGCATTTTGAGAATTTTTGTTATGATCGTATGATATGATCTTATGATATATTCTGGTGATCAAACAGAAAATTATGAACAGATAAAAAAATATTTATACAGCAGAAAAGTGGAAAACTTTGTGGTTTACTTAAAAGTTTTCTCTATTGTATTCAATGTGGAGGACACATCTTATTGTCATGTAGTAATGTTGTATATAGTAACCAGTGTCGTATGCCACTAGTTCTCTTTCATTTTTGGGGGTAACGAGATATTTTTTCAAATCATAAAGAAATATTTTGCCGAAAAAAAAGCCATCAAAGTTTAATTCAGTTTTTATCATCTAGGGATTACAAGAATATTGATAGCTTTAGATATATTTTGTAATTATCAAATATGTTAAGCATAATAGCAATCAAATCCACCTATTTTATCAAAAAATCTTTATGATATGGTTCCCACGAGATTCTCGGTTAATAGTTACATAGTCAATTGTGGTAGGAATTGAAAAATGAAATCCAAAGGAAAACCTTTTAGATTATAGCTAACCTTATAGAAATATTTATGATTTCCTTAGTTGTAGTTGATTTTTATGATTTGAGCCTTGATTTAACCTATTTGATTAATCCAGTAGTTTTATGGGCTGTCAAGAATCTTGAAAAAAATTTTTTTTCAAAGCAAATGCCTCTATCAAGCTAAAAGATGTTTAATTATCTGTGAGCATTTTTTTATTATTGGTATATCTCACAGCGATATTTTAGTGTAAAGTGCCTGGATGCGGTGGATATCATACACCGTGCAAATAATGAAGAGAAATTGCCTCTAATTTGATTTATAATTAGATGTAGCTTTTAAATGCCGACTGGAAGCATGTTTCATGCATAAGAATACTATGAGAGGCATTTGCCAACAAATCTTTGACATGCCTTATATGAGTACAGCCATTCACATTGAAGCTTTTTAGACTCGGGAAATTTGAAAGAAATCAATAGAGAAAGAAACCTAATTATTATTTGTCTTGGCCAAAAAAATTGATAAATAAAAAAACAAAAACAAAACAAATTTACTGAAATTTAAGAAACAAGTTAATCAATGAAGGTGGTGTTAATTTCTATAAATAATGGCCTATATGGAGTATACTTTAATTACACATCTTTGGAATATGTGGTTGATAATTGTGAATGTAATTAATCAACTGATGCAGAAGTCACATTTAATCTGTGTTTTACAAATGAGTTTTAATCTCAATGTGAATGAATATATTCATATGTGACTAGTAGAAGTATTATAAACATTTCAGTTTTGCTGTGAAAGTTTATTTTGACTAGTAAATGTACTATACCTGTGAATTATTTGAGAGGATTGGGATTTTAAGCAAAACTGAAATGTTTCTGTATAAGGTATGATACTTTTTCAGTAGATAACATGTTAGGTTTCATTTATAAACTTATAAATATGGTAAAGTTTGCATGACTTTTGTAAGATGTTCAAGTTTACGCATTAATCACCAGTGATCCTGATAAGATAATCCGGTGTGGGATGGATGGAGGCAAAAATATTTTTTTAAACTGTTTATCTATCATATATCCTGGTGATCAAACAGAAAACTATGAACAGCTATTTTATTTATATGATAGATGCTGCACAAATATGTATGATTCCCTATATATTGATATATAACAGACCTGGAAGTCAATCCAATCTTTTTTTAAATGCAAAAAGGAAATGATACATGTTTGTGACTAGTATAATAGCTCTAGAAATAGCTCTGCTCTTCTCTAGTAGTGTTCAGTTAATCTCAGGAGAAGCTTGGTGTATGGAGAATAGATGTCATTCACTGGATGTCATTCACAGGATGTCATTCATAGGATGTCATTCACTGGATGTCATTCACTGGATGTCGTTCACTGGATGTCATTCACTGGATGTCATTCACAGGATGTCATTCACTGGATGTCATTCACTGGATGTCATTCACCGGATGTCATTCACTGGATGTCATTCACTGGATGTCATTCTATATCATCAAGCCTATAGATCTCTATGTCTTGTGCATTTGAACACCACTGCTCATCACCTCCGTGTGTGAACTCTTCTGACCGACCTACTTATCATTGTTGTATGGTTAGATATTGAGGCAACCAGAAAACCATTTTTTTCAGTTTTTGTGATGGTATCCATGGCAACCCATTTGACTTCTCCGAGCTGTGTACCCCATGTGTTCTTTCGCAAATGTCAACATTATAATTTTGAGCACAAATATGTTTTGAAACTCAATCATCGTAACCAGATATCCTTTTTTAAATGTAATGAAATATAGTTTGCTACAAAAAGAAATTAGTAAATGAAATTATAATTTTGACATTTGAATTCATAAATCTGGTTGATTGTTGTGTACTCCCATAGTTATTGTGAAGGTAAGTCTGGATTTCATTTAATGTTTACTAGTTTTACCTTATACGGATTAGTTTGGTGACCAAATTCAACCTGGAAATTACCGGTAGGTCAAGCAGCCATGATGACCTTCAGCTTGATATTTGACAATTTTGTCTACAGATATTTTCCCCTGCATATATTTAAGCAATAAAGGATAATTAAGAACCCTGTAATCTGAAAGAAGCCTTCATGAGCTTTGTGGGTGGTCCTTTTCTCTGCTAACATTGCATCTATTTGGTTTATATTAACTTACACTGCATCTGGTATATTAGTATTGTAAAGCAAAATGCCACCGATCCAGAATGCGTTTCTGAATGACAGTAGAGATCTAATAACCTGTGTATGCCTGTTATACTAATGAACTACTAATCACATAAACCCACGTTTTTAAATTTTTTTCTCACTCATAACATATTGACTATTAAGTAATTTTGCAAACAAATTATGAATTATCTGAGGACCCGAGATCTTACACTATATATTTAGATTTAAGTTCATGCCAAATTCATAATCATATCTTTATTATGTGATAGAGCAGGTTTGATAAAGCACCTTATATTTTAGATTATAAATGGGCAATGAGAGGAACATTATTGCCCCTAAACACAAATTAGACTCTTACATAAAAAGAGATTTTCTCCAACAGCAGTCGGTCTTTGTATAGAATTGTACTTGCAGTTTTCATATATAAGCCCCTGTGATGGAATATTTTACATTTAATTCACTATAAATATTTTCCCAACCACAAAAAAGACCTCATTTATAGTTGAGATCAAAATCATCTTTATGTGTTTTTTTTTTTCTTCAAAAAATTGTCTAAGTTAGGAAATCAGCTGGTACACAGGTGAATAATACAACAAGTCTTATGTAAGATATCAAATGTCACAGTTCAATAGTCTTGTCTTCTCTGGTAATACACATTCAACATATGTATATTCTATGAACAACCATCAGAATGCTCATGTGATCAAGTTATTAATATAAGTCTGTTTATTTGGAAAAATAAATTAAGATAAGGGTGTTGAACTATGACGATGAAGCTACTAATTAAGATTGGTGGTGGTGCATGCTTGGTGCTGACGGTTTGTCTGTCTGTGTGTCTCGCAGGCTCTACTTCAGCCTCAACCCATCCCTCCATGGCGGTCACCCCAACCTCCGCCAACAACCACGACAAGGCCAATAACACAGCGTCCAGTGCGGGCGATGACACGCCCGACACTTCCAACCATTCGCGCTCCTCCTCCAAGAAGTCCAACCACAGCAACCATAGCCTGCATGGTAAGTGTGGTCACACTCCAACGCTTTGCTGCATGTTCCTGTTCAGCTGTGGTACGAGGGGTCAACTTTTTTGCTGGCATCACTGCTTGGAGTGTGAGTTTGTGGTCAGATCAGTGAGCCAATCGCCCATATTCCCTTACAATATGAAATAAGACTATTCTTGTTGGTGACAGCTATTTTGGGGGGAACTAATCAAATAAAATATGCCCCAAAAAATTGCAATTTTTTTTATCTTGGAGGCAATAAATCAGCTGTGATTTTAGGTAAGTTTTTTGGAGAATTTTACTGGAAAACAAGAATGCTCCAATTTCCAAATCTCTCAGACAAAAGGTCATGTCCTCTTATGAGATTCGATCTGTTCAGTTTATAAACTACATTCATTGATTCTAGAAATTGGATGCTTTTGAAGTCTACACTAGAAATTATCTTGATACCAATAAAATATGAAATGAAGGGACACACCCAAGACCACTGTTAGGAAAATTGCATCTTATCATGGAATATATCATTAAACAGCATGTTTAACTGGGAAGTTATAAAGTGGTAAGGAAGGAAAGCATGAGTGGAGAGCCATAAGATGATGGTAAGCCAACTGGGTGTGGCCAACTTGGTATGTATGCTTTAGTTTCTTCCGTATTAGCTCTAGTCAAGTTCTGATATGTCATGAAGTATATTTGTCAGATTGTGATGATGAATAATGTGATGTAATATTTGTAAAATCACTAATATAAAACTTTGTTTGGTTTACTTTGTAAATACTTTGGAATGACTTTGACATACTCACTTTACTAAAAAAAAATATGTGGATAATACTTTACTAAGAAATGCTGAGTGACTGGGGATAGGCAGATATCCACTGTATGGAAATACTCAAACCCTTTAACCTGTAAAGAAAGACTTATTTCATCTATTTGTCATTTTGTTTACATTATTTCTCTTATTGCAGCAACAGACAATGGTAATGATCAGAATCCATGGATTCGACAGTCTAATTCCTCCCTACTTAAAACAGGGACACTAGAGGGCACTGATGTGACAACAGGAAGTATCCACCTGAAGGACCTTGTGTGCTACTTGTCCTTGTTGGAGGCAGGAAGACCTGAAGATAAGCTTGAATGTAAGACACTTATCTTGATAATAACAATAATACATGTGTCCAGTTTCGGGACCAATCACAGCAACCAAGACAATGGTGGAAAATAAGAGTGATTTTTTTAACCAATCAAAGAGCAGTTAACAAATGGTTGCAAGAATTCTCCATAGATACCATGGTGGGAGATGGTGATCGACATCTGTCCACATTTGAACATTGCAAAACTCAAGAGATAGGTTGAATATGTTGGAATTTTTAATAGATTCTTAATAGCAAAACTATCACCATTTCTCATAACATATAGATAACAATTGACACGAAGTATACTGTGATGTGTTGATGTGTTTTTCAGTCATGTTCCGATTATATGATTCTGATGGTAACGGACTACTTGACTCAGCAGTAAGTTATTCATGATATTAATCACAATATTATATAATTGGTACTTATAAATGCTTGTCCAATGACTGATGTGACATTGACTCAATTAGAAAAAAGTACCATTTTATTAAATATATGATATTTTATTCATTGTAGCAGACATTGTCAGATGTTTCAGAATTTGCTTATGAAGAGCAGAACATAGTATTTTTTTAATTGAATCTATATTTATTCTCACAAAATGGTCACTAAGTTGTTGTCATGGATGAAATATGGTCAATTGAATATGAAGTACCAGATCAAGTTAAATTTATTCCAAATGAGCATAAAATAAATTTGAGAAATTTGAAATTATTTTTATGTTTAAAAACTAATGTTTTCTTATCAGGAAATTGATGCCATTATCAACCAGATGATGACGGTGGCAGAATATTTAGGCTGGGATGTCTCTGAGCTGAAACCTGTGAGTATTATTCCCATGCGATTGCCGATTTCCATGTTGTTTTTTTTCTTCTCTCAGTGAAAAGTACACACTGGAACTGTACAACTTTACTGGAATCAGAACTCTTCAACTCCTCTATATTTAATCAATGATGAAAAAGACAGGGGGCCTATGAGCAAATTGTTTTTATATTTTTCAGATATTAAAAGATATGATGAATGAGATAGATTACGACTCAGATGGGACAGTATCTCTGGATGAATGGACACGAGGAGGCCTTACAAACATCCCACTGCTCGTACTACTCGGCCTAGATACGGTGAGACTGCTTACTTATTGGGTGACCTTGACCTAGATATAGCTTCTTGGTAATTAAACACGCTTTGCACTGACCTATATTATAGTACTACTCGGCCTAGATACGGTGAAACATCATCACACGCTTACTTATTAGGTGACCTTGACCTAGATATAGCTTCTTGGTAATTTAACACGTTTTGCACTGACCTATATTATAGGGCAGCATAGGTTGGTCAGTGACATTCATGTCTCTTTGTTTTTTAGGGTGTGCTCAGGGCCTGACCATTTAAAAATTTGAAACAACAAATTAATCTTTTTAAAAATGACCTGTGCAAAAGCTTTTTTCTTTTTTTTGTTTTGTTCTTTCTATTTCTGGGAGGGGATAGAAATTTATATGTGTGTGTTTTGTGCAATACATAACAGAATAATTACAGTCTACTTGTGTTATTCTTATTAATTTATACAATTTTATTTATTTATATATTTTCAGGCTGTGAAAGATGATGGTACACATTGCTGGAGATTAAAACATTACAACAAACCGGCCTACTGTAACCTGTGCCTAAATATGCTGGTGGGATTCGGCAAGCAAGGACTATCATGCACATGTTAGTTCAGAATCTCTCTAATATGCAAGATGTATAAGAATTTGAAATATCACATGAATAGACCAGTATTGATTGATGTGGTCATAACAATTCTTTTAATACATTTTTGATGAGTATTCAATCAAAATACTTTTAAAAAAATCACTTCTCACTGATTGTGTTTTAACATTAGTGGTCCAAGAAGTGTCCCTTAAGTCATGAACATTGCATGTTGGGATAGATATGATGATATGATGACTACCATTCTGTGTGTTGTGAAGGGAAAACATTAATATTTTGACAATAAATGTACATATAGATAAAAAAAATATCGGTTTTTGGATATTAAGAAGAATAGAAATACAGTAAATTAAACTGATTGGAATAAAAAAGACACGTCAATCCACATTTTTTGCCACTATGAGCCAGATTTTAAGACATCAGGTGGCAGCATGGCCCACTTGAGCAGAAAGAATTATTCTCCACTTGTCAAGAATTGCTCATGAAAATATTTTTCATTTGGTTTCAGTTTGTAAATATACAGTCCACGAGAGATGTGTACATCGAGCTCCGGCCTCCTGTATCATGACGTACGTCAAGTCCAAAAAGTCATCACCGGTCAGTATGCTAAGCCTCCGCAGCACAAAGCCTCCCCTCCATCACTGATAGTCTGCTCCTTTAAGGAGACACAACCAATTCTATCCCCAAACTAACATAATAATAAGTATGGTTACAGCCCTTAAGATGGTCACACAAGGGGAGATCAATGCTTGAGCTGCTGTTAAGGTTCTCCACTAAATATTCTGAATCAAGAATGCTGAGTTATTCTTATAATCTGAAATGTTATAAAGTGAGATTTACTATCACCATGTTTTTGTGCCGTGTTTAGGGAAAAATTTTTGAAAAATTAGAAAGCTTGGTCAGCCATTATGACCTACTGACCGAGATATTCACCGAGATACTCTTTACAGATGTTCAGAAATGCAGAGTTGAAGGTGAACAAGTTATTACAGGGCAGTGTGGATGCAGTGTGAGATCTGGACAAATTTATAAATAAATGCTCAGCATTCTGTATAAAGTCCATTAGAGCAGCTCAAAGTGGTCTTTCTTTGGTTTTAAAGAGGTAGCAATATGATAGACATTATCACAATAATTATGTCAACATTCTTAATTCGGTAAATATTTTGTTCTTTTTTTGTAATAAATTTGGAGAATTTTACAAATTTTGATCAAACAAGAATATTCATCAAAAAAATTATATGCAATCCTCGGTAATATATTTTTTACCCCTCGGCTAACTTCAGCTGACAGGATATTGTCCAGCGTTAATCTGTCCATGTACCAGCTGTAACTCAACAAATCTATATATTCATTTCATATTTTATTGGTATAAAATATGAGAATGTGCAGCAAATATGAGGGGCAGGGCTATATAATATGAAACAACAACTTGGGGGTTAGATTTGCTTGTGAAACTGTTTAAGAAATTTTAACTTTGACCATGGCATGTCAACTTTGGACTTCAAACCTGTAACTCAGCAATGATATAAATATTTGGCTGAAGTTGCCAAGGGGTCCTCAATGCACTGCACAATAAGATTCACAATTAACATTAATTTTTTTGCTCATAATCACACTAGCCACAATTTTGGTGGATATAAGAAGAATTTTTATAGTCAAAGTATGATTTTGTTAACAAAAAATTGATGTTACTCTGTCAATAAGAGCAAATATGAAATTTATTGCTCCAGACATCAGATGGACAATTGGTATGGAAAAAGTCTATAATGTTCATTGTTTTAAAAGGCATAGTATGGATAGCCAGGATTTAGTCACTGGCCAACAGGTGGCACTGTCGTCTCAAACCTGTCCCTATATAATGTTTATCAAAAATACATATACATTTGACGTCAAAAATGAATTTGAAATAAGATATGATATTTAATAGATAACCAGAATTTGAAATAAAATATAATATATGATAAATAACCAGGAGTGAATCAGTGCCATCTGGTGACAGAATATCAAAATGGCAAATCCCAATAGTGCCTTTACATGTTTGAAATAACAATAACATACATGTTTAAAGATATGGCTAGAATACAAACAAAAATATTGCATGATTTGTGTATAGATTTCCATGGTGACTAGACCTTTGTTTGGAAATGAATGATCTGTTTTCGGCGTGTATAATTCCAATAGAAAGCTGTGACGTCACTGACATGTATATTATTATTATGAAAGCATATATCATTTCAGGTTTATATTGATATTATTGTCTATGTCTTGCCAATTTATGTCATTTATATGTTACCTAATTTTGTAAAGATTTTATATGTATTTATACTTAATTTTATTATTATAAAATCCCAGGTGTTCTGTGCTTAATTGTTGTTGGCCAGCAATTCATTTATGGAAATTTTATATTTTTTCCAAGCACTTTTCTTATATTGTCAATATATTAAAATATTAGATTTTAAAGCAGACTAATGTATAGTGGTAATGATGAAATAAGGGAGTGGCCCTTATAATGATAGGTGGCCTGTGCAGAAAAAAAAAATTATTTTGTAGATTGGCCCATATAGATTGATATATTATGCCAATATGGATTTAGTTGCCATGCTTGTGCGGTTCATAGATCCACACTCTATTTATATCATTATATTTCACCACATATATTATCAAGTGTCTGAAATAATCTCTGATTAAAACAACTCCGCTGCTAAGTTAAGTAAAGTGTGTAGAAAACACTTCATAGATGACATGAATTGATACATATATTAATATATGATATGTGCAGTTTGATTTGAGATTTTACATAAATACAAGCTATTATTCACTGAGCAGAATGGCTGCCATTTCCAGGAGAAAACCACCTAAAGTTAAGCCACTGTCAAGCCAGGCATCTCTGGAGTGATGATGATGATGGTGATATGTAGATTGATGTGATTGCCTTGCAGGTAATGAATCATCACTGGGTTGAGGGCAACAGTCCCGGCAAGTGTGACAAGTGCAAGAAGTCAATCAAGACCTATAACGGTGTCACAGGCCTCCACTGTCGCTGGTGTCAACTCACTGTAAGTTACTCCATATTCTCTGTCTCGTCTGAGTTAGTTTCTACTCCAATATCCTCTAACTCCAGCTCCACTGTCTCGTCTGAGTTAGTTCCTACTCCAATATCCTCTAACTGCAGCTCCTCTGTCTCGTCTGAGTTACTTCTAACTCCAATATCCTCTATCTTCAGCTCCTCTGTCTCGTCTGAGTTTCTTCCTACTCCAAAATCCTCTAACTGCAGCTCCTCTGTCTCGTCTGAGTTACTTCCTACTCCAATATCCTCTAACTTCAGCTCCTCTGTCTCGTCTGAGTTACTTCTAACTCTGAGATCCTCTTTAACTCATCTCTCTTGGATGTGAATACCATAGTTAGCACAATATATGTCAGGATGTGAATACCATAGTTAGCACAATGTAGGTCAGGATGTGAATACACTAGTTAGCACAATTTAGGTCAGGATGTGAATACCATAGTTAGCACAATGTAGGTCAGGATGTGAATACCATAGTTAGCACAATTTAGGTCAGGATGTGAATACCATAGTTAGCACAATGTAGGTCAGGATGTGAATACCATAGTTAGCACAATTTAGGTCAGGATGTGAATACCATAGCAAACACAATTTAAGTCAGGAAGTGAATACCATAGTTAGCACAATTTAGGTCAGGAGGTGAATACCATAGCAAACACAATGAAGGTCAGGATGTGAATACCATAGTTAGCACAATGTAGGTCAGGATGTG
Organism: Amphiduros pacificus; assembly: GCA_949316495.1. Classification (NCBI taxonomy): domain Eukaryota; kingdom Metazoa; phylum Annelida; class Polychaeta; order Phyllodocida; family Hesionidae; genus Amphiduros; species Amphiduros pacificus. The sequence continues at coordinate 49,208,490 of OX439002.1, read as the reverse complement.
AATACCATAGCAAACACAATGTAGGTCAGGATGTGAATACCATAGTTAGCACAATTTAGGTCAGGAGGTGAATACCATAGCAAACACAATGAAGGTCAGGATGTGAATACCATAGTTAGCACAATGTAGGTCAGGATGTGAATACCATAGTTAGCACAATGTAGGTCAGGATGTGAATACCATAGCAAACACAATTTAAGTCAGGATATGAATACCATAGTTAGCACAATTTAGGTCAGGAGGTGAATACCATAGCAAACACAATGAAGGTCAGGATGTGAATATCATAGCAAGTACAATTTAGGTCAGGATGTGAATACCATAGCAAACACAATGTAGGTCAGGATGTGAATACCATAGCAAACACAATGTAGGTCAGGATGTGAATGCCAAAAGAAACACAATGTAGGTCAGGATGTGAAAGCCACAAGAAACACAATGTAGGTCAGGATGTGAATACACTAGTTAGCACAATTTAGGTCAGGATGTGAATACCATAGTTAGCACAATGTAGGTCAGGATGTGAATACCATAGTTAGCACAATTTAGGTCAGGATGTGAATACCATAGTTAGCACAATGTAGGTCAGGATGTGAATACCATAGTTAGCACAATTTAGGTCAGGATGTGAATACCATAGCAAACACAATTTAAGTCAGGAAGTGAATACCATAGTTAGCACAATTTAGGTCAGGAGGTGAATACCATAGCAAACACAATGAAGGTCAGGATGTGAATACCATAGTTAGCACAATGTAGGTCAGGATGTGAATACCATAGCAAACACAATGTAGGTCAGGATGTGAATACCATAGTTAGCACAATTTAGGTCAGGAGGTGAATACCATAGCAAACACAATGAAGGTCAGGATGTGAATACCATAGTTAGCACAATGTAGGTCAGGATGTGAATACCATAGTTAGCACAATGTAGGTCAGGATGTGAATACCATAGCAAACACAATTTAAGTCAGGATATGAATACCATAGTTAGCACAATTTAGGTCAGGAGGTGAATACCATAGCAAACACAATGAAGGTCAGGATGTGAATATCATAGCAAGTACAATTTAGGTCAGGATGTGAATACCATAGCAAACACAATGTAGGTCAGGATGTGAATACCATAGCAAACACAATGTAGGTCAGGATGTGAATGCCAAAAGAAACACAATGTAGGTCAGGATGTGAAAGCCACAAGAAACACAATGTAGGTCAGGATGTGAATGCCACAAGAAACACAATTTAGGTCAGGATGTGAATGCAATAGCAAATACATTGTAGCTAGGATGTGAATACCATAGCAAACACAGTAATTTTCAGGATGGGAATTCCATAGCAAACACAATATAGGTCAGGATGTCAATGCCAAAAAATGTTTTGATATGATTGTGGTCAATTATTATGGGGTTTTTAATTGGCATCTTCGTTTCTCCTTTTCAGTTGCATAACAAATGTGCCTCGCAAGTCAAACCAGAATGTGACTTTGGAGAATTCAGGGAACATGTTCTGCCTCCGACAGCTATCTGTCCTGCAGTTCTTGTAAGATTATAACATCAATACTCCATTTTATTATTACTTGATCATCGATTAAAGCTTGAACAATGTTATAAACAAAATGAATGATGTAAAGAAGAAATGATGTAGGTTAATTTTAATTAGATGTGCTTAACACTTCTATTTCACTTTCTTGGTTCCGGATTTGATAAATATTATTTTATAAAAACAAATATGGTAATAGGTTAATTTGTTGTGTCTTTCTGCTGTATTTCTTCATCTCTTTTTTTTTTTTTTTTTGTCTTTTATTAAAGGACCGAAAATCTAATCAGGGAAACAAAAAAGACAAAGAATTGACACGGTCTGACTCGTCTGTGGAGAACCTGGCGGCCGAGAACCCTCTACAGGTAAGTTCTATACCAGCATGGAGACTGCTTTCATGGAGTCTATGTGCATTTTTACCCTATATATGGTGTAACATTACAGTGATGTTTTTAGATGTCACATTTTTGAATACTGGAGGGGAATTAGAACATAGATCTGATCATATACTCTGACATTATATAAATAGAAGTCTCTATCTTTTAATGTGGTACATATATTGTCTTAGTTTTATTTGTTCAAGACACCAATATTAAGTTTGATATCTATGCCATCTGTCAAATTAACATGTTTTGGGTTAAGATTGGATGGCTTTGAGGAAATCTCTTCTATTATTTTGATTATTTTGAGTTTATATACTTTGACATTATATTTTGAAACTGCCATTATGTTTGTTTCTAAAATGACTTTGGTGAGATGACCATTTACGTACAGTGTCTTTTTTCTGCTTCGCCTTTTTATCTTTTTGTTGACACAACTTTATATAATGATTTCCCACTGCACCGCTTGCTTTATATCACAGATGAGTTATATCTCTCCATCAGTCTAACATGGTGAATCCAACTGTATTTCAAATTACAACGCACCTGGTGGCTTAGATAAGGATTAGTGGTGGTGTCTGTCACAGCTTGCAGATAAGATAATGTTAAATGAGCTATATATGCTAATCAAGAGGGTATTGCTATTAAGTCTCTCCTGCTTACCAAACAGGAAAGGTTTTTAGCCTGGTAATATGTATAAATGCTTCTAATGGTAGCATTTATTTCAGTTTATTGTCTTATCACAATCAGGAACTATTATTTTTTATTGATTCAAACAAATAAGAAGATTTATGATAATAACCAGTTGCTATTGCTCACAATAATATTTTGATAAATGGTGTTGGTGTAAAATTTGTCAAAACAAATTGAATCTGTTCTTATGTAAAGTTAGTAACAGTTGATTTATATAAGTTAATTATCTTTAAAGAGCAGATTCAGTTTAAGTTTGTAACCATCCAGAGCTTCATAAAAGATACTAATGGAATTGTAATATTATTTTTTTTTGTAATTAAGTATAAATGTCAAATGGTCAAAATTCATTTCTATGTCTGTCAGTAAATCGTTTGGGGCATTCGTTTGGTTATTTAAGTCCAATGTAAACTCATTTATATTTTTAATTGAATTAAAATCATCTCTTTTCCTATCTTTCATAAAAAGTTATACTGAAAATTCCAATTATATATACATCTTAGCCAATGGAAAACATTGAACACTTTTTTTGTTTAGAATTTAGTATTTAGTCATTTTTTTTAATAAGATAAGCAAACCTACTTAATGAGCTTTAATCAGGTCGCCAACCAGTCTGCAGGATTACCATATTAAACTATATTCTATATTCTATACATCTATATTTAATGAATGTGCCCATGTATTGGTAAATGAAGGTTGAAAATGTGGTTGGTTTCTCTTATTAAGGGAATAACATCATGATCTAATTCTCTTGATCCAAGTTTTATTCAGAAATGAGAAATTTTGTCAGGATTTGAGTGTATGGGGATTTTGATATCAAGAATAAAGTTTAAATTTTCATTTGCAAAAGTAGGTTATTCCCCAGCTGACTGGATGGACAAGCATTGCACTTAAGACACAGATGGTGCCATCTTACTGGAAAATTGGCCCTCATGTTTCAAGAACCTTATTGTACATGTACTTAGGCTATAAAATTGTTCTTGTAAACCATACTATATTAGCAAGTTGGCTTTGAGTGAGTATTTTTCTAATAAAATTGTTGATTACTGGGATCAGATAGATGGCACCACATGTAATATATGCACTGTATGGGGCGTGGCTTGACTAACAAACTAACCAATCACCTGTCTCTATCTCTTTCTCCTCCCTCTGCTGTGCTGTCCTTGGTCATCGCCATGGCTACAGGGGCAGAGCTCATTTCAGATCACCCTAACACCAGAACATACCCCATTACTTGTATTTACCAACCCCAAAAGTGGAGGCAAACAGGGAGCAAGGTTAGTGATAATAGTAATAATATTTAATTATCATTTAAATCCAATAAAATATCTTTAACTACCGGTATGTACATCATTAATTGCTTTGGCCTTATTTGATTAATTTTGGGCAATACCTTGAAATCCCTCATATGAGGAGATTTTAACGAAAAGTATTGCTCATATGAGGAGTTTTGGTAGAGAGCCATATTAATTGACCTTTATAACCTAGAAATTTATTGTCATATAGTATAGGTAGTGAGCCTTCATGTATTATCAAGTCTTCCACATATTACTGTGAGAATTGTGACATCACAATTGTGACATTTTCAAACAAAATAGCTGCATTGTTTGGAGGTAATATGGAGACTTGGTAATGCATGGGGCTGTGGACTTGTGATCAGGTTGACAATGATATTTAATTGCAGAATCTTGAGAAAATTCCAGTACCTTTTAAACCCACGGCAAGTGTATGACTTAATGAAAGGTGGACCAATGCCAGGGTAAGTTACTTTATTCAAAAAATGAATATAAATTTTATCATTTCTTTCTAAAATAGCAAGAAAGTGGTAGAAATGTTAACATTAATATCCAAACAAATGAGTGGTTATAGTGCTAATCATAAGTTAATGACCCACAGATTTTATAATATGAAGGCCTTGGGGTTTAATATTGGGTGACCTTGAGTCAATTTAGAGGTCACAGCAGCCAAGATGCATAAAATAGAATAATGTGATATTTTACACAACACACCAAAAAGCATCTAATGCCAATGCACTTGTTAACCAAAAGACATCTGATGCCAATGCACTTGTTTTAGCCCAAACAGACATTATTGAACTGTGAGTTGCATACAGCATGACCTTGTTATGCATTAAATGTTCTTCAGACATCAGTTTTGTACAAACCACAAGCTTTCTAATTCACTGCCTCTTATATACCAACTTGTGCCAGAGGATCTAACAGTTCTTTGTTACACTTTCTCTTTCAGCTTGCAATTCTTCAAAGATGTGCCCAACTTTAGAATACTAGTGTGTGGGGGAGATGGCACAGTGGGCTGGCTGCTAGATGCTATGGGTAGGTCCTCTACCTCACATTCTGTCTTTAGAAAAGTTAAATTAAAAGAATATCCAATACTCTATTTGTATTTCTGATTCACTGAAAAAAAAGAATATACGTGTATCAAAGATAACTTTAGATACTTCAGATAGAATCAATGCTGTGCCTACTTTAATCTGTAAAAAAATGGTAAGGATTTTGTGCTTCTTCCAGATAAAGTGAACTTCATAGAAAGGCCTCCAGTAGCAGTGGTTCCCCTGGGTACAGGAAATGACCTGGCCAGAGTGTTCAGATGGGGAGGAGGTAAGTACACATGTACTTAGGCATATAATCACAGGCTAAGTACACCTGTACTGAGGCACATAATCACAGGCTAAGTACACATGTACTTAGGCATATAATCACAGGCTAAGTACCCCTGTACTTAGGCATATAATCACAGGCTAGGCTAAGTACACCTGTACTTAGGCATAAATAATGTTAAAAATATCACATGACATTACACAAGGTCAATAAGGTCACTCCAAGCCATGCACTTAGCTTTTCGGGCAGATCAGTTTAGAACACCTGCTGTTTTGTTTCACGTAGGTTATGAGGGTGAGAATTTGTCCAAGTATCTGAACAAGATCAGCACGAGCACGGTGGTGATGATGGACCGGTGGCAGATAGAGTTCAGCACCACCGGAGAGAACGAGGAGGACGAGGGCAAACCCAAAGGGGACCCCATCCCCTACAACATCATCAACAACTACTTCTCAATAGGCGTGGTAGGTTTGGCCCTTCTCTTGCTCACTTTAAATAAAGATCTAAAAGCATTAATTTACTTGGCTCTCCTCAAGGTCACTTTAAGTAAAGTATTAATAGCATATTCATACTTGGCCCTCCTTAACCCCTAACGGACGGGAAGGACAGCAACGTCCACCACCGGTAACAGACGGAAGGGACATTGACGTCCCCATTGTTCTGACTTGATGACGTCATTTGTAACATTCTGAAGGGCTGCAACTTGTTACAATGTAATCATGATAATGACGTTAGACTGACTGAATCATGAATTTTTGACCCCAGCACTTCATCAAGCAAATTTAGTAACCATGGTTATAAATTTTATAAATTTAGTATGTGGATACACTAGTCCAGCCAAAAATTGGTTAGTCCCGCCAATCAACAAATTTTAGATAGCCTAGTCCCTTAGGGGTTAAGGTCATTTTAAGTCCTAAAAGCATTTTAAGTCCTAAAAGCATTATCTTACTTGCTCACTTTGAATTAAGTCCTAAAAGCATTATTTTATGATCCCACTGAAATAAAAGATATTCATTTTTTAATGTTATTTTTACTATGTTTTATTTCTTTTGTGGCAATTTTAGGATGCCTCGATAGCTCACAGGTTCCACTTGATGAGAGAGAAGCACCCCGAGAAGTTCAACAGTCGTATGAAGAACAAGTTGTGGTACTTTGAGTTTGGAACCTCAGAGACTTTTTCAGCTACCTGTAAAAACCTTCATGAAAAAATAGACATAATGGTAAGAAAATAATGTCCAGGCCATGCTAAGAATATACCATTGAAGTTTTCAATTTGAAACGAAACAGTTAAGAGTGTCACAAAGAAATTATATATGATAGGTCAGAGTCCAACTTAATGCTTGTGCAAAATAAAACTTAATGATTCATTTTGCAACATAAAATTAATACTTTATTAAAAGTAATATTGGCAAAATTTTGTTTTGCAACATACAATTAATACTTCATAGAAAGGAATATTGGTAAAATATGATATAACTTGTCTGCACTCCTGCAGGTCTAATGTTTTCTGTCCTGCAGGGCTGTCTTTATCACTGCTGATGTTTTATATTGTTACAGTGTGACGGTGTATCGCTGGACCTGGCTAATGGTCCCTCATTAGAAGGCATCGCAGTGCTGAACATTCCCTCCATGTATGGCGGCTCAAACCTTTGGGGAGAAAATCCCAGCCAAAAGAAACGCAAAAAAGCCGCCAAGGCAGCTAAGAAGGACAAGGACAGGGAGTTCTCTTCAAGTAGTATGTCCTCTATGGACCTGTCTTTTGCTATTCAAGGTAAACCTATGTATATTTTTATTCAGCAAATCATGATTGTGATTTTTATGTGATTTCAAGAACTTTTCTCAACATAGCTATGGGAAGGAATTTATCTCAATATGGAATTTTTTTCGATCCGTGTACTTCTGAATTTTCGGTTCATTTGTTTCTTAAATAGCCATTATGTTTGTTTTGTCATCAGACGTAGGAGATCGTTTAATAGAAGTTGTTGGGTTGGAGAGTGCGATCCATGCGGGTCAGATCAAGGCTGGCATCCGGTCCTCTGGGCGACGGCTGGCGCAGTGCTCGCAGGTTGTTATACGCACACGCACTCTGGTGCCCATGCAAATAGACGGAGAACCCTGGATGCAACCCGCATGCACAGTAAGCAATCATCAATTAAATATCATTCCAAGTGAAAATTGTATTCATTTATTTTTTTTCAATTAATAATATTGAGATAAGGCGAAATGTGTATTGAAATCAAAGAGTTAAATTAAGAAAAGAGAGTTTATAGTCCCGAAACAGAGTCTCAATAATCAATATATAATAGAAATATCATAAAATAGGATTCTTATATTAAAATCTATTCCTTTTTGCCAGATAATGTTAGCCACTAAATGTACTTAGATATTGACAATCTGTTTGTTTTTGTGATTTGCAACCTCTTTCCATTCATTCTTTCATTTCAGATATCTATAACTCATAAAAACCAGGTGGCAATGATGATGGGACCACCTTCTTCAAAGAAAAATGGCCTCTTCAATTTGTTTAAAAGGTGATGACATCAAAGTAAGTCTGCCCTATATCATACATACATTCTGTATTTTAAATCACACACTAGATTTTAAAAAAAAATTCTCTCATTCATTATTTTTTCATGTCAAATCTTATTTTATTACAGGTAATATCTGATACAAATGTGTGGATTGTGAAGATTTCTCAACCTGCAGTATCGTCATGACAACACTGCCATGTTGCTATGACAACATCCATTTTTCTTCATACAAGTTTCACGCATAGTAACAGAATCAAGACTATTCCCCTCGCAACCTCACAACACGATAATGGCCAAAATGTGTCTCGCCCTTGATTTATTGTGATAAGGCCAGGAAAAAAAACTTGTTTCATATTTCAAATAATCAAATTTAAAGCTAAATTATAGACCTTATTTATATAAGTAAAATGGTCGTGTAGTATGGTCCTACTTTCAACAGCATTCAATGATTTGAAATTAAAGTTTGTGAACTTACCCATAGAATTAGATATTTATTATAATTGTCAGTTAAATAAGATATATCAAAATATTTGTCATGAGAAACAAGTTGTTCTGTCCTGGCCTAAAGTGGACTTGGTAGGTGGTCAGTGTGGTAGATGTAGATTTGATGTAAGAAACTAGCATGGCAACTTGAATATGAATATTTAGTTATGATAATTGTAATTTATGAGTACAAATCCAATCATTTGTTGAGCAAATTGGGGAAATTTCTAAATGTGAACATGCTCTGGTTTTAGCATGTGTTTTTTTTGTTTGTTTTTTGTTTGTTTTTTTTTTAATATAGAAGAAAATATTGAAATATATCACAATAAGTTGTACTTTATATTAAAGGTCATGACCCTATGATAAGCTGCATTCTACATCGAATCAAACGCCTCTCTGCTTACGTATTCCACTGGATCTTTTCATTCAAATCAATGAACAGTATTTTTAATCATTGATTGAGCAATTGGTAGGAAGAACTTTTTTTGTCATTTTAACCATAACTTTAAAAACATAGTTTTCTGTCATGGAATCTCAATACTTTATAATTGTGTTCTTTTGGTACTTGCTTTTGTTGGTGATCATACCAGTGATATGTTCAAATATACTAACACAGGCAAAATATTAAAGTTGATCTGATATAGCCAGAACTTGATTGGTAATCATATGTCTGTATTCTAAATCAGCTACAAAGTTATCTATGACAGAAATGGACACTATATGTCATGTGATTCATACTTATCTATGAAATTCTGTTTTGTACATCCTGGTGCCCTTTATTAAGCATAGAAATATTGAGAGATTTATTGAGCAAAACTGCTCTGATGTTGCCTGTTTCCAAGTATACGGAGAAAGATATTTTCACCCAAACTCTGTAAGTTATTGGCCATTGTCACCACATAAAGAGTTGTGACACTCCAATTTGTCAAGACGCTTGTCACATGCGACTTGGTGAAATATGCAAAATTGTTCCATTGAGTTATTGTAGTTTATTTCGTTGAAGTAATGTGAGATATATCCGAATAACATTTTTAAAGTTCGAGCCTTTCTCAAGTGGTACATCTTGGTAAATTGAGAAAGTCGGTGATGAGAAAGCATGTTAATATCTTATGAATCATATTTTTAGTGTGACAGGGTCATTTTGGTTCTCAGTTAACATGATTTACTGTTTGTGGTGCCTTATGTAAGGTTGATTACAGGACGTGACATGATGTTTTAGATATATTAAGAAACACAGGAACCTTGATTAGTCGGTACCTATATGCTCAATTCTGTAAGCTGTGGGTGACATTAAGGTTAAATGCCCGGTGCAAATGGTTAATATTGTAGTGTTGTGCTTTACACTCATTTTAAAAGAAAAAAAGGCCTTTGATGAAAAACTAAAAAAAGACAAATGACATGGTCCAATGTGATTTTTTTCAAGCCAGGTAGACAAATTAAATTGTCAAATGTTATATATACTTGAAATTTTCATCATTGTAGTAATCTCATTGAAAACAAATGTCTGGCACAAACATATATCAGTGTAAAGGACTAATTGAGTTGTGTGTTCCGATTATAAATATTTAATTTCTTTGCTTATTGTCAATTTTTTTTATTACGCAATTGTCACAAATTGAATATGCTATGATGTAGAACATAAGGAAGGGTGGCCCGTGTATGTACAGTGTATTTTGTACATTGCCTCCTGGTAATTGGTTAATGTGACTCATTTCTTTTACACTTCCATATATCCACATGCAAAAAAAACACAAACTTCACCGATTTCTCTGCAACTGGTTTGCAGAGCATCCACACACACACACATGACATTGTACAGGGTGCAACAGAAAAAATGAGCTTTATGTCCACAAGAAAGGTAGCTATGTGCATTGGCTCTGTCACACTCTGTACTGTGCTGAACCCGCTGCAGTTTTGAAGATATAGGATGATATTCTTACAGTTTTAAGATGGATTTCCTACTAAATCTATGATGTCCATTTTGTACAAAATGCCTGGATCTGATATAGGATAGACATTTTAGTAGATTTAGAATATGTAGTTATTTTCAAAAAAATATAGAAACAGTAAAGCCTACATATTTTCCACTTGTGTACATGTCAAGTATTAAAAATCTTGCTATAAATATATATATATATATATATATATATACTTATTCATATATGTATATATATACATATGTATGTATATATATATATATATATATATATATATATATATATATATATATATATATATATATATATATATATATATATATATATATATATATATATATATATATATATATCATAATATAATATCAAGCCATATAATAGTGTCATCATTACATTTGCCATCATGTAATATATACTATTTGTCTAGAAGCTTGAGTAGAAGTTCTTATTGTATGTCTTGGACCAACCTGCATTTATCTGACTCTGGTCTGCAGTATATAACAGCACCTGCCATTGTTCTACCTTTTAACTGCTTAACATCTGACTGATTTCTGTCAGCCTGTTATCTGTCATACGTGCATAGTATAAACAAAGCATCTGCCCACATTCCTGTAGCTTCTGCTTCTTATTCTCAAAGCATCTGGGCCTTATTTCCAAAGCATCTGGCCATTTTTCTAAAGCATCTGGCACTAATTTCCAAAGCATCTGGCCTTTTTTCTAAAGCATCTGGCACTAATTTCCAAAGCATCTGGCCCTTATTTCCAAAACAGTTGCTCCTTATTCTCAAAGTATCTGAAACTTATTTCAAAAGCATCTGGCACTTATTTCAAAAGCATCTGATGATTAATCTTATAGCATCTAACCCTTATTCCTACAAATTGATGTTTATATCTTGTTGCTTTGCATTAAATATTGTGTCCTCGCATTCATAGCACAGTCTCTCACATTCTTGATCTCAGCAAACTTGGCTTCATTTTTCATGCTTGATTTTTACCAATACTTTCAATGTGGAACTTGGCCTTGATAAACTCCCAATTATTCTTATTATCTGATTAGCATTTCTTCAGGATCAATTCCAAGTGGCATGTCATTTTTTTAACATCAACAATCAACTTTACTTGAGAAATATTTTATGACTGGCCCTTTTAATCTAAATAGTAATATAAGTAACAAACTTGACATTTCCAACATGACTGTTCACTACGGCACATAGTTGCTTACACTTTCAGTTTCTGAGGTGGCTTTTGATATGATAAGTAAAACCTCAATTTATATGAACAAGACTTGTATTTTTAATCCATGCCTGTCTGATGTAAAGTGGGGGAAGATTTTATCTATGTGATTTGAGGGTAATTTTGCAAAGAATTGAGCTGTTGTAACAGTCCTTATATTTGTATAAACTATAAACCAATACCCAGTAGTGTTGCATAGGAGGAAAAACACATAGTACGTCCTTGACAGCTGCGTCATTTTGTATTCATATTTATCTTGATGATATTTCTGTGAAAATGGCTACTGATGTTAGTCGTGGTTGCCTGTTACCATTTTAAATTCATTCATTGTGGTTGAAGTACAAGGCTTAAAAGGCTGGCCTTCTTGATAGGAGCAACATTCTGGTTTTAAATTTATCACTGTACATAGCACCCAGTCTGACCAAAGACATATTTACATTAAAAGCATATTACCACTCCATCCCGATCTAATTACAGTATTATACCTAAATAGAGCACCAGTGTTTTTATTTCATGGTACTTTTGGGGAGGTTGGGGTTGTATTCTTTTAAGCTAACTCTTGCAAAAGTGTATTGATATCAGGGTACTGTGTAATTTATTGAATATTTTATTAATGATGAAAACTGTGTTAATTTAAGGTGCCAAGAAATCAGCATGTTGGGCTCTATGGTGGTAAATAGTACTGATGTGTGTGCTGCTAGACTGTAGAGAAGGTTGTGAAACTATCGTGAAGTAACCATTGTCAACTAATACATACACTCATAAATATATTAAACAATGATGTATCAATGCCCCCATAAAGGCATATTATTTATTACATATAAATACAAATTATATCCAGTTTTGGTTTCATAGAATGTAAACTAGACTAATCATAATTTGTACATGATTTTTTTTTTGCTGCATAAGATTTAATCATTTTATATGTAAATTGTTTTATTTTATTTTGATGTGCTAGGACCACAGCTCATATAAGGTAATTATAGATTCATGATAAACAGTGTCTTTAATGACATTTTGGTAGGAGTTGTTACAAGTGTAGCACGTCGGTAACATTGGTTGAGAGGTATAGCCTTGGTGTGCCCTGAAGTTGGGAATATTTTTACTACATTTATAAGTGGTTCTGGTGGAGTATTTTGTATTGTCACATGCTATTGTCATGTTGAACCGTAGTGTATATTCAGCAAAGTGCATTCCAAACCCCTGATGCAAAATGTCCAACAAATGACAATTGGGTCACATTTGAGATAACATTGGTGTACAGGGTGCTTCAAAAAGTGTCCCTGTAATAATATTAAATACTGTTTATGGTAGACCTTTTTTGAGCCACCTTGTATTTTCACCGTCTTGATCGTCTGTGTTATTTATTTTTTAAAAAGAATTGTCACTATTAAATACAATCAAACAGTACAAATGCTTTACTAGTTACACATGTATTTTCACTGGAATAAGTGCTCTATCACCTACATACTCACAGAAAACGTGCTCGACTCACGGCCATGCTCAGTTCCCTTATATAGACTGCCTTGAAAACTCAGTGAAAAATGAGTTCTTTATGTTACAGGTCTCAAAATCCCATAGAGAAAGTGCTCTATTTTCTCTGGGCATTCACATCCTTTGAAACTTTGACCTCTGAAATTTGACAACCTAAAGTGCCTATTCATATATTTCCAGATCCCATGACTCTAAAATATGATCACCATGTGACAAGCACCGTCCCTTAACTCCCCACTGAAGCCAGAGGATGACATAGGGTGATTGAGAACTGTTCCATTAGTTCCAACACTCTCCTGACAAACAAACACTTGCTTTTTAGCTGTGCTGACTTTTGTCACCAGAGCTTAAGTCGTAAAAAGAGGATATTTTCTGTTTTTCTTTCTGTCCTCCATTTTCCTGTTGGAAACTAAAGGGTAGATTTCTTTGCTATTTATAGATATGATGTGGTATTTTCAAGAACAAATCCAATCTATTTTCTGTGATTCTTAGTTATTTATGATTTTTTGTGCTTAAAAAAAATTCAATGGCAAACAGTGTCATTTACATGGTGAGACATGTGGAACATCCAGCGCTTCATTCTGGTAATCTAATTTTACCCTCATATTGAGACTTCTGGAAAAAAGCAATGTGGGGGTGATGGAGTCAGCTGCAATATTGGATACATTATGTTTGCCATTTTGACTGTGATAGACATGTCAAGCTTGGTAAATACTGACAATTATCATTTGTAGAGCAATTTGCAAGCATTCCCAGGCAATAGTAACAAACATTACCAAAATACAAATGTCAGCAAAGCTCTTCAGCCAATGGCATATGTTTAATCATTTAATGTGTGGAACTGTTTATACCATTCAGTTAACCATACAGTATCAATTATATCAATTCCAGCAATTTTTTTTAAGATTAAAAAAATAAAATAAAACAAATAAATGAGAAATATGTATGGAGATTGGGGAGTTTTAGAATTTACTCATGATCCTGGAATTCATTATGAACAGCTAAAAAAAAAAGTGTTGATTTTATGCATACATCACACCAGTCTGCCTAATAGCCATGTGTGAATGGTGTGGAGCAACTGTGGCTGCCTTGTACACCTCGAAACCATCTCCAACCTGCAAACCATAGCCGTGACACTCGACAACATCGTCAGTGGTGAAGTCCTGGTTATGGAAGCCACTGTCCACCATATTTAATTTGCTTTCAAATCGTTTATGAAATTTTTACAATATCTGAAGCTTGAAGCTTATTGACAAGAGGATTTGGCAGTTTATACCAGTGTTACCCATGGATATGAGCAGTGAGTTGGTTACAGTGCAAAGGAATTAAGCTTGCAAAGAGCCCCCAGTGCCCTTAATCCACATGCTGATATCTCATGCATATTCATGTACTGTAGTATCAACATGCAATTACCAACATATTGAATATTCATGAAGATCATTTACGCAAGATGAACTAAATTTTTTTACAGGGATTTTTTTTCCTTCATATTGGTGAAGGAGACAAAGCTTCATTTGATGGCTAGTCAGAACATGACAGTCGTAAACACCAGTGTGATGATAATTAAGTTCACACATTATAGGTGTCTCATATTATGATACAGTAAAATATTTCATGTACAAAAATAATGGTGCAGATCATGTTCACACTAGACTTGCTTGCAGAACCTGTTTATAACAATATCTAAATGCTTTACTTTTTAATTGATAATATGGTATTCCATGTGTATATAAAGATCCTGCATTTTGGCCAATGTATTGTAGATAAGATGATAAATCATGAACAAGAATTTGCAAAAAAAGAATTTTTCAAAAATTAGGTTAGGTATATGTTGTTATTTTTTTTCCATTTAATAGAAAAAGGCATTTATAAAAAGGTAGAATATCACTAGTATTTACAAACATAATCGTACATTAATTTGTAGGTTTATAAACTTTTTAATCTTTACCCATATCTGGATCTCATTTGTAAATAAAACTATCTGAAATACTAGCAAACTAGTCTATGAGAGCCGCCACATTACATCCCAGTATTGTGAAGCCAGATTTAAAGGTACAGAAATGTGAACGGATACCAATTGAATATCATTAAAATTTAAAGAAACAATCAGATAGTAAATAGTCAAAATGTGTAAAACCAGTCTTTTATAAGAGATATAGTTTCTTTAGGGGTTGTATATTTTCTGTCAGGCTTTTTGTTTCATTTAAAGTATAAAGACTACATATAAACAAATACAGTATACAACTATTGCCAAAGTAAATGCTGGTACATATATATATATATATATATATATATATATATATATATATATATATATATATATATATATATATATATATATATATATATATATATATATATATATATATATATACATATATATATACATATAAATATACATATATATATATATATATATATATATATATATATATATATATATATATATATATATATATATATATATATATATATATATATATATATATATATATATATATATATATATATATATATATATATATATATAAATGACAAATGTTGCAAATATAAATTGAACATCGTGAAAGTATATATAATTGTCAATGTAAAAATAATTTTATCTTAATATATCAATTTTACTTTTATTTTAAGCATAATATTTTCTTCGGGAAGTGGTATTATTGTTTGCTTTTTGATAAAATACAGAAGGTTCTATTTCACTTTTTTGACATTCAGATGATGCAGTTTTTTTTTCTTCATTGTTTGATATTATTCAGTGAGATGAAGACATATATTATTGATGTTGATGGTGGTGCAGGATTTGGCAAGCTGAACTCTTAGTACTCATCAACATACACATAGCTTTGTTCTCTCAGTTTCTCCTGTTTCACTTGTGCATGTGTTCCATAAATTCTTGGTCTGATCATCAATGCAGTTTGTATGTATGTAGAACCTTGTTACATATATTATTATATAAATTAATGAATTAATATTATCATTCATGCAGTTATTATCACTGAATATTATTACAATGTGCAATCTAAAATGTTAATAAACTTTTGAAATGTTTACAAAGGTGTTGCAATAGGTTTTTATTAGCTTTGCTGATTAGTCATAGTTGACCACTCTGTCAGTCTGTCCGTTTCTGTCGGTCAACATTTATTTCTCCAAGTTATATCTCAGAAACCATTAAAGAGCTCCCAAATTTAATGAATGGAATGTTTCTGTCCCCTACATTAATCTTCTTGTTGGTTTCACGGACCTTCATGATTTGAATAAAGTACAAGAGGTTCTATTGAACCTGATCTTGTCCATACAATATCTCAGCAACCATTCAACATGTAAATCTTCGATATATCTACTTTCTGTTGATTTACAGAATAGAATTTCTATGATTCACACATATTGTTTTGTGGGCAAAATCATTTGTGATAGCTGTAGCCCAGCTGTAAAAGCACTAAAAATTGGCAGCAGTAAGATGGTTAACAAATGTCTCGAACTCTTAAGGGCCATGATGATCACTATTTTATCTTATTTATCTAGATATGAATGGCATTGTAATATGGGACTAGATGCTTCAATCTTGGCACATTTGATGAAATATATTTCATCAGTTACCAAATTTTAATTTTCTTTTTCTTTTCAAATTTTAATTTTCCTGCATTTTAAATTTGAATTTTCCTGCATTTTAATTTATTCAACCATCATACCGGTATGTATATTTCAAAGCAAAAAATATAAGAATATACTTTTCATTAAAATTTTGCTGTGTGAGTGTGTTAACATGTTTTTAACAGCTTAGTATAATATATTTTGTAAGAAATCTTTCTTGTTGAACTAAGTTCACTGACCCTTTCCTTTAAAATTCTGTTCTATTAAATTTATCAGCAACCATGACATTTTTTTTTTCAATTTGTTATGATTAAAAAAGAATATGATGGCTAGGAGTATATATTGTTAAATGATCTATGCTGTTTATTGTAGTCTCAACTCGATTTTCCATAAATGCATGTCAAATAAAGTTTGTATATGTCATCACACTGGCAAGGTGTTTTAAATGTATACAGGACAAAGCATTCTTTGACACTAATCAGTGAAGCTATCCGGACTCAGACTGATAATATTGCTGGTTATCACAGGCCGTGCATATCCATCATGGAGTCGGTGGGTGAATGAGTTGGTCCACTTTTGCTGAAATGTTATTAAATTGCTGAATGTGACATCAAAGGTTATTCATTTTGTTCAGAAAAATTGAACCACTAGATGTCACTGTGATAATCCAGAGCCCCCTGGTATTTATATTGACTGGGCTTTCGAAGGTTTTAAAAATATAACTGATTTTTACATTTAAATTCCTTTAACTGGGCAAACACTTCAATAATATTTGGAATTTTAGGAAAGGTAATTTTTAGCAGTGTTGACTTTATGTCAATTTATGTCAATTCTATCTGTTTTCCATGATGTTTAGATTTCTTGGCTTCTGCATTTAGGAAATATTTTCTGTTATTCAGTCTGTTCAATATAATATAGCAGTCTGTTCAATATGATACAGATGTGTAATTCCTGGGAATCATTATTGGCACAAAAGAGAGTCCATGTTATTTTGCAAATCTAGATTTCAGCATTAAAATGTCAGACAACTTTTTTTAAACTTTTTTATATCTAGTGAAAAAGCAACCACAATTTTCAAGGCCTTATATCTGTGCTGATCATTCCATTTTTGTAATGTTTGTGAACACCTACAAATTGCTTCAAAGATAATAATTTTAAGTTAAGTATTTACCCAGCTTTACCCAGGTTCAGAACAGTCAATGTGGTAAAAATAATGTTCCCAATGTTGGGCTGACTCCATCATCCGAACATTGTTTTATTTCAGAATTTTTTTTCAAATTATATAAAAAAAATGGAAAAAATTCTGAACCTTATATAAATAATATTAACCCACTAATGGCTAAGAAATCCGACCAGTAGTTTTAAAGATGGACAGACTGAATGACATTTCCTAAATGCAGAAGCTAAAAAATCTAAACCTCATGGAAATAGATAGAATTGGTTCCAAGAAGATAAACATGTTACCTACCGGTATGAACAGCTGAGAACTCCACCGAATAGTTTCAGAGAAGATTGACATAGTAGCATGGGTAGAAATTTACGGTAAATACATTAATTCATGAGAACAAGCTGGTATTTTCAATTTTTTCAAAGATTATTCTTTTAAAAATGCAGTTTCATTGTTTAGGCTATATAAATATTACAAGTGCCACATAAATAATTAAAAACTTGCAGGAGTGGCCCTCCTTAAGATATATGAATAAAGGTTCAAGTTAAATTCTGTAAAGTTTCTCACTTATTGAGATCTATAAATAGCAGTATTGGATAATCTACATAAAAGATGGACTGAATATCATGATGGTGTCAGCAGGTTCAACTCAGATGACATAAACTGCAAGTCCAAGTTAGGAAATTACAGTCAATCATGAAAACAGAAGCAGAAATTAATTTCTATAATGACTTTTTATTCATAGCAGAATTCTTACAATTTTTGTGATATGCACATTATTTATACACTGTACAAACAGTACTACTCGGTGACAATTACCTTGCAGACAAATGGCAAAACATTGTCATTATCCTTTTGTCTTGAACCATAACAGTCGGAGATATAAATATTTCATTTTAATGTACTTTCATATTGGCTATTTAAACAGATAATGCAGAAAGAAAATTTTAATGTCACGAAGAAGATAATATTTGAAGAGAGAAAAAATGACATGATAATGTGGCAGACAGGTTGAATATACAACTGATAAAAAGCATGAATTTTATTGGGAAGATATAGAAAATGTAGAGGAATTTATGTTCTGAATGAAACCAAATGATTCTGTTGTAAATTAATTTATCAATAGACTGGGTTTGAGTTTGGTAATTTCATTAATACTTTTTATAAGTATTTAGTATGGCAGGATTGATTTCAAGTCTTTTTTTGCATGAAAAACTGATCTCTTCAACAAGATCATATTCAGTACCTTCACTGAAACAATACTTAAGATTTTATTGTTATTTTTTTAAATCAAAGCTAATTTAGTCAGGACAGATTTGCATTCCATATTATGTTAACGAGAGCAGCAATCATCCGTCAGATCTTTTCACAGTGTTTCAGACATCATTTTTCAAGTCTTGGCAGTGATTTGTTTGATTGAACTTTTGGTGTTTCTTTACACTCCGATTATATTTCCTTTTTTTTTTACACAATATGTATATTTGTAATATACAAAAATTTAAATCTAAAATATTGAACACATACATGTAGCAAGCACCTTTTGGCAAGACAGTTTTAATATTTTAACATTTTATATCTAATCTCACTTTGTCAGACCTAGATTTTGCATATATTGTACCTTCATCACCATGGCAACTAAAAGGAATACAATAATGCTGATCATTAAAAATGAACAAAACGCATGAACAGTCATTAACAAACAGTTTTCAAAAAGTAAGATACTCAATATATGTAATTTTACCCGAATAAAAATGTATTTAAAACTCACTTTATGTCAAAATTTGGACAAAATGATCTTTTCAACTTAATATTTTAAAATCCTGCTTGAAACCATTTCTTCTGACTGTAAGGTTGTCGTTTTCTTTAAAACTACACAAACAGTAAATAATTATACATGTATATAACTGTACACAAAACAGCACAGAAACTTATGAGTATTACCGGTACTGAGTATTAACTGAAAATACAGTGGCAACAAAAAACCACTAAAATGTAATAATGCAAACACATTTTGAACTATTATAAACAGTCCTTTTCCGGGAAAAAATATTATTATTATAGGTTATACAAAATAAGCATTGATCTTTTATTTCTTTTCTTCTGAGAAATGTTTTCACTAAAAAGAGATTGTTTAAATATATTTCAAAAAGTGTCTGCATTGTGTTTATGGCATCTGGGATCAAACCAAAAATATGATACACCTACTTACACTAGCGTTTCTTACAAAATGTACACCTTTCCTATCTACAACGGCCCTGGGCCAATACAGGAATATCTCATTTACAATGCTTTGGTAAAATACTGAGTAATAGTCATGATCAATAATCAACTGACATTAATTACTGTTTTATGACATGATTTTTAAGTTTGAGTCATTGAATTGCATATGTTTTAAGTAGGTTTTTGTGTACTTGGTACACTGGGTCAGAGAATAACATAAAAATGAGCAAAATTGTGGATAGAATCTCCTTTCATCTCAACTTTTCAGCAGCATGCATTTTAATACCATTTATGCAGGATACTCAAAAAATATATATATTCCTAGCACTGAACAAATCACTCTTAATCAAAATGCAATTTCCCTTATATGACTAAAAGAGATCTAAAACATGGAAGTTGCCAAGCAAACTTTATGATCTTTTTTTAAAAAAATTACAAAAACCCTATAAAATATCTTTGAAAAATTGAACTTGAACAAAAGAAAAACGAAGCTTTAAAATGTTTGGAAATCACTGTAACATGATTACAAATCTGGACTATAAAAGGTTTTGCATGTAACAAATTAGAGCATGCATTTAAAATATTGGAAACATATCTCATGGATGGAATCCCACTGGAAGACACCGTTATAGAAAAATAAATAAAATCTGTGTGTTTCCACTGTGAAGCTTGTAAGTTGTCTGTGATGAGAAGGTCTTATCGTAGCATGGCTGTATATATGCGTAGTCTATATTATGTCTTCATTCAGGAGATCATCTTCTGCTGCCAATACGCATGCTTCATTCATACACTGTTTTGAGACATTTTGCATAATAATCCACACTTTGCATATTCTGAATGTATATATTTACATATGTTCTCTCACACTCATCTCCTCAATTTACATATTGCTAATTTCCCACTGGGATTAACTCAAACTTTGTCACCAAACTGAAATTTCAATCATTTTTATTTGATCATTAATTGCGTCATGCTTTATGAAACCATATGGCAAACATTGTCCGTTATGATCGACAGTTCTGGTTGACATTACTGATCTTATTGCAGGTTAAGGTAACGATTTTCCTCCGCTAATTGTGTCAGGACAGAGCTCATATCATTCACTACCATATTGGAGGTAGTGTCTAAGACAGATCCAGCCGCGCTGGTTTTGCCTTCCATATATGGTGTGGTAAGTCTTGATGAGGTCTGGGACGCTGAGCGGTTCATAAGGGCCGTGGGACTCAGCACCACATTCGAACTCAAGTTCTCCATGGATATTGAACTCAGATTGTCTATGAGATTATCTGTCGATATAGAGTTAAAGTTTGAGGCTATGGATTCATCTAACCCTGCTTCTAAGTCAGTTTGAACCTCTTTGGCATCTGTGGTGCTAGTTACCTGATTACAGCTCGGAGACATTTGCATATTTGATATTGCTTGTGATTGTTGCTGATTAGGAGGAGGAGGAGGCATCGCCTGGCTGTCATGCTGGCAGCTTGGTCGCATCTGTTGGTTCATGTGAGTGTTACCAGGTGGCGCCGGTTGTTGGACGGGAGGCATGACTTGTTGCTGCACGTAGCCAGGATGTTGCATGTTGTATCCCATCTGGTAAGCAGTCTGTGGTGGCATGGGCTGCGGGGGTGGCATGGGTGCCATACCTCCGCCCTGCTGTGGTGCATGCTGCGGTGCATACTGTGCCTGGCGGTAGTGGTTTTTTCGGTTGGGGACCTGAGACTGGCTTACGTGGGGCACCTGGATCATGGGGCTCTGCCTCTCGTCCTTGTGTCTCCCAGGGCTCATCAAGCCATGTCCCTGGGCTGTGTTTGGTGGTGGAGGTGGCGGCATCTGCTGGCTGGGCTGGCCGTAGTAACCCTGATGGCCATACATCTGCTGGCCCATGGGCTGCTGCTGGGGCCCCATACCCTGCCACTGCCCTGCATACTGCTGCTGCTGCTGCTGCTGCTGAGGCATCATACCCCCATAACCCTGCATCATGTTCATCCCAGGCATCATCATGGGCTGCTGGGGTGGGGGAGGTGGCGGCATCATCCCTCCCTGCTGCTGCTGCTGCTGCTGAGGCGGCACCATCTGCTGCGGCATCATCCCCATCTGACCTCCCATCTGCATCCCACCCATCTGCTGTTGACCTCCCATCATCCCCATCTGCTGTTGATGAGGCTGCATGGGCATGGGCTGCTGCATGGGCATAGGCTGCTGCATGGGCATAGGTTGCTGCATGGGAGGCTGCTGCATGGGAGGCTGCTGTATCTGCGCATGCGTCTGTTGCTGCAGGCCTGGACTAGGATTCATCCCATGCTGAGACATGGCCTGACCTTGGTGCATGCCAGGACTATGTGACATTCCTTGACCTTGGTGCATGCCAGGACTGTGTGGCATGCCCTGACCTTGGTGCATGCCAGGACTATGTGGCATGCCTTGACCTTGATGCATGCCAGGACTATGTGGCATGCCCTGACCTTGGTGCATGCCAGGACTGTTTGCTACACCGGGACTCGGGTGCATTCCCGGACTGTGGGGCATTCCGGGACTTGGATGCATTCCGGGACTATGAGGCACTCCCGGACTGCCAGACACACGGGAGGAGGGTGACTGCTGACTACACTGACTGTCCATTTTACCTTGCCACTGCTGATGATGCTGTTGTTGCTGCATATAGTTAGGATTGGGGGTACCACATGCTGCACTAGGTGGCGCACTAGAGCTCGTTCCACGCAGGCTATACTGGGGAGTGCTGGGTGGATGTGGCGTCGCATTCGCTGAGGCTACTTTGTGTCTATGTCGAGACATCATTTCTCGACTGCGAGTAACAAAATCAATACTATCCCCTTGGTACTGTTGCTGCAGAAATGACCTCATATCATCCGGAATGAGAAGGTCTTCATTATCCTCCATCATCCGGTCTTCCAGAGCCTCCTCATCCACAGAATCCATGACCCGGTTATCATCCAGATATTGGACCTCCTGGTCTCGGTCCTGATCCTCGTAATCCGCCGTGGCTATACTACTACACGACGAACGGAAGTTCTGG
Organism: Amphiduros pacificus; assembly: GCA_949316495.1. Classification (NCBI taxonomy): domain Eukaryota; kingdom Metazoa; phylum Annelida; class Polychaeta; order Phyllodocida; family Hesionidae; genus Amphiduros; species Amphiduros pacificus. Next base: position 49,185,573 of record OX439002.1, on the reverse strand, counting down.
TTACTGTCACTCTTATGTAGAGATTTCATAGAGTCTGGAGTTGGCAATGGCTTTACAGCATTCAAGCTGTTGAACCGTTTTAGACCACTAAAATTGCGATCGCCTGCGCGCACAGGATCGCTTGCTCTGCGTACGTCCCTGTTTGGTATTTCGTGAGGCAGAGGGGTTCTATTGGGCGTACTAGTCCGCCAGCTCTCGTTATCTCTTCGGTGCTGTAAAAATCTCTGCATGCGCTCGCCGCTTATCCTGGCGGCTGAGCCAGAGGCAGTCCGTAGTGGGGGTAACTGAGTCACTGCCAAGTTGGGCTGGCTTCCTAACTTAGCTTTCTCTAACTGTGCCGCGACATGGCTGACATTGCTACTCGATTCGCTGGATCTCCTGGAGCAGCCAGGCAGGTTGCCGCTGATATCATACTCGTAGGGAGAGTTAGCCATGCTCTGTCGACTGGGCACCTCACTCGAGTGCCGGCTGGACATGTTACTGGTGGGGAATGGGTAGGGACTAGCATCAGATCGCAAGCTGCTGAGGTACGAGCTGATAGTACTCGTGTTGCTATCACGCCGGCTGTGGTAACCAAGACTTATATTCTCCTGCGAGTTCTGGCCTGAAACACACGACAAGTTGGACATATCTGTTAGACATTGAGCATAGCATGCATGCCCAACACTTGAGTTGATATGAGAGGAATATCTAGTCTAGATCTCTTTATGTCAAAATATCAGTTATATTCAACTAAATAATGTTCCAGATGCTGTCGCGGAGACAGTTTAGTTTGTGGAGAGACTTGATAAAATCTCAATGGCTAAAAAGATTTATTCACTACTTTCTTTTATTCAAAATTAACTCTAATTTGTCTCTATGATGTGACGTAACCAAACATTAACAGTGCCTTAATTGTATAGGTAAGATTTTTTTTTTTTAATCATTGTAATAACAGAAGCATTATATTCTTTTTGGTCAAAATGTGGTGGAACTCACTCATATAATCACTGATCCTTTTATGACCAGGGCTGGATTCTTTTGTCCGTGATGGCCGAGGTAAGTCTGACTGACCTTGAGCACGACGATTGTTACCTATAAATCAAACATATTTCATACATATCTTAAAATTTCTTTTATTAATAATTTATTCTCAGATAGTTAATATTAGTTTAGTATTTAAAAATCAAAACATCTTAATCGTTGACTATTACCTATGGGAGGTAGGCCTGACAGACCAGCTGGCATAGCACTGTTTTTGGCATTCATTCGACCTTTAAGTCTGGCTGGCGGTAAACTCCGAGCCGCCCGTACAGTTCCAACTGATACAGTCGTTGCTGGTAACTGCAATAAATTATAATGACTACATTTTGATTTCACTAAAAACATTTTATCACATTCTATCTTGGAAAAATTCCACATGTATGCTAAGGAAAATACAATAAAATATTATATGTGAGAGTATCATGGATGTATTATTGACAACTGACCACAATTTCATCCGGGTCATCCTCATCTTCGTCATCGCCGTCCATGTCTATAGCGCCCCCTATAGTCGTGGGCACGCCACCCATGCCCGGTGGGGTGTCCGGGTCGGCAATGTCGGAGTGTGTACTTATTGGACTGTTCTCAGCCTGGCCATTCTCACTGCCGCTAGATGGATTCTGTCTCGGCTGTTCTCCTGGCATTGAACCACCCATCACGTCCTGGAACAAATATATTGAAATGGTATAATAATAATGTTATAATAATAAGTTATAAAATTACAAATCATAGGGTTTAAAGTTTTCTTAAAAATACTTCAAGTTCTTAATAGATGGGCTTGTAAAGTAACTTCGGTCACAAATTATAGTACTTTATTACGCAGGAAGACGAGGTAAGCTATTCTTGAACACAATATTTGAGTTAGTCCTGTTATTGGTAAAGGTACTGGGTTCAGGTACTTACCGGTTGGTCCCTCTTGTCACCAGGTGGCATGGATGAGACATGGGTGACTGTTGCACACTCCCCAGATCTGTGACTTCCCTCACCACCATGCTGATCCTGTTAAATAACACACTCCATTTTATCACAGAGATTTACAAATTAATTTATCATTTCTATACTTTATGTTATCTTATTTAATAGTTCAAGATATGATGCAGTTTATGACGACGATAATGGTTACCTGATCTGGTCTGTCCGAGCCTCCTCCGCCTCCGTTACTGGTTCCCCCTCCGCCCCCTCCAGGGCCGTCCCCCTTGTGTTTCTTATTGGCATAAAAGTCTGGTCCATGAACTGTTTTAACATGTTTTCGTAATGAGCTAGGATCTGTGTATCGTTTTGAACAACCTGGTGCCTTACATACATATGGTTTCTGTAAAATAGAAAATAGAAAAAAAAAATGTATTCAATGTTTGAACCATGTTATTAAACAAATTTAATGCTTCGTGTACAAAGAGACTTTGCAACCCAGTAATAAGACCTTGCACCACAGGTTTTATTTGGCCATTTTATTATCAGAGAAATACAGAGATTGGATATAAAGAACCGGCCTAAATATATCAATGTTTGATTAATTTTGAATGAGAGGTGAGCAAGTAATATACACATCACACACCAGAATAGACGAGGCTGGTCAAACTGCGAGACATCTGGGCACAATGGAAACTATCACAGAATGTTGCAAAGTCGCGACCGACTCTAAAATAACCAAATATAAATCGCGATTTTAGTGAGGAAAAGAACTTTTTGTGATATTTAATCGCGATCATAAAATCAAAAATGAGGGATCGATGGAGTTCTGTCGACAGTTATGAAGAATATTTAACTTTAATAAATAATATGGAATAAAATAAATAGCATCATAAAGTAAGCAAGCATTAATTTGGTTACCTTTGAAATCACAATAAATGTATAATATAAACATGCTAGGGACTTACTGCGTTAGAGTGAGTTCTATTTTGATGTTTGGCGCGATCAGAAGCATTGCTGAAAGCCTTGGTACATCCAGGGAATTCACACATGTATGGCTTCTCTCCCGTGTGCGACCGCAAGTGAGTCTTGAGGTTTTCTAACCGTGAATAAGCCTTCATGCACCCCTCAAACTGAAAGACACACAATATATAAATGCAAACACTCACCAATATTACGTGCTATTGTTCGCTAAGATACATTACCATGTAAACAAAACATCAAAGATAATTAGTCAAATGGTAATGAACTGGCCTCCATTCTTCACTTAGTTTAATTTATATAAATAACCTACAATTTTGGGTTAGTGTAATGAAGAGTGATAAAAAAATCATATTCCAAAAATTATCAATATATGGCAATCTTATGACACATTTTTAGGTTTTTATTTACACTGGAATCAAATTAATTGGTAATTTCAGTAATTGGTTATTCCAGTTTATAATCCAATGACACATTTTTAGGAATGCATACACTGGAATGAATCTATGTAGATATTTAAATTGTCAGTAATTGTTATTTTGATTCACAGCATCCCGAACTGACCAATCAGAGAAGAAGATAACATTTGGTGAATACTGGATCACAATACAAATATACTGCATTCCACTTGAATGACAGAAATGGCATACATCATGACATGTATCAAACAACACCAAGGAATCAGAGAAACAACACCCATAAAGATTCTCCAACTAGAAATTCTGATTATTCGCATGATCTTTCTGATTTGTAAAAGAATACAACCACAAAGATACAAGGTGTGAAGAAGAAAAGTGAAAGATTGCAATTCACAGACCTGTGCACAAGTTACGCCACCTCTGCTTACCTTACACTACGTCTTCTGCTTGCTTTGTTTTACAACACGCAAGTTATTAGCCAAATACACTGTTTATTCTCCTTTTTTGTATTTTTTTTTTGGGGGGGGGATCTCTTTCAAAAATTCAGAATATATTTTAAAGTAAACTGAACTACCGGTAGTTCATCAATGACACAAAGTATGTTTGACTGATATCAGTAAACCACGATTTTAGGTACTTGAAAGAACAAAAACAAATGGAACTTAAGTAGATTATATGAAGCAGCATGTATTGATGGTATAGTGAAGCTTGGTGAAGGCAAGGAATGATTAGAAGTAAGTAGGGTACTCACTGTACATCTATGAGGCTTCTCTCCTGTGTGGCGACGCATGTGCACCACTAACATATACTGAGCCTTGAATGGCTTCTCCTCCCGACTACACTCATCCCACCGACAAACAAATGACTTCTTGTTGGCCTGGATATGGTCCTGGTTTATGTGCTGGAATTACAGATAATTATATCTTGTCAATATATGTTTTACATTCAGTCAGCAAACATATAATAGCAAAACATTATAGCTCTAATGAGGCTACATTCAGAGGATTGAAGAAATTATCTAAGATTCTACAACTGCCTCTTACATAGAAAAAATACATTCTAATTTTAAAATTAAACTGTATTTGGCAATGACTATATTCTGAAAGTAGTGTATTTAGTTTAAATTAAAAAAAGAAAATGTTCAATAAATGTTATCAAATTATATTTGCAGTGAAGGGCAGCTTACTCTGACGAGTTCGTCCTGGGTTTCGAACTCTTTGTGGCAGTCTTTCCAGTGGCAGTTGGTCTCTATAAAGTCTGGTTCTCCTTCCTGAGGTATATGACTCGGATCTCTACTCCTGGAATCTCCGGACGGAGCTCCATCACTCGACCCTGTAACCGAATACATCATCACAATTCATTCATTATCTATATAACTGTTACAATATAACAAAATGTATGCCTCAAATGTATTGTACCACTTAACGCTTGTGACTGCTATCCTATTTAACACTCTGCTTTCATTGTATGTCGAGTATATTATCACGATACTTAATCTCACTTGTAAATTCTTATTTCCAATCATTTATGTCTTACCTGGAGAATTTGGGTCTTCTCTTTTGATTTTCGTCTTTTTCGCATCACTGTGTTCCACTGTACTAGAGACCACGCTGACCCCCGCCTCCTTGGTCGTCGTGGAAGGTACCTGGAGATACACACCAGCAAATCGTCAAAAATTCATTCTTTATCAATTATACATCCAGAAAACATGATGCCTTATTTTAGAGTGATAAATGGCCACAACTGGTAATTAATTTATTAAATATAGAGATTTAAGTTTAAGTGAAAACAAAATAATTTGTAGGAGAAAAGCTCAAATTACCAAATTCTTTTGTATATATATTAAAAAAAAACACAAAACCAGAACATTTTCGGACCTGAGTTTCCATTTTGGTGGCCCCGAGGGGTTGTACGACGGGTTGGGAGTGTGGAAGGAGTGTGCTGCCGGCATGCTGTCTGGAGAACATCGGGTGCATCATAGGCGGCAGGAACGGTGACCCTGGCAGGCTCGGATGACGAAAAAATGGATGCGACGGCGTTCCATGGGCAGGACTGGCGGCTCCTAATGAGGCTACAAGCAGAAGATTATTATATATTACTTCATTCTATCCTCTTTTTTTATCAATTACACCAATTTTTTGTGTGTTTTGCTATAAATAACCTAATATTGATTAACAAAATTTATCATTATGTATTTTATGTTTAAATAAAATGTCATTCAGTTTTGCTATAAATAGCTTAATATTGACTTTCAAAATTCTTTATTATGTATTTTATGTTTAAATTTAATTTGTTATGTTTAAATTTATTTTTGCTGATTACAGATAATTATTGTATCATTTCATGATAGAGTATTTTACCTGCTGAGAGATGCCCATATGAGCCTGATGCTGCCGACGAGCTTCGTGAGTTCTGGGCGAAGGGCGTCAACTGTAGTGACCCCTCCGAACTACGAGTCAGACCCTCAATGTCGAGAAATCCACACTCAGAAAATGGAGAATGTGACAACGCTCTCTTGCGACCGCCTGCAAAAATTATATATTCATGACTTGACTGCAAAAGTTATAATTGTTAACATATAATGAATAATGTTAAGAAATATATGGCTACTTCATAACAAGAGTTACAGATTTTAGAAATTTTTTAGAAAATTATTTTCAAAATTTTAGAAACTTTTTTTGAAAATTATTTCCAACCCAAATTTTAAGAATGGTTAAAACTATATAAATATTAACCTTTGCCGACAATAGTTGGACGGGGACTCGTAAGTCTTGAGCTTTCTAGCGAGCCTGGCAGAGTTATACTCCCACTACCAGGTGTCGCCGGTGTATCACCAAATAAACTTCGCTGGCTAAGTGAGGACGGAAAAGAAGGTGGGTGCGGCAAAAAACTTGATGGATAACCTGAAATATGTAAAGTTGAGTCTTCTAAATGCTATGTAAATGTATTTATATAAATTAAAAAATGATAATTAGAGAATCAGTATATCATTTATTTGCAATCAATTATAACCATGAGAGCTTATTTTATATGTATATAATGACCTGTTAAACTAGCTGGACTAAAACCTCTGTGTCCGAGTGGACTGGTTGGAAACATGCGACGGTATTGCTCCCATTGGATGCGACTTGCAAAGTTGGTCACAGGTTCGCTTCCGGCACGGCTCGCCATACCAAACATGGACAAATCAGAATACGTCGGACTAGCAGTAAGGCTGCAAAACAAAAAAAATTATATTCAGTTATAAGTTGGTGTCCATGAGACTTATAATCAATATTCCACCCTGGATTTGCCACTTCCTCACAAAATGTAGTTCCTGTATTAATCACCAGAGGACACCACCAGAAATATAGTTACTATGCACCATTCACTTTCGGCATTTTATCACATGTAATTTACAACCATAAGGTTTATGGCACAAGAAGAATTTTCACTTATTTTCTGTTCGTGGTTAAATATGGTGAATTAGTCGATAAAAAAACCACTTCATTTAAACAGCAAAAAATCTGATTGTAGTTCTTATTTTTCCAGAAACTCTTAAATAGGTGACCCATTTCGAACCACTTGAAAAAAAACCAGCAAAATGGACTTTTTCAAGGAACAAGGTGCCTATGTATCTTATTAACAAGAGGCGTAACGCTGAAACATGATCCAGAATCAAGTGGGAATGCCCGCTCAATTTACACACCTTTCTCTACAGCGATTCTGATGTCAAGCTGCGATAGGGCAAGTGTAACAAAGGGGCGTCAGTTCAATGAAACACCACCTCGCTAACACCACGCCATACTTGTCCTCCAACCAAGCAGAAGGAGAAAAAATGTCAGCTCTGGATAAGGTCTTTCACCAATATGTCTAAATGATTGCATGAGCCTGTCCTTTGGTTGGGATCAGGTTTTTATTTGTTAGACAGTGATCATTAGTTTTGGTGAAGAAATACTACCCCCAGGCAGGGCGATGGGTATATGTAGGAGGGCAAGGGGGTATAAATCAGGAGTAATACCCCAGTAGGGGTGACAAGCCCTGGATCATTTATATACCATTCAAATCAAACCCCTGCCTTCATGTGTCTATGTTTGTAAAGATCCCAAATGGGATGTCTCGTGTCTATTAAATCCTGTTTCCAAGCCTTAAATGGAAACTTTCTAATGAAGCAACATCAAAGCTTTAAGATTTTTGCATGTCAAGTAAAAGACCTTTTCTTCTTTACACAATCATGGACATTTTTTTTTTTAAACATGATCCATGAGTGTTTTAATTTAAATCAAATGGCAAGTGTAAGGAGAAGCCTTGCAGCCATATTGACCTCCACACAGACTCCCCATGTGACCTCCATGGCAGTGACCCATGTGCCCTTGCCCCAGTCTTCTGGCACCCTACCACCCTGCAACACCCCTGCTTAGTGAAATCACAGCATGTAACCAGACCAAACCTTATCACACGAAACTCAATAAACACATTAAATCTTTCCTTTAAAACTTGAAAACTACCACAGACACAAAAGTAGAATTCCAAGATACTCAGAACAAAAAAGTGATTAATTTACATGGATAAACACTAAGATTATGAAGTTTTTTTTGTGGCTGACCCCTGGTGTGGATCCTGTTAATGTTATCATGAGAATTGATGTGCCCCATGTATTAGAGTAGTCATGTTTGGCAGTGTAGCTTGCAGTATGACATGTACCCCTACTGTTACAACATCTGTAGTCAATGACCCATATATCCCACACACAAACTGTTGCCATGGAGACCAAGAAAATTCATCCAGGTACTTGTTAGTAGTTTACCCCAAGATGTGATGCTAATAAGTTGGTTTATCAAAAAAAAAAATCGCACATGTATTTATAAATATAACAAGCTAACTTCTGTAATATTGTCCCACTCTATGTTATCATGTCTAGTTTAACTGATGTTAAATATAGTTCACAGACATGGGTGGCCTCAATGACCTTGTATTTATGGTGTTTTGGCAGTATTATATCTATGACTTCCCTACCCCAACATGAAATCACACACCTGGTCTTGTTACCATGGTTACCTGCTAACTTATCACCAATAGTTCCACTGTTCACCTTGGTTTTTAGCATACGAGTACTATTTTGTTTCGTTTTCGAAAAATATTCACAACTACAAAAATATCAAAATAGTGTCTCAGTTTTTCATTAAGAAAATCTGCAAAACATTTAGTGTCAGTTCCCATTTTATTGATATGAACAGTATGGGGGACATTTACTCCCGGTGAAAAATTACACATGAATGTGTGAGTGGTCACTCCTCCTGCCCCTCCCTGCTATAAAGGTGCCCCTTCCTGGGGGCTGGGTTCACACCCTGTCTGCCCTTCCTACTGATCCATGACACCACCCCCTGGACAAAATGACCTCCATCATACACATAATGCTTAGGGCAGTTTAAGAATAACTCTTCCCCATAATTTCGTAAAAAGCGATGTTGTCTACTCATTTTCCAAATGACATGTTCAAATGACAATGTTCACAATTTACATGTAACATGTCCCCTCTGTGTTTTGTGTTGTACTGGCCCCCCTGAGTTCTGCCCCCCCTGGGTTCTGGTCCCCCTGGTTTCTGGTCCCCCTGGGTTCTGGTCCCTCTGGGTTCTGGGTGTTACATGTCCCCCCTCAGTTCATGTTGTTGTATTTTAAATTGTATATAAATCTGAGCCCATTTAGCACCACAAGCTGCATGGGTGCCCAACTCAAGGGCATTTCATTATGAACCAATTAATATATCTAATAGAGAAGTTAATAAATCCTGCATTTCACACTTTGAGAAATGTGTTGTGGCATGCCTATTCACATATCAATATATATTATCATTATTCTCTGTATATATTTACAATGCAGAATTACCCTATGTTCCATGCATATCACTATAAACCATGGCTGGGTGTAATATAAGTCAGTCTGCATTACCCAAATGTAGGATTCTTGGCAAAAAATAACTTTGCAAGAGATGGATGCGAACCTGCCGTCAGACCCATGACCTACAGCAATTCATAGAAGTGGCAGGAAAGGTGGAGAAATGCTGAGAAGACAGGCCAGTGATTTCCATGTGAATATTTTGGCTGTGTCCTGGGATGTAACTCAGACACGCCCCCTTGAATTTATGACACTGCCCACTGGGAGTCGGGAGGTTAAAGATGGAAAGAAGAAAGTGCACCCAGGGGGGTCACTTCTATAAGTCACAAATCTCCCCTGCATGCATACCTATCCACTGCCAACTATACCTCAGCTTATGCAACCCAAATTCTTTCCAGCGATGAGGATCTTTTTGCTGAAATTTGAGACAACCACAACCTCTCAAAATTCAAAACATCGCATAAAATTTACAACAATAGGACACTTCACAATTTCTCTGTAAACTGAAGGGCCGATGATAAAATGAAGTTTGTTTGCTTGTTGTTGCTCAGCTTTGATTATGTTCTTTTGTAAATTATGCATACATGAGACTACAGCTGGTGGGTTACTGAATGCTGCTGCTTGGAGGGTGAATTGAGATTCTCATTTGGATTCATCCTAAGATTCTATATTACTCTAATTCCTAACCATCATTATAAAGTCTAACCACGCACTCACATCAGCCTAGGTACCCTCGTAGACTTTATCAGCCGAAATCATGACTGATTGCACGTCCATGAGACCCAACAAATTTGTCACTAGACGGGGTGAGTGAGGGCATTGTAATGGTGTAGTATGGGATGGTGGTGAGTGAAGGTGGTGTAGTATGGGATGGTGGTAAGTGAAGCTGGTGTAGTATGGGATGGTGGTAAGTGAAGCTGGTGTAGTATGGGATTGTGGTAAGTGAAGGTGGTGTAGTATGGGATGGTGGTAAGTGAAGCTGGTGTAGTATGGGATGGTGGTGAGTGAAGCTGGTGCAGTATGGGATGGTGGTGTGTGAAGCTGGTGCAGTATGGGATGGTGGTGAGTGAAGCTGGTGTAGTATGGGATGGTGGTAAGTGAGGCTGGTGTAGTATGGGATGGTGGTGAGTGAAGCTGGTGTAGTATAGGATGGTGGTAAGTGAGGCTGGTGTAGTATGGGATGGTGGTAAGTGAAGCTGGTGTAGTATGGGATGGTGGTGAGTGAAGCTGGTGTAGTATGGGATGGTGGTAAGTGAAGCTGGTGTAGTATAGGATGGTGGTAAGTGAGGCTGGTGTAGTATGGGATGGTGGTAAGTGAAGCTGGTGTAGTATGGGATGGTGGTAAGTGAAGCTGGTGTAGTATGGGATGGTGGTGAGTGAAGCTGGTGTAGTATGGGATGGTGGTAAGTGAAGCTGGTGTAGTATGGGATGGTGGTGAGTGAAGCTGGTGCAGTATGGGATAGTGGTGAGTGAAGCTGGTGCAGTATGGGATGGTGGTAAGTGAAGCTGGTGTAGTATGGGATGGTGGTAAGTGAAGCTGGTGTAGTATGGGATGGTGGTAAGTGAAGCTGGTGTAGTATGAGATGATGGTGAGTGAAGCTGGTGTAGTATGATGGTGAGTGAAGCTGGTGCAGTATGGTGGTGAGTGAAGCTGGTGCAGTATGGTGGTTAGTGAAGCTGGTGCAGTATGGTGGTGAGTGAAGCTGGTGCAGTATGATGGTGAGTGAAGCTGGTGCAGTATGGTGGTGAGTGAAGCTGGTGCAGTATGGTGGTGAGTGAAGCTGGTGCAGTATGATGGTGAGTGAAGCTGGTGCAGTATGATGGTGAGTGAAGCTTTTAACAGTACACTCTGAGTTGAGAAATAATTCCAAATCCAATGATGTCCAGTAGTTAGGCCATGGCTAACCAATCCTTCTTCCGTCAAAATACTTAAAGTAAATTATTAATGTAGTATGACAATTGGGGCAATCATACAACTATGATAGGATTTCTGGTGGGGCAAAAACTACATGATGCTCACATTTTAAAGTCAAATGGAGGCCAGTTTAAATAATGAAGTCTAAATGACCATGACAGTGTCACTCCATTAAGGACCTGACACTTGCTCTCCATCAATCGTCTGATAAACCTGCTAATCAGCTTTGTAAACAAGCCCCAGGGGTGATAAATGACAAATTCTCAGGTGCTATGAGTTTAAGTGGGATGTCCAAACATGCCCAAGTGCGGACACAATTATCTCACTTTATCTTGTTAAAGTGCCAATCATTTTCTAATCAATTCAACTTTTATCCAGATCTTATTTCAGAACATGCTGTTTTTCATCAGCATCTTTTTTTTTATTGGATTAAATGACAGCCAGATCGAGATGCACATTCTATTTCCCACTTTTTTCTCAAGATATTATAAAAATCAGCCTATATTATATTGACAGTATACACACTGTTATCACGAAGGACTTGGTCAAATGGTTTATCTGAAAATTGGGCATGGCTGATTTAGGAGACATTTGGCATGGAATCAAAGCAGTGGGAAGTGTTTATGTAAACTCCAACAGCCTTTGCCATGCAGGTGAGTCAAAGTTCTTTAGCTTCTTTGCAAAATGATGGACTACCAAACTTTGCAGGGACAGTCAAAAGTTATCACACATGGTATTTTTCATTTCACTTCTTTATTGTCCCATGAAGTTTTCCGCCAATGAAATCTTTGCCAATATTCATCTTTTTAGGGCGTGTCAGCAATGAATTTTGTGGTGGGTCACTGTTGCCGTGACAGTTTGTGAATCTGCCATCAAAATTTCTGGGTGGCTGCTTTCTCTGGGACACCGGCCATCTGGGGAGCAGTCATTACAACTCATCACCTTCTAACTGAATGGTCCTGTACAAAAACTGCCTGCTCCCCAACAAAGTGACAACTCTGAATGCCTATGGCCATCACAAAAGTGTGCACAACAACCTGGGCATCCCCCTGTCAAATAGATAACACCCGTGTCACCGCTGGGCGGCCATTTTGGTCTTTGTGAGGGCATGATGGGTACAGGAAGAAGACAACAGTAGCCATGTTTGCAGGGATGTTTCTGGTATCATTAGTAGCAGGGTCACACCTTGGATACATCACAGGGCTCGACAGGGGAGGGAAAACTTCTGTCACGGGGTACTGGGGGGAAGTATGCCAATTCTCCTCTCCACAAGTCATTTTACTCTTTAAAACTAAACATTTTGATCTCTTTTTAACAAATTGATGACATTTTGCAATGAGAATAATATTTAAATCTAAATTTCCCATAAATTTATTTAAAATAGTCTCTTTAGTTGCAATGAAATTTATATTAATACTGATATTGAGAACCCCGTAAGTTACCCCCTATCTCTCTCCACATATCACTTTGTATGAGTCATTAGCTGTGAGGTCACAGGTCAACACAAGGGTGAAAGTAATGAGAAATGGTCCCGCAAGCTGTCCACTTGACAGGCTATATTACTATTTATGGAAGCTGTCTCACCTAAATAATTCCACCAAATATATTCCAAGAAACATATAACCTAATATTAAATCTTTTACTTTTAAAGAATCTGTTACACAGATTTTGTTGAGTAATATATCAATTATACAAGATTCCCTCTGTCGCCTGGAAGCAGTTTTATCCTGCATATGTTTTTTTCTTGGTGAGATGGTATTATTAGCCACCAGGATATTGCACCAATTTGAAGTTCCTTTTTTCCTGTGACCCTATATACTGCGAGTGCCAACAGTAACGAAAACCAACTAGGCAAAATGTGGCAAAAGTTGGTAACATCTGGGCTCCCCACCAGCAGAAAAGTTGTTCTATTTTGTGCCTTTCTAGATGTCATAATTTGAAAGGCAAAAATATAGATTTAAATCTAAAAGACAACAAAATATGAATCATAACTGCACTAATTTGAATTCGGCATATCTGAATAAAAATGAAAGAATATTAAATGCATGTCACACACAGATGAAGAATTGTTCTCTAACTTCACAACATTTTCCTGTAAACAGCATGGATTTTCCCTGCCAAAAAAACCTGGGGTACACCCCAGCACAGAACTATGGCAGTTTATTATTGTGGTGAACATCAATGCAAACACCAGATGTCTGTGAGTGCAGCCTAGACAGCCCACTCTGAGACTGCATTGTGCAATAGGAACAAAGATAATCTCGGAACATTCCCAGCCATTCAGTGCTTTAATCATTTCATAGTAAGCCACATATGATATCTGTTCACAAAGCTCTCATGCTATCATGACATAAAAGCCAAAATATCACGAAACCAAATTGCCATTATATCTTTCTACATACATCAATGTTAAAAAAAAATAAACTACTAATATTTGTCTATTATTTCACAATGAAATTGATAGCAATCTCGAAGCATTTTCAGTTTCAAAGAAAAATCTATAAACGTCTCCACACTCCTTAGTGTTTGTACACAAGCATAATTAATAGGTGTAAACTAGTGTTTTGCATTCTTGACCGGAAAGGAGGATGGGGAAATTTTCTAACTTAAGATTGAAGGTGAGATACAAAGGAAGGTTGTAATTGCGGAGTTTCGGAACAGAAGCTGCGGTACCAGGAACCGGACAGTTTGGTACCGTGGTAATGCGGCCTGGGCCATATGGGAGCTCTCTCTTATCTCGGCTTGTGCTGGTTTCCAGCCTGCCACCCCCTCCTGTGTGAAACTATGCCTTTACTCAGCACCTTGGGCAAAGTGTGTTTTGTGTCTTTGTTCTGTAATGAAGACTTGTGACTGTGCACAGTGGTTTTTTATGTCTCCTCTTTGTCATCTTCGCTCGATGTCTCTGTATGTTGATGTACGCCGAAGGCTTGTTGTGTGGGATGGCGGCGGTCAATCTGAGATAGCCACTCCATCCTATGTACACTTACATTCTGCTCTGCACTTTTATAGCATGCCAAATACCATCATGGGTAACTTTAATCAGCATTATCCAATATAACAGCATGACTTCACATATCACTCTCTTGTGGTGCACTAAAATCTGCAATTTGACATAAAATCCTGGAAGGTGTAATGGAATGGGCCAGATTTTTGTTGGGTTTTTTTTGCATCTGCTGCACTATCCCACCACTAGAGGACACTCCAGGTGTTTTGATGAAGGGACAAATGTCTAGGATGATAAGCCTGATGGCTTCTCCAGCCCCAAGGTCATGCCCTATGGCTCAATGACCACTCTGACTTGTGCTTTTCAAAGAAGTTAGAGGGCACAAATTAAGGAACATTTAGATTGTGTAATTATAATTACAACTCAAATGTGACCAGTATAGTATAGCCTAGTGTGCCAATCTGCCTAAATTTAGAATCGAAAATGCCCATCTGGGAAATAAAGTAATAATTTCCTGATAAGATATTGATCTTCTTCCAAATGTTCATACAACTTGGGCGTCTTGCCCACACGTAACATCACTAAATGCAGTTCTTGTTGGAACATTACGGTTTTACAGTAATAGAATGAATAATCTCTACATATTCATTGGCCAGAACATAATAAATTGTAATATTTGCTCATCTATGAGCTGTATTTATGCAAAGTCCTCCTGAAGCATTGAGTCATGGAGGCATGACTCGAGGCCTGAACCATATTGTTCACTGTGCCCATAAAAGTACATAACAAAGCCCAAATGGCCACTTTAATCGTGAATTCCGGGGAAAATGACACTATTGCCATAAAGAATGAACCAAACGGTCCATCGGAGGTCATGTCTATTCATAATGCCCCGTCCCCATTGCCGAGAGGGAATCTCGAAGTCCTGCTGCTTTAATTAGCACTGTGTGTACAATTAACAAATGACTCCTTCTCTTAAGATAATAGCTATTTTTCCACATACCCAAAGGCCCTTTAGACATTTATGTTACTATATACATGAAACATTATACTGTGTTTTATCCTAATACTGGATACTCCCTATGAAGAGATACGCCTACACTGGCTGATCCCTGCCATTTTCACAGGTTCCTTTATCAGAATAATGTCTATTCCTTACATTCTATCATTGATTACTTACTGTATCCATGACCTGTCTATGATTCACATGTAAAAAATGGATTTCCCAGCTGTGCATGTAGGACCCTAATGTATTTTATATCACTGAATATCATGGAGAGCAATACCAACAAATATCAACAAACCTACTAAAAATTTAAAAAGTATAACTTTTTTATTTCCTTTATATTCGTTTCATTTGATCCTGAAATTAGAGTAGTTTTTTGTATGCACGTTATCCCTATTTTTTAATCTGAATATAAATAATTGTTCAAAACTAACGTCAGCTTAATATCAACTTTCCTTTTTTTTAAATTACAAATTCAGACATCTGTAATGAAGAAAAAAAACAAAAGTAAGGTCAGTTTTCCATCCTGATTTGTGACAAAGCTTCAAAAAAGCCATTTTGACAATGTTGTTTAGTTTGTTTTGCTTGCAGTATGTTTGCTGTTGTGTTGATACAGGGGGTGATGTAGTGAAGTTATCATGTATCTGGGCAGGTACGGACTATCTGGTGGGTGTGATCCTAGCTGACACCTCCCATCCTCACACCCACAACTATCACTGACGGAATTATGACCACTCTCACTTTGAACCTAATATATGCACCTACTTGATGCAATAAGAAATGTGGAAGATATCTGGAAAAGATATTCAGAACTCCACACAAGATATTTCTGGAGCCAAATGATTATGATTCTATATTTCTCCTTTATTTTTTTCCTCTCAAGATCAAGCTCCTAAATATTTTGTACGACTCAATTATTGAATGTTTCAGTATACTCAAGACAATATGTCATATCATGACTTGAATGAATAAGATATTACCGTAAGTCCACGCTATTGCAATTTAACAAAAGCACCAAATGCAAGTGATGAGACAAAATATCCAGCCTTACTTATTAGTCAGAGAAACATTTGTCAAGCGAAGAGGAATGAGTAAGCAGAAAACGGTTTCAGCTGACATTCTATTCTCTCACACTACACTGTGCAAAGTGTCTGCAAAATACTACAGCTTCGAGGCCACAGATAAGAGAAAGTTTTTTATAATGGTAAGACAGATGGAGCAAAGTTCTCAATGTGACTGGCCCGACACCTTGCAGTGACCTTTGACCTCACCTTCTATCTTACATAATGGCAAATGTTGAAGGATGCTCTCCAACGCTGGCCCTTCCTAAGTGAAGACACTACCTGGAATGTTTTGCCGATTTGCAAGAGAACGCTGCAGATTTTCCATATCAAAAGTCAGGAGTCAGAGGTCACTGGTTAAAAGAACACTGCCGCTGTGCGACAATGCGGCTGCTTTTACCACCAGGTGACTCTGCTCATCAATCTTATTCCGACTCTTGTTCATACTACACAAGTCGTAAATTACTAGCGCCCCTTCACCTTGTACCTGTACAACAAAACCTCTTTTATTACCACCTGGAGGGTAAAACCGGAAAGCAAAAATTTCAAGCCACATTTGAAATTCGGAACACTTTGTATGCTCCACTTGAAAACAGCCTGACCCTTTCTGAAGATATCTTCAAGCAATTTGCATTTCAATTTTCAAATTTTACTTTTTCTCAGCAGCAGAGTAATTGGTATTCTCCTGTTCCATATTGCACGATTATCACAACTAATTTAATTGTACTCAATTGCAAAACAGACAACCCTGACAAGGCTTTTTTGGTATCTATTCATTATCATCATTGAAATCACCCAACATGATAATAAGCTCTTAACTTGCTTTCTGACCTGTTATTGTCTCGTTGACAAAAGCTTGTACAGATGTCGCTAAAAGTTCTTAATTGACAGGCAGGACATTGACAAACATGTGTAACTAAGAGGGCTTTTGAGGTCATCAGTGTTCGTAAAACTGGACGTTGTTTTTGTTTCGTTCCAGGGCAGAGGCAGTAGGCTGTTCCTAAAGGCTGGTCTCAGTGAAAAACGCGTCCCACCGACCACTTAGAGCTTCAAGTAGTAATGCTTGTGAAGTCTGAATTCCTCCATCAATGGCGGACAATAACTCAAGAGCAGAGAAAGGGGGCATCTACCGACCCATCAGGAGGTCAAAAGCCAGCGGTCATTCTTTAGTAGGAGCAAGCTCAAAGGTGAGCGATGGCCGGAGTTAGACGTCGCCCTCAGCCACATGCAGACACCTGAAGGGCCGGAGCTTGACACACTTTATACCGCCATGCTCCGACCATTAACTGTGATCTTCTTCTAAAGTAGAGAATATTCATAGTGTCTGACTGCTCTTAATATGGTAATGACGCTCAAATTGGACATCACTGTAAATGTACCATATATCAATGCACAACATATACCAACAAATTCTGACCAAAAACCTTTTGAAAAAAAGACTAAATCGTTTTTTTTATCTCATGATCTAATTAAAAGTTCAAAAGATTATCTGGTTCCCTAAAAGTTTCTTTTTGGAGATATTGAGAAATTTCGACAAATATCCAGTTATCATATTATTAATTTATGAATTATGGTTATTTTATCCTTGGTTGAGCAGAGCAAAATGCTGTAAGTTCTGGCGTGACTTCTCCATGACTTCCACTGGTATGCTCTCATAAATTTGCCAAGAAGATGACCTCTGAGGGAATCTCCCTGGGGACCTTAAACTAACATTGTCCCTCTTGTGTCAAAACTTACACTCTCTGATACCATTTTTGATTTACTTATACAAAATACAGATTTATGTGATGAGAACTTAAAGTCATTCTGCACAATAGCCCCATGCCAAGATTTTGAAGTTCTATAAAGAGGGAAAGTTGGTTCCAGAGACTTGTTTTTTTTTTAAACTACCGAACTACAAATATATCTGTGATTACTGATTTTGGCTCAAGGTCAAGGGGTTAACAAATGGTGTAGAGATGTTGAAATCCAAAATCAAGGCCAGAATCAAACCGCTATTGCCCTGGTATCAAAATAAGACTCCAATGCTTTTTCATGTAAAACATTAATGTAACAATCTGAATTATTTGTGAGCATGGGCAAGGAAATAGCATAAAAGAATGTGTCTTACCCATGGCTTGGTTGGTGGAATGCCATTGGATGGAATGGCCACTGGTAGCGGCCCTCATGGGTCTGCGGGGAGATGGGCAGTGGCTGGTTCACTCCAAAGGCAGGCAACTGCGGATATGTGAACGGATAACCTGCAAACACACAATGTATACACCTGTCATCATATATCTCTGCACATTCGTTGATTCACTTCAAATAATCGCTTCAAATGCCTTCTGCAAGTCTATAGGTTAAATATTTTTTAGCATTTAGCCACATAAAAATAACACTGAATGAAGATGTGATTTACAGCTTGGTGATAAACACTCGTGTAATTTTTTTACTAGATCTATACAAATTAAAAGGCTACAAAATAAAACTGAGGATCCCCGAAGGAGAATACTATTTTTGGGTCAGAATTTCATATAAAAAATGATCTCTTTGCAAAAAATGTTCAAATTCACTTTTCCATCAAAATGGACTGTTCATTTCAAAATACACGTTCACTATGTGCTTAAGGCCTTTAGGTTTCATGATTCACTTATTTGCCACAATAGAGAGGAGAGGTTTGTCATGATAAGTTCAGTATAAAGAGGGACAAGTCCTGTCATGATAACTTTCAACTTTTTTCAAGATGGGCAAGTACAAAGTACCCTTATGTTACATTATGTGGCATAGTGACCCTGAGCAAAAAGTCAGAAAAGGAATTTTGATATGGAATAATAATGTGTTTACCATTAAGTGCACTTTAAATCCATATAAATAATGTGTTTTTTATGTTGGGAGCAATACAAGGTTGTAACATTCTTTGACTGTGAGTCAGTTCTTTACTTTATCACAATGAGGTTAATAACAGGTGAATTTCACCCATAAAATGTACACTTAAAACACAAATAGCAAGAAATCTAGATGATATCATTAAAAAAAGACATCAAAAGAGCTAGAAATCTGGATGATATCATTATAATACAGACATCAAAAGAGCTAGAAATCTGGATGATATCATTATAATACAAAAGAGCTAGAAATCTGGATGATATCATTATAATACAGACATCAAAAGAGCTAGAAATCTGGATGATATCATTATAATACAAAAGAGCTAGAAATCTGGATGATATCATTATAATACAGACATCAAAAGAGCTAGAAATCTGGATGGCATCATTTTGATACAGACATCAAATAGAGTATTTGTTTTCAATTGAATTGCAGTCATTTGTAACTTATGAGTGGGAAATATGGCTTATGATAATTATGAACCATGTATCATTACCTATTACATAAATGTGTCATCAAAGGTAATTAAGTGAAAGTTTGTCACATTTAAAGACATCAAAGTTTACAACTGACATATAATTAAAATCTATTTTAAACATAAATAAATAATAAAAGTTGATAATAAATAAAAGCCTGATACCTAAAACTAATGTTTCTAATCTGATTCACTACAAATTACTCAACATCACCAAATGTGACCAGTAAAGAAATGAAAATCATGGTATTCTAAACAACACATAGTGGTTTTTCACCCTAAAATACATAAAACACTAAAATAAACAAACCCAAAGGAATGATGTAAAATAAATGGTAATCAGAGATTGCAAGAAGTCTGACCCGCTGTAGAACTTGAGGTACAAAAGAGGTACATTTTAAGCACCTCATCCACATATAAGGAGATGTGGAGATGGAGACATCCCCATAAATTAAAAGTATTTACTCCCCACATATCCTTGAAACCAGAAGTAGCACAGAACCGGAAGAAGTGGAGATGTGATATGGATATTTTTTACAGGTGTAATATCTTCATTGTATAATAATGTACATCATTAAAAGTAATATTAAACACATTTATGTCTGTAGAGAATAACGGGAAGGTGTGAACGATGTTCTTCTTTGTATGTAAAGATATGATATGGTGCAAACAGAACACGCGGAAAAGTATGAACGTTGTTGCAAATAAGAATCTCTGCTCAATGCTGATTGTAGGTTGGTAGAAAATAACATGTCTCACCTTCCGGTGGGACATAATAAAGAGATGACGTCATGATTACACCGACTTTAAGCATGATAAATGACATAAAAAGTGAAATAAAAACAAAAATATACACAAAATGAATGTGACGCTACATCTATAATGACAAAAAAATGAAAAACTATAATGTTGAAACATTTAATTACAAATATTGAGTTCAGCAAAAAATAAAAAGTCAATAAAGTGTGCATTATGTACTGAACTATTCCTGTGATACATTCATGTGAAAAAAAGCTACGAATCAAAAACAATATTGCCATATTTTGCAGATAAATGTCTCAATAAATACCTCGGAGCCTGTGAAGTGCCACTGCAAGCAAAGGGGAGAAAATTCCGAATGTATAACATATTGAACACCATAATGAGAGTCATCTCATCCTTACCAGGTCCTGCAACCAGGAGGGTCGCTGACACATTAATCAAAGCTTTTACCTTTTCACATTTCAAACATATATTTAAATGTGTTTCGATATTGAAGCATATTGGCTTCTGTTCAAGTTTGTTCTGGTTCATAAATCTTAAACAAAACCCCCCCTGTGAACTATGAACTGATGAGCCGCACGCTTATTTCTAGTAATACATGCCATTTGCAACACCTTTGAAGTCATCAATGATTACGAAATCTTGGCGAGATGCCAGGACATTTCAAGTTCTTTGGACAAGCATGTACTCAAACACGACATGGAATTAGTGTGTTTGCATGGGGATAATTGTGTAAGTTTATTATCTGTCTGTATCTGTTGAATGTATAACTGTAAATGGATGCATTCATACGATTCTAACTGCCTGCCAACATTGTAAAGCAGATGTCTATTTGTATTGCTGATAGTTATGATGATTCTGCTAGACAATCCATTCTTCACGCTGTTCTATTTGCTAATTGTTTTTGTCTCAGACTCTCAGTCTCGAATACCAGCATATATTCTGGGTGATTACCAAATTATTCCAGGCAATTACTAAATCATTCTAAGCCATTGACACATGAGATATAAAGTTATTTTGTGTAGTTATTTCCCAGCGTCTTTGGTTGTTCCACCTCTCTTCATGACTTAATTCAAAAGTGAAATATCACCATAAGGCCTTATCACCAACATGTGAAAGGTGAGATGGCAAGTTTGCAAAGCATTCTGGGAATGATGACATCATCACCTTCCATCAACATCAGCTGGGAGCAAACCAATCTTGTGTCAAGCACCTCTATCTTCCCAATTTGTAACAAACCTCTATTTTCTGCATGCCATTACCCTACATATCTTAGCCTTCTCTCACATTCCACCATATCTCACTGCCTACCAAGTAATCTATATCAATACAATTATCTCACAAATTTGATTTTGCTTATAAGAAGGCATGCTGTTGATTTAATGTGAACATGTTTGATGACATAACTTATTATTTTAATGGTTTTTTTTCCAAATATATCTGACCCTGACCATCTCATGTGACTTACCATTCTAGATATTTTACCCTAATCCAGGACCTTAGAATCATATGATCCCATTCCAACAAGATCTGCCTATCACAACTCAATTTGAAATCAAATCTAATAAAAATTATGTTATCTTATGATTCAAATAGACAATATAACATAATTCTATGACACACCACTTGGGAATTTATATAATTTTTAGTTTGAATAAAAAATATGAGATTATTTTAAAGTAAGAGTAACTTTCTTTCTACATTATGCAGATAGACAGGGATGTCTTTGCGATGTGTTCGGGGAGCCAGATTGTTATTTCTGTCATGCTATCAGGTTTTATTTAGGTTCATGTTTACAGGTTGGGGTTTCTTTCAGGCCTGTTCAGTCATATCTGCTGTCATTCTTATTACGAGATACAAATTGCCTCTAGAAAGAAGACTCTGAGTTTATCCCTACTTATCTATCCAGCAATATATGATATCTGACAGCGTACCCCTGAAATCGTTATGGGAAATATTTATATGATATCTAACAAAGTGTACCCCTCAAATCATTGTGGGAAATGTAAATAAAACATTCTGAAATCAGAACAGTTGTTTGCTTTCCAAATAATTTCTAATTTTTTTTATTTTGGCCTGATTCAGGAAAAAATGGATTTGGAGAAACATTTTTTTTTGTCATTATGCTCATCCCTCTCTTCCAAAATTATTGTTTTCTGTGTCAAATTTGGTTAGATAAGTGACAAAGCTTACCCATGTGTGGATCAACCAGTCCATTTCTTGGGTCAGGGTAGGGAGGTATTCCATAGTAAGCTGGTACCCTTTGATCTAGATGAGGTGGGGGTAGTGGGGTAGACCCAACACCTCGATCTACGGTTTCAACTGAGCGACTTTCACTGTCCTCACGATCATGCCGACTGCGTTCTCGACTTCGACCCACATGCTCCCGGGTTCTATCCCGTTCTCTCTCTGTAACTTGTGTAGTAGTGGTAGCCTCCTCAGTTGTTTTAGTTCTCAGTGATTCTGAAAATAGAAATATAAAAAAAAAATTATTCTATGAATGTAAATGCTCATACATATGAAATCTACTTGTATCCCACCTCGCCTTTTCTGCTTGGTCCATCTGTTTTCTTTCTTTGGGTTTTGAGATGGAAATATTATGTATAACTAACATTCCTTTACACATACAAATGTTAAAATACTTCTCCATTTTCTATATTTCTGTTCTTGTTTATTTCATACTGTGTAGTCAAGTCTATTTCACATCTTTCTGTTCTTGTTTATTTCATACTATGAATTCAAGTCTATTTCACACTTTTCTGTTCTTGTTTATTTCACACTGTGAGGTCAAGTCTATTTCATATTTCTTTATTCTAGTTTATTTCATACCTCTAAAATGTTGCTTATTTCATACCTCTTTATTTTTATTTTCATTTTTCGAATTTCTTTAATTTGTTTATTTTGTAATATCTTTTGACATCGCACTCCTTGGTTTTATTTTACTCTCCAACTTATCTTCTTAAAACCTAACAAAAGTCATATATTAATATTTCCTCCTATACCTTTCCATGCATTTATATCGCAAATGTTTTTTTTCCCTGAAGTTTGTCTGAGTTGCATGAAATTCCTCTTATTCAAAAATAATTGATCACACATATTTTAATAATGTTAGAGTAAAGACTAAACTGAACTGAATTCCAATATTTTGATTTATAATTAATTCATCTGATGCCAAGACGTTTTGTAAATGAGAAATTAATATCAATGAAGATAGCATAAATAAAACCTAGTACAAATAAAACAAAATCTGCTGTCACGTTTCCTTGGTAACTTAAACCATTTGCATAAAAAATGTCTTTCATAAATCAGTTTTCAAGCAGGAAATGACAACTGACTATTTCCTGTAATGTATAAATTAAAATATTTCTTTATCAATTTACTTGTGATGGTAAGAAGCCAAAAGAACTAAATAAATCAATCTAATTCGATTATGTATAAAATGTACTAATTTCATGAAGTGGTAATATATTTTGTTAACAAGATATTAGTTTCTAATGGACATGTGGTTATCAATTGATTTTTATTTCAATGAAAAGAGTACTTAGTATTGTCACTTTGTTTCCATGGAAACTATTGTATTCCATTGTTTGCCTGAAATCAGTTCATAGCTCTACTTGTGTAAAGTCAATCTCATTCATTTCACTTGTAAAAGACTTTGTAATATACTCGTCATAAGGATAAACCATTTCTAAATTCATTATAGATTGATGCAATATGCAGAGTTATATGAAAATTATCAAAAATCTCCATTTTAATGCAGTATTAAATGTTATATAAAGAGATGGAATTTCACATCAAACCAAATGGACTGCATTGTTTGATGTTTCAATGGTTATCTCACACTGTCATGTCGGTATTGTAATCAACAGAATCAGAAGAACAACCATCAAGAGCTGCCAAACTTCCTGATATTATAATGACTGAGTAACTGCACATGCTAGAGTGGTTAGCATTTAACAATTCAAAGGAGCAAATTAGTTTAATGTTTTTCAAAAAATTGTTGTCAGGTTAGTTATTTTGCTGCCTTACCTCGAGTTTTGTGATCCAGTGTGTGTCAACTTACAAAATCTAAAATGGCAACACCTTACTATTGAAATGCCGACATCATAAAAGCCCAGACTTTGTGTATATATGTAAGAATACTGCGCTAATTTGCATATTATCGGCCAGCCCTATTATTCTTGTGTATCCACTGAGTGGTCACTCACCTGATGAAATGGCTGATGTCCATCTTTTATCATCGCCTTAGTGATACCTGCATATAAGCTATGTCCAGGGAGCTCTCCTGCTTTGAAGTCAGTAACTGAGGCTGTCACAAGTCCTAATGTTCTCAAGTTTTTGCATATGTTACAGTCGTTAAGACCCCCTAATCAACAAGTCTCTTGTGCCATCCACTGCCAAATTCAATTTTCTGGTCTGGCTGAGTGGTACAAAGGATCTGAAGCATCTTTTGATGTTTTATTGCACCTTTTGTCTTCAGTGGATGCACAGTGGTTGTGAAGATACTCGGAGAGACGCACCCATCCAGTTATCTTGTCTTATCTAGTGTGCTTTACCAACAATCTGGTATAATGTATCCCCCATTCAATATGTGAATATGAGGTGATTTTCCCTTTGCATACTTTGTCTGCTTTATTCAATTTACATTTTATCCTTTATGATATATCTAAAAATGTTGTTGAAGGACCTTGTATATAAACTCCCCCAATATAACTACTTCTTTGCTGAAATATTCAATGAATCAAAGCCATTTCCATGTTATTACAGATACTGGACATTATCTCAGAGATTAACCAGATCATTCATGAAAGCAGCTGCTAGATATACTGGATAAAGACATATGTCTTATCAACATGCTGCATTAAAAACTTTCTGTGCTTACCCAACTGACCTCTGATTACTGATTTCTGGAGGGTCATGATATTCCAGACTTGGAACTTGGGATACAATCCATGTTGGATGTGCAATGCCTGGTACCGAACTGGTCCTACCTACCGCATTGTGTCATGTTATGACTTGTGAATGAGTGAGAATATTGGAGAAGTTGGCAAAACGTGTCCCCAGACACACAAACACGGCCCTGTCTTGATTTCAACCTCTAAGCCAAGAGTTGAGACCTTGCTCAATGGCAGCCCTCAT
The DNA here is from genome assembly GCA_949316495.1 of Amphiduros pacificus. NCBI lineage: Eukaryota > Metazoa > Annelida > Polychaeta > Phyllodocida > Hesionidae > Amphiduros > Amphiduros pacificus. The sequence continues at coordinate 49,160,197 of OX439002.1, read as the reverse complement.
TCTTGACATAAACAAGTGTTTCTCCAGTTACCATGGAGATGTGATTTAGGTACCAATCTGGCACCCACCACTTCCTGTCTCCAACTGATCATCAGGTACCCTATTGGACCTGACTAGACAAGTTTTATAATTTTTTTCTGTTTCCCTTCTGTGGCACATTTCATGATTTCATGTTGACTACTAAACATTTGGATCATACCATTTCGGAAATTTCCACTTTCTATTTTGAATTATCATGAATATATAACAAAGTCCAATTTGGTATCACTTTCAACCAAAAACAATGTCAGAAATATATCACTGGAGTGATCCAAACAAACCAGTGCTTATCAAAATAACAATTCTTGTTTGTACTTGTGACAAAACATGTTCATCTGTCATCATCAATAAAATGTCTTCATTTTTATTTAATTCTTTATAACTATCCTTTGTGCACCACTATAAAGTCCATATACTGATGTATTTGTCTGAATTCTTTTAAATGACTGCACAAATTCTTTTTAATAAGATTCTTAGCTATTTTTGTTCCTCATATGTATCTATTCTATATTTTGAAATCATCGGGTCCCATATAGCCATAATCTTGTTTATGCTTAACAATCTTCAGTTCAAATGGTTTGCACAAGCTTGAAAGTAATATTGTGAACTATTCATACCAGTGGCCTCCTTGGCAAGGGCAAATGCCTCTCCCTCATTGTCCATTTGTACAATTTTCAAAAGATTAAAATTGAACACCTTATATAATTACCTCAATATTGAATGACTTCAAAGTGATCTTTTTGGTGTCATCTTAACAATCCCGACTGTTTTCCAAATAATTCTTGGTGGATATTTCTCGTCAGTTTTCACATCCTATCTTTTCGGCTGACTATTTCACGATAAAGTGTGCCACTTGAAATTTGTTTCATTACAACTTGCTCGGCCGACCTTTAGTGGTTTCAATAAATTTTGGAGGACAAAGATGTTCCGACTTTTGTTCTGCCCCCATAAATTTCTCCTGTTAGAACTAAAGGATGCTCCAAAGGACGGAATATCCAGGTGTACTTTACCCAATCAGGGGAAGGAATTGTCAATAAGTCAATTGTGGCATTTTTACGGCACCCCTGTAAAATTCTAATATGGTGCGATTTAACCATATAGTAATGCATATCAGTGTTTAATCAGGGTCCATTCGCTAAAAATCAAAGTCAGGTACCTGACTTAATTTTCAATTAATTTGGATAATAATGAATTTCGACCACTGTGGAGTGGGGGTTGGTTCGGCTCTTATTCTATTATCCCGCAAAGACCAAAAGTGTAAATCTTTTTTTAGGCATTCAATTTTTAAGACTTGTGGTTACCATGCCGTACTTGTACTGAGTTTGTCAATTTTTACACCATTTCTGTGGTACCAGACCTGTACTTCTGACCAAATTTTATTACACTAATGATACTATTTACTTAAAAAGTATTATGTCAATTAAAAAAAAAAACTTTGCCTTCAAACTGTCTGAGACAATAGATCTATGAGATCATTCATCACCATTTATTATGATGGTATGATTAATATTTCGGACATCCTTGACGAAAACAAAGGTGACCCAATTCCTAATATTTACCAATCAATGTTTGCAATTTCGGCCAGAATCCAACATATATGCCATTCCAAAACATGAACCATCTCTTCTACTACTTACAATTTATTGAAAATACCATGTAATTTTGTCGGCTGAGTGACATCATGTGTGAGTAACAAGATGAAAGTGAGGCAATGGCTGTCATATTTGCCGACATTTTGTGCAATCTGAAATGCTAGCCATGTAACCTGAGCTGTGGCCGTGTATAGCACTGCTTGTAAATGAGCAAATTGTGATAATTGTTGGTAAATTGAGCAGCTTATAAAGGGCTCTACAGGACTGTCATTGATACGGTACTCGTGGCTATGAGAGGCTCGTTAGAGCTGGACTTCCATGTAAACACTTGGGTCCCAGATAAATAGGAGTCAATTACCAATCATTACTTATTGTTCACACCCGCCCATCTGGTACGCAGTCTTGCATCACTCCCGCACACTTAATGGCTCACCTTACATAATGCCGCTTTTTGTTTCCCTAGCTTTGGAACGTTTTTCCCACCCGGAGTGTTCCGTCACCCTATGCCAGTGATGACACCCCAGCGACAGAGCGATGACACTGGGATACCATAACACTGCCTGCAAAGGTGTCGGGAATGCAGCCCCCAAGGGCAGCGTTCCCACCATTTTTTCATCGCCTGTTACTGAGGCAGAATTTTTTTCTTTTCACCCTTGTGTGGATAATGGTGTTCCACCTGGCCATCTCATTTCTGTTATCTCTTAATTGCTCTGGTATCGTCACCATCACAAAACATATCAGCAGGCTCCGTAACAATATGTCCACAGCTTGGACAATCTTCTGGGATTTGTTTCCAGCAATTTGTCCACCCGAGTTTTCACTTTTAAATGTTACCCACCTTTTGCAACCCATCATTACCCTATGTTCACTCTACTCTTGTGTCTCAATATCCCTGGGGGTTACCCCTTGGGTGTCCCATGAGGAATATTATCCAAAGAAAAAGTCTTACACTAACTTACGGTATATTATCCTGTCAGGCTCTAAAAGCATTTTCCATGGTCAAGTTGGCGACGTTTGAAACCAAATATCCCACAGCAACTGTCACCAAACTAAGGCTTCTCACAAACTGATGACTTACTTTTCTATTCAGATATTTATCAAGGGATGTTGGAATCTTAGAAATGTTTTCTATAGGAAGTCAAGATGATTCAGCCAATGGGAGGAATTGCAACCTTAATTGACTGTCTACCTACCCAAACGGAACACAAACAGCCATAAAATGTGCAGTCGGAAATGAAATTAGTGACGATAAACTTTTCATTTTCTTATTTCTAATAAGTCTGTGGCTGAAAAGGGCGTTTCTCTTTGAGGGGTGTTCCAAAGTCAAGTTGCGTTCTCTGTGTGATGTCTGTATCGCTTCATCTTCTTCTTTGCTGACTTCACAAGTTGGGTGGCATTCAGCACTGAGAGGCCGAAACACTGCGACTTTGACATTTAAATTTACCTTGTTCCTGTTCAAACTCACCTTATTCACACAACCAATCACAAATGTAACACTACAACGTCTTTCGTAAGAATCCACGAAGGTATAATCCCAAATGGTACTCCTTAAATTGGGTAAATCCATGGGGAGAATGAGGAGGCAAGTTGTAGTGTTGTCTCAACTGAGCCTCTGTCAGGAGGCAACTGGAGGCATGCCTTTTCAACGTGTGTGGCCCGCTCTACCTCACAGGGGTCGGGCGCTATGGTATAATAGCTCACCATAACTACACACAGACTCTACAAAGTGGCCAGTGTGAATGATGGCCCCTGAAACACAACCCCCCTCACAAAAACTGACAACACTCCTGTAAGGTGGTGTGCACAATGCAAAAATCACTTGCACGCTGTATGACAGGGGGGGTTTTAGGGGCTCTAATGAAAACGAAGTCCCTTATATAGTCACAGATAATTGGCGCAAACTGACTCGCTCAATTGCGACAACTTAAAAGACACTGACCTTAAACCGACCTTAAAAAAACTTGCACGCTTCTCAGACAAGCTGTTCTTTGATAAGTATGGAGGCATTTAGGGAACCTTATGTATAATAATTGATTTGAAAAGGCTCCTTGTGGGTTGGCTCTGGAGGGATCTTCACACACTCAAGTTGGTAATTTAAGTAAATGAGCAGTAAAATAACATGTAAACATAAACTAGTTGGGGCTTTATGGCCTCGCCGGTTGCCACCAGGGGTCACCACTACCTCGCTCTATGACTACTACTTTTTGTGGCTATATTACATGACACTAGGTGATGATATTAATTAGGTCACTACCTGGTGAGCTCCGATACCTGGGTGGCAGCTAAGAAGTATGGCAGTTTGCATGAGACGCTTTAGCTGGGGCATTCTGGACAAAAGAAATGTCTGAATGAAGCCTGTCTATTACTTTCACCTTTGATACATAAATATTATACTTTTCATTTTCAAAGACAGCTTTTATGCTGCTGTATTGTGTAACATTAACCACATTGATGTATGTTTTATGCATCAAATAAGGTCTGGATACATTGTGGAAATAAGGCATTCATGCCCTCTTTAAAATACTTAAAATAGTTTTCTATTCAGTCATAATCCATTCAAGTAGCACTTTATTTAAGTTGGTAATTGAAAATGTGACTACATACTAGTATTACCAAAGCTAGATGACTATACTTTAGTGGGCTTGAGAAAACAAGATTAGGGTGATCTTTTTCCTTAGAAGAGATACTTATAAAAGCAATTTTATGAAGAAATTACTTTAGAAAAGATAAGTCGACAGAGATGATATAGAAGAATGCCATGTTTTGACTTCTCATGAAAGGTTTATGCGAAGTTAAGTTTTGTGATGTAATGACCTTTTGTTAAGTTGTGAGGTGTTTGTTTTTTTTTATTCGGGATATCTCTGGTGGTGCCTTATTAAAGGGAAGTGCCCAGCTAAAGACATTGCAGCCACCCTTATTGGAGCCCTTTTAAGGGTCCAGCTCCCCCTGGTGGTGCCCTTTTATAGGGAGGGCCTAGTCTAAGTTACAGCTACCCCTGGTGGTGCCCTTTTATAGGGAGGGCCTAGTCTAAGTTACAGCTACCCCTGGTGGTGCCCTTTTATAGGGAGAACCTAGTCTAAGTTACAGCTACCCCTGGTGGTGCCCTTTTATAGGGAGGTGCATAGTCTAAGTTACAGCTACCCCTGGTGGTGCCTTTTTATAGGGAGGGCCTAGTCTAAGTTACAGCTACCCCTGGTGTTGCCCTTTATAGGGAGTACCTAGTCTAAGTTACAGCTACCCCTGGTGGTATCTTTTTATAGGGAGGTGCCTAGTCTAAGTTACAGCTACCCCTGGTGGTGCCCTTTTATAGGGAGGGCCTAGTCTAAGTCACAGCTACCCCTGGTGGTGCCCTTTTATAGGGAGGTGCCTAGTCTAAATTACAGCTACCCCTGGTGGTGCCCTTTTATAGAGAGGGCCTAGTCTAAGTTACAGCTACCCCTAGTGGTGCCCTTTTATAGGGAGGACCTCGTCTAAGTTACAGCTACCCCTGGTGGTGCCCTTTTATTGGGAGGGCCGAGTCTAAGTTACAGCTACCCCTGGTGGTGCCCTTTTATGGGGAGGTGCATAGTCTAAGTTACAGCTACCCCTGGTGGTGCCCTTTTATAGGGAGGGCCTAGTCTAAGTCACAGCTACCCCTGGTGGTGCCCTTTTATAGGGAGGGCCTAGTCTAAGTCACAGCTACCCCTGGTGGTGCCCTTTTATAGGGAGGGCCTAGTCTAAGTCACAGCTACCTCTGGTGGTGCCCTTTTATAGGGAGGGCCTAGTCTAAGTCACAGCTACCTCTGGTGGTGCCCTTTTATAGGGAGGGCCTAGTCTAAGTCACAGCTACCTCTGGTGGTGCCCTTTTATAGGGAGGGCCTAGTCTAAGTTAAAGCTACCCCTGGTGGTGTCCTTTTATGGGAAGGGGCCTAGTCTAAGTTAAAGCTACCCCTGGTGGTGCCCTTAAATAGGGAGGGCCTAATCTAAATTATAGCTACCCCTTGTGGTGCCCTTTTATGGGGAGGTGCCTACTCTAAGGTACAGCTACCCCTGGTGGTGCCATTTTCATAGGAAGGGGCCTAGTCTAAGTTACAGCTACCCCTGGTGGTGCCCTTTTATAGGAAGGGCCTGGTCTAAGTTACAGCTACCCCTGGTGGTATCCTTTTATGGGGAGAACCTAGTCTAAGTTACAGCTACCCCTGGGGGTGCCCTTTTATAGGGAGGCACCAAGAAGAAGTTACAGCTACCCCTGGTGGTGCCCTTTTATGGGGAGGCACCAAGCAGAAGTTACAGCTACCCCTGGTGGTGCCCTTTTATGGGGAGGCACCAAGCAGAAGTTAAAGCTACCCCTGGTGGTGCCCTTTTATGGGGAGGCACCAAGCAGAAGTTACAGCTACCCCTGGTGGTGCCCTTTTATAGGGAGGCACCAAGAAGAAGTTACAGCTACCCCTGGTGGTACCATTTTTATGGGGGGGGGGGAGCTTGGCCCAAGTTTCAGCCATGCCCCATTATAGGGAGGTGTCTTCTTAAATAATTTCCTGGTTCTTGGTATTTCTGTGAGCTGCCCCAACTTAGAGATACAAATATCTGGCCAATCATTATTTACATTTAATTTCATGGCTTTAAATGCAACTTCCATTTCAAAATTATGTAATCTGATTGTCACAGCAAAGGGGTGACCTGGAAACCACAGTTAACTATATATAAAAGGCAATCATCTATTTTTCCTAATGAAACAGAAACATGAACCTTTCATTGAAAAAAGCAATTTAAATAAATCTTGAATTAAAGGAATAAAAAAAATATCTTCAGATCATACAAAAATCAAACAAAATCTCATAGTGTAATAATTATTTGAGTGACACTCTACAGAATATTCAAACGAACTGAATATAATATAATGGCATCTTTGTAAATGTTACTTTTAGCATCTTTATATATATGTTAAGATTGTGTGAAAGTATCAAAATCTTTTTCTTGAGATTTATCTACATTAAGGTTTTATATACAATGCTAACAATTTATCTGTGATAATATATTTGCACAGAAACAATTCTAATACCTTTTGGTAGATATAATTCCAAACTACTGAACAAAATGCCAATTCTTGATTTACTCGCTCATCTTATTTGCTTGTTAAATATTTACCTTTGTTGTTAGGGGCACCAAAGTATTTGAGGCTGCCCCTGTGTCTATTTACACAGGAATAAAAGGAAGACAAATCTCAAGGTATTGTAACTTTTTCACACAATCACTCGTGTTTGTTCGCACCTTTTACAATGCTTTCACACTCTATACCTCACCTGAGTTTTTCTATTCACAAATTCAAAGTTGATACATAGAACGGCACCAAGAAATCTAAATGCTGTTTCTATATCTATTGTGACAAATTTGTTTTCTTCATTTTTTTCAGTTTGCACCACTAATAGGATGCCAAGATAGAGAGTAGGAAAGATTTTCTTAATTCATCATATTTATCAGAATGTTCTTGACAATATGAACAAAAATTGATTCATCTTTCTGGGGAAGAAGCTATTTTATTGTTAAAACATTCATGATTATATACCCATTCCATTATTTCATGAAACTTTTCATTGAACTTGAATTATCCATAAAGATGATCAACGTCTAAACTTCTAATTACCTGAATGCAATTTAATTCTACATGTCATATCATCAAGTATATGCCTGTTATTTGACCTCACTCTTATTTATAGGCTTGAAATGTGTAGATGAAAACTTGCTGTGTAATAATTTAGTATCATCAAATCGCTCAAGCAGCATCCATTCAGCTGTCTATGCAACTCCAGGTAGTTCCTCATTTTTCCACCAGGTGTCAGGTTCACTTATGGTCCTGGTTGCAGAGTGAGGTCAGAGGTTGCACATTTCCCCTAACCTCCATGACAGAAGCACAACAATCTGGCCATTTCTCTGCCCCCATTTAGATATATAATGATAAAGGAGTAACCTTAACCCATTGTTTTGACCAATCAGTAAGATGGCAGGGGACATATATCCAAGGCCATATGTGTGACAGAGAGTTTGACAGAAGACATACATTAGAGGCCACTTTGGGATAAGTTTCAAGTTTGAGGCCCTCAATGATGTATCTTCTACTCTAAGGTCTGGGATATAGGACAAAAATAAACCAATCTCCTCATGTTTTTGCACTTTGAGCATGACCTAGAAACACAAGATTAGCTTCTATGTAAATTCTATGATAATTTGGTTTCACATTACGCTTTTTAGCTAAAAAGGACAGGACCAGGGAACCCCACTTCTGTTCTAGTTTCCCAGCAGGGAGATTAGTACATTCGTCTTAAATGTATGTCAGGGCACAGCCTCTCAAAACCCTGTGGATCTAAACTTCCACACCAACTTTGAGATGTCAATCTCTGTAATGCTCATTATGGTAACCATAGCAACAATACTGTACATGAAACCCCCAGGTTTATTGGAATGACACGGGCCTGACCTAGGCATGTGTTGGGGCCATCATTTTTTGGGCGGGCAGCATGTGCTTTATGGGTATGGTTGGGTTATGCAGGCATGTGTAAGGGCTTGGGGCCATTCAGACAGCAGGGGGGTAAGGGTAACCAGGTTTACCCTCCACTCACACCAACCCCTGGACATACTTCACATTATTAGTCACAGAGGGCACCAATGGGGACCGCTTCAAAATCTTCAACATATAATAATCTACCAAACTTGCATAAATCAAGGACAAAACTCAATCCATAAAATATGCATGATGGTAAATCAATGCATAAAACCCATAAAACTAAAACAATTTTTATTTTACTGAAATTACCAGGGCACTGAATCAATCATATTTTTTTCTTGATTATATGCCAAGTAGATATAGATATGTAGATTTGTGTTGATATTTTGTCCTGCGTGTACTTTGTGATTTGTGCCCTATCAGGCAGGACCCGAGTGATGCTGCTGATTAGTCATGCTGGATTGCTTATCTCCCTCAAGGCACTCAACTTTGTGGGGTAAACTATTCACCAACACAAACCTTTCTGGTGGACATTATTCACGGTGACAGGATGGAGTCAAAACTACACATTTTGTCCTACATCCCATAATTCATACCATTTACAATTATTAGTCATGCTTTCCTGAATATTCTCCTTCGGGGGTTTAAAAATTACCTGCTTTAAAGTCATGTTGAACTTTCTTCCTGCTTGCAAACAAACCTGGAAATCATACATTATCTGCAAATTATTACCTGTTTTTCTTCATTGTGTTTAAATTGTCAAAAATACCTGCTTCAGAAATTACACATAATTGAATTCATATTTAGAGATAAGTCCAAAAAGCAGCTTTTGAAGTAATCACTGTAAATTTTGAAAGCTTTTTAACTTGTGAATTCTTCCATGGTGGTATATTACCTGGTTCCCTACTGCCCTGAGATGGAGGCCGTCTTACCCAAGCCAGCTTATTGTGCATGATTTGATATTGACATAATTATGTCACACTCAAATACACCTATTGTCATGGTAGCTTCATAAAGATATTTCATGTCACTTTATAGACCATGGCAATTTCTCATAAATTCCAGAAAGTTATGATATTTCGTGACGATTTCTCAAGTACCAAAAGAAATAAAATATGAAATAATAACCAAAAAAAAATAAAAACTTGAAATCATTTGGAAAGAAAAATATATAAAAAAAACAGCAACGTTATGTTTATTGCACTTGTGCATGTGAGTTATGACATGCAATGCTGTTTAGAGATGAAGTAGTCTGACTTTGTACCACAACCTGGTGTGACTTATATCTGCAGTCGGCCCACAAGGTGGCGCTAATCAGGGACGGCTATATGATTAACAGGCACAGGGTGGTGATTAACACCACCAAATTGCTTAATTAATGATAACTATGGTGTCCAAAGTGTGTGGGCCTTGTGTCTAAGTATGTGGGATATTTGGCAATGGTATGTCAATGACAAGCCAGCACAGAACCAGATGCATCTTGGGATATTTTCCTTTACTCCATAGTGTACTTTGACCTACTACAATGATGTACTTGTCACCCACACTAACATTTATAAAAGAAATCTCTCAAATAGACTCATGGTCATTTATAAATACATCATTTAATGAAAAATAAATATATGAGTATACCTTAAACAAACTGTGATTTATTTGACCTAGACCTTGTGTCATTTCCTTGATGGAAGATAATGATACGTTTTTATGACACCAAATCTGTTTATTTTTCAAAGAAACCCACCCTTGTCACAAGATGACACCAAACTTTTGCGGCCATACCCCAGGAATGTACAATCACCAATTTCCTTGTGAAAATGGATTCTCAAAATGTTTGCGCGACCACAATGCAATATAATGACCACCCATGTGACATGCCTATCATTAAACATTATTAGCAACACATGGACATGTTGCTCTCTGGTACCCTACCCCATCTTTGGTTTCAGGGCATTTGGTAGCTCTTGGTGGGACCACTTTGTCGATAAACTTTTCGGTCCTTTTGAACATCTATTCTACCCCAAAAGCGTATAACCAATTTCCTGTCTTGGGTTTCTATCCCAAATAGAGGATCAGGTTTTCCCAACATTTAACTGGTAAACCAATATCTTGGCCGAGAAAATATCAGATTTGTTGGAGGAATCTCATAGCAATTTAAAATTGATGACAAATAATCAAATAAACACTATCAAATTCAAATAAATAACCACACTTTTGCAAATCAGAAGATTCCGATGGCTTGTCTTTCAAATATCAGTGACAATAGCTGAGAATTAATGCCAATTGACTAACAATTTATTGAAATTTATATCATAATTGAAAAACTTTTGATTAAATTCAAAACTGCCGAATGTTGACAGGATAATGCATTATGAGATTTATAACACACACCATACATGGGTTGTGAGAGGGTGGAGTGACATACGGCAGCCATCAGGTGTGTCACGAAAACTCCCCCTGGAGGAGAACCACGACAACAGCACCTCCCCCTGGAGGAGAACCGCAACAACAGCATCTCCCCCTGGAGTAGAGAACCACAACAACAGCATCTCCCCCTGGAGGAGAACCACAACAACAGCATCTCCCCCTGGAGGAGAACCACGACAACAGCATCTCCCCCTGGAGGAGAACCACGACAACAGCATCTCCCCCTGGAGGAGAACCACAACAACAGCATCTCCCCCTGGAGGAGAACCACGACAACAGCATCTCCCCCTGGAGGAGAACCATGACAACAACATCTCCCCCTGGAGGAGAGCCATGACAACAACATCTCCCCCTGGAGGAGGACCGCAACAACAGCATCTCCCCCTGGAGGAGAACCACGACATTAGCATCTCCCCCTGGAGGAGAACCACGACATTAGCATCTCCCCCTGGAGGAGGACCGCAACAACAGCATCTCCCCCTGGAGGAGAACCACAACAACAGCATCTCCCCCTGGAGGAGAACCACAACAATAGCATCTCCCCCTGGAGGAGAACCACGACATTAGCATCTCCCCCTGGAGGAGGACCGCAACAACAGCATCTCCCCCTGGAGGAGAACCACAACAACAGCATCTCCCCCTGGAGGAGAACCACAACAATAGCATCTCCCCCTGGAGGAGAACCACGACATTAGCATCTCCCCCTGGAGGAGGACCGCAACAACAGCATCTCCCCCTGGAGGAGAACCACAACAACAGCATCTCCCCCTGGAGGAGAACCACGACATTAGCATCTCCCCCTGGAGGGGAACCGCAACAACAGCATCTCCCCCTGGAGGAGAACCACAACAACAGCATCTCCCCCTGGAGGAGAACTGCAACAACAGCATCTCCCCCTGGAGGACAACCACAACAACAGCATCTCCCCCTGGAGGAGAACCACAACAACAGCATCTCCCCTGGAGGAGAACTACAACAACAGCATCTCCCCCTGGAGGAGAACTGCAACAACAGCATCTCCCCCTGGAGGAGAACCACGACAACAACATCTCCCCCTGGAGGAGAACTACAACAACAGCATCTCCCCCTGGAGGAGAACCACGACAACAGCATCTCCCCCTGGAGGAGAACCACAACAACAGCATCTCCCCTGGAGGAGAACCATAGCAACAGCATCTCCCCCTGGAGGAGAACCACAACAACAGCATCTCCCCCTGGAGGAGAACCATAGCAACAGCATCTCCCCCTGGAGGAGAACCACAACAACAGCATCTCCCCCTGGAGGAGAACCACAACAACAGCATCTCCCCTGGAGGAGAACTACAACAACAGCATCTCCCCTGGAGGAGAACCACAACAACAGCATCTCCCCCTGGAGGAGAACCATAGCAACAGCATCTCCCCTGGAGGAGAACCACGACAACAGCATCTCCCCCTGGAGGAGAACCACAACAACAGCATCTCCCCCTGGAGGAGAACCACAACAACAACATCTCCCCCTGGAGGAGAACTGCGACAACAGCATCTCCTGTCTGACACCAGCCACTCCCAGACGTTCTACATAGAACCTGTGGCCTGAGATTGGGGCTGATCCATCATAATCTCATCACTGACGTGGCGGTAATCAGAACTTCTACTCCAGTAACTCCATTGCCTTAAAGGCCCAGCCTGATCTCACTGTGGACCTATCAGAACCCTGACTCTGCTTCACACACCCTTTCTATGTTCTGCATATCCCATTACCTAGCACTTCTCCATATCCCAGCCAACATATGAACTTATGTACCAAGGACTGATGGGATTTTTGGGCTTTGTTCCTGGGACGTCCCACAAAGACCAAAATTTTGTTCATTTCATGGGTGAATTCAACTAAAACATCAAGTATTATGTTTGGAAACCTCCTGGTTTGGGAAGCCTGCCTGGCTACGCCCAGCACATTCCTCTCAATATTCCCTCCTGGCCTGCAGTTCCACCTTATATATTTGAAGCCATCATCCTCCCCCTGCCCGCCCAGCACATGCAAGCACGCTAAATCTACAAACTTCACTGGGTACTGTTTCTGAATTCCTGTTTATCCTTCAACTCATCCAATCATGTGTGCACATCTTACGTTTCCAATGGCGTGGATTCAGTTGCCATTTTGTATAAACATCAACAGTGATTGTTGAGTCTCCCAACCTCAATATCCGGGATTACAAATCTTGTGAAAACTTGGTTATAAGGACCTCGTCATGCACCCCTTTTTCACGGATCATGAAGTCCATCTGCTTTGAAATTTTATGAACTCGCTGCTGAATTTAATTGCAGTTTCCAATTTTTCTCTCTGATTGTGAGCAATTCTGATTGAAAAAAAAATAAAAATAAAAACTTGAAACGACCACCCCGATTCAGTTACGACACCTGGTGTCATCTGGTGTCCATCAATTACTCCGCCCATTCAGCCTCATTTGCATAACTCCTCCCCCTAATCAATGTGGTCTCTAATGATCCGTGTCACCCTGGTGTCTATCTGAACCCCCTGCAGCGATGAGACGGCACACTTTATGGCACAATAATGACCTTTTAATGCCCTGACTTTGTTCAGATAATCACACGACTTTGCTTTGCGCAGCCTGCTTGCTGGGTGGATAATTAACATTTAAGATTAATTAAATTCTCTCTGAGTAAACATGCTAAACATACAGATTATTTACCAACTCCACATTTTGTGAACTGAAATTCTTTGATTTGAGTATAATCAATCTATTTAATATAATAATGGTGACATTACATAAGGCTTATCATGATCCATGCACATATTCTACATACTATCATATTAAATTTATATAGGTATTTATGTAGGTATCACCCCTTTCCCCCTAAAATGTCTTTGATAAACACATTTTGGACTACAATACAAATATATTTATAGCAAGACCCAGACACTACATTTCTTGAAATAATAATAATAGTAAACATTTATCCACTTGTTTTCTTGCTTGAGTTTTTTCACACAGAGACACAATGAAGTCGTGATGATGCAACTCATGCAATCATTGTCGTTTAGATCTTTGATCTATTCAGTGCCTTAATCAACTTGTCGACACTCATAAATAGAAGCCTCTTCCGACTCAGTGCCATCCCATTGTTCACACAATGATCTATGAAATTTTTTTCTTCACACACTAGATGGATTTCTCACTGAAGCATGAACAAAAAAATTCTTAAACACTCTCAGTAGCCAAAAAAATTCCATTGCATGTCAATTCTTTAAATATAAATTTCATATTTACATCTTTATATATTCAGTATACTTGAATGCCTGACAGATGCACAGATAGGTGGGAAGGGTATTGCTGTTACTTCAAAGCAATTATTTGTAATTTAGCAAAGTACAGACCAGACAGAGAGCTGACAAGGTATAGTAATTAAGGACTGACCTTCAAGAGGGCCTTCTCTCTGAAAGGTCCATGATTGCCCTGATGTAACAACGACGTGAGGGAGGACCTTAAAGCCCACCACTCAAATTTATTGTATTCTATAGGGCTATGACACTATCAAGATGGGGTTATTCTACACAATCTTAACTAAGCTATTTAGGATATGTGTCTACCCATTAACATATCAAAAGAACAAATTTGTCTATAAAAATCTCTGTCACATTGAAATGTAAAGGGTGTTTCTTGACGTTTATATCAGCGTTGGCAATGGCCCTTCAGAGGGTCTTTCTGCTCATCTTGACCTGAACGCCAGTCCATTGAGGCCCTCTAAAGGATCTACCTGATGTCGCTAAGCCCCTTATCTTTTGTCAATTTGACACTTGTACTTTCTAAGCTGATGTGCCTTCTTGGTTCGCAACTCAAACCGCACCTCAAATCTCAAGTGCCCATTGACGGAGCACATACAACATTATATAAACAAGTATTGAAACCGCCGCCTATCTTTTCGCAGTAATCCACTTTTCAAAGGAGAAAATTTAATTCTTCAGACCAATTATTTTTCTTTTGAAAGCACCCTTTAGAAAGCAGCGTCTGTGCCGGTCTTGTCTGATAGGACAAATATTGTTACTGGCTGTCAGGGAGATTGCCCGCGTTTGGGCCGCCACAATACTCACTATGCTTCGCCTGTGCCACACAAAAAGCACAAATATTTTGCCTCTTATGGTTCACCCAAGAACCCCCACCAGCTAAAAAGGAAAAGCGTCTACCGCAGCCAAGCTTGAGTAGCCATGAACGACAGAGTTATCTATGTGGCGGACATACTCTACTTGATGGGGGAATTCCGCCAGACAAAACCAGTCTACAAAGATGTCTTGTTGCTACCCTACTGCCACTATCTCATCATCTTTAGATCCACAACAAAGTAGCATCCAAAGAGACTTAATCACACGTCTGCCTAAATGGCTTTGCTGCAAGGACCGGCCTATTTTTTTATATATATGCATTCATGATATTTATAACCTTCTTTAATCCCACATAACTTATCCTATTTAAATATTATTAGATCAAAATAAATATTTTTCGATGTAGGAAAACAAATTGTTGCGGTTAACAAGGATGTGACAATATGTTCATTGTTGAAAATGATAATGCTACAAATGAGCCACTGTGTTTGTCTTTCGTTGTACCAGTTGTGCCCTCTGGCGTACAATGGCAAAACTAACAAAACAAGCGCCTTACCGGAAAAGCCATGCAAACATTTAGTAGATTTTTCTTACTTACCTTTAAATTGCTGTTCCTTCCGGACATTCAATCACAGTTTTCTCACAATTTTCATTTACAAAAAAATATTCAAATTCATTCCATGTTCTTACCTGAGGAATAAATATAAACTACCTGTTTACCCCTTTTTTATTCATTATTTTTATTTTTGTATTTTTTTTTTTACATTTATTGTCTGATTGGCAATATAAAAAGAAGTTCACTGGGGTAAAAAGGAAATAAGAAAAGACTATCATGTGAAAAAATCACCAATCCATCATAATCCAGACTTTTTTTCACTTTCTTCAAATTTGATTTATTTTCTGTTAATATTCTATATTTTATAAATGGAAAAACATAAGTTTCCACATTCTCATCTCCACTTAATAAGATTTCCATAGAAATAATAGACCAACATTTTATTTTAACTTGCTGCAAAAAATGACTGTTGCAACAAGTTTTTATTATTATAAGTTACTTTGTGTAAAAATTAAGAAGTTGGTTTTTTTTTCAAGGATCAGAATTAGCAAATGACAAAGAAAGTATTATTTAGCATCAGCCATTATATTTTAAAATAATGGGCAGAATAAAAATCATTTTATTTTGTATATTATCACACATTTGTGCTCACCTCTACACAAAAACGTACAGCTTGCACATATTGCTTTCTTATAGATTCCCTGTATTTCCCCCCCAAAAAATGTTGGTATTTATCACACATCAAAGAACATATTTCTTATTTTTCCTAAATATATAACACAATTGACCAAACATCTTATGGAATGCTCCATCATATGTGTATTTGGTATAACATATAATTAACATTCCTGGGTATATGACATGTTTTTTTCTAAAGTCAAACAAGATTCCTGTAAGTGATTCTAAATATGCGAGTCTCGGTCCACATTAAACAACTTTTTCACAAATATGGATATAGTTTCCTGTGCTGTAACTCTCATATGCAAGTGGGTTGTTGATTTACAACTCACCCCAGCGGGAACGGCCACAGGTTTTTTAATACATGAGATCAAATGACGGAATGACAAATGACAAATGTAGTTTGAGGTGCCACTGCTAAGGCTGAGAATGTAAGGGGATATCGCTAATCTATATATTATTCTGCACCTCTTACTAGCTGACAGCAATATTTATTGGTCTCTCTGAAAGGAGCCAATCAGATTGCAGAAGTCATAATATGACCGTCACTGATGTAAATATCATGTAAAGAACATGCAATAATTATTGACTACGACTCCTACTCTTTGATTGGACAATGTAGAATTTTCTGAACTGAAAACTATTTGAATATATTGTCATGGATTGTGATTTAATTGATTTAATTTTTTGAGAATAATGATTATATTCTTTTGTGTAATAAAATGGCTTGTAACTATATTGCCATTGGGATAAGCTTGGAAGTATAATGCCATTGGAATAAGCTGATAACATTTAATGCAACAGAGAATATAGAATATTATATAGACTTAAAAAGTGTATACTACATTTGGCCTGCTAGTGTACTCCTAGGCCTAATATATCCTATAAGCTTCAACTACAAATCAATAATTGTTTAATATGTCTGGTATTTTTTGTCTCATATCTTTGGCTTTCAAGCTGTGCGAGGTTATTATGATGTCACCCACACCCAAAACTTAAAATCCCCTTGTGAGCCTCATTACCATAAAATAAAATCACCACAAATAATCTGTCACTTTGTTTTCCACATAAAGCAAGAGTTTTAAGTTTTGACCACAAGGAGTGCCAAGGATATGAGCAATGCTTGATGCAGACTAATGTGTACGGGTGTGAAATGACTAACTTGATTTGTCCTTGTGGTTGTGGAGTTTTTCCTTCTCCCGAGGTGGTCCTTCTTCATCCGTCTCCTTCTTGATGGAGGTGGAGCCCTGTGCCGGGCTGTTGGAATCTGTGTCCATCGTCGTGGTCAGCATTGGGACACTCAATTCTCAGACATCCTAAAAAAAAGTCAACAAAACTTAATAAGAAATACTGCTTTAAAATCAAAGTTATGTGCAAAACACATATAGATATTATTATTATTATTATAATCAACTGAGAGAAAAACATTTAATTCAGATATTGCCAATCTTTCTCCACATCCTATTTGAATACAAACTAGTCATTAAACCATCAGATGAGAGATACAGATACATATATACACAAAGATGGCCAGCCACTGTTATCACATTCATCATAAACGCATCATAAATCTCAACCACCCCATTCAAAGTAAACAAACTCACTCTTTGCTGTTCACATTTCATCATATTTCACAAAGCCATGTGGTCTTTAACATTTCCTGTCGGCTGCCTACTTTCCAATATACCCATATGGGAATGTCATCTTTTTGTGAGGCAAATCACAATGGCAGTGATGCATGGAGGCAATGCTTGGCCTGGGAGAGAGATTTAGTGGTGACACTCTCCCTGAGATCACAAGCATCACTTGATATCCGTCCTGTCATTAACAAGTTTCTCTACTTTTGGATATCAACAGGTACAGTGTAAAACCTCACAAGGATCTAGACAGTATATAAATCATCTTATCAGAATGATATACTATATAGTATAGAGTGTCTGTCCTCTGTTCTTGCCACCAACCAGAAAGGTACATCTCTTTTATTTTGACTGTTCAATACAATATGTTTATATTTAGCTGATATGGGTAGGTGATATTTTTACTTTTATAAATCAACAATGACCCAAGCTTTGGCTTGCCCAAATATCATAACCAAAATGAAAGGCTTTTTCTCAATGATGCTGCAATGGTTTCCTCGTCTTCTGCTATATATCTGTATGGGATTTTATACATGATCATTAGGATATATACTATAAAAGTCTCCATGCCCTTTCTGAATATTCTGGGACTGACCTTGGCTATTAAATCTTTTTATATTACAAAATGCCATTTCCCATTGCTTAAAGATGTTATAATTGTATTTTGCAATATCACACTCCCATATTAATCCACTATCATTCTATATGATATCAGGAAATAAAATACCTCATATGTTTTACTATATTCAAGGCTGTAAAGAAATTCTTACATATGACCATACCTTGCAACATTTGCATATGCCTTTCTTGAGTGATATCTAAATGTGACCTTTTTGTGTGATTTTGTAGTGATACCTTTTTGTGCAAATCATGGGACTATTTATGAGGAATATTAACACTTATTTTAATTATATGGCTTTCCAAAGCAAATACTGTTTTTTACATGAAAGTTCAGCAGAGCAAATTTCTCACACCTTTCGATGCTAAATGAACGCTTGATCTGGATAACTGTGGCCAATCTAGAAATAGTTCCACATTTTAGATAACACTCCAGTAGTTACCTTTACCACCGGAGTATGACCTCACAACCCATACTGCGACACTGATCATTAATCTAACTCCACAGACGTGTGAATCTTAACTCAAAACATATATATCAAAGTAACTTCATCAGGCCCTGCATGTGCACTTTTCCCTAAATATTTGCGAAGTCACGCTCCATTTTCTTAAATATGCGTTGGCGATGATTTAGAAAAATAGAAAATAAGTTATTTTTCTGAAGCAGGAGAGAAATTAGCTCTTTTGGATCAATGCCTCTATATGTTAGTGAGCAATTAGAGAATTTTCATGGCCGAATCTTCGGGTGAAGAATAGCAGAGGTATGTCCAAGCAACAAAAGGTTTCCGGAGGTCTCTTCAACCATACGACAAGACTATTTTATAACTTGAATCAGATAGAAGTAGTAAATTTTCTTTAGCTCACAATTTTGTGGTCACTGTTCTGCTCTGGTGGTCGTTAACTTTGAAAAGTTCATCAGCATTAGTGCACACCTCTAACAACTCTATGACAGGGGTGTGCACATCCCATAATATATTACATAAAACACTAAGGGAATGCCATCAAATTAACCTGATTGAAAAACTATATATCAATCCTTTGGAAGGTCAAAGCATGAGGCCTGTTTAATTGTATACCCATGAGATCAAGTTCCCACAAATGTGAAAATGTACGACAAAAACAGTTTGTTTTTTGTCAGGAGGTAAAATTTTGTCTGATAAATTTGCAATATTAATGTTAATATTACAAAGGAACATAGAAATACATATTATCCAATTTCCCAATAACATGGAAAGAAATATGCTAAAAGCATTGGACAAGCTGTGACATTTCTTGTAACTTTTTAAACCAATCAGATCCCAGATTGGCCTTTAGTGCAGACATGGCCATGAAATATGACACCATTTTGATCTTGCCACAGCAGTTGTTTCACGATGCCAAATTTTACAATTGTCCTCCCCATCATTCAAACAAACTGTTCGCTCAGACCCATTTCCATAGCAACCAGAGATATTTCCTTCCACCATCAAATACTAAACCACCCCAACATTTGAAGAGTCCTTGCTAATGGGGTGGAAGACATACAATTTTCACACCAGCCCTTCACTAGATTCCCAGCTACTCTACAGCTGGCATACATATCATTTTTCCCCCACTTGCAACTTCTTTTCTCCTCCATATATCACCCAACACATATAATTTCCACGGGGTCGTCCAGTTTCTGCAGCTCCCAACAGGTGTGACATTATTGTCATTGTGGCACATTGCCAGCTCCTCAATGTTCATCCTCACGTGTGCCAAATGCTCTCACAGAAAACAATGCCACTCACAAGCCTCTCCACTGGGTGCACCTGGTAATCCTCAAGTCCCTCTCTTACATAACTTCATTATGAGATACATGTCCACTTCAAGTCACCCAGTGAAGTCACCCAGTGGTATGCTGATCAAAATCATCTCTTATGTGTGATCTTTAATTATTTTATTCTTTCTTTTTTTTGTACCAGATACTGCATATTTCGTACAAGGAGATGACTTTCAGAGAAGATGTAACAAGTTCTGAATGAATGAAGCTCTGTTTTGATCCAGTATAAAAGCAAAATTATGAATATTTACGAATACAACCATTCTATAAATACAAACTAGCACCCTTATATTAGTTTTGCATTCAACAAAACTACCTTCTCTTTATAGTCCTTTGAATATTGGGAATGAGGAGGATTGCCACAAATTCTGTATTTTTTTACATTTGTTAGGAAACAAGATCATTTCTCCTTTATCATAAGACTATGCATAAGACTATGGCAATTTTTAAACAAGAGAAATTCTGTGTGCTTAGAAGCAAACATTCATCAGTTAACAGCCTCAAAGCCTCAATTTCTGGGTGTGAAGAATCTAAAAATGATGTGACCTGTGCACCTATATTACAATTTTGTACATTTGTCTGTGTTTTGACAGTGTTGGTAAAATAATACTGCTTGTAGCTGTAATTACATAGCTTTTAACTGTGATTATGAGACCTTATAAGGACTTTGTTGACCAAACTCAACCAGATGTCATTTAAATAATCTGTTTTGGTTGTAATTTTTATATTCTCACAATACATATATTCTTCATTTTTGTTAGATCTTTATTAAGATGATAAGACCCAAATACATTTGAATAGACCAGCTTTGTTTCTTCATGTAAACCTAGATATGAATGTGTAGTAAGGAATCAATATGCTTGCCTCCCACCACCAGGCCGTATCACAACGTTGGCACAAGCAAGTATTTATCACAAACACTGGTACCACAGAAGTCACTGCAAATGATGCCACAGATGGGGCCATATGTATGATTTTACTACCCAAGTCTTGTGTGACCTTTTGCTATATGTGAGGGCTTTAGTCTTACCCGTCAATTTGGGCAATCTGACATCGGTCTGCACCCATTGCTAATAGACTACATTAGGCATTTGAAAGAGGCCAAGCAGTCACGACTAAACGCCCACATTATGCTGGGTCCTTTGCCTCCCAAGTGCGACCCTGGACCAACTTGTACCTGTCCCGAGTCAGCCATGCTTCCATGTGCTCTCCTCGTTTGTGTTATCTCTCCCACCTTCATTATAATCTCATCTCTGTACTCACCACAATCACCGCAAGCCGTAGTCTTCTCATTCAGGACAGGTAATCCGAATGTTTGTCAACTCCTGCGTGTATTTGGGAACATTTTCCGGCACCTAATGGAAGTTTTGTTAACCATAACAAGTTTGGAAAGACCAACTGCTCCTGAACGACCTACCACAAATTTAGTCAGTGAGCGCAGACGCTCATTTTAGTAAGTGCTGTTCAATGGCAAGGCTATTGGGGCCCGGGTGCGAGTTATGGCGGTCAAAATTACAGGGTAGCCGCTTTGGCGGAACTGTCTTGCATGTCACTAGATACCTTCAATTGCAAAATTATTCACCATCTTGACAAGTGGAGAGTGTTCTTTTGTCTGACCCAGCCACCGTTCTGAGCGCAAAGGTCAGTGTTTTGCCTCTGACTTCTCGTCATGAAGTCACACGCTGCAGACTAAAAGGCCTACCGATCTTCTGTTCCGCCACGGGCGCCGCGATCGGTGTCCCTAACCACTTCATCATCCTTTTGTTCACAAGTATTCCACTCATGTCGCTGTGACGCTACCTGCTTGGGACTACAAATGTCTTATTATATATATGGGCTGGCCACCGTAGGTGCGAAGACAGACCTGTTCTCTGTCACTCTCACTATTACAACATGGGAACTGATGGGTGCACGCTTCACCCCCAAGCCTCACATGCAATGCATGCACTACACCTACCCTTCAAATAGCCGCACCTATTACTTCTCCTTCTAATAACTCTATGCTATTTCGAACAAAAACTCAACTAGCTTTATTTTGGTGGCCCGATACAATCTTGACTGGTCACACCAATTTTCACCTGGGCAATCAGATGGGACTGCTTGAGATTGTCGATTGAATGCAGCCACACACAAAAGCAGCGACGAGGGTGTTCTTTGTGCGATCCGGCAATCTCCAGACGATCACTCTAAGCAGTGGCAACATCAGCCACTTAAGAATGTCTTTTTATATCGCACCTGTTCTCCAACCCGTCACATGACTTAAATGTTGACATCTCACACTCATTAC
The DNA here is from genome assembly GCA_949316495.1 of Amphiduros pacificus. Classification (NCBI taxonomy): domain Eukaryota; kingdom Metazoa; phylum Annelida; class Polychaeta; order Phyllodocida; family Hesionidae; genus Amphiduros; species Amphiduros pacificus. Next base: position 49,137,982 of record OX439002.1, on the reverse strand, counting down.
TTTGACATCTCTTTTCCATCCTGAATTGCCAATTCCAAATACTGATTAAATCAGACACTTTAAATACATAAGAAGCTGGCATCGCTCTGATCACACAATACCCACAATTAAATAACAAATATTGGGTCAGTCTATGAAAAAGCCTTGCACAGCGGCAGGGCAAATATTAATTCTGGACAAATCTGATGTTTAGATCTACTGAAAATGAAGCTTTCATTTTCCAGACAATGACCCTTATCCAACTTAATTTGTTCAAAATACCTTTTACAATATTTATGTTGTTGGTTTTTTTTATGAAAACATAAGTCACTGCACAAGAAATAACCACGGCATAGAAGTGATAAATGAACTACTAATCTAGAATTATTGTAATTTTCATTGGAATAACATTTTCAAAATATTTAAATGAGTTAAATCAACTTCCCTCTTTGTTCTCTTTACTGAAAGCAATACGGTGTAAAAACATTTTCTTTCAAACAATATCTTCACTGTTGATTGCTTACGGAGAACCATCAGGCTGTGGGGTTTTTGCACATGAGTACTCAAAATTTGTGAAACCATATTCACAAACACAAAATACATATTTATATGCAGCCACTCAGAAAATAGCAGGTGAAATTTGAACTCGAAATGAATTCAACCTTAAATAACTATGACCCTTTTAGGTATAGTTCATTTGCAAAAATCATTTGATACTTTTCAACATTTGAAAACTAACTACAAATGTATTTAAGGCTTAAATGTAACACACGCACACACATAATATGTAATTCTACCTCCTTTTTGGTGAGGAATTCAATAAACATCCTCTTTTTTAATAACTGTAAAATGACTCTCTCCGCTACTATTATTCAATGAATTCTCAAAGTTTAGCACCAGAACGAGTGTCAATTCATTATTACATAAAGTGATAAAACACTTAACGTGTTAACAAACCATCAGAATCGAGCACACTTTAGCTTTTCACATTTTCGGGAGTGTCTTTTCTGCTAGTTTGAGGAGGGTCCTTCACGGTGTATGATATGTTTTTACGTGCACATACGGACTTCCCCGTAAGGAGGTATACGTATCGCCATTAGTAGTTACATCAGAGAGGCAGGTCCGTAATAAAGGTCCGATATTAACCTCAAATGGTCAATAATGATATTTATTTTTCACGAACCCATTACAGTCCACCCCAAGTCCATCTTCCTTGATTGTGCGCAACAGCCTCCAGCTTGCTAGGACCTTTGCCCCACCCCGGTGACATAACGCCCCTCAGCTTGGAAGCCACCGCCCAGGGTTTTTGTGTGCCGGCCTACAGTTATGCAAGCCGACATTCTCCTGCTGCACGGATACTGCCGCCTGCAGTGCACGCAACTTGATTCATTTTATTCGCAACAAAGTCAATCCAGCAATTGCACCCGGGAACGTACTCATTAAGTGCTCACCTGTTAACGGGCAAGTATTATTACCTGTGAGTACTACACACCTGCATCTTCCGACCCTCCATGTTTTATCTACCTCAAACTATCATTATACCGGCCCTCCATCCGAGATAAATGTCCAAAACTATTTGTCTTCTGTGTTGTTTCCTGTACTAATCCTGTGCCTAAGGTAGAATTAGGGGGAGAAAATACACATGTATTCATCCCTCAAAGGTGTAAAACAATTTCTATTTACAATGGTAAGCTTCTCGGTAGTTGTTTGTGATGTTTCCTGATTAAAAGGTAATATCCGGTTATACTAACAATTGAAAAATGCTTCAATGCAACCAGTTAAGTTACTTTCACCACCTCTTAACACAAGACAGTAATTTGATATCTTTATTCCTTAACAAGGTAAACTTAACACAAGAACGTAACTTAATATATCATCTTAACAGCCCATATTTAGAAACAGAAGTCATTAGATATTTGATATCAAATTTCCAAATAATAATAAAAAAAAAATTATATCAGGACCGCAGAAAACAAATTATTATTATTAGATTCATTGTTTTTTTTTTATCTTCAATTTATTCTTATTTGCAATGTCTTTGATTGTTAGTCAATGTCAAGGCTAAAGTTATTTTACTAAGGTATTTAAAAATCTAAACATCTCTTAAAGAATCTAACAGCCAAAGTTGAAAGTATATTTGATTTTTTCAATCAGAAATTGTTCCTTTTGGCCCAGCTCTGATTTTTTTGGATGCGACACAAAACCTCCGCGGGCTTAAAGTGGTTTTGTCTTGTAAAGCACCCATTTTTTTGTTGTGCCACAGACACAAACTAACTGGTTGGGGTTGCTACCTGTGACCCAACTTTTTTTTTCACATGTCTCTTCCAACCTGTAACCATCTCATGTCACACAAAAAACAAATTATGTATATTTTTTCTCTATGAGCCACATCGCACAATGGCTAAACCTTTGACATTAATTTCAAAATTGGCAACTTTGGCGCCCAGACAATGTTGAAATTAACGATTTCGTAACCATTACGAAAGTCATGAGAGTGACAGGACCAGTGTTGATCCTTATAAATAAAGGGTATTACTGGGACTTCTCGCCACTTATTCTCCATGCCTCACTTCGTCTCTTCCTTAATGTTCTTTAAGTAAGGAAATCAACCCTCATGAGTTGATGACTGAAAGCATTTTGTTCGGGCTTTTTAAGCTCCTTAAGACAAATTTTGGCCAATCTGCAAGACAAGGCTGGCAGACATTGGGTGGGTTCCCTGTGCATGATATGTGTACACATGAAATGACACTATTATCCTAGTCAAGATTCACCATTATGATAATTTTGTTAACCAAACTGCATTTTCGACCTTCCCCCTTTTTATGGTCAAGCAGTACAATACCTCATCAAATGAGGATACTTATAAATCAACCCACAAATTCAAATTACTATCCATCCCATTGTCATATATTATCCTCTCCTTATATTAGCATGGAACCAAGCAAAACATGTCCAATAAACCCCTTTTTTTCATCACCTTTTATACATTTAAGTAACTTTTTTTTATCAATTCTTCATGAATGCCAGTATCATTGAAATCTATTCATTTCTTGGTAAATTTAACATCTATCACAGAAATAGAAAATATTTGATCTCTGGCTTATAATATATGGACTACACACAGACTCTATGTAAGACATCAAAACTACATAAACTTATGTAGTATTGACAACATCCATTCGTTCTCAAAATAAATACGAAATGCTTTGCTCTCTACTTTTGGTTTGCACATTAGATGTACATAAAATATTGCATCCACAAACAAATTTAAGTTAGACTACTCAATGATATGCCCATATGAATTATATCATTGTAGATAAAATATCGGTGACATTAATTCACAGAGACTAGTACAAAGTCATCTCAGTTGGGTCAATGCAGTTTGCCGATGTAAATGGTCAAATCCGCCATCAAGGGCAAAAGCCAAGGAGTACCAGGATGTGAAATGGTGGATGACTAATTCTAGTGGAGTAACACGTCATACTCTTATCAAGGAATATTAATCTAAATAAAAATCACCAATATCTATTTATTGCTCTCATATTATTTACATAGAATACAATGCAGGCTTCAAATCTTATGGATTTATTCAATGGAAATTTTTGCAGGGACAATTTTCTGTGAACTATGGATTTGTGAATTGCTTGCATGTCATAGATACAGCCTGAGGAAAAATGATAACAAGTTGCTTATCTCAATACAATATATATATACAAGAGTTAAACTGACTGGAAATATCAGTGAAAATCTTAACCTCATGATTCTTTTGTATATTGGATTCTTTTGTAAACAGACAATCGAAAGGTGAAAGTGTCTGAACATCCCTGTGGGCATATCCATACACTGCTTCTTTGGTGCTTGAAATCAATATCTGACAATCACTGCCATCGTACATTACTATACCAAGTCATACGATAGAAATAGTGAGCAACGGATGCGTAAACACCGATGTGAAATATTGACAGCAAGACGCGTATGTACAAAATGGTACCTACCTCGTGTCAGCTTGTGTGGGGAATGGTGGAGGTGGCGATCTAGGCCGGCGGTCTTATGCGATACATTGTACAAATATGAATGATCTGGCTCGTATATTGTTCCATATCACGGCAATATCACTCAGGCATCATGGTATTGGCGAACAGTGGTGAGCCCGATGTATACAGAAGAATGCATAGGAGCTGATAATCATACGGTATGCGCATGCTGTATTTACGAATCTGACGTTAGGGAAATGGATGAGACAGGCTCACCTGTCATGGGGCAGGCAACGACACAGCATCAGAGGCCCAGTGCAGCTTCTCATATCTTCGAGGGGGTCTGTGCAGATGCGAGGGTCCCTCCTCCTAACCCCTCCCTCATTGGCCACTAAAATATATGACCCCCCACACAAGGGAATTGGGGCCCTGTTAATGACAAGCCTTTGCTATTAATCTTGTGACCAAGGGGCGAAATGTTTTTTGGCGGTGGGAACACTGTCTAAATAGGGTAGGGTGGTTAACTTTGACAGGCAGGATGGGGTGAATGTCTTAATTAAGCATTTTGACTTCCCAAGGAGACCGTTTTGTTCGGGGGGTCCATCGCATCACAATACTGCAGCACCCTCGCACAATGCAAGCTTATTTTAGCATGACTTTCTAATGGAAGATATATGGGTGGCGTTTGAACACCAATCCGCTGAGGGCTTTGTGTGAGCCAACGATGAATACTGCAGAGTTAAAAAGGACATTCACAAGTCGGTGCGCATTTATCATAGACCTTGTTTGTCAGATGAAGATGTCAGAGTGGAAAGTGGCATGATACCATGGTAAAACTTTTGCCCCATGCGACAAGGTTGAATATGTAACTGGGAGAGTGAATGGGCAGTGTACCCCCACCGCAGTCCTAGTATTGTCCTCTCACACCCGGCATATGTTGCACCTTTACCCCCGAACTGGTGACAGAGCAAGCCAACTTTGTTGCGGCATGGCCTTCCCTTTTTTCTTGCCCATTTTCAGTGTCATGCAACAATTTAACCACAAAATTGTGTGTGAATTTACAACACAAATCAAATTACCTAAATATGCTCAAAATGATCTTGTATTACTGCTAATCATTCTGGCTTATCCCACACAAGTTGAGAAAAAACAAAATCGTACAGAAAAGATAGACCCCAAAAAGTCTTTCTTATCAACATGATTTCCACAATAAAATTTAATTTCTCAGTTTTGCATATTACATTATTTTATGTTTGTATATTCCAGATAGTGATTTTAAATTAATATTTCATAAAAGATGAAAATAGATTCTTTTTTATATGTCATCATGATTACACTATTATTAAGTATAAAAATTTTACATTTGCAATTTCTCCAGATTTCTTTTTAAAAAAAGAACATAATTTTGAAGTGGGAACTCATTATGGGATAAAAAAAAAGCAAATGACAAAGGCTTAACGTGCTGGTTAAACAAATTTTTATATTGAAATTTTAAATGACCTGATGTGTGTAAACAGTTTGTGTGTACATAGGCAACGCTCTCACAGCAAGATAAGGAAACACTAAGGAGGTAAATTCTAATTTTTCTCACTTTTCTGTGATTATAAAACTGTCTCAAATCCCCTCAGCAGGTGTCCAGTTATTATGTATTTCACAAAAGTCTACTTCTGCCGCCAAACCATCTCAAGAGTTTTAACAACTCGCGGCTGAATGTTTGCCCTCTTCAAATGTACTCAAACACTGGAATAATCACCGTCCAATCATGGTTAAACACTCGAGACAGTTGTATTAAATTTGCGCTTTCAACAATATGGTAACCACTTTTGAACAGTATCGGATATCAGCAATTCAGAAATTCAATTGGTGAGAGCTCTGTCCGGTGGTCTAAGACCACCAGAATTTGGCACGGACCACCGATTTGGATTTTAACAAATTCCATAAATGCGAGTTAAGATTCATATTTCTGCTGTGATGACATTTCATTATTTTCTTTCACTGCACATAAAGGTAGCAGATGGCATAACATGATTTGATGCTTGTTTCCAGGTTCTTTCAAAATTTGTATGTACGGTACATTTTATGATACGCAAATTTTATGGTGTAATTTTCAAGAAGCATTACTAATGAAACGATTTTATTTATTATTTTATGAAATGAATCTTTCAAACACATCTGAAATACTGCAGTTCCATTAACTTGTTCGTATCTTTATGGGTTGCTTTATAATTTGGGCAGAAATGGCTGGAGTGCTATCAAAGACGAAGAGTGAACACAATTATACTTCTACCCAGGCCCTCCTGGCTTTCAAACAAATAGCCAATCAAGTCTGCACCCAAAATAACAGTAATCTGCTATCTTTTCTGTCTGCATCTAATTCATCAAGACATCTTTATCTGTCCTCTATGAACTAAGCAAATCCATTTTCTGGCTTTTCACAAAGTTATCTAATCTGATGCATTTCGACTGCTTTCATCGATGTGTGTCATTTTGTAGCTCAGTGGGGTTTTTATCCTTGGTTTCTCCAACTCCCCAAATATTTGCACAAGGTTGGTAATGCCCCACCATAATCTTGGCTTTGACAGTAAAATAGTTTTCTTATCCTATCTTAACACCAAGAAGCCCGCTGAAACCAACCATAAACTGCCTTTGAGACGAAATCATCTGCCGGCTATGCTGTTTCAGTTCAGTCCAAATAGGATTTGGTGGGTAATCACATCAGCGTGCAAAAATGCTCACCTTTTTGCGCAATTTGTGACCAGATAGGGCGCAAATATTTCCCCAGATCAAAGGGTTTTTTGACACAGCTGGAGGCAATACGACAACACCTTGACCAGGGAGAGAATACAGCTTCTGCTAATGAGTTTGACTCTGGGCTATGGCGGCGACCACGTTTCCTACATCTATGACCCATATACAACCTAAATGTTTCTATTCATTAGTTAAATTTTAACAAATACCTTTTGTTCGTCACCCAGCTGATGATAATGAGCAAATTTGGTTCAGTCCAAATAAAGAGGAGTAGAAACGCTTTTCTCTCAACATGGGGGGTTAGTTTACGGACAAATCATACAGTAAAATGAATCTATTTCAATTTCATAAATGCTCGCTGTTACATTCACGAGCTCATTTTCGTTGGTGGTTTATGCATTGCCTCAGGGAAACCAATTGTTAAGATAACTAAATTTGCAAATCTGTCACCAAAATTGGTTTTGTGCAGCCGTTTTGTTCAAAGAACGTGCAAATGAACATAAAATAATGTCAATAAATGATCTAATTACAGATTCAATATTTGTTTGGATTTCATTATTCGTAATTTGATTAATGTTACCTAACCAATAAGCACACTCAGGGTTAAGCCTGTCAAATACCCAAAGGGAATTTTGAAGTGTTTGACTAAAGGTATTTGCATTTTGTGTCAAAACGTACAATGCATCAAATATGGTTGCTATATAATAGAATTTGTCTTGTGATATTTGATATGAATTGTGCTGTCAGACAAAAACACGGCTCAAATGACAAGTCATAACCAACCTTTTGCAAGCTAATATAAGCACTTCATTTGTTAAAACATTCTGCTTCATATACGAGCCAAAAATTGTTATTCCTTGACTAACTTCTTGGGCTTTTGGACCCCTAGATGTTTACTAAAATTTTGTTAAAATGTAATGAAAATTTTTGTCTTGTATAAGTTACAAACTAAACTGTGATAAGCATTTTCTTGAATTCATGGTGGAGTGTGAACAACCCTATTTTTCTCACAGTACATACTTAATGGATACATATTTTGTGACAAAGTGATGTGCTTGTATTTCATGGGTATCACATGCAAATATTGATATTTCCCTGCATGCAGGGCAACACATATGTCGTTCATCCCTTCTCAAAACATGACCTTGTCCCCAACACCAACATTCACAGACCTGGGAAAATACCCAACCGATATTTATTCACTGACCGTATGACGAACATGTTCTTTCAAAAAGTGACAACAGCGAGTTTTTTTAACTCATCAAATATATTTTTATGCTTGTCTATTGAAGGTTTTTTATGTGTAAAGTCACTGGTTCCTGAATCTCAACATGCAGAGTAAAATGTCAAACCCAACCTTCATGCCAAAGGTCATTCTGTTTGTTGCTGTATAAGGTCAACTTTATCAACAAGTAGACGCGTCTATTGAATTTGAAAGCAAAAAGCCTTAGATTTCATTTCATGGTAAAACGTGCTATAAATTACTCATAAAAATCTGTTATCTATGTGAAATAATTTGTTAACAATGAAGTACAAACACCTCTTGTTACATAGCCTAGGTGGCTACAATAGAAGAACAATAGAATTACCACTGTTTATTACTGTCTTTAGGGCTCCCTTTTCATTACCTCTCATTCCTTATCACTCTCATGATAAATAAAGCCAACGTTTATTGTTTAAAACGTCAATTTTCCACTTAAAGCACAACCTGGCGTTCTGTGAGGGTGGTCATTTACATTTCCGAGTAGGTAAGCTGTTCCGGGGCCAATAGGTTAACTCTGATAATGACCTCGTCCTGACCACCGTGTGACTGGGATGGCCATCAAGACGGGGCTGTGTACACCTCAGGGCCCTCTGCATTGACCTCTGAGGCCCTGCCCCTTGCCTAAACAATCCATGTTTGTTTGCTTCCGTCTTCTGCACATGCATGTCTTGTCAAAATTTATCTCTCTACCATCAATGTAGCAAACTATATAATTACCACAGGCCAAGAATATATCCAGTTTCCTGCTCTGTATGGCTTGGAAATTTTTTTAAAATGCATATCATTTAAAATATATACATATATTTATATATTTAAACTGATCCTGTATTTCCTTACAATAAGAACAATTTAAATGATTCCAAAAACAAAAGGCCTCTGGAAATTCCAAACTTAACCTTTATAACAATGAAGGTCACAATGAAAACATGGTGTGATCACATTGGTACAGAAGCACTGAGACAGTTATATCTGATCTTATCAATATGGGTTATATGCCATTTGTTGTCATACCACCAGCATGAGTCACAAGGCTCCCTAACCACTTTATTTTGACATGAGTATATTATCGGCAATAACACATGCACCCCTGACATAAATATTTTCCTCTATAGATCCAAATCTTTTTGATGACCCCTAGATTGGTCAAAACATTCTTATCTGCAATATGTTCTCCATGTTGTTGGCTTATATGAGGCATATCAAATTTTTCACTGTTTTTTTTCTGTATCTTTTGATCAGTTTGCATGTCATTGGAATGTTCAGATTCATCATTAGAATTAAGAACATCCACATGCAAGTAGCTGACGAAATATCCAGCGTTTTAGGAAATTTCTTTAACTTAGAGCTTTGAAACGGTTAAAAAATCTTCCATTGTAACAAAAAACTAGCAATGTAAAAATGACAGATAAGATCAACCTGTGCTGATGACAGAATGTAGCAAGTGAAAAAATATACTTAAATTAGATCCAATCCGCTTTTAAATTATCAGTTCATTCCTGCACGGCTGGCTGCTTTGAATGTAAAACGGGGCATAGTGTTGCAGTGTGTCCGGGGCCAGTGATTGGTATTGTATATGCATGCACATGTGCACCGCAGAATGTTTATGTTCTTTGTGACATATATACAACTCCAAGGAGGAAGGCAAAGTACTGCCTCCCAGTATTTGTTATTTTCTCATGACTCAAGTGTTGGAGATCCATAATTTTCTAACATTGGTTCATGTCCATAATTCTTTGAAAAGTTTAAAAAAAAAAAAAAAATAGCAACATGAAATTAATGTATGTTTCAGGTCTGTTTTCAATGTGTGAGTTTAACGTCGTGCAAAAAGGGTCAGTTGTTTGTCATGCAAAAAGGTCAAGTGGGATAGGGAAAGAAATTATCAAATTAAAGTAAAGCAGATCTAGAGTTCTTTGCAAATAAATACGCAGTAATATACATAACTTTACTAGAAATGCAGGAATTCATCTTTACCTCTCTCCCCCAATGAGAAAAAAGGGTTGTTCCTGTGAGTAGGAGCACCTGGTCAGCATAACTAAGATATTGACACAATGTCAGCAATGCAGGAGTCTAATGCACTGATCTACTGCCACCTCGGAGACCTTGTCCATCTCTCGTGTATATTTATGTTATGAAGAATGGGGCACGGGGACAGAATAGCTGTGTTTGTTATGTGTGATTTACTCATGCGCTTCTCACCTGAATATCTCTACTTAATCTCTAAACGTAAATCACTTTGCCTAAAATGTGGTCCGTTTTAAGATCCTAGAACCATAATAGTTTTCCTCTTCACTCTAATATTCAAAACAATGTCTACCTGCTACCATCACAGCAGGAGCCAATTCAAGAAAAAAATATATTTCTTTTATTACAAATAACTGATCAAATTAGTGAAATTAGTAGATACTTTTATCTGAAATGAAATTGTTGGATGATTGAGTGTTGAGATGATCCCTTCCTCTCTTTCAGCGGGGGGGGGGGGGGGGGGGGGGGGGGGGGGGGGGTTGGGTTGGGTTGGTACCTGAGCAGTGATGAGATCATCACCCTGGTGAGTTCTTCCTGCTCAGCTCCTGCTAGGTGCCCAGCCAATGTAGCCACTTTATCCCAGGTACCATGTAAAGGCCAGGCAGGGACGACTACTCACAGAGCCAATGTAGCCACTTTATCCCAGGTAACATGTAAAGGCCAGGCAGGGATGGCTACTCACAGAGCCAATGTAGCCATTTTATCCCAGGTAACATGTAAAGGCCAGGCAGGGACGGCTACTCACAGAGCCAATGTAGCCACATTATCCCAGGTACCATGCAAAGGCTGGGCAGGGATGGCTACTCACAGAGCTAATGTAGCCACTTTATCCCAGGTACCAAGTAATGGCTGGACAGGGATGGCTACTCACAGAGCCAATGTAGCCACTTTATCCCAGGTACCATGTAAAGGCCGGGCAGGGACGGCTACTCACAGAGCCAATGTAGCCACTTTATCCCAGGTACCATGTAAAGGCCAGGCAGGGACGGCTACTCACAGAGCCAATGTAGCCACTTTATCCCAGGTACCATGTAAAGGCCAGGCAGGGACGACTACTCACAGAGCCAATGTAGCCACTTTATCCCAGGTAACATGTAAAGGCCAGGCAGGGATGGCTACTCACAGAGCCAATGTAGCCATTTTATCCCAGGTAACATGTAAAGGCCAGGCAGGGACGGCTACTCACAGAGCCAATGTAGCCACATTATCCCAGGTACCATGCAAAGGCTGGGCAGGGATGGCTACTCACAGAGCTAATGTAGCCACTTTATCCCAGGTACCAAGTAATGGCTGGACAGGGATGGCTACTCACAGAGCCAATGTAGCCACTTTATCCCAGGTACCATGTAAAGGCCAGGCAGGGACGGCTACTCACAGAGCCAATGTAGCCACTTTATCCCAGGTACCATGTAAAGGTCGGGCAGGGAAGGCTACTCACAGAGCCAATGTAGCCACCTTATCCCAGGTACCATGTAATGGCCAGGCAGGGACGGCTACTCACAGAGCCAATGTAGCCACTTTATCCCAGGCACCATGTAAAGGCAGGACAGGGATGGCTACTCACAGAGCCAATATAGCCACTTTATCCCTGGTACCATGTAAAGACCAGGCAGGGACGGCTACTCACAGAGCTAATGTAGCCACTTTATCCCTGGTACCATGTAAAGGCTGGACAGGGATGGCTACTCACAGAGCTAATGTAGCCACTTTATCCCAGGTACCATGTAAAGGCTGGACAGGGATGGCTACTCACAGAGCCAATGTAGACACTTTATCCCAGGTACCATATAATGGCCAGGCAGGGTTGGCTACTCACAGAGCCAATGTAGCCACTTTATCCCAGGTACCAAGTAAAGGCTGGACAGGGATGGCTACTCCGAGAGCCAATGTAGCCACTTTATCCCAGGTACCATGTAAAGGCTGAACAGGGATGGCTACTCCGAGAGCCAATGTAGCCACTTTATCCCTGGTACCATGTAAAGGCCGGGCAGGGACAGCTACTCACAGAGCCAATGTAGCCACTTTATCCCAGGTACCATGTAAAGCCTGGACAGGGATGGTTACTCACAGAGCCAATGTAGCCACCTTATCCCAGGTACCATGTAATGGCCAGGCAGGGATGGCTACTCACAGAGCCAATGTAGCCACTTTATCCCAGGTACCATGTAATGGCCGGGCCTTTCTCTATATTACCTGTCTTACCAGTCACTGTCTTGCCTGTATCACCAGTTTCTGTTTCATCAGTCTATATGTTACCTGTCTCACCAATCTGTATACTATCTGTCTCACTATGTTGACATTCTCTATCTTTACTCACTCACCGGTCTCTACCTTTACTGTCTTACCGGTCTCTATCTTTACTGTCTTATCAGTCTCGATCTTTACTGTCTTTCCAGTCTCTATCTTTACTGTCTTACCAGTCTCTATTTTTACTGCCTCAACAGTCTCTATCTTTACTGACTCACCTGTCTCTATCTTTACTGTCTTACCAGTCTCTATCTTTACTGTCTCACCAGTCTCTATCTTTACTGACTCACCTGTCTCTATCTTGACTGACTCACCAGTCTCTATCTTGTCTCGCCAGTCTCTATCTTGACTGACTCACCAGTCTCTATCTTGACTGACTCACCTGTCTCTATCTTTACTGTCTCACCAGTCTCTATCTTTACTGACTCACCAGTCTCTATCTTGACTGTCTCACCAGTCTCTATCTTTACTGTCTTTCCAGTCTCTATCTTTACTCACTCACCGGTCTCTACCTTTACTGTCTTACCAGTCTCTATTTTTACTGCCTCAACAGTCTCTATCTTTACTGTCTCGCCAGTCTCAATCTTGACTGTCTCACCAGTCTCTATCTTTACTGTCTTACCAGTCTCTATCTTTACTGTCTTACCAGTCTCTATCTTTACTGTCTTTCCAGTCTCTATCTTTACTCACTCACCGGTCTCTACCTATACTGTCTTACCAGTCTCTATTTTTACTGCCTCAACAGTCTCTATCTTTACTGACTCACCTGTCTCTATCTTGACTGACTCACCAGTCTCTATCTTGACTGACTCACCAGTCTCTATCTTTACTGACTCACCTGTCTCTATCTTTACTGTCTCACCAGTCTCTATCTTTACTGACTCACCAGTCTCTATCTTGACTGTCTCACCAGTCTCTATCTTGACTGTCTCACCAGTCTCTATCTTGACTGTCTCGCCAGTCTCTATCTTTACTGTCTTTCCAGTCTCTATCTTTACTCACTCACCGGTCTCTACCTTTACTGTCTTACTAGTCTCTATTTTTACTGCCTCAACAGTCTCTATCTTTACTGTCTCGCCAGTCTCTATCTTGGCTGTCTCACCAGTCTCTATCGTTACTGTCTCACCAGTCTCTATCAAGTTTGTTTGGTTGAACAATGCCAGTCATACTAGTTTGATGGCCATTGATCAAAGTGTCTTGTCAATCCCTGCTACATGTGTTTTCAATTCTATTTGATCTCATGATCATCTATTTATTGCACATTTACAGTTTAATCACATAATCTCTATCTAGAGGATATGCATATCTAAAAAGGATCTACAATTCTTACATTTATTTGGCCTACCACTGTAACATAAAATGGTTCTTCACTGGTGTAGAGGTTGCAGACAACACCAATCTGGAGTGATTCCGGCCAAAAGAGCATATTCACAATCTACTTCTAGGTCCAGAATTTGGTCAAAATGTTATAAGCATTATTTTGCACTTAATGTCTATCATAATGCACTGTTATCTGTGTAGGTATTTCTGATAGTAGACCAAACGAATGCTTAACTAGGGGTGTCTCATCTCGCCCTGAGGGGAGAGATAGTGCAATTTTTTCTATACAACCCATGGGGCAATATCAACACAAAAGGGCAATATCTTCAAAGAACCATTTCAATATCACCCTGTGGATGTTATCTTGTAGGTTTTGCCTTTTAATCAAGTGAGGTGATCAGGTTCCCCTCACAGGCAGTTCCAAGGATTGGAGAGTACGCCAAGCCTAACAGTGCTTACCCGGTCTCGCTGGCTCCCTCTAGTGACCTAATGCCTTCCTACCGTTACCTGTTCGTCTCGGCACATGACATGTAATCTATGGAGCTTTTGTGGAAGGAAAACATGCAGTTAACTTTTGTTTCTTTTTTGGCAGTCAAAAAAGAATTTTGATCCTGTACAATATCTTGCTTAATGCTCTCTATCCACATTTTATTCCGGATTGCTTTACTTGATCTGATTGCAATCATTGTACTGATGAAGACGATAGACATTTCATCAATTAGCTTTCCTTGCTTTAGATTTAATTCTGAGACTAGAGTTTACAGCTTATGAAAAAAAAGAAAAAAAAAACTGGCAAGATAATCACGCCGTTTAAAATGGTCATAAACTGAAATGTTATGTTATATTTGCCACAATTAAAACCATGCATTGAATATATATATTAATTTGTGTGAACAATGAGCACCATTGGGACCCAAGTATTTTCTTTAACACACGGGCTCTGCTGGCCCAGTTATGATCTAAACATTTATGCCTTTGCCTTGCCCTTATTAGTACCACATGTGTTCCACTAAGAGGGATTTTTTTTTCTCACAAAGTGACTTTTTCAGGCCGGAGTTAGGCAGTAAGCACTGGGGGCCTCAGTCATTATGCTGCTAATGAGAGAACCTTGGATTCTTCAAAATACAACCTTTAGCTCCTGTTATTATGAACAACAAGAAAATACTTGAATGGTCTCAATGTAATCCGTCTTGGTTTGCCTCTCTTCTTAAAATAGCACAATCAGTTGAGTATAAGTGATTGGAGAAAACTATCTAAATGCAAATAAATACCAATAACTTTGATTTTAATGCCACCACATTGTGATTTTGGAAACCTCAGATTGGATGGGCAATTACTGATCAGTGTATCAAGTTTGTGGTTTATGTTTGGCCACTTTATGGCTTTGAGGAGATCCCAGACTGGAGGAAAATGTGTAAATGCCTGTGTCTGCACCACAGCCCAACAAAGATGTTGTGTTATCGGAGAACAGGAGCAAGTTGCTGGGTTACCATGGCAACTATAACCATCATGGCTGACCCTGGTGATGGGGACATGACACATGAACTTGCCAAAACTTTCGCGCTATGATGTGTAATGTAGAGTGTAGATCATACTCAGAAAAAAATGCATTTTTTTCCACGTTGAAAGCCAGCAAATAAATAAACACGTATAAATATTGATATGACTGCACCTAGTAAAACGTGAATAATCATAATAATTAAATCCTTAAAAGATGTTTAAATAGCAAATTTGAAGAATACTTCAAACAAAAAAATCTTGTCTGGCTCCACAAAACAGATCATGTGACATAAGAAGCGGAGATGATTGGTGGAAGGTATGGGAGAGTATGTATTTCCTCGGCCAGGATTGTGTCGATGATCCATCAGCCGTTGTGGCACTTCTGAGAGCAGGTTCTGTATCTGTCATCATGCCCCATCCCCACCTGGGATCCACTTGTATCTACCTGCCACGTGGGCATGTCAAGGGGGCAAAAGTTAGCTGCTTGATTGAGAAGACTGGTACTTGGCTTTTCTCAAAGCACCTTGCTTCTCCTATGCTTCTGTATGTCATGTGGGGCATTCTTTTTTGTGATCATAAACTTCTGTTCAGGGCACTGTTCAGGACTAAAAAAAATATGAAGATAAAGTCTTCTCTTTCTGACTTCACTCCTGGACATGCCAATGGACATCAATAAATTGATGATCTCTGATGTTGGACTTAACTTGAGCCAAGGAATCTGGCTGTGAGGTCATTTTGGTGTGTGTCAGTCAGGCCTTGTTAACCTGGAAGAGGCTATGTCTGCCAAGGTCACTAATTCTCTCTGACGGACATATCTCATGTTGAGCACAACCCCATCTGGTGGCTGAACTCTCCTCTCCTTATTCCCAGGCCCTGAGT
Source organism: Amphiduros pacificus (assembly GCA_949316495.1). NCBI lineage: Eukaryota > Metazoa > Annelida > Polychaeta > Phyllodocida > Hesionidae > Amphiduros > Amphiduros pacificus. The sequence goes on along the minus strand of OX439002.1, from coordinate 49,122,049 downwards.
ACACATTTCCTGCCCCTTCCCCATTATATGGCCTCAAATATCCCAATAATTATGTGTAAATTCGGAGTCACTACTCAAAATATATTTTTGTGATAACTGGTATCAACAGAGAATCTCTTGAGTCATGCTCTCCCAAGGCCTGATGTTCATTGAAATCGTATAAAATAAAATAGCCAAAAAGATGATTTTTTTTAAAAAGATGAATATAATCTTAACGTACATCTCACATCTCATCTGTGACGAAAATTTAATTGCTTTTATGGTGTAGAATATAAAAGTGAGAAAATATATGCATGTAGGTTATTCAAGATTGATATATATATATATTCAACATTGATAAGAATGAATGTGGTCAGACACAGCCAGGATTTGCTTACCTGCGATGAGTGACATAAACGACATCGTTGCTTACCTGGGAAGAGTGACACATATCACCTCTTACACCGGCAGGGGGCGCTTCATTAGAGCCTCGTGTCACTGACTTCCTGTCTGTATCTAGTGACATTCTAACCTCAACCTATGATTTCACATCTCTAAATAGCTACGATTTCTTAGTGAGGCCATGAAGCGCTTGTCATTGATTCAACATGCATTTTCCCCTTGGCCCTTTATGTAAGGTCTCCTGGCGATGTCTAGCTGTCCAGCACGGGCAAACGCTGCATTTTATCTTGTGTCACAATCAACAAACTGTCATTCAAACTCTTTGTTTTATGCAGGAGAATCATTACCTATCAAGCATTATTTATCAAAAATGTCACATTTTCACAAATACGTTTGCAGCTTTTTGTCCATAACTTTAAGTGGGTGCTGATTTTTTAATCTAATGAGCTGTGAAGAAACTCACATAAATTATCAATATAAATCAACATATAAGAATTATCCTAAAATAACATGACATTGATACTTCTCCTTCGGGCATCATAAGTTTGCCTTTTACAATTCTATTTTACTGTTTGGCTGCTTTGCAAAATTTATCAAAACTTGATGACCAGATTTTATGAAACTTTACGGGATGATTACTCAAGTTCCAATGATAAATTGATCAGATCCCGGAGAAGATATGGATGTTTTTGTGGATCTGGGATCACTTGGAAGTTTCTTTATCATTGTAAGATAGTAACAGGACAAATTGAGGTCTGCGAGGCTTAGGATAGGTACTGGTTTTCACTCCACTAACTGTCCCCTCATTCCAATAGTTTTATATAGGGCTATGTTTGAATACAATATACCTTTACATGGTACCATATAAATGTATTGTATCAAACAAAATATTGCTTAAATCCCATATATCATATATCAAAAAAAATATTATATAAATATGTCAAACATAATCCTTTGACTAATGTACTATATTTTCATGTCTGGGTTCTCGGAAATTAGAAATTTCTGTGTCAACTAGCCCCAGGTTGTGTGTTTTCTATTTGTATACTCTCTTGTAATTTACAGTCAAAATTTTTCTCTTTTGATTTATATATCATAATTATCACCAATTTAAGCAATGCAAGACTGTACAACAGTAATTAGTTTTAAGTCACGATTTATGACTTGAATCTCCATGTGAAATCACCAGATGGCACCACATCAAGGACTACTGTTTTTTATTCTTCCAATGCTTATCTGATTTTAACTTCTTCTTTTTTTCAAAACCCTGTGAATCAACATCAATTCTTATGCTAGCCTATAATGTGAATCACGTCAAAAGGTGGCGCTCATTTGACTGGTCATCTGACAATGATGAAGCAAATAACGGTGATGCTCATCAGATAACAATGATTCACAGTAACAGAATGGTCAAGACTGCTATTGTCTCCAGACCTAAGTCTGATTAAGTCAGTAAGTTCTTCTATTCATGTTTGTTTAAAAACGATCTTATCTATACCAATACGATTTCTGATATCCTGTAAATTGTCAATACAGATTTAACATGGGAGTGGGCTTTGCACATGAGACAGGTGGTCCTATTCTATATAAAATAATTATATGTTACATATGAAATACATCAGAAATGGTTTCATTCATGTTGACATCTCCCATGATAAATTCTTTTATTTGGCTGGTTCTAATCTTTATCTAAATCATCATTTCTTGCCATTTCAACCATAACTTTGGTGATAGCCGTTTGGCAAATGGTTTTGACACAATAATAAATTTGAGCACTGTTAAACTTTTTCTTATCTCCTTTAATGATATCGTTTTCCTTTTCACCTCATTCCCCCACCCATGGAAAATGATACCTATGATATGGACAAAGACATAATTTCCATATTTTCTTATTCAGTTCTCAGAACTGTGACTAGCAGACTTGACAGAGAGCATAATTCATGTCATTTTGATATATTTACAAGGTTTGTGAATAACACAGAATTTCTACAAATGAATTGCTTTTACCAGCTTGAAATCACGTCGCTATTTTCCGCTTATTAGCTCCCATTGCAAATGATGCACTAATATAGTTCATTGTATTTGTCTAAAATCTTGAAAACATCTTTACTGATAGATTCTAGTTATTTTCATTCTTTCAAACTCCCTTTCATTGAGCAGTTTATTCCTAATTTTTTTCAACATAATATAATATTCATATTAATAAGGGAAAAATACAAAAAAAATATTTTAGTCTACTTCAATCTGTTGGTGTTAAAATGTAAAAATATGAATTCATTTTAAAATATGAAACATTTAAATCAAGACATTCTGGGATTTTTTCAGAATCATTTTTGACTTTGATGTCTATAATTGTATTATCCATTATCTTCAACAAAATTAATATAATAATCCATTTGTCAGCCCCCCAAAAAAGCCAAACATTAAGAACTCATACGAAATGACATCAGATACACTATTGTTTTGTATCATTTACTGAAATAAATACTTCATTAAAGCCCATATTATCTGACCTAAAAAGATACATTGCGGTCTTATTACCATCCTTTTCCTTGAATTTTCGTAATATTAAACATAAATAAGTGTATTTCCACAGGTAGTCTAGAAAGTGCGATACAGAATAATAAAATGATTAAATACACAGATGAACTGTGATATTTTCCAGTGAAAAATAGAAGTTGTTGTATGTCTGGAGCTTTGTTAGTTCAAATTGGTTCATAAACTTGAACCCCACCCGTAAAGTTTCGCCCTGATTTCCACATGTCATTTGTGTTATTATTTAGATACACGGGTAAATTCATACACTATTCTAAAGGCCCCGGGTGGAGGTCTGACGCGGTCTTATGTGTCCTTTTGAAGGCCGGGTATGTTATTTCCCCGGACAATGATGGACCTTAATACGAGCAAGGACCTCTGCTCTTTTGGAAGCACTCGGACGTAACAACAACATTCAACTGGAGTGAATCCTATTTCCCCTCATTCAGTGCACAGAATCTGTTTTCTTACTACGGACTACAATGGCATGAATATCGTTAGCGACTTACCACTCCACACAAGTGCACTAAACTCCTTTTTTCGTTACTTGTGTCGGCAGACCATTGTGGTAAAATCCTCATTCACAAGTTGTCTCCATGGTAATCTTGACATCTGAAACACAAAGGACAAATCTTGATGTCTCATTTTAACACAAGGTCTTCATCTTGAGATAATATTTATTAGATGGATAAATATATCATATTATATTTCTTGGAACATAACCCTTAAAAGCTCTGTCTCTTTTCTCTGAAAAAATCAACCTTTTTTGTGTATTTTAATAATTTACACACATACATCATCAACACTTCATTTTGATCAGACAAATAAAATAAATTCTAATAAATCTATCTCAGGTACAAATGAAGACAATATGACTTTGTATGAACATGAATATTCATAATGATGTGTTCTCCAAATGAAGACAATTTGACTCTGTACGAACATGAATATTCATATTGATGCATTCTCCAATACTGGAAAGCATATATTACTCAATCGAGAGCAGTGTTGAGCTATATGATAACAGCACTATCAAGGTGTGTTCATACTGATCAGCTCCTGAACAATAATCCAATTAGCAATCATAACGGAAAGAGCCAATCACAGTTGAGAATAGTGGATTATGTCATGAGTTAACACTCCATGCAGTGGGGTTGGGATGTGGAGGAGTGGTGGGAGCTGTCAGGCTGGCTGAGGCACTGTGACTGACAAGTCAAGCTCTCCCAGATCGCCTTACACACCAAGATGCCTTTCTCTACAACTATACCATTGTTATGACCCTGATTTATGTCATACAACATCTCACCCTCACATTTTTTTCATTTTCAAGAAGCTATTTTGTTGTGAAACCAAACAGTTTTCACACACCAATTGCAATATTCATGCAAAACATCTTTTTGTCTCTCACAGACCAAAAAAGTATTGCGATTTAAAAAAAAAAAAACTGTTTCCTTCAGATACCACCTATAAAAATCTTTCCAACATTTAAAACATTGTCCTTACTTTTAATAAAATCAAATAACTTTACAAGAAATGTGCCACACTCCCTGAGTTATCATCAATGCGTGTCTTATTTTACTTTCGACATGGCAAACAAGAATGTTGGATCTGGTAGACTCTCACCTTGGTGGGTCAAGGATGTCCAAAGTTATATATCCAAGTGGCGGGTGTGTTTTCGGCACTGTCACCCCTCCCTCATGATTCTGTCCAGTGCTAGATATTACAGACACCAGCGAGGTTTATGTAGGGCAATGCTGAGACAAAACAAGCTGCAATCCAATATGGATCCCAGTGTTTATCCGTGGTGAAGGCTACTCTGGAGTAATCAACATGTGTGGCAATCCTGTATTGTGACAGCCATGTACAGCATGTGGATCCACCATATTCATCTACAGAACGTCCTCACAACTCGATCTGTTTTGTGTCATAACTTGGCGGAATCTCTGCCTCAATCGGGGCCGCTTTCGGCGGAGCAGCGCTGGCATATGGAGTATACCGGAATGTGTAGTAGGAGGTGTTGGTGGAAGCTTACGCTATTGAGACTTGAACCCAGGCCGGGTACGCCATGTCTTGACAGCTTGGTAACCCTGCACACATCTACAGTGGGGGCCAGACCATGCCACTCACACCCCCAGGGGAGAACGGCACTCACTCCACACTCACTCACCCACCAGTTAAAACAGTGAAAAAACAATTTCTGCTTCCTTTCAAATGGCAAAACACGCTTGTGATCTACTTGTAGGTCAGCCAGTCACATTACAAGAAAAGTTTGGTTTGTTAGGCACCTTTAAGTTTGCTCTATAATTATCTGCCACCCCTTGCCACAGTCAGGCCCACCGGGGTGATCCCCAAGTGAAAAAGGCAACAAACCTACCTACAGTTGAACACCTCCCTGTACCCCTAGGCCCTGTCTAGTTACACAAATCACCCTTATCAAAAATCACCACCATATTATATTTCAATGGCAGACATTCCCAAGTGCTTCTGAATGTACATGCAGTAAACTACAAGTTTCGCCACTTTTCTTTCTGAGTCAAGAATCTCTCGGCCGTCTCAAGATGGCCAACCTATTTTGCTAACCCAAATCACATGTTGAGCTATGTTTCCTCATCACTCATTACCACGTTCCACTTTGGGACCATCTCAGTAACTCCACGCATCTCAGACATTTTAATTACCTTGCAAATTGTTGACCACATTTTTCAATGGCTTCAAGGTACAATATAAACGAACATCTCATAAGAAAGCTCACATGACCATAAAAACATGACCTAATCAAGATAAATGTTAAATTGCATAAGGTGAAATTTAACAAAATATTACTTGTAACAATGTATTTTTCTTTGAATGATGTAAAAATTGAATAAGAGAAAAACGTGTTTCAATAAATAAATCATCATAATAACCTGGAACTGTTATGAAAATAAGAGACACAGCCACATTATCGATAATTCACATGTGGAACTGGGCAAGAAAGAGGAGAATATTGATGTGAACAGAGTTTAGAGTAAGAATGTTAAGAAGGGGAGGGAAGTAGAAACTTCAGAAGAGGTTTATGGATGAGAGGTGTCAAAAAGATGGAAAAGAAGCAGTGCACTTTTGCTTTGTTAACGACGACGTGTGGCTTTTTACGGAAGAGGAACCTATGTAAGCGAAGAGGATAGAAATAGCTGATGTTTGAACGAGATGATAAAGTAAGAAGCAATTTGGAAGAAACAGTTTTTTTAAAATAAGAAGAAAATAGAAAATTAATGGTTGTAAAATGTTTGGAAAAACATTAGGATGAGGAGAGAGTTTAGTTGAGAATAAGAGAGGGTGTGAAAGAGAACATCAGAAATAGGATTTGTAAAAAAAAAATTGTAAAATCAATAAACTGGAGACATGCATTTGAAACCATTCTATGATATAAGATCCGAGGGTGAGAGAGGGGCAACAGATTAATTTTTTGAGAAAAAAAAAATCACAGTATTTTCCATGTCATGTTCAGCTGACAGATAATGAAAGGGTAGATGTTGGTGTGTGTTTTGATGATGAGGGGGCCTTCATATATCACCTGAGATGTATCACTGAGATATCACAGTGTTATCTTATCTCCCTCTGCTTACACATCACAGGATAGCCTTCATAGGGGGCTTGTTGGCTAAACAATTATTTCCACAAGGGGGGGCTTATACATAACATCCACATGTTCATGCTTGGCAAAGATCTAAGATGTTAACTGGTAATAAACAGTAATGTATAATGCTTTGGAACTTTCTATTTCTCAAATCATGTATCACTAAAGTTTATTTGAAAAAAAGCAAATTTGTTAACACTTAGATAAAAGTAAGTGTATATCACATTAAATTCCATATAAACTAAGATTTATGTTGTTATCTTTTAAGATTCATGAAACAAGAAATATTATAAATGGAATAGATGCACCATACTTTGCATGTCGTGTCAAACTGTCCATCACATTGGATGAACAATACAGTACTGCCCCCTGGTGAGAATTATCAGCTAACACCCTTCAGAAGTGAAAGACACTAAATACTTGCCGAAAAAAGTTAAGCGAGTGGCAGGGTACAAGTGCTCTATACTTTAACGTGGTGGGGTACCTTCTGACTGACCTCTGCAATGAATTCAGATGAAAATTCCACAGTGATATCTGACACCATCGTCAGCCGACTGACATCCGGCGGGAGTCAAGCGTCCTTTAATCGTGATCACACATGTGACCCTGATTTTCGAAGACCTGGCGGGACACAGAAATTGCTATCAATGGCAAATATAGACTGGTTCCACATTCATGGGGATGCTTTGTCAGGTCCTATAACACTCTACCCGTGACTCTATGAATATTTTATTTAAATTAATGTCCCTTTCAATTTCCTTGTATATTCTAAAACCCTTCACAGTGTTAAATACCAGTTAGCCTTTTGTTGAGTAACGCAGTAAAAGGGTTATCTTATCATAATGATCACCTTTTTGAAATGTGGGTATGTTATTTTTATTGAAGTAGGTTAGTTTTTGATCAAGTGACAAAACAACCAGGGTGGGAGTCATATTTTAATATACCACCCTATATAATTGGCCCCAGGTGTTTCATTTCTATCGAAATGCATTCAAATCTTTGTAAACCCACAGAACTTGCTATACAGAAAATACAGGTGATGATTTATCACAAAAGACCTTGCAGGTTCAAAAGGCACATTTCTCCTCCATTTCTGTGTCTTTTTGTGACTTCAGATTTCCCCTCTGAATTGTGAAAGGGTAGTTGCAAATAACGCTCGGAGAATTCAATTATGGCTGCCTATCAGATAGGAGATGTTATTTTGTGTCCTCTTTCACAATTTACCTGATCAAAGATTTTCACAGCGGAGTGACAAGTTTAAACGCCATTATTATGCAAAGGTAACATATTTAGCACATGAAAACAATACATGTTTTGATACCTATCTACCTTGAACATGTTTTTTACCCCAAACTTCAAAGTCGAGAGATAAGATATCGGGTGAGTTTTTCAGCATGTGTTAACCAGTGCTGCATCCTGTCCCCACAAGACTGGCAGATGTCATCATCCCAGTTCATCCCTCCAGGCCATGCCTTAATGACAACATTATCCTCCCTCATTTGTGACTCATTAACTATCTCTCTTGACGTAACACAACAGTTCTAACAAGTGGTTTTCATAAGCAATTTAGCAGGCACGCTGGGAGGGCCAGGGGGAGGTGTGGAGGTGCTGCCCTCTGCTGACCAGACTCTCTGCCATGTTTACTGATGCCATAACTGTACTTTGTGGTGATGTAAGGACTGTATAAGAAGGTGATATACAGATGTGTTGATCTGTAATCTTACACTTCACTAACATCTCAATCAACAGTTATACATAACAAGCACAGGGTATTATCAAGAATTATGTGCAGTCCTATAAAGACTAACATAACAATCCCCAATGAACTATTAAATGACTCACATGCTGGGGGAATAATAAAGAGAGCAAAATAAATGTTTTGTTTGAAAAAAAATGAGATATATTTCTTTGGTAACTGGGCCAAGACACTAAACCTGTCTTTTTGCACCTCTGAGCAAAATGTTCTTTGCAAAACGACCATGTAAATTGCATCGTATCTTATCAGGAAAACTTTAAAAACCTTAAATAATCTTCTTCAAATTTTATTTCCCAGGAATGAGAAAATGGACCTTTCTTGACATGAAATTTAATGACTTCTCCAACAACTAAAACGATCTGTTCCTTGAGAATTTTCCGTAATGTCATCCATGGATGTTTATAAAATCATGTCTTTGTGCAGGCAACATAGAGTGACATACTTCTGTCATTGCTTGCATAATAAGTTCATATTGAGGTACAAATATGTAAATCAAGGAATTTATCAACAAGTAACATTGTTGACAAGTAGGGAACTTTGCTGTACGCTCTAAGTCAAAAATCCTTTAGAAATGATATCATATTACAACTTGTAGGTTCTATGTTAGAAATCCCAAATGACATCCTGTCCTTTGAAGATAGCTAAATAACATCACATATCAAAGCTTAAATGACATCATACTGTCCTTTGAAGAGAGCTTAATAACATCACACATCAAAGCTTAAATGACATCATACTGTCCTTTGAAGAGAGCTTAATAACATCACATATCAAAGCCTAAATGACATCGTACTGTCCTTTGAAGATAGTTTAATGACATCATACATCAAAGCCTAAATGACATCATACTGTCCTTTGAAGAGAGCTTAATGACATCACATATCAAATCCCAAATGACATCATACTGTCCTTTGAAGAGAGCTTAATAACATCATATATCAAAGCCTAAATGACATCATACTGTCCTTTGAAGAGAGCTTAATGACATCACATATCAAATCCCAAATGACATCATACTGTCCTTTGAAGAGAGCTTAATAACATCACATATCAAAGCCTAAATGACATCGTACTGTCCTTTGAAGATAGTTTAATGACATCATACATCAAAGCCTAAATGACATCATACTGTCCTTTGAAGAGAGCTTAATGACATCACATATCAAATCCCAAATGACATCATACTGTCCTTTGAAGAGCTTAATAACATCATACATCAAAAGCCTAAATGACATCATACTGTCCTTTGAAGAGAGCTTAATAACATCATATATCAAAACCTAAATTACATCATACTGTGCTTTGAAGATAGCTTAATAACATCTTAAATGACATCACTGTCCTTTGAGATACTGAGAGAAAACATCCAAATGATAGATTGTTACAGACACTCGGAAGTTTATGAAAAATTAATATTAAAAAACCATTGATAAAGATTCTCAAAATAATTGTGTTTCCTAACCTTCATTGTGAATATAGACTTTGGGCCAAAACGGGAAAGACATTTAGACGGGAAAGACATTTAGACCCTTGTTATACATTTTGTATTTTTGGTTCATAATTGAATACAACTTTTTTTATAATAATTGGTCAAAGCAGACCACAATAAACTGACAAAGAAAGCCCCCAAAATAGGACTGTACACTATTTAGTTGATGGTCACAGGTGTAAGCTATTTATAGATACTGAAGACAACTGAGATGTAAAGCTATCAGTCCTAAGTACTCAATACTATTTTGACAAAGCTGCAAATTACTTCCTGTACAGAATAAATGATCTCAAAATTTGAGTAATCATCAGAGTAAGCATTTTATAAGCACTACTTATCTGCTAAATGTGGACATTTTCAGTGACCTCTCACACGAAGATATGAAAACATCCACAGCCTATCTCAAATACAAATCATTCATAGCCTAAATCAAATGCGTCTGAACCAAAAAAATGAAACAGGGGAATGCATTTGGAAAAATTAATTGGTACACATTATCTATATCTCCTTCAAGAAATTATTTTTTTATTCTGCATAATTCTACTTATAGTTTGCCTAAGCATGTTAATATATGATGAGATACAGGTGGGAAATTTAAACTGATAAGTCTCTACCTGCATTAAACATAGGCCCTATCAGATTGAAATCACAATATTTTGCATGTCAAACCTTTGCAACTTTTATAATTAAAACATTCCCCTTTAAAATTCACGTCATCCAAAAATATTGACATAATAGGCTTTCATATTTGCAAGTAGCGTGTGGGGTACGCACAAACCTCCTAAATACTTTTTGAAAGTAGCTGATACGGTCTAAACATGTTGATAATGATGTCAATCTCAGACAATCTTCCACCCCATTGACTCCCCTGATGTTCATTACACATGAGGACAGGTGACAACTTCACAACCACCAGGGGTATCCACCCAAACACTTTTTACTAAATATTTCAAAGCGGCTTTCCAATTTGTTGTCTGTGCCATGTTTTAACAATGTTCCAATGGAATGCACTTAATAATTTAGAATGATAAATCATATGCTTTTTTTAAAAATAAAAAATGATGCAAATTATATGCAGAATTCAGTAACCATATAAAATGATACTAACTAAACACTGCAATATATAAACTAAACACTACAAACTATACAGTGTACAAACTATACAGTGTACAAACTATACACTGTACAAACTATACACTGTACAAACTATACACCATACAAACTATACACCATACAAACTATACACTGTACAAACTATACACTCTACAAACTATACACTCTACAAACTATACACTCTACAAACTCTACACTCTACAAACTATACACTCTACAAACTATACACTCTACAAACTCTACACTCTACAAACTATACAGTGTACAAACTATACACCATACAAACTATACACTCTACAAACTCTACACTCTACAAACTATACACTGTACAAACTATACACCATACAAACTATACACTGTACAAACTATACACTGTACAAACTATACACTGTACAAACTATACACCATACAACCTATACACCATACAACCTATACACCATACAACCTATACACCATACAACCTATACACCATACAAACTATACACTGTACAAACTATACACTGTACAAACTATACACCATACAAACTATACACCATACAAACTACACTCTACAAACTATACACTGTACAAACTATACACTCTACAAACTATACACCATACAAACTATACACTGTACAAACTATACACTGTACAAACTATACACTGTACAAACTATACACTGTACAAACTATACACCATACAAACTATACATTGTACAAACTATACACTCTACAAACTATACATTCTACAAACTATACACTCTACAAACTATACACTCTACAAACTATACACTCTACAAACTATACACTCTACAAACTATACACTCTATGAACTATACACTCTATGAACTACACTCTATAATCACTACTAAATATTGATTGAAATATACTTCCTATATAACAGGAAATTTGAAGTGTGCACTATATAAACTGTTCACTATATAAATTAAACCCCAGAGTATTCACTCTACATAAAATATAGCAATGTAAGATACAAACCATACATATCCAAATGAAGCACATTTCAAACTATAAACTTTGCCACATAAGCACACTCAAAACTATAAAATATTTAATATACAATATAAAAAACAATACACCAAAAACTGAATAATAATCTAACCATTATAATAAACTTTTGATACAGTTTGTAGATTCACTATTGCTGAGTATGGGTGTTATGAATTTTATAATATTTTGGTCACATCTAATTGGTTTAATGATTTGAAGTCAAGCATGGAGCAACGTAACCGTCAATGCTTTAAGACAATGATATAGCTTGAACAATTTTTTTAATAACATTGTTAAATGATAATGTTATAAAGAGGCCTAGTTTTTGTATCAGACTGATGGATGATTCCTAGCAGAGTGAGAGATCTGAACTGTTTCACTGTCATCCCCCTGTCACCAGGGGGCGAGGACCGGGGCAGGGTGTGATGAGGTGGGGGTATGGGAACAATAGTAGGGATACAAGCGGTGGGTCAAGGGGGTACAGCACCTCTATCACCCCTTGACCACCATGCCAAAGATGACCAAGTGGACATTCCTGCAGAACAATTACTTTGGCAACTGCCAAGGATAAATATCTTGGTTTTTATAATATCTTAGAAGAAATAAGAATGCATTTGATGGATCACCTTAGCTTTTATTATTGATTGTTGAATTTTTCATAACCTCTTTCTAAATATGCAATTACATATACGAAAAGGCTCAAATATTTTTATAATCCATCCTTAATGTCAGACACAAGATGGTATGTACACATATATTTTATCACATATTGCAATTATAAACAGAGAGAGACTTTACTTTAGGTAACCAACTGGGATGAAATTAAACTGAAAAATAAATGTTATTTTCTGATTGATAAGATTTTCTATTAAAATCAGTTTCACACTAGTCCCTTTAATGTTAATTAAATGCACGATCCTCCAGTGAGCCTGTAATATTTGTGATATCTTATTTCTCCATATTTCTCCATATATAAGAGCCACACAGAGTATACTTTTATACCTAACCCAGGACATGATTGAACTAATGATGTTATTTTCTGCCTTCCCCTGTGATACTTCTAACAAATATTCTCCACTAAACTGCAAATAACCAAAACTCCAATTTCTTCACCACAGGCCTTGTTTTTCAGAATAGCAAACTTACAATTCCCTAAAATGCAATCCAATTTTCTGACAAATGACCTAAAATGGTCAATTTTCTTTTCATTGGTCGGCAAGGCATCAAACAAAACACCTTACGGCCCTCAAAGCTGACCTCATGACGAAACTTAAGCTGGCTGGAAAGTCCCTCGTAAACCATGCAGAACTCATTTTGTCTTACTCTTTCACAGACATCAAAAATAGAGGCTGAGAAGTGATTGGTGGAGAATCACCACCTTTCTAACCCTGGCGCCTTTTGCCATACACTTCATCGTGGCTGCATCACTGAGCACCAAAAGCCTACCACAAAATATATGACTGTCGCAGTGATATTAAGTCCACAAACCTGTTTATGAATACATTGGAGGGTGTTCCTGTCCGACGACTGAGGTAGATAAATTCATCGAGGGCCATCCTCCAATACAGACTATTATCAAGAGTTTACAGAATCACCTCAAACTCACACAATATCGGTCAAGCCCAGCGACAATGTCCACGTCAACTTGCATAGCTTTTTTTGTCATATCCCTGTAAGATCAATGGGCAAAAAGCCACTGTCTTGACTGCACTGACCTGCGGGCCTCTTATAAAGTGTACCCGCTCTCTTTTAAAATGTCCAACATGTGATTTGAGAAGGAGGTAGTCTGTCTTACGCTCTAGTTGTCGCCATGGCGTCTTTTCTTTGCCTGTAGACGAGCAATCCAGAAGCCTACTTGCTTTCATGATAACTCCTTTTGGGTATCCTCCTCAATTACCTTGTCTTAATTGATTCCCACAGCAAACACTTAGTGCCACATTATCGCAAACTTCTCTTAATATAGGGTTAATTATTTTGCCAGAATCTTCCCGGGATATGTTACATAAATAACAATGATAGAGTATAGATCACACTTCTAATTAACTAAAAAATGCATATCTCGCAGTATTGACAGCTTTCACGTCAGCTAATAAATATTTCCTTCCTCGCTGAATATCCATTTTGCCAGGCATAAATAATCATGCACAACTTAAATACCGGTAGGCGTTTTCCAAAAATGTGGCATTTGAGATTTAAACAAAATGCCATTTTACCAATTGTATTTCGAGCAGTAGTTGGAGATTTAATGGGTTTTTTTCTGCGACAAGCTGTGTGGTTTTGTTGTCCTTCATTGTCCACTGAGCAATACATCTATTTAGACGTATTCTTTAAACCTGAGCGACAAAATAAACTCATCACCCTCTACCTGTGAACAAATAAAATTGCTCTCTTGTACAGAAACCTAATCTAGCTCAAGTGATTGGTCAAGTTTAGTTTTGCTACTGTCTCAAATTGAGGGTCTAAATTGCTCTAAATTATACAGGTTTTACGCTACCTTCCCCCATGTTAAGAATGCATGGAGAAATGCCGCCCAGATAGTCTATTGAAATTTCGTCAGGTGAAACACAAAAAGGGGAGTACTTCTTGCAGGCCCCTAATAATCACCTGTATGGGGCCAGCCTTTTTGTTCCATTTTCATGAATGACCAAAAGCTTCATCTGTTTGGACGGTTACCAAAAAATCGCAAGACAGGACAAAAAAAATTCTGGGTGTGCTGTATCATTAAGCAGGTAAATTATACCGTGAAGTACAATTACAATGTGAATAAAATGTGTTACCCGAGTGGGACATCAAAGAGCGGGTAATGAGTGATGGGCGCAAGGTTAATGACCACACAAATGTAACAATAACTGTGAGCCGGCAACGTGCACGCGCTGGGCACGATGCAGCCTTGTATCCCTCCAACATCAACCCTCCGAGACCTTTCCCAGAAATTATATCGCTCAGTAAAGTGTTGCGATTTAATAATCATTCACCTGTGGCTTCTTGGATGAAAATGATGTTCCAACATGCGATGAATGGCATGAATAAAAGAGACCCTCCAATCTCGACTGTTATACTGCATGACAGGCAACAATACCTGACCTCTGGTGTCAACAATAGCAGGCCACAAAACTTTTGATTTTCTTCCTAGAAGTGATGAAGAATGTTCTAATTACACCAGATGTATCAGATATGAATGGACCACTGCATGTTCACGCAAATTAAGCTGTCAAATGCTTTTAGATATCATGATGTCGCATTGAATTTTTTAAATAAACAGACCTCAGCGAATGGAATAACATGAAGTCATCTTGTCATTATTTGAACTTCATGATAATTATATCTTTCTGATATTAAATGCAACATATCATAAACAGTGATTAGATACACAAAGCAAAGCCATAAAATCCTCAGTCTCAGCAACAGTTGCATGTAAACCCACCATAACCATGTGGCATCTTGCTGTCCCAATATGGCCACTTGTATAAGCCACCCCCAAAAAAACAGTCCAACCAGATTGCATTGGCATTTTACCAATATTGTTCAAGTTTTGAAAGGGAAAGTTATGTGGTTAGTCTTTTCTTTTCAGAACTGATGTTAACCTACTTATTACTAGGAATAGTGAAGTTGTTAAGTGTATCTGAGTTTCTATTGAAAGACAATCTGATTCCCACCCCCTCTCAATTATGTTGAAAATGGCAATCTTTTGAAATTAGAATATCAGCAAATAGCAAACAAATTCTACTTCTTTCTATTGCTATGAGTAATTTATCTATATATTTCTGAAACATTTTGTAATTTAGGATTTTTTGTCATGTATGAATTTAAATAACAATTATGGGTAGACTGAAAGAATGTGATGATAACAGAATATTTGTAAAGCATTCTTTCTCATTATGACAATTAATATATATATATATATATATATAATTATATAATGTTAAATTTTATATATTAATATATATTAATTATATAATGTTATATTCTCCAAGTAACTTATCTCTCTGGGGAACATAATGTTAATGTGTGGTCCAGATACGAATCGATGACTGTCTCATCAGTTCATCAACTTCAAACTTCTATATTTTAATATATATAGGCATATGAAACGTTATCAATACACCATGTGGGAGTTTGCCTGAAATATGAGGGTAGAGCTGTGGGCTGGACACGCACGGGTGAAGGGTGCAGCACTCATTATTAAAACTGCTCATCGTCTGGTGGGTATATTCTTGTACCACCATCGTTATTATATTCTCAAGTAGCAACTTTTTATATTATGATAAGTCCTTCTTAAAACTCATCATGTACAGACTGATTCATTTAGTTGTTAAAAAGTTGGTCTTACCTTGGTTTGTAATCAAAGTATGTCTTCATTTTGAGTTTGGTAATATTCTTGTCTGCGTTGCCATCCGGTGCAGCTGGTTGGTGCTTGGGTTCTGAAGCAAAGTTATTCTGCCACCTACTCCCACGGGCATCAGAATAGCGCCCCAGTCGGCCAACTACTCACAGAACTGCCGTTGGTCCATTTTACGGTGATAATCTAATCTCATTATTTTCACGATATCATGAGGAGTTACCCATAAACTTTGCCTATAATGGGAACTTATGTATCTTTGTTATGATTTAAAATTTATGGAAAGAATTTTAATTTCTAAACAATACAACTGGAAACGATGCAGTAGTTAATTTGGCGTAGAATTCATTTTTTGATTTGCTGGTATACAGGAATCTTATCTAAAGTAAAGAATTTTATTTTCTTTTAAATTATTTAAAAGATGACCATGAATACCAAAGAATCTAGATCATTCTGTTTGATTCAGGTTTGTGAATACTAAACGTTCTCGTATCGAAAAGATAAATTGCGATGATGTTTCCAATTCAGTAATATACTGAATACATTGATCAATAAGGTTTTCGTTTCTGATAGGGCTAACAACCATCAATTTCGCGCATTTTGGTCTTTGTCAATAAATAAATAATCTGACATAACATGACCAGATATCTATATGTGTGCTACAGTGGGGTATATCCATCAGTAACAATTGACATTACTTTATCCTACAAAGCGATCATCTTATGTAAAATTCTTACAAGATTTACAAGTCAAGGTCACGTCTTTGCGCATACAATCTTGGCCTTCGCGCACTGACCTTTCTTCAATGCCAAAAGATGAAGATTAATATATCGATCATCTGACTTACATATTTGAAGAGAAGAGCTCAATAGCTCAATTTTGAGTGGTCAATGATGTAAATCGGCCAAGAACTGACTGAGCAGCGCCAATGTGTATACAAATGTAACAAGCTGGAACTCCCGCACGTGCACATTGTGACAAAATCGGGGTCAATGGGTGCAATTTTCATAACAATTTATTCACACCATTCAAATAAACTTTCTGTGCAAAAAAAGTCCAATGTTCTATTACTTTTGCGTTCACAAGACATTTCCAAAATTATCAGCCAATCCTATGGTTGCGCGAATCCTATGGTTGTTAGCTCTACGTAATTTCATGGACAATGAACCTCGGGGGCATTCACATCTTCAGATAATTACTACTTGACCACATTATGTTGTTTTTTTCTCTATTTTTTTTTAATCTATTTTATTTTATTTTATTATTTTTTTTTTTAACAGCGAAACTTTATGTTTGGGCAATTATCGATTCAACATTTAGATTTGATAAGAAATAGGTGTCATGATTTATTTTTGAGAGACAGACAGATATTCGTTCAGATTAAATAACACTTCTTTCAAGTCACCGAAACCTGGCGAATGATAATCCAAATGCCTGTTACCTCGATGCGAGTGCCACCTGGTTTTAAAAATCATTCCGACTGTGTGAAATATCTACACTAGGTGTCGCCACAATGCAGTGTGATTCGTGTTGGAGAATTATTTTTTTCATGATTTTGATTTTGTTTTTGTTTTCTGTTGTTTTGTTTGTTTGTTTTTTCATTTTTGTTTAACTGTTGTCAACCCTTACACACGCGCAAATAAAGATTCGGAAAATATGTACACCAGACTATCTTGAAAATATTTAGATTATGAAGAGTTTGATGATGAATGAAGTGGTTTGATGACTCACATGGGAGATCAAGGATTGATCACAATGATGTCATCGGTAGAACTGAGTATATGTTGGCAAGATGCATGACTACTACTTGATTGTATACTTTCATATTTATGGTTACTACCTTATAAAGAAATAGTTTGATGTTAATTCTGCTTTGTTTAATTACATATTGTATACTTAGGAGAGGTTTGTGGTATTTAATTTCAAAAGGTTTCTTTTGTCAGCATCATGACATGTGAATGTCACGTGTTTATTACTTAATATCTTCATTGATTCATAATGTTTTGCTAGGTTGTATCAAAATATTTTTTTCTGAGAAATGGACCGTTATTGCTATATTTGATTGGCCTTCAGTATGGTCATGCATGTGCATTGAAACAACTCACATTATGACCCAACCAAAATCTATTTCTCTGATTATATCTCACTTTGTTCAGTTATGAAAAAAAAACAATCAATAATTTCAATACCATTCATAACATTATTTAAGTAGTATTAGATTAAACTGATATTAGATATTTTTTTATATCTAAAATCAATTTTCAAAAAGTACTTTGCGAGAGGAACTCAGGAAATTCTATATGATTAAAAGCATGAATTAGGAGGTTGAGGAGGGTAGAAAGTACCTATCATGAGCCTCTTGCCTTGGAGTAATTACTCCTAGCTCTAACTTGAGAGCAATATAATTATTTATTATTGCTCTCAGCTCTTACTAAAAAAAACACACTACAAGTGTCACTATGCAAATGAATAATGAGGCACGTAAATAAATCACAACTGAGCCATTGACTTCCCTCATTGTGGAGCTAAAGGCAAAGAGATGAGACACATCTTTACTTTATTACACATCTAGCGCTAAATGGTGATGTCACGATTCGTAACTGATTGGGGCACATTCGGGAGATTACCTGCTGCTTTTTGAATCCATTCCATTGCTATGCAGAAATGAGTGAAATGAAAACTGAGGAGACAGACACCTATAGCATGTACAGAGTCTGCCAAGAAAAATGATAAAACATATAATCTATTTCAGAAGTCATTCATTCCTCACCACTGTCACCAATCTGTTCACAGCCAGATTTTTATGAATATTGATGACTTGCGACCGATCCCGTGCGCACCTTTGTAGCTTTGGTGGTAGGGACTGATATGACAGACAATAGGCAAAGACAGAAAATAAGGTCTGGTTTGCAGCAGTCCATTGACTGTTTTGCGTGAAAATAGAATACAATAGCATCATCAAAAATTTGATTACTGAAGGGTTAAATAATAGTAGAGTGATGAAGTAAAGAAATATACTTTTATGTTGTAGGGTAAAAAAATGAATTAAAGAACTTCAGTATGATTGAAAAGAAGTGGGTCCATGCAAGAAAAGAACCCTAGACCCTAAATTGGACATGAAGCCTCATATCAGGAAAATGTGTAAAAAAGGGTACTATCATATCAGAAAGCTGTCAGCCATCAGGAACTGTTTAGCTGAAAAAACCGCCCTAACTCTAACGTATGCATTTGCAACCTCAACTCTTGACTATGGCAACGGCCTCCTTGCAGGTACTAGTATGCCAAAAACAGACATCAGGAAGTTGCAATACTTACAGAACTCTGCAGCCAATGTGGTGGGGAAAATTAGAAAACTCGATCATATATCATGGAAATTAAGAGAACTTCATTGGCTGCCCGTACATGCAAGAATTGAATTCAAAATTCTACTCACTACATGGAAGGCATTAAATGTTAAGGCGCCTTCTTACTTGCGAGACCTTTTCC
Source organism: Amphiduros pacificus (assembly GCA_949316495.1). Lineage (NCBI taxonomy): Eukaryota > Metazoa > Annelida > Polychaeta > Phyllodocida > Hesionidae > Amphiduros > Amphiduros pacificus. The sequence goes on along the minus strand of OX439002.1, from coordinate 49,102,345 downwards.
ATATTAAACAGGGTGAAATATGCCTGAGATCAAATGATGGTACTTACCTACACGACTTAAACAGTAGGCGATAGGGCCTTCTCATCCATTAGCCCTAGGTTATGGAACTCACTTCCTTATGACATTAGGACCAGTCTTACAATCGACTGTTTTAAGAGTCGATTGAAGACACACCTCTTCAGAACCCATGTTCTGAGCACAGCGCTATGAGCAGACATGTCTGGTATCAGCGCTATAGATATTTTTTTATTATTATTATTATTATTATTATTATTATTATTATTATTATTATTATTATTATTATTATTATTATTATTATTATTATTATTATTATTATTATTATTATTATTATTATTATTATTATTATTATTATTATTATTATTATTATTATTATTATTATTATTATTATTATTATTATTATTATTATTATTATTATTATTATTATTATAATATATGGCCACGGGCCGTGGCGCAGTTGGTTAGAGTGATCCAAAGGTGGTGATCCAAAGGTCGTGGGTTCGAACCCCGGCCGTGCCGGGATTGAACTCATGATACAATTTCCCACATGAGCTGAGGACCGTGCCTGAAGGGTTAACCCGTTGTCCTTGTAAATCTGTGACCGGGTGGGTTGTCATGTCAAGGACCTGCGACATGACAATTCAGTGCGGCAGCACTATATCTGCTACAAGTAGGTCTCATCACGAAATGACTGAAATACTGTTGAAAGTGATGTAAAACCCCAAACAAACAAATTATTATTATTATTATTATTATTATTATTATTATTATTATTATTATTATTATTATTATTATTATTATTATTATTATTATTATTATTATTATTATTATTATTATTATTATTATTATTATATATATATATTATTATTATTATTATTATTATTATTATTATTATTATTATTATTATATATATTATTATTATTATTATTATTATTATTATTATTATTATTATCATTATTATTATTATTATTATTATTATTATTATTATTATTATTATTATTATTATTATTATTATTATTGGTAATGATGTAATTTTGAAAAGCAATTTTTTTCACCTGAATAATTCCTGTCTCCTTAGCGTGCATAATTCACGCCTTATACACATGAATAATTCATGTCAGATTTAGGGATGCAAAGATCTGCCTGATACCACATATTTCAAAGGAGAGCTTACCATCTATCATATCTGTTATCATCCGTACAAATATTTTGCCTGATACCACTCGTTTCATTGTGAAAATATCATTGATTGTCAAGCATAGATGATGAAAGTTCACCTCTGATTGAGTTGGCAATAAACATATTGGCAATAAAAGTATTTTAAAGATAGTTCGTTATTTATTGCATAGAATTCTTTGTTTAATATCCAAAACGTTTACTATGATGATGATGATGATGATTTATTTTCCTCTTCTAAAAGTTTGATTTTATGATCCTATTCTATCATGTCATGTGTTAATTTGATGATTTTCTGGCTCTTTTCGGAAGATTCTTGATTTGATTTCTTCAGTTCCTGTCTCAGTTGCATAAAACTGGCCATCATGTCTTTCAGCATCCCCATCAATCCCTCCATGCTCATCTCCAGTTCATCCTCCAGTGGTATCAGTTGAGAATTCAGGTCATGTTTCCAATTATAGTGTGCCAGTCAGGACAGCGTCATCACTGTGTCAGCCCACTGAGAGAGGGGTATTACCCCAACTTGAAGTATAGGAGTTGGAAGAATTGCTGAGGAGGCTGAGGCGGCAATCAATTACACTAATTATTAGTGTCCAGTTTTTTTTCATTAGTGATTCATAATCTTTCTTCTTATCTGGGTTTGGATAGATTTTACCTCCTCTGCCTCACTTGCCCCAGCCCAGTCAAAGTATGAGGACCCTGAAGAGGACCTAGATAAACCTTGACGAGTTCATTTGTCACAGTTTAGTCGGTCCCTGATAAGAGCGCCCAGTAGTTTTGGTTGACATCTGAAATGAAAGTGATCTGCCCTTTGTATACATGTTTTTTTTTGTTTTGTTGTTTTGTTTTTTGTTTTTTGTTTTTTGTTTTTTTGTTGTTGTTTTTTTTTGCATTAAAATTGTCTAATAAACTCTTGAATGATATTCTTCGGGTTCAAAAGTACTATTTTTTACAAATAGCCCTTCCATCATATTCTGTTGTATCTGATTCTTGTTTACTTATCATAAAAAAAATCATCAATCAGTGATTGAACCTCTATTGTATTCTTGTCTTGTCCAAGTGATCTGCTTGGTTCAAGCTTCTGACTCCAAGATATAAGTGACTGATTCAAATGATTGTTTGTTTGTTCAAGTGATGGTTTGTTTTGTTCACGTGATCCCAGTACCTATCATGAGCCTCTTGCCTTGGAGTAATTACTCCTAGCTCTAACTTGAGAGCAATATAATTATTTATTATTGCTCTCAGCTCTTACTAAAAAAAACACACTACAAGTGTCACTATGCAAATGAATAATGAGGCACGTAAATAAATCACAACTGAGCCATTGACTTCCCTCATTGTGGAGCTAAAGGCAAAGAGATGAGACACATCTTTACTTTATTACACATCTAGCGCTAAATGGTGATGTCACGATTCGTAACTGATTGGGGCACATTCGGGAGATTACCTGCTGCTTTTTGAATCCATTCCATTGCTATGCAGAAATGAGTGAAATGAAAACTGAGGAGACAGACACCTATAGCATGTACAGAGTCTGCCAAGAAAAATGATAAAACATATAATCTATTTCAGAAGTCATTCATTCCTCACCACTGTCACCAATCTGTTCACAGCCAGATTTTTATGAATATTGATGACTTGCGACCGATCCCGTGCGCACCTTTGTAGCTTTGGTGGTAGGGACTGATATGACAGACAATAGGCAAAGACAGAAAATAAGGTCTGGTTTGCAGCAGTCCATTGACTGTTTTGCGTGAAAATAGAATACAATAGCATCATCAAAAATTTGATTACTGAAGGGTTAAATAATAGTAGAGTGATGAAGTAAAGAAATATACTTTTATGTTGTAGGGTAAAAAAATGAATTAAAGAACTTCAGTATGATTGAAAAGAAGTGGGTCCATGCAAGAAAAGAACCCTAGACCCTAAATTGGACATGAAGCCTCATATCAGGAAAATGTGTAAAAAAGGGTACTATCATATCAGAAAGCTGTCAGCCATCAGGAACTGTTTAGCTGAAAAAACCGCCCTAACTCTAACGTATGCATTTGCAACCTCAACTCTTGACTATGGCAACGGCCTCCTTGCAGGTACTAGTATGCCAAAAACAGACATCAGGAAGTTGCAATACTTACAGAACTCTGCAGCCAATGTGGTGGGGAAAATTAGAAAACTCGATCATATATCATGGAAATTAAGAGAACTTCATTGGCTGCCCGTACATGCAAGAATTGAATTCAAAATTCTACTCACTACATGGAAGGCATTAAATGTTAAGGCGCCTTCTTACTTGCGAGACCTTTTCCATATTAAACAGGGTGAAATATGCCTGAGATCAAATGATGGTACTTACCTACACGACTTAAACAGTAGGCGATAGGGCCTTCTCATCCATTAGCCCTAGGTTATGGAACTCACTTCCTTATGACATTAGGACCAGTCTTACAATCGACTGTTTTAAGAGTCGATTGAAGACACACCTCTTCAGAACCCATGTTCTGAGCACAGCGCTATGAGCAGACATGTCTGGTATCAGCGCTATAGATATTTTTTTATTATTATTATTATTATTATTATTATTATTATTATTATTATTATTATTATTATTATTATTATTATTATTATTATTATTATTATTATTATTATTATTATTATTATTATTATTATTATTATTATTATTATTATTATTATTATTATTATTATTATTATAATATATGGCCACGGGCCGTGGCGCAGTTGGTTAGAGTGATCCAAAGGTGGTGATCCAAAGGTCGTGGGTTCGAACCCCGGCCGTGCCGGGATTGAACTCATGATACAATTTCCCACATGAGCTGAGGACCGTGCCTGAAGGGTTAACCCGTTGTCCTTGTAAATCTGTGACCGGGTGGGTTGTCATGTCAAGGACCTGCGACATGACAATTCAGTGCGGCAGCACTATATCTGCTACAAGTAGGTCTCATCACGAAATGACTGAAATACTGTTGAAAGTGATGTAAAACCCCAAACAAACAAATTATTATTATTATTATTATTATTATTATTATTATTATTATTATTATTATTATTATTATTATTATTATTATTATTATTATTATTATTATTATTATTATTATTATTATTATTATTATTATATATATATATTATTATTATTATTATTATTATTATTATTATTATTATTATTATATATATTATTATTATTATTATTATTATCATTATTATTATTATTATTATTATTATTATTATTATTATTATTATTATTATTATTATTATTATTATTATTATTATTATTATTATTATTGGTAATGATGTAATTTTGAAAAGCAATTTTTTTCACCTGAATAATTCCTGTCTCCTTAGCGTGCATAATTCACGCCTTATACACATGAATAATTCATGTCAGATTTAGGGATGCAAAGATCTGCCTGATACCACATATTTCAAAGGAGAGCTTACCATCTATCATATCTGTTATCATCCGTACAAATATTTTGCCTGATACCACTCGTTTCATTGTGAAAATATCATTGATTGTCAAGCATAGATGATGAAAGTTCACCTCTGATTGAGTTGGCAATAAACATATTGGCAATAAAAGTATTTTAAAGATAGTTCGTTATTTATTGCATAGAATTCTTTGTTTAATATCCAAAACGTTTACTATGATGATGATGATGATGATTTATTTTCCTCTTCTAAAAGTTTGATTTTATGATCCTATTCTATCATGTCATGTGTTAATTTGATGATTTTCTGGCTCTTTTCGGAAGATTCTTGATTTGATTTCTTCAGTTCCTGTCTCAGTTGCATAAAACTGGCCATCATGTCTTTCAGCATCCCCATCAATCCCTCCATGCTCATCTCCAGTTCATCCTCCAGTGGTATCAGTTGAGAATTCAGGTCATGTTTCCAATTATAGTGTGCCAGTCAGGACAGCGTCATCACTGTGTCAGCCCACTGAGAGAGGGGTATTACCCCAACTTGAAGTATAGGAGTTGGAAGAATTGCTGAGGAGGCTGAGGCGGCAATCAATTACACTAATTATTAGTGTCCAGTTTTTTTTCATTAGTGATTCATAATCTTTCTTCTTATCTGGGTTTGGATAGATTTTACCTCCTCTGCCTCACTTGCCCCAGCCCAGTCAAAGTATGAGGACCCTGAAGAGGACCTAGATAAACCTTGACGAGTTCATTTGTCACAGTTTAGTCGGTCCCTGATAAGAGCGCCCAGTAGTTTTGGTTGACATCTGAAATGAAAGTGATCTGCCCTTTGTATACATGTTTTTTTTTGTTTTGTTGTTTTGTTTTTTGTTTTTTGTTTTTTGTTTTTTTGTTGTTGTTTTTTTTTGCATTAAAATTGTCTAATAAACTCTTGAATGATATTCTTCGGGTTCAAAAGTACTATTTTTTACAAATAGCCCTTCCATCATATTCTGTTGTATCTGATTCTTGTTTACTTATCATAAAAAAAATCATCAATCAGTGATTGAACCTCTATTGTATTCTTGTCTTGTCCAAGTGATCTGCTTGGTTCAAGCTTCTGACTCCAAGATATAAGTGACTGATTCAAATGATTGTTTGTTTGTTCAAGTGATGGTTTGTTTTGTTCACGTGATCCCAGTATCAATCCTTTTTGAAATTGTAATTATTTCAAGGATTTAATAGACTAAATTGTGTTAGACCTGAAATTTGTTGGCATATTTTTGGGACAAATTATTGATAATTTAAATCTGCATTATTTCAAAGTACTCTTTCGCGCGAAAAGTGCCTAGACAATCCACAGCGCCATCTATCCGGAATCAGTTGTCTGCTGTGTGTTTGAAGCGAAAGGTGAGATCATTTTTGTTCTTACATTTTAACCTCAACTTATTTACCTTAACTAGCAGTATATTGCACGCTACACAGTGCACATAGTATTTTGAACTACTAAATCGTCTCTTGCAGGCCTATATCTCTTAGAAGGAACAAGTACTAAGCTTGACAATGCAGAGAGCGTTTCAGTCTGCAAGCCGGTTGTGTGTCAACGCCTTCCAGAGACAGAGTGCCAGAGCATTCTCTACATCAAGGTAAATTCCTATATATATAAGCACCGTTGTTATGCAAAGCTGCTCGGTGTCATTAAGCTTAGAGTAGTAATATATATTTTACTCTAAGCATTAAGTAACGATATATTTTACTCTAAGCATTAAGTAACGAACTAGCCTATTTAAATGTTCTTGTGTGGCGGTGTATCTGCACATAAAATTGATAACAAAATTTAAAACCATTGTTGTTCCATGGACTAAATATTTCGCTTTTTGTCCCATGCCATGGACATGGTTATATACACTGAGTCTAGATGCAGCCAGATGGAATGCGCCGTGTCAATCGTCAATGTATATATATATAATAAATTTATTATATATATACATTGACGTCATATTGGCCCCACCCACTCCCCACAAATTTGTTGCTTCTGGACTCAGTGGTTATATACTCATAATACTGTATACAATATGCTTCACCAATTTGATGCATTACAGATGTCTGGCCAGTGTACGGAAAGAACCAGCTGATGCTGACACATTGATGGACATCGGAATCCGTTCCATCTTCAATGAGGATCATGATATGTTCAGAGAAACAGCTCGGAAATTTTTCCAAGAAGAAGTTAAACCCAACATTGAAAGGTGGTATTTTTAACCTTCTTAGTTATTTACTTAAACCATTTCTTAATTTAGGTTCTAGCAGAGACATTTAAAATATTTGTGTTTAAATATCTCTGGTTCTAGATTTAACTTTATAAGCACATCTCAAGATTTTATCACTTGTGAAAAAAGAGCAAAAGCATGCAAACAAACATTTTCTGATAATCATAATTGATTCAGTGTATTTAATTTCATATATAAGATGGGAGGAACAGGGCAATGTAGATCGTGAGATTTGGGAGAAAGCTGGAGCTCAAGGTCTCTTGGGTATTGCCACGCCAGCTGAAGATGGAGGCGTTGGTGCTGATATGATGTATGCCAATATCGCATGGGAAGAACAGTGGGTATAGCTTGTATATTATGCACTGTGATGTTTGCAAAAAAAGAAAATTGTGAGATTCACTGAGGACACAAATATTTATGTAATTGTGTATATTTATAGATTGTATTTGAAAGTAATGACATTTTGTGAATTATATATACACAATATAAACATTATTCATTTTTTCAGGTCATATGTAAATGATGCAGGATGTGGATTCTTGTTGCATTCTGATATTGTGATGCCTTACATATCCCACTTTGGCACTCCGGAGCAGAAAGAGAAGTTCTTGCCAGCCATGACAGCCGGCACAAACATAGGAGCCATTGCCATGACAGAGCCTGGAGCAGGAAGGTCACTATTATAATAACAAACTCTGATCTGTAAATCCTGTTCTCTGGTATCTTTTATACTGTAAAATATCCTTAAAGCTGTAAACATCTACCGGTATATACTATCAGTAATACTGTTTTTTCCTTATGTTATTCGAACTTTAGTGCTGTCATTATTGTATAAATTCTCTATGTTGTCTCTTTGAATATAATCTGTCTGTATATTTTATTTTATCTTGCTGAATATAAATATGCACTGTGATTAACACTAATATAATATTACCTATGCTATTGTTATCATAGGTATCATCACTATAATAAATATTTTGCACGTCAGAGCAGTATTTAATGAATGGCCCTTCTTGGGGGATATTAACAATCTTGTGCCACACTTATCATTTTCCAGTGACCTGCAGGGAATCCGCACCAATGCCAAGCAAGATGGAGATGACTGGATCCTGAATGGCAGCAAAGTGTTTATCACCAATGGTTACATGGCTGACACAGTGATAGTAGTAGCTGTTACTAACCCTCAGGCCAAGTCCGCAGCCCATGGCATCAGTCTCTTCCTGGTTGAAGAAGGCATGCCAGGATTCAAGAAGGGCAAGAAGCTGAAAAAGATGGGACTTAAAGCTCAGGTTAGACTTCTTGAAAATATGTTATTACTGTAATAATTTTGATTTAACATAGCACTATGACATCGTTGCTAAGGATATAGATGTATGGTCTGAAAGGGTTGACACTTCCCTGGTCCACTGGCCCTTTTGGCGTGAGCTGTTGCTCCATAACATAAAGCAATGAAATTATAAGAATATAAATTATATTTGCATGACACTTGGCCAATGCTTTGCCCTAAATTGACCAGGAGTTTCAGAAATCTCTACTGGGATACGTAGTGCTCTTTTACTCTTGGACTTTATTAAGGTGATATACATGATGATTCCATCCGATTTGATGTTACTCTCAATAGGTCTATTTTGATATATCTGATAATATTAATGAGATTAATTTGCAACAAGTAAAATGTATTTTTGTATCATTTTATATCTGGCAAGTGTTATATGTCCCACATAAGAAGAAAATTTGTTGACAAAAGTGTGGATACTGTCACGCCAACCCTCCTCATTGAGTTTAGAAACAAATAAAGAAATAAGACTTCAATTAGGCTTTAATTAGATTGGATTCAGATTACTTATTTTAATTTACTTATTTTTGATAAATATCAAATATCAGCTTCGATATATATCACAATTTAGTAATTTTTGATAAATATGGTTATTATTTAGGACACAGCTGAATTGTTTTTCGATGACGTTCGCCTGCCAGCGAGTGCAGTGCTAGGTAAGGCAAACCAAGGGTTCTACTACCTTATGCAAGAGTTGCCACAGGAGAGATTGGGCATCGCAGGCCTAGCTATTGCTAACTGTGAATGGATGTTTGAAGAGACGAGGAACTATGTTAGAGAAAGGAAGGCATTTGGCAAGACTCTATCCAATCTACAGGTAAGAAAATATGGAATCATTTTTGTCTTGTTAAATTGATTTTAACCATAATAAAAAAACTATCAGTATTTTTTTATTTTTTTTTATTGGAGCTTTGAAATTAAAACTTGCTTCTCTAATATTTAATGCCTGTTAAGTGCCACTGCAGTAATAGTCCACAGATTCCACACAATGATAGCTGGTTCTGTGCTTATTTGATAAGACTTAATCAGCTGTTACATCATTGAAGCAAGTTTACATTGACAGAGATTCATATGTATATCTGATAACAATCTACTGGATATATAGTGATCAGCAGTGATCACAGATGAAAGTCCAAATTTGAAAAGTTAAAAAAAATAATGAAGATCAGTAGAAACTAAATATACCCATATATGACAGTATCACATGAAAAAGAGTTCTATTTAGCACTATAACAATGTGGGATAATTCAGTAGATTTGGCCCAGTAAGTAGCCTTTGTGATCTATACAGCTATTTATCATGTTGATAGTGTATAGGGGAGTAACTTATCAGTGTGTCATGTGGGGACATTTATATCTGATACAATCTACTTGTCCCTGCTTGTCCTTGCAGTCTATAAATGTTTCACATGCCTTGACTGAGTTTCCCTGAATGAACCATCATAGCATAAAAAAGGCTCAGAAGGGATGGTAACAGTCAAATCACTAGCCATAATTATCAGTGATTGCAATTGAACATCACATCAATAAAATCATGAATGTACCACAGTAACATTTAACAAATAAGGCTCTGACCTTGCCATTAGTGTCAGATGTCACAAGTTTTTCATTATTGTTTATAAAATAAGTGGATATTATTCTTGTTACATATGAGATATCATGAAAGTTATCTTCTCATTATTATAATATATAATCTTTTCAATCTACACTGGCATAGTCAGCATAGATTCTGCAGTGATGGGGGGAGGGGGGGGGGTTCTGTCATTCTGTCTGCCAACTTTGATCTTCTCTGAAATTACTAGGTGGAGTTTTTAGCTGTAAGTAGGAAAGATGTATTTTCGGGGGACCAACTCATCAAAATTATTATCTGCTTAAGTCTGCTCTGGGAAAAGATTTGAGTGATCGTTTATAAAGCAATTTCTAAAAATATTTCACAAACATTACAAAAAACAATGATGAGCATAGCTCTAAGGCCATTGTCCTTTGTTTAAAACTGAAATGTTGACTTTGAAATATTGGTCTTTAGAACACTAATATCTGGATAACTCCACAATAAATCTCACCAGAAATTTAATTTGATATAATGAAAATAATCATGGTTCCTTCTATCCAATGGAACCAAATTCATGATTGATTCTCTGATTGATTCTCTGATAATGTGGATACAATAGAAAACACTATGGTATATACATAACAAACAGACAGGGGTCATAAAGATTTTGTTCAGCATACAAAAAATATTGTTTTTTTCTTTGTTGCAGACAATCCAGCACAAACTTGCAGAGATGAAGACAGAGATTTGTATCGGGCGTTCTTTCTACGATAATTGTCTGGTGGTTCACAATGAGCGAGGATTAGATGCTTCATCAGCCTCCATGTGCAAATACTGGTCAGTCTTATTGCATGATAGCATCACTATACCTTGACAATATATATATATTCTCGAACAGGATGTTCCCATTTAAATAAGTGTGTGCGGTGCTGCCAAGGGGTGGGATGTGACTTAGTTGATAAGACATCTGCCTCCCATGCCAGAGGTCCATGGTTGGAATCCAAGTCGAATAGAATTGATTTTTTTTTCAAATGTAAATATATATATTCTTTGCCCTATTTTTTGTGTCTGGTACCACTCCGGATAGCCTCTGAGGTTAACTTGAGAACCTACCTGATATTCTCTTTTGATGGGTCCCACCCCAATTTTTTTTTTCTCTGAGAAATAATATGTATTTTCCTTGTTTGGCAGATACAAATGTCCCTAAATAATCAGTCCAACATAGTATTCTCAAGAGGTAATAGAGTTTTCTCTACCCCATTGTCAGAAATAACCAGTAAGGGCCTGAGGAATGATTTAATTGTCACATCATGGTCACATCTATGTTTAATAGATCCACAAGGGCCCTTTAATCTTTTTTGATTCTTTGAAAGTCAGTTTATTCTCTTGTCAGCCTCTGAAGAATACTGCTTTGCTACTCAAACTTCACTAATAGCTTGAAAAACTAAATTTTATTTGAGCAAACAAAAAGCATGTCAGAACATATAATTTTTGTTTTTTTTTCCAAAGATAGAAAATAAAAAATACAGATCCCATGCCTACACAGTAATACTACAGATGGTGTGACAATCACATTTAAAAGTAAAATGTTCCACCTGTCAAAAAATGAAGTGACCCAATCCTGACTGAAGCCCATGAATTTTAAACTTCAAATAAGATGACCATGAGGCCAACCTTGACCATGTTTTTCACAGTACTTGATTGACATCAACTTGAAGTGAATGATCACTTTTGAGAAGAACATTTGTTTGTCAGAACAAATATCTGGCATTGCATATTATTTCAGAAACAATTGGTTTAGGAACAGCATCTATAGGAGGAAATTGGTGCCAGTGTATCTCTTTCCTTCACAAAATAAGTGATTGGAATGATTTTTCCATATTAGACCTTGCCATCATGTAAATTCTCAAATTCTTACATTTACAGAGATGCACTGCTGCCACCTATGTCATATCGTGCTGCCACCTAGTTGACTTTTGTCATATTCTGTGCATGCTGAACTGTTCTCTTTAACTTTATGCAAGCCCTGAATATTTGTTCTCTCTGGTCTATTTTATCATCCTTTAAATTAATTTGAACAAAATACTTACAACATTGACCAGAAGTTTTCCTTGGTTGATATTTTCCATTGTTAACTAGTTGGCCTGTATTGATCATATTTAAATCTAGAGGTTGCAAAATTCACTCCAATAATGGCTAGCAAATAATTTGGATATGGTTATTGAACATTTAATCCCAATCATATACTGAAATTAAAGTTCGAAAAATTGGTGATAAAAATCAATTTTCTCTCTAAGTATTCTAAGTGGAATCTTGTATATCTTACATTAGATGTTTTTAAATTCCTGAAGTGATTTGATTCTTACCCATCTTTGCATCAGGCTTGTCAAATATATGATTGTTAATATGATGCTGGAAATCATTTCCATTTGAAGTGGCCATAATGTCAAGTTACATAACCAAAATCTCCCACATTTTATGTGTAATTTGTACTTAATTTTATTTAAAAAAATCTAAATTCTACTTTGATTCATGCACTTAGAGAGCATCATTTAAGTTTTAAAGATGAATGAAAATTATACATTTGACCCACATATAAGCAGTTACTAGCATCAGATTGGCTTATGAGTAAATATTGTTTTATATTTGCAGGTTGACAGATCTACAGAACAAGATAGCGGACCAGTGTGTGCAGTTACATGGTGGGTGGGGATACATGTGGGAGTACCCCATATCTCATGCCTTCGTCAATGCCAGGGTACAGCCTATCTATGGAGGAAGCAATGAAATCATGAAGGAACTGATTGCCAGGCCTATTGTAGCAAAGCAATGAGCAGTACAACTTCACTGCTTTATTCATTGATATTGATCAAATAATACTGATAATATATTTAATACCTAATATTTTTAACATAAGCATTCATAACATAAGATGAGGCCTGCCATTGATATCATTGTGAACACAATAAGAGACATTCCAAATAAATATGTGAAAATCTAAAGCAGTGAATAGTGTGATGTCAAAATGTCACATGAAATGAATCATTTTTAAATTATTCAAAATCTTCTGATTAAAATACTTGAAGCAATGTTCGATCAGGTGTCATTTAAAGTATACAGTAAATAGAATTCCTGTAATGTTTAATGTGTTAAATATCTGAGAAAATATTTCGAATGTAAATATTTTGATACATTTATTAATAAAATATATACATATGTTATGTTAAGCTTCATCTTGAAATTTTAAACTGGCCAGTTTTGATACAGGATCATCTTGCATCATAGATATTTTAGTTGTCCATTCTGCATTTATGTCCGTTGGAGGATGTCTGTGGGATGTTGGGGTGAAATTCTTTTTGACAATTGATCCTGCAAATTCTATATCACAGAATGAATCACCAAACTATTATTCATGGGTGACCTTAATGTGTAATTTCTACTTATATACATATCCAGGTCATAACTATTTATAAAATATTAACTTTAACATCAACACATTAAGAACAACTTACAAAAGAATCATCAAACATGGTGTTCAGAAAAGTCTAGCAAAATCTCAGACTAAACAGTAACTGGAATATCTTGGCTAATTTTCAAGGACAGAACCTGATTTACAAGAAACAAGTTCTTTGACAGAAATATCCCAAGAATTATTGCAGATTTATCAAACCTTGCATTTGGGCTAAATACAGAAGGTGTGATGTGTGTTAAATTCTTGCAGACACAACAACTTACATTGTTATATCAAGAGATTCATCCTGTGTTGATTCTTTCAAACCATTCAGTCCCAAGCTTTTACTAAAGTCTGAAAGAGCCCTTTAGTCATAAAAATAAAAACTCCATTCTGTGTGTATTTTACAAAGAGATAATAATTCATACTAAAAATGAAAATTGTTTTCATGTATCTTCATGAAGGCAGAATCCATACACAATAGGGTCCATATTTGAATATGAAGTGCAGATTCAAATTTTAAAACTCTAAATATTGACAATTCTGGTCACATTTAAAACAATAAAAATGTTTACCTGGTATCTTCTCCTTTGCAGACATCACAAGCCAATGGCCTTTACACACTTTTAATTTTTAATTTATTTTTATTTTAGTAGAAGATATATTTTTTTTTTCAATGGAGGCAATTTTAGAAGAATTTTGAAAATGTAATTGAACATTGTCTCAGTTCATTACTGAAATGAGTATTAGAATCTTGGTGATACTGACATTGTTTAGGCCAATTAACAGTTTATTGCTGAAATGAAACTCAGAATCTTGGTGATACTGACATTGTTTGGGGCAGTTTACAATATCGGAAATGCCTGGAGAATTCACAAATGAGAGGGTCTATTATCTCTTACAATAATCTATACATGGGGAATAGGCAGATGCTGTGGGGCAGTAACCAGGTATGGGTTTGATTTCAACCTGGACTGCAGTGGGGTCCAATTCCTTCTATTAGATTTACTGGAACTAGGATATATTTCATTTGAATGACAATTACATTAAAATAGAAAATTTAGTCATCATAATTGAAATTTCAAAATGTATTTCTTATTATATATAGTTTTAAAACTATCTTGGAACACAAGCACATTTGATCGTTCTTCAATGGTGGACATTTAATGTTTTATTTCATTTGGATATTAGTTTTTTTAGTCAGATGGAAATTACGGATCTAATTTTCATGAAATGCTTGCATATTGCATAATTATTTTGGGCAGAAATGAATAACTTGTACAAAAAACAGAAATTCAAGAGTTTGTGTTCGATAAATTTTATTTCAGTTCTGCACACACCAAGTTGGTTCCGCCAGTTTGCTTCAAACCTTTAACTTTACCATGTAAATTCTTTTCATCTCCAAGAGCTGCTGAGTTCCATCACCTGACCCCTGGCGATTCCACTCTCTCTCACCAGATGACAGCATCTACACTGGCAACAAAGGCATACACTCACTAGCTCCACCTAATGGCACTATTTGATATAAAAAACTTCAACCTGTACCCCAAACCTTTTTTTAATTTAACTTTTCTCAATCATGTACAGGTTAAACATTCACCTTGAACACATTGTTTATGCTTGTTTACTTTTTTTTCTTCTTTTTTTTCTTTTTCATTTTAATATTTGTGTTCAGAAGCTTATAAATGAAACTCATTACTTTAATATATTCAGTTGTTACCAATTTGTACCTGACATGAGTAACATGTGAATGAAGAATGTAACTACCCATTTGATAACGATCCATCTTTGTATATTATGGTTCAATAAGAAATGATAATGGTGCCCATTTTGTGGCAACATTAATCAAATTCAAACATATATTCTTTTGTATGGATTACAAATCCAAGGTCTATTCACTCTTATCTATTCCTTGGGAATAAATAAACTCATCTGTATCAGATATTGCAGTAATATAGGTGATGCATCAATGCTATTTTCATCTTGTATCATACAGTACTTTATCATATGCACACCAAAGCTACACCATCTATACCATGTCCCATACCATGATTACAATACCACATACAGAGGAGTTACTTTCCTTTCACACAACTATTTATCCACATTTGTAATGTATTTTCACAGCCAAAATTTACAGCTCAAAGTAATTCACTTTCAACAGAAAAATACTTTGAAATAACATTAGATTGCTCTGTCCAAAAAGGCTCAAAGCAAGAAGAATGAGTTAACATTTTTAATTAATATATGCACCAGTGCATAAATTAATTAAAATCTTTAAAATATTGTGGCGCAGTCTTTTGAATATTACAATCTGGTGATATAAACCAATATTCGTACACACAACACTATTAGTTTTACATAAACATGTCAATATTCTCTGTTTCCATACTAACTATTTACATGCAGTACATCAAAATATCACTTTTTGTATTTTTATTTTTGTCTTATAATTTTTTTAGCATTTTCATATCTTGTGAAATGGCAACATACCCAAGCCATTTAATGTTTTCTTGTGTACACATCTCTTCTTTATGCTATTTAAATGATATTACTTACAAATATATTACTTTTTTTTCTGATTTGTTAATTTTTTTGCTTATTTTTATATATTTTATTTCAATTGATATTCAGAATTGTAAGATTCATAAAACAAAAATATTTCATTAAGTGCATTCTGTCATATACAACATAATTTTAACTGATGGTTAAATGCATATATCATAAAGATAAAACAGTGTGAAACATTTATTTTGAAAGTGACTGAAATATCACTTTTCAGTCAATCATTGAGAAACATAAAAATATAGTGTGTTGGTTTAATCCATCTTGAACAATTAAGAGGACTTAGAATAGCTTAATAAACACTTACTGTCCTGTGGCCAATCTTTTCACTAGAATTTCTTTCATGTGTTTTGTAAGCTTTTCTAATTCCTCTAATTTCTTCCTGAGGGTCTCGTTCTTTATCTCGAGTTCAACTGCCTGCTGTTCCATTAAACTGAATTTCTGCTTCCTGGTTTCACGAGACCTTCTAGAAGCAACATTGTTCTTATCTCTGCGCTCACGATATTTTTCTTCCTTGGATTTGTTGGTGGAAGATTCCATGGAAGTGGTGCTTTCCTCCGACGAGAGCCGGGGTCGCTTGAAGGTGTAATCGTCATGGTCAGTGTTGGCCGTGGGTTGGAATGCATCAGAAGCAGTTCTCTTGTTTCCCTTTGGCACAGTCGTTTCCATGTCAACAACATCTTCAAGCTCAATAGTGGGGTTGACCTTGGCTTCATCTGGGGTCATAATGAAGTCTCCAGAATCTCCCTGTAAACAGAACAGGACACATATTGATAAGCTTTCTTTTTTATGAGCATCTCTGTCAGAGAATTGACCACAGCAGCTTATCATAAATACAAAATTCATGGTGAATTTGATATTATTTGAATGTGTACTTACACTGAGTAGAAATTCTGATAAGTCGGTAAACACTTCGAGGAAATCAGGGTCCTCATTGTCTAAAGACAAAGTGTTGTCAAAGTTGGGAAAGTCGTCCCCTTTCTCCAACGCAGTAAAGATGTCTGAAGCATTCAGAGTCTTTAATTCATCAAATCCTGCCTGGTTTCCCACCGACGAGAACCCAGCCTCGTCGGTGAAGCCTAAAGAAGACAAAAATAAAAAACAAACATAAGTATACAAGTCTTGATATTTTATGATAAAATGATAATGTCAATTTTTTTAAATTTTAGCAAACTTGACATAGTTTTTGTTTAATTGAAACATCCATTTTATTTTTTTAGTTATTCATATTTTTTTTTTGCTAACAATGCATTATATTTTCTGCAAGACATCTCACCTTCGACCATTTTGTAAGTGTGTTGCATCAGCCTTGATTTCTCAATATCTGATAACTTATCCAAATGTCAAGTTTATCCTTATCAAACAATAATATGTGCTAATCCTAGGATATTTCACCCAAAATCAAGCACAAGGCAAGGAATTTTACTGGTGTTTGATACCAGCTTAACTCTTTTTGAGTGTAGAACCATAACTGGAAGGTTCTACACTGTTCTATTTCTATCAGGACTCCATTTTAAGTTCTGACTAATGTGATGTGTACAGACAAAACTGGCTTACTGAGTATGTGTTCATGCTTATAAATATCTAGCCTTGCTGATGGGGCAATTTCTCAGACCTGTGGTGCAATACCTATCTCAATCCCAGAATGCCTCAACACTGACCTCATTAGCATATCACAAACTGTCCTGGCATTCTATAGGCTGAACGCACTCTGTATAGACTTGCTATTGGGACATGCCGGGTGACTTTGGCAGCTTGCCAGTCAAAGCACGACATTACAATCAATATCTGGGTGGTTACCAACATAACATACACTTATATACATACAAGGCTTTCAACCTTGTCCTGTCCTTTCCAATTTATGTGTAGTATGGCCCTTTATATAGCCTCATGTGAAATCATGGATTGTTGAAATTCTATCAATAAATTTCAGGACAGAATAAACTAATAAAACATCTAATTCTTGATGATTCTCTGATAACTAACCTTGTGATATTGGTATTTATCTCTCTGTCCAATCTTCTGTATGCATTATTACTCATAACAACGGCCCCCAAATCAACGTCATACAAATACTTCCCACTCATCCATGCATGAAAGGCTCAGTAAAATAGACTGAATATTTTATGACAAGGTAATAAAGTCTGGGAAATAGGTTACAAATTTTGATTGTCTTTTTTTCGTGGTCATAATCATAATTCATCATAAGGTAGATTTTTGTATCTCAGCCAGAGCTGTTTAATCACAAAAGTGAGATGTCTTGCATTTTTAATTATGTATGCTTTCAATTTTGATGTAAAACTATACAATTTTGTCAAAACATTGAAATAAACACAAGAGTTTGTGTTTGTTCTTAATGAAAATTTTTACCTGTGTCAAATAGGCCACTCATCTTGTGAATGGAACGCAATGTCGTTGAGGGGGCTGGATGGGTTGGCTGTGGGATTGAACTCTGCTGGCAAGTCCAGGAGGTTGACAAGCTCATCCAATGATTTGGGTCCAGCAGTGCCGGGGATGTTGATGAGGACTTCGGGAGTTTGCATATTGATTGTTGTCTTGAGATTGTTGCTGTTATTTGACTCAACGTTGAATTTAACTTCAAGTTTAACTTCAAATTCAAGTTCTCTCTCTATCTTTGTTTTCTTCTATTATGCTTAAGGTGCAGATCCTTTGAATTATTTTCCTTCACTTGATGTTGACTTTATTAAGCTAATCTTCTTGGCCTCCTTCTCGGGGGTTAAACCCCGTCACCTGGTGGTAGCCTGGAGAATACAAAATTATAGGTTTAACATATATATCTAAGATTGCAATTAGCAAAGGTCTTATCAATCACATTAAAGTTTAGGTCATATCCTGTTTTGTAGTATTTAGGAATAGGCATACCACAAAACATAATCAAATTAGATTTGGAATAATTTCCCCAATGGGATATCAGATCTTTGATGAAGGATATTCAAATTGTTACTGGGTAAAGGAGTGTCATTTCATCAGCCTAGTGTTTCTGAATAATGCAGTTCGATACAGTACAGTACTTCAATAATAGGAACTTGGGAGTGAGTGATACCAAATACATTTAAAACAGACATTTAAATATCTCTGCCACTCTGGTGAAACTGAGAGCAGATGTATTTCAACAATGTTTTAAATGTCTCTCCTGGGAGTCATCTCTTGGCTACGTGTAATCACAAACATAAACATGACAGGTCATTTGAAATCGGTGTCTTCTTTCGGGAAAACAATTATTTAACTTGAACAATAATTGTGTGATGTACACGTTACCTTCTATTTGTTGGTCACTTTTCACGTTCCTAGCCTTCTTTTCTCTGCAAATGCGGCTTGCGGGAGGAGTGGTTTCTCTATATGGTGCAATCCCCGACTAAAAATAGCATCAACGTAATTTTGGCCCAATCATTGCTGCTTCCGCTACTAAATTTGACGGTATCGTCATTTTGGACGAATGAAAAGCTGTGTTAGTAAGTTGCCGAGGGATTCCCCTGTCAAACATTCAGCTATTATAGTTATCTATCTTTCCTCGCGTTTGAGCATGTTGCCTTTCACCTTTAAAGTTTATTTGCTCTATGTCATTTCGATTAGGCGCTAAAAATGTATAGAATTTAATTTTATAGATCGTTTTTAAAGTTCTATTTGAAATGCCATTGCTGTTTGTGGAAGGTACGAGGTTGGATATTTATGAAGAACTGATTGTTTGAGCGAAAGATGTAATGGCGTAAATAAGATTTGCAGCTGTCAATCATCGGCTCTACGCTAGGGTCATAATGAAACGGGCCTTTTCATTGGTCCATTATTTTCTATGCCACAGCTTACCTCTGGCGGTATTTCGAGAAAGGTCATTCTATATACCAACTAAGACCCCAAAATTGTTAAATATTAGATATATATGGTAGACTGGTGACATGTACATAATTAATACATGCGAAAAATAGCAAATATACGTGAATACACAAAACAAGGCTCGAAAACAAATGACCAATCAATTGTGAGTTCACAAAAGGGCATGACCCCTTAATTGAACATCCGGGTTTTTTTCTGAGCCCAAGAAGAAGTCGGCCATTTTGAAATTGTTTATAGCGAAAAGCTATGGTGTAAATGTCCGAGTAAAATACTTGTCCATGGAGCAGTGTAGTGAATTCAAATGGAAATATTTCAGACATTTAGATACTCGATATTATATTGGATGTAATCCCTATCGGACTATTCACTTTTTGGCGGTACAAATTGCATATTTGTGAAGCCTTTTACAACGCAAAAATATGGATGCCCTGAGCAGACCGCGGCCTGAGAAGGTCGTGTTTGTGCCCACAATATTTCTTTTGTTTGTTGGTAAGTTACAAATTTGCGATCGCTTTACGAACGTTTTAATGTGTGACAAGGTTTTTACGTTTTTGAATATCAATTATGGAAACACATGATCAAATGCCATGCCTCTAAAATGAACGTCGTTTGGACGGGAAGCAATGCAGGAGAAACATGGCTTCTTACAAGAATGTCCAAACTGACCACATGGCCATGGGTCAGTCCACCTGTCATTTGACCCACTGAGCTCTTATTACAAATGTTAAACGATTAGGGTTGGAGTAATGTAATTGAAAACTTTGACTGTATTGGCCCTGCTGTTTGCATTATCAGTGAACAACACATTTTGTTTTCATTTCGCTTTTTGTGTCAAGTCGTGACGATTTTAACTTAAGGTGTTATTTATCGACCTTATTTATCAGTTTCTGAGTTGTTTGACGTAAGTTATTGAGATCATTAATACCCATGGCTTGAATTATTGTTCATCTTTTCATTATGGGTGTTGTTTATTGCTGTGTTGATGTACATTATTGTCCAATTTGACAATGAATTAACAGCAATAAATGGAACAGTCAAATGCAATGAATTCATCAACTGTCAGATCATGACATTTATCCATCCATGGACCTAATCCACGCATCTTACTAAACTGATAGATGTATATATTATTTTTTGATAAAAATTAGAAATGTGCTTGAACTGCACAAGCACCAACTGCTTGGACTCCCACACCTACGTCCTCTGCTCATACCTAGATTTATCCAAATTTTGTATCAAATAGCTTAATCAAAATCATAGATGATATAAACATATTTATGCCATACCATAACCAAAATCATACCATAACCAGAACCTTACCATAACCAAATATAATGATTTATCATTTTGCCCTAAAGTAGGAGAGGAATGAACACATACCGACCGTTTAGGATGCCTTAATATAGAGTTATGGGGTAGCAGTTATGGTATTTTTTTGTGAAGACTCTAAAGTGGTTCTGACAGAAATTAGGCCTATAGATATGAAAAGAACAAAAAAGAAAAACTTAACTTTCTGAAGCTATCAGTTCTTAAAATTAAAGTTAAAACACTGCAGAGACCGTGTTACACTTGTCAATCATGATCTTCAGTGGTGAAAACTGGTCTACACTACACAAGAAAATACAAAGTGGAAAATATTTAAAATCTTAAATTTATGTTAGAAAATGTACAACTGATTAATAATGTCAATGTTCATCTGAAGTTACAGAAGCATATGGAAATAATAAGCTACCAAAATTGTTCGTAGAAATGGTCAATGAATGGTCCCCACCCACAAAAACGAACCATCTCAAATGTTGAACGTCAGAATATTAGTGCACATAGAGGAAACAACTGAAAAATATGGCTGTAGCATGGATGCCTATTATTTGAGCAATAATTCAATATTAATTGCAAAGTCAGGAAAATTGAACGAAATATATAATATTATTTGCATAGTCAGTATTAAGTTGTAATATTAATTTAATATGCTTAAATGTGTGTAGTATTACAATTTTTTAGATGTTTAAGTTATGATTATTTCCTGTTACTCAGATTTGTGCAATTTAAAAGCAATTGTAACATCTGTCCATTCTGACCATATTGAACCAATCAACCCTCAAAGCCATACTCTCAAAAATGTGCCAGAAACATAGGAGGAACATTTCATCCCTACATCAAAAAATGTAATGTTTACATGCTCCATATAAATATTTTGATAACGCTACTAAGGCAAGTGATGTTTTCCTAAGATATGATGAACAGACAGTACACTACTTTATCATAGATTGAACCATGTTCTTTAGCCCATCAGGAATTCTACTCTTTTTTTTGTACTTTTTTTTCCCCTTTTCCTTTTTTTATTTGTAGTAATATTCAGATCTGTTCACAAATTGTCTTGCTTAGGCAAAAAATACAAGATTATTATTTCAATTGTAATCATGCAATTTTTGGTGAATTTGAAATATTTAGCATGACCTGCTTATATATTTGAATGAAATGATCCAGAATGCTCACTAAATGTCTGAATTGGCATTACATATTAGAAATTACCATAATATAAACCAATTAAATTATCCAAATGATTATTTTAGAATTCTATGGCATTTTAACTAACAATGTACTGCTATTTTTTTCAGAGCTTCTAAGTTGCTCACAGACCCACAAGACTGAGATGTGTGAATACTTTGACCCAAAAGCACCCTGCAATCCACACTGCAATAAATATGAAAATTGCAGCGAGTCCCATCCAGACTTGACAAAGCCATTCTTCTGCTATACAATGTGGAACAATACAACAGAAGGTGTGGATATCAAGAAGAAAGGATGTTGGTTACTCAGCAGCTATGAGGATGACTGTGTGAACCAGAAAAATCGCAGTCTCTGTGTAGAGAGATCCTTCAAGCCTGAACATCACTTTTGTTGCTGCGAAGGCACCAACTGCAACAGTGACATCTCCTATGAGCCACCTTTAAAAAGAAGTAAGCCCTGTGATTCTTTTAAGGGGGAAAATTCATGATATGATACAGAAATCAAAAGTTACAACAAGGGTCAGTGGATATGGTCATGCTCAATAGGTTTGGGCCCATAATTTACCTCCCAACTTGCATCTATGGAATGGGAACAGAAACAAACATACCCTTTCAGACTTCTATTGTATTGGTGGTTAAATTTAAATGCAAATTTTGTTTTCCAGTCATTGTATGTATCAGGACAAATTCGGCAAAATGATATTATTGATGAACAAATCTTATGCCCCTGTCACACCAAGCCAAAGAGGCCCAACAAACGATGAACGAATCCAAGTTCCCATATTTAGTGGAACTCATTAATGTTTGTTATATGTTCTGTATGTATTCGGAGACATCATTCAAGGGTCATTCATGTTTGTTTTAACTTTTCGTTTTTTGTTTCAAGTTCCAAGATTTTTCGGTGGTGTTGTTATTTATTCATTTTGTTGATCATATTTGATAATAGGGCATCTCATCGGTACGATACGTATAGATGATTTATCAATATTCGATAAATATCTATACATGTTGATATTACTAAACTGAAATTAAAGAATTATTGAGGATATCAGCATAAATAAACTAAGCTCATATTGTCTAGGTACAAGGTTCCCCAATGGCGATATTATAATTTATTAAAATCTTTGTCTTATAATACACATATGTAGAGAAATATTCTACCACCTGTCAAAAGTAGTCTGCCTTCATTTAATAAGTGAATTATGCACAGATTAAGAGAAAATATGAGTTTAACTATGCTTCTAGATAAACATAAGCAACATAAGGTCGCCACAAAGAAAAGCTGAATTGATGCAGAGAAGCTCATAATTTTGGTATGAAAACGGTCGGAGTGCCGCCACAGCATTTTTATTCCCATTGAAAGAAAAATATATTACGCAATGATGTATCCACCTGTTTCCATCCTTGGTCATTGACAATGCTTACATCCTAAATTCCACCGAGTATCACAATTTTGGGTTTAATTTTAGTTTGGTGGCATTCGGTGGACCTGTTCGGCAAAGTGCGACATAGGCATTATTTAAAGAGAAAAAACGAAATGTAGGGAATGTATCTTAACATTGAATTTGTGCTTTCAGAAGAGGTTGATGATGGTCCTATCAATATCACCCCAAGTAGACCAGACCAGCAGAACCATCTGTTTACAACGCTCATGTCTTTGGTGCCTCTGTCAGGAATAGC
Source organism: Amphiduros pacificus (assembly GCA_949316495.1). Classification (NCBI taxonomy): domain Eukaryota; kingdom Metazoa; phylum Annelida; class Polychaeta; order Phyllodocida; family Hesionidae; genus Amphiduros; species Amphiduros pacificus. The sequence goes on along the minus strand of OX439002.1, from coordinate 49,078,520 downwards.
TCTCATTGTGGCTGTTGGATTCTGGATGTGGAGACGACACAAGTTCGCCTATCATGAGCCATTGCCAATAGATGAGCCACCACCTCTTCCTCCCCCATCACCTCTTCTGGGTCTGAAGCCTCTACAGCTGAAGGAGATCAAAGCCAGGGGACGATTTGGATGTGTTTGGAAAGCTCAGCTTATTCATGAATATGTTGCTGTAAAAATTTTCCCTCTGCAGGAGCAGAAATCTTGGTTGAACGAGAAAGATTTCTACAACCTCCCCCGTATTGACAAACATGAAAACATTTTAAGATATATGGGTGCTGAAAAAAGGGGAGAGAATTTACATGTGGAATTATGGTTAATATCAGAATTCCATGAGAAAGGATCTCTTCACGACTACCTCAAGGGAAATTTAATCAATTGGAGTGAATTATTAAAAATTGCAGATGGTTTAGCACAAGGGCTAGCATTTTTACATGAAGACATTCCTGCCACTGCTGGGGCAGGGCATAAGCCTGCAGTGGCTCATAGAGACTTCAAAAGCAAAAATGTACTTTTAAAGAATGACATGACTGCTTGTATAGCAGACTTTGGTCTAGCACTTAAATTTGAGCCAGGCCAGAATACTGGAGATACCCATGGCCAAGTAAGTAAAATAAATTAATATGCTTCGTGTCCAACAATGGCTTAAATTTGCTGTTCCACAACTTGGTACACGCACGTAAATGATAGACATGATAAACAGGACACTGGGATTATTTCAATTGAAACTGGCATGACAGCATTTCATGCAATTTTTATACTTACATAGAAGTGTTCATTTAATATACCATTTTTAAACATAATGGGACTTGAACCAGATTTAAGATTATATTTAGAATATTTTGTCACAGATAAAATTGTCAACAAATTATCTACCAAAATATTTTCATTTTTTGCTTATCATTCACAATACATATTTAATAAATTGTTGGCATTGGAATGCAAACAAAAATTAATTTATCTAGCCAATATGTTGTAATTTAAAAAAAACTAATTCCGATTTGATTGATATTTTCAGGTGGGTACTCGGAGGTACATGGCACCAGAGGTACTGGAAGGTGCTATTAACTTCAACCGTGATGCATTTCTGCGTATTGATATGTATTCTTGTGGTCTAGTGCTGTGGGAGTTGCTAGCACGCTGCTCGGTTATAGACGGTAAGTTAACTTGACTTGTTTTTTTAATTGTTGACTTGTTTCACAAAGTAACCAAAGACATTTTGCTTTGTGTTGCCACCTACTTTTGTACGAGACTCAAATTTTTTTATACACATTCACCTCGTGAAGGCCAGTTTGATATTCTAAAACATGACTTTGATCTTTGTTTCTAAGTTCACAGACTTCAAAATGTCACAGACTACTTTTGCTGTTTCTTAACTTTTGTTTTAGTTCTATAAACTATAAGCAGCCAATGAACAGATGATTGACCTACTGACCTATTTATGAATCTTGAGTGCCAAAAATAGCTTTTGACTAACCAGGATCATGTGACCAACTGCTGCTGGTTTTCGAAAATGGGCTGTGTACTTAAAGCATGTTGAAATTTAAGCATGCTGATAGATCTTAAACAAATTTAAGTTTCATTTCATTAAATCCCAAAGCCAAAGAGGCACAAAAATTATGGCTTTTGGACATGTATATATGTGTTGATTTTTCTGTCCACAAAAAAACATTTTGTAATATTTTATAAACCAATATTGCTTATAGCACAAATAATGAAGTGTCTCCAAAAGGTATAAATTTCATACTCTAAGTAAAGATTTTGACCCATTTCGAAATGTGGGCAATAATTTCAACATATCTCATTTTGACAAGCAACTGGTGGGAGTTTTTCTGGCTCCGCAGTTGCCATGTTGGCCTTTTGTCAAAGTTGATATTGGTTATGTTAAGTATATATGCCTTTTAACAACCTGTCAATTTATATTGTTTTCCAATACTCACAAAAATAAAAAAATTGGAATATTTTGTAAATTTTCAAAACGTTGTACATAGCTTTTACTATTTTATCATATATTGTGATGTACATTATTGTCTTTCCCAAATATTTTGCATTGGCTGGTCTGTGTGATGTATTTCTCAACATTTTAATGCTGCCAGTCTTAATTATTATGATGTTTGCAGAATAAATAATGGTAATTTCATTGGGCAGATACAATTTTCTTATGTGACATAAAATTGTTTGCTTCATTTTTCACTCGGATCATGATTGTATTCCCTCATCATGATTTATTTTTGAAATTATATTTTAATTACATATTTTCACCCACTTGCAGGGCCAGTAGAGGACTATAAACTGCCCTTTGAGAAAGAAGTAGGGCTCTTCCCATCCTTGGAGGACATACAGGATGTTGTTGTGCTCAAGAAACTCAGACCTCAATTTAAAGAACAATGGTTAAAAGTAGCGGTATGTGATTATGAATTTGATATATATTTTTTGTATTATTTGATTTGTAGTATAGCAAGCCTTGACTTGATGATGCTAAAAGGGTTAAGAAATCTTGAGAATCACTATTTTTGGTCTAATCTTATGAAACATTTAAAAACCATTGGCCCATAACGGTTCAAAGGCTTAAATAAAACCTTAAGGCTAGTGCTTGATGTCAAGCCTTGTTTTGGTTTATTGATGTCTAAGATTTTATGTAATGCGTGGTCAGGATTCTCTGGAATGTAGTCAAGATTCATATGAGACAAAATAATATTCTATGATTTCAGGGTCTCAAGTCATTATGTGAAACCATAGAGGAATGTTGGGATCAGGACTCGGAGGCAAGGCTGTCAGCAGGCTGCGTGGAGGAACGCCTAGCACAGCTAGCCAAACTGACACTCAATCTTAGCACAACTACCACCACTACCTCACCACCAATCTACAGCCGAGTGTCCTCAAACCAACCACCCCCAGCAGTCTCCATGGTGTTGGACACATCATCATCACATCCAAGGGAATCAAGCATATAGAACATGTCATAGGAATATGCTTCAATGAAAAAACTCAAACACAAGTAACCTACAGCTCCGGGCATGCAGCTTGGCGTATGCAGCCAGGGAGCAGCACTGGGCATGGTGGAGCTAGGTAGAGGTGTCACACTTGGTCTTATCACAAAACTCAGGTCACGTGAGGACGGACAGTCGTGAGACACCCATAAACTTACCTGCCAAACCACACAGGGAACAGCATATCATTATGCACAGGACTCGTCCAGTTGTTGGTTGTCATGGTTACAAGGCACACAAACAGATACCTCAGAGCAGGAGCAGCGAGTGCCCGTGGGCACGCCCAAGTAGCCCAAGCAAGTGAGAGTGAAGAGATAGATTACTACTGTATACAGATTTCACTTGAACTGTACAGCTCGGCGGGACAAGTCAGATACTTGTTGGTGTTTGTCCTGCTGGTCAGAGACTGTAGCCTTCCCACCTGATGTTACTTTGTCAGTACATCTGGGAAAACCATACCAAATCTTGGCATTTGTAATGATTTCTTGTATTGTAGTGTATCATTATTATAGTCAATGATTCTGTAAAATCTATAGGTAATCATGTGGTCTTAGGAAATTACAATATTTAATAAGTGATTCTCTCTATAGTCAGGAACTAAAGATATTTGAGTTTTCAACTTGTTTGGTTATTTTTATCAGATTTTTACTACAATATGGCATACTTGGCTCTCTTTTGTGATCATCTAAATTTGCTTTATCCCAAAAGGTAAACAAACAAAAAGGGTATTAAAAAACATGAAAGATGAATCAATGAGGAAACACGAATTCAAAATTTCCTGAGGATAAATATTTTCCCATTTCGTGCTTAAAATTGTTTTTATAAGCTATATCAGACTAAATGAAGAGTTTTTTTCTCCGTAGAATATGAAGAAATTAAATACCCATGGATGGAGCAGAATTAGAAGTTATCATCATGACAAGAGTGGAAATTAATTATGAAGGCAGCTACCACTTAATAATTTCCTTTTTAGCTATGCATAGCATAGCTCATGCACTGAGGGGGGAGAGACTTTCTGTCATTCAGTCTGTCCGTCAACTTTTATCTTCTCTGAAACTACTGGTCAGAATTTTTAGCTCTAAATAGGTGAGAGGTAGTATTTTCAGGGGACCATTTATATCTGTTTTCTATTCAGCTCAACATTTTTGGAAAAAAAATTTATCTAATAGCTAATATCTAATAGAATCTAATAGCTATCACAGAGTTGTCAAGGAGGCAGCCATTTTAAATAACATGACAAATATTAACCTGTAAGACTAGAAATAACAAAAAAATGTAACAGCAATCTGATTGACCTTGAAAGTCTGCGCTGGGAAAGGATTTAAATGATCATTTATAAAGCAATTTTGGGCATTTGCAGAAAATGTCAATAATAATAATCAAAGCTTTTTATAGTGCCTATCCAGGCCGGGTAATGTTCACATACATTACAAAACAATGATCAGCATAGTTCAAAGGCCATTGGCCTATGTTTTTAAAATAAAATGATTTTCAAATTCAAACAATGTAAAAAAAATCTGATGGGTTACAATATTTGTGATATTGGGTAATCACCCAGTAAATTCCTGATCATGCCAACCCAATTTTTTTTCACTTGAGCCAATTGTGCAGCAGCCAAATATATATAAAATATATATATATATATATATATATATATATATATATATATATATATATATATATATATATATATATATATATATATATATATATATATATATATATATATTATATATTATATATTATATATTATATATTATATATATATATATATATATATATAAATATACATACATACACACACACTCACACACATATATACAGTATTGTCCATGGAGAAATTTGGGAGGGTGGGAAGGGATTGGATTCTGAGGGCATCAAAGGGAAGATAAAGATTCATGAGAACTTATACATGATGCCTGTAGAATAAGCTTCAACCATACTGTTACCTGTAATCAATCATATCTATATAGTTTTTCTGTCTAGTATGTAATCCCAAAATACATTTGTTGAAGAGCTTGTACAGTAAACATGGAAATCTTGTATACTATCACAATTAATAAGTTATGTGTTACAGTGTTTGGTTTTCTAACAGTATCAGCAAGTTTCAATTAAATTATAAGTTGATCAGTATTGTCATCTAGCGAATTCATGCTGAACAAAAGATAAACCATTTGGCCTGATTATTATTTTCGAGGAACTTGAGTTTCTGAGTGGATATTTATATATGATCCAATTTGAGTTTTTATTGACTGGTGAAAGGGTAAGATGGCTTGCAGGCCCAAGAAGGGCCAAGAAAGTCCAAAATCCATGTCATCTGCTATATATGTCACTCGGGAAACTTCTTATGGTCTTTTGAAACTGACAGGGATTTTGTTCACCAATTTATTCTGAAAAGACCACAATTAAATGTTCAGGTTTGATTGCTGATGCCTATATTTACCTCATATCTTATATAAAAGAATCACATGTTGTAATTGCCCAGGGTGCACTGCATTATTCACTCTGAGGTTTCATAACTATACAACATCATTTTTTGTTATGTCAAAATATAAGAAATTTGTAATAGGAAGACATATTGGTATGCCAAGGCAATGTCTTAAAGGGTGTTCTCACAAATAAAGGAAAACTTAGGATTATATTTGCCAAACTGCTTCTTTGGGACAAACAACCTGTAATAACCAATTTGAGAAAGGGGTCACAAAATGAGATCATATTTTAATATATTTTCATCCAGTCATGTCAGGTGTGGAGAGAAGTCGCCATTGAAGAGCTTCATTGTGTATATGTATACACATTAGTGGTGGCCAAATATCCAATCCTTGTACATGTTTGTATACCATATATATATATAAATATACTTTTCCATTTTTTGTTTGTTTCAGGAAGTTTGTGGAATCTATAGATTAAAAATCAAAACCTTTGTATATCATGTATCATAAAGATATCGCTTGGTTTTATTAACAGATTGATATTGGAAACTTTTAACAAAGAGAATTTTTTTAAATGATGTAAAAAAACAAACATGCCAAAAAGCATTTTATCTTGAGTCTGTTAGCTGTACGCTATTTGGAATATGAATAAAATAGATTTAAACTGAGGTATTGTGACAAAGAAATTGATTTCATTATTTTTATCAGCATTTTGGTTGTTATCTTGTATGATTTGTTCTGTACTAATGATTCAACTATCCCAGCTTGGTTTTCTTCTTTATTGTTAAAGCTGTTCAAAGTCTCACATTGCCTTCACACATCTTCCAAGCTCAGAACAAGTGGTATACAAACATGTTTGATCATACTCATAAAGTTATTTATATAGCTCATCTTTCAATATGATAATGTGTTACATACCTCCTATAAAATAGAAAAGAATAAATGGATATTGTGGTCATTATCAACTTTCTCACACACTATGCCAAATACGATGCCATATTTTTGAAGCTCTAGTTGTCTTGTATATACTAAATTTCTGATATTCCCTAAAATTTTGGGAGTAAAGATGACTGGTTGACATCTTCTGTGGATATTTTCATCTTCTAACTGTTATCTGTAATAATTGTGGGTTAGGTTTCAAAATGCAGAGTATAGTAATTTTATTATCTCTCTTTGTTTAATGAGTTTACTCAGGTCTGAAAGGTCCATATCATTGGAAAAAAATAGTATGTTTCGTTGAATTTTCATATCAGTTCATTCACATATCATTGTTACAGAACTCGTAATTTCTTTGAGTTAAGTTCTCAATATTGTATGAATTAAACAACTGTTTATACAATCACAAGCTTAGACCCACATCAGGAGCAGTTGAGTGCAATATGAAATGTGAGCTTTTTCTTTCACCCTTATATCTTCTCCTTTGATTCCATACTTTAGAAGAGATTGTTTTTGCATCAGGCAACATTTTTACTGAAGGGTACATGGAATTTCACCAGGAAGAGTTAACTTGCTTTTAATTATTTGTATATCAAATGACCCCTTATTTAGAAGTGGGTTATATCATAGGCATGAGATTTGATTGAAGACCCTGATATTTCTGAACAATTAAGCAGTGGAATGAATGAAACACAAGATATTGAATGACCTACATATTTTATACAATAGTAACAATTCTCGGGAGCTATCTCTAATATTTGCCCAAAACTGATGCCATCATCTGGGAACAAACACCAAATGTATCCAAAATGACCCCACTTCAGAACTGTTCATCTGTTTCCTTTTTGACAACATAAAATATCTTAGACATGCTTCAGTTTCACCCTGCAAAATATGAATCTTGAAAACCTCAAGGCGAAGATGCCTAAATTTGTACAACTGAACCTGATTATTGTTGACTTTGAACTTATTTTGGCAGCCATAAATTCAGGAGTGAATACAAGTTTATACATACTACTCTTATTTCTTGTATCTAGTGCCTTCATGGATTTGTCACAAGCATAATGCCTGCACAATGAGGAGTAAAGCAGGGGTTCACACAGGTCCCGGACAGCCACCATATTCATACCTACCTGTGACACCCACATATTTATGTACACATATAGCCTGCCTGTTATTTCATGGCATTCATGAATATTCGACATATAATGTATTAATTTTCTACACAATGATAATTTATTACACATGTTTACACAATTCAGGGTAAAGGAGTGTACACATTTAATGTCTACTTAAATTGTTATGCAGTACTCGGGGTTATCACATTTTGAATGTTAATTCTGAGTGCTGTAATCATCTCCTTGGCAGGGAGTCAATATGTTTTGAAATAGTGCACGTTTCTACAACATGAGCTTTGTAGCGGCCAGTTCAACTGAAGCAATCTTTCCATTGCAACTTTCATCTTTGTTCTTTCATTATCTTGCTCCAGATCAGGAGGAGGCTTTTTGAAGCAAGTTTAGTTATGAGTTTAAACTGAGAAACTGAATTTTTACAGATTCTATGTTGATTTGATGGTTGAGAATTTAAAAGTCATTCTGAAATTGTTATCGTCATTTGATATTCCTTAGTATGAATTCGGCAAGAAATTTGTATGTCTGGAGCCTTGTTGAGAATAGCTTATTTGGAAACAATAATCCCACCATTTAGAAAAAAGCGTCTTGTCAAACCTCTCTGGGATTTATTAGAAAAATAATTGTGGAAGGTCAGAGAAGATGTATAAAAGGACTTCATGAACCTAACTTTGCACTCATTTGACCGTATATTATCATTTTCACTAAGATAAACAAGGACAAAAAAAAGTGATGTTATAGAAATACTATGGTGGTTCAGGTTCAAACATGTTCAAGATCACTTGCGTTTGTCAGTCACATTGTATATACACATGATGAGGTGACAGAGGAAGTGGGATGTACTGTACACTGGCATCGTTATCATTGAACATATGAATGTATTGTGTACAATGATGGTTAACTAAGTAAATAGTGTTGTACTTGATACCTGATGCACAAATAATCTGCTTTAATGGGCAGGGTTAACATGTAAAATATACCTTATCTGCTATTATATTTTCCCTGAAACCCCATTATAATGCAGTCTGCTTCATGATAAAGTGCAAGACTGTTTGATGGAATATAACAAGGTGTCAACGTGAAAAACTTGTAGTGTCACTACCAGCCTCATGTTTGATCAGAAAATGTAGCTTGGATATTTATGCATGTGTCCGTCTGTAGTGGGAAAATAAACATAAAGATACAAGTAAGTTATATAAATGGTATTGAACATTTGTCTCGTTATAATATGGCTCATTGTGTGGTTTGATATAGTAGCATAAAATTGGCTACTTAAGAACAATGTACTACACCCATTTATTATCCTACCTTAGCCATTGTAACAATTGAGGGTGATCCAGTGATAGGCCTCCTATCTGCTGTAATGTGTATAATGTATTCTCCCCTACCCACCAAGTGCATGAGTGACCAGCCGCTTGCAGCTAAACCCTGGCTTCACTTTTGCAGTGTGTACAAAAAGTGACCATTGTAGATAATGTAACATACTGTAGTGACAACTGTATTGTTCTCCATATAAACCATTACTACTACTACTACTACTACTACTACTACTACTCCTACCACTATTACTACTACTACTACTACTACTACTACTACCAGTATGTTGTATGTACATCCATGTAGTGTTTTACCCTTGCTGAGGCTATGGTTACCAAGTGTTACATGCTATGTGTTATTATTTTCACACAATATGTTGAAATACAAGTAATATGTCATGCAAATAGTCTTAAAACTACCTCACAATCCTCACATGGGGGAATATTATTTTGTGAAGCATTCATTCATATGTCCAGTATAAAACAATGATGTACTATGAAATTTTATATTTCCACATTTTCACTCCAGTCACATTATGCAGATGGGTATTGCTACGTTCTTGAGATTTTAAAGCTTGGCAATTGGTTCAGAGATTTCAAAGCTTGGCAATTGGTTCAGAAACAGACTGTTGTGGTTTTTACCTGGCATAGATGAGCCAGCATTTCTCCACAAGCCTGAAGTCCTGTCCACTATTTCCTTAACATTCAATGTGGGGAAATGTAAAGTTGAATGGTATAAATGCCATAGTGTCATTAAGCTTGCCAAGCTTTTTCCTCAGTTTGTAGGCTATTGTGAGCATCTGAAACACATCTGATCCATTGTTGAAAACCATAATTCTTAAAGGCAGCAGAATCTTTGGCAGTCTCATAACCAGCTCAATAGAGAAATACCTCAAATTAGAACTTCTGTACCATTCATTTCACAATAGTGTCCACTTTTAGGCTCCTTTTGAGAACTTAGTACACAGCGTAAAATATATTAAGGAATAGGTTTCTGTTCTGAAATTAGTATCCTATATAGTACAGATCTATGCAGCGAGTGGAATTTATTAATGTTCCCAATTGGTCATATTTTCAATGGAAATAAGATCTATACAATGTGAATACATAGAATGTACAGATTCATAAGCTTTCTTTTTCCTGCGCTATGCATTTCTGTTTGATAGAAAGCCAAGGAGTATAATTTTTTTTAAATCAAGATATCAAATGTTGAACTTTTTTGCACCCTGGTTTTTGGTCTGAATAACTGTTGAAAAATTGTGTTTGTAAGTGTCTGTCTCTTTACCTGGACTATTTGGAATAAGCTGGATTAGCTTACAATGATGTGCAGACTTTGAACGCAGCACTGAATATTTAACATATATAATGATATATGTATTAGCACTGCAAGCACTTATTTCTCTGTGTGACAATATATTTGGGATACTGGAATGGTAGTAGCACCTTATTTCTGCTTGCACATTCACAATATCCACAATTGACAACTTATTTCTCTGTCTTCCTGGCTCAGTTTTGTGCTGATTTTACCTGAAATAATATTATAGCAGCAGAGGAAACCTAAGCATAACCAAAGCTCATCTTGGACGATGGATAACCAAAGCCTATGTGCAAGCTGCTTACACATTTATATCATTGGCCACAAACTAGTGTACATTATGACTGCCGGGAATAGAGCATCATCATGATGCTTTTGTTTTTAAACAAAAAACCCCTCAGCAAAGGGTACTACTATACATTAAGTTTTATCTGAAAATATTAAGTTGCGAATGTAGCATTTGAGTTGGGATGCCTGAATTTGGTCACCCTGGCTGATGTTGCAGATGTATCTTGCTTTCCCTGTAGTAGTATACATCTGCAGTTCTTTGTATCTTTTGTCACTGCACAACATGCTACACATACTGGTTTTTGTGCAGTTAGGATATAGACAGGAATTAGAAGTGGGGAAGGAGCCCCACTTGTACAAAGTTTGCTGATGCAAGGGTAAAACTTTTTTTAAAGAAAAGAACGGGTTGGCAATAAACAATATATATGTAATAAAAATAATATTGTAGAACTTGTTTGTTTAACATTTTGTGTATAATAAACAATAGTATTTGATAAAATACATAAATGTTTTCATGGTTATTATTTTTTGACAGAGCCTCGCTCTCCCTTAAAAGGGAACTGAGAGATTCAGCAATCACAGAGCAATTCCAGCCCATCATTGATATTCATATATATGATGCATGCCAAGAGCAAAACAAATTCCTTCATGAAATCAGAATTTCAAGCACTTTTTCCTTGCATAAAATAAATGTTTTTACCCTTTATTATCAAATGCTATTGCTGTAGCTTTTGTGTTGATTTTGAGCATCTTCAGACTGGGACACTGGAGTGATTCGGCTTCCCCAGGCCGGTTTGTCTTATACAAGTTATCTTGAGGGATTTCTGCCAGGATGTCCTTGTGGTGGCAGATTATCTAACACCTTTGAGTGTCACTCTAACCAGTGCTTTACATCCAAGGAAGCCCTCCTACTATACATATCACTTTAAACATTTTCCAAATAATGGTGCTCTTGCTGTGGCAGGCAAAATCCCGTACTTCTCCCAGTTGTTCATATATATTCATTCACAAGACAAGCTAATCTGGCATCAAAATGTTCAACTACACAGACAGCTGCAAGAGATGATCACTCCAAATTATAAGACAGCAAACATTACAAAATTGGAGAATAATGTTTTTAAAATGTGCTAGAATTATTGATATACATATCTGACATTTATTGTTTTACTATTAATAAATGAGTAGGAAACAACTTTAAATTGAAGGTTTAATAGTCAGAACAATAGTTATTTAGATTTGCTCACAGGAAAGTTATAACTTTTGATTCTCACTGCTGGAGTGGGCCTTACTGCCACCTGGGATGTAAAAATGTCTTTGGAGACATGTAAGCATAGCTCATAACAGTAAAAGAATGTTATTTAACTTGTCATTTAATTCCAATTAGTCCATTACATCCAATAGTCTATTCTATTCTTTTCAAGATTCCCAAACTGAATAACATTTTGGTGTAGGTGGGTGCATTTGTTGACAAAATATTAATGTATTCTACATAGAACATTGTTTACAGAACGTTAGACCTTTCACCTTATTCAGGTCAGTTTTGATTCTACCTCCTGCAAGTATACAATCAATATTTTCTTGCCAAGAATCACCCTGAGTAACAGAATGTGTCAGGCATCAATTTTTGACAATTTTTTTCAGTCACAGTTGCTCTGATCACACTAGAGGTCTGTAAAACATCATTCACAGCATGCAGAATGGTTTATCAGCTGTCAGGTCTGTAAATATATCCCAGCATGTATTGTACTTAGCACAAGAGACATCGGGTGGATCACAAATGTTGAAACTCGAGCAGTGAGCATTGGCTTGTAAATATTGAAATGATGTGCATATATTACTTACAATTTAAGCTGTGTCCCTTTAATTTGAAGTTTCAAGCTGATATAAACCATAGCCCTAGTTTTATCCCAAACAACAAACCTCATGATTTGAAATTTTAATTGTTTTTTTTAGTACCAATATTTGTTTTCACAGCAATTATAGGACAAAAAGAGTAAATTTTATCTTCAGTCACAACATTACAAATGCCAACTTGAAATAATGTAGAAAAATATACTCTTTCCCCAATAACACAAAAAACACAGATAAAAAAATATTTCTTTATTTATATACAAAATACAAAGAATGAATCTGCCTATAAGTATAGTTCTCTCTAAAATATCATTCAAAAATATCATTGATTTAAGTACACATCTCTTATGTGTAAAGACAAATTATCGAAGATGCATCATTAAAATTGCCATTCTTTGACTCAATGTTTTGAAAACCAAACAGCCCATCACAACCCCTTAAGACCATCTTAACTATGCAGTATGGTGTACCTGTTTCGTGCCTGGACAAACTATGCAGCCCTCAACCACTGCTGCCTGGGGTTATCAAAATTGTAATTCTTTAATCTAACCCAATATATTTGGATAAGTCGAAATGATATTTTGTTAATCTAACCAAACATATTTGGATAGGTAGAAATGATATTTTGTTACTGAATGTTACAACAGTTATCATTGCCTTCAGTTATATTTAAATTTGAAGAACCAATAGTTATCATATTACTGAGGAATCAATACATCACAATAAATATTACATAAAATAATAAATGCTTGTTCAAACTGCCATTGTTCTGTGAAATGTTTGAGTTTTACTGAACACAAAGGTAATTTCTCCAACTGTCATCACAAGTTTCCGTAGCTGGTTGAAGCTTGATTTAAGCTTGATTTAAGCTTAATTTAAGCTTGGTTGAAGCTTAATTTAAGCTTGATTTAAGCTTGGTTGAAGCTTGGTTGAAGCTTGGTTTAAGCTTGGTTTAAGCTTGGTTTAAGCTTGGTTTAAGCTTGGTTTAAGCTATTGGTGACTAGGCTATATTACTGGCAGCCCACTGTTTGACCTCTGTGGGACATGCCGGGTACCTCTGCAAGGCCTCCATGATGGCACTCTCCCCAACCAACAACGACATCAGCCGATACTCCTTCTGTGTCTTCACCCCACTGCCCTCAGAGGGCACCACCAGCTCCAGGGCACACAAATGCTCAAAAGCCTAACAAATAAATATATATATATATATATATCAATGCTAAACAAATGTGTGACCGTCAATAGGATGGAAAGACAGATTTAGTTGGTAAGGTTTTTAGGACATATAAAATAGTAAGAATATATGGTCTTTGTTAATATTGATATGATTATCTTTTAAATCAGATAAACAGTTGCATAGTTATATTGATTTATATATCAAGTTTGAGTGCATTTTTGACACGTTTTATCTTTATCTTTGACGTTGGCAATAATATTTTCTAATTTTAAATTCAGTGAAAAATATAGGACAATTATAAATTTAAGTGAGAACAAGGCAGCTGACTGGCCCAAGATGATTCCACCAGTTGCCTGGTATGGTGGAAGTGAAATATAGTGAAATGCCGTAGGTTTCGGCTACATTTTGAAAGAATATATCATAATCTCTATCAATAATGTGAAATGAACACTTTCATCAGACACATGTCAACTCTGTTTATGTAACTGAAATATGTTAAGAACATATTATGAAATGTTTTTGAACACACTCACACATACACATACACACACATATAAACACACACACATATAAACACACACAGCAGATTAGATTGTGTTTCATTCCAGCACAATTGATGAAAAGCCATTTTGATACTTTTTATATTGATGCATAATATCTTAATACATGAGGATTTTTATACTGATGCATAATACCTTTCATTTAAAATTACAAAGAGCAGCTTTATTGACAGGTAGAAAATTAATCACAATTGAAGTATTTGTAAAAGAGAAAAAAAAAATTAGACAAGAGTAAATTGTTACCTTCATAACAACTGCCTTGTCAAATATCTGCATAGAAGATCTTTTTTGGCAGAACTTTTGATACTCTGAAATGAAGATCAAACAACATGACACTTGTGACAGATATGTGTTGAGAATAAAGGTCAACAAGCTGACAAAGAATATCACGTGATAAGTGAACCCTTCCACAGAGAAGGTCAACGACCTGAACATTAATCTCATCAGATAAGCATGATATGTAAACACCTCCTACTCCTAAAATAACAACTGTCAAGCACCAAATGACCTGAGATATTCACCAAATCACTTTCATTTGTCATTTTTGTGTGTTAAATCTTTATGTGCTTTCACCATTATTAAATAAATGCTTTTGAGAGTAATGTGGACTGATTTTAAGTTTAATTTATTTATTTCTATTCTATTTAACTGTATAGGGTTATGGTCACAATATAAGAACATTAAGAGTACAGTACTCATATGAATATTACAATTTTTATTGTTTCTTACCTGTATATACCATTTCAAAATTGAAAGGTGCACCATCATATATTTCCACAAGATGTTTCATGGCAATGATCAGACACATCTCCAACACAGAGACACCTGGTGGACAAAATGTATAAAATTTTAACTCAAAATTTGTGAAATCAATTCTCACTGCTTGAGTTGGCTTTGCTTCACCTGCTGTGTTGTAATCTGTCACGCATGATATGATATATGATTTGAGGTTTAATATTTCATAATTACAATAAATGCAATAACAGTGGCAAATAGAATAGAACAAATATGAAATAAAGGAGTTACCAGATATTCTGAGTACCCTATCAAGCTTATCAAGAAATTCTGAGTATCCTATCAAGCTTAAATATTATAGATATAATAAAAGATAAAAACATTTACATTTAAGTAAGTAAAGAGAGAATATTTGGGTATATCTAAATAAATAATATGATGTTATATGCACATAATACAATTTTCTTCAGGTTTGTTGGATACCTGATCATTTTTGATGAGATTTAATTGTAATTGTCAAGTAAAAATATCATCACTTATATGATTATAAATTTTTTGCACCAGATTTTTTTACCAAAATTTGAATTAACATTTATGATGTATATTGTTTGAGTATCTTGTATTGATAATATGTATTTCATTTCTTCAAGAGATGTAGTTATTGGATATATTTGGTAGCATGTTGTGTCTTTGTTTATAAACAGTTTTTGCAATAGCAAAATTACGAAATCTGTTTATATAATAGGTTAAGATCTTTGTGTAAAAGTAAAGTTGGTTTGAACCAATCTAAGTTAAAGAGAATTTTTCAGGACCTTATTATGCATTCTTTGTAACATAGCAAAATTTATAATTAAAGTTTTACCATAGGTTTCTATGCCATGATTTATTATTGAATAAATGTATGAAAAGTAAAGCTGCTTTTTACATTTATTAGGAACATGGAGTTTGTTGAGTTTAAAAGAGCTAGCTATCTTGGCTAATTTTGTGGATAGGTTTTTGAAGTGAATTTACAAAGTTACATTTTCGTCAAGTGATATGGCCACATATTTAATCTCACTACCTCTAAAAGGTCAAAAAGGTCACAGAAAATTCAATTTGGAACTCATTTCAGATATTGATGTGGAAACTGTTTTTGTAAAGTTTGAAAGGAATTGGAATGACTAGCTAGGTTATATTGTTCTAACCAGCCAATGTGATGTTGACCTTATTTAGGAAGTCAACAAAGGTATGAAAAAGTCAGCAAGACACATGTATGTGAAGAATGTCTCTGTCAAATTTCAATGCAATCAGAGCAATTGGCTAGATTTTATCACACTAACGAATAACATTTCAGACAGATGCACAAAATGATAAAATTGGAAGATTGACGGAAAGAACTTGCGTGGTTGGGAAGGGGATACAAAGTTGTGTGTATAATTTACCATGGAGCATAGAAGCCTTGGAATCTGTTGTAATAAGTTTCCCGGAGTCCACAAAGTCGGCTGCCTGGAGGTAAGGCTGCTCCTCACTCGTCTTACACACTGGCATCATCTACAAACCAAACACCAAACACCGAAGCACACAATGTACATTATATTCATCAACAAAAATGGACAACTTATTTTTTTGGGGTTCTCCAACATCCTTAAATTTGACACCAATTTAACATGTTTTTAAAATAGCTTTGGTAAATGTGTAATGCTTTCTTGCATCATGAATGATATCATGCCCTCAAAACCTGCACAACAATTGGTTGCTAATCATTCCATGTGGTGCCCTCTTTTGGCACAATATTGGCTGCCAGTTAGTCCATGCTCTTTATGCAGGTCTGTGAGTCAGATACAATTAGACAGGTTCTTACCAAAAGTTGTTGTTATGCAGATCTATGAGTCAGATACAATTAGACAGGTTCTTACCAAAAGTTGTTGTAATAATCTCACATCGTGGTTCAAATTAAACTGTTGGTGTAGCAAGTCCTGGACAGTGCTGTCCTCCATCACCTTCTGCAATGAAAACTAGCAGTTATTTCATTGTTTTTTCCTGACAATTTGATCATTAATAAATGATCAAATGTATTTTCTGTGATTGTGTATAATGCAAAGTAAATACAAATACAGTTTTTTGTTGTTGAATGTTGCATATTTTTTGTTGTTGAAAATGGCTCCATCTAAACTTTTTCTTCTGTTAAAATTAGACTACTATGCTACTACTTTATAAATGTTCATATAAATGTTCATTTTATGTATTCACCCAGCTTTACATGTGGAGGACAGTCAATGTGGTGAAAATATTATGCTCAATATGGCTTCAGAGGAGTTAAAGAGGCTGCCTTCTGGCACTGAAAAATTACATCTCCACTTTGAACTTTGAACCCCTTGAAATGCCCCTATGTGTGGGTAATTCACATCTTTTTGGCCCAAATAATAAAATATGCTTCCCAACTACTTCAATAAAAAGATTCAGTGAGGTTCATCATCAGATTTGCTGCCATATGCCATGAAACGATTTATTTCTAAAAAAGAAGTTTTGTTTTGTCCCATTTCCTTTCCCACAAAATTTCTGACATAGGAAAAATATTCCTCTTAGTCTAGCCCTGTTTTTTAAGTGAACCATATGTTAGCTATTAATTTATAATGGAGTATCATCTCCAGGGTTTACACAGTAATTATAACATTATTTAAAAAAAATAAATATGTAGTGAGGGTTTTGCTGATATGACATTGTTTCAAGACTTACTACCAGAGCTAACCTAGGAACTCCAACTAGTTTCAAACTTGATGGACGGACAGAAAGACAGAAAATCCCCCCTGCCCTACTGCACAAGCTGAAAAATCTACTTTGTTATTTCTCTGTTTGATATGAGAGATACAACATTTGTAAAGTACCTTGAGTTGTGTGTTCCAGGCCTTGGCACATCTAGCATCAGGGAAGCTTGAAGGAATGGTTAGCATTGTCTCTGCCACACGCAGATAGTCTCGAAATGTCCATGATGGCAACAGATGCAACTGCCGATGTGAAAACCGAGACTTGACACGCTTCTCTAATAACTCAATCACATCCTGCAAGCACAAGGTTATATTATATGTATATGTAGATATGTTGAATTGCACTTGGGCAATGGTCAAACTCTAAATTCAATTTTAAAATCCATGTTAATGACACACACATATTCTCAATTTATGCTCACTAGCATTGTTAAAAATAAATTTAATAGGCTTAAAATATTGTAGTTCTGTGTTGTGTTTGATGAAACTGGACTGGAACCAATGTTCAAAATGAAAAATAAATGCAAAATTAATTCTTAAAGTTCAAGATGACATATTGAATTTTCAGTACTTTTTTTACCAAATCATCTAGGTCCCCCGCACTTTGGGCACAATAGATGTTTATGGTTGGGGGAATGTCTGAAAAGGGTAGTGTTAAATGCGAAAAATCAATCAAACAATAACAATAGTAACAAAAAACACAGACACAAGTGCTTGCACAACCAGATGATGGTTGCATGTGTGCAATATCTTAGCTAAATGTAAAACAGTTGTGGCTCTATTGTGCACACAAGTCATTTACCACGATGGTCACCATGGCAACAAAAATCAACCAATCACAACCATAACATGATCAGACTGGGGTTCCCCAGGAGTGCATGTGTGCAATATCTAAGGTAAATGTCAAACTGTTCTGGCTGTATCATGCACAAAAGTCAAGTTGGTGACATGGTTGTCATGGCAACAAAAAATGACCAATCATGGCCATTGTCTCATCAGATTGGAGGAAGGTCTCCAGGAGTGCATGTGTGCAATATCTAGGGTAAATGTCAAACAAGTAATTTACCACAGATGCAGCTTAATTAAATGTCCCCCACTTTTCGCGTTGTGAAGAATGCGGGGGATAACAATTCAGATTGGTCACAAAAAGGTCTCGTAAAAAGTCAAAATAAATCATTAAATGACTCCAATTGGTCGAAAAATGTCATTCAAATGCATATTACCTATAATAACTTTGATCTTGCCAACTACAACTCATAATCACATGGGTGCTCAGATGCCTCATATATATAGAAACCCAGTACCTTACACAGTTCCATTAGAAAGGACAAACGAACGAATTAACGAAAGAGGTAGCAAACACACACACACACAAACACACAGACAAGACAGACAGAATGATTCCTAAGAGGTATATATAATAATTCAATAAGCTACCATCACACTTGCCATATATTTAGTAATTTCTGTGGAGTGCTGATCTGAATAAGTGTGTACTGTACCAGAGTGGCCAGCCAATGTCTCATCACAAAATGACAGGCTAGAGAGTGTGGAGGGACACAGCCATTCAGGCAAATCCAATAACAATGCACTTTTATTGAACTGTAATGGCTTGGTACGATCACAGAGAACAGCAGCAAGCTTGGTGGGTGGATCAGCCACATCAATGGCAGCCTCTTCCAAACTCCAGTGTAAAATGTGCTTTAAAGAACATGGCACACATTGTTTATTTTGCGAGGACTGTTTAGAGAAATTTAAAATGGACATTAACAAAAAGGACGAAACGAAACGAAAAGGGTCAGAGAGAGGATGGTTTTCAGCTGTAAACACTCTGGGGTCCTCCAAATCATTTGCACAGTACACACATGCTAACATTTCATATGAGGCCGACCGCGACAAAGAGACAAGTTTACGTCGATACAAAGTCAACGAGCGGATGAAGCTACTCAAGAAAGAGGCATTCTGGGAGCTGGAACAGCGTGCGATACGTTGCGATCAGTGCCCCGACCGGAAGAAGAGGACAGAGATTGTGAGGTATTGCTCTCACTGTAAGAAGAGGATGTGTGAGATTTGTAGCCAGACCCACGAGGAGGATCCGCTCACAGCCTTCCATGCCTCGGTGGACCTCGGAGAGTCTAGCTCAGCACTGATCTGATGGTATTAGTATGGACACATTCAAAGTACTGAACAACCTAAATATTTCTGTCTACTAATGAATGGCAAATATATTATAAATTACAGAATACAAAAATAAGAAATATACATATATGTTAAGGGCTTGTCAGAATACATCAAACTTTATTGTTCCTGTTAATAGAAAAATATGGAAATAAATAGTCATAAAAATGATGAAATGTTATGTTTGAGCATATGATCTCAAGCAAACACTGGGAAAAATCAGGTCTCTGTACAAATTTGCTTAATAAACATTAAATGACATATTTGCTTCCAATACTTTGGCATATTTGGCATAAGCCATTATAAACAACATGGGGGGCGCTCATATTGGTGTTTCAACTAAATCTGGATTCCAACCATGGTGGAACAAAAACTGTCACATTATTTAATCACTCTGTAACCACTAAATTATGCATACCAACAAAAACAGGGTGACAGGGCACCTGACATAGCACATGAATGGTTTTGCATTTTATCAATAAAGCGCTGATTTGTGTGCAGAGTAATTTGATACTTTATATTGCTCTCCATCGTGTGAGCTGATGACAATCAATTATCAGAGTTTTTTTTTCAAACAATGCTAATTGAAAAGATCATTTAAAAAACATATTCAATGATCAATAATTGAAGTAACATCAAACAATGTTGATAAGCAGCTAATTAATTTGATCATTATCTAAACAACTGCATTGTGAATTTAAATAATTGCATTGTGATATCTTAAAGCTTACGGTATTAGCAGAATGTATACAGCACTATAATAAATAAATTGATAGATGCTGTAATCTTGCCTGTGGGTTGACTGAGTTTCTAGCCCCCTCCTCATGTCAGGAACCCTCACAGAATAGAAAGGTTCAAAAGGGATGCTAACAGTCAAGTGGGTTACCAGGTATAAAATAAAATCATAATGACTAATAATATATAGTTACAAGTGCCATATCAAATAAATACTAGTAGTTAAGGATTATTTTTGCATGATGCCACATTAGTGTTGTTTGAATGATATGAATTTCCAAGAGCCAACAATTACCAGTAATAGCCACTTCTTGAAGTGACTTTATGTTGTGACTACAGGTCACTGCATGACTTTTTGATGATGATAATTAATTTATCTAATCCATAAGAAATGAATCAGAAAGTTGCCAAGACAGGCTAATGCCTAACTAAGCTGGCAACCCTTTACAAATACATTCTTATGTTATGTTGCAAAAGTAGTATATAACAGATACATATTGGTTGATTATTGGGGGGCAAAACACGACAGTTGCATGACTTTAGTAGATCAAGCATGTCATGGCTGTGCTACATAAAATATATGTGTGTCTATGCCACACTTTTCCTACTTCATCATCTACTGCAAGATTCTCCCTATTTTAGCTTATATTCAAAACTTTACCATTTTATGTTTTTTCACAAATTTCTGCTTCAAGACCATGTGCAATTAACTTTGAAAGCAATTTCAGTGACTCATGCATGTGAACAAAATGTCAATGATTATGCAAATAAATCCTGCCAATTTACAGGTAAACCAACCATTAGAAGAAAACAATAGTGACACCTGGTGGGTGTGCTGGTACCATGGTTACACACTTCTAGAGTACACTGCTAAGCTGTTCTCTTTTTTGCTTGATTTTCAACTGAAGAATGATATTGACTATCAACAACTTATTTTTATTTATGCTGCACAGATGCCATTTTAAATCAATACATTGTCTGTGTATCACATATCAAACACATACTTCGCATGAGTTGAAACCAAAGTATTTATTAGCAGCCTTCATGCACTGAGTTCCCTGCCCTGGAAACTTTTCCAATCAATGAACAATGAAGATAATAAAAAAAGGATAATAAATGTAAACTATTCAGTTGTGTGACAAGTATGTTAAAGGTATGAAGCACTAAATCAGTAATTTTGTGTATGAAAAACATATCTACATAGGAAATTTATAACATGTTGAAGTTTTACATTGAGTAATAAGATATGTTGCTATGAGACATAGCAGTTGCACTGCCAGCAGAGGTCTGTCTGAGCCATAAGCTGCAAGTGACGGATAAACACGGGTAGCGTGAACTTTCTTTGACCTCAATTGAGGCTCAAAGTAGGGTAGCACTGTTTGATGTCATTCTGGCACTATTCAAAGGACAATACCTTTTATGACGTCATAACCATATTGCCATACGCTTATGTCATTTTGCCTTTCAGTGCCTCTATGATCAAACTCCACATAAAAATGACGCCAAGAAAGAAGTGTGCTATCAAAAGGGTGCTATAAATTAGGTTCCTGTTCAAATAGGTTTTACAGACACTTACTGGAGTGCATCAACCAAAACAATATATAGATATGAAAGGCAAAATTTTTATTGTTAATTTATGATATTTAGACATATTTTTCAAAATCACTGCTTCATCCCTTTAATGCATTTTTTTAATGCTTAAATAATGCATTCATACACATCCCACCTTTTATTGGGGTCAACAGCAGGACGCGAACACAACTTGCTAAGTCTGAGGCTATTTTTAGCACTCATGATTCAAAAAGAGGTCAGTAGGTCATTGATGCTTCACCTGTCACAGGCATTTACAGTGGTATAAGGTAAAGATATATATAATACTATGTGTCTTGTACTGCACCAATTGCACCAAAGTGCTAAGGGTGAGATCTCACATTTGTTTTATATTCTCACATTTGCCAAATATCAAAGGACCAATTCAATAATCTTACATAATATATAGCAAGGTGCCAAGTTCTTATTGCACAACAAATCAATAAGATCCTGAACTTATTTGAGAGGTCAAGGTCACAGAAAGGTCCTTTTTCAACTCATTATATATATCAATGTTGCAAATGTTTATATAAATGTAAAGTTGGAAAGGAATTAGGATAATTAATAAGCAATCAGAGTAATTTGCCAGGTTATATCACACTGACCAATATTATTTACAAGAGATGTGCAAAGGGACGGACACTCAGATGAATGCTTGGGGGATCCCATTTCAAAGTCCTTCTCAAACTTGATTGAGTGGTGATGGAAAAAAGGAGTTACTTGGATGAGTGACAGGAGAATATTTTTTATGTGAATTTGAGCTTGTTTAGTGGAGTAGAGGGAAGCATAAATGCTGGTTAAATTCAATATATTAAGATGTAAACAGTGGTCTTAGTTCATATCCAGACAAACCACTAAAAAAATAATAATTTGGGGTTAATATTTTTCGTATTTCCATTCATCTTCATCACATCTCCTATTCTACAACATGAATGCATCTTTGGGAATTTAATTACTGCTATGAGACCATCATGTCCTGATTTGGCATATATTTGCTCTCTGCATCTGATACAATAAAACTGCAAGCTGTTCCAGATATAGTTTCTGACATCTATAGCATTTGCATAAAATCAGATTACATCATTCTTTGTCATCATTTCTTTATTAGCATATCTGATGTATAATCAGTATGAACAGACATCACAACTGCAATTGTACATTTTGCTGCATCTCTTGTCAAATTTTCCAATGCTCACTATGTGACACTGAGAAGAGCAGTGCCACCTAGTGACTGTATCAGAAGCAAGTGGCGGATGGTTCAACTTACCACCTGTCTGTCAGCTTGTCAGTGTATTCTGGCAACGTACCACACATATTAGCCTCATAATATCCACTAAGATAGAGGATATATTTTTTCAGTGACACTGACCGCTACTCAAGCACTCATCCTAAGACCCCCAGGGCCACTTGAGCTGAGATGACCTCTCCTGAGGAGTGGCCAACGGTGCTCCACAGAAGCACAATATTATTTCTGACAACTCATGTAATAAAGCTGAAGACACTTTAAGCCGAGGAATGATATTTATGCTACATTCTCTTGCATTGTTGTTATCAAGCCAAAAGGATATGCCAAATGTACTTTGTTGTTCAACTGCAGCCATCTGTGCTGTGCCTGATATAAATCATGCTCATGGCAGTATCCCTACAATCCTTCAGCATCACAGCCCACAAAATACTTATAATAACCATATCAACTTTCTTCCCTTTTGGTAAGATCTAGACACTTTCTAAGACATGTTCACCAAGGCACACTGCTGTATATCGGTATTCCAATAAATATTCAGTTCAGAGAATATTTTTATATTTATTCTAAAGAAAGCTTTCATCCATAGTGCTCTTACATTACACTCTCCACGTCGAACATTGATAATAATTATAATCAAAGATGGCAATGGACTGAGATATTAAATCAAGAGATCATCACGGCCTGTATGCATGTATCTTCAAATAGCATACTGGCAGTGAGGAGAGTGATTTGTTAGCCGCAATACGATCTCATGGTGTTATGCAAGCCGTCTGTAGGCACTCCTCTAATGTTTACATGGCAAACTCAAGTAAATTTAGCATTTTACCCTGTAGATCACAGAACTGTGGGATCAGAGTTCATGTTTCTGTGCATTCTTGGTAAACCTCAATCAGCATTTTGAACCACTTAATATCCTACTTTCAAGAGAATTCTAATGGTTTATCTCTAGAAATATGCTGTAATTTGTCAAAACTCAGTGGATCCCATGGCTGTAGTCACATGATGCCATGCTTCATGCTGATTGGATGGTGAACCTACATACTTGCCCCCTGGTGGTCTGCCCAATGTTTACAGTTTCAGTGATAATTATATGTCATAAAGTACACATTCACCATAACACAGAAATAACACTTATTGGCTTATATATACTCACTTGTACTAGTTTCAGATTACCTTTGTTTTGAAAAGTTACGAAAAAATAAATATTTTGTAAAATTTGAGATCAGTGCGGATGGATGAACAAATCAAAATCATATGTTCCAAAAGTAAATCAGTTTGAACATGTTTTCACACAGAATGTTTTTGTTTTGAAGTGCAAGAAAAGAGATAAATAGATCTCATGAAAGATAAGAAAAGTCTACAGAAGAAGGGTAACTGAGAGGCAGATCTTTACTCTGCTGATCTTTCAACTCCAGCACACGTTCGGTTTATACACTGTCTGGCTCACTCTGCTTCCCAATAACAGAAATATATCACTTTCCTCTCTTTCACTTTCATCTGTTTGACTTGTCCATTATCACATAGAAATCAATGTGTGTGGGATGGGCAGTCGATGCCTCTACACACAACACAACAGCGAAAGCTTGTCCTGAACCGAAAGCTTGTCCTGAACCATCACGTGGTTCCAGCTGCAGAGGCTACTTGGTTAACTCATATTTCAACAGATCCCTCTTGTACGTCACTCTTGTAATTTTAGACTTGGCCTGTCACTGTAACACTCCCCCCTCAGTGTTAATTGAGGTCTTTTCCTTCAGTCTTGCTACAGCCATGTTATCTTAGACTTGGCCCATCTCTGTAACACTCCCCCCCTCAGTGCTACTTGAGGTCTTTTCCTTCAGTCTTGGCCCATCTCTGTAACACTCCCCCTTAGTGCTACTTGAGGTATTTGCTTTCGGGCAGCCCCAGTCTTGCTGCAGCAGTGTTATCTTAGACTTGGCCCATCTCTGTAACACTCCCCCCTCAGTGCTACTTGAGGTCTTTGCTTTCAGGCAGCCCCAGTCTTGCTGCAGCCGTGTTATCTTAGACTTGGCCCATCACTGTAACACTTCCCCCTCAGTGCTACTTAAGGTCTTTGCTTTCAGGCAGCCCCAGTCTTGCTGCAGCAGTGTTATCTTAGACTTGGCCCATTACTGTAATCCTCCCCCCTCAGTGCTACTTGAGGTCTTTGCTTTCAGGCAGCCCCAGTCTTGCTGCAGAGCTCAGTGTTATCTTGGCCCGTCACTGTAACACTCCCCCCTCAGTGCTACTTGAGGTCTTTGCTTTCAGGCAGCCCCAGTCTTGCTGCAGCAGTGTTATCTTAGACTTGGACCATCACTGTAACACTCCCACCTCAGTGCTACTTGAGGTCTTTGCTTTCAGTCAGCCCCAGTCTTGCTACAGCCGTGTTATCTTAGACTTGGCCGTCACTGTAACACTCCCCCTTCAGTGCTACTTGAGGTCTTTGCTTTCAGCCAGCCCCAGTCTTGCTGCAGCCGTGTTATCTTAGACTTGGCCCATCACTCTAACACTTCCCCCTCAGTGCTACTTGAGGTCTTTGCTTTCAGGCAGCCCCAGTCTTGCTGCAGCCATGTTATCTTAGACTTGGCCTGTCACTGTATCACTCCCCCTCAGTGCTACTTGAGGTCTTTACTTTCAGGCAGCCCCAGTCTTGCTGCAGCCGTGTTATCTTAGACTTGGCCCATCACTGTAACACTCCCCCCTCAGTGCTACTTGAGGTCTTTGCTTTCAGGCAGCCCCAGTCTTGCTGCAGAGCTCAGTGTTATCTTGGCCCGTCACTGTAACACTCCCCCCTCAGTGCTACTTGAGGTCTTTGCTTTCAGTCAGCCCCAGTCTTGCTGCAGAGCTCAGTGTTATCTTGGCCCGTCACTGTAACACTCCCCCCTCAGTGCTACTTGAGGTCTTTGCTTTCAGGCAGCCCCAGTCTTGCTCCAGCAGTATCACTCTAACACTTCCCCCTCAGTGCTACTTGAGGTCTTTGCTTTCAGGCAGCCCCAGTCTTGCTGCAGCAGTGTTATCTTAGTGTTGGTGTACTATCAGGCACCTCTCACCTCCAGCAGCCTGCACCTCTAGGTGGCGCTGATGGTCCCACCGGTACTCGACTGCTCATCTTACACAAGATGCCAGCCTCCGCATCATGTAATGACACCATCCTGCATAGAGGCTACAACACTGTACACCTGTGTGTGGCAACAGTGCACACATCATCTCGTCACACCAACCATTAACAAGTAAGTCAACATTTCTCAATCCATGTCATTTTGGAGGAGTGAAATAGGTGGCAATTTTGTTTGATGTTATGGATTTTAAATTTTATCAAAGGTTAAAGTTTTAATTCTATAAAAGCTTTGAGGCTTTTTATTCTTTCAAACAATAAATGAGACTCAGTCATTTGTTCTTTGTGGCATGGTAAATAATACCTTGTACAACATAAAAGAAATACATCAGAACAACTTGGTTACAAACCTAATTATAGGCAGCTTTGTCAGATTTTGATAGATATAGATATCTACTAAAAGTTGATCAAACATTTATCAAATATTTTTCATGTATCAAAGACAGTATATAAATTCCTGTTGTCAAATCTTTCTCTGTACAATGCGACTTCAAAAGGCATTAAATTTTCCAAAAAATTATCTTATTGCACATCTGATTAATCCAAAATAAATCAAAATAATATTCAAAGTGAAAACTGTACCCCTATTTTCAATCTGACTTGTGAGACAACAAACTATTATCTCACAAATGAGAATAGAAGACTATTATTTCACATATAAAAGATAGCAGACTTTTGTCCCACCTGTAATGATAGACTATTATCTCATATATGAAAGATAGCAGACTTTTATCCCACATGTAATAATAGACTATTATCTCATATATGAAAGATAGCAGACTTTTGTCCCACCTGTAATGATAGACTATTATCTCATATATGAAAGATAGCAGACTTTTATCCCACATGTAATAATAGACTATTATCTCATATATGAAAGATGGCTGACTTTTTACCCACATATGATATACTATTATCTCACATATGAAAGATAGCAGACTTTTATCCCACATGTAATAATAGACTATTATCTCATATATGAAAGATGGCTGACTTTTTACCCACACATGATATATTATTATCTCACATATGAAAGATAACAGACTTTTATCCCACATATGATAGACTATTATTTCACATATGACAAAGGCAGACCATTATCTCACATATGAAGAAAGCAGACTATTATCTCACATATGAAGATAGCAGACTATATCTCACAAAGGAGAACAAAAGACTTTCACATATGAAGAAGGCAGACTGTTATCTTACATATGACAAAGGTTTATATGTTAAAAGAAAGCAGATTGTCATCTCACATGAAGGGAGAGTAGGCTAATATCTTAAATGCACATCTCAAGAAGACAATTATCAAATAAATATGCTATAGCAATCAATAATACACATACGAACTGTATACAACATACATATATTAAAAGTCTTTATGTCAAAACTTTGTTGGTTGGCAACTGAGGAGTTGGTCCATTCCAAAGCCAACTTGCTGCAAGCCACAGCTACCCAAAAAACAATATGATTTACACCAAAAAGAAGTGCAGACGAGGGAACAACATTACCATGCAATGTTGTCTATGATCCATGTATGCCATGGGTGATACTATCTACTGACCATGTGAACACTAGAAATGTTAGCTATTAACTATGTGAACACAACAAATATCATAGATCTATCATGTCAACCTTTAATGACACTACAGTTTCACCTCCTTTTTCTCAGCAACACTATCTACTGTAAAGCAATAAATTAATTTTGCTCTCAGTTTCTACTAACCATGTCAAGATCAACAATATAATCTATTAACAATGTATTTCCTAGCAATACTATCTACTAACCATGTGTAGACCAGTAACACTATACACTGACCATGTATTTCCCAGCAATACTATCTACTAACCATGTGTAGACCAGTAACACTATACATTGACCATGTCTTTCCCAGCAATACTATCTACTAACCATGTGTAGACCAGTAACACTATACACTGACCATGTATTTCCCAGCAATACTATCTACTAACCATGTGTAGACCAGTAACACTATACACTGACCAAGTATTTCCCAGCAATACTATCACCTATTAACTATGTGTTGACTTATCTCCTGTCTTCGTTTTGACCAGTAATATTATCTTTTAACCATTTATATCCCAGCAATACTATATCCTGACCGTGTGAAGACAAGTGAAAGTATCTATTAACCATGTGTTCCCCAGAGCTGGCCCTCGAGGGCTGGTAACATAAGGTTTAAGGTGGGCAGAAGATGTATCTGTCATATGCTGCCAGATTTTCTGCTTCGATATGCTGCCAGATTTTCTGCTTCGATGGACATCTCCATCAACGTCACTGCGACTGAACCTTAAAACTTTATCTGCTTGCCTCAACTGCCACTAAAATATACAAACTCCAAACAACATATCTCCGTCTCTTAAAATGTTGCAAAACATGCACTTACATAAGTCAAACATTGTGAGGATGATAAGCTCTGTCAATGTTTGGCTTATACACGCATTCCTAACTGCAGGCACTGAGATACTATAAGCATAAAGTAAGATATCAGGGCTGCAGTAATGGGTGCCCACAAGCAGTCTAGAGCTTTACCACCAATCAAAATTCTCCTGAGTTTCATAAAATAATCTATTCTCTGATTAGCATTCATTAGGATCTTTCATTTGCCTCTACATCTGTTTTTATTACTTTTCTAACAAAACTAATTTTGGTGTGAGAAAATATACACAAAAACTGCAGACATGACTATAAGTTAAAATTGGAGGAGATGGATTTAAGAGTGAACGATGCCTTGAAGACATTCTATAAGTCAATGAGATGGGAGAAAATGTTGTTGAATCTCATTACACTGGGGTTATCTAAAGCAGAAGATAAGAAAGAGACTTTCTGGAGAACATCAAACAGAATGAAATCAAGTTCCATTACAGACACAGCCCAGGACGATACTTTAGCTAACTGAGGCTACTGGCATGAGGCACGACCCTTTACGCCTATCAAATCAACAAAAATGTGAGGACACTGTTATGATATTTTTAATTACAAGATAACATAATTTCAACAGAACAAGAATTTATGATGGAAAAGGTATGTTTCATTATGTGCATGGCGAGAGATACAGACGTGGGGGTGAAATAGAAGTGACATTAAAATGGAGTGGGTGGCAAGTTGGAGATGATTGGTTTATGATATATGAGGTACAAGTGGTCAGCGCGGTCAGTGTGGTCAGCGAGGTGAGTAGCCCCCACACAGGTAGCTATTCTCAGGTGACCACCGGTCCATGCTGTGCCAGGCTGGCAAGGTCACACTGAGCATGATCTACTCAATATGCTGTGAGTATCTCATAGTCTATATGAGCAGTGACCCCACAAGAAGGCCACGTTCTACGTCTACTTAATATATTTTGAGCAGCTCAGAACCAACATGAGCGATAGCCCTGAGGCATTGGCCTGAAACGTTTGAA
This sequence comes from Amphiduros pacificus, assembly GCA_949316495.1. Classification (NCBI taxonomy): domain Eukaryota; kingdom Metazoa; phylum Annelida; class Polychaeta; order Phyllodocida; family Hesionidae; genus Amphiduros; species Amphiduros pacificus. The sequence continues at coordinate 49,048,733 of OX439002.1, read as the reverse complement.
AATGCCAGGCTGTGACCGGGAGTTTATCTCTGATCCCAGAGCAGCAGGAACACATGCAATGACCACGGTAGCATGGGGCTAAATGTATTCTCAAAGGCCAAGCCAGCAGAATGGACAGTGTCCAGCACTGCAGTGAGCTATATATGAGGCATAAAGGCCAGAGTGCATGTCTGAGCATTCTGTAGCATGAGAAGACATATGTAGCCCGCCACATACAGATCCTCAGCTGCAGCTTGTCCCAGTAAATCATCGGTCTCCTCACCTCTTTAGTTCGCACTCTCTAATTTGTCAGAACAACATCTTCTCCATGTTAGTGAACAAAATTTCTGCTTAACTGTCATCTAATACAGAAAATACATTTCATAATTGAAACAAATTTCTTTTTTTTTTAAATCATCATTCTGCCATTTTCTCTTAGAAGACTTGCTTCCTGATGAGCAGAAATTTCCAAGGCCATATATGTCTCCAACAACTGATTTGCAGTGTTTTGTAAGATGTTTTCCTCACCTAGCATGGAAATGCAGTATTTTTTCTTTTTTTTGAAATGCAGTATGCTTCAGGATGTGTCGCTCACTTAGCACAGAGGTATCACATGTTACAGGATGTGTCTCTCATCTACCACTAACATGCTGCATTTTATATTCATTGTTTTACAGGATATCTCTCTCTTACCTTGCATCGAGATACAGTGTATACAGGACATCTCTCGACTAGCTTTGAGATGTCTCTCTCACTTAGTATTGAGATTCAGTGGTTAAAGGAAGTCTCTCATTTTGCAGTGGATGGCTGTGTTTTTTAAGAGATATGTTTCTCATTGTTCATATCAAAGAGTGACTTATTTGTCCTCAATGGATGCCAAACAATTCATTTAACGTTAGGGGGAACAGTGTCTTCCCGCCAAAAATAGTTATTTGAACCCCAAAAAATGACATGGTGCAAGATTATTGCTTTGTATAAAAATAACTATAAAAAGGATTTCAGCCTTTAAGGTGTCAAATGCTAAGGGATAGATTTTTCTTTTGATTGGATTTTTAATTTGTTTTAAAAATCTTGTCATTTTTTTTCATTTTAGATTTAAAATTAAAGTAAAAATCAGAAAAAAATGGGTTGTTTGGTAACAATTTTAGAAAAGATAGAGCTAACTTGAAAAACATTTTTGTGAACAACTACACTATAAATCTGGAGAACTAAGGCATTAATCTTTAGCTTGAATGATGTTATTTAGTTTGAATAGACAGAATTTTAAAAGATGTCTTATAACTCAAGTAATTTGTGTTTTTGTAAATAAAATGATTCAAATAAATGTAAATTTTTGACGACATTTGGTAATTTGTGACTTGACTTTGAAGAATGTAAGATATTTCAAAATTTAGACCATTAATCAAAATTCCCTCTATTTAAACTAAACAGAACAATATTTGGAGTAAACCTGTTATTAAATTTTCATAACTTAAGTTGCAAATGTTCTCAATTTTGTCATAAAAAGTGTGGGAAATTTTGAGAAATATGATACTTTGTATACTTCTTTTTTTGTATCACTGGGCAGTGATGAGGTTGAATGCAGCAGCTACTCGATATTGGATTCGTCATAAATGATCACTAAATGATGTTTCCATATGTATATAAAAATATTGACCCTTTTTCAACAGGAACATGTAATCTATTTAGTTGGCTTTGGTGGATTATAATGGTGCACTATTTCATGTAGTTGAAGGAGCAATGACGTCATAATGGTGCTTTGGTTATTTATCAATGAAAAAGTGATGTCTTACTTGTTGGTATCTTAGCAACCGTCAACAACATATGTCTGTTCAGCTGTATGAAATGTCCCTGTTCCCCCTAGCGTTAAATAATTTCCTATTATTTGAATTAATTGGATATTTGAGGTGTGCCTGATGTTCTTAGGCATGTATCCAATCTCCATCAGATCCAGGCAGATTTCTATAACTACTGTCCCTGATCTGCAAGGGTAAGGTCTTATCATCATCACTGAAATATGCCCACCTCTTGAATGTGTCTCTCAAGAAACCAATAAGCAAATTATGTGTCCAAAAATTTGTGGTTAAATTTGTATGTATTTTCTCAGAAACCCCTCAAATATGATCTGTAGTTGCAACAAAATTAAGCAAAAATCACAAAGTCTTTAATATTCTGATGTGGAGATAATCTGGGGTACGGAATAAGCCATCATAGTTGATGGAAGGGGTCAGGTATAGCACTGGAGGTGATCCTCCTCTGACCCCTACATAACACCACATCATGGACCAGTCTCATATTACACACACGGTCACAATATTTATATCTGGTGCTCAACACATTCAGAAAATGTGATACACGAAACTTATTTGCTTCATTTCTTTTACTTCAAAATACAAATAATTTTTTTAGGGATAACATTTCAAATCAACTCCAATGCTATTTTGTTGTTTTAGTAATATTTAAGTCTTAACTAATATTTTTAGTGATATATTGTCCATCAAATGTGTTTTGCAAAAAAAAATGCTAAAAAAAAGATCTTAAATCTTTTTGCTTTGTGCAAAAGGCTGTTTATTGCATATTAGAGTTAAAAGAAAACAGGTGAAGGCCTCGCTGACAGATATGATGGGTCATTAGTGCAGGCTATGATACTATATTATAGTGATGGCCATACCCTGAGATAACTCACCTACCTGCCTCCCATCCTCTCAGTTTCCGCATTCCCACTCTACTTCCTGTTACCCCTCAGGATAAAGAACAATGATGAAATATGATTGCACAAAATACTTTTTTCTTTTCTCACTGACCTTTGTCGGTTGGATTCAGTATCTATTTTCAGTGTTTGTATTAATGTATCTTGAACTATACACATATCTGAGGAGAAAGTATTGTGTGATAGTGTTTTTTCTATGTTCAAATAAATTGGATATATAATATATAATTTTGGTGTCTTATATTTGATTTGGTAATCTGCTTGAAAAGCAATTTATGGGTTTGTTTTAACTGTAAATTCCCAAATTTAGTTACCAACATTCTAGTATTACTTTTTGAGAAATATATATCCCAACTCAGGTATTGGTGTGTTTAATTGAGTTGCTATTTGGTTTGTTTTCAGGAGACTTTGTGATGTGAGGGTCAACCATTGAGCTGGACTCGTTTACAGTAGATGACCGGGCCCCTCTCAATCCTCAGGATTACGCCTGGCATGAAAAACTCAATATCCTTATGTAATATCCTTTATCAGTTGAATTATTTCTTTAAAAAATCTAATTTCAAGTAATTTTCATTGATTTTGTTTTTGTTTTTGTGAATCAAACTAAATTTTGGAGACTAATTTACAAGACAGAAGACAATGTTTCTGACATCTTCAGTCTTCCAAAAGATAGGTAACTTCACTACCTCAATAAATCATCAAATACGGTCCCTTCAAATAAAAGAAAAGTATTTTAATTTTTTTTATGTATTTTCAGATACAGAAACCCCAACATGACCCGCACAGTGGCCACAATATTCCTCTTGTTGCTGTTTTTGTGTCCTCTGCTGGGCCTACTCACTCCTGACCCACAACCTCCTGACCTGCCTAATATGCAACTAGGTCAAGGTCAAGGCTACATGTGCCTCACACAAGAAGAAATACATTGGTTGCAGCAGACAGTGTCCTCACTGGCTAATGACAGTGATCACATGACCAGGAAAGTAACCAATCACATGCAACAAAAAGATGGTAGCTCAGCAGTTGTCATGGAAACATGGGTAGAGCTATTTCAACTGCATGATCAAGTGAATGATGTTTATGCAAATTTTACCTCATGGATTAAAGGCAGCAACTGGACAGAAACAGATAAATTAATGCAAACTCAGAGTAGAAAATATTTCACAATAAATGAGACAGGAACTGATGGTTCACACGTTTCTTTTATTTCCCTGTGGACTGAAGTTTCTAACATACAGAAAAACTTCTCAAAATTTATTCACAAAAGTGAATATACATTTTCACAATTTGTTGGCAGCTTATCAGAATTGGATATAAAATCATCTATATACAGTCACAAAATTAGACAGATACAACAAAGTGTCAGTAACCTTGAAAACAGTCAGCGTAGACTAGATGTGGAGTGGAATAACCTATTGTACGTTGTTGAAAATCAAACCAAAAATAATGACCTACACAAACTAGTGAGTAGCATCAAAGAAAATAGTGACAAATCTTTTTCAAGAGATGTGAACAAAGCTGCAGAAAGAAGTCAAAACAGGGTTGAATATCACATGCAATCTCAGGAACCACTTGAAAATAAAATGTTGGGGAAGATTCAGGACGTTATAGATGCTCTAGAAATGAGAGTGACTCGCATAAACGGCAGTATTGAACATTTGCACCAGTCCATCAAGACCTTGCACACTGAATATGGGGAGACTTTAGATGAACTCAAGGCCAAAGTCAAATCAATGGAAGGGTCAACCAAGGAAAGATCAGTCAAAATTACAAGTAAGTTGTTCATAATCTTTGCATAGAATATTGAAAAATATATAGAAATCGTAGACACCATTGCTTTACCCTTTCGCTCCAGTATTGTGGGTCACTCTTGAGTATAGCAGAATCAAGAACAAGAGATGGCAATGGTATCTATAGAAATTGCACAATATACAAATGAATTTGGGTCTAAACATGATATTCTGCATAAAATGGCCATTTAAACAGATTTTCAGCACAATAGTTTCGTTCAAACTATTGCTAATCTTCAAATATGATCTATTGCATTAGACTTTCAGTTTGTAAAATAAATCCAACAAGAAGATATGAGTTAAGTGACCTCATCAGTGCATTGTGGTAGGTGTTATGAACTAAGTTTTCAACAGCACAGGTGGCGCCATCCTGTGGGTGATAGGAGACTTCTGAGAGGTGTTAACTACCTACGTCCAGCTGCACTGTCAACTGTTGTTTTACACACCTCTCCACACTATAACATCTGCTCCATCCCTAGAGTAATACACCCGTGTGTTCCTCCAAGCTCTGTCATTGCGTCCTAACAAACTTGAGGTTGTAAATTCTACAACTTACTGCAATCAGATTAAAGTGATAGGATGCTGGTCTGGGAACATTCATCTCTAAAGCAATTTAGACCCATGTTACAATCAATTTGTAGATTAATATATACTTTATCAAAATAAAAAACAAATGTGGTTTTGGGTCAACAGCGGAGGCCCTGAATGACGAAAATATGGTTGTTTTCAATGACCACTTTTGTGGACTATTAAAATTTGAAATTGAAAATTTTGAGTCTTAGAGTTAAATATAGTCCCATACAAAGTTTCTATGGATGATTGTTCTCTCAACATCCTGTAGAAACAAAGAAATGATACAGGATATACATGCATTATGACATAATTAGTCATGCTACCAGAATAGAATAATATCGGAATAATTGCTGAATGCTTTTATTACTTGATAGGTTTATGTCTCCTGTCTCGTTTGGTTTCTTATATATGCTACCACATGTCACCTATCAATCTTGATTCATTTATCAATAAACACATTAGTGTGACATGGATGTCTCCTCTCTCAATAACATAAACGACACTCGTCACTGAAAAGTACCATAAATATTACTTGCGAAAACCAACATCTGTCACCAACTCATTTCTTTAAGTGCATTGGTGTAGACATTAATGTGGTGGTAATGACAGAAAACCTGACCAGTTTTAACCTTTTATTAGAGTGTTTATACCAGCGAGAATATAAAATGGCCGTTTTCAAAGTAAAGAGATTGATCCTATGTTGATCTTTATAATAACAATACTCAGAACTGTCAACACAGAAAGTGATTTAATTCTCAATAAAAAAAGGGCCCCGAGAACTGTGCCAAATTCTTCATAAATGATAATTTGAAGAATTCATCCAGCGTTGCAGTTCGAGATCAGTCAATATGGTAAAAATAATGTACCCAATATTGGGGATGACTTCAACACCCCCACATTGCTTTATTTCAGGTTTTAAATTGAGAATATATTTGGATTAGCAACAAAAGACACTGGATGTTCCAGATGTGTACGCATGTGCAAAACAATTCACTGATGAAATTTGACTCCTGACAATACTAAATCTTTCCTTTGAATATCTATCCCTTCTCACTCAGTCAGCACAGCATTCCACTATTTTGCATGATGAGGTAGAGTCACATACTACCTCTGTCAGTAATGGCATGAAATGTTGGCCATCTGTTCAGCAGGTCGTTTGCATAATCCACAGATAGTTTGTGGACTCTTGCGCATGTACACAGCATAATGCCTACCTATATCAGACCAAAACAACCATAACCATATGCATGCGTTTGTTGTTGTACTCAATTTCTAACCATGATAATTACACCAATAGGCCATGTTTTAATATGTGAAAAAATATTTGACTTTGCTGAAAAAAGAAGCTTGTACATGGCCAAAATGATATGGACAATGGTTTTCTACAATATTGCACCTGATCTAGTGACATTAGAAGCTCACAGCACACGACCCAAATGATGGACAATGGCTTTCTCCTGTAGACCACCTGATCTTGTGACATATTAACCAGAGCCAAAATGATGTGGGACAATGGCTTTCTACCTTATTCCACCCGATCTAGTGACAGGAGAAGCATGCAGTCTCTAGTTGTGGGAATTTAGGCTTGCACCACATTATCCACCTGATTACGTTTGTGGCAACATGTTTATTGCCCCGACTTAGCAGACATGCAGTTTTTGTGGTATCCCACCATGCAAAGCTGCTTGTGTTTCCCTGTATTTAGCACCCCCAGTGCTTGTTCGTCTTGTCAAATGATAACACGTTCGTTTTTTTCATGATCAACATCAATAAAACATCTTCACATGAATGAAAACATGGAAGGTACTTTACGTCTGTATGAGAAACATGCAATCATATGATTTCCATAAGACATCAATTCCTGCTATATTTGCACAGCAGATAAGTTCTAAGATTTGCCTGGTAATCTGTGTGGGTTTATTTAATCACATCATGATTTAATCCCCAGGTATACAGACTCTGACAACACGACACAGGAACAAGCTAAATGGTCTCGGCCGGTGGCAGAATATGGAATGTTTTATTTGACTCTTTCCCAGCCCTCCAGCTTAAACTTTTAACCCAAATTTGTTGATTCTTTCACAGCATCCTTTCCCACAAATACCAGAGGGGCATCCTGAATACAGACGCAGAGGTTGGTTGGGCAGTGTGTGTATCTCAGCTATGAACACACCTGAGATGACCTGCGTGCCAGACCACATGTGTCATAACACTGCCATATTTTCACTCTGGCTCCTGCAGGTGTTTCAACAAAACAACAAACCTAATGGATACCAGGCACATTCAAACAAACAACAAGAACCATGTGCTATCATTCAATAAAACCTCAAATCTTATCGATAATTTTAAAAATCTGACGATGGTAAGGATTTATCTTGGGAATAAATTACTGTTGTCACTAAATTCAAACATTTTTCCCTCAGTTGTTTAACGATTTGTCTTCATTATTTATTCTAAGAAAGCCATTCAATGTGATGCTGAAATGTAGTGATTGCTGCTTCCTGCCATTGTTACTATGGACACTGCTGTTAACTGTTTGTTAGCTGCTCTCTGATTGGTCAAAATAATTACAACTGTTTCCCACCATTGTTTCGACTGCCGTGATTAGTCAGCAAACCAGATGTGTGTGCATATATATATAACCATCTCTCCTCTTTAAACATAATTCACTGCAGAACTCCACAGAACGATGTTTAGCACGGTTTAGAAACATGTCATTTTAATGTGAATAGACATCTTATGATTGGTTGTAACTTATCCATGGAACTCAACTTGTTTTCTTTCCGGATATGGAATCCTGTCCACCACAGGTTCTTTCATGGAAGGTTTCTTCTCTGTCTCCTAAACTGTTAGAGTTTTCTAATATCTTCTTCATACTTTTGGTGTTTTGCATACTGACTGTTAAACATATGTATCTAAAAGGAAGGAATTTTTTGTAATGAATCTTACTCTAATTCTTTCTTAATATAGATCATATTACTATTAAAAAAATATATATAATTCTACCCCCAGCTAGCCTCACAATGTTTGAGCTGGACGGATGGCAAAGAGCAGGCAGAGTACACCTTTGCTGCCTCAGATAAACATACTCTCTAAAATATGGCCGTAAATCACCTGCCACAAGCAATGATCCTGGGCTTCATCCTCCTGAGTTAGAAAGTAGCAATTGTGTAAATAATACAAATGATTTTGTTAAAAGACTAGGTCACAGTTTCACAAATCTTAAGTCAGAGATTATCCAACAGAAATTGAAAGTTTGGGGGAAAGACAACACAGCCCTGTTTTTGGCAGTTGATGTTTTGCATGTCTCTGTCACTGTGTCGACAAATACTCTGCAGGACAATTGTACACAGATAAGAATGACAATTGATGAATCTTCACAACCAAGATGCTTTACAACCTTTACCTAAATGTTTTTGATTGATTGATTATTTGATTTATTAATTATTGTTAATAATATTAATAATCATCAAAAAAGAACTATTGTTAATAAAAATAATTATAAACATTGATCTACATCAATCACAATATTTTTCAAACTAAATTTCACTTTTGCAAAACGTGTATATGACAATTTTTGCTGTCTTGAGGCAAGGAATATATTGTTCTACGTCATTGTTTGTCCTCACACATTTTCCACTGACACAGGATATGTATCTGTGTGCATTCATATCAATAAGGAGATATGCTGGTCTGACAGAGGCTGTCATATCCACAAGATCACACATTAAACACGCAATATCTGGCACATTGCTTCCTTGGGCGTGCTTCTGATTTGCATTGTTTGCTTCCTCTCCAGAGTCTTTTTGAAGCTGAATTGTTTTTGTATTCATTTATGTGGCTATTCTACTGTCAGAGGCTGACATGGATTGATCGCACTGCATCCATCCCTGGTTCCAAGGATTAAGGGTTTGCAAACAGGAAAAGTGTTCACACCTGTGACACATCTGTCCTCACGGCAACCTCATTCACACCTGGCTAACTTACCACCTAACAAACACCCTCACTTTCCATGAAGTATATTAGATAAGTTTGACACTTATTTTCAAGATTTATGCTTTTGTTTGTTTGGGGTTTTACATCACTTTCAACATTATTTCAGTCATTTCGTGATGAGACCTACTTGTAGCAGATATAGTGCTGCCTCACTGAATTGTCATGTCGCAGGTCCTTGACATTACAACCCGCCCGGTCACAGATTTACAAGGACAACGGGTTAACCCTTTAGGCACGGGCCTCAGCTCATGTGTGAAATTGTATCATGAGTTCAATCTCGGCACGGCCGGGATTCGAACCCACGACCTTTGGATCACCACAGAGGAACTGGTGCTAATAAGCTGGCGCTCTAACTCAAGATTTATGCTATCTTTATAATATTTACATGATTTTGTATCTGACATAGAATAGCATGGTGTTGATAAGACAAAAGTCCGAAACATTGTTTCCATTTTTTCAATCAAATTTGTGTATTTTAAAATAAACGTGTGGGAGAAAAGTAATTTGATTAATTTTATATTAAATATATGAAAAAAGATATGGAGGAAGCAGTTGCCGATCAGTACATGAAAATGATTTTAAAAAAAGAAAGAATAAAAAACAGAATAAAATTATTTATTCTTTTGGTAAAAATAGCAAATGTTTGTTTGAGGAGCATTAACTCAGAAGTGATTAAATATCCTATGTAACTCTTCTCTTGTTTCTGACCTGTGTAATTGTTGATGAATGTCAGTTAGATGGTTGACTTGAGAAGCTCTGATCCATTCCTAGTTTAGTAAATATTACTGACTGGGGGTGAGCAACTCAATAATGAGTAACAGGGATGACCTTTGACCACAAACTATATAGAGTAACAACATTAGCTGGCAATGCAGTAAAAAGGAAGATAATCCTTTAAGTTCATTCATCCATTAAATCTACAGAGACAAATATAAGGTGATTAAGGTGCTCTGAGAAGCCTCAGCATGACAAGAAATGGCAGATATCAGATGAACAAAACTTATAACAAGAATAAATAAACTCTTATATTACAATACATGAAAAATGTTCCCATGCATTGTGTACAATTGTCATTAGCTGAATGTCATGACAAGTGTAAAAAAAACATATTAAAACCAATACAATGAATAAATTTAATGTTTTGCATTAAACATGTTTGGATGATACTCAAATTTGATGTTTTTCTATAATCATCTAAATCTAAATTGAAATAATTACAACAGTGTAATTGTTTTCTTTGGCATATGATTTGTTTACAAGCACTGAGATACTAGATGGAGCCACCTGCCCTGTCAATCACAGGCATTCTTCTCGTTGATTGGTTAACGCAGAGATAAAACTCTCGGACCCACAATTGATTACCTGGACCTGTTGGCAAAACATACCCGCAAGCTCACCAGGACAGAAAGACAAATTATAGCTGAATGCTTTCCACACTTGAAAGCTAAGTCTGAGAAAATAAAGTGTTGGAAGGACCTGCTGAGAGTTGTCAAACTTTACCACTTGAGTACACAGGGTGTGTTCACCCAAACACTCTTTGAACCAGGAAAACCTGTACTTTACTATACTTTTTAAACTCAAATCGGGTTCACTTTGATATGAACTAATATGACACACCATAAACTATTCTCTGAATAGAGAAATGCCAAGTTAAGTCAGATCTTAAGTCAGAATCTTCTATTGGAAAGTCTAAACACATTTGCAAATAATCAAGGAACAGATGATAAATCTTCAGCACAGCCTCTGTTGGGAACAGTTGCCTTATATCTTCCCCAGGAAACAAGTTCATAATGAAGGATATAACAAAAAACTGCCAAAATGCTATTTCAATGTCTCTTCTCATAACTCTTAATAACACAAAATTAACAAAGAGATGGTGTGTAAAATGGGTAGTGGCAGACCTGAGAGGCCAAGTACTATGATATCGTGCTCCAGCACTGAAGAGAGGAACCTTCACACTAACTGACCATCAAACATAATAATACCGTCTTTCTTTGCGAGCATCAGTTTAAATGATTTATAAATGGGTTTACATCATTATGTAACTTATGATCCAGTGCCAGGATATAATATTTATCTAAATTTATCAGAAATATAATGTTGTTTTTTTTAACAAACCAAAAAAATATAACCTTCTAATTTAAATGTTAATTCTGACCAATTCAACATAACAAACAATCGGTCAATACTCAACTAATATTAAGTACGTTCTCAGTATGTGTGAAAGACTTCATCTTTGCTACTTCCTCTTGTATCCACTAGGGGGCAGTCAAATGTTAGACTCTATGCAATCCTTGCTCCCTGCCTGCTGTGTTCTATGAATCTTTGCTTAGAAGGCAGTTTGTGCTTTCCAATCTTGATTAAGGAAGGGTCAACATTTGGGATAAGGTCACAGAAAAGCAAGGTTTATTGACTTTATCCATTTTGTTTAATAAAATGTACTCTTCAGGATATTTAAATAATCAAAATGAAAATTGAATTATCTAATATATTGGGAGATCACACATTCAAAACTAATAACTGTAAAACATTTTCCTCTATTGTGCACTTCTTATTAATAGTCTGTTAATGATACTTTCTAATGACTATTTCCAGCAAGGATGAGTAACGATCTTGACTTTTACCATCCCTTTGAACCTTTTTCAGATAATGACATAAGGAGGGGCCTGAAACTCAGTCTAATATTTATCATAATTTAAGATAAAAAAATATTGTGAAATGGTGTTTTTATGACCCTTTCAATAACAATGGCTGTATTAAACTTTTTAACCAGTATGAAAGTAACACTGGGTAACAATTGGTAAAATCAAAATCTATACCAAAAATCTGAGAATTTTTTTTTGCATAGATTTTACCAAAATTGTCAAATTTAATTTTTTTTCTTTACAATCCACTTAAAATGAAGTAAATTCAATGCAAGAAATCTAAATATCACTTGATCAATCACTTTGTTTCATTGTAGGAGAAAATTGCAATGGATACAGGCGACACCTGGTGGACAATTCATGTTATTATATCCCAGCTCTCAGTAATGAGGACAAATTGTACACTTGGTGGGATGCTCGCTATATTTGCAAGAATCATCTGGGAGAGAACAGTGATCTGGTTGCCATAGAAACTAAACATGAAATGGACAATATCAAACACCTTCTTAGCAACCACTTTGGCGGTAATATATGACTAATTTTATTGTCTTATCATTAAAAAATTTGCTTAAAATAATATTTTTTTGAATGTATAATACTAGTATGCACCAATTAAAAAAAATCCTTCATCAGGAATGATTGAATTAATATTTCCATGACATCATCAAAGGCTCTCTCCTTTGAATAGTGATAAAATGTAATACTTTGAATGTATTCAAACACTTTTTATGATATTTTCTATTAACAGGTCTTGAGGAATTCTGGCTTGGAGCATCTTATTTGAACTCTGATGGCCACTGGACATGGGTAATGTCTGGCAGGCCCCTAAACCAGCATGATTTTTCAAACTGGGCGCAATCTCCATCACACAATACAGGGAGCAATTGCATGTCCTTATTACGGGGCTATGCATGGGCAGATGAACCTTGCTTCTATGAAAAAATACCTCTTTGTGAACTTAAACTGAACAATAATTGATACTATGATATGTTTGAAAGGTAAAAAACTAGCAAATTTTTTGTATAGAGAATTTTTTAAATTGGGCTAACAGTTCCAAAGATTTACTTATCACTATTATACTATTAGGTTTCAAAAGATGATAATAAAGGAATTATTAAGATAAATTATTATGTTCGGATGGAACTGAATAAACAGAATCAATGTACAATCAAGGTCATTACCACAGTGACCATGAAAATATAAATTCAAAAATAGTTGATATTATTCCCCAGTTCTCTAGATTTGATTGGTTTTGTTCTTTCACTGTTCTGACAAGTGACTACTACCGTATTTACTCGTGTATAAGACGAGGTTTTTTTTCAAAAACTCTTAGTTAATGTTTAGGGAGTCGTCTTATACACGAGAGCAGTCTTATACTCGAATATTTACGGTAAAACGTAAATACGGTAAAACGTAAAAACGATGTTCATATTTTCGAAATAAAGAATATCAGACGTAGCAGATTGATTTTAATTGCGTTTTAAATGATAAATAAAGGTATTTACCCAATATTATTGGTCCATTATTTCAAAACGCTTTGTTTTGACTTTGTTCTCACTGATTCCAATTATCAGCGTTCAGTTTTGCGTTTCGTCATTGTCTCCACTGCTTTGAGTCGTGTCTTCCCTTTTTGATTGCGTTTTAAATGATAAATAAAGGTATTTACCCAATATTATCACAAATTGTTCGAGAACAGAACAAAACCATCAATCCATTTAAAACGCAATTAAAATCGAGCCACGTGTGAAAGCATTTCTGTCCAAGCGGGAAGAGACGACTCAAAGCAGTGGAAACAATGACGAAATGCAAAACTGTGAACGCTGATAATTGGTATCAGTGAAATTTTACTAATTTTCACACCACTGAATGGGAAGACATCAAAGGCAGAATTGAATTGTGCGATATATTTAAATAATAATTTTAATAGACATAGAAGTAAAACGTAAATACGATGTCCGTGACGTAGCGGATCGATTGGCCACGTGACTCACAAGTCATGTGATCATTGACTGCAGATTTGTCACAGAATTTACCGGATCGATTTTAATTACGTTTTAAATGATAAATAAAGGTATTTACCCAATATTATTTCGAAACACTTTGTTTTGACTTTGTTCTCACTGATTCCAATTATCAGCGTTCACAGTTTTGCGTTTCGTCATTGTCTCCACTGCTTTGAGTCATGTCTTCCCTGTTGACAGAAGTGCTTGCACACGTGGATCGATTTTAATTGCGTTTTAAATGATAAATAAAGGTATATACATAATATTATCACAAATAACGCTTTGCAGGTCGAGAACAGAATAATACCATCCATTATTAAAAGCATGAAAGCAAATATCGGATATGCGGACTACTGTCACTACACGAGAATATTTCTTTGTGTATTATAAAGCCAATGATATTCATTATATCGCTTTTAATTATTATCGTTTATAGCACTCGATCGGCTGTAAAACATCCTGATAATATTGGGTAAATACCTTTATTTTTAAAACGCAATTAAAATCGATCCACGTGTGAAAGCATTTCTGTCATAAAGGGAAGACGCGACTCAAAGCAGTGGAAACAATGACGAAATGCAAAACTGAACGCTGATAATTGGAATCAAAGTCAAAACAAATTATTGCGCAATATATCAATATTTCAATGTGAGTTAACAATCGTTTTCGTGCTAAAAACAAGAGCCTCTTCCCGTCACTTCCGCCTTTCAAAATTGCGACCACGTGTTGCGTTGAGTCGTGTCTTCCCTTCTTGACAGAAATGTCATCATTTTAAAAAGCAGGAGTGACGGGGACAAGCTCTTATTTTTGGCGCGAAAACAAATGGAGTGTATCAACTCGCTTTGAAAAATTTAATATATTGCGCAACGATGGATCCTGGCTTCTCTTCGTGTTGCCGCACATCAAATTTACCGTGTTCCGCACATCGATAGTGTTCTCCAATCACCCATCGGCAAAGCCCAGATAGGTGATCTGGAGAGGTCTGAGATTTTTGCTTTTTGGTTTTAATCTCGTTTAGATGTGATTTTTTAAATACCCAACTGTTTAAGTGATAATTCATATTTTATGTATGATTATGTCTAAAATCTCACAAAAAACTTGATTATTTTTTGGATAACATTAAATAAAGAAAATATAAATACTTGATAATAATCGCCAGCTGCAAAAATTGAATCAAATCCGTTTTAACGGCAGTTGAAACGGGTTCAATTTTGACGTTTAAACGGGTTTACCACAGTTTTTATAGCTGGCGATATTCTACTTCACTAGAGCTCAATCAACTCCACCAAACTTTTCTTTGGTTGGAGTTGGTAGAGATCATGGACGTTCGACAAACCCCTCCAGATCACCTATCTGGGCTTTGCCGATGGGTGATTGGAGAACACTAGCACATCGAAAACGTAACACGATGTACGTGACGTCCTTGATCTTAGCGTCAAAACTACAACACGTGGTAGAATATTTCTTTGTGTATTTTAAGCCAAAGATATTAATTATATCGCTTTTAATTATTATCGTTTGTAGCACTCCATCGGCCGTAAATCATCGTGATAATATTGGGTAAATACCTTTATTTATCATTTAAAACGCAATTAAAATCAATCCACGTGTGAAAGCATTTCTGTCAAAAAGGGGAAGACACGACTCAAAGCAATGGAAACAATGACAAAATGCAAAACTGTGAACGCTGATAATTGGAATCAGTGACCAAAAATATTGGGTAAATACCTTTATTTATCGTTTATTTATCGATCCGTTATGTCACTCCCGCTTTTTAAAATGACGACCTCGTATTGCATGTTAAATGAATGGATGGTTTTGTTCTGTTCTTGACTTGCAAAGCGAATTTGTGATAATATTGGGTAAATATCTTTATTTATCATTTAAAACGCAATTAAAATCGACCCGCTACGTCTGATATCCGTTATTTCGAAAATACGAACATCGTATTTACGTTTTACCGTATTTACTCGTGTATAAGACTGCTAAGATCTTATATCGTAAGCATATTTAAGTTTCACTTTTAAAATGACCGCCAAGCTTCAGCTGAAGCTTGAATGGTAGCAGAGCCGATATGTCAAGAAAAACCAACTCGTCTTATATTCGAAAATTGTTTTTTTTAAAGCAAAATAACCTCAATTTTGGGGGTTCGTCTTATACACGAGTCGTCTTATACACGAGTAAATACGGTATATAAAAATGTCAATATATACCAATTATCCATAAATGAATACATTATTGAGAGTATCTAAGAGTATATGGTGAAATATATGGTACTCACCAGCCTACAAGTGAGCCCAACCACACATATCGGAGTTTGTGCAGACTGTGAGATGTCAAACAAGTTGTATAATAATGTCTGGTTTTTATGATGAGCAAAGAGATCAAACTCCTCCAGCACAAATACTATGGACTTTGTATGTGAGCCTCCTGCAATCAAATCACAAATATATATATATATATATAAACCTGATGATCTCCAATGCTCATGTTTGTGTGACACAAATCAAACATGGTTTTTATTTTGATGTCTTAAGTCATGAGACTGACTTCCAACATTTCAATTACATTTTATTCCCAAATATTTTTTAAAAGCTTTATTTTAAGATTCTCCAAAATTTTGATTTCAGTTTAACCTTTTTATGCATTATATCATAGAAATAAAACATTGACAAATGTGGAGTATTGTTTTAATTGAAAAAAAAATCTCACCTGATTTCAATGCATCCAAAAGAAACTGTAGATTTTCTGCAAATGATCCCTGAAATATATTGTAATATATTCAAATCAGTTTATAAATATACTGAAAATAAATTATGGTATTTTTTATGATTACAAAAGCCTAAGATTCATGTTAACTCACAAAAACTCGATCTCCAACAGCATTTTCTAACTTCAATTGTCTGGTTATCTCCTTGAGTGCTATTCTGTCATCTGTCTGAAGTAAACCTGAAACCAAAACCCATTCTTATCAAATTTACATATTTAGAGTGAAAGAAAGAAATCTACACCATTTAATTACAAGAAGAGTATCATTTAATATGTTATCACAGAAAAGTGCATTTAAATGAATTAAGATCTATCTTTTCAGGTCGGGTGCACCCCAAACATTTAGTCTGACTGTTTAAGTTTGGATGAAGCAAAAAAAAATTTTGTATATTGTCAATGTAAGCGGAACACTCAATGTTTTAGAGATATTTTGAAAGTTCACAAAAGAATGAAGATGTAGTGCTGTAGAAATTGTATGGTTATGTTAAGATGAAATGCAAAGCTAGGACTGAATATTAATTTTGACACAGTCCTCAATCCTCAGCAAAAAAAAAATATCCAAAGGCGTGAACTGTAAATCACAAAGTTGCCAAAACAACAACACTTCAGCTTCCAGGATTGCTGGAAATATTAGAAATCATGATCATATAACTGAAACAATTTAAAGCATTCATGAAACCACAGAGGTCACAGGCAAGTTTACAGAGGTTTGGGGTATGCTTAAATGGTATGTGGCCACAAAACTGTGATACAAGCAAGCTATCTCACTAAAATCAACCAAAATACACTGACCATGGTCACTGGGTTTTACCGAAAACTGCCTGTACTCTTTTGACCACCAGGTGACCACATGTATACAATCATGTGACCTCTATTGTGGTTTGTCAGGGTGTTAGATCTATTCCATTGGACAATCATTATCATTCCTTTTGAAACAATAGGAAAATCAAGGACCCTACAGTCTAATAAAATCAATAAATATATAGTACTAAACTCTGATATAAAGATGTATGGTGATAGGGCTTTTGAGGTACAGAATGCCCTGCCACAACATACTAAAAATTGCAGGTAGCTTAAAAAGCAAATCTTCGAGAGTGCCAGGAAAAACCTCATCTGTATTATTATACAAATTAAAATGCGCTCAGAGAGCGCAGAACAATGCCCTCCTCCTGCATACCCCTGTGGCCAGTGCCGCCTAGTGGCCAGTTTGCCCCGCACCTCAAATTCACAGAATCAGCATCCATTATGTAGAATCAAACCCCAATGTTCTGGAGCATTGAAATGAGGGCCACTCTAAATTCTAATGGGGATGTCGATTTTCACCTGAAAAGTAGGTCACACTGACCCAATTACATAAATTAACATTTTTGCAGCTTATACCAATTGATAATAAGTAATAATGTTTGATATATGTGTATTCTGCAAAGAATTAACAAAATCGGCATGTCGCCCATTTTGAAAAATGGCTGCTGTGGCTTCAAAATTTGGTCAGTATTATCCATCATCGAACTTAGCCTAGCCCCTCATAAATTACACCTGTACACCAACTTGTGTCAAAATTGAAACATTTCTACAGAAGATAGAGCGCTCTCGGCCAAAGTTGACCCGATGGTCACTGCGACCTTGACCTTTGACCTTGGTTGGAAAAATTCCATGGAATCTTTTTTTGGGGTCTTAGGTTTTACAAACATTATGTAGAATCAAACCCCAATGTCCTGCAGCATTGAAATGAGGGCCACTCTAAATACTAATGGGAATGTCGATTTTCACCTGAAAAGTAGGTCACACTGACCCAATTACATAAATTAACATTTTTGCAGCTTATACCAATTGATAATAAGTAATAATGTTTGATATAAGTGTATTCTCAAAAGAATTCACAAAATCTGCACGTCGGCCATTTTGAAAAATGGCCGCCATGACTTCAAAATTTGGTCAGTATCGCCAATCATTGAACTTAGCCTAGCCTCTCATAAAATACAGAATTTACTTGGACTATATTGTTGTAGGCATATGTAGTATCATCCCTGTGGTCCAGCCACTTTCGAGTGTTGGCCATTCCAAATATTGTGACGGAAGCACGGATGCACGGACACACGGACGCACGGACACATGGACGCACGGACGGAAAAGTGATTACTATATGCCCTCCCTCGGAGGAGGAGGGCATAATTACAAAATCACTCAAAGAGGAGGATTTTTTAATTGTTTACATAATTAAAATACAAACCATTTAAATGCACTTCCATCATGTTTGACTTGATTTCATTATCTTTCCGCAATTCTGACATTGAGCTGTTTAATATCTGAAAATTACATGAAAATGATAAAATTCACAAAACAAGCGGAAAGTAAGGGAAATGCTGAATACAAATACTAAAAACAGACAATTAAATAAAATATTAAAAACTTAGTTATTAAAGGGAAACTTTCACTTCTCTGAAACATTTTTGTAGTATGATGGAGAATTATAACGCACATTGATCTGTGGTTCTATTAGTATGACCGCACAAGGGAAACATGTTTTTTGGGAGAAAAATAGCTCTTTTAAATGCACGTGCTAGAAAAAAAAGAATGACGTCATCGTGCGGCAATTACCTACTTACATAAATAATTAGTAAACAAACAACAATGCAACCAAAATAGTGGTGTCACGATTTTCGGCCTTAGAAATGACGCACTATAGAATGGTTATGTGCGACGGAAAGAACATGAAAAATGTGACATTTTGGTGTTAAAAGCAAGTCAATCGGACTAGTATTAACAAAGTTATGACTAGATGTATGACAATTGAAGATCATTGCAGCTTGATTTGCACGTGCATTAAATCCCGCACGATGACGTCATTGACAGTGACTGCAATAAATGATCATATTGTATGGGGGTTGCAAGATAAGACTTAAACGTTAGTTTGTGTTTCCATGGTTACTGATATAATTATTTTGTCTATGAATTTCAATGAGTTTACACATATATGATCATTTAATCATGTAATTTATATAATTTATTTTGCTAGAAAGTATCTCTTTAAGCTTAAAACAGAGAACTTTAATTTCTTACTTATCTGCTTAAGTTTTCTAATTTTTAATTTAAAATGACCAATAATTACAAAAAGGAAAAAAGGTCATAGATTACATAAGCTAAGATTAAGGTAAAACTTCTATCTTCTGGCTTAAGATTTATTATTTTCTAGTATCTTTGGATTGGGAAACCATGTCCCCTGTACAAAAAGCAACTTTCAACTCACTTTGAAATATCACCTTGGTTACTAATACTCAATGCCCTGGGAAAAGGAGGCTTATTAAATCAGCTTCCATCTCTATGATTTAGTTTTATCAAACTTACCATAGTTTTGCCACTGCCGTGTGGTCCAATCACAAGTATGGAGTTACTTTCTCCCAGAGATGCTGTTCTACGTATTAATTCAAATAACTGCCTGGATAGATACAAATCCATCATTAAGGTATTGTGAATTTTCTTGTGAAAATTAAAACATAAAAAACTAAAACTAATAATGTAAATCTTGAATCATTATACATGAATAGAAATTTGGGATGTCCCCAATTTTTGACTCAATAGTTGTAAATCTTATTCCAGTGGGATATTATTTTGAGCTAATGAAATGTTGTTACTTGACGCATACCTGTCTATCATGAATTTGTAAATTAAGAAAATCACCAAACACATCACTACAATAATGTTGTTGGAATAAATGTGGCAACAAAGTACTCACTTTCTTTCCTTCTCCAAACTATGAATGTAAGAGGGCTCTGTCCGCTGGCAGAGTCTTTCTCGAAGTAATGCTTGCATCTTGGCTCTATTCTTCAAGAGACAATTTTTTTTCTTATTAAAGCAACCATTTTTTTTATTAAAGAATAATCCATCAAGAAAACACAGCCTGGTAACTGATATTTTATACCATACATAGCACCAATTACCAAATACTTTTGAATCATTCATAAGAACCTTCATGTGGATGAAACTTGTCTTTGTAGATTTTCTTTAAATTAGACAATTTGTGTCTACTTCGGAAAAATCATGATCTGATGATCCTTTGAAAATAATTTTGCATAATATATAATATCTTGGTTAATAGCAAAAGCTAAAAGGTCCACATTAAGAACACTTGGATGGGAAGGAGGCATTGGATAGGCCAAACAAGCAGCTTCCACTTACAGACTGCTGTCAGAGGCTAGTTGAAGCACTGGTTCAAATGTAGGTCAACAGCAACAATGGAGGGGGACACACTGTGTGAGCTACAAGGTCCACATTAAGAACACTTGGATGGGAAGGAGGCATTGGATAGGCCAAACAAGCAGCTTCCACTTACAGACTGCTGTCAGAGGCTAGTTGAAGCACTGGTTCAAATGTAGGTCAACAGCAACAATGGAGGGGGACACACTGTGTGAGCTACAAGGTCCACATTAAGAACACTTGGATGGGAAGGAGGCATTGGATAGGCCAAACAAGCAGCTTACACTTACAGACTGTTGTCAGAGGTTAGTTGTAGCACTGGTTCAAATGTAGGTCAACAGCAACAATGGAGGGGGACACACTGTGTGGCTGCTGCTTAAATGCCTTTATTTTATACAACACACAATACCAGCAGCAGCTAAGTCAGAGGTAAGTTGTAGCACTTGTTCAAATGTAGGCCAATAGCAACAATAGAGACTATAGAATGTTATGTATGTGATAAGGATCTGATTGTCCCAGTTAATCTGAGTTGGCCAATTCCCCCCCCCCCAGAGCCAAAAGATCAAATAATCATGTTGGGTGGGGGAAAATAATAGACATATTCAAATAAATGATTAGCTGAAGAGATCCTGCAATCTGAGGGGCCTCCAATCCATCTACATCATGTGATTGCAGGTTACCATCTTGTTTTTTTAATGATTGGATTTTGGAGAGTTTTTTGTGCACTTCTGATTTTGTTGTGCACTTCCGATTTTGTTTGTGCAGTTCCGGTGTTTTGTTTTCAATGAGGCAGTATGGCAGATTATGGTCAAAATAATCACGATACGAAGGTGACCACGCTTCTGAACTGTCAAATTTGACTGCAGTCAAACTGCTTAATTTGGCTATTTTATGAGTGTAAATTATCCATAAATGTACATTTTCCACAAGTTAGAGAAAATGTGAGTTAAAAATACAAATACAAATACAAATACAAAATACTTTATTTTAAGTCACAAATTAAAACAAATAACATTAGCTGAGAGCTATTGTATGACTGTTGATAAAATATGTACAATATGTACAATATATACAAATATCTTTAAAATCCTTAGCACCATTCCATGCAATTACATGGCTGCCAGCTTTTGATTCTCTCCTTGAATGCATCAAGAGAAACACTGCTTTTAATCTCTGTGGGCAGCATATTCCAGAGCTTGGCACCAGAATAAGAGAAAGTTTTTAGTCCATTGTGATTAGTATTGACCTTGTTCTGAATTAGCTTATTATCATCTCTCATGTTGTATGGCACATTGTTCTCTTTGAATAGTTTGCACAGATAAATGGGAGAAATGTCATTTACACACTTATACACCTCAATGGCTAGTGCTCGTATACGAGAAATTATTAACATGTCCTCTCCACTTTTCTCAAGCAACTGTTCATGTGTTGAGCTAAAATCATTAAAAACAAAGCGTAGGGCTCGACATTGCAACTTTTCCATCTTTTTAACATTGCCTACTCCACAGTTCATCCACACAACCGGACAATAATTAAAATTAGACAGAATAAAAGATTTATACATAGTCAGTTTGGTGTCCGTGGTCAGTATGTTACAGAATCTCATGATCACATTGATCTGGCGGCTTGCTTTGGCGCAGATGGTGTCCACGTGTTTATCAAATTTAAGCATTGAGTCAATGTGCACTCCAACTAATTTGACAATAGACTCGCATTTGACAGTCAGACATGCATACTTGCATAATACTTATGTTTTGGAAGACTTAAAATGGCCACCAAACTTCAATGGTTGTGCTATTGTAGAGGCCTGAGTGAAATATTCACTCAAGAATATTCACAGAAATATATGCCTGACTTGAGGTCTAATTGTGGCAGGAAGTAGCTGATTAAGACTAAGATTGGCAGCCTTCTTCAGGTTTCGTAGAATTTGCGGGAAAATATAGAGCCAAATCGAATGTGCTGTCCACTTGGTGATGCAGTAAAATTAGTATCACTCTTATTTCGACCAGTGGCAATAGTTCAATAGCGGGTTTCCATCTGTTTTTTTATGACGGGATTTTAGAAAGTTTTTTGTGCACTTCCGATTTTAATTGTGCAGTTCTGGAGTGTTGGCAGTATGGCAACCCACAATATAGTATACATATATATTTACTAAGGACTGCGGAAAATGCTTCCATCTGTATGTCAAGGATTATCAAATTTAAATCAAATAATATAATGTGGAAATGTATGAATAGGCCGATTGCGGGTCGCCATACTGCCCCATTGAAAACAACACGCCGGAACTGCACAATTACAATCGGAAGTGCACAAAAAACTCTCTAAAATCTAATCATTAAAAAAAACAAGATGGTAACCCGCAATCGGCCTATACAGCTTGAAACTCTTACGTCACATGTGTACTGCGCATGCCCAGCCTTCACTCCCGCCATATTGAAGTCACATCGCACATGGTGAAAACTACAAATTTGAATATGATTGATATATGCGTGATTTACAAACAGATTTTAACTTATTTATGTGCATATTGCTGAAATAGAAGCCCAATATGAAGATTTCACCTGTGTTTTCTGTATAAAGTCATTGTTCTTTATATTTTCTATGTTTGCAAAAATCAACTCAGTTCTACATGTTCTGATGTGCATATCGCTCAAATAGAAACCCAATATGAAGATTTCACCTATGTTTTCTGTATAAAGTCATTATTCTTTATATTTTCTGTTTGCAAAAAAACAATTCAATTCTACATGTTATGATGTGCATATCGCTCAAATAGAAACCCAATATGAAGATTTCACCTATGTTTTCTGTGTAAAGTCATTATTCTTTATATTTTCTGTTTGCAAAAAAACAACTCAATTCTACATGTTATGATGTGCATATCGCTCAAATAGAAGATCAATATGAAGATTTTACCTATGTTTTCTGTATAAAGTCATTATTCTTTATATTTTCTATGTTTGCAAAAAAAACAATTCAATTCTACATGTTCTGATGTGCATATCGCTCAAATAGAAGAGCAATATGAAGATTTCATCTATGTTTTCTGTATAAAGTCATAAAATTTCTATTTCTAAAGTCAAAAAAATCCTTGGAAAGGGCTAGTTATTTAGGGAGTGGATTCCATGACTGATCAAAGGGTATTTTGACATTGGTGTGAAAAACGCTAAAATGCCAATTATCAGCATTCACAGTATTGCTCAGCTCTTCAGAATCCTTGTGATGCAATGTTAAACCTGTGATCAAAGAGCATTCCCTCATTGTTTCCATAGCTTTGAGTCATGTCTTCCCTTTTTGAGAGAAATGCTTTCACACGCATATACAAAATATACAAAACACATGTAACAAATATACAAAACACATGTAACAAATATACAAAACACATGTCAAGTATAAAAAAAAACTAAATGTACCAGCAAATTAGAAAACTGACAAGGGCATTGTACATGTATGTATCGTAAAATATTGATATTATTGAGAAAAAAAAACTGTGCAAAAAGATAAATTTTTGGTGAAGATATGCTATAAAATATAAATATTTTGAACAGAGATTGGTTTCACCATGTCTGGTCATTATGACACCTGGTGGCCATCAGCGGAACTAATGGTGGGCGATAATATAAGTAAGCCCAGTGTGCTGTATTCTTGTTCCAGTTTGGTGCCATCAATGAAACCCCATCAACAATCATTGGTGTATGTCCGATGATAGGCCGATTGCCGGTCTCCATGTTGTTGTTTTTTTCCCCATTGAAAAGTACACACCGGAACTGTACAACTTTACCGGAACCAGATCTGTACAACTCCACTATATTTAATCATTGGTCATGGTCGGAGAGACTGGCAGGGGGCCATGGCGCCAAACTGGTACAAGGATTCACACAATTCCACAATTCATTAAATGATTTAACTTTCCCTGCAAACTATTTGTTACTAATGTTCTAACTGTAAGAGGTACATTGCGATAATCTACAGGAGACAATTTAACTTTATTTCAACTTACTTTGTTTTCGTCCCTTTAAATTTGCCCACAAGGAAGTGTAAATATTCCGATTTCCAAAGCAAGAGAGTAACAAACTCTTCTGTGCGAGATACAAGTAAAAGGTGGTATCCGGGGTACAAGAAGGGTGACCCAATTTGCAGATGTGATGGGCAAATCCAAAGTTCAAAGTTCTCCAGAGATATTTAAACATTAAATGTCTCTGGTTTCTCGTAAAGCTCAAGACTATTCAAAACTGGGCAATAAGTTACCAGACGGTTTATGTTGGGTGAGTAGGAATCAGACCATAAGAAAATTTGGGAGATGAGGGATTGTTAAAAAGTCATAAAGATGCTGACCCAGAAAAAAAGTTCAAGAGGTGTCAGTGCCACTGACATATGACAGTGGTGAAGAGCTATACATCAAGTAGTGAAATCTGGAATTCCAGGAAAATCCCAGGATCCAGCACAGATGTAAAATGCATCATTACTGAAAAAAATAAATGGCTCTGTCCCACTGTCTGAAGTAAAAGTTTCTAGAAGTTGTCAAAACTACCTAGCTATTTGTTAAGAATTGGTGACAATGTGTAAAACTAAATCTGTAATTTCATGTTGCCATTAAACTCACAATATCTCTTTTTAAAATGCTATTTGACCCACAGGGAGACAGAGAGCGAGTCTGGAAGATAAAGAAAAAAAAATTATCCTTCAATATGTGTATATTAGTATGAACATATGTTGAGGTGAGCAATTTTTTTCTTCCAGACTTGCTCTCTGTCTCCCTGTGATTTGACCCCAAAAAACGTTACTGGGCCTACAGACCTTTACACTAAACTCAATCGAAGATTTTATAAGATATATTATGAAAAATGCTTTTATAAGATAGGTAAAATGAAAAATATTACCTCAAATGGGCAGTTATTAAATGTCCAAATAGCTTTTTATATTGCATGTAATTTGATTATTATTATTATTATTATTATTATTATTATTATTATTATTATTATTATTATTATTATTATTATTATTGCTTAGATTTGTTCAGCATTAAGATCTGCAAAACATACATGCTGAGATATTTTCAGAAGCAGATTGTGTGAAACAACAGGAAACACCTGTACCTCAAGGAACATAAAGAATCCCTGTCACAGGAGGTATGCAATTATTTCTTATTTTTTATAATTAATAATGTTGTTCCAGATATCACTGTGATGTCATACATTAATAATAATAAAATATCCAGCAATGGGAAACCATGGCAACAGAACTATTTTTGAGATACAGATTATGTTATGGTTAAAAATAAAAAAATTGCCTTTATTCAGAAATAAAGGGAAACTTGTTGATTGTCTAATTGTTATTGGTATATTTCTTCTGAACAATTATAGTCCTGAGCCTAACTGCAACAGAATCAATCACTTAACTAACTCTGTTCAGCAACCATGGATATAAATGACAAATAGCCTCTTATATGTTATTGAGAAACAAATTTTAAAACCTAAATTTGATAGCAATTAGATAAGAATGCAAATTTATGATAAATATTTTTCAATCTAATTTAGGAAATGGAATCGCATATGCTGGTAGACGATGACTTAAAATTGATTGAAAATATGCAGGCTTCCATGGATAAGCTGCAGACTATAATGCAGAACCTAGCTCATACAGCTAAATTAAAGCAACCAAAACGACAAGTACGAAATAGCTCAAACAGCCCATCTTTACTGAGGGATGAGCCTGATCGTCTGACTCAGGACAGAGAGAGCGAGAGAAAAGCGGAAATTGAAAGACACAAGAAAGAATTAGACAAATTAGCTGAGCAGGTAGAAAGGGAAAGGAGCTTTGATGTATTTTTTAACAAAAAAGAGGACTTAGAATACACGTCTAAACAGGATGGAATGAAGAATCAAGGTGATGTGAAGAAAACATTTCATCCTATCCAGGAACCTATAGAAAACACAGACTGGTCACATAAATTTACTCCTGTCCAAAGAGATCTAAGTTATGGTGAAAGACTTGCAAAGGACTTCAGTGAGAGGACAGTTGGTTCAGGTGCGAGAGACAGACATTCTGAATCCCCAAGCTCAGGCCATAGTCATGCCAGTATAATAGATTGGATAGATGAAGTGGATAGAGAAAGAAGTCACCTCAACAGATCTCCAGTGGATTATGATGCTAAATATGGCCTTGAACAGATAGACTTAGATGCACCTGTTGTTTACCCATCACCTTATTTAGATTACATGTATGAAAAAGATAGGGCAAAGGAGAGTCATGCGAATGAGCCGAGTCATAAAAATCTTAATGAGAGTGAACAATTTATTTCCTGCCAAAAATATGAGAAGAAAGGTCCCCATGAAGAATACAAAATGAGGGACCATACTCATGACTATGACCTCAAAAGGAGACTGAGCCTCAAATCAAACTATAGCAGAAGTCCTGAGTCCACTGATAAGAGAAGGAAACATTCACAAGGAAGAGGCAATCAGGGTACAAGTCCAGAAAGAGATCATAAAATAAAGAGAAGTTCAAAAGGCCATCACATCAAGAGAAGTATCGTTAACAGTCCTAATCAGGGTCATAAAAAGAGACATCCAAATCCCAGAACTAATTATCAGGAGAGACGTCCAAGTGATGGTATGAATACCAAGAGTCCCGGAACTAATTATCAGGGAAGGAATCCAAGTGATGGTATGAATACCAAGAGTCCCAGAACAAGTTATGAGGGAAGAAATCCAAGTGATGGTATGGATACCAAGAGTCCCAGAACTAATTATCAGGGAAGAAATCCAAGTGATGATATGAATACCAAGAGTCCCAGAACTAGTTATCAGGGAAGAAATCCAAGTGATGATATGAATACCAAGAGTCCCAGAATACCTTATGAGAGGAGAAGCCCAAATAATCGCATGAGTCCAAAGAGTCCAATAATTAGTTATAAAGGGAGAAGTACAAATGCTGGTATAAATGCAATGAGTCCCATGACGAGCTATAAAGGCAGAAGTCCAAGTCATAATATGAGGCAAATGAGAGATAGTCAAAGTCCTGGAAGGATGCATAGACAAAATCCAATCGAGAAAAACAGGAGTCACACACAAAGAAGTCCTATTCCTGAAAAATATACCATCAAAAATGATAACTACCGACCAAAACAAAAAAAGCCCAAGAGTTCACTTGGTAAGTCAAAAAGGTTTGTAAAATCAACTGAACGCAGATCACAAAGAAAAGCTTTATCATGGTCAGACACATCCAGCGATTCTTCATTAAATAAGGGAAAAATCACAAAGACAAAGAAGACATGTACATTAAATGAATTGACAAGCAGGGAAAAGTGTAACCAAACAGAACAAAAGAACTCTCAAAGAGAGAAAATACTCAAAGAAAGGCAAAGAATTAAGTTGAAAAAGAAACTCAAATCACATAGAGAGAGAGACAGTTTTTCATCGTCAGATTCGTGGTCCGACACATGGTCCGAGTCTTCAGTAGAAGCACATGATAGAAGAGAAGATACCAGAAGAAGGGATCGCCATGACGATAGTAGCAGCAGTCTAACCTGGTCAAGCTCAGATTGTAGTGATGCCACGCCAAAGAGACCTCTCACAGAACTTTATTACTTTGAGTGTGGTAGGTCAATAAAGAAATCGAACAGAGGTCAAGGACCAAGAAAAACATCAAAGAAAGGACAAATGGGTATGGTATAATAAACATTGTAAATTTGTAACAATAACAATATTCTCCAGAAGTGTAATATTTCAAAATAATTTATAATGGCAAAATAATTTTTGAAAAGAATCTCAATATTATCAGAGATTAAAAGTTGCAAAAAAAAAAATTCCCTGATGAACAATTTGTAATTTTTTAGCTGGTGCAAAGCATTTACAACAGAATACCTCCTATCAGAATGGTCACAGAAATGGAGCTGGATATCAGTGGGAAGCATCACCAACCACCCTACCACATCACAGATATGGCCCACCTCCACCAAGTGCTAATATGGGATATCCTTATTGGAATCCACCACCATTTGGGTATGGCCCAGTGTATCAAGGTTATAGTTATCCTGCACTACATGACTGGGGACCAAGGTCCCAACATCCTGCAGACCCAGACACTCCTGCAGTTGGACATGCAAGCTGCACAGAGACCAGTTTAACAACTCAAGCTGGGATGGGTATTAGTTCAGAAATACCAACTGTAACTACCACAGCATCATCAGCTTCAACAGTTACCGGTACTAGTTTGGCAACTCCAGCTACAACCAGCACCAGTTTAGAAAACACAACTACAATTGGAACCAGTTCAGCATTATCAGCCATGGTCAGAACCTGTTCAGCAAAGTCAACTTCAATAAGCACCAGTTCCAAAGTACCATCTCTTAGAGATATGGCCCCCAAATCCACAAATGTACCTAAAATGTCCCTCAAAAGAGAATCTAAGGCTGAAAATTCAAAATCTTCTCTGGCTTCTGTACCAAAACTAAACAATGTTTCCAAAAGTGACAAAACACCTGTAGGTATTGTTCACCCAAACACTCATTGACAGTGTAAAAGGCTGATCATAAATGATTTCTCTCAAAGTAAAATGTTTTTTTCATATCCTTTTATAAGTAGTTTATAACCAGTATATCATCCATTTTTACTTTTTAAATCAGTATGGGAAAATCAGATAATAATTTTACCCCACGGCTCCTTGGTGAATGGAGTTTTGTTGTTAATTGTAAAAGGTGGCAGTTGCAAAGTTTGTCAGGACTATTTCGTAGCCACCTTGGATAGAGGGTGCTTTATATTTGGTAATATGAATAGTCTAAAGGGCCAGATGTGCAACATTTGTTATTTTGACAATCCCTTGACATATCCATGGGAAGAAGATGCAGCTCTTTGTAACATGTTAATCTTTATATTTTTATCCTTTGTAAAAATACTGCATTGCTTTTTCTTCATGATGTGGAAATTCGTAGAAGCTAGTTAAACCCTAATACCAAAGTCGAAGTTTTCTGGAGTGTGGAGTATCCAAAATATCATTTTGGTAAATTGCCTGTCTGTTCTTTAAATATGGCCTTTTTATATATTTGATATTATGATGGAGGCAGTGAGTGTTGTATTCCTAAGCATGCGATTGTCATGGTAGAATGCAATACTGACTGTAAGACAAAAAAGTCAATGTGCAGAAAATACTCAATTCAAACATCTTAAATTGTAGAAAGTTGCCAAAGTACCCTGTGATATCATATAATATCCAAAAGTGTAAGGAAAATGTTTAATTTTATATGTGATTTCAAGGCAAATATTTATGTCAAATGCATCTGGTTGGTTTTCATAATTTTAAGATTTTGATGTATCTGCCAAATTTTAAACTATTGTTTTTGAATGGTTTGAAAAACTATTGTTTTTTAATTGCCTGGTTAAAGAAGTATTGAAATCGAGAGTGTGTTGGTGTAGGTTGGGTATTTTGTTGGTTTGTAGCATGTATTGTGTGTATTATGTTACTGTGACGTGGATGTTTTAAGCTTGGGTGATCAATGATCAAAGGGACTATTGGTTTTCCAGGTTGTTTTGGTGGGTTTGGTGACCCACTGGGTTGTCTGGTTTATTTACATAGAATTTGCATTTTACAGAGATTTTGAAGCGAGTAAGATGTAGTATTGTCTGGTGTGGAATCTAATCAATTTTGCATGAAGCTTAGATTTAATTCAATTTTTTTTATGATTTAAAAAAATAGAATAGGAAATAATGAATTGTTTATCACATGTATAGAGACCTGGAACATCCAGTGCCTTATTCTGTAAATCTAATTATAGCCTCAATCTGATAATTCTTAAGCAAAGCAATGTGGGGGTGATGGAGTCATCTGCTATATTTTGAGTACTAAATGTTACCTTTCCTGCAATGCTGGGAAAATACTTAAAATTATCATTTGTAAAGCAATTTGCAGGCATTTCCTGGAAGTGTTCAATAACTGTGCTTTTGTTTGTGTGACAAGAATATATGTATTTTTCTGTGGACACTCTTTATTCCAACAAAATGAACATGATACATTTGATATTTAAACATTTTATATCAAGCATTTGATTGTTTCCATCCCTTTTTTCACGTCCAAGGTGCCCTTACAGGGAGGGAAATGAAGCTCAGTCAAATCAAGCTTATTTGCAACACGGAATTGTTTAAAAAAAATGGAATGTTTGACAAATTTAAATTATCTATAAATCAGCACATTGTGATCCTCCATAGTTAAGGTATGTACATAACAAATCTGATACTTATCTAGCCAACAAGTGATCAGGTTGAGGCCTCAAGCTTGAGTGCAATAATTGTTCATTCATGCAATTCTTCCACATTGGCATAATCGATAAATTAGTGATTACAATAAATGTTATCCTTGTGATATAAGGAGTGCACAAGTTTTTATTTTTAACTCCTAATGGATATGCTTATCAAAATTATTTTGATTGGCTGGACTATCATCATGTATCTGCATACTAAATTAATAAAATCAATAACCATATTTATCCACTATGTTCAATTACTGGGGTCAAAAGTTCATGATCCAAGCTATCTGACCTCATTGTCATGATTACATTGTAACAAGTTGCAGCCCTTCAGAATGTTACAAAATGATGTCATTAAGCCAGAACAATGGGGACATCAACGTTTCTCCCGTCCATTACCAGTGGTTGACGTTGCCGTCCTTCCTGTCCGTTAGGGGTTGAAGATGTTTTTGTAAATGTCTCGAAGTAATCACTACCACTTGATGATGTGTGATATATTCCAAGATTCCTATATTTTTATATCATGTTACTGTAATAAAGTTTCAATCTATATTTTAAATTCTTTTTCATTCTCTTTCAAATAGCAGGACAGAATGAATAATAGTGGATTATTTTATTTGCATCTGCGTAAAAGTGCCCACAAATTTCCCCAACATATTCTCAATATTATTCATGGGTTCCCAAAATGTGGGGCATGAAAACTAATACCAATCACTGATATCAACATAATTTGTTTAATCTGACCAATATTGTCAACACCATCTAACTAATTCACTGAATAATGCAATGCCAAAGTTTACTGAGGCATGGCTGGTCACTTATGCATGAAGATCATCACTGATACAAATACTATTCATCAAGATGCATCATCAAAATAAACCTCATCATCTGTCATCCAAAGAAGTACAGCTCCATCCATTTTCCATGAAGTGATCACTGATCTGCAACTGTAAATTCAAACAAAAATTAGATACCTTGTGACAAAAGTCACAATCAGTACTGTAATAATCTGTGGTGTCAACAATATTAGTATTCTTGGCTACAGCCAGATTCCTTAATACTATATGCATTGCACTGGTTGATATCTGAACTAATGACATCAGTCTTTTCCTCTGTGATGCAGGTTGTTAAGTGCACTTGCATTCTACTCTGTTAAATATCAAGACCCCTGCCAGTGTGCAGAGTACAAATAACAACAAACATAGTCTATTGTGTACCTTGTATAACACCAGTCATTTCTTCCCAGTTTGTTATTGGCTTTATCATACATAGTTTCCATGGAGGGGGCCACACTTAAATGCCTTCAAGTCAGAGGCTGGTTTTTGTTTGGGTTTTTTTACATCACTTTCAACACTATTTCAGTCATTTTGTGATGAGACCTACTTGTAGCAGATATAGTGCTGCCTCACTGAATTGTCATGTCGCAGGTCCTTGACATGACAACCCACCCGGTCACAGATTTACAAGGACAACGGGTTAACCCTTTAGGCAGGGGCCTCAGCTCATGTGGGAAATTGTATCATGAATACAATCCCGGCACGGCCGGGGTTCGAATCCACAACCTTTGGATCACCACAGAGGAACTGGTACTAATAAGCTGGCGCTCTAACCAACTGCGCCACGGCCCGTGGCCTTCAGAGGTTGGTTTTAGCATTGGTTCAAATATAGGTCAATAGCAACAATAGAGACTGAAGTGCAGTATAATTGATAAGGATGGGATCTGATGACTGCCCTAAGTCAGTTACCAAGCAACCCAAACAATCAAAGGACCATTCCCATGTCCCTGATATTATGCAACCTTATATAACTGGCAAACAAATGTTCAAGGGATCTGTCAATGGCTGCATGAAGTCAGAAACATCATTCTGGAACATTCCAAGATATGCAGGTGTAAAAAGTACCTCAATAACTTAACAGGCCAAAATGGAACCCCTTACAAGACACATTTTTACAAGGTTTCATGCTTGGATGTGTATCTTAGCCAAAATGAAAGACATATTTAATAGTTTGCTCTTTATGCTAAATTCTCACTGAAGTGTGATTGTTCAATGATGCATGTCTTTTATAAAAATATTAATAATACTCATTTCTTTGTGCATTAAGAAGTTTGCCCAACAATAACGTTGTTAATTGACTTTCCTTTATTTCACAATTTCTCTCAATGGTTACATAATAAGTTTGGAAAAAAAACAAAAGATTCATATTTACACAATGTTCAAGAATTCACTTTTGTTTAACACAAGATTTTCACAAAATTCAAATTCTGCTGAAGCACCTCAACAGTCAAATAGTAAGTATTCACTGATTGTGAATCATTTTTCAAGATTCCCATAAAACTGTTATTGATAGTATATTTTACCTGGCTAACAGCTGTATATTGGTCATACAAGTAAACAATACTGATGATTCAGTGAGAAAGATACACAAATATATGGAGTCACTTACCCTGTTTTATAATAAAAATACAGTACAATATCAGGGTTTTTCATGTGCATTGCTCAGGAGCATTACAGATTGGCCAGAAAGTGGCTGTACATATACACATTGGCAAATCTAAATGACCTTTTTCAAGGCCAGTAATATAATGCAAACTAAACCCTTCAACATTGAAATAACTTATTTTCGTGTTACCTCATCACGACAAGGAGCCACAGACTTTTACAATGGTTCATAATTACACATTTCAAAGTACATAATTCAGAGGGCTCATTAAATTTGTGTCAAATCTTTGAAACTGTTGGATTCATATGAATTCTCCATTTCATTGAGCAAGTATAGAATCATTTTGGTATATCACATAATCAAATCTTCCTGTGTACATATAACTGCAGCATTTCAAATATATAAAGTGGCAATTAAATAATACAAATCAGATATGTTCAGATGGAGACATTGCAACATACTTATAAGCACTTTCGTTAATATTCCACAAAACAAAGGACAACAAAAATACACAAGATTGTGTAATAAATGCATCAATCTGGAATACGAGATTTCTTCATATTTTTTTTTTTACATAATATTATGGCTATACACAGCTTTATATTTTAATTAAATATAAATTTCCTCCTTATTTCACTGCGGCAGATTAGTCCACAGCCTGAGCTACGCGCTCTATGACGTGTCTGTATTCTTCAACTATTTCCTCGTATGTTTTTTGCAGGTAGTCTAACCTTTGCTCTTGTGACATATTGTTCATTGTGGCAGCCAGCTCATTGGGATTGAGTGCCCTCTGTAGTTTTTCAAAGTCTCTACCATTTTTCTGTAATGAATATAAATGACAAAATGTATCACATTTTATTTGTGTTAACATAAACAGTTTTCACAAAAAGGGCAGGTTTTAATGATCACATGATCACATGATCACATTTTATAAGTTGTCACATGATAAATAATGTTATTTTGATAATTTTCTGTATCAGAGGCGACAAAGATGTGGCCAAAAGATATAGGTCACTGAACCAAATACCAAATTTCCTGCCACAAAAGGTCAACTAAGGTCTGTCCCAAATTGGACTTGACAATAAACTTGATTAAAGAGAATCAATGTGACCTGACTTTGCAGACCTCCTGATCTTCTAGTGGAAAATATTTCCTGAGTTATACCTTTGACAAAAAGCAGTTTGGCCTTCACACAGTGCAGACTGTCTTATAACTTGCAGCTAAATTAAATTTTAAATTACCTGGAATGGCATATTGAGTCTGTTTTTAATTTCCAGCCTGTAAGCCTTCACTTGCTCTGGGTTGGATGAGTCGGTATGCTTCAACCGTAGAATTTCATATACTCGTCTGGCCTGTTTCTGCAAAGGTTTCAAAATATTCTATTATTTAGATACATTTGAATTACGATAAAGTTTAATTTCTATATCTTGTCCAGTCACATTTTGTGTCACTGGTAGATCTTTTTAATTCAATATTAAGAATGATATGTTTAAAATCTGTTCGCAACAGCAAAATTTCAAGTTAATAGTTTTAAAAATTATTTAAAAAAAGACATCAAATGTTTAATTGAAGAGCATACTTTATTGATCTTCATCTTTTCCCTGGCCTCCCATTCCATATCATCAGAAAATCCTTCTTGTAATTTTTCAGGCTGGTAATATTTCAGTTTGGCACAGTTCCGGACGTCCAAAAAGTCCCGTACTCTTTGGAAATTTTCAGATGGGTCTTCCACTTAACAATAGAAAATAAAGCATACAAAATAATTAATAAAATACTTTTTAGATGAAAAGGGCATTACTGTGAAGTTTATACATAAAATAATACTCTGAAAATCTATGATTTTTTATCCAATTGTTAATAAAATAGGAACAAATTTTCTTCAAAAGTGTGAAGATTACTAACTTGAGTATAAGATTTCATTTAGGAAGACAAGCCCACTTACCTGTGATATCGAGAACATCTGGGTTAGTGTAGCAGTTGTTGTAAAATGTCTGGATCATACGACCACCGTGGCCCAGCCTCTGGAATGGGGGCATCACCAGCACCTGACTGCAGCCAAAACACAACTATCAACTATAGTATGACAGTGATGAGGGTTATCAAGATCAATTGTCCTTTCTGATTTTTTCGTAATGCATCCTATCTTTTTTACTTGAAAAATAACCAAAACATAACTATCTTAGTTCGACACTGATGAGGGCTATCAAGATCAATGTTCCTTCCTGATTTTTTAGTTTTTCTGATCTTTTTTACTTGAAAAATAATGCAAGACATTTTCTACTTTTTTTTTCTTTTTCTTTTTTCCTCAGAAATATTGAGTATAAAATATCTAACAATATGATGTTATTGTAAATAGAAAAAATAGAATAAATAGAATAGAAAACAAGTTTAATTAATGGTTTCCATGTGTTCATGATAATTTTAAGTTGAGGGGAAAAAGGGGTTAAGAGTCAAGAGAAGAAATTGCTATTCTTGAATATCACCTGAATGAAGGTTTCAGATAATGAGGAATATCAGTTTCGAGTATGACGCACACTCACCTGATTCGGGGACGTATTCTTGCTGGGTACGCAAAGTAGTTGTAAACAGTTGTGTAGCCAGCAAATGCAAACATTGGGTTACCATTACTCTCGTATCTCTCAAACCTGCAACAGAACAGGAAAATGCTTTTGAACTGCACAAAAATATAAATTCCTACAAGCTACATGCAGTGAAATATAACATATTAATAAAATATCTTATACATGAATCTGAATTTATCTGTTGGGAATCTAAAAGCTGACATTTTAAATTTATATATACTGGTATAGTATAATCGGCTGTTTGATAAATAAACTTTACATGAGAATAAGAATGGATGTCAGTCATTTTACTAACAGGAGAAAGTATGTCCATTTTTCATCATCCACGTCTATATATGAAGCAGCATCTACATAGAAGAGAAGGAAAGGCTGCATCCTCTCATGGTAACTCCGGAACCCTGCCGCCTCTATGTCAGTCTTGTAGATCTCAAACTGACGGTCTTTCCCATCTACAACAATAACAACATATCCTTGTCTTAGCTTGATATGTTAAAGCTATCTTTTTTCTGTCATGGTCTGTTTTTAAAACTGATCTTTCTTCTGTATAAACTTTCCATGGACTATATTGAGAACATCTAATCTCGTCACTCTGCCCTACTGTGCCGATCCTACAGGCTGGGGCTATATTTACAGGCCTTGACATAAAGAGAAAAATATTGGTTGTCCGGTTGGACCACCAGAGTATGAGAAGTTTCTAAGGATAAAAGGATGCGTGATACAATAAAGAGCATTGTATATAAAGTTACATAGTGATTAGTGTCTTAGTGAGGGTTACTTTTCCTAATCAAAATTTATAAGTCCATTGGTCATGATATGAGACAAATATCTATCAAGAATAAGAATAAAATCAAGATAGTTGGGGAAAAATCTCAGCCTCCTAGAATATAGATAGAATTGGTCCCTCAAAATTACAACTTTTCAAAAATTGGCAGTTACATGTCCATATTTGTTAACAAAAAGAGTTCTGCTTATCCACCATTAATTTGTTTGTGCCAAAAGACAGCACAATTATTTCTTGTGCCTCAATTAATGTTTAGAAAAAATATGGAAAATAGTTAAAGATGTGCTGTTAAATAAAAAATAAATCCCAGTCTTATGAGGCATACCAAGGATGAATATTACAGAATTTTATTTGAATTGGTGCAAAAAAGTCACTGAACTAATCATACTCACCTTTACTAAGTTTGTAAGAGTGTATCAATTCTCCAAATGGCTTGAATGTGGCATCTTTTGTAATGCTGGTGATGAACTCATCGCGACTCGTCAGAAAACCAGGTTGCAATTTGTCTGCTAACATCTTCATTAT
Organism: Amphiduros pacificus; assembly: GCA_949316495.1. Lineage (NCBI taxonomy): Eukaryota > Metazoa > Annelida > Polychaeta > Phyllodocida > Hesionidae > Amphiduros > Amphiduros pacificus. Next base: position 49,011,504 of record OX439002.1, on the reverse strand, counting down.
ATCATCTGGCTACAATTAGGAAATAATTCACATGTTTTTTCAAATAGAGTACCAGATACAAGTCATAAAAGGCTAATTTACTATCTTTCATCATGGTAATTTTATTGTTTTATCTATCATCTATGATATGCTGAATTCCCCGTTTGCTGACTCATGGAACGTCAACCAATCTCCTGTTTTAAAAAGCAATTAGTTCTGCATTTTAATACAGAATGAATTTTACTAGGTCACGGTTACATATCATGAACCATTAACAGTATCAAACTTATTCACACATAAATATTTAATTGATGAAAGTTTTGTGAACATTTCAAGCATTTAAAACTACTTTTTTTATTATCATAGAGCAATATGAGCAGGTGGCAAAGAAAATAATTTCCCATATGCCTGACATGCAAATCCACTAATGAGTTATGGAACTCTAGTGGCATGCTATTGTTCCTGAGAGTGGCAGCTGTGGTGCGATATTACTACAAACAACACCACACCAATAAAGAACTCTAGTGGCTTTAAACTATGCATTATGCACCGATAGGGTTGCTGGTGTTTTCGACCACTCGCCTGTTTGACGGTGGTGTTTTCGACCGAGGGGAAGAATTCTGTTCCCCAGTTCAACAGTGGCTAGAAAAAGTATACCCTTCAAGAAGTTGACCCAGTCATTCTGTAACAGCTCAGCACTCAACAAATCTCCTTTGCGAAGGCTATTTGACTCCAAAAGGCAAATTATTGTCGCCAATAGAAAGTAGACAATTTAATTTAAATCGCTTGGTTGCACAGTTTACGGCCAAACAGGTCACTGTCAAACAGTGGAATGATCAAAACAGCCATCCACTACTAATAGCACCCCATCCAACCATGTGTTCACGCTTCTTCTCACTCACATAGACTCCATCCTTGTCTGGGTTAACCTTATCTGTATATTTGATGTTTACGTAGGTGGTCATCCTGGCGGCCGTGCAGTAGATGTGAACCTCAAGATCCCGGTAACCAAATATACTCTCGCTGAAAATAAGTCGAATGTGAACATTTCAACAAAATCATGATAATGTGCACGATCTAAAACATAGGATGAACTGTTTTAGTGGAGCTGAATGAAAACCGATCTCTGTCTTACATATATTTGTCCTTTTGACATAAAATGGTTTACATGTTACAACGTAGATAAGCAGAGTGATATAATTTAACAAGAGTTTAACATTTTATGACATTTGTGAAAATAGCAGCAATTTCTTACCTGTCTCCAAAGATCTGATGGGTCATGTCAGGCTTAAAGGTGGTCGCATCATCAAATATGTCGGACTCCTGACGAACTGTGCAAATGAAAAAAATACATAAAACACATTTCTGAGAGAACAAAAAACAACCGAGTTTCTTTCCAGTATATAGATAATTGTTTCAAAATTTTCATCAATATCAAATTGACATCAATAATATGTAATTATTATAAAATATTCTGAACAAAGATTCACTGAGTGAAATAAATCTTGTTATGTGTTTTCTGAATTGGTCAATATAAGAGGGAACAATCTCCCTAATTCTATTTATCAATAAACAAATTAAATTCTTCACAATTGCAAACGTTTTAGATTGATGCTTTTTTTTACCAAGTTTTTTTTAAAACAAAATCTCCTTGATATTTTAAATTAAAATAGAAAGGCAGCTCATATACAAATGTTGACCCACCATGGTGGCAAAGTCAAACCACCAAGTATTGCAGAGACACTAAATTGCTTCTGTGACCTTGTGAACATGAGAACAAGGTCAACCGTATGCAATTCCATATAAGTTATTGAGGTCTTCTTTCGTCAAAGTAATCTGTCAAATTGTTCTCCTCGGCCTAATTTTTGAGACAATCTCAAGCAAGAAATTTGTGCTTAGATTTCAAGACTGTGCTGAATTTTTAAAACATTTTCAAGCAAAAATATTGAACTAACATCACAAGTTTGCACTTAGAACTCAAGCAAAGTCCGTAGCTCGATGATTTCTTGCTAACATTTTGCATTGAAAATTGAAATAGATGAAAAGGGCTGTATATGTTTACAAAGATGCTTTCTTGCCTCTTAAAATGTGTTACAGTGTAACAATACTGTACCATGACGTCACAGAAGTGCCCAAAACACGGTTATAAAAGGCCCCTTGTGGCCGTTACAAAGAAAATCCCGTCAGTGCCCCACTGTGATGAGTTCACAATGTGTCAAATAGTGATGTAAGTGATGTAAACAAACTTGTAATTCAATGATTTGGACAGAACATGAAGGTATTTTTGGCAAGAAATAGTAGTTTTCATGAAACAAATGGTATAGAAACTTAAAATGGGCGTAATTAATATATATATATATATGTGATACAATTAAACATAACAAAGCTGATGCAGGTCACAGTGAGAAGTGTCATTAAGTTCTGTCTCAGGTGTTTTAAAAATTGGATGTACTCGGATTTGAAGACCAAACTCACGTAAGCAAGTAATAGATTTCAAGTTCTTGCTTGAGATTGTTAAAAAAAATCGGACCCTTGGTATCTCCCAGAAACCCCACTTGAGGGCATCTTTAAAATACATGAGCTAAAGAGTCACCAGACTGAGCATAACACAAATGTACAAAATCAAAGCATGTCTTTTCCATGGTATTTGGGATCTTTGAGTGCAGCATTTTGAGTGGGAAAATAATTGATCCCGACTGGATAGAAAATATCGTTTATTCATATTGCCTATCCTTTATGCTTGTCTAGTTTAATGTGCTCAGTACATTGTACTGGAGGGAGTCCTGAAGTTTCAGTGGAGATGTCTGTATCAACAATTTAGTGGTAACCTTCCACTTGGCTTTGTATCTACACAACAGTAAAAAAACTCAGAATATTTGCCAAGTCTGTTTTACTCTTACATTAAAGTGAAAATCTCAAATTACATCCATATTCTTTTTCTCAATAGATAGGTTTTCTCGCTGAGAATTGGTCAACTGAGGCAAGTTGAGACAAGATAACATTCCTTTGTCAAAACAGACAAGTTCATTCTTTTCTCAATTAATATGCTGAAAATTCATTATGCACACTATCTCATGTAAGTGGCACATTACTCTTGTAATTCTTGCCACCTTTAAGATGCTCAGTGGGCTGTAGTGGGGTGGGCTGTAGTGGGGTGGGCTGTAGTGGGGTGGGCTGTAGTGGGGTGGGCTGTAGTGGGGGTGAACTCACAGAGACGGGAGATTGCCAGGCACCGTGGGGAGAGTGATCCTATCATTGGAGCACAGCCATATTTTGGACTTTGGGAGAAATAAATTGTACACCAAATAAGGGACTAGCAGGACCATTGTTTTCTGAAGAGACAATTCTCATAAACATCTGCCATTTATTTTCCTTCTATAGTAGTTTCTCCTTTAATGCTGACATAAAAAATATATAGATTTTTTCAAATGGATTTTTCATTTATGGTTGTGGATGTCTGCCAAGTTTTATGGTGGAAAATTGCTGGTCCCTCACTGCAGGCATAATCTGCTCTTCAGCCACTTTCACATAGCAACGGAAGCAACCTGCATACCACCCAACCTCCTCTAATCAATATCACTATAGCAACACAAAATGAACTCCAAAATTGATCGCTTCCCACTAGAGGATTTTTGTCAGTGATCTCATATGTATTATGGAAGCCATGTCTGTATTCAATATTGGACAGCAACACTCTTATTGACCTGTAATGGTATTTGCACTGTACTCTAATATTAATGGAACATGGGAATGTTGTGTCACGAGTCAGGGCCCCAGAGCCAATCAGATTAAAAGAATTCTGTTTGTGCAGGATTAAGATTCATCAAGAGGAAACTGCAGGCAACAGCTGCTGATGGAACAGACAAATCATTTAAACTCGGGAGACCAGCCCATATTTTCACATGTTTCATATCTATGGCAAGCTGTTGCAGATGTCAGATTACAGGAACGTCATTGCTAATCAATGCTAACGATTTCTGCACATCATTCTGATGATACTCGACAGAGAGTTTCCATTGTAACCTGTTATAACCTGCAGGAAGTGCTTCATTATTCATTGGTTGTGAAAACACTGCTGAGCTGAGTGGAATAAAATGGCTGGAAGTCTCCCTTCGGTGATTAACAAAGGCTTTCTCACATGTCAGATTTGCCTGGAAGCTTTCAAACAGCCAAAGATTCTACCCTGTTTGCATACATACTGCCAAGCCTGCCTGGAGCCGTGCGTTCAGAATGCTCCCCAGCAGGGCACGATGGCATGCCCAACATGCAGAAACATCACCCCAATCCCGCCCGGTGGAGTGTCTCAATTCAAAACAAATTTCTTTGTACTAAGTCTGCAGGATGTGGTCAGCTTGCAAAATGTGGACCACCGGCAATGTGACAACTGTGAGGAGAAGTCTGTTGCTGTGTCAAGATGCCTCGAATGTCGCGACTACCTGTGCCAGAAGTGCAATGAAGCCCACAAACTGACCAAAGTCACCCGCAGCCACCGTGTTGTATCCATTCCAGAGCTCCAGAGTGGTAGATTTGAGCGCGAGTTACGAGAAAGTCATTTAATTTTTTGTGATATCCACGAGGATCCACTAAAACTTTACTGCACCCTTTGCAACAAGGCAATCTGCTTCAACTGTAAAGTGACGGTGCACGATGGACATCGCGCCATTAATCTACACGAGGCAGCCTCAACAGAGCGAGACACTTTAGCATATCTCCTGGCAAAGGTCCAGACTCGCATGACGACCATGGAACAGTACTTGCACAATTTATCAGAATACGAGATTAGTTTTGATGCCAGGCAGGGTGAGCTGCTTTCTCATGTCACTGAGCGGCAAACCAGTCTCCACAGCCTGGTGGATGAGCAGACCAGTGAATTACAAGCAGAAATCCACCATACTGTCAAATCAGAAAGGTCAGAAATATCCAACTACACACAAATGATTAACAAACATCTGCAGTCATTGCAAGATGCAGCCAAGTTCACCACAGAGATCTTGTCTCATGGGTCTGATGGGGAGATTGTAGCAATGCGCCAGGGGCTAGCAGACAGAATGGCATCCTTGCAAATGGTGCCCTCCACTGAATTTGTTCATAAACAGCGGTTTGAACTTAGTCTATCAGTGCAGAACATTCCTGCTATCAGGAAAGAACAGTTATGTGGAGAATTACATATAAAGAACAAAGGATCTGTGTTTGCCCCAAATATCAAAAAGGGAAATTGTCTCCAGTCTTTTAGTTGTAAAACAGAAACTGATGAAAATGTTTGTTTTGTATCTGGATTAGCTATCACTGCAGACAACAATGTTGTTATTCTTGATCAAAATAATCATAAAGTCAAAATATTCAATACGAGTGGTCATTTGGTGGGAGAATTCAACATTGGGGACAGAATAACCACTCCTGTGTCTTTGGCCATGATGATTGATGGCAAAATTGCTATCCTGGACGAGTCACCTAAGATTGTGATATTCTCTCGCACTGGCCGCTATGTCGGTCAGATTCCTTGCCATGTCAAAACCCCTGCTGGAATGACTGTGAATGGAACCGGACAAATTCTCATCACTGACCAGAGGTCCAAATCTTTGTACATCATAGAATCTGATGGTACAGTCTTGCAGACCATAGGCCAACAAAATAATCAAAAGTACTTTGAAAAGATGGGATGCATAACAACTGATATACTTGGAAATGCAATTGTTGCTGACAATGGTAGCCATTCTATAAAAATAGTAGATATGGAAGGCCACCTGGTGGCGCAATATGGCAGTAAAGGTGATAACCAGGGCCAGATAAATATTCCAATCAATATCTGTACAGACGACTTTGGCAACATAATTGTTGCAGATTATCATAACCACCGTGTTCATCTTCTTTCCCAGGATGCAAAGTTTGTGACCTACTTGGTTGAACGATCACATGGTCTATATCGACCAACAGCCCTGACCATTAACAATCAAGGTCACCTATTGGTTGCTAAGGATACCGGGAACATTAAAGTATACCAATATATAGACTAACCAATGTAACAAGTAACCAGTTGTCACTCTTTGATAAAATATAATCATGAATAAAATTAATGACAATTATTATCAACATAGTGTGACAATAGAAATTAGACAAATAAATCAAGTGTTATTTACAAAATGTTATCTTTCTGGTGTGTTATGCTGATGGAAGTTGCAGTTTGAAAGTAGATCTATTCAGTCACAGAAATCATTTCTGCAATATAACCAAGTATGTTTCCAAATTTTCCCAGAAAGATTTCATAATTCTCCAACAATCTCTAACATTTATCCCCCCGAATTTACCCTGTTTTCCTCCTACTTCCCTCTGCCTTCATTGCCTCCAATCTATGAATAATTGAAGAGAAATCTGTAATTAAATTCACAGATAATCATACATCAATGAGTCTCGCTCCATGTGACATAGTAGCATAGTACACCCTCGTGGACACATATTAATGTGATAACTAACAATGATCAAAACGGTAATTTTTCCATTGTAATTATTATCACTGACAATTTACATTGAGAGGGGTCACAATTTTACTTAGAACTTGATAGTATTTTTCTGAAAGAAACATTTTTTGGTCTGCACCATGTTGAAAATGCAACAGTGAATCTTTGCCCAAGAAATTACCTTCATTTACAAGTGTCACAAACATTACTATAATAATCTGTGGTATCAACAGTAAGTGTGTACATGGCTACAACCAGATTCATGAATACTACACACATTGCACAGGTCGATATCTGACCAATGGTGTAGGTCTTTTCCTCAGTGCTGCAGGCTTTCAAGTGCACTTGCACTCTGTTCTCTAATCTAATTCATAGACAATGTTAACATATCAAGACTCCTGACCCATCCCCATGCCAGTGACCTGAATACAGATAATAACATACATAGACATACATAGTCTACTGTGTGCCTTGTATAACACCACACATAGTCATTTCTTCCCAGATTGTTATTGATTTCATTGTGCATCACGTTTCCATGGAGGGGGACACACTTTGTTATCCGCTGCTTAAATAATGCCTTCACAGAGTACTATGGAGCACATCTTTAATACCCACAGCAGATAACTTGGAGGCTATTTTTAGCACTGATGGCTTAAAAGTAGGTCAATAGGTCTTCAAGCTGGGGAATGGTAGCTGAGAGTATACTTGATACATGCAGCTGCATTGAATGAAGATAGTAAGAAGAACTATAATACAGTATGCTGTGCAGCAAGTCTTATGGATGGGATCTGATCACTTCCCAACATACTGACACCCAGAATATCAAATGATCATCCCCAATGTGTCCCCTGATATTGCATAAGGTTATGTAACTAGCAACTAAGGATCAATTCTGGCAATGTCCCTGATATTACATAACCCTATGTATAAATTGCAAACATTACATATTCGTATAAACACAGCTGTACTTAGCAGTCTTCCCGATAGTCACCAGACCTTCAACGGACATTCGGTCTGACAAAGTTGACATTTTCACCGGACCGAAAGCATTTTTACCGGACCGTAAAAAAAAGAAAGAATATCATCGTGAAAAGTAAACAAGCCAGGTACAAGCTTCCCAAACGTCGATATAATTAAAATCTTTGTTTTATTTTGCACATAGAAATATTTTGACACGTGTCGGCAATAGTCCGCCTTCGTTTAATAAGTTTAAAGTATGCACAAGTCAGAGAAAATGCGAGTTTAACAATGCTTTAATACGCATATAAGACACGAGGTCGTCATTATGAAAACCGGAAGTGACGGGGACAGACTCGTATTTTTGGCGCGAAAATGATCGGAAGCTATTCATTCGCATTGAAAATATTAATGTATTGCGCAATGATGGATCCCTGACACTTAGTTTTTACGTTTTACTTTTAAAATGACTGCCGAACTTCTCGAGGGATAAATTTTGAGAAAAGTTAGAATTTTGACAAAAATACATGTCGGACATGAGGTCCGACTACGACAGAAAATATGCCGGACCGTGGCAAAAAATATCGGTCTGGTCCGGCGGTTATCTGGAAGACTGACTTAGTTAAGACAGTAACAACAGAATGGGACCTTACATCACAAGTTGATCTTATATTATGACATTCTATATCTATTCAAAATAAATCTTAAATAACCCAATCAGGTCATAAATGGGTATTGCAAAATGTAAAAATAATAAATCATTAAATGATTCCAATACGTCAAAAATTGTCATTGCTCAAATGCATATGGTTTGTTGCCCATTTAACACAAAATTTCACCACATTTCAAGCGTTGATGTGTGTATCTGATAAAATGAAATAAAATTGTGATCTTAATGGTCAATTTTCACTGAGAATTGACTTTTCATTTTAGCATGGATTTTTTCAGCAAGCCTCTCTGAAAACCATAATCAAACACATTTCCGACAAGTTTCAAGTTTGAATGACTTAGATACATTGTAATAAATGACACAAACGGTACTGTAATAATCTTTGAAGTCAGTAATAATTGTACTGGTTGCACTGGTTGATATCTGACCTATTGATGTAGCTCTTTTACTGTGCTGCAGTCTGTTAAGACCTTATACAATTTGTAAACAAAAGTCGCAAGGGTGTGTCAATGGCTGCATGAAGGCAGAACAATTTCTGCAACATTCATAGGTATGCAAGTGTGACGAGACTGATTAGAAATCAGGAGACCACTCAGCTATCACAGAATGTATACTGGATTCTTTGTTATCAACAGCAATGTCACTTGTCAAATTGCGTAAAATCTGTACTATTATACACATATCCTTCATTATCAAACTAAAATCCTAGCATGGTAGCTCCCATGCTGGCATAGTTTATTTAATAATTACTTCTTTTTTACTAAAAAAAGAATTTTATGAAATTAAAAGTGTCATATTTAAAATCTGTGGACAATTTTGTGTGGAATTGACCCAAAATTTGTCATGTTCTGACCATTACGAGTAAATTTGTAACCTCAAGGTCACAGCACCAAGGTCAAAGGTCATAGAGGTAAAAAAAACTGATAGTACACATCTACTGTGGATGATAGTCATGCATGCCAAATATGAAGTGCCTGAGGTTTACGGTTGCTGAGATATAGCCTGCACAAAAATACAAAGGTCAAGGTCATTGCATCAAGGTCAATGATAAAAACAAAGAAAAAACTATATAGTGCATTTGTGGTTACTAAAATATTGATGTAAAATAGATATGAAGTGCCTGTATTGCATTTTTTATGAGGCTGACATATTGTATACACAACAATTTTACGTTCAAGGTCACTGAGCCAAGGTCAAAGGTCAAATGACAAAATGAATATGACGAGGCACAGCTATACTCCAGGACGGTCATTCATGCCAAATATGAGCTTCCTGCTATTTACGGTTGCTGAGATATGCTCTGCACAAAATTTGAAATCTCAAGGTCACAGCACCAAGGTCAAAGGTCATAGGGGTCAAAACACCTGACAGTGCACATCTACTGTGGATGGTAGTCATGCATGCCAAATATGAAGCTCCTGCTGTTTACGGTTGCTGAGATACGGCCTGCACAAAGTGTCACGCCCGCCGCCCGCCCGCCGCCCGCCCGCCAAGGCAACGACAATACCACATCAGCCCTATGGCTGAGTGGTAAAAACTCACAATACACATGTTTGAGCCTGCAGCCTTTCAGTACCTCAAAGACACATCACATTTTTTGGGCGTAAATGTTGACAGACAGAGAACAAAAAGTGACACATAAGCCTTGCCGAAAATAGTCACAGGCAAGTCAAAAATGGCAATTATTTTCTGGTAAGATTGTTTATACATTCCAATGATTTGGCAATACAGGGTTGAAAAATATCTTTGAGTTACTTTTGTTGATACAATCATATCAACTTGATAGCTCACTGTTATTAGAACCCAATTATATATTTGACCCTTGAAGTAGAAAGTTAAGAAAATATCAATTACTTACCTAACTTGAAGTGGATGACATCATTTGCATTATGCTTGAAGCATTCATATTTGTTGGCAGCAATATTTTCAGACAGGCCTGAAAGAGATTTTGAAAATTATGAATTTTATGTTGATTGCCACAAAATCGCACCACTAGAAAATTCTTTTTAAAAAAAAAGGTTAATATCACAAAGTTGATGGACAGAATGGCAGAATATTTCGACCCCCATCACTGCAGAAGTTATGCCATGCGCAGCTAATTACAAAGAGAAAAAATGCTAAGCACATCTGAGATGATCTTAACATAATACAATAAGGAACATTGATCAACTTTATTTTCATCATTTCACTTATAGCAATAAGCATAACACTTCTGTAAAATGGCACAGCAAAACTGTGGAGCACAAAAAATCTTCAACCATTTCTAGAGAATTGGACTTGACAGGTTTTAACCATTTGTGACTGCTGTCAACTGAATATTTTCATTAGTCGCTTTGCAAATAAAATTGTCAGAGGGCAATGGAAAAGCAAGCCATAAAAACAGCCAATTATCCTGAAAAAAGATTATTATTCAATGGAAGATTAAAAAATATCATAATAATTCACCATAATTTACAATTGCAAAAAATCACCCAGACGTGTTTTCCCCATCAACATTATTCCAGCAAGGCTAATTTCATGGGAGAAAATCAAATTGAATTTGGCCACAGTTCAAGGAAATTTGTTATATCAAATATGAATTACCTTCCATTTTAACCTGTTTATAAATTATATTACTTTAGCATGTAGATTTGACTGAGTTTCTGATCTAGCCAGGGGAATGCAGAGCAGTGGTTATTCGTTATGAATTATTCATGAGTTACAGGCAATTGTGCCCTGATTGGTCAAGCATTTTAAATGACCATGCCAGGCATATTGAAAGTAATTAGGCTTGATATGGGTATGATAAGACCCACAATGTAGTCAAGTGGTGGGACAACAAACAGCTTAATTCTGACACTTTGCTAAAAACAATAAGCACTGGTTCCTTTGACTATAAAATTGGGTCCAGTAAACTTGAAATTAATTCAAGATCACCAAATATGGATCTCAGCTGAACACCTTGTAGGATATTTATATATGATGGCTAAATGTATAAAATTGTAGTTATCGTATTTACTCGAATATAAGACGACTCTGTGTTTAAGACGACCCCCAAATTGATGCGATTTTGCTTGGCCAATTTCTGATTATAGGACGAGTCGGTTTTTCTCGAGACATCAGCACTGCTAAGATTCAAGTTTGGCAGCCATTTTAAAAGTAAAACGTAAATACGATGTCCTTGAAACGATAACGGATAATCTGCCACTACGGATTTATGCAATTATTTTACCAATACTATCACAAATTACGCTTCACGGGTCGAGAGTAACCCAACAAAATTTCTCCATGTCCATGACCTTAGCGTCAAAACAAAGCGTTTTCATTACGGACTTAAATATTTTCTAAATAATGGATATTGGACAGAGCGGATCAATTTAATTGGTTTTAAAAGATAAATAAAGGTTTTACCCAATATGATAACAAATTATGCTTTGAACAGAACAAAACCATCTATCAGGGATCCATCATTGCGCAATATATTAATATTTCAATGCACGTTAATACACTGTGGTGGCACTTTGATCGTTTTTACGTTGGTTATATAATCGTTTAAGCAATGTTTAACTAACATTTTCTCCGACTTGTGCATTATATACATTTATTAAATGGAGGCGGACTACTGTTGACACGTAAAATCTTTCTTTGTGCAAATATTAATTATTACTGCTTTTAATTATTATTGTCCGCCCGGAGGTGCCGTAAATCACCATCCACAAGTTGCCTTTGTCTATAAGACGACCCCCCCAAACTTTAATTAAAGGTTTGGATCCGAAAACCTTGTCCTATATTCAAGTAAGTACAGAAGTGGTCTGAAATGTTTAGAGTCAACATCCAAAAAAACAGAAAATGCACAAGATAAAAGAACCAAAAAAATCACTCGATATGAGAGTAGATCTTCGCATACTTGTCAGTTATTGGACAAGCAATTAGTTATTGGGCATGGAAATAATCGGGTTGGGAGAGCTCTGAATAGTGCTGGATTGTAAATCTGAACCAATCTAGACAATTCATTTCATTCCGGGGTCTCACGACACAGCAGGACACTCACAACATAGCCAGACAATAAAATTAAGTAAATTGCAGCTAATCTGAGTAAAATCTTAATTGTCCCATACAGGGGACAATGGCTAGATCGAAAAAGTTGTTTTCTTTAATCTTTACATATCAACTGTCGCATCCAAATATTTTTGGAAAATAACACCATCATCACCTGAAACTGAATTTTAACGAGATTTTTGCCCAATTTTACCACAGCAATGTACCCAGTGTTAAAATTGCACTGACTGTTACCATCCCTCATGAATCTTTTTTATGCAGTGAGGGTCCATAAATTACAAGAAACAAGAAAAAGTGGTGCTCCACATGTAACACGGATGGGAAAAAAATTAACAAACAAAACAAAAATTGCAATAAACAAAACAAAAATTACAACAAACAAAACAACAAAACAAAAATTTAAATAAACAACAACAAAATCATTTAAACAGAAACGATCATTGCAAATTGATGGGGTAGTTGAAATTATTTTTATTCATCATTTAAAAACATTTAATTTGTTATATGAACAATTTTTTTAGCACAACTGTTTGCAAAGATGTGCCTTTTCATGTTCGATTACGTAAGTTTCTCTATTATCGCTCAGGCGCTATCTCAAATCATCGATCTGACTTGTGCATGTCATTTCTGTTCTAATTGTCCGATTTTCACCAAATTTGAACTAAACTTACTTAAAATTCCTTGTTCTATCGATTGGGAAGCATTTCCAAGCAATTTAAAAAGATAATTTACTAGACTGGTCCCCTACCGAGTGTCAAGAAATGAGGGTGCCACCAGTCTAATCTATCGCATGCACACGGCGAACACTCCACAGTGGCGTCAGTTGCTTTAACAATAATGACCACAGAAAAAACCGAATCACAATCCACAGGAAATGAATACGCATTTCCCATGATCGTACCGATCACAGAATAACAAGATAACACAAATGAAAAATTGAAACAACCAAAACAAATAAAATTAAACAAAAAGAAAAATGAAAAACAAAATGAAATAATAATTGCAAACTGATGGGGTAGCTGAAATTATCTTTTTTCATCTTTTAAAAACATTGAATTTGGAACATGAACGATTTTTTTTTTGCCACATGCAAAGTTGTGCCCTTTCAATCTTGATTATGTAAGCTCCTCTAATATCGCTTAGGCGCTAATGCAAATCAGCGCCTTGTACACAGATGAACAATCCATAGTGGCGTAAGTTGCTTGATTCATATTGACCACAGAAAAAGCTGAATCACAAACACAGGAAATTACTACACATTCCCCATGATCATACCAATCACAATTCCATTTTTGACAAGCATCACTTGTTGACAATGCTTGTCAAAAAAGGAACCATCCGTGTTACAAAAAAAGTTATTATGCAACAGAACTATCCAGATTAGTTTAGAATTGATGTCATGCCATCCGGCTATGTTGCGATTACAGTCCGGCACCGTTCAGAGCTCTCCCACCCCTGAATAGGCTGACTGCCAATCTCTATGGGCTGACTGCCGATCGCCATGTTGTATTTATTTCCACTGAAAAGGAGTACTAGTGAAGTCTCTCGTTGGGCGACTTCTCTCAGGGGCCGACTTCACTAAGGGGCCACCTTCATTTGATACCTTGAAAAGTACACACCAGAACTGTAAAGCTTTACTGGTACCAAAACTGTACAACTCCTCTATATTTAATCATTGGTCGGAGAGATTGGTAGAGGGCCTACGGTGGAATGCTAGACGATCCGCCTCACGCTACCAGCAACTCATTACCTGTCTGCCTCACGACCTGTCCGCCTCACTACTCGTGCGCCTCACTGGTTCATATTAACTAATAATTAAGTCCACAATCACCTATTATATTTTTACATTTTAAACAACCACTTGTTGAGAATATTTACAGCTTTTTCAAATGTAGATGTGTTTTTAAAAAAAGTAAGTTCAAATACGTCAATTTTATATTTTGTTCCGCCGAATTCGCCGAGGGTATTCAGCGGGCGGAGGTGGAGAAACGGGATAACCCGGGCTAACTTGCCGGACCCAATCGTGTGTCTTTGAATGACAATGTTTTACTAACCTCTTCTTGAGAATACAGCTTTATATGAAAATGATTCGTATTCTTCGGAAATGTAGATGTGTTTTTAAAAAAGGGAGTAAAATTCGGTTTATTACAAGCAATGTGAGGCGGACAGGTAGTGAGGCGGACAGGTCGTGAGGCGGAACATCTGAGGCGGAACGCCGTGAGTCGGAACGTCCAGCACCCCTACGGTGTGTATGTTGATTTTTCCCCCGGAGCCACAACTGCACTCGTCAGCAACCAGTTTCCGCCACTGAAGTTGACCGCAACTGCTCCAGTAATTGGTAGCGACAGAAAACTGGTTGGACGCGAGTACTCAAGTGAAATACAAACTGCTGAGAGACTGGCAGGATTTAACTATCTCCCAGAACATGTGAGAATCAAATCATGAGCAACATGGCATCTACAAGAAGTGTGATTGAATGGAATTACCTTCCGCCTTTTTATATTAAAATGTGTTGAATGTAAAAAAAAAACTAGGAATTTCGAGAACAATTTGAAAGGTCCACTCAAAATTTTGCCAGACTCTGGGTGTAATAGCCGGTATAAATTGCCTGAATTCTCCATCTGAAACAAGATTAAAATCTTGCACTGCCCACGGCATGCTTATTAGCTTTGTCTCGGAAACTTATAGATGTAGTTGTAAATGTCTGCGCAATTTATGCGCTGACATAAACATGCAAGTACTCACCCGCCATTTTTGTTTTCCGCGCGAGACTTATAGTCTCGATATGTCAGAATCTCTATTTGAAGTTTGACGTCCCACGATTGTTCGAACAAGGCAAAGCGATGAGAATAATTTGCAGAGTCGTCTTCCCCTAGAATTAGCCTTGATTCCGGTTCCGTTTAAATGAGGCCCGTCAGGGGATAATTCTTTGTCCTAATGAAAATAAGACTCTTCCGATCAAATTTCTGTTCATTGGCCTTCAAGACTATTACCATCCCGATTCATACAATTACATAATTAATTTTAAATAGTGTTCCTAATATTATAAAAACTAATATGATTTATGAAGCACCTGCTGTGGCCTCCAAAAGTTTGACCTAATTCACATGCACGCGCCCAATGACAACCAATGAGAAGCAAGTGTTCACGTGAAGAGTATATTTCAGCATGGCAGTAACAGGGATGCATGTACGTTCAAAACCGTATACTGTCGCTGTTTATGTCTATTTCAGAAGTGAAAATTGTGAAAAAATTGAGTGCATGTTCATCTCAAAGATGTCCTTTTTCAATTTACATTATAAATTTCTTTTTTACAGGAAAAGAAAAGCAACATTTTGTCCAAAATCTGGCCGATCGCTCAGAAGGCAGAATGTGAAGCAGCAAAACCCAAGGTGAAGATTTTTGACAGTTTGTGTATTTTGACATTTGTTGTGCATTCTTTTCCTCATCGCTCTGTAAATGAATGTCATGTCAATTACAAGAACCAATTTATATTTCAGACTTCATTTATTCAAAGAGCTGACTCTGAGAAGCTAAGGGAAATATTTAACAAGGTAAGATTTGGTGTATGTGACCCTGGCCTGTGCAGACATGAATGTAAACTTCACATAGTCATAGGTTTTACAATGTTGTTGTTGAACGTCGCAAGTGACATGGGTGCAGGTTTGTTACCAAAAAAAAGTTTATATTATGGTCCAAGTATTGATAACTTGAGGCTTGATATATTTCTTCTGCCCCGTGCTCATCTTATTATTAATAATTAACATTTGAGTTGAATCAAAATTTATTAAATTAAAAAAAAAAAAAAATTGAACTCGAACACTTGAATACTTATCTCATATAATCCCAAAATCTTAGATTTTCATAATGTAACAACAATGTTAAAACTGTATTGGACATGAAACACTTCCAAGGGCAATGCCAATGGACATGACCCTGGCATTTAAGAAACACTCGACATGAGATTCTGGGGCCCATTTAGGGGTTCACAGCAAGATTAATTACTATAGCCAAGTCCTAATCTTTATGGCATTGAAGACTACTCCATGGGAATGCTGTTCATAGCATTTGTTGAAATCAATAATTTTGGAAGTTTGCCAACTCAGTGTGGTCAAAGGTTGAACGTTCAGACTTCTCTGTAATAAAACAGGCTTCCTGTAGATCTCAATCTTTTTGCCATATTGCTAATGTGCCAATTGCTAAAAAGTCCAAAGTTTTGTTGTCAAACCTTTAAGGTGTCATTTTATCTAACAATTCAATTAAACTAATCAAATATCAGCACTATACACAATGATAAAGGTCTACCACTGTGCTTTATTGGCTTCAGGTTGGTTGCCTCAAGCAATTGTCAAGTAAAGCATTATTTTTTGGTCTAATACAATTTTTGCCATACTGACATGAGTATCCATAAGCACTATAGTTTTTGTTTCTATTTAGGTAAAGTGATTAGTTGATTCTAAACAACTGCTTTTGCTGCAGAAGAATCTTAATGTTTAATGCATTTGTTCAAGTAGTTTGCATTCACAAAGGAGTATTGGTTAATGTAAGGGATTATGTGTACTTTCCACATAAATCATTCAAGCCTCTGTTGTCTAATATGCCACCTCCTTGGTCTGTTTATAAGCCCCACCCCACCCAAGAAAAATAAACAAATAACTAAAATAAAATAAAGATCCTTTTTCAATCAAATAATAGGACATATACAAAGTTTCAGATGCTAATACCAGTTGTACTGAAAGATATGGATTGTGTTAGTGGGAGAGGAGTGGGTGTATAATAGAACATGTTATAGATTGTTGAAAAATTTTAAAATACCAGTTTTGATAGTGAAATTCATAAGAATGATTGATTTGTGTATATATTTGCAAAAAATCAAATTTAAAAACAGGATTTATTCCATTGGATATTGGCCATGACAAGTTATTTCTGCATTCTTCCTGTCTATAAGCAGGTAAAATGAGCACTTATTTGATATGTAAAGATGGATCACAGAGAACCACATCAGCTTTCAGCATGTGTGCATTGTTTACTTGTGGCTCACTGCACATGCTGGTCAATATCATAACAATGGTCTACATTGATATATCTTATGGCGTGTGCATGAGACGATGACATAATGCAAATATGATGTACTTCAAGAAAGGAAACAACTTTCTTTGCATTTCTTCACTGTACAGAGCATTATAATGGTGTACTTATGGCAGCATATACAGGATGCAATGATAAAACAATCCCAAAGGAAAATATTAAATAAATTCCATGGTTTTGCTAACTTTCTCGGCTGCAGAAAATTTAGATCACTTTTGTGCTGAGAAGTTTAGCCTGCACACGTGCACGCTAAAGCTTCATTGGTGAGTTGAATGTTGTCAGTATTGTTATGAATGACCTGAAAATGTATAGTGACGTTATATAATTCCTCGAGCTATCACATACTTCCGGGCACCAAAGGATCTGATTTTTTTTTTGTATGCCTTTGGCTGACTTGGGAACAAAATAAAGTAACTTTCTTAGTATATTCATGGAACATCACAATCACGGAACACAAGCTGATACATTTTCGAAGATGACCAGATACACACTTTAAAGGAGAGCAGTCTTTTGCACGGATTACAACATCATTTGCCTTGAAAGGGCCGGAATTGCAGAGATTTCTGTTTACTCACTTGATGTATAACTAAATTTCTGTATGCATTGCTATCCTGCCTGTGCACATGCCGTGAGAGGCTGGAAGCTAATGCGGTTCTCTATGAGATGGATATAATACATTATGACCATTTCTATTTACTTTTAAAAAGTTCACCAAGATTAAAGGAAATAACAGCTTTGCAATATCACACTTTATTCAAATCTTAAGATATTTTTTTATCTGATTGCACCATTCTTGTATTAAGTGATGAGATAAATGTATCATTATTTTTTGTAACTTTGATGTGCAAATTAATCATGACATGGCTATGAAAAAATGCCATTAATATTTTATTAGACTAATTAAGGCAACACAATCTGACTTTATATACTTCCCTGTTTCAACCGCGTTCTGCTGCGTCCGCCGCCGCATAAGGACTAGATACTATTAACATGATAATATGTAGGCCTGGGAAATTTTTTGACTAAACTTTTGTGACCTTGGGTCAAGGTCATGGCCAGCACAGGAGCAACTTCGCTTGTGAATGCTCTTTTCTTGCAAAATACAGCAATATTAATATAACTTGGTAGATGTGATCAACGTATGAGGGGCTTGGATATGTTTGATATTGAGCTATTTCAAAGATCACAGGAGCCGATTTTCAAAATCGGCTATTTGTGATATTTTGCAAAACACCACAAATAGTACCGTATTTACTCGTGTATAAGTCGACTCGTGTATAAGACGACCCCCCAAAATTGAGGTATTTTACTTGAAAAAAAAACAATTTCCGAATATAAGACGAGTTGGTTTTTCAAGAGATATCGGCTCTGTTACCATTCAAGCTTAAGCTGAAGCTTGGCGGTCATTTTAAAAGTGAAACGTAAATATGCTTAAAATATAAGATATTAGACGTCTTATACACGAGTAAATACGGTAAAATGTAAATACATTGTTCATATTTTCGAAATAACGGATATCAGAGCTGATCGATTTTGATTGCGTTTTAAATGATAAATAAAGGTATTTACCCAATATTATCACAAATTGTTCGAGAACAGAACAAAACCATCAATCCATTTAAAACGCAATTAAAATCGATCCACGTGTGAAAGCATTTCTGTCCAAGCGGGAAGACACGACTCAAAGCAGTGGAGACAATGACGAAACGCAAAACTGTGAACGCTGATAATTGGAATCAGTGAGAACAAAGTCGAAACAAAGCGTTAATTGCATTTCAAATGATCTGATAAATAAAGGTATTTACCCAATATTATCACAAATTATGCATTTCGTCATTGTTTCTACTGCTTTGAGTCGTGTCTTCCCGCTTGGACAAAAATTCGATGTGCGGAACACGGTAAATTTGATGTGCGGCAACACGAAGAGAAGCCAGGGATCCATCGTTGCGCAATATATTAAATTTTTCAATGCGAGTTGATACACTCCATTTGTTTTCGCGCCAAAAATAAGAGCTTGTCCCCGTCACTCCCGCTTTTTAAAATGACGACCTCGTATTGCGTAATGCATTTAAATGGATGAATGGTTTTGTTCTGTTCTCGACCTGCAAGACATATTTTGTGTTAATGTTGGGTATATACTTTTATTTATCATTTAAAACGCAATTAAAATCGATCCATGTGTGAAGGCATTTGTCAAGAAGGGAAGACACGACTCAACGCAACACGTGGTCGCAATTTTGAAAGGCGGAAGTGACGGGAAGAGGCTCTTGTTTTTAGCGCGAAAACGATTGTTAATATATTGCGCAATCATGGATGATTTTGTTCTGTTCTCGACCTGCAAAACGTAATTTGTGATTAAAATCGATCCACGTGTGAAAGCAGTTCTGTCAACAGGGAAGACACGACTCAAAGCAGTGGGAACAAAGACGAAATGCAAAACTGTGAACGCTGATAATTGGAATCAGTGAGAACAAAGTCAAAACAAAGCGTTTCGAGATAATAGACCAATAATATTGGGTAAATACCTTTCTTTATCATTTAAAACGCAATTCTCTGGCAAATCTGCAAAGTCAATGATCACATGACTTGTGAGTCACGTGGCCAATCGATCCGCTACGTCACGGACATCGTATTTACGTTTTACTTTTACTTCTATGTCTATTAAAATTATTATTTAAATATATTGCACAATTCAATTCTGCCTTTGATGTCAGCGTTCACAGTTTTGCATTTCGTCAATGTTTCCACTGCTTTGGGTCGTGTCTTCCCTTTTTGACAGAAATGCTTTCACACGTGGATCGATTTTAATTGCGTTTTAAAATAATAGACCAATAATATTGGGTAAATACCTTTATTTATCATTTAAAACGCAATTAAAATCAATCTGCTACGTCTGATATTCGTTATTTCGAAAATATGAACATCGTATTTACGTTTTACCGTATTTACGTTTTACCGTAAATGCTCGAGTATAAGACTGCTCTCGTGTATAAGACGACCCCTAAACATTAACTAAGAGTTTTTGGAAAAAAAACTCGACTTATATACGAGTAAATACGGTATGTATTCTCACTACATTTATCTTACACAATATTTTTTTTGATAATGTTTAGAAAAAATATGTAACTGGATCACAAGGATCTACTCAAAGACCCTATAGGTAACAACTTCCAAAATATTGTGAATCTAATCCTTTACAAATCAGAGAAGATTAGATAATATGCATATATATGTAAATATCCATAATAATTTATGTTGGTGTACTTTTTATGACCTTGGATCAAGGTCATGATCAGCACAAGAGCAACCTTTCTTGTGAATGCTCTGTTTTCTTCAAGATTGCAACAACATCAATATGATATGGAAAATGTGATCTTCCTATGGGGGCTTGGATAAGATCAATATTGGGTGACCTCAGGCTATTTTCAAGGTCATAGGGGCCGATATTCCAAATCAGCTATTTGTGATGTATTTTAAAACACTACAATTAAGCATCTCTTCTCACTACATTTATCTTTCACAATATCTTTGTTTATGATTTTCAGAAAAGAAAAAAAAATGTAACTAGGTTACAATGACCTACTTAAGGGTCATATAGGTCACAACTTCCAAAATATTGTGAATCTCATCCTTTACAAATCAGAGAGGAATAGATCATAATATTATGTAAATATATGTAAGTGTGCAATATGTTCATGATTTGGAGATTAATTTTTATTAATTTACTTTGACTGTCTATTCACACAAAAGAGATTTACATTTGTGAGCTGGATAGTGCATGACTATGTATGCATTAAATACTGTGCTGACTTCAGTTTTTTGCCACTCATAAACTACTGTATCTAGTTCATATCATATTCGAATGATTAATTGGTAATATAATTACACAATTAAAATGCCTGGCTCGATATAAAGATACAATATTTGATCAGAGTATCATGTCGTTCATAATTATCATTATTTATTCAAATATATTTGAAACAGCTTTGGTTGGTTATTACATATATCAGAGTATCATTTTGTTCATTCATGTGCAAACAGAACTTAAGTTTCTCATAGCACCGATCACAATTGTAATATTATTATTGTGAGCTATTGGTCCTGGTGATAGTTGTCCTCCCAATAATATGATTGAAACACATGATTTTCTGATAAATGTAAAAAAAAAAACACACATTGGCAGGCATCTGCGAGAGCACTCAGCTGTGGGCATTGTAATTCCCGTGTAGTTGCAATAGTGGTTATCTTGTGTATATTTTAACAAGTTTTTCTCTGATGAAAGTAGTAGAAAGTAGATTAAAAAATCTTTTAATTAAAATGAGACATAACCATTCTGAATTTTAGCTATGGATAGCATAGTTTCTGCAGTTAGGGAGGGGAAATTTTCTATCATTCTGTGTCTGTCCCTCAATTTTGATCTTATCTGATATCACTGGTCAGAGTTCTCAGCTATTGGTACGGTAGGTAAAATATTGTATTTTCATGTGACCAATTCTATCTAATTTCCTTTTGACGCAGATATTTTGCCATTTGTTTAATGATATTTAAAAAAATTGGGGTCAAAATTCCGTATGTAATGTGCATTACGATTGGTCAAAGTTTTCTGCTCAGGTCTGGGCTGCAAAAGTTTCAGGTGGTAATATTTTTATATATATAACTGATGTATGTGTTATTTCCTTGATGATATGATCCTTTATGAAGCACTCTGCAGGCATTTCCAGAAAATGTTCACATTCGATATTAAAAATAAAGCAATGATCAGCACGGATTTTGAGGCCATTGGCCTGTTCTATGTGTCATTACAGGTATGTGATCTCTTGAGAATATATGCACCCAAGTTTCCACATGGAGCATCAAAAAATGTAAATTTATCAACAATTTAAATTTCATGAAGCTATATCTTCAAATCTGATTTGCACAGCACAGAACAGCACATTGAAACAAAATAAATCTTTCAAAATGTTTTTCAAAGTTATATGGGAACAATAAATGAGAAATTTGTTATCCTGGCCTGAATAAAATGCTATCTTTACTTTGTTTTAAAGCGTTATATATGTGAATGGGCCATGTATAACCTTCACTTATGCTTTGGCTCATTTTATGTTAGTTTGATGAGTTCATCTAGTCTACCTCTCCACATAAACTGCCCCCTCACCTGAAGCTCCGAGCAACACTGACACTTGGGGAGGGAAAGTGATATATTAGATAGAATGGAAACATATACCGGTACACCTCACACATGCAGTTATCAGTCTGTCTTGAGGCCATGTAGATTCAACTATTTGTATCAGTAAAAGACTCGAGGCTTGGGGTGTGGTTGTATATTTATAAAGAAACACAATACTCAGATGTCAGCAACATCTTTATTGAACTCAGAAAAAACTGATAATATTACAGGAGTTAGATTCATTTAAAACAACATTTTTATATATTTCCAAGAGAAAGCAATCATTACATAGGAATAATATGATAATTTTCTTTTCAAACTTTCCATGTTTTGAATTATAAATTTTTAGTTTTTCACTGATATTGGTTGGCTATTATTTGCTTAAGATTCAGATTGCAATGACAGACTTTGTGATTTATTACATTATCACTCAAAATTATCACTCAAAATTAGCGAAGATATTGTGCTACATATGGGTTTATTGATCAGTATAGTAATCAGTCTGTCTGTCCTCAGTGTGTGTGTTTGTATGTTCTTTACCTATTTTTTATTTTCCTCTGTGTGCGTTCGTTCCTCCAATGAAACTGTGCAATATAATTTACTTGATTTATTTATCAGGGTTGGGAGAGCTCAGAACAGTGCTGTACTGTAATCAATACATAGCCAGATGCTATGACTTCATACCTTTGTTCCACACCATTTCTGAATGAATCAGGGTGATTCTTTAATATAAAGACTTTTTGACATATAATAAATTGCATCAAAATCATCACAAAATTATACAAATTTCATAACAGTTGAGTTTGTCTTGATTATGATGATGTAACGTCTTGATTATGATGGTGTAAATTTATAGTAAATCTTCAATGTTTTTACTATAATATTTTTGCCCCACAAGTTGGGGATTAATACCTTCAGTGCCCTCCCACCCCGTTTATATACTTGTGAAGCATCTAAGCATCCATGAGATTAAAAGTTTTAAATGGCAACATATAAGTTATTTAGGTGATATGTTTTTGAGAAACAGTAATTTTTGACAAATTGTAGTCATTTGATAGTTTATTTTGACATTTTACAAAACCTTTTGGTGACCAATCTGGAATATTTAATGATTTATTTTTAGATAACTTAAGAATGTCACAAAGTAAAATTGACTTTATGTCTGAAACAATAGGAAAAAAGGTGATGCAACAAAAGAAAATCAATGACCATCGCCGTTCCAACCAACCTGCAGTCTCAAACTTGTATATTTATTCCACATTTTTTTACTTGAATATTTTGGATGGTTCCAGAAATAATGTTTTGAATGTCATACAGCCATTGATAGATCTTTTGTTTGCAAATTATATAAGGCTACATAATATCAAGGACATTTGGGGGGGGGGGGGTTGATCCTTGGTTACTGGTACATTAGCTTAGGCAACATTAACCAGCCCTCTATAGTCTCTTTATTGTTGTTATCATACAGTTGCTTGTATTAAAATATACTACAAACTTGCATGCCTGGGAAACCTATTGACCTAAATTTGAACCATCAGTGCTAAAAATAGCCTTAGCTGTTGCTAGTATTTAAAGAAGTGTTGTGTACTCTGTGAAGGCCACGGGCCGTGGCGCAGTTGGTTAGAGCGGCAGCTTATTAGCACCAGTTCCTCTGTGGTGATCCAAAGGACATGGGTCCGATCCCCGGTAGTGCCGAGATTGAACTCATGATACAATTTCCCGTATGAGCTGAGGCCCGTGCCAAAGGGTTAACCCGTTGTCCTTGTAAATCTGTGACCAGGTGGGTTGTCATGTGAAGGACCTGCGACATGACAATTCAGTGAGGCAGCACTATATCTGCTACAAGTAGGTCTCATCATGAAATGACTGAAATAATGTTGAAAGTGATGTAAAACCCCAAACAAACAAACAAAACAGTACTCTGTGAATTCATTATTTATGCAGCACCTTACACAGTGTGTCCCCCTCCACAGAAACTTTATATACAATGAAGCCCATAATCCGGGAAGAAATGACAAATGGCAATATATATAGTATTATATGTGGTACATGGTAAACAATATTTGTTGTTATGAACTTATCTGTGTATCAAGGCCATTATCATTGGGATGAGGCAGGTGCCTTGATATTTAACAATATTGATGTATGTTAGATTAGGCAGCAGACTGCAGCACAGATTACAAAAGGTAGGTTAATTGGTCAGACATCAACTTTTTAATGTGTCAGTTGCAGTGCAATGTATTGAGTGTGGTGTTATACAGGGCATACAGTAGATTATGTTGTTATCTGTATTCAGGCTACTGGCATTGGGATGGGGCAGGGGTCTTGATATTTAACAGGGTATGTGAATTAGATCAGAGAGCAGAGTGGAAGTGCACTTAACAGCCTACAACACAGAGGAAAATACCTAGGTCATTAGGTCAGATATCAACCAGTGCAATGTATTTAGAACCTGGCTTTAGCCATGTCTCCATGACACCACAGATTATTACAGTACCTTTTGTAACATGGTGTCTATTTAGTAAATCTTGTTTTTTTGCATTATTATTATTATTATTATTATTATTATTATTATTATTATTATTATTATTATTATTATTATTATTATTATTATTATTATTATTATTATCATCATCATTATCATTATCATCATCATTATCATTATCATTATCATTATCAGGTTTGGTGCTTAATTAATGGAAGTTTTCATAGTCAGTGGACCAAAACTTTGCATACACAACATTGTTATGAAATTTCCATCCTTTTCTGAGAAAGTAATACTCTATTTGATACTTTCAATTTATAAAATTGCATACACAATACTCTTTCTGCAATGAAATCTCTATCCTTTCCAAGAAAGTACAAAATATTCTATTTTGACACTTTCATATTAAAACATTGCATATACAACACTCATTTTATAATGAAATATTCTGTTTTTACAATGCTGTTGTGATAAATTTAGAGTAACTCTGTTGAAAAACCTATATGTTCACATTGACCTCCAGATTGCTAGAAAAACATTCAAATCCCACAAAAACTAACCCACATTCAAATTCCAAGAACTTGTTTGTAAATATATATATAAATATATTTTTTAAATTAAACATGGCAAGTGGACTAAGAAATATGGCTATCCATACTAGGCTTACTACCCTTGACTTTACCAGTTTGGTGAGGAAAACAGGGAAACCAGCTAAAGTTTAATGTGAGACTCTCATCTCTAGCCGGGCTGATGTCAAGCATGGTCATGAATTTATGACACATCAGCCTCTGAAAAGATTAGAACACTCGGATATATTGCCTTTATTGTACAATTGAATTTTATATAATACAAGTTTTAGATTAATTTAGGACCTTCCTCAGCAAGAATTATCACTGGTGTAAATATACAGACAGATAGTTATCTTCAGTATGAGAGAGGGACTTATCAATTTTTTCGCCACTAAAAAAGTTATATTAATCCCTAAGGGACTAGGCTATTTAAATTTTGTTGATTGGCTGGATTAACCAATTTTTTTCTGGACTAGTGTATCTACATACTTAATTGTATAACCATGGTTATTCATTATGCTCAATGAAGTGCTGAGGTCAAAAGTTCATGATCCACTCAGTCTGACACCCTTATCATGATTACATTGTAACAAAGTTGCAGCCGAAGGGAATGTTACAAAATGACGTCATTGAGTCAGAACAATAGGGACGTCCTTCCTATCCAGTAGAGGTTAACTCATTTTCACCATTAACAGTCTTAGACATAGACTGTGGATGAGGTACCTTCTGCTGTCAAACATTGTTTAAGGTCTTTTAATGCAATACTTAATGGAAACCGAGATAATCAAAATCAAAATTTATGTTATGATATTACGTATGGTATTAGTCTTGTATTAAAGGGCTTAGCCATAGAAACTAAGTTTCTTACTTAAAATGAAGTTTGGACAAATTTTCCTTTCAGTTTTAAATAAAAGTTTTAATGGATGTGATATTATTTTAATGTGTCTTTTCAGTTTGCTTCCTTGGAGAAGGATGGGGAGCGTTACATGAACCCTGATGACTTCATCCGCAGCTACTTAGGTCTCTTGAAGGAAGCAAACTACAGCCCCGAAACTGTCAAGCTGCTCGCCAACACTGCAGACACCACCAAAGATGGGTATGCACACCAATCTCATAGTCACAAGCTGGTCTCATAGTCACAAGCTGTTCTCATAGTCAAAAGCTGTTCTCATAGTCACAAGCTGTTCTCATAGTCACAAGCTGTTCTCATAGTCACAAGCTGCTCTCATAGTCACAAGCTGCTCTCATAGTCACAAGCTGTTCTCATAGTCACAAGCTGTTCTCATAGTCACAAGCTGTTCTCATAGTCACAAGCTGTTCTCATAGTCACAAGCTGTTCTCATAGTCACAAGCTGTTCTCATAATCACAAGCTGTTCTCATAGTCACAAGCTGTTCTCATAGTCACAAGCTGTTCTCATAGTCACAAGCTGTTCTCATAGTCACAAGCTGTTCTCATAATCACAAGCTGTTCTCATAGTCACAAGCTGTTCTCATAGTCACAAGCTGTTCTCATAGTCACAAGCTGTTCTCATAGTCACAAGCTGTTCTCATAGTCACAAGCTGTTCTCATAGTCACAAGCTGTTCTCATAGTCACAAGCTGTTTTCATTCAGCATTTTAGATTTCAATTTTAGTGCCTTCAATATCCAAAAGATTTTATTGCCATAAGCGTGAGGTTAAGTCACTTTTATCTTTATTGCCACACACAAAATCATGTTATGTGTCATATACTCAGTTCATATTCACAAATATAAAAGAAACAGAATTTTTAACAAATAACATTATTCTGAAATTGCTTTGTTACAGAGTATGTAGAATTTGTCCAGGATTTGATTTTTGCTATGCTGTTTCGACAATGGAAAGGGCCTTTCTGGTATAATAGAAAATGACATTAAGGAATGTGTTGAACATATATTATTGTTGTGTGTTTTTCAGGTTGGTTTCATTTGCAGAGTTTCAGGCCTTTGAGGCAATGCTTTGTTCACCAGATGCAATGTATGCACTTGCTTTCCTACTTTTCGATACAAATGGCTCAGGATATATAACACACGGTATGTTGTCCAGCTTTTGTGTTAATATTATTCCTTGTCTATGATGATTACAGGGTTGGAAACATTAAGAGTCAAGTGACTCAAGTATCCAGTCTCATGTTACTGTGCCATTTGTATCTCAGTCTTTGATAAATAATTTATTGTGAAATATGGACATGACTCAACAAAGAAAATGTAAAGAAGCTTAAATTTGCTTTGCGGTAGATTCTTTAAATGAGTTTTTCATTATTACAAAGCAATATTATTTGGCATTTACTGATTGTTTAATGTTTTGGTAGGTAAAAAACCAGTGGTTAAATTTGTCGGGACAAAATTGAGTGAATATTTATTTTTTTATGGATACCAGTCTTACATTATGTTGGAATATCTATAAATAAGAAATGTGTACCTTTGATTTCAGATGAGTTTCAGCAGGTTGTAAGCTGCACAGTGGTTCATAAACACATCCCGTTTAACTTTGACAGCGAGTTTATCAGGCTGCATTTTGGTCACAGCAAGGAACGTCATGTGAGCTATGCTGAGTTCACACAACTGCTTCATGTAAGTTTCTTGAAATTAATTTGGACTTCTTCGTTAGCAAGGAGTATTGATATTAGATGTTTAGTTGAAACATTATCAGAAAATCTGGCCCTTCTGTACATCAGAGATGATAAATTGAAAACTTTATGTGAAAATATATATCATTTAGAGTAAAGATAAAGAAGTTCAGAATGAATTATCCTTATAAGGTTTTGAAGTTAAATATGTGAACAAAAAATTTATGTCCCTTTTTTGATGGAGAAAGGTGATATGATTTTCAAAATTTATGAATATGTAGGACTTCCATGAGGAGCATGCAATGCAGGCGTTCCAGCGCATGGACAGGGAACAAAACGGCTACATCTCGTCCCTGGACTTTGCAGACATCATGGTATCACTCAAGAGCCACCTCCTCACAGACTTTGTCCAGGAGAATCTTGTCACGGTCAGTTTATCTTAATCCTTTCTCTTTTGTAGAGTTATTTATTTTTGCAAATGAAAAGTCATATGAGATGATTTAATTTTTATTTTTTATTATTTTTGTGGCCATTAATTTGGAACCAGGTTTTAAAAATGAAGTGTCTGTTGGTAGGTTGCCGGGGGAGCTTCCGTCCACCAGGTCAGCTACCCGTACTTCAGCGCGTTCATTAGTCTCCTTAACAACATGGAACTTATCAAAAAAATCTTCACATCTGTCTCCAAAGGAGTATCCTCTGTGGAAATTACTAGAGGTATAGTATATATATGTATACATAATAAATTAGTCTTGTATGCTTTGTGAGGTATACAATGACAGGTAGAATTGTGTCAAATTGGAGAAAATCAAATACCATGCTGCTGCATGTATTTTTTTGTTTGTTATTGAACATAGAATTTAAATTTGAATGAGACCTCCGTAATAAGTAGTTTGATAGATTTTATTTCAATGTGTAAAATTATTTGTTTCAGTTGCATACACATACATGTACACTGACATTTCAATCTTGGGCCATTGACATTTAGCCAAGTCTGTATGGACTGCATGAAGCCCCTTGATATATTTAGGGTTGAGGAGACCCCTATGAATGTAAAGGTCCCCCCACCCCACCCCCCCCCCCCCACATGCTTACTAATATTGCTAGGCACTGTTCATTTAGAGTAGGAGTGACCAGTCCAGAATATGTCAAATGGTCCATCTAGGCAACACCATCATAATAAAACCTGGTATGTGTTGGGCTTTGCACTTGGTTGTATCTTGCCTTTGCAGTGGGCACCCAGTATACCAAGGAAAAGATTTAATAGCTTTTGCTTACCTAACATACATTTTGCATGGAAACAGTTCCAAGAAATGTATTTTTAGCAAAATGAAAAGCCAAATCTTAAAGGCATGAACACTTCGCACTTGCACCACCAAATAAAACATTGTCTTGTGTCTGCATAAGTATTACACAAATGACAATATATTTATAATACTACCTTTATATCAAATCTTGATATTTTGACAATTTCACACCATTCTTCCCTTATGAATAAAGAGAGTTAATGATGAAACTTTTGTATTCTTGTTAAAGTGAACAAATTAGTGAGAAAGATGATGGCAGTAAAAAGATAAATGTGTATTGTTGTGGTTTTTAAAGAAATCCAAAAATATAGGTATTTCATTTTTTGAAATTTCAATTTGCCACCTTGGAGGCAATGACGGAAATATGGGAACTTCTGATCCTGGTATGTTCTTCTGAATATATCAATATTTCAAATAAATTTCCACATTTAGTATGTGCTATTCTCATTGTACATAGCTTTGTTTGTCTCAGTACCTTTGTGATTTTTGCTTGTCACTATATTGCATATTATATTTACTTATGGATTTATGTTTTAGTGTATCAATCATGTTTATCAAAAAAAAGGTAACTCAAAATGTAATTATGAAAAATAGGCTGAAATTAGTTTTATATTTTTATGAATATTTTACACTTTTACATTACTATTGCCTATTATTTAGTAACACCTTTAACAAGAATGGAAAAGAATATTTGTCTATATTTATTATCATAATAAATACAAGAAAATGGTCTTGTGGCGATAACAAACAGGGGGTGAAATATGAAACATGTACATTAAAGAAGCAGCCCTATGTAATAAAGTACCATATCCAAAACAGTACAACTGTATCAAATAACGCATTATGAAACAGTCAACATTGTATTAACTTATCATATTTTGTCACATGCCATCAAAGCTCTGACACGTAATCCTTGTTTGTTTCAACAGGCCTAACTAAAGGTATGGTAGATATTAGATTTAACACTTTTTTTTCTATAATTGCTTGCAGAGTAAATCTGTGTGACGCTGTATTTGTTTGATTTTACTACATTTCTGTTGAATTTGTTAAACCTCCTCCCTCCCTCTTTGGCTTTATTTATTATTTCCAGGGAAATTCTTTAATTTTCAGTACTCCTTCATCACCAGATAATTTTAATAATGATAAGACATTTTCTTTTTGTTGTTTTAAAAAAATATCTCCCCTTGAGAGCATGGCAATTGATTTTATTATTCTTTATGTGGAATGCCACATTAAGATTTAAATTCTATTGAAAGCTTGCATGGAATGCTATGCAAACAAAAATCTCTTTCAACTCTGACAAAATACAACTTGAAAATAATGGACTGTAAAGGCCAAACAAATTATGCTGTATCTGTTTCTAAGTTTAAAATTGACCCAGATCATCATTTATTATATGACATACACAAAATGTCATTGAAGGATAAAACTGAGGATAAAATAGGTTACATAATCGTCTTGCCCTTGATGACTGTCGGGTGCCTTATACTCAAAAAATTATTTGTTATTATGATTTATCACATACATTTTTATTGTTTTAGAATTCAGAAAAGTAATGAATAAATTTAAACATTAATAGAGCACCCCAAATATAACTCTCTATAATAAATAGTTTCAAACTGAGGTACAAAATCTGGCCAATTCCGGTTATTGAAATCACCTGGCTTTGAAAAACAGGCTGGGTGCATTTTTGATGGACACATTTTTGGGCAGAAATGTAGGGTGTGTGAAAAATAATAACTGAAATGAAAAATCCACAAATAAGCTTTAAAATCATATTTATTTGGAGAGGTATAAATGCCAAACTGTAATTGTTTTAATAAATTCTGAATGACTTATGACAGAAGACATGAAATAAGCTCA
Source organism: Amphiduros pacificus (assembly GCA_949316495.1). Taxonomy (NCBI): domain Eukaryota; kingdom Metazoa; phylum Annelida; class Polychaeta; order Phyllodocida; family Hesionidae; genus Amphiduros; species Amphiduros pacificus. Next base: position 48,980,339 of record OX439002.1, on the reverse strand, counting down.
CTAAAGGTTAATTCCAGAATGTTTAATGTACAAGGTTACAATACAAACAGGGCCTGGACAGGGAACCATTTTGCATGTGTAAGCTTCATATCGTGAAATGGCATGTTCCTGAGCGGTTCTAATGTTCCACTGAGCTAGTTCCATTGCTTCACTGAGCTGGTTCCATTGCTTCACTGAGCTGGTTCCATTGCTCTATTGAGCTGGTTCCATTGCTCCATTGCACTGGTTCCATTGCTTCACTGAGTTGGTTCCATTGCTTCACTGAGCTGGTTCCATTGCTTCACTGAGCTGGTTCCAATTCTTCACTGAGCTGGTTCCATTGCTTCACTGAGCTGGTTCCATTGCTTCACTGAGCTGGTTCCAATTCTTCACTGAGCTGGTTCCATTGCTTCACTGAGCTAGTTCCATTGCTTCACTGAGCTGGTTCCTTTGCTTCACTGAGTTGGTTCCATTGCTCTATTGAGCTGGTTCCATTGCTCCATTGCACTGGTTCCATTGCTTCACTGAGTTGGTTCCATTGCTTCACTGAGCTGGTTCCATTGCTTCACTGAGCTGGTTCCATTGCTTCACTGAGCTGGTTCCATTGCTTCACTGAGCTGGTTCCATTGCTTCACTGAGCTGGTTCCATTGCTTCACTGAGCTGGTTCCATTGCTTCACCGAGCTGGTTCCATTGCTTCACCGAGCTGGTTCCATTGCTTCACCGAGCTGGTTCCAATTCTTCACTGAGCTGGTTCCAATGTTCCATTGAGCTGGTTCTATTGCTCTTTTGAGCTGGTGCCAATGTTCCACTAAGCTTGTTCCACTGAGTTGTTCCAATGTTCACTGACCTTTCACGCATGAAAGAATAATGTAGGAAATAGCTGAAACAAAATCTCTCCTTATATCTTGGTAAAAATGTTGTCTTTTCTTGTTTTGTGTCCCTAATTTTAGTATTTCCATGCTGGTAACACTAAAAAAATATCATCTATGCCTCCTCAGCTATCTGTAACAAATAATCTATATAACTCTCAGAAATATAGTGTTACCTTTCTCATACTGTACACTGAAAAGTTGCACCACAACTTTGGTCCTATACATAAGTATTACTATGCCTCTGTCTAATGTATATATTTGGCTGGTAGCATATCTTTGATATTGACTGATTTTCAGAGAAATAATTCTGAAATAAGTTTTGAATGTAAATATATAGCATGATTGGTATGTTCTCTGCATGCATGCAGCATCTTGCTAAGAAACTCTCAAAGAAATTTAGAAAAAAAGTAATATCCATACACCAAAAAAAATCTTGAATAAATTCTTGTAAAATTATATAGTAGATTGGACATACTTGTAAGGATCAATTCATACTTGTGAACAAGATATATTTATAAACAACAAAATAAAGCTTCTAATATGCATGCAGCTTGGTGACATTAATTCTTAGTTTCTTAAGATATTTGTTATATTTCGTAAGACCAAGGTTTCAGAAAATGTTTTGCCAGAAAGACTCCATGGTCCAAGGTCATTTGATCGAGAAACTTTTCCAAGTATGTAATGAATGATATTTGTTCTTATATTAACAGAGGAGTTTTTGCATGAGGCCCAGAAGTTTACTCAGCTCACTCCCATGGAAATTGACATCTTGTTCCAAATGATTGACGTAAAACATGGAACTGGGTATGTTTGCACTTGGTTATATGTTTTGTTATGTTTCATGATATACCACTTTTAAATTGACTGGTTGTGGGTTAATTTGTTAGTATAGAATTAAAATTTGATTAAATTTAAAGAGTTTTTTGCATGAAATGTTTTGTTTTCGTTTAATATTAACTAGTGATACAAATTTATGATATCAAATTTGATACAAAACAACTTATCCAAGTTCCTTATTCATATGTATTGGTTTTATAGTTGGTTATTTTAGTTTGAAGATTATCTTTACTAACAATTATTACAAAAATAAAGTAACATCTATTAAACTTTGCATATTAAAATAGAAATACCAATTTTTATTATATTGATCTTGTTGTGGTTTTAGTCGGATCACGTATGAGGACATAGAAATGATTGCTCCGCTGCAAGTAGAGAGGCTGCCATACCGCATACAGGCTTTGGAAATGATGGTCAGTATATAACACAAGCTGTTAACATTAACCTATGCAGTGGACTTCCTACATATATTAGACCTGAGTCTACTATTTGATATGTGGGACCAGGGCATACGAAAGTAGTGCTTGATAATTTCCTACTCCCCCTTATTATACATGATAATAACGAGATGCAGATCACATTAGACATAAAATGAATAGTGATATTTAATAGCACAATAATGGCTTGTTTTGTCAAAGTTATTAGAAAAATAATGAGAATAATTGAAGGGACTATATATTGATCTTTGCTATCAGGGGCTCATTTCTATATTGCCATGTTCTGTTCTTTGTTTTCAAGGTAGGTGGCGCTTTAACAGATGCTAGCAAAAAATTTCAATGGTCAACCTCACTTCATACTCTGCTTTTAGAAAGATGAATATTTTTGCCATCTGATAAATATTGTTCAAAATACCCTAGGTCGATACATATATTTTTTATGAATTTTTGAAGGTGAGGCATTTACTATGGTTTTCAATGGGACATAGTAATAGTGGTCCGAGGCCTAATAGGCAAACAGCATGGAGTTTAACTTTCAACTGTGAATCTTTTGAGCAGTGATTTGTCAATTAATTTAGTAAATTTATGTAAATAGGAAATAGATCCAGTGTAGTTTAATCCATATCAGGTCCCTTTTTGCCTGATATAATGTATGACAATGCCAACAACCCCTATAAACCTCTATATTGAAGTGCATGCTCTATTGGCACCTGGACCACATGCTGCACAAGTCAACAGGTGTATTTTATATAATAAATATACACAGCAGAGAGAGTTTACAATGTGAAGATGTATAAGAAAAAACTGTATAAAATGTCCATTGTGAACTTCATGCTCATCAGTTAGGCAAAATGCATGCTCTAAGACTCTCTGTCTCTGTTTTCTGTGTAACATCCTAATATATTGCTCTTAGAGGGATCTCTATTTTTAATATTTCATAAATTATGCATGAAATCAGAAGGTAACATTCAAATTTAAATAATTTGCATAATAAAGTATCATTTTGTACTCTTTATCCTATAATATCGACTCAAAACAACATTTTACAGCACAAAATAGCATTTTTTCATGATTTCTTAAAAAGTTTTTGATTTTTTTTGGCGTTAAAAAATTCTTTTGCGTAGTTATTTAAAATTTATACATGTGCATCCCTACTTTACAGTTTGATTCTGAAAGTTTGAAGTCAATATAAAATGAAATACTAGTTTTAATCATCCCTTATTGTGTGGCACCAAAATGCCCTGAATGGTACTCTAATCTGGTAAGACCAGGGGAGCCAATAGGTGGCACTATGGTATATAGGTAAGCATGCATGCTTGTTTTAACACCTGCACTTAATTAGGGTAATATCATAGATGACTATAATTGGCATAAAGTTGCATTTAGGTCTATATTTGATCTCTATTAGACCTGAGTCTACTATTTGATATGTGGGACCAGGGCATACGAAAGTAGTGCTTGATAATTTCCTACTCCCCCTTATTATACATGATAATAACGAGATGCAGATCACATTAGACATAAAATGAATAGTGATATTTAATAGCACAATAATGGCTTGTTTTGTCAAAGTTATTAGAAAAATAATGAGAATAATTGAAGGGACTATATATTGATCTTTGCTATCAGGGGCTCATTTCTATATTGCCATGTTCTGTTCTTTGTTTTCAAGGTAGGTGGCGCTTTAACAGATGCTAGCAAAAAATTTCAATGGTCAACCTCACTTCATACTCTGCTTTTAGAAAGATGAATATTTTTGCCATCTGATAAATATTGTTCAAAATACCCTAGGTCGATACATATATTTTTTATGAATTTTTGAAGGTGAGGCATTTACTATGGTTTTCAATGGGACATAGTAATAGTGGTCCGAGGCCATATTGCTTGCCAGTCTTCTGCAAATTTGGCTGCCATATTGGTAGAGGCCACCTGGTGGCAGTTACATGAAATTCTACAAAGTTCATCCGTGCATGACAGATTTTAATACACCAAGGCCCATTTGTTTCAATGAGAAATTATTAACAAATTATATTACATTTAATTCAACAAATTCATCTCTCTAAACCATTCATCAACTTTTGGTGACCTCATTATTAGACTATGTTGGAGACCCCTGGTGGTAGTCACTTGCATGTAAGCATTTCTTTTAAGATCAAGAGGCTCTGAGTGCCCATGAGACAAAAGCGGAGTGGCCAACATATCAAATCAAATGAAAATCATCACCATATTCACAAAATTGAAATACTGATCTGTCTCTTCTGCTGTCTTCCAACTTTTAACTATGGACAGATATTGTATCCATTTGTAAGCCAATATCTAAATGGTTGAAATATTTGCCCACTCAACCAAGCTTCAGCTGTCGTGATTGTTCAGGTTGATATATTAGAGTCACGTGTTTATGCAGAGATATTTAAACAGAGATTGGAAAGAGCAGGTCTGCCACTAGGTGTCAGTGTGGTGCACCACCCAACTCTCACATGGTCTCGCGCAATCGTTATTGCACAAATTACAATACAGTTCTCCATCTAACTGCTATAAAACATTACCTTTATAATCTACCGCATCCACTTAATGTCAACATGATGATCCAAAGACGATAACATGGTCCATTTGTGTAAAAAAAACAGTGAAAATTCCTTTGACAAGCTGGCAAAATGGCCACATGTGGGAAACAGGATGTGGCGACAGTGGTGCCAGCACGAGATCAGTTCACCTGAGCGATAATGCAGAACTTCAGCTTGTTTCCAATCTCTGTTTTAAATGTCTCTGGTTTATGTTATAGCCACTGTTTTTTGTTGTAATTCAGGAGCGTCTACAGGACACAGCTCACGAGAGAGGCGTGCTCATTCAGGTTATGGAGAGTGCCTACCGTTTTGGTCTCGGTTCCGTGGCAGGAGGTTAGTAAAATTTTACAGGATACCCCATTATTTTTTGTCTCAACCTACAACCCACTCCTTGCTGATTAAAAAGCATTTAAGTTAGACCTCTCACTAGAAATGGTTTGGGGCAATACACTAGTGTGAAGCACATTATTTCTCCGTATTCTTATATTGATTATACTTGCTGACTCGTAGCTGTCACAGTGTTTGCTCTATTAACTAGAGTGTAACATCTCCTCATGCTTATTCTCAACTTTGCGCTACCTTAAGTCATTAACCATTACTTAGTGAAATATATCTATATTCAAAATGTCAAGAGTCCCAACATCAACAAAATTATGGAATAAAATTATTCTATTTTTCTATGCTTTGGCTTTAAACAATGTTGCTAATATTGGAATGTGGAGAAATGTCAGCTTTTTGACATAAAATATTAAGTGCGGGTAAAGTCAAATTGATCTCATACATTTACTAATGTGAAAGCTAGAATGAACAACTGACACTCAAATTAAAATTTGGTCATTTGCCTACCCACAATGCACCAGGTGTGGGAGGTGAGCTGATATATTTAATGCAGAATTTAATTATACATCAACCAAATCCCTGTCATTGGATCATTATATTTTATAGCTTTTTTGTATTAATTGCCACCTACATTTTATTTTCAAATTTGGGGAGCATTTTCTCATGTTATGACACATGAAAACATTAATTTAATTTAAATGAATATAAAAGTGAACAACATACTGTTGAAATTGAGGATTTTATTTTTCATTTCTCAGAATTTTATGATGAAGAAAGCCAAGAAATGAAGAAAATTTAAGACAGAAGTCTCGGGTTTGACTTTTTCAGCATGTAATGTAAACAAAAATCAGGATTTTTTTTTCCTTAAAAAAATTCCAATTCTATGGATTGCACATGCATATAAGGTGTAGGTGACATGCTTAAATCATTTTATCATAAGGGTAAAATACTCCAAAAACTTACACAAAAGTGAAGCTTATTTTATACACTACTATTTAGCTTTGTACATGTATGGTGTCATATGTATGATGACTTTTGGCCAATCAGGTCGGAGGGTCCTCTCCGTCCATGTAAGCATGCACTGTGCATGTATTGCTGTGGTCGCTTCAGATCCTGCCTAATGCGAAAGTGAAAGCGAAAGTGAAAGTGTTGACTGGGCCCTGGGCAGTTCTCCTGCAGGCTGCTTGGTTGTAAGTAGATGCCGCACCCAACCCGCACGGATAGACGAAGCCCTCTGATTGGCAAACTCAAGTCACATGACCAAAGCTAAGAACTAATTATCTCCTAATGGTTCTGTCTCTTGTAGGTACACACAGAGTCATTTCAGTCATTCATTCATACATTCATCCAACTTATCACACATCCAGAGAATTGTATTAATTTCTTTCATGTACAAAATTTAGTATTTTGTTTTTAACTTTCTTTTTTTTGGAAAACAAAAAAAAATTAAAACAATAAAACATGGCTTCTGAGTTTGGTCATTTGATTCGAATTTTTTTTTTAAATGTGCTTTTTTCAAAAATAAATGCATGGCCAGACTTTCTGTACTAGAATGATGCTTGCTATATTTGTAAAAATGTTTGGCAAATTTATTGATTTACTTTGTTGTGTTCATTCTTGAATCTCTTTCATTCTGATATTGGATCAATATACTGTAGTAATTTGACAAGAGGTCTCCTGTCGCTGACATTGTACCATCGTTGAAGCTTATTAAGTTTTGTTTACCTGGCTCCATGTAAGTCTGAACAAAAAAGAGTTTCCCTTATTCAAGATATTGTATTCAAAACAGTGCATTAGATAATTGCAATTGTTTTCAACTTATTTGTCTATATATATATGACTATTTTTACAGCAGCCATTTGTGAAATAGCTTTGTAACTTCCAGGGTCATCAGATTCAGATCAGCACAATTTATCAGATGGATTAACAACAATAACAAAAATATTCATTTACACCTCACATTTCATCCAAGAAAGTCACAAAGTTTCATATTTCCGTAATGTTTAAGCCATTTTTTTTTGGAGTGTGTAGACACCAGATATAGTTATATCAGTCTCCATATTTGCATCAACATATCATTTTATCTGCATTTCTGGTGTTTATATTCAGGATTTCACCGTAATCAAATTGAAAAGATCAATAAAAGATGTCAGCGACAGGGACAAATTTATATTTTTGTTACCTTATTGTCACTAGAATTTAGATACTTGACCAGATTTCAAGTTATGGATAAAATTATGATCCGAAAGAAGCAACATTTGGAAATCAACTTTCTAAATGCATAGATACTCATCCTCATTCGTAACAAATTATGTCAGAGTATTTAAAAAATAAATATAATGAAGTTGGTAATTATTCTTTTGATTTGCAAAGAAAATAGATTTCTTTTTATCACTTATAATATTTTGTTATGAATTTTACAAACCTGGTTAAAATAATATTATGTTATTTCATTTTAAAGATAAAATGACAAAATTGTGATTGAATTTGAATAACGAAAAAACAGGGCAGATTTTGACCATTTTGTTTTTGATTGCAGCAATTGGTGCCACAGCAGTATATCCCATAGATCTCGTCAAGACCAGGATGCAAAATCAGCGCACCGGTTCCTTTGTGGGAGAGTTGATGTACAAGAACAGTTTTGACTGCTTCAAGAAAGTGATTCGTCACGAGGGAGTACTGGGTCTATATCGAGGTCTGCCACCTCAAATTGTGGGCGTGGCTCCAGAGAAAGCCATCAAGCTGACGGTATTTATCATATTTAACATCTTCCTCTGATTTAACACATTATATATTCGAAAATGTTTTCACTTCGTACTATGCACCAAAATTACACAAGGAAAGTCTTTCTGATTTATAATGTAAAATTATATGCTTAAAAATATTTTGAAAAAAACTATTATTCAGATTTTGATCTTTATAATGTTACAAATTTGTTGATTTGAATCGCAAAGAATGTTGATTGATATTTTACTCAAATGATTATATTTTACTCAAATGATAATATTAATGTTTGTCTGCAGGTAAATGATTTGATGCGAGACAAGCTTACAGGCAAGGATGGGTCATTACCTTACTGGGCAGAATGTATTGCTGGTGGAACCGTAAGTAAATTAAACAATCTTTTTTTAGGAAAAATGGTTATACCCCCCGACAAGCCTTGAATGTGTTTTTCTTTTTAATGATCAATCATTTGATATATGATTTGTCATATGTTCCCTTTTAGGCTGGTGGCTGTCAAGTTTTGTTTACAAATCCCCTGGAGATTGTCAAGATCCGCCTGCAGGTGGCAGGAGAAGTCGTCACCCAAAAAAGGGTTGGAGCAATCCAGGTCGTGAGAGATCTCGGTATCTTCGGTCTTTACAAGGTGAGCCAACAAATTATGATGCATTAAAACATTACAGTAATTTTGTATCTATAAAAATAAAATGGGGTGATGTTTGGTATTGAATGTTTCAGGGAGCAAGGGCTTGTCTCCTTCGAGATATCCCATTTTCGGCTATTTATTTCCCGGCCTATGCACACATGAAGAAACTTTTCGCAGATGAGAATGGCTACAACTCGCCAGGCTCGCTTCTCATGGCTGCTACCATAGCAGGTCTGTATGAACAGTTTGCCTTCGCTAACTTCTGAATATTCCATAAGTAAATAAGCAAATGTTTTATTCCTTCATTTCACATTTGGCCTTTGAGTGCCATTGTTGGCAGTTTGGCTTGTGATCTCCTTAATGCATTTTTTTGGCTGAATACTTCCATGTATGGAAATTAGCTGGCTAAGTTCCCCTATTTGACTATTACGGATACTTTTTTAGCATCTCAAGAGCATTTTGGACAACAACTTTTCATTGAGGTCAAGATCAGGTCAAATTTAAATTGCCACAGAAAAGACAAGTAGATGAACAAAATCCTGAATCTGGCATTGTGAAATATTGTAGTTACCATCTCAGCGCCTCCTAATTTTGGCTTTCATATAAAGTCAGTGGTCTAAAAGCTCTACTTATGTATTCTCCATTAACCAGTCTCAATTTTTTAGTCCTAGTCTTATTCTTTGTGTATAATAAAAGAGGACATTTGTTCCTGTTCCCCATTTTCTCCCCTTTATTCATTGTATTTAATGACATGTTACAGGTGCCCCAGCAGCCTCTCTGACCACCCCAGCAGATGTGATCAAAACGAGGCTGCAAGTGGTGGCGCGAGAGGGCCAGACAACCTACAATGGACTGTTTGACTGTGCCAAGAAGATCTGGCAGGAGGAAGGAGGACGTGCTTTCTGGAAGGGGGCAGGAGGTATGTGCCAGTCTCATAGTAGAACAAGATGACAATAATCAATACAATAATGAAACAGCTTTGCTCATATTTATGGATTGTTAATGTCATTGCATTGAAAAGTAATAAAAAATATATTATATATTTCAGTTTTTTATACATTATCTGTGCAACCTGAATGAGGCCATAAATCTTGAACTAAATATTTATTAGATCAGACAGTAAGGTACTAGTGCACTAAACAGAATGTAGCACACAATAAAAAGGTCACATACTGACCTTTTTACCCTCAGCCCCTGATGTAATCAGGCTGAGGGTATTGCAGTACTCCTGGCGTGGGTATGTATGTATGTATGTATGTATGTATGTATGTATGTATGTATGTCTGTATGTATGTATGTATGTATGTATGTATGTCTGTAGCGAACATCCTTGTCATCGCGATAACTCAAGAACAAATGATGGCAGCTTCATGAAACTTGATACACATATGCATCTGGTGAAAACCTCGGACGAGTTCGATGGACGGCGACCTTGACCTATTTTTCAAGGTCACAGGAACAATTATGTGAAATCCCAAGAATCACAATAACTCAAGAACGAATAATGGTAGCTTTATGAGATTTGACACACATAAGTATCTGGTGAAGACCTCAGAATTTTTTCTTTGAAACATGACCTTCACCTACTTTTCAAGGTCACAGGGACAATTATGTGAAATCATCTTGTCATCGCGATAACTCGAGAACAAATGATGGCAGCTTCATGAAACTTGACACACATATGCATCTGGTGAAAACCTCGGACGAGTTCGATGGACGGCGACCTTGACCTATTTTTCAAGGTCACAGGGACAATTATGTGAAATCCCAAGAATCACAATAACTCAAGAACGAATAATGGTAGCTTTATTAGATTTAACACACATAAGTATCTGGTGAAGACCTCAGAATTTTTTCTATGAAACATGACCTTCACCTACTTTTCAAGGTCACGGACAATTATGTGAAATCATCTTGTCATCGCGATAACTCGAGAACAAATGATGGCAGCTTCATGAAACTTGACACACAAAAGCATCTGGTGAAAACCTCGAATGAGTTCGATGGATGGCGACCTTGACCTATTTTTCAAGGTCACAGGGACAATTATGCGAAATCCCAAGAATCGCAATAACTCAAGAACGAATGATGGCAGCTTTATGAGATTTGACACACACAAGCATCTGGTGAAGACCTCAGACTTCTCTTGATGGAACATGACCTTCACCTGATTTCAAGGTCACAGGGACAATTATGTGAAATCATCCTTGTCATCGTGATAACTTAAGAACAAATGATGGCAGCTTCATGAAACTTTACACGCATAAGCATCTGGTGAAAACCTCGGACTAGTTCGGTGGACAGCGACCTTGACCTATTTTTCAAGGTCACAGGGACAATTACGTGAAATCCCAAGAATCGCAATAACTCAAGAACGAATGATGGCAGCTTTATGAGATTTGACACACACAAGCATCTGGTGAAGACCTCAGAATTTTTTCTTTGAAACATGACCTTCACCTACTTTTCAAGGTCACAGGGATAATTATGTGAAATCATCCTTGTCATCGTGATAACTCAAGAACAAATGATGGCAGCTTCATAAAACTTTACACGCATAAGCATCTGGTGAAAACCTCGAACTAGTTCGGTGGACGGCGACCTTGACCTATTTTTCAAGGTCACAGGGACAATTATGTGAAATCCCAAGAATCGCAATAACTCAAGAACGAATGATGGCAGCTTTATGAGATTTGACACACACAAGCATCTGGCGAAGACCTCAGACTTCTCTTGATGGAACATGACCTTCACCTGATTTCAAGGTCACAGGGACAATTATGTGAAATCATCCTTGTCATCGTGATAACTTAAGAACAAATGATGGCAGCTTCATGAAACTTTACACGCATAAGCATCTGGTGAAAACCTCGGACTAGTTCGGTGGACAGCGACCTTGACCTATTTTTCAAGGTCACAGGGACAATTACGTGAAATCCCAAGAATCGAAATAACTCAAGAACGAATGATGGCAGCTTTATGAGATTTGACACACACAAGCATCTGGTGAAGACCTCAGAATTTTTTCTTTGAAACATGACCTTCACCTACTTTTCAAGGTCACAGGGATAATTATGTGAAATCATCCTTGTCATTGTGATAACTCAAGAACAAATGATGGCAGCTTCATGAAACTTTACACGCATAAGCATCTGGTGAAAACCTTGGACTAGTTCGGTGGACGGCGACCTTGACCTATTTTTCAAGGTCACAGGGACAATAATGTGAAATCCCAAGAATCGCAATAACTCAAGAACGAATGATGGCAGCTTTATGAGATTTGACACACACAAGCATCTGGTGAAGACCTCAGACTTCTCTTGATGGAACATGACCTTCACCTGATTTCAAGGTCACAGGGACAATTATGTGAAATCATCCTTGTCATCGTGATAACTTAAGAACAAATGATGGCAGCTTCATGAAAATTGACACACATAAGAATCTGGGAAGACTCCAGATGAGTTTGATGGACGGTGACCTTAACCTGCTTTTCAAGGTCACAGGCCCATATCAATAATTCTAGAGTAAATGATGACAGTTTCATGATACTTGACACACCTAAGCTATCAAAGGAAGTAGATTTTATGGGTTTTTTACCCCTGCATCAATTTGCCTTGGTGCAGTGACGTTTTGTTCACAAATATTGTGTGGAGCGAATGTTGTGCAATGAGTTACCAGGGCTGAGGGTTGATGCATCTCTGATGCCTATGTTTATAGTGTAAATCAGTGCAGTGTATATAGTATTAAGGAATCTGGCTGAAGCCTTGTCTTCTATTATTGATGATACCACAGGTTATTACAGTGCCTTTGGTGAAAAATTTGGCACAAGGTATCTTGTTCTTATTTTTGAAAATAAAAACCTTTTTATGGAAAAAAAAAATTCTTTTTAAAAAAATATTTTAACAATTGGTATGTTCACATAGAATTGTTGGAGGATATCAGTAAAAGTTGTTGATGGTGTTTCAGCTCGAGTGTGCAGGTCCTCGCCCCAGTTTGGTGTAACGCTGCTGACATACGAGCTGCTGCAAAGATTGATTCCAATTGACTTTGGAGGAAGGTCAGTAAACATGACATTCATGTAGTAGTTATTAAGCATGGCCAGTTAAATAAGTTGCTGTTAAATAAGCCATTTTTGTATGGCTTATTTGAGACCAATTAAAATGTAATGGGACAGAATATATTCATTCAAACTTTTGACAAAGCTGGACTATATATAGGCAACAGTTATATAGAGGTACATGATATTTAGTATGTAGTTTGATCTCAAGGGATTAGGTGTTCAATGTTATGTTGATTTGACCTTGATGCAATGACCTTTACTTTAAAAAAAAGTTTGGTTCCGTAAATACCAGCAACATCATTCATAATTTCACCAATATAATTGGAGGTTTTTAATATTTGGTGTACAGAATTCAAGAAATTGGAATACAAACTAGATTATGTTGTTAATAGTCACAAAAATAAATGACGTTGTTTTAATAATTTTTTAATTGAATATTTTACAGGCGTCCAGAAGGATCTGTGCTCAAGAAAGAAATGGGTGAATTACCTGCTGTCAACCCTGATCATATTGGAGGCTACAAACTCGCACTTGCCACTTTTGAAGGAATAGAAACAAAATTTGGACTGTGCTTACCAAAATTTAAGAGAATGTCACCAGCAGCGGGCACGTGAAACGGCAGTGACACCTAGGAGATTTTTTAGGAATTAACATGATAATGGAAAGTGAAGTGCAAAGTTGTAATAATCTATGGAATCATTACTTTTCAACTATCAAAATGTTAAATGCTACTCTTACTAAGAGACAGAGATTATTGATTCAACAGTGGTGCTGTACATATAGCTCGCCTCAAACAGCAAATAATCACTTGATTTCTATCCATTATGTATGTAAGCAAAAAGAAAAAAAATCTGGTTGATAAGTAATCATTACAATAGATAATATGTGTACTCCCCAGAGTGCCAGTTTGCTTATGATACAGGAAGTAACGGAGAAATTTGGCTGTGCCACTGAAATAATGAAACCACAGGTCTAATATGTATGTTTGAGTGGGACACAAGCTACTTAGAGAATTGAACCATGGTCCAATTATATTTGTTAATATCCAATGCAAAGAATTTCAAGGAAAAGATCTGTTATTTGGCTGGGATGTATTACTTTGACAAACATATCTTCTTCAAGTTTTTTGTATAAGATTCAGTTTGTTATATATATATAAAGGATTGTGTCAAGGGATATATCTGAGCCTGGAAAGTTAAACAAGTAGATTTAGGATACACTTGGCTTGTATTTGTTGATTGTTAAAAGTTTTACAAAAACTAAAAAGTAAATTATTTAAAAAAAAAAGGTAATCTAATGACAGAGAGGTAAATGTAAATAAACCTAATGATTTTATACTACCCCTAGGCTTTATATCATAAGTGTGCTATTTCTGAAGAAATGTGTCACGAGTCTGGGTTTGAGTCAGTCTGATCTACGGATATTAACTTCAATCCATTGCATATACATTTACAAATATATATCATGGAGCAAAATCTTGTTGTTTACATAAATGATTATGTATACGTACTAACACACGGAATCCCAGTAATGCCTGAAAGTAATCAAAATGTCCATAATTTACAGATGAGCCAAAAAATATGAGTATATGATAGTTTTGCAAGCCAGACATTATACATATTAACTACTTAACTGTATACGATTTGAAGATTGACATAGGCCAACATTTTACCTAGCTGCCTTCCATCCATACATTTTTTCAATCAGTATTCTATCTTAATCTTTATGGCATATGCCGGTGGCCAAACAACTTGTATGCTTCTAGCAGCATAAGTTTGTATTTGTGGGTTATTATCACACAATTATTTAAAGCACAGACAAAGAGAAACCTCGCCAGTGTGATAAGTCACAATTATCGTAAAATTGCTTGGATATGTGATGAATAGTCCCATTTATATATTTTTTATGATGTTTTTGAATTTCGCACTGAATTTCATGTTGTATAAAAATGTCATCAGTTGTAATTTTTAAAAGTAGGTCACATGTCTCATCATGCCAAAGACTATTGTATAATCTAATTTCAAGACCTACATAGAATATGGTTTAAGAACAGTGATTATATAATCTGAATTTAATGATCATGGTTGGTTTCTGAATGATAAGAAAATTTAAATAAGTCACAGCAAACACAAACTGTATCACATGGTATTCAATTCCAGGCAATATAGTTTTAAACATGAGCTCCAGACAAAGTAAAGTAGATATTTTGTAATAAATATGCCAGATGTCTTGCTTCATGTCTGGATGTGATTATGTTAATGTAAGTGTAAACCAGGTCACATGACGTCTCAAACATGAAGGCACAGAAGCGGTCATATTACGTGCACCCCTTTGAGGATGCATTGGAACGTTTGAATATTGACTGGCTGAAGAATTGGGTGAATATGGAGTAAGAATACAATACAGATTCAACAAATAGATATAGAATCTTTTTATTATTATTATTAACCTCACTCAAATCCACTAAAATATTCAAAGATATACCGGTACAAGTAAATTTCAGCTTACAGAAGACAGTCTTGAAGTGGGAAAGATGTTGTGAAATTGTTGCAGTTTATAGTGATCGCTGAGCAAAGATGTAATTTAGACCTATTTATTTCAGTGTATTTAAACTCAATTTTATTCCCTGTGAGAGTGTTAGAGATGAGCACCAACTCTTTCTGCTGCAGTGTCTTTCAGATCAATGGTTTTTTTCCAACAATCTTAGGTTCCTGTTCCAGATATGCCACTGGTCTTGAATAAAGACGTGCCACTTTAGATTTCAACACATGTACTAAATTTACACTAAATGTGATCAAATAGGTCTGTATACCTCCCACCAAAGAGAAAATTCTACATCTATGTAAGCTTTGCTTTTTTCATGACATTTAAATAATGTTTATGCTTTTTAGCTATTCTGACATTGTCAGCATAGCTTTTATATTGAAGAGGGGTGGTGTGGGAGTAAGTTTCTGTTATTCTGTCTGTTCATTAACTTTGATCTTCTCCTTTGAGTTTTCAACTAATTAGTAGGCAAAATGTTGTATTTCCAAATGAATCATTCTATCTGTTTTCTATTATGCTCAGAATTTATTTCCGTATTTTATGATTTTCGAAAAAGATTTAATAGCTAACATTGAGTTGTCAAGGAAGCCCCCATTTTGAATAACATGACAAATGTCAGTCAGTGCCGAATTCAATACATAAAAAAGTGCATTTTTAATTTCCTAAAATTATTGTCTGCTCAAGTCTACTCCAGGAATGGATTTAAATAATCATTTATGAAGCAACATGCAGGCATTTCCAGAAAATGTTCACAAACAATCATGACAAAAAAGCAATGACTAGCATAGCCCTGAAGCCATTGGCCAACTTTGAAAAAGTGAAGTTGGCTTTTGTAAATATTAGGGAAAACACTGGTTAATTTTTCACTTTTAAGATCATGTAAAATTATAAAATTATAAATCTATACTGATCTTTCCTGTATCATCATTATTTATTTTACGCAGAATTTGATAAGTATATAATGGGATTTTAGACATTTTGATATGAAGTAATGTATCCATACAACCAATGGAGGTTCCAGAATGTGATAAATACACACATGTAGTTATATGTTAATTTGTTGAATAATATTTGTGCAAAATTAAAACCATGCATAATTACACAGCTAATGTTTGATCTGGTACCTTAAGATTGTGAGTTAAAAAAAGATCTTTACTTCAAATGGGTTTTGGTGGTTATTCAAGCCCAATTTGTTGCAAACAAAACAAAAGTTAGTGTAAATATCTATTTGTGCTTAAGTATTTTGATATATTGGTTTGTTTATTATGATGAAAAAAAATATTTGCCTGACACATTGGAATATAGTTAAGTTACTGAGAGTGGGGAAAAGAGAAAAAATTGGATATTAAGTTGCATATTGAATGAGAATGTACATAAGAACTGTATATATATATACATTTATATATGGTTATACTGTCATTGGGTATCAGTAAAGAATCACATGGGCTCTACTGGTTTTAGATAGGTGAAATAATTGAAAATCACAAGATGACATGCAAAGAAGTTTGTGTTAAGAGAAAGTTTGTCTTTAATAAGGTAAGCAATGAATATCTGGTATGTGACAAGAATTCTTGCTATATCATTGAGGTAGTGATGACCTTTTGATTGAATTCTTGGCATGTGATAATGGTCCGCCAGTAGTTGAATTACTGCAATGTTGTGACAGCATGCTTATGCAATTATGGCATTACTTATTTTAGTGATGAAGGAATAAAGATTCTTTAGAAAAATATCTGTTTTGGCAGAATCGTCCAAAATTATGTTTTCAAAAAAGGTAACATTTTGATAATAATTTAACAATATCGTTTTGTATTCCTTCAGATAATTTATAATAATATCCAAATATTGGACATTTGAACGATTTTATCAGGGTTTTGTCAAAACAAATATATTTGATATTTGTGAAATCAATTATGTCCAATAAAATGTTAATTTAAGTTGAGTTGGCCACACATTTATAGAGATTGGTTTCTCTAGTGCCAGATGTGTATATTGAGAGGAGCATGTGAATGATTCAACCTTGTTACAACCAACTGTGATTGTATAGTGCTGGTTTCTGCAGAAACTATGATCAGCATTTTTGTGGAAGTAAAAGATTTTACAATATTTTATGTGTCCTTTTATAATTTGTGATTAAATTAATAATTGGCTTAATAATTAACACCACAATAACAACGTAGGATACTTTGCAAAATATTGGAAAGGTTATTTTTTATCCAGTATTAAATTGAAAATTCCCCACCAGATGGCAGTAAAGCACAGTATTGTGATATCAAGGACAGGGGCATTGATAAAACAAGAATTTCTTTATGTGGATAAAACATGAATTTTAGCAGGCAGGTGAAAAAATATTTGTTTTTCATATTAACATCATTAACCGAACTATCTTTTTTTTTTATCCATAATGGAGATAACATCACCCTTTAAAACATGATTGTCTCTTCTGCACAAAGAATATTCCTTACTTTTGAGGTGGAACACTGGTGTAAGGAACAGATGTTGAGAATTAAAAAGTAGAATGGTGCTGAGTTGCGAGAGCATTTACAGGTATTACGCTGATATCATCGGTGACTTGTCAACCTGTGAAAGCACTAAATCACAGATGGCTGATTTTTTTGTTTTGTTTGTGCAGGATTCAGCGAATGTCATCGAACACATTCAGAATGAGTTCTGTCTGCTTGGTTGGTTTGCTACAGTGAGGCTACTGCTTTAATATTGATATCCAGGAGATTAAAAACAAATTTTAAGGTATATAAAAAACTATACTTCTCAAACACGTTCACATTTGCAGAACGAATGACACGGACCTGCTTTTCACAAGAACATTTCATAGTGAGGTAATCTGCAAGAAGACTGCAATGTTTTGTATTAATGAGTAGATCTTCAATTTAAGTAATACCGAGGATCCATTTCTAGATGAGAGGGTGTGGAGTGAGAGAGTCGTCTTGTATATATGCAAGGCACTAATCTTGGTGTCCTTTCTAATATGTGCCCTCTCAAATAATCTATGACGAATTCCTAATCAATGAAGACTATGATGATGATGATGGTTAGCATTGAATGGCCCTCTATTAGGCTGCCAAAGGCAGTCTCGGTATGGCTTCCTCAGGTCCCGCAGAGGACTGCTGGAGTAGGTCTAGACCAGAAATAAGACTCAAGTTAGGGACAGGTCATAGATAAATGCCTCACACACATATATGTGCACATACACACACACACACACACATGAAATATATATCCTGGTAATACAAGTTCATGTAATTAACGCTGAGATAAAACAACGGGAGATATATAAAATATATTGGTCAAACAGAAAGGGATTGCAACAAGGTCTGTTACTTAAAGCATGCATGTTATGAATTTTTTTCTTGCAGCACTTTTTCCTTGCAATATATACCATATTCACTTGAATATAAGATGAGGTTTTCGGACCCAAACCTTAAGTTAATGTTTGGGGGTCGTCTTATACACGAGTCATCTTATATTCGAGTAAATACGGTAAATGTGTTTGTACCCTTTAGAAAAAAGTGCTTGAAAACCTCATTTCATGAATGCTGTAAGCTATTTTCAATCAAATCTTAGCTTGTTGATAAATTTCATAATTTATCAACTTTAAGGTTCTGTTCAGTATTTTACAGTATTTTACAGTTTTTGTTGAATAATGACTCCCTGAGTTCGAATTTGAAATATGCAGATGAATGGATATCAAAATATATTACAGTCCGCAGAAATAGGAGTCCATTTAAAGGTCATTTTAAGGTCACTTGCAATATTTTATATAATTAACCTACAAATGTCCACTTTCATCCATTATCATTTATACGTGTATCCAACGTTGTAGGGCTCTGTCTGCCCTTTCTACCGATTAATGGGAATACAATATATCCTTCGATGAAGACAGAGTTCTTGAAATCGTTTGGAGTCTGCCACACTTGTTGCCGCTGAGAATAACTCAAATGACTTCACCCGTCCCTATAGTTCTGGTCTCAGATGCCCTTCAAATTTATACTGCCTGATGGGGTCAATCTACTAAAACTTGTGATATTTATTACTTTTGTGCTGACTCTTGTGAGGAACACAGAAGGTTCTGGGATAAAACTATACTATTGTTAGCAAGCAATGAGATCGGTTATGTCACTTTCATGTCGCAATACATGTAGACCATCGTGACATTCATTAGAAAATTGCACTCCTAACAGAAGAGAACCTTGTGTTTGAAAAGGTAGTGTTAGATGAATGGATTTCATTAGGTGTTGGACCCTTCAATGTTTTAAGGCAACCAACTTTCAGCCATCTTGGTTTCACGGTATTCAAAGCTTGTCAACCATAATCATGGTTGGTTTTATCCTAAAAACCAAATGAGGAATGCACTAAAACACCAGACTTTTCAACCTTTTGACCCATCATACTGGATTTTTTCCAGGTAGGTCTTTCCCGAGTCAGGAATTTTTTCTTGATGAAAAGTACAAGTATTGCCGAACTGTCATATATCTATGTGTGTGAACTTTGTTACTTATTCACTATTCACAATTTGCAAAAATCTTCTTCGTCACCTGGCACTTAGTATATAGAATAACTAAGAAATTATATATATGTAGGCCTGTAAATTGGTTTACACAAAAAGTGCAAAAAGTGTCCATTCCTCGCTTTATTCAAAGCAGTTAGTGGCTAGTTGAATTGAAACTATTTATCCACCTTTGGTCTTTACAACTTATGCCGCTCAATTTCAATCCACTTTTTGAAATGTTGTTCTCTGAAATTGGTTGTATATATATATATATATATATATATATATATATATATATATATATATATATATATATATATATATATATATATATATATATATATATATATATATATATATATATATATAATTTGAAACAATATAATTTTGTGAAGTATTAAGAATAATAACTCAGGAGAGAAACACTTGAAATATGATGATGTACAGAATTTGGTCTAGAATATCATTTGTATTATTATTACTATTGTCGTGGAAGTAATTCATCCTTTTGAACCGGCAAATTTTCGTTTCTAGTGAGAGTGGCTGTGGCTCATTCATGATCGCATGGTAAAAATGCGGGTTTTTTTTTTTTTTGCTCCTTTCAATTAGTTCACTTAATCTGATTATTTCACAACCACAGATGGCAGAGAAATGTACACAGCTCATTTAGAAATAATGTTCGGGCAAATTTACAGCTTAAAAAAGATCTCTCATCGTGTACAAGATCTCTCGTCGTGTACAAGAAAAAAATACTTTGAAAGAAAAAGTCTGAACACTGTTGAAATTTATTTCAAAAAGTTTGGGTAGAATTTCGAAAGGGGAGGTGGTGTTTTCTCAAGAGAATGTGTTTTTGTAGACAATCCCTCTCAAACTGAGTTTCAGACCCCTTCCAAAGCACAGCATGGGTCAATGTCCAACCATATCTGGGACTGTTCTCACTAAAAGTGTCTTGAGTTTTTGGCGCCTGCAAACTCCAACAGAGGGCGGCGTAGATTCAATACAGTGTGGCTTGTATACGTTTTGTAATAGTTTGCGAGTGCCTCTGGTGGACAATACGTGTACTGGTACGTGTAACCTATAATATGTTCACATGTTCATGCAAATATGCGCGTGCGTATACAAGCCACACTGTACATCAGGAACAGTAATAATTTCACAACGTCGTTGAAATGCGTATGTGATATTTACAAGCTTTCTGAATAACATGCTCAAGGATACTCTCAAACTTTCTGAATAACATGCTCAATGCCGCTTAAATAAAAACCCCAAACTTGAGCCAAAGTGGAGAGTTCATATGCTTTCTGTCTAAAATAATATTTGTCTGCACTTCTAAAAAACAATTAACCTCCTAATTTTATTATCTGTAATCTAAACAGTTGGTACACATCTGCACCTCCGAAATTGAGATGTCGTTATGAAAGGTAGAATTTTTATTAATTCTTTTAAAATGCTTTTGAAACAACCTCCTATTTAGAATTCAGAATGTTTGATGTCGTTGACAACAGATAAAAGAAGAAAAGAAATATTACAATTACATTAAAATTAATACTCCCAAATTTGTAATAATTCAAATGGTGTTTTCTGTGTTTTTAAAAGGAATTTATGCTTGATATTTGCATTCATGATGTTTGAAAAAAAAGTCTTCGACAATAGTGAAAGAGTGATAATTTCTCTTCCAGAAGGGGAACAGATCATGTTCAATAATCCTTATAAATGTGGTCATTATGGAGAATGCGTCTTGAAATCAGAAGAGTGACATACGCGTTTACTGTATTGACAACTTTCATAAATAAATTATACATTCAATATGAAAATTGATAAAAATGAGCAATTATAACAATTACGCGGAAAAATATCATGAGATATCAGTTGCGGCCACATTGGCAAATGTTTGGTACCATGAGACCACCAGAGGGTCACTGAAAAAGTTGATCCAGGTCGATTCATCTTTCAAATTATCTGATCATTAAGAACTTTACCTTCAGAGATCTGTCAAGGTGGATCGTTACCACTTTTAACATCTTATTCCCACATTTCTCAACATACAATCACGTCAGATTGATATTCAACGCGTAGTATATATTGCAATAATTTACCTCCTACTTCAGCAGATAATTAATAGATTAAATAAAATTAAGCTGAAATTGTCCTCATTCTTGATCAGAAATGTTTTGACAGGATAATCTTAGGAGGTATAATAGTCAAATAATTCCTTACTATTTTGTTATTTTGTATTCATTTAAGTCAAATAAAAGAGCTACTAAGAACTTCAAACTGTTCACAGACGTTTGAATGTTATTTGCTCATGTGCCCTATTGTTATTCACTATTCTTAAACTATGATCTTTATAATTTCTTTCATTTATTTGGAATGGAATATTGAATCATTGTCTGTAATATCTTGAGAAAAACAGATAAATATTTTGTAAATTATATTAACATTAGCATGCTTTGAATATATAATCAATAAAAGTTCAGCAGATATATATATATATATATATATATATATATATATATATATATATATATATATATATATATATATATATATATATATATATATATATCTGTGTGTGTGTATATATGATTTTTTTTTTCTGCTACACATTTTAATATATAGAATCATAGTCTCTGTGCAAATTGTCATTCAATGTATTTGAAGTAAGTTGATCTGTACATTTTCTAGGTTTGTAACATACATATGCCAAACCTATCGAAACAATAATGAAGTAAATTCAATAACTACTATCATTACGCAATACTATATAAGGAGTGGACAATACTTCTGTTATCGAAATTCTAATGATTCTGGTACAAATGTTTGCGTTGTGTTTCGAAGAGAATAAGTTATATCAACGCCGCCTGCTGTGAAGAATTGGATGCTGAATGGATGATACAAAGAAACTTTATTGAATGAATCCTTAATGAATTTAAAGACTAAAATAGAGGAATATTTTCGATGTCTTAAACATAAATTGTCGTACGCAATTATTTTCTCTCTTTGTCTTCCCATTAACAGGAAAACGTTTTGGTTCCTCGATATTTGATTGAAGCTTGTGGAAATGTCCCTGGAGCCGATGAAAGATCCAAAAGATCCAACAGTTTCCCGGGTACCACTCCTCGTGCAAGGTGCCCGTCAAGCTTTACATTGCAGACATTACATTTACTCCCTCAAAGAAGGACATCTACACTTGATGAGAAATATTCAATAATGAATAGTTTTCATGTTAGGAGCATTGGACAAACAGGTTAGATCAATATCTCAAGTTTCAATCAAATAATTTACAATTACGATTTCAACTTTGTTGAGAATGGATTAAAATAATAAAGACTATCCAGTTAACCAGAGGGAGGCTGCCACATGAAAGAATGGATGACTGTATAGCGTTTCTACCAATGAGGAAATAGCGTCCAGAGGGGGGTATTGACCATTGACGCAATGCGTATTTAAATGAGCTACTCCCGCATTTTTGTATTGTGGTGGCCTCTCAATCTTACAGAAAGTGTCCGCCATTACGGAAAATTAAATTTGTGCCTGAAATGCAGCCGGACTGAATTCTGTGGCCGATCTAGCGGTGCACAGGGCAACATAAGGACCCCATCTTTTGATACTGTGGATTTTATGTGAGCAGAGTTTGGCTAAATCACACAAGAGCAGTGGGAAATTTGGCCTCAAATTTGCGAAATTGGAAAACCAGACGACTGAGGGGACGTGGCTAAGTCACGTGGTATGTTGATTTTTCATAGATATTGCTTTTGTTTGGACTCTTCGGAGCAATTTTAGTATCAGAACATGTAATTTTATCACAGATCTTGTAATTTAAATGATTGTCAACATTGATAAATCCTTAAAAACAACGTAGGAAGCGTTGAGCGCATTATCAGCCCCGAAACAGTCACGTGATTCTTATGGTCTTTTCACTGATGTGATGAATTTCCCATTTTAACCCTTTGCAGACGAAGTCAACACCGGTGTGGCGGACTGAGGGGCGCTCGCCAGGACCGGTTGGATGTTGGGGGTCAGTGTATGTCGAACCCGTTGCCATTGAGGCTATGTTGTCTGGCCGCGATGGCTCCCGCCCTTACGGAAGCGGCCACTCAAGCACGGGTTAAACTGTCCACGCCGGGAAGTGCAGGGCCAGGGGGAGGTCCCCACAATTCGCCTGTCCTCAACGGGCGGGTCTCCCCCGCGCTGGACGGTCGACCGGGAGGTATCAAACCAGCAGGTCCCCAAAAGCCGCCAGCATCGTTTGTGACCTTGCCCAAGGACCTGTTGTCACAGTCACAACGCCTTGCAGACACTGCACTGTCAACAGCTGCAGGAAAGATTGGTGACAGCAGGCCTGCAACTTCTTCCCCCAACGACCCTCTTCAACATCAGACTGCCCTTTCCAGGAACATCCAGGCCATTTCTTCCAAGACTCAGGGACTCTCGTCTCCAATAAATTCAATACCAAAATCTGTTGGTGGAATGAGCTTACCGACAAAAGGGGATACAAATCACATGACGGGTCATTCTAAAATGCCAAGAAGTGGTGGTCTCCTACTTGCCTCTGCAACCAGTGCCAAGGCTAATGCAATGGGCTTCATCAACAAGTTAGGACCTCAAAATAATGAACATCCAAATACCCCAGCGACAGCAATGTTACCACCGCCTGCAGTTGCAGGGCCTTCGGGATCACTGGCAGGTTGTGATGGGATAGTGGAGACAGAAGAACACTTGCAAATTCAAGACGTTGGAAATAGTCTGACAATTCAGACAGTGGATTCGCAGAATGCTGGAGCAGGGATGTCAGATGTTGGAGTACTAACCAATGTTGATTTGGTAGCGGAGACTACTAAAAGACAAAAAGACCTTGAAAGAAAAAGTGATCGTCTTCTGAGGCGGTTACGAAGACTACAAGGAAGACAAGCTGTTTCTCATATTCAAAAGCAACTGAGTGGATTGGTTGACCACCAACATCAAAATTTGCAAAGCATGGCAAAGTCTATGAAGGTGCAACCCACAAATGTAGACCTAAAAACTGAACTTCTACAAAATGAAGATGTTAAAAGCTTATCAACAGCTGCCTTGGTTGATCTTGTGATGCGACTACAATCCTCACAACATTCTCTATCTTTACGGCAAAGACTGGCTAATCCGTCCTCACCAAGTACAAGTGGTGAGGTGTCCTCCAATAATATCCTTAAACTGGATGAGGACTTGTGTGTTGAAATGAATAGAGTTTCCAGTACGTTGCAGACAAACCTGCACCACCTGGAAAATGCTATTGACTCAGATGCCACTGAAAGCAGCTCTGGTGGGGAAAGTTGTGATGAAGACTATGACATTGATGACGAAAAACTGCCAAGACAAAAGCTGTAAGTATAAATTTAACAATATAAGCATGCAGAAGAAATAATGTAGCATGTCATATAATTTTCACAATTTCAAAATTTTCTTAAATGGTAATTAGAAGAAAATAAGAGTTAGAAAGGCAGGATTCTTTCTTTTATGTTCACAATCTAAATACAACATTTTGACATTCAATTGCAACTCCTCATTTCACATTTTTAATATGTCCAGATTTCAGTTCCCAATAAACAAAAATAAAATTTGTGGTTTAGTGGGTTTCTGAACAAACCAACACATACGCTTTGTTCAAAGATGAATTGTTCATCATTATCTAAAAAAAAACACACAAAAAAACAGGTTACATGAGACATCAATAAGAATTTTTTTATTTTAAGTTGTTCAATTGTGAAAGACTGAACTTTAAACTGAACATAATTATTTTGTGACTGTAATGAAGATATTCATACCTAAATTTGGTCATTGCTCTGAGGAGAACACTGCAACATCACTGTGTGAATGCCATGGATTAGTGTCATTCATGAATTTCCTTATCAGTATGATATTATGAAACTTTTGCTTATTTTCATAAAAATATATATATATATATTGCTCTTAAATGTGATTCCTAATAAAATGTAAAAAAAAAACCACAAACTTTATTAAGTACCTGCTTTGCGTTCAGGCGTAAAATGTGGCGTAAAAATGTGATTGTCTCTGTAAACTGATACTAATGACCAAGACCAGTAGACCAAAATATATTAAAAATCTTTTTCTCGAAAGCATGTCCCCTGAAAATAGGACAGAGAGGAGATAAATTTTGCCTTGAGAGTACATAAATCCCCAAATTAGCTATTTTGACCTTGGGAGATCGGAAATAAGAAACAAATGCCACATTTTACGCCTAAGCTCAAAGCAGGTACTTAATAAAGTTAGTGTTTTTTTTTTATATTTTATCAAGAGTCAATGCTACAGGGGTCAATGCAAGCCATAAAATTAGAAGCCCCAAATTAAACTGTTTGGCTGGTGGTGTCATAGTTTATGATATCATGACAGGTCTGATCAGGGCTGATAAAAATGATAACAGACTGAGATTGTAGGGGAGGTCATGTTTGCGAACAAGGCTAAGTATAGGCAGGCAGAATCCAACGTTTGTCACTGTATTCAGCAAATAGAACACTTTTTTGAAATTGCAATTGACCTTTTAATTCAAGATAAGATTATAAAATGTGTGTACATAAATTGATATGAATGATTACAAACTAAGGACTGTGTACACCAGTAATCACAGTAATGACATAGTGTAGACAAGTGGAGAATTATTGATACTGGTCCCTATTAAGTTGCTTGTCCCACAGGTGTCTGTACACTGACCTACTTACAGAAGTAACGGTGGGAAGCCTCCTATGATATTGAGTGGAATTATTGTGGCAGAAAAACAGTTACAATTACTTGCCATAGCTTTGTTGACGCCTATTACTTCCAAGAAATTTTGATTAAATTATTTCAACACATCAGCAGATGGGAACTGCATTTGAAAATGTTTCATATGTAGAGTATTCATTGCATATTTCTCTCATGTTTCATAGTCACCAGTGTCTTGTATTACAGTTAAAAAAATGAATGAAACATTTGCTGATCAGCAGTTCGATAAAATACATTTATTATTTCTTTGTTTCCTGGTCTTTAGTCAAGCATTTTGATACAAATAAGGGCAAATTAAAATGAGCTTATATTTGATTATGATAATGCCTAAATTCCATGGCACACTCATTGTCCTTGATGAATGAATGGTGCTGAAGATGATCTTGCTGCAGCCAATGTCAGGTCACACCTGTCATCAGCATCTATCGCTGTATCTGTGGACAGCTATTGTCAACATAATTGCTCTCTTGATCACAGACACAGTCAAATACATGCACTCCTCCATAACTCCATGAGGAAAATGGATGAATGAACAGTTTCTTGGTAACATCTTGCACCTACTAATTGTGTCTCTGGATCTGAAAAGATAAGCCACGCAGTGATAGAAACAGATTTTCAGCAGTACTAGCCAACTGATGATTTTTGGAAAGTGAATGATTAAATTTAACAAGAAAATGGCTAATTAAGTACTAGCCAAATGGATTTAGTTCTGGCTTTGGCTAGTTGGCGAGTGCTTGTGTCGATCACTGCCAAGTGGGTCTCCAAAATGAAAAAAGTGTAAAATTACTCGGACTCAAATCATAGTTCCAATTTACTTGGCAAGGTGGTCAAGCATCTTACTATTTATCATTTCTCTGCAAATATTATCCCATGAAAACATAATAGTCTGTATTCAGAGACAATTAGCCTTTAACAAAGCCAAACCATGGAAATGCACCGAACATTACCACCATTACAGAAACCAGAGGTGTTCTATTTCTTGAATATTTTAGTTTTTTTATGAGCACATAGATTCATTCGTTGCATAGCTTCATAAACTGTAGTCACTTTAGGCCCATTCATGCTATTCTCAATCCCAGTCACTGATAAGATGATAATAATGATAATTACTGTAATGTAACAACTGGAAATCCTCTGGTACTTATGATTGGGAAATAATTTTGTAATCAACTGGTTTTCATTTGCATCCTCATTCATGGCATTGACATAGATATGTACACCCAAGCTTGTTTAGTTTTCAGTTTAGCTGATATAGTAGCCATTTACAGGTATGGTGTTTTCCAAACCATTCTCATTGCATACACATTCTTAAAACAAGGTGATAAATTAACTGAAGATTTTCAGTCTCGATACTCTTTTGTTCAAATGCGCTTTCATTAGATATATTAAACAGATTTATTTGATATTTACCTGAGAAAATTTCTACATAAAGGAGACATTTGACAAACTAGTCCAATCACTTCTATTGTTATCCTGACCTAGATAAGATTGTCAGTGACCTTCAAATTGTAGGCTTTGCAGTGTTCTCCTGAATGTGTTATGGTACCAAATTAATGAACATTCCAGCCAAGTATGGGAAGATGCTGGCTTGTTCAGATTTTCTGAACTATGAGAATGGCCAAATTATTTGATCGAATCATATTTATGATGAAGACATGACTGTTTTAAACTTCAATTATAATATTCCCCTTTAAATGTGAGTGAGACTTACAAAGGCCTACACGCGAGCGTCAGTCAGTGGTTTGTGGTAAATGTTGGCTGTGTGCCAGCACTTGGTGTCTGTATGCCTTATCGTGCTTATCATGACTACATTCATATCTGTTCTCAGTCTCACAACAGCTTATCTTAAAGGATTGGATGAGCAAGACATTTATGCCTGATGAACATCATTATTAATTGCATCATCTTAAACCTGTAAATTATCTTCTCTGCATATGATTAACAGCTCCATTTGTGTGCATGCATCAGTCTTCTAAAGAAAGCTTCTTTGTGAAGAATTGTGCAAAATATTTCCTGCTACACCCAAACATTGAAATGCAGGAATATGTTTGAAAGGACTAATGTCCTTCTCTTTAAATATATATATATACATGTAAGAAGAGAAGTCATTTGTAAACTTTGAAAATAAACCAGGACAGGGTTGGGTTTCCGCCGGCGGAAACCTATTTCCGCCGAGACGCCTGGCGGAAACTGTCAGAAACTAGGTTTCTGACAGTTTCCGCCAGTTTCTGCCGGCGGAAACTGTCAGAAACCTCTGTTCCCATGTCATAAATCCATAACTTCTATTACTACCCCCAGCAGATTGTCACATATTTATGTTAGTCATGTGTTTACTTTAAGAAGTAGTGACAAAGATCATATAAAATGTAAAAATAAATTCAAAATAAGCACGCAACTGTTTTGGACACCCACACAATTAAGCGGCATAAACTGGCAGAAACCTTTTGGGCCTGTTAAACCCATAAGGCCTGTCTAGAACCACAGAATCAGGTGGCAGAAACCTCTGGCACAAAATCCATACCCATAAGGACTGTTAGAACTTATAGAAAATAGTCTTGGAAGTTCACATAAATATTATTGGGGAGGTTTTACAAAGAGAAATGAAGATGTAGGTATGTTGTCAAAAATATATTCTTGATTCAAAACACACTTAAGCAGCAGAAACTGTCGTAGCATCATAAACTGTCATAAACCCATAAGTCCTGTCATATCAAACCCAAAGTACACAAGTCAAGTAAGGGTCTACGCAAAATGTATGGAATATAAAACAAAAGAACTTTTTACTGATTATAAATAAATTATTTTTTAAATTTATGACAGTTTATGCCACTGCCATCAGTTCACTGGTACAAAATCAGACAAGAGATGCCCTCTCCCCCTTGAATGCAATATCTACATGTCAGAAATATATTCATGAATCTTACTTCAAATGTAAAACCTGGTGTTATGCTCATCATATCTGGAGAAAAGGACTGAAAATAAATGACTTTTGGAGTTTATGACAGTTTCCGCCACTTTGGGTGGCGGAAACCTATTTCCGCCGAGACGGTATATACCCCGGTATATACCGCCATGCGGCGGAAACCATGCAACCCTGAACCAGGAAGAATCATGCATTTCTTAGGAAGATTCCAGAAGTTCCCAGCTCATTCTCTTGGCATCTGTTTGGCTCAACATTAACAAAGTGGTGGGAAGATCTTTAATTTTAAAATCAGTTATTATGTCCACCAAGCTAAGTTTATAACACATTTTTCTTACCCACAATTTACTATCTCCCAATAGCAAAAACTGATTACTAGCTAGTTATCACAAGCTCAGGCAGAAAGTCAGAAAAATGCAATCTTATGTAAATAAAAAGCTAAGAGTAGGTTTTGTGCATCCGTACTAAACAAGCTCAGCCCTTGATTTACATGTTTGTAATATCAAACATGGCAACTAAAGTTGAATGGAAGCTTATTGTAATAGAATAGAATGGACTCCAGACATCCAGTTGAGGTCTGTGGTTGATAACTGCTTTTGAGTGAACATTTCAATGATGATAAAAGTTTGATTTGAATAAAGCTATCCATTCACTCTAAGATTTGTTAATGTGGGTCTATAGCAGCATTTTTAGGCATTGATTATAGTTGAGAGCTCTTCACCCCATGTTCTGATTGTTTTATAGACGAGTAGATCAAAGTGAAAAGGAATTAATATTACTGCTGTTGCACAAACTCATAAAAAAAAAAAATCATTATCCAAAAAACAGCAGTGGATTTTGTTGCTTGATGCAATGTTCAGTTCTGTTGTCACTCTTGAACAAAGTTCACAATTGAGGACAATTTTTCACCAGTTTGTCACTCTTGAGAAACCAGCAGAATTGGCATGGTCAGGTAACGTGTGCATATGGCATGGGCGGTAGCAATGTGAAATGTGGTCTGAATAAAACAACTCTCAGTAGTGACAGGCATGGCAGATTATGGTCATACTTTGGTTTTGAATGATTATTTTATCCCTATTAATTTTTGCTTACATCGAAAAAAATAAATGTAGTGTGAATATATGCTATTTGTAGTGTTTTGGAAAATATGACAAATACTCAATTTTGACAATTTTATCCGAATACATGATATACCAGTTACCCAAATGGGATCCCACAATGCTTGGTCAGAAAAAAGGGAACTTTTTCAGTGCATTCATTTCAATAATGCTGTAAAAAGATCAAGAATTTAATAAATGTGTACATTACATACATAATTTTTGTAATGGTGTCATGATTGACAGATGACTATGGAAAGACGTTATCGCTTGGTAGATTTTCATAAAGTAGATTTACATCTGATTGTTTGTTTTTGTTGGTTACAGTCAGCGCCGATCAGAATGGAAATGGCCGATGGAACGTGCAGCAGTAGCGGCGCGATGGACATGGCTTCAAGCACAGGTGTCCGACCTCGAATACAGAATACGTCAACAGACGGACATTTACCGGCAGATCAGGGCTGGCAAGGGTGCTGTCGTTCTTGGAGATGCTCCATCACCGCCGGATCTCACTCAACTGAAATCAACAAGAACTGGACGCAAACTTACACCTTTAGAGGAAAAGATTGCCAATCTTGAACGTAAAAATACGGAAATGTCCCCATGTAACTTGTCCACTTTGCTTAGCAATGTAGATAAGCAATCATCAAGATTGACTCAACAGTTGGGTAATGTATATTCACCACAGGGGAGCCCCCTGGTGGCAAATAGAATACGGACAGCAGCACAGGCATCAACACCCAAAACCCCAACCACGCCCAACGGGTTTGTAGATGCAACGGGTGTACACCCTAGTACAAGTTGTGCAACACCTGATACTACTAAGGACACAGAATCTTTAGAATCAAAGAAAGCACGGACAGACAGTTTGCCAGGACTGCATTTTGACCCTCCCTCCCCCATAGTGGACAATACTTGTCAGGCTGCGCGCTCTCGACCTGTACGCAGCTATGGTAAGAGGAAGTTGTTACGGACTGCTGGCATACAATATATGGGTAATAGGAAAGCGGCAAGGTTATCAACAGTTAAATGCCGATGTTACCCGCCTATGGTACCTTGTGCCATGTGTGGAGGCCGATATAACAACAATGTACCATTACATCCTGATACCATGCCAGTCAGCGAGAGGGCTGCTCTGCTAGACCACTCATACCATCAAGTACTCTCATTCACGCAAGGTAAGCTTTTTATCATAGCCAAGAAACTTGTTTCTTTTTCCTCAAACTCCACAAAGCCAGCTAATTTTATGAATGGCCATGTTATTGTTGTGATATATCAGGTAAGTTATTTGATGAAATGCAAAATTTGGGCAAACCTATGAGGGTTTTTTATTGTTTTCCATGACTTCAGTGATTAACATTACGGGAACAGAGAATTTGAGTTGTCGGTCATTGCTGAAATACAAAAAAAAGTATGACATCACCATTTCATTGACAATTAGCCAATGTACCATTATGACATCAGTGTACATGAATTATTACACAAATATGAAGACCAGAGCAAGACATGTACATTATTTATTTCCATTTAGATTAGATTAGGTTTTACTTGTTAAAATCTAGTATAGTATTGTTGTTTTTCTAAATTATTAGCAATAACCGGCTGCATTGAGCCTCATCACTGCCCAAAAATGCAAACTGGCAAAATGTCATCCTTTCAAGATTTGTCCTGATTTTTATGACAAAATCTTTAACAATTACAAGTTTAACTGACAAATTAAAACATTGTTTTACTGCAATTATTGTTTTATTCAGTTAAAATAGGAATTTTAAAAAAATATTT
Organism: Amphiduros pacificus; assembly: GCA_949316495.1. Classification (NCBI taxonomy): domain Eukaryota; kingdom Metazoa; phylum Annelida; class Polychaeta; order Phyllodocida; family Hesionidae; genus Amphiduros; species Amphiduros pacificus. The sequence continues at coordinate 48,948,273 of OX439002.1, read as the reverse complement.
AACTTAAATCAGTAAACAATTACCAAATGGTGTCAAAGGTTAACCTTTAAAGCATTGGTGAAACCTGGAAAGTTGCAGGCAATTTTACAGTGGTTTAAGGTATCTGAAAACAATATATGATCTTAAAATTGACATACATACAGGCTATCTATCTGAAATCCACTAAAGAACATCTGCTCTGAGAATTATGATTTTTTGTGACCACCAAGTACTGCCAGGACTAAACAGGAAGTGTGTTGTGTGACCTTGACCTTTGAACTGTCAGGGGGCTCCGTAAGTCATAGGAGGTGTTGTTTACCAATTGTCAAAATTGGAGCAACACATTTTTGGCCATTTTTTTCCACTATTTAGAGAATGAATTGGAAGATAATACTTATCATGATGATAGTGCCTTTTCTTGGCTTTCTTTTGGTGGTAAATTTATTAAAAACGGATGAATATTTATGAAGTTATAAATGAAGAAATCATTATTTTTTATATTATATATGTTTGCAAAAAAAAGTTTAAAAAAATTCTATACAGCCCAGCTTTTAAGGTGGAATCCATGCAATGGTGTGAAAAACCCCAAATTTCATCAAAGAGGGTCATATCATAAATTTTACTGATACCAATTATCAGCATTCACAGTTTTTCCTGTTCAAAGTCATTGTGATTTAAGGCCAAACCAGTGATCAAAGGTTTAATGTCACTTTTTCAATATCACGGCCTTCAAGTTAAGGGGGATTCCATGCAACCTTTGAGTCATGTCTTCCCTTTTTGACAGAAAGGTTTTCATATGCATAAGATACTTTTCAAATAAATAGTATACTTTTCCCATAAATGATATATCTTTCACAACCATAAGATATTTGTCACAACCATAAAATATTTTTCACGGCCATGAGTTATTTCATTGATTCAAATAATATTAAAATAATCTTATGTTGTTCTGAAGTATACTCCTGGCAATAAATTGATAAATTGTACAAAACATCTTCACCCTGTTTCCCAAGCTGGACAGGTGCACAACTGGTAACTCATTAGGTGTTTACACAAGATCACATACCAGCTAAACAAAGCTTGTTGACAAAGTGTTCAATTGCTGGTGTAGGTTTTAGCAGACAACTGATCAACTTTCAAGTGCCACAGAAATTTGTTAACAGAGAATATTTTGGGTACTACTACATAAAAGCACTGTTTAGGGTATAAACATTCATGTTATGTAAAGAAAATGTGTCTGAAAGTCAGGTTTCACCAATGCTTTAATTGAATTTGTTTATTCACAAAAACAACTTACTTCAATTACAAGACCATTTTTAGCAATGTGTGGCATACCTTTTGCAATGAGGAGAATTTTCTTTCATTCTTAGTTATTAGTAAGTAAGATATTGTATTTTCATGGGCCCATTAAAATTGTTTCCATCTTTTTATGACTTATTGAAAAAAAAAATCTAGTAGCTAACACTAAGTTGTCAAAGAGCCTACCATTTTAATAACATGACAAATATGAGCTAATGAGAATCAAGATAATAAAGCCATTATGCTATGTGCCTTTAGACTGAAATTATCTGCTCAAATCTACCCTGGGAAAAGATGTAAGTAATCATTTATGAAACAATTTGCAGACACTTTTGGAAATTTTAACAAACATTATGAAAAAGCAATGATCAGCATAGCTCAAAGGCCACTATGTTTTAAAATTCTGTCTATTTAATCTAAAATGTTGACTGTTACCTTCCCTTGTGAACCTTTTTAATGCTATGAGGGTCCATACAGGGACTGGATACGTGTTCAGAATTGTACCATTTTTGCACACTTAACAATCCTAAATTTCCCCAAGTTATTTCCCACCCACTGAATATCCATATCAGTTTTGCATGTTTCTTGATTAAAGGAATATAAGTGTCACCTGCTGGGACAGTAGGCCAGTGCCTATTGTTCTCAGCAAAGGTGTGGCAATTAAGCTGTCTGCTGCCTCACCATTTGTCCACATCACTGGAGACACTTTATGTGGCTCTCATCAATGCTTATCTTGCAAATATGAATATTAATAACGAGCTCAGATTGCTTGGGAAAAATGCTCACCATGACAGCCCCTTTTCTTGAGGGAGGGGGCTACAACTCAGTCAATCTAAAATACTGTTCTGGCTAAAGATAAATGCCTTAGTTAATAGTATGGTTGTGTGGTTATTCTCAAAATGTCATATAAATAAGCTATATCCTTTCTTTAAATGTTCCATAAAACATCTTTTTTTCTGTTTTTTACTCCAACTTTTAGTCGAAAACTATAAAAATGAATAAAATGTAAAAGTGATTTGTGGGTGTTGGTCCTCCGTGTCCTCTGGTACATTTGCAATGAAAATAATAATTTACTCTACCTCAACCAGATGGAAATAATACTGATCAATATACTTGATGTCTTGATTTCTTTTTAACCAAAAAAGGTGGTGTAAAAATATCTGTGAAATATTTCAAATCAGAATGCCAGATAGGTTCTGTTGATTTTGTAAAACCAATAAAAAACAGGATTTCCAAACAACTTTGAATGACTTTGGAAAAATGTTCAATATTTACAATATGCTCAATATTTACTGTGACTCTCATGATTATATATTTTGTCCTCAAAGAGAAGTAAACTGTGCACTGGAGACAGAAAAATCTGTGGGTTTTTTTTTTTTTCCATACTAACCTTGCTGAACGGACATATACCTAGGGTCGGCGGTAAATGTTTTCTGGTTCTGTCTATAATATCCAAATGGAGATTGCCATTTAGTTGTCTCACTACTGTGATGGACCATTATTGAAGCATCTTGCATCACTCCCAGAGCAGCAGGTACACCCTCCCTACCCTCGGCTCCATGCCACACTACTATTATTATGCAGAACCTAAGATAATATTGGCTGAAATAACTCATTGGGTAAAGTAGTCAGTTTTTGTCCCCTATCATATTATTATCTGCTCTGGTCACCAGCAGTAACAGACTCACCACCCTCAGGTCCATGCTCAGATAATATGGGCTGAAATAGCTCATTCGGTTAAGTATTTACCTTGAGTATTTGCAGGGATTCCTCGTTGGAATCCCAGCCAGTTATTATCAAGTGACGTCTGATCTTCAGACATGCATATTTCTTTTAAAAAAATCAAATAAAAAAAAAATCCCCAAATATGAAGATTTTATCTTTCACTTGTGTATAAAGTTAATAAATTTCATATTTTTTACTTATTCAAAAAATATTCAATTCTAAATGTTTATTTGCGTCTTGAGGGGTCTTAAGTTTTGCCAGGGCATTTTGATGGCTATATTTTAATGATTGTCAACATACACATGATAACCAAACACTCCAACACTCCTTTTATTTCCAAATTTTAATTTTATATCGTAAAAAGAGAAAATCTGTTTTACTTGTATCATAGTAAATTTTTAAGACAATTCAAATATATTTTAAAACAAACCTTTCTCTTAAGTTATCTGCATAACTAATTTGCATGTCTTCTGTATTTCTTACCAAACTATTTTCAAAGGACGTGAAGACAAAAATAGTGTTTTGCAACATATACATTTGTTCTCAGATCAATTCATGCGAATATAGCAGTGCTAAATAGCTGATTGATTGAATTCATTAACACATTGATTTTTACCAGGAAATCTATTCTTACACTGCAAATGTGCAGCTTCCCAGAATGTAATCATTTTGATCTTTGTGACATCTGCCACTAGGGGGCTCTCATCCAAAAGACCGATAAATACCTTCATAGCATATTAAAAACCAAATCAATGTAAAATTTCACCATGAGCATTTCACACATAACAGCTGAAATTTTGTGTGTGGTTGTTTTGTTAAAAAGCAATTATCTAATACAGAATGTCCAGTGAAGGTCAAGTGACTAATGGAAAGATTGAATATATGATGATGTTTAGGAGACGAGGATAACAGACCACTTATAAGAATTGTTGAATTTCATTCTAAATATTATATCCTGGTTACTTGTAACATCATTGTGGTATGCATACAAAAATATTAAAAGGTCAATATCTATGAGCCAATGGTATGCAATACAAATTTCATTCAATCAAGGGTATTTGTAAAGTTGATTGATATACAGACAACATCAAGTAATAGGCTATAGCATTCAGGTTTAGATTTGAGTTACTCAGTCTAGTTCTGAAATCCACTAGTCAAAATATATATCCACACTAGAATTAATAACAGTATGAGAAAATTTTGCATAACCTATCGCCCACACTCGTGACTCATTTTGTTAACTTGGCCTTGAAATGCATTTTGTGACAATGATAGATGAATTTCAACATGTGATTTATTTGATTTTTTCAGATATGCCATTAACAGTACACTTTGAGTCATTATTAAAGAGTGGAGAATGGCAGCATAAACCACCGCCCAGGCCAATCAAACCGATGGTGACGACGGACAGAAAGTAAGTCTATATAGGCACATCCAGAGAGTGAAATATTTATAGTAGGACAAGATATTGTCCTTGAATTGTTCATTAGATGTAGAATTGGCCGTGTGCCAGCAAATTCTTTTCCCAAACACGGTTTCTAAAACAACGTATTTTGCTTGGCCTAATAATGATTTTCATTTTTTTTTTGGCCACATAATTTTCTCATTTCATGATTTTGATTACTCAAAGCATAAATAATTGAAAACATGTTGGAATATAAGCATTAGGATTAAATGTTAGATTAAGATAGTACATCAGGATTAAATTAGCACTGTTGAATGTACATCCACTATTGAATGTATTGTGTGCAAGTGTGTGTTGCAGTAGATAGGTGCATTAAACAGTTTAATTTTAGCTTTCCAAATTGATAGTTAGGAATAGAGCAAAAGATTGTTCAGATAAAAATGATAATATCTAAGTTTGAACAATTCAATGGTCACAGTAAGTTTCAATAATTGAATTGTTATAAGTTTCAATAATTGAATTGTTATAAGTTTCAACAATTGCATTGTAATAAGCTGAACAATTCAGTGGTCATGATAATGGCAAGACTATATTTTGTCCTATATATATCATCTCATGATGCAGATTGGAGTGACATTTCATCAGACGTATGAGCTTCATACCCGATGATGTCTAAAAATAGACATTGCTCATCAAAATGTGCCCGTCAGGTTTCCAGCATGGTCTAGCCATCTGCTCTTATGGATATTTGGATATTTATAAGTCAATCCTCGAAACAAAATCAGTGTGCAATTTTGATACAGAACTTCATTAGAAAAACAAATGTAAAGATTGTGATTAATTTGGATTTTTCTGGAAGGGGTGCTAAATTTCCAATCTCAGTCCTGATAATATAGTTTGGGTGCTTTGCTTTATAGTTATTCATTATTATTATACTCTAGCTGCCCCTTGAGTTTTGCCTTTGTCAGCAGTTTTGACACAGTATCAGCCAAATAAAAAAAATATGATTTTGATGTTTGGGAAAGGTTGAACTATAAATACGTGCATTAAAACAATTGAAAATATATACAGTTACAAGAATAATATTCTCATAAGGATTGATACAATTACATTTATATTGAGCGTAGGTTTTTCTCATATTTATTTTCTTCCATAAAAGTGGAACTAATCAAGTGATGTGATTATCGTTACTTCCAGGAGGACCAAACTGGCTGCAGGAGCAGAAAATAATCGCAGGGTTCGTCGTCAATATAATCGTAAACTGTCCAAGAGTGCTTCAGCCGCTATACTTTCCTCTGCAAGTAAGTCACTTGTCATTATCACTTGACTATTAAACCATAGTTATGTTTTAAAGACAATAATCAGTAAACTTGAAGGATAAATATGGCAAAATCATGATTATTAATATCATAAACAGATATTTTGTTAAGTTTGGGATTTGGGATTTAACAGTTTTGTCATATTTGTAGATAAATCCTTTTAAATTTATATTGTCCCAAAAGTCTAAATGGGTCAACAGGTGACTTTGAATGAAGCACTATGTACAAAATAACAAAACAGTATACATAATGAAAATCTATTGTATTTTCAGAAATACGAAGTAAATATGAACAAAATCAGCTATCGAGAAGTCATTCCGGGAACCTGACTTCATCACCATCAGACAGTAAGATATACCGATCATCTTCAGAAATGAGGAAAAGAAAAACAGCTATCAGTGCTATAGGTAAAAAGATTTTTAGAATCAATGTAAAATAACCTCTTTTAATAATATCAAAATTCTACCCAAAGAGTGTAAAAAAAACATATTAGGATTAGATGTACGTAATTTCAAACCCTAAAAAACTTGTTGGCATAACCAAGCGACAAGACCTATTGGAAAGATGAATCTTTCAGTTGGATTTATTGTTACAATTTTAATATTACAGAATCTTTAACGAAACGAGGAAGAAGTTCTTCTGTGTGTAACTGGAGTGGTCAGGACAAAATGATTGGTGATTCCAACTCTCCGTTAAGTCAAAGCCTCAACTCCAAGGACCTGAAGGAACTGCGCCGTCGAAGAGGAGAAAGTGCATTTGACATCAATAATATTGTTATTCCCTACAGCATGGCGGCATCTACCCGTGTAGAAAAGCTACAATATAAAGAGATCCTCACACCCAAGTAGGTTCTTTAAATTATATTGCACTACATAATGAAAAGATATTTTTTTTACTTGCACATTTTGAATGTAAGAGAATTTCACTGAGATGAATTGGAACATCACTGGCTCATACAGTGCTAATGTGAAGTGCATTATTTATATATTGAGCCAAAATATATTCAGTCCTCCATTAAAATGATCAAATAAGGTTACTCAAAGCCATTACTTGACCACAAACATGTAAATTAAAAATTCTGTCATGAATAACTATTTTTGACCAAATGAATGCTTGCATTGCCTGAACTTATTGGGCCAAATTTATGTAGAGTCAAATAGATGTTTTATTCCCAACAAATTTCGCTTTTCTAAAATTTTGATCTGTTTTTATTCAATAAACCACAATAGATGGTACATGTTGGTGCATTATGATACAAATGGTTGAAATATTTCAGATGGCGAGAGGTTTCTGTGGACAGTGATACAACCACACAAGATACATCTGTGATGAGCCCAACAGTGGAACCCTCGTCGGCTGTGACTGCAGCAGGAGAGGCTGACAGTGCAAACTCTGGCAAACCAAACAATGACCAATCTACCACCAAGTTATCAGTGCCAAACCAAAGTGACACTATATCTACCAATAACAAAGTGCTTAATAAAGAGAATGGATTAATAGAGAGTAAAACAGTGGCGCCATCTGAGTCAGAACCACCCTCGATTCCAGGCTTCAAGAAGATCGACGATGACTGCCTTCATCTGCTGGACAAAGTGTTGTCATCTCGGCAGGGGAGCAACGGCATGGTCATCTTAAACACAGCCAGTGGCCAGGAGGTTGAGGTGAGCTTCATTCTCTTTAGTCTGCTGGTGGTTTTAGATTAAATTTATCAGTCACAGCAAAACATCTATGGGGGTCACTAATTCACTAAGTGATTAAATTAGGTTACAGTTAGCCATTCCAAAACTCTTCCATGCTGCACATTAGATGTGTGATGTATTAGTATCACATGATGTTTGATTTTAAGTTGTGACTTGAGGAGATATTTGGTTCAGTGGTTTTATAATATAAACAGTTGGCATCTGGCAGTGTTCACCAAAATAAGGCAAACAAAAAACCCCACATTATTAAATCATTTAAATTTGCATACATGTTTTGAATCAACACCCACAAAAGAATCATATTTTAATGAAAAATAACTGATCATATAAATAAAATATTTCAGGTGGAAGACCTTTCGGATGTGCTGATTATAGAAAGACACAACAGGTGTGAAGTCCTCGAGAAGAAACGATTTACATCTGTTGTACCAAAACGGACTCGTGCCTCGCGGAGTGAGAGTAAGTTATCAGGCTTGGAGCCTGCTACTCCTGATGCTGAGGCAGCCCTGTCTGTGCTGCAGACCCCACCTAACACCCCTGCCTCCGTCTCCAAGGGCGCAGGGCAGCAGGAGGAGGGGGAGGACATGCGGCGACGCAGTGGGTCATGCTCGTCGCGCACCGACGAAACGCCACTAGGCGTGCGGGAAGTGAGGAGGAGAATGAGCTCAATGTCACGCAGCAGGTCGCAGTCCATCGGAGAAGACCGCTACAAGATGGAACCCGAGTTCTATGTGGAGAGCTGGAGCAGGAGAGAGTTCCCGCTAACAGATGATCTCTATGACAGCTTGTTCAGGGAGCCCAGCTCAGTGACTGTGCAAGCAGTGGAGCCTATAGTGAGGAGGAATTCCAAGGAGGTGTACGGTACCTCCACGCCCGACATGAGCAATCCCTGCTCGCCTCATAGCAGTACATCTAGTGAGGTCATTGAGGAGGATGACCCAAATGACCCGGAGTGGACTGTAGTTCAGGGCAGTGAGAAAATCCAACAAAAAACTCCCACCATTGTGCTTAAGCTGGCCAAAAGGTAAAAAATGCTGCTTACCAACTTTGTGGGAATTCCTTAAAGCTGGTAGCTTCCAAAGAGCTCTTAAAGCATGCAGGGCTTGCAGAGAGTTCATGGTGTCCAGACGTGTCCAGACGTGTCCTGACTGTTACATACCTCGGAAGTGCACTGCAACAGATTGCAATGGTAAAGAAGTATGTAGAGTGACGGACACTCCAGTCAATATTACTGACCGGAAAGATGAGATGAAGCTTTGTCTAAAGCAGGGGTAACAAGAACTGGTCTTGTACCCAAGCCATAAGTCCTTATTATAACAAAGGTTATGGATTTAAAATAAATAAGCTGAAAAAAGAATAAAGATAAAGGGTTTGAGAAAATGGAGGGAAAAAAAATAAGAACTTCAAGAATTGGTTTTAAATCAAGAGTGTTTTACATTAAACAGACATTGTGAGAATGTTGAAATAGATAACAAAATATGAATGGTAATTACCAAATCCATGACTTTATTACAATAAAGTAGTAAATTAATAAAATAAAAAAAATAATTGTAGTAGAAAGAATTTTGTTTCCACAACTTGTTGGTGGTGAGAGTGTGACCAGTTGTAATACTGTCGTGTTCATTTATATGATGTGAGACATGCATTCTAGGTAGGCATTCATTGGATATGATATCCCGGAAAAGCATCTATCATCTATATAAATTCCTTGCACTAAGTTTGTAGAAATGTTTCTGGTGGTTCTGTGATTTCTTATGTAGGTGCTTCAAAGACCAATTTTCAGTTCAAAACACTTCAAAATGGCATTTGAATGTATATATTTTTATCAAGCAAAGTAAGAGTCTTGTTTAATTTCCATATTTCATGGAGCGATTAAACTTTCCCAGAAATATGCTGGACTGCCAGCAATTGAGTGTTTCTAAGTTTGTTTGAAATTTGTGTGAATTTAAATATTTGCATTTTTTTCACTGTAGAAGTGACTAGAATTGCAAGTGAATGTTTGTTAAGTTTTGAAAGCTGCTTTTGATGAGCTTAACTTTAATGGGTATGGTTTGTTCTATATGAGTCAGGTGTGAAAGTGATACAATATTTGGGTGGACAACATTCTGTGTTATAACAGCAATGATGTGTGGCACTTTGTATGCATCTTGAGATATAACCAACTTGTGATGATTTAAATGGAAAACATAGTTGGAAAATTTTGTGTACATAATAAAGTAGTGTTGGCCAAACATAAATATATATATATGAACAGTTTACCAAAAAAAAATATCTCGAGCGATGGGTAAAGAATCTTTTGTTCATTGTGAAATAAATATCTTGACTTAGTACGGAAATTAAAGGAACAGCTGACTTATATTAGAAACTTAAAAAACAATTGTCAAAATTTCCCCTCAAATTGTGGATTTCTTCAATTAATTTTATCAGTACTTCAGCTTTTTCATTGAAATAAGCAAGCCTTTTTAAAGCAAGTGTATTTACTGCATGTGTGAAGGAGTTTGCAGAGAGCTTTGTACAGTGGCCTGCCCTGTAGAATGCCTTGGCACGTGTAAGCATGTATATACCATCGTACTATCCCAGTGCACACTATTGTATGTTGCATGTACAAACTAAAATATGTTGCTCGGAAATTCTTGTATTAAAGTAAAATATGAAAAAAGAACCATGAGGATATTCCATGTACAGAATGTATTGTTACCATGGTTACTTTGATGAAGCATCTGCCGGTAGTGTACTCGGTGATGGCCCTGCCTAAACATAAAATTCAAAAATCTACACAGGTTCATTATGTTGGAAAAAAACTCCTTAACAACAATTTAATGATAATGCATTGGTATTGTGTAACAATTCAATTTAATATTCACATGTAAAATGGAAAAATTGAAATTTTACAAGAAAGTTATCTTACATCTGTTCAATAAATAACAAACAATTTCAATGAAACCAAAGAGTGAAATTTTGGCTTTTTCATTTTTTCGAGATATTCTTATGATAAAAGTGATATCTTAATGAAGAGGGCATGGTGTCATTATTGGGATTAGTATGTAATTGTAATATATATTTTTTATTTTGTTTGGCACTGCCATGATATTGTACAGAATGTTTTTTGAATAATAGTTCACTGTAGAGTTCACAATGGGCTCTGTCTCTGGTGACAGAAATGCCCACTGTATTGTAAAAATACAAAAAAAAACATGATTTTTTTGTTTCTTTAATGTATCCGACCAAGTCTCAACTGTCATACACAGAAAAATACAAGACTTCTACAAAACAACCTTGTCTTTAAATATTTATTTCCCTACCCTTTCATTAGTGTCTCACAGCATTGATGTGTGTGTGACAATTTCAGGAAAAATTCATGATTATTCTGACCAGTAAGCATCTGGCTTTTGGGCATAGTTTAACATGTGCTGAGATACTATCATATCAGTTGAACGTAAGGCACCAATATAAGAGTTGATGAGCTAACTATAGATCTGTTTTCATAAATATCACAACTGCTGATTGAAAAGTATGATCTGTCTCACCATATAGCCCTGCATCCAACTCCAAAATATGGCTCCTTTTATTTTTAAGCTCTGTTGACTATATCTTTCTGTCATTCTTCTGTCAACCTTGAAACTACTGGTCAGAGTTCGAAGCAATTAGTAAGAAAGATGTATATTCAGGGGACCAATTTAATCTTTTAGCTATCCATCACTTAGTTGTCAAGGAGACTGCCATTTTGAATAACATGAATAAGAGCCAATGAAAAATGAGATAACAAGTTTGGGTCAAATTCAATATTTAATATGCATTTTGATTGGCCAAAATTATCTGCTCAAGTCTGGCCGGGGAAAGTATTTAAATGATCACCTATGAAGCAATTTCCAGAGACCATTCACAAACATAAAAAGCAATGATCAACATAACTGTAATGCTACTGGCCCATGTTTTTTTAAAATTTAATAAATAAAATTATTCTAAAAAAAGTTAAATGTCAAGGAGAGTAATTGGTTTCGAAAATCCTTGTCAAATATTTTTGCATTGTTGATGAAATTATAGTGTATTGATGGTGAAATGAAGTGACACCTGTTGTAAATTATAGTCCCAACAGGTGGCAGGTCCAAAAGTCCTAAATTGTCATTTTGACTTTCGCAGAACACATACCATATTTACTCAAATACAAGACGGGGTTTTAGTACCCAAACCATTAGTTAATGTTTTGGGGGTCGTCATATACACGAGGGCAACCTGTGGATGGTGATTTACGATAAGAATAATTGACATTTTGGGCGTGAAAAGTAAATAAACTTCGCTCATACTGTCCAGATACAAACTCCCCCAACGGCAATATAATTAATATATTTGGCTTATAATACACATAGAAATATTTCACCACGTTTCAACAGTAGTCCGCCTTCATTTAAAGGGATTAATCACCGATTTTGAAAAAAATGTTTAAAATTCACACATTGGTGATAAATGATGTCTATTTTGTTGTCTATTTTCTATTTTATTGATGCATCCCCATGTTTGCCTGTTAATTCTATTTTAACAAGACCCTAATCTATTGCCCCTTTATGAAAGCACACTTCATTCTTGGAGTCATTTTTATGTGGAGTGTGACCATAGAGGCACTGAAAGGTAAAATGACGTCATAAGAGTATGGCAATATGCTTATGACGTCATCAAAGTTATTGTCCTTTGAATAGTGCCAGAATGACGTCAACCAGTGCTACCCTGTTTTGAGCCTCAATTGAGGTCAAACAAAGTTTACGCTACCCGTGTTTACCCGTCACGTGCAGCTTATGGCCCAGACAGACCTGTGCTGGGTGTGCAACTCTTATGTCTTATAGTAACTTATATTATTACTCTATTATGTTTTTAATTTGTCATGATGTTCATATGTGGCTAAGCTTTCAATTTCACCGAATTGTAGAATTGGTGCTTAATCCCTTTAATATGTGTACAATATGTCCGACATTCAGCCAGCCAACATCAGAAATTTATCTTATGCCCTTAAATCAATTGTCACAAGCTACGGTTGGACTGGAACCTATAGTTGTTGTAATTTTGTAACAGCAAAGAATAAGGGAGGCAACCAGAGAAATGAAAGTCTGAAGCATACAGTGTTTCTTAAGAGGTGCGCGATTACTGTACATATCCTATAAATGGGTGAAAAGCGACTGGACTGGCCTGCAGAACCCACAGAAAGTTTCACAGTTTATGTGTTTCCTCCATTTAAGGTATACTCCAGGCTTAGCAAAAATCATGTTGGGTGTTGGATATCAATTTTTTTTTTTTTACATTTTTGGAATCTTCATTTAGTTATCTAACAGATCACTCGTTTTTGAACCAATATTGTATTTAGAAGTTAGTCAAAAATATGATTTTATAATTAAAAGTCAGGCAGGTGAAAATGTGACACCCCAGGATTGTTGACCAAACACTGCCCCATTGTGCATAATTTTAAGCTGATGGGATGTACACACATAACATGTACGATTGCAATTCCTGACTTTTTATTACATTTGTAAATATGGGTATACTATTGTATAAAATAACAATTTTATATTTATCTAATAATTTGTAAATAATTCATCATAATTTTATTCTTTGTATTGCCTCAGTTGATATGTGTATGGTATGCATGATTGTATGCTCTATGTGTGCAATCAGCATGATCAGTAATCAACATGATCATGATTGCAATCGCCCTCAAATGGCAACACAAACAGCTCATATCAAACTGCAAAGAACACACATGGCAAGTTTGAAGATTTCATGATTTCTGTACATTTTTTGTGTTTAAACCATCTAAATTTAATTTTAAATTTATTATTTTTTAGCATATCACTAGTTAGGTATATTAGTCACCAAACTGTGTAATTTGGTTCAACAAATCATGATCTATAAGCACTGTACAGAGACTTGAATGTGGAAAACAGACCCTTTTAGGTTTTTGCCATTTTCTGGCCTTTCATATTTTTCACATTTTATGAATTTAAACCAAGTTTTTTGGGTAGTAAATAACGTTTGATCACTTTGAAACTTGCAGGATTGTTAGAACCCCTTGCAAAGATGTACTATTCCACGTTTGAAAGATATTGTATTTATATTCAGTGAATGAGAGGCACGAACAGCAAAACTCAACTTTTATGTTTAAAGTTATTTTTCATCCTATTGAAATATTTTTTTGCTATATTTGAAAGTGTAGATTGCTTGAATGATAAGTTGTTAACAAATCCTAATAAAGTTTTCCCAAAAAAAACTTTTTGTTGTATGTTTTTTTTACAGTTTATATAAATGTGTCTTGATTAGACCTGCTCACAATTAAGTCATGATTACACAAAAAGTTTGCATTATAATTGAGTTCTGTTAAAACGAGCTGATGCAGGATGACTAGATGCATATTGTCCTAAGATTTGAAGAGTCTGTCATTTATGGTTGCATCACAACTGGAGGGTAAAGTTAGAAGTCTACATAACACCTGTGCTAAAAGGTGCTAAGCCTGGAGTATACCTTAAGTCAGCATTGGGTTATGGTTAACTTTTTCAAGCAATTTAGGTTTTTCAAGCAATTTATAAAACTACAAAATAGCCTAACCCGACAAACAGTATTATTTTCACACTGGTTAAAATGCTTGTCATTTGACCTGGTTTGGCCATTGTTGCTGATAAGGTTGAAAACACCATTGCACAAATTAATTTTCAAACCAAAAAGGCTTTACATTTTTATGGAAAGGATTTTTACTGCCTATCTTTGTGTAACATTGTCCATCAACTTTGATTTCCTCTGAAACTACTGGTTAAAGTCTTTCGCTATAAGCAGGTAAGATGTATTTTCAGCAGACCAATTCTATCTATTTCCCATTTGGCTTGGAATATTTTCCATTTTGGTATGATTGATTTTGGTATTATTGTGTTACCTTCCAGTACCTCATAGAAATCACCCTCTCCTCTGTGTGTGTGTGTGTGTGTGTGTGTGTGTGTGTTTTCGCACGTGTTTGTTACTTTTTGTTTTGTCCCCTCAATGAAACTGTGTTATCTATCAGATGCTGGGTTTATATATATATATATATATATATATATATATATATATATATATATATATATATATATATATGAGGCATCTGAGCATCCATGAAATAACAAGTTGTAGTTGGCAACATAGAAGTTATTATAGACCATATGCATTTCAGTAATGACAAGTTTTGACCAAGTTTTCACATTTTACAAAAACCTTTTTGTGACCAAGCTGAATTATTTGATGATTTATTTTGACAAAACTTAATGTGCTAAAGTATGATTGGCTTGATATCCACACATCATGTGAATTTATCACCAGGTGGTGTTATTTCTTCACCACCATATGGAAAAAAGATTCCCCACAAGTAAGATCCCTGCCAGGGGTAAATTCATATCATGTATGGACATCAAGTTAATATTTTTTGGAACATTCCAATTGCCGTCTGAAACATGTATATATATTCTATGTTTTTACACTTGCATATCATAGAATGTTGTTCCCAACTTCATGCAGTCAAAGACACATCCTTTGAACTTTTGTTTACAAGTTATATATGGTTGCATAATATGCTAGACATGGGGGGATTGATCCTTGGTTACTGGTTACATACAGGGGGCATGGGATTGATCCTTTGAGCGTTTGAGTTGCCAGGCAACTGTGACTAAATAGGACATGGACAGATCCCATCCTTGTCACTGACACGGGACACTATATTCTCTTTATTGTTGCACTCTTTACTCAATACATCTGCATGTTTGTAAATATACTTTAAACTAGCATGCCTAAGAGAGAAGACCTATTGACCAATATTTGGACCATCAGTGCTAGAACTAACCTCTGACTTAGCTGCTGCTGGTATTGACTTGTATAATCCGTAAAGACATCACAAGGTATCGAATGGTTATCAAGCTGGTAAAGGGGTCTGGATATTTAACAGAGATAAAATATTTTTGTAATCTGTCAGAATTTTTTAGTGCTTTCACATTTTGGCTCCAATAATCAAATAATTTTCATGCTTTTCTCATAAGAGAATTTAACTTTTGAGGTGAAACACTGGATTAAGGAACACTCGTTAGGGAATAAAAAGTTGAATGAGTATAGCCACTTGCGCATTTTCGCATATTGTGTTAGCGGCAAATCATTTGTGATGCTGGTAGCCAAACTGTGAACGCACTAAAACATGGCAGCTAATCTCCTATGAGCCACACACAGATAAATCCTTTGAAGAAATTGAAAATAATAAATCATAGGTTTTTGACAAAATATCAAAAGAGGGACTAAGAAAACCAACAGATATATATTGTTTTGTTTAAAATAATGTATTGTTTTATAACTGTGGCATATGGTCACTTTGTACGACGAGGTAGAATCATATACCACCGCTGCCACAAATGGCACAAAATTGTGGAAATCTTAATTTGCATATTAGCATGCAATTACCATACAGCTCTGCAATTGGTTGGCTCTTGCACATGGTCAAATAAAAAAATTATATCAGCCTTGCCCAAGAAGAAAAGGATTTTTCTTGTACTGTAGTTCAACTGCCTCTACTTGCAGAGTCTGTTTTTAAACCAATATTTATAATCAATAAATTTACTCAAAACTATACATTTTAACCCAATCTAAATCACACTACTATCTGGCGCATGATTGTCCACCATATTCCTTCAGCTCAGGTGACGTATTCAGGGTACAATATATACGGAAATAACACTTTGTACATTTACTAATGTCACAAATTAAGATATACACATATACACATTCATGTGTTATATGAAAGGATGATGCAGCATTTATCTTGTACAAATACATCTTGATTGCTCGCTATAAAATGCTATATCAGAGCTGGCCAACTTTATTCAGGATCTTTTTAGATATAAGAATTGGGATAACAGCAAATGTATAAACGAACAATTTGTCTACTTTATAACCCATGAACAAATCTAATATATAAAAATCAATCAATGATATGAAACCAAAGTTTTCATATTTATAACATCAAGATGTTTTGTTTTTGATTTATCAAATTTTATTGGTTTACATTACAGAAAATGTAATGTTTCTGCGGAGTTTCCATTACAGCTATTAACAAAATACACTGCAGTGTAATAATAACAATGATAAAATAATATACATGATTAAAGAGATATCATTATCTCAGACTTAAACAATGGTACATATTTATATTTCCAGCGCAGACATCGACGAGTCAAACCCAAAATTAAATTATTACAAATATAATTGTTATACAAACCACATGGTTGCATGTATTGAACCGAGACAAACGCATATCTTACAATGTGTAAACCTATTTATAATACAGAATATTATATAGTAGTAGACTTAACCGGCATTAAAACCCACACAATCTCTGGTTTACATGGTCTATTTTCCACAGAACATGTGAATATATATATATATATATATATATATATATATATATATATATATATATATATATATATATATATATATATATATATATATATATATATATATATATATATATATATATATCTCATCACCTGAGATTGGTTAATTCTAATTGTATGATATTTTTAGGTAAAAGGTATGCAGGCATTTGGTAAAAAGGTAAGGAGAGTATTTGTTGAAACACCTTGCAAATAATTGTTCTGCATGGCGAGGTCACATACCACCTCTGCCACAAATGGCATGAAATTGCGGAAAATATTTCCCTCGCATTAGCATGCAATTACCATACTGCTCTGCAATTGGTTGGCTTCTGTACATGGTCATGCACAAATCCACAGCCGTACACGTGAACATGCCTAATTCATTTGTTGAAAAGTAATTTAGAATGGACCATCTTTAGCGAGGGATATTGTTCATTGTGTTGGTGTCATTGGATATTGGTGTCATGCCTAGTACCATAGGACTGGGGTGTCATGTTCAGTACCATGGGACTGGGATGTCATGCCTAATACCATAGGACTGGGATGTCATGCCTAGTATCATAGGACTGGGGTGTCATGCTCAGTACCATAGGACTGGGGTGTCATGCCTAGTACCATAGGACTGGCATGTCATGCCTAGTACCATAGGACTGGGATGTCATGCCTAGTACCATAGGACTGGGGTGTCATACCTAGTATCATAGGACTGTGGTGTCATGCCTAGTACCACAGGACTGGGATGTCATGCCTAGTACCATAGGACTGGGGTGTCATGCCTAGTATCATAGGACTGGGATACCATGCTCAGTACCATAGGACTGGGGTGTCATGCTTAGTACCACAGGACTGGGGTATCATGCCTAGTACCATAGGACTGGGGTATCATGCCTAGTACCATAGGACTGGGGTGTCATGCCTAGTACCACAGGACTGGATTGTCATGCCTAGTACCACAGGACTGGGGTATCATGCTCAGTACCATAGGACTGGGGTGTCATGCCTAGTACCATAGGACTGGGGCGTCGTACTCAGTACCATAGGACTGGGGTGTCATGCCTAGTACCATAGGAGTGGGTTGAGATGCCTAGTACCATAGGACTTGGGTATCATGCTCAGTACCATAAGACGTGGGTGTCTTGCCTAGTACCATAGGACTGGGGTATCATAATAGTCAGAATATAAATAGGAAAGGTCCGGATTGGCATCAGTAAACCGCAGGACATATTTAAATTTCCGTTTGTCCTGTCTGAAAAAAAGAAAAGAGCAGCATTAGTCATGAAACACAATTGAAACAACAAAATCAAAACAAGTTGATATTATCCTTTCATTAATAATACATTTCTAAAGCTATCCTTACATATAACTCTTAAATTGAAACTTTTGATACAATCTTCTTTTGATACAAGTATTTAATACCTTTAACTTTTGATACAATCTTCTTTCGATACAAGTATTTAATACCAGTGTATAAATGCTAAAAGTAAACGGTGCAAAGTGGATGGTATCTCATATTGAGAGACCGAGCTGAAGATAAGAAAAGAAAATAGATTTGCCAAAGATAGAGTCTGGGGAAAATATACAAGCGAGCATCATGCGAATGTTAACAAGATAAAAGTGAATAACATATGAAAAGCAGTTGGATAAATGGACAGTACTGATGCATACATATAAATAAAAAGTTATATATACAACACTCATTTTAGCACTTCTAACGGCCAAGCTGTCAAGATCAATGTCAATGCATTGTGTACAGATTTCACGGTTAGTTTGAAGCATTGCTTACACACTTTCCGGAAAGTGCATTCTGGACTATTTGATCATTATCACATGTATACTGTATTATTAGCTTTCTTCTGATCTACCTGTCATGCTGGTGTCATATCTACACGATGATTATTACAGTGCAATTAGGATTTGATCATTATCACATGTATACTGTGTGTGTATGTACTTGTGATGATTACAGTGCAATCAGGATTTGGTCATTGCCACATACAGTTTGTATATATACCTTTCTGCAGATCTATCTGAGATTGTGGATATATTAGTGGATGAAGAAGAGGAAGAAGCTCTCGGTGTGTCGTAGTTATGTACAGCAGATAGACTTTCTGTTTCAGAACCGCTAGGTCTATTTTGTTGGTTCAGAAGAGGACAAAAATATGTCAGCATATTTTATTGACATATTTTCAGTATGTCAGTATAATTTATTGATCGACATTTAAAATTTCAGACTTTTGTGAGTCGCTCAGCCTGTCTTGGTATGTAAACATAACTGAAGTTTGATTTTCTTAGGGATGATCACAAGTAAATAAGTCATGTTTGCAAAATCATTTAATAAACATTTTAAGGAGAAAAAAACTTTCTGACTTCTTCTGTTTGAAAGAAGAAAACTACACAGATTATTTTTAATAAATTATCAGTTTATAAGTCTTAATGCTAGTTTGTGTTTACAGCAGAAAATGTCAATGTATGTAAAAAAAGCACACAAAAGCACAGATAAGGAACCTAATAAATTCATTTAAAAAGTACATTGTACATACCTTGATCTGAGGAAATAATAAACCAGCCGAATAAAACCCAATATGATCAAAATAGCCCCCAGAATGAAGCATACGATACCAGCTGTAAAGAGAAAAAAATACATAGATATAATGGGTCTTTTAGTTTTATAAAAGGAAGAGCCCCAAAAACTAGAAACAGGGGTCGTGTCTTAACTAAAAAAAATGTTTTACCACTCTATTATGAATATGTTGTAATCCCCAAATTCAGGAAAAGGGTCATATAATGGGCGTAGTTCTCAATTAAAAATGTTATAATCTCCATTCCCTGAACAGGGACCATGTAATGTATGTAGATTTCTGCAAGGTTTGCCAGAAACTGCATCATTTATATCTTTGAAGAAGGGGAAATTAGATTCCTTAAACCCTTTTGGGTCCCTCACTGCTCTATCATGATATGTTTTTTCCTCTTAAAGAAAACGTGTCCGACTTTGGAGATGACACACTGAAGTAAGGATCTAGCGTTGAATATAGTGTTGAGTCGAGAGTGCATTTAACATTGGGGGCATTTGAGAAAAATTGGGGGAAATCACTTGTGATTGTGTTAGCCAAGCTGTGAAAGCATTATCCAAAATCAATGAAAGTCGATTGAATATTATAATCTCTGTTAAAAAACGAAAATATTTCCATATGTATCTGTAATGATATGGATGGTCAATAAAAAAAGTATACTCGACAAAAATCAAGAAAAGAATTTTCAGAAATAATGGACCATACAGAGATATTTAAACAGAGATAATTAAATGTCTCTGGATCATATTACTATATGAGGTATTAGGGATAACAATTTTGTTGAACATTCAACTCCAACTCCAACTCTAAAACTTTACGAGTAGATTTTTTTTTGTCTTGAGGATTTTTATCGTAACATACCAATGAGGTAAGCATCCATCACGCCCTCAGCATGGTATATCGGACCGGAACCGGAAGCACACTCCTCCGGTAGTGATGTGGAGATATCTGGTAGGGAGGTTTCATATGACATTCCTCATAAGATCCCCGATTGACGTATTCATATTGATCCAACATTTCTCGTCACCCTTCTAATAGTGAACCTAATCATCTGTAAAACAAATCGGAAAGGTGGTCGATCTTAATATAAACAGGCACAATAGATGCCAAACAGGCCCCGGCATTAATTTACGTTATTAAGGCACTGGCCTCATCATATACAGTTAAATAATAAAAAAATAATAACATTATGTGATAAACAACAATTGATATGGACATGGATGAAAAATCAGCCAATAAAAAATTCTAATGATATAACTAGTTAATTAAAGGGAATGTGATACGAGTCTGATGCTAAATAATAAACACGCGTATTTACATTATTAATAGAAACATATTTTCATTATCAATAGATTAAGATATATTTAGACCCTTGTCGAAAAAACGTGTAAACAAAATAAATTACTTTTGAATAATGTTATTGGTATTTAACATGCTAGAATTTTGCATACACATGCCATTCTGATAATTTTAACTTGATCGATCAATGAATATTGGATATCCTGACGTGGATGTTTATTGCATACGTACAAAGCCCCCCAATAACGCAGTTCATTGTATAACCTATATCAATTGAATTTATTGTCTACAATTTTGTTGCCATGCATCAACCTATATGGATTTTCAAATTTCCGTTTAATTCCGAGTGCGTGCAGATCGTTGCTCCAAATAACGCAACCCCGCTCAGGTGACAATGGATTCCATTTTTTCATCAGTTGCCATGGAAACAAGACAGGGAGTAGCTTATGGAGCTCAGTCAATGGAAGCATTGTTGTCACGCTATGTCACCTATGTGATCAGACCAGTGTATATACCATACACGATCCGCTCCCACTGGGAAACTTTGCACCCAGCACATAAGCAGCCAACTCACGGCGACATCACGGGAGACTTTAAACAATGTGACCACCAGCCAGCCTCCTACATGGGGTACAGATACCTTTATTTCCAAAAGGCCAATTTGTAAATATTCAAATATGACCATTGGAAAGATGGATCAATGTGTCCATTAAGTTATATATTTTTTGGGGGAAATTGTTATTCTATTGTTTGATACCTATGTATTTCAAATCATATGTTTAAACGTAGATTAATGGAACTTTAAAATGTGTATGAGGCTTTGTTATCAATTTGTGACCGAAAGTTAGAAAGATGGTCTTCGATCATTTCATACGACAGCAACATAATGTCTTCTTGTAAATATTATGGGTAGGATTAATGCAAAAGAATAACTTATTCCAATCCGGGAATTCCAATAAAAATCATATTGCACTTTGGAACTTCTTAATGAAAGTGATTTAATTAATGTACAAAATAACTCACCTTGTTGAGGTCACTACGTGCCCACTATGATTATAAATTATTGCTAACCTATATACGTTGGGACCATGTGAAGCTGAGTTTGGAGTGTGTCTGAAGCATGGCACCAGAGTACTTAGCTGGAAAATCCATACAAAGCCTGTCATTTCCCAGGTACTACTGCTGCTACCGACAGCGCATGCGCGGGAACACCTCAGGGAGGTCCTCCATCCCCAGTCATTTCCATTGATCCCAATCAAGTCTAAATTATTGATATAACGTGCCTTTGAAAACATCTTTGAAACCATTTGCATGTCAAACAGAAGTTTTTATTAATTCAAAGCAATAAATTAAATAAATATATCATTACTGATGCATAACATTTTATTTTGTGAATATAAATATGAAATAAGGGGAAAGGTTGGGATATTTGGTGATCTGAGTACGTGGTTGTGCAGTGTTTGTACTCCAAACACGCTATTAAGATATATTGATCGCGCTCCCTCTCATATTAGGCTCATATACTGCTGACTATAAGATAAGAAGTTCAATACAATACTATGTCGATTTTCGCTCGCGTTTGTTTTGCCTTTAGGGCTAGATGTTCGAGGTTTCAAGATGGTTAAGCTGTAAGTCAATGGAGCCTACCCCGATTATCGGTCCATGGCGGCCATGTTTTGGCGAAATAATTCTGATTACACCGTCAGATGTCGCTTTTGTTTGAGAAGTGATATGTGAGTGCGTAGTAGAGTAAGAAGATTTAGCCTTGGGTTTTTTTTCGCTTGGGATTTTGGAAACTTACGCGAGCTTGATTTTTTAAAATCAACACTTGTTCATTTTAATATGGTTGTGGTTTTGTTCCTGGGTAAATGAAGGAGAAAATATACATAACACGCAACCTACAGTTGAGATTAAGCTTTGAATCTTGGTTCAACTATTGTTTTGCATCAATTTTAGCATTTAAAGTATTAATGCAAGTTTTACTGCCTGTATTTTATTGCGCAATAGAAGGGGAGTTGCAATAGCGTGTGCAAGGCCGCCTTTGCCATTTTCATTACCCAAAAAATAAATAGATAAATAAAGAAATAAAAGACCATTTTTCTCACATAACTCCATTTCCCTTGATTTTTTGTTTTCGCTGAATGGACGTCTGTTTCATTAATCAGATTTTACGTATCTATTATTATCGGTCAATATTACGGTATATTTTATTTTAAACTGCAGTACCAATTTGCAATTTTCATTTGTTGCATTTCATTGATAAAGTCCACATTAACATGAATACTACGCACCACATAGCAGTTTGAAATATTCCACACCAAACTGAATATTTTATCAATGAGAGAAAGTTGAGTTTTGAATCAAATCAAGCTGTGAGGAATATAACATTTCTTATCGCTCTGAGAACCAGTCTAAAAAAACCTCCTTGTTCAAAACTTAGAGTATATAACTCGGAGATCAAATCAAATCACTTATTTTGATATACACAATTTCACAGGCAGTTTTACAGAGGTTTGGGATATGCTTAAATGATATGTGGCCACAAAACAGTGATAGAAGAGAGCTACCTCACAAAAATCCACTCAGGCCCACTACCACCAACTACGTTAAAAATTGAGATTGAGATGTTTTTAGAATTTTTTCCAATATGCATTTTTAGTATTTTCTAGAAGGAAATTTAAAAAAAAATACCAGCCAGCAACACTAGGATTTTGGCTGTCAGCTGTTATTTTTTACCACTGAGTTGTATAAGTTAATTATAATAATTAAATGTTAAAAACTTATAATTACAGTAGAAATATCATTAGACTTGAACAATCTTTGTCAAATAGTGTTCATATGCAAACCTTGTGTATTGGGTTTTGCTGAAAGATGGCAACCAAAGCATCATAACAGAGTGACTGTACATCAAAAATATGAAACAACATTAATATTGTTTTGGAATAATGAGACAACGATTCCTTGCATGGAATAAATCATGTTTTATAAACTGCAAAGTCTTCAAGATGTGCCAAGGCGAAGTTGGTCTCTTTCGTTTTCTTTTTGTTTACATATTTTTAGATTATATTCCAAGGCTCTTCTGTGACACAAATATGTAATTTATCTTTAATTATGCATGGCTTCTTGTACTAGGTCAATCCAGAGATATTTAAACATTAAATGTCTCTGGTCAATCTTAACTCTTTAACGGTATATAACTGATATTATATTTCAAAATAAAGGATTCCGTAGAGTTCAAACTTTGAAGTAAATGCTCTTCTTTGGAAGCAACATAAGGGATGAAATCAGCAATGCTGTGCTATAAACAACCTATCCATGTCAATCTAGAATCTGATATTAAGTCCAGAACAAAAACCGCGGCCAATACCTTTGACATTAAATGGAAATGGAGAGTGGAAATAGCTTGATCGAGTTCTTATCCTCAGCACCCGGTATGGGCCCTCAAATCATACACAAGAAAGTCTTTTTTTAATAATTTGGATACAATTTCCTATTTGAAAATGATATTTATATATCTCCATCACCCAAATATCAAATGGCCTCGCCAAATGTTGTCTGCTGAAGATACGTTGGATTATGAAAATCTAGGCGCTCTTTGTTTCTGAGTGGATTTATAAACTGCTAAAAGAAGGAAATATGCACGGTTCAGAGCACCACCATCCCAAACTTGCAACGTGAGAGTATGAATCGAATGCAACTTCATTTATATAAATCCACGCGAGAATATGAATCGAATGCATCACAGAATGACATGTACACAAAAATCTCTGACGTTTATGCACCCCAGCATTCATCGTCCCTGGTTAATATATATATGCAATTTGTTATAACTGATAGTCCACAAAAAGGTCCATACAAAAATGTTCACAGGGGATGGACGATGGTGATTGTCAAAGAAATAGTCTATTCTTTCAGAACAGCATTATTAGATATACCCCCTTTAAAGATATATCAAATCACATCCAAAGAAAGTCCCTCATCCCTAAAAAAATTCTAGCAGCTGGTCAAAATGTTTTAGAACAGATTGGCATTTTAAAATTTAATAATTTAAAATTTAATCATTATTTTAAAAAAAGTATCATACAATACTATTAATGTAGGTCCTAGCCTATTTATTGATATAAATAAGCTAAGACCTACCTCCTGGGAGTAAGAGTGTTCCCCAACCATAGGGAATTTGAAAAGCTTAGATAGTGTCGAAATTGTGTGATCAATCCAATGCCAATTCTCGTTTTACTCATATATACAACTAAAGGGATGAAAGCTTAAATCACGACCTTGGATGAGACCATTTTTCTTCCATGTATAAGGTTATCGATTTTACTGTTATGACCTTGAGGTGTGGATATTTCTGATCTATGCCATCCAATCCTCTAATTCAGTGTTTCAAAACTTAACCTAGCCTTACCTTAATTAATATTTCTGCCCAAATCAGGGGGCGCAAAATATGTAAATTTCCCAGAGAATAAGATAATTTTCAAAAAGCATAAGGTAAAGTTTTCACTTTTTAAAAATGCTTTGTTAACTTAGCATTGAATGGATAATATCCTTTAAATTTTAGGATGTACATAAGTATTTTTAATATATTTTGAATCATCGGGTTGACAGAAATGTGATGCAAGAGCTTTCATGCCCTCAGTTTATTTATAAAGTAATGCTATATATAGGCACATGGCTGAGATCAAACCTATTTTTAACATTTGGTTTGCCAACAGCTCGTCCCCAACATTACTTTTAATGGGATATGAAAAAAATAATTGACCAAAACCAAGATGTTTTTGTTATATATAAACGGAAAGACTTTATTCATTGTTTAATTACACCAGCCTTTCTCAATTGCCCTCAATATACAAATTTCACATATATCCTCACTCATGTCCTTTCACACCTATCCCACTTACTGCCAGGGTCAAATATATTTGCATAAATGACCTGAATAACAATTCCATATCTCAGGGGCCTGTGTATGTTACTAAAATAAATCTGCTTGTCTGTTTATGCCTTTAATCAAACGTTCCTTGATAATGAGACATTTGTTGCCTTAATTGATAAGTTGTTTATATGTGCTGCAGGCTTTGCCTGTAAAGCTGTCACCTTCCATGCTTCAGAATAGCAGGTGCTGTGGAAGCATTAATCATGGTATCATTCACACGTATCCAGCCTTATAAAATCATTATAAATAATGGGCCTTCTCAAGCTGCTAGTTACAAAGCACAATGACTTATGTATCAAACATATTAAAATTAATATTTATTCTAGGCTACGAGTATTATCAGCATCAAGTAGGTTCATCATGGAAGCAGAACTGTATATGATATCGTAGATGAAAATATAATTACAAAATCCCTGATTCTACAAATCCTGTACCAGTTAAGACATAATTTCTTCCTAAATGTGTGAAAAGGCAAAAAAACCTAGCTTACTTACACTATAGTGGTATGCCAAGCATAAGCAGGTCAAAAATGCTAAATCAGTTTTGGAATCTTCCCAAATGAACAGTATTCTGGTCAAACTGGTAACTCTGCCTTTGGTTGTCATGCATCACTCTGTGTCATCACATTTGTAATCAAACTATTGTTCACAAGCAGAATATATAATTTACTATTGTTTGATGCTCGAATATGTCTTTTTATCTGAAATTTAATTTGAATATTGGGATATGCATAAACATTTATACAAAAATAGGTTATTTCATTAAGGGTTATATCGTGTTACTGCTGTATTTACAAAGGGTAGGGAAACTACATTATACTACATATAACAAATAGTAAAATAATAATAATAAAAAATCAATCTCTCTCATATCATAATATATGTAACCATACACACATGAAGAATGATTATATATCTAATGAAAACTCATACCAAAATAATGTAGAAATATTTCCATATCACCTAACTCTTGGTTTACATGTATGTAGTATACAGTAAGAATGCAGTATAGTTCTTTACACTAATAACAATTAGTGCATCCCATGACAATTATTGCACATACATAATGCATGCCATAAATATAGCACAAGGCTATAAAATTAGGCTAGAATTATAGCACATAAAACCAGCTATAATTGCAGCATATAGGATATGACATATTCATAGCATATGCTATAATCATGGAACACTATGCCTTTCCATACTTTGGTTTAAACTGATCAAAAATTACTCCATTGGTGTGATCAAAATATCAAACTTACGGTACAAAATATACAAAATGGTAACCATTAATTAGTCTTGCATGTATAATATATCAGTTTCTTTAACCTTGTTTCATCATTTGTATAAGGTTATAAGTATTGCTAATCATTTCGGCAGATAAATCCAAATCAACAAAAATAAATTGTGGAAGAGCAATGGAATGTCATAGAATGGCCCGTCAAAACACACTTCTCTTATTACAAAATACATGGCTGGAATATAGTTCTGGAAGGTCCTGACCCAATAAGGGGGACTGTGACCATTCACCCTGCATCCTAACAGATTATCAGAGACCGGCTCTTTTCTTGCAATGCCTGGTTCAACAATTGGGCAATTTCATCAGGGAGCACGCTCTATTTATAGTGCACCTGATAAGCCCCACATTTCACAATAATTATTTGCAAATGAAAAGTAAATCTCATTAAAATTGAGTTTGCATGTATCACAATGAATGTCATTTAAACCTCAAAAAAAGAAATTTTTTGGCAAAAAAAACCCTTTTTTGAATTTTTTTTGAGTCTTTGTAATACTGAAAATCTTGCTGGGAAAAAAAAGAATTAACAGTTCTGAACAAAGTTAATTTTGCTAATAAATCATATCGTTATTATTAGCTGAGATTGTAGAGTTGCGAACGTTGTCATACTGCATTGAGTTCCTGGGACTCTCCTTGGGGGCCTGCGAGTCCCTCTTGACATGAGCATAGGGCTCATCGTAGGAAGGAGCCTGCACCTCTTGGGCATGGTTTGAATCATTGTGATTGGCTGCCTCATTCTGAGATTCTTCATAGAGCATGCTGGGGTTGTCATAATTCCTCAAGTTTGTCTTGTATCGTTCTAAGTCGAAAGTGTTTTGACGTCCAGCTCTGAAACATCATATATAGAATTAATTTTAAGAAATTAACCTAATAAACGTGTAATATTTCTTCAAAAAAACATTCAAAATTGGCACTAAATTGTTATTCTCTATTGTGCAAATATTAAGTTAAATTACCAATATATGTTAATCAATATAACTAGAAGCAATCTGCTTCCAATATGTCAAATCTACTATTGTGCAACCAAGGTAAAGAAGCAGTAAGACCCTCCATACATATTATCCTGACAGAGACTAACACACTATACTGAAGGGGCAGGTAAACTTTCTATAGCATCATGGCATTTTGGTATCAATAAGCAACTACCCATATGGACTTAGTTCTAAAAGGTAGCATTCAAATTTTTAAACATTTTCATGGCTTTGCATGTATCACATATGGGGTAAGTCTATGTTGGAATATATATATATAAATCTAAAGAAATATAAGGTGAAATAATATGCATGACTATCTGGCTCTAATGGAGTATATGATACAGTTTCTTCAATGGACCATTATTATTAATAAAAAAAAAGATATATCCAATGGCATATACCATTTACAGTACTATTAAACTTCTCATTAAGTTGAGGTCTACAAGATTATGGAAAAATATTTTAAAATAAAATCCATCGTCCCAAAATATATAAGAAAAATGAAAACAAATAATGTGTTTGCTTTTTTATCTGACTCCTATTGGTGAGTTACCATATTCTAATTTATACCAACAGACAACGACAATTGACAACGACTTATTCAGAGTTGCAGGGGATGTGTGATAAAACACAACATATGTATGAATTTCTGTCTAAAAATGATTTGTGTTTATTTTCAACACATTAAACTATCACTGCCATTTACAATTATGAGCATCAACCCAATAGACTAAAATCACACAAGGGAAATATTAAGCACCAGAGGGCTCTTCTACAAAAGTCTGCCAGGATCAGTTTGAGAAGTTAATATTATAAAGCATCCATACAAATCCAGGATCTTTTTGGTAAAAGTGCCTTATTTTGTTTAATAGTATTAAACTGAAGTGACCCTCATGTTATACAGCATGGTGGTCTGGGTAACTGAGACCCCCCCAAGAAATATCTGACAGAAGCAAAACAAAAACTGGATAAACCTATTTCTTCATCCTGGTTCTATTTACTCGGCAAAGCTAATTAGCATTGCATTTTACAAATCACAGAATAACTACTCATTTTAAAAAACACAAAGGCCATGATCTGCTCATTAACTCATAGAACTAGAAGATTTAGATTTTTTCTGGAAGATTTAGATTTTTTTCTGGAAGATTTAGATTTTTTTCTGGAAGATTAAATTTTTTTCTGGAACTAAGGATAAGCATTCTGTTGTTAGTTTATGCCGTATAGAGACAAATCTCTTATCTTTTATAATTAGCGAGTAAATGATATCTGATACGATCACAGATTGGTGCTTTCATGTGTGATGAAACATACACTCCATCAACAATATTGCAAGTGTGAACAATAAGGAGACTATAAGTAAACACAGTAATATGAACTATAAGGAGACCTACTTATATGAACTATAGGGAGACCTGCTAATATGAACTATAAGGAGATATATTAATATGAACTATAAGGAGACAAACTAATACTATTGGGAGACCTGCTAATATAAACTATAAGGAGACATACTAATATGAACTATTGGGATACCTGCTAATATTGAATTATAAGAAGACACAATAATATGAACTATATAATGAGACCTTCTAATATGGACTATAAGGAAACACAATAATATGAACTATAGGCAGACCCACTAATATGAACTATAAAGAGACCCACTAACATGAACTATAAGGAGACACACTAATATGAACTAATAGATCTGGATGGATAAAAAAAAACATTTCAAAGTTAACCAAAATTAACCATTATTAACCTCAAAAAGATATTTATATATTGGTCTTACTTTGAACACCCCAAAACATCAAAATGGCACAAATTAAAGTTTTTGAAATCTTCTTATTGGCCCAACTCAACTGAAAATACTCTTTGGTAAAATAATGATTGACATCTGCATTATGCAAAAATGGGTCACAATATGTTACCAAAGAATAACTGTGTGTGCCATTTGTGGAATATAAATGTCATTAAAAAAATTCTTAATATAATGATAAAAAAGTACATAAAATAAGTAAAGTTGACCCATAAATGTAGATATTTACAGATATATACAAATAAATAAATTTTTATTCATCAAAAAGGAATTAGAACTTTACATTCCGCAAATGCTAAGAGTATAGGAGGGGAAGAATTGGATGTGGGTGTGGTGCAATACATGTAGTGATAGGCTTCACAGACTGGCACAGACCATAATACTCACTGAACACTAATCCATTAGCAGAGTAGTTACTAACAAACAGGCAGACAAAGTTCATTAGGTTAGTATTAGTAAAGCAACATGTTACGTGTCCCACACTGGAAGTTCGGTGAGGGCCCTGGTGATTTTCAGTTATGAAATATTGGTGATATTATAAATGATGTTTTGCTAACTTTGTCTCTACACTGTAAATGATTGACTTTTTTTTTACTTGAAAATTTAGATCAAATAATTCAGCTCATATACAGTGTAAAGACAATGCCCCAGGATATAAAAAAAGACTTTGCAGTCTTTTCCTGTTTTTCTTGCCATCATTTATATATAAAATATTCCTTTTATCAATAAAATATTTTCCAATTATTTTGACAAAAAGAAGAAAAAAAAACCTTAAAAAAACCTTAACTGAAGGGTCAGAAAAAGCATTTGATAACGAAACAATCAACCACCAGGGCGCTCTTTGAAAGTTGTGAAATTTGTGACAGTGCGAGGGATCTCATTGTCATATCTCAGACATTCACTGTCTCACTCTGTGATGAACACTGGTGATAAAATCAATCCAAAAACTTATATCAAAGCCAAATTATGGAAATGCCTTAGATGTTGCAACGAAAATCCCTCTCATAGAGATTAATTTTCCAGATTAGTGTTTCCACCTACTGGCTGGTTAGAGTAACTGATATCAGTGAACACATAATCTCATCTTTACACTCACATTTAGATTAATCTAACAGATGAACTGGAGGGTTTCACTTTTCCTCATCCATTCTAAAAGTTGAAAATATGATGCAACAGGTCAAACACATGAAAAGTACAGATTGGTTTGTGCCAAAAATTATTTTATTAAAAATTTCAACTACCGGTAGTCATTGAGCCAATTAATCTAAAATAAATTTCTGTGCCAAAAATAAAATTGTTTGCACAGTGTTTCCTATTAAGAATTTAATATCTTGTCCAAACTGAATTAGCAAAGAGTATGGAGGTTTTAATAGATAGATTGACATCACAATATATTCACAAACACCCTAAAAACAGTATCCCACATCCAAATTTAAAGGCATTAATGTCCAGATTATATAATCCATTGTGGTTGGACAGTGAGCAGGACTTCCTCAGTTCATAGCATAGATTCCCACAGATAAAAACAAATAAAACTAATATGTGTGATTTATGAATTTTGACCCCATATCTTTAAACTCCATTCAAAGTGTTTGGATTGTTATCTTTCTGCGATATAGCAAAACAATATATTATACAAATATGGACCTGGGTGGAGTGCAATATGACTTTTTATGGACCTTCGGAAAGTTATATTGCACGAGGCCCAGCCGAGTGCAATATAACTTTCCAAAGGTCCATAAAAAGTCATATTGCACGACACCCAGGTACATATTTGTTTTATTCTATGATCACTGTGTTAATTACTGCAATTGTTGGTTTAATTCTAAAAGTGCTGTCGTCTGCTTCCCAGTCTGCAGGTCACTCAGAGCAAACTGGTGACGTCATCAGTGCAGTGGAAAGTATATTGACGTGCAATATAATGCATCTGGTCAATATAACAATTTAGAGAAGCTCATGTGACCAGGAATTGACCAATCACAGCACAGAATACACAGTGATCATAGAATAAATATATATATTGGTGCATAACTGTATGAATGCTTGGTGATAAAGCGGGTGCCACCGATCCTAGCAATGTTCAGTAGCAGGTCAAACTGCTGCCTCAATCAGCACAATAACAGGAGGCACTCTATATATATATACAGAAACAGCGTCTTGTGGTGAGGCAATCTCTATTGCTGGTGACAGCACTAAAATCAACTCTTTGTACAGCATTGGGATCAGCAATTTAAAATGGCATAATAATCATTATTTGTAACAAATTCAACAATTATATCACATGCAAATAATATGCTGGTCCTAGCAGGCAGAAACCTCCAGAAACTGTAGTAATGTAGTAACAGTTCTTTGCATTGAGTTCTGATTTTTTTTATTTGCATTAATTTGTCAACAATATAGAACTCCCATAAAGATGCAGCCCTGCTTGTTATAACAAGATGGTGAGGCAGAAGTGCATGATGGTTTGATTTGATTTGATTTGATATGTTGGCCGCTCCACTTTTGTCTTGTGGTATGTTATAAAGATTCATTCTGATTATCTCAAGAGCTCAGCAGTACCATCCAAATAACTACCAAGCATTTCCAAATCTATCATTTGTTTATAAAAAATGTAAAAAATTATTTGGATATCCAAAGCACAGATTTAGGTGAAATAAATCAAATAAAAAGAAACAGACATGCAGATCTCATTCCTATAAATTGTACATACAAATGCATGAAACTTTCAGTAGAAAAACTGATACATTTTATTTTGCCGTGACTTTTATGTCCAAATTTAAATGATTGTGATATGTTTTTTTTAAAGTATCTTTTAATTTTTTTTATGGTATATATAACAAGCAGGGGTGAGGTGATTAAAAATAGACATCAGTGCTTGAGCCAGCATTCATGCAGCCTCTGTTCCGCTTCCACCTATGATGAAAGTCACTCAATCTTGGGCCAAACATAAAGTTCCAATAGAAACTCCAAGGATATACCGTAATGCTGCACCTTACAGAATATGAACTGACTGAAGCTTAAAGGTAACTTACCCTTTTCTCTTATGGCAACAATAAAATATGAGTCGGACAAATCCTACTATTAGGGCTACTCCGGCGACCACTATTGCCACAATAATACCTGAAAATGTATCACCATCATTAATATACTTTCCTTGTTGTTGAAAATTGTGTTTTGGGGAATATCTATACTCATGTTTGCAATGGTGCTTTTTTGTAACCAATGGTAACCAATGGTGCTTTTTGTAACCAATGGTGCTTTTTTATAACATTTACAATGATATTCATCATTGTCTTATACATCATCATATTATTACATGTAAATCACTGGATTTATTTTACCATTCAACATGAACTTTTTCAAAACATCATCAGGTGAATGCCCATTAAACATAAAGTACAAGGAAGAATTAAACTTATATCATTAAAAAAATATAAACAATTATTTGAAAAAGAAAAACCAGTAGAATCCTACCATTGGTGAGTTCGAATTTGTCCTCGGGTTTCTCTGTGGGCTCCGGTACGTCTGGTGTGGTGGCCTCGGGACCGACAGTAGGCGGCTTTATGGATGGAGTGGTAGCTGGTGGTGCAGGAGTTGGCGCTGGAGTGGGTCCGGGAGTCGGAGTGGGTCCGGGAGTCGGCGTGGGGCCTGGCGTGGGGGCTGGAGTGGGGCTCGGGACTGGCGCCAGCGTCGGAGTGACTGGGGCGGGCGTCGGTGTGGGAGCCTCCGAGGTGGTGGTCGCCAGCACTGTGGTGGGAGTGGTAAGTTTAGTAGTAGTGCTAGTGGTGGCGGTAGTAGTAGTACTCGCCGTGGTTGTCGTGGAGGTCGAGGTCGAGGTCGTTTGCAGCACTGAAAGTTACGCCAAAAATGTCCACACATAACAAAGGCTCAAACCCACAACTTGTGCAAGAAGACATTAACTAAACTATATGCAGTTAATTGTAGTCTTTCATCAATAAAAAATCCTCTTTTTGTTTGATTTTTTATTCCTGGTAAAAAAACCAAAATCATTGAAATTAAGTCATGATACAATTTTTTGAGAAGATTAAAAAAAAAATCCTTTTTTCTGATGGAGATGACATCATTGAATTTAAGCCATAATACATTTTTGAAAGGTTTAAAATACAAAAAAAAGATTTTTTATGGAGATGTTGGGATGTAAAAGAGATTAATCAAATCAAACAAATGAATTCTCTGTCAAACACAAAGGAAAAATGGGTTACTCACATTCCTCTACTTTGTCCAAATGTAAATGTCACACGTTAAAACTGTCCAACAGTTGTTTTAAAAAGTCTAAATATTTCAAGATAATTTGGGTTGTGAAAAACCTTTTTTTATTTTACTTGATCAAACAACCATCAAAAGAAGAGAGCTGTTCAAGCCATAATTCCAACAGTAAAAATCATTTGTCAGAGAATTCAAAATGTATGAAGGTGTACAAAAATATGAAACACACTATGCACCTATGATACTATGATATCAGAAACATATAAAGGAGATCATGTAAAAATAGATAAAAAATATAAACTTCAAATAGTTTGATATCCTTTGATCTAATTTCAGTCTTCAAAGTGGGATACATAGTATTGTTAATTAATATTAAAAGTACACCTAAATACAAAGTTAATCCTTTAATAAAATTATTATATATGATTTAATCTAAAAATGCCCATTAAAAAGACAGAGTAACCAATTTCCACTATCATTCTGAAAGAATATATTAATATATCTTAACAGTGTTCACCAAAACACAAAGTGCAGGACAAAATCTGCTGCAGAA
The DNA here is from genome assembly GCA_949316495.1 of Amphiduros pacificus. Taxonomy (NCBI): domain Eukaryota; kingdom Metazoa; phylum Annelida; class Polychaeta; order Phyllodocida; family Hesionidae; genus Amphiduros; species Amphiduros pacificus. Next base: position 48,913,750 of record OX439002.1, on the reverse strand, counting down.
TTGCATTGTTTCTGTCTAATTTGATAAAACACCAGAGCTATATGGTCTGTGTTGCACAATGCTTTTGATGAACACTGTTCATAAAATAATTACTCTGGATTAAAAAATATTTTTAAAATTCAATATTCTGTTGCCAAACATTTTAGACAAAAAACATTGAAAAACATGTTGACAGCAAGTAGAAAAATTGTAGTGTGAAAGTGTTGCAGTTTCTCCTTTGTCCTCCTGACATGTTCTTGGGATCTATTCCTGTGATTCTAGCCAGGAAGTCCACTTTAAATGTGATATTGTTTCTTATCCCTCGGAATGTCAAATACTCTCAGTTTCACTTGAGCTGGTGCATGCACATACTTGGAATTTAACAAAACTCATATTTACATTCTCATGTTTTAATTGTGTTTGGTCACTTAACCAATGATGCATATTTATTTTTTCAAGTTTGCTGAAAGAAGGCTGTATATGTTACTTATGTGTTGAATAGTGTTAATGGATATGTTGTTAAGCTTGCCTCTAGAGCATGGGTTAGTATAAAGCTGCATTCAGAACAGAGCACGTCTCCAGGTGAACCAAGACAGCAAAGTCTGAATGGCTAATTGGTCAGAAATTGTAGTAGACCATAATTGCAAGACTATAGTTGGTCACATTATATATATAAATGTTGAGGATATGGCACAGCATATATTACGAATATATTGATTGTTCTGTTTTAGTTTTATGTTTGTCATATGTGCTCGAATATTTTGTCGGAATGTTTGTGATTGTGTAATGTTTCAATGCTTGGAATAAATGTTTCAATGCTTGGAATAAAAAAAACAAAAAAACAAAAAAAAAAAACCTAAAAAAACAACATCACCCAAAAAGGTTACTTGGCTTAAAATATATTTGTGTTTAATATTGGGTAGTTAGGTATATGATAAAGTATAGACCTAAACAAGACTAAGCATTGGTTCTCCTCAACAGTATTAGTCTGAACTGTCATGAAATATTTATAAATTTTCAGTAAAAGGTTAATCCTATTGCTTATAATTAGTGACTTATAATCTTTAATTCTTAATTCTAAGTGAAGTGTTAGATCAATAAACTAGTATGAGCCAATGTACATGCACATTCACTTATAATGAAGCAGGCAAAACAAAATATACTTTTTCCATATGCGTGTATGTTTTGTTTCTCCCTCCACCAAACATACAAGTATATGCAATGGGATTAATGATATAAAATTCTTTGATATAAAAGATTAATGATATAAACTGCCTTGATATATAAAAGCATTTGATATTAGGTTTTATGGATCATATATTTGCTAGCTTGCTTCAGTAGTGTAGAACCTGTGACTTTGGATAGATAAAGTGACCACTTTTGGCTTGCAGTGACGACATATGGGACCTCCAGGACCACCACATTGCGACGGCATCATTGCAGTCATTACTCTCAGTCAGAGCACATTGATAGCGTGCAAAATAGGTAAAGCAAATACATGACATCAATCATGGAAATATGCTCCTCTCTACATTTGAAATATATGTCTTCAACATCAAATTTTGACAATCACGTGTCCGAGACTTAGGCTACAAGTAACCATGGTAACAATCATTCAAAGGTTTTCTGTGGTATTTTCCACTTTGACAATCATGTGCCCGAGACTTAGGCTACAAGTAACCACGGTAACAATCATCCAAAGGTTTTCTGTGGTATTTTCCACTTTAGGACTAAGTGGAAGATACCACCAACCTAAGAAATATAATCAAATTTAGATAGGCATGCCAAATGATAATATTTGTTATGGTGTAGACATATACTTCAACCGTTCAGAACTATCAATTGACTATACAAACATCATATTAAAAATCAAACAAAATAAAACATATTGCAGTATTCAAGCATTACTAATATATACATATACTACGTCATATATAAATTTGTGCCTTGATAAACTATTCCCTCCCAACTTCATATAATTTTTGTTTGAATATTTCATTTTTATCATTATAAAATACCAAATATAAATCACTATCTTCATACAAATATATACGAGATTGACAAATTATGGCCACTTTGTGCAAAAAAAAATCAAGGCATAGATTATTCTGTTTTAATATTTGCTACTTTGCAATAGTGTTTCCAAAGACAGGCTTTTTTTTCTTGGCATGTCACATATACTTATGATTAAAGCTGTTGATGTTAATATGACTCAGCACACTTTTAATTATGTTAGCAGCATATATACAACGTATGCAGATTTATATGTGGAAAAAGAAAAGCTATTATTGAGCTCAGTGAAAAAGCAAAGCAAGCCAAGCATAATCACAGCAAAGTTTTGTGTCATATTTAAGTTGTGCAGACTTAATGGTGTATGGGAGTGGGAATTATTTTGAGGAAACTAATCTTTTTCTGTATCTTGAAATTTAATAATTTGACTTTAAATAAAGAAAAAATAAGCTTTGGGAAAATTAATGAGGGAGTGGCAACAACAGAAAAGATCCATATAAAGCGTTCTCCACATATATGCAAATTCAGTGCAGGAAGTTTATCTGGCACATAAAATCTTGGAGCTAAACATATCCATCATTAAAATGAAAATCTCTATTATGGTGAATATATATTTTCTATTTACTTTTGGAGCCAGATTAGGGGTCGGACACTGTTGATTACATGGTTTTATGTGCCAAACAGACCAGGCATCCTCTAATTGCATATGAAATTAGAATGCATAATATAGATCGGAGTTCGGTTGTATAAACCTCAATGAGGCCTCATATCTAATCCCTCTTTCTTCTCCAGCATTTTCTTGTCACAAGAATTGTATTGGGTTTATATAGGTCACTAGGTTTAACAAATACATGAGCATGTAAAATAAAACAAATTGAATAAATAAATAAATAAGTGATAATAAAACAAGCATCATCCAAGCAATTCAAATGTGTTAATTGGTTTTTTTTCATATGCACTGCCAATAGCATGTAAGCATTTGCAAATAAACTTGCACCATTATTGGGTCATAACTCATGCATAAACCCTTGCATAAACATGTAGTATTGGAAGATATTAATTGTATAACACTATCTTACTACTATATATATATATAACTATATATAACTATATATATATATAACTATATAACTACATATATATATATATAAATATACATATATATAACTGTATATATATATATATATATATATATATATAATTTAGTAATATAATGTTATACATTAATATATATATATATATATATATATATATATATATATATATATATATATATCTGTATATATATTTATGAATATATATATCGTATTGTGTAATATGCACCAAATTGTCGGGTTTTTTTATTTGGTGATATGTTTTCTGTTCTATATTGAACTATATATGCTGTTTTGCATATTAATATAGGTAATGTTCACGGCCAGTTAAGCACAGCTGGGTTATGTTCTTTAGATGAGTTTTGACCGGTAGGTCACAATAATTGCTATGGTATGCAGGAGTTTTTTTTATCTCCCTATGTTTGAAGCATAACTTTACTTATAATCCTTTACTGATGTTTCACATAAATCTTTGACTTATCCTTTTACTTGTATACATCATATTAGCCATATCATTTAGAGTTTTCCTTCAGCATGAACTCTGTCAAACTCTTGATCTCTGTCAACAGGAAGGCTTGCATAGCATGGCAAAAACAAATCTTCAAATATCACGTATTTTCACACAAGCTGCCAGTTTAACATACCTCTTTCACAGACTGAATAGTAAAGACTTCCGCAGGACTGGTCTTCCCAGTGATAGTTATCTTGCGATCCAGCATTCCGGGATATTACAATACACGGTTCCTTATTTGGTAGGTTGCGGGCAAACAAGGAATAAGGCATCACTGTAGAACCTAAATGTAAACAAATGAAATTCATTGAAACTCACTGTATTATTTGTGGAAACTTTAATAACATATTAAGATTTTTAAGGTTATTAAGCAGACACTTCCATTTTGAGAATTCGAGTAAGTGGAAGGCTTTGGCAATGTTATAGATAGACGCTGGAATGGAAAACATCCATGCATATTGACAATGCTAAAACTACAACAGTATGTAGCAGATGATTATAAGTCTTTTATACAATATAAATATTTCAAGAGAAGATTCTGCAAAAACAAAAAAACAAAAAAAGGAAAAGCAGTTTCTTTTAAGTTTTGAAAATGATGAGAACAAATCCCCATAATATCCTTGAATAATCCAATAAAATAGTCCATCTTAACATTGATATTACATTACATTCTTATGGAAAATATGCAACCAACCAAGATAAAGATCTCCACTAAGAATGACCCAACCTCCAATGAGGGAAATTACTATGTGTTACGCTTGGCACATAAAGAAAACATGGAGTGTCACATCTTATACACTAAGGAATTTATGGTTTCACTCCTCACAAACTAAGGGAACCTATAGTTTCACACCTAATTCAAAGATAACATAAGAAGGTCAACTTCAACTGAAAATAAATTGGGATCCTTTGATTCAAACGTATCTCACAATTAATGGGTTTTTTATAATATAACATAAACTATGACGCAGTTAGCATGCAAAAGCTTTTGGAAGTAAGTGTTGGAAGTAAGTGTCATTATTTTTTCTTACAGAAACCATTTTGTTTCAATAATGCACCTTTGCACAGCCACAAGTACTTTTGAATTTGTGCCAAAATGGAGATCTTCAAGAAATATACACATTTTTTCTTTTTATTTTGTTTGAAAAGTGTGAATATATTTCTGGGCAGTTCAGACATAATGGGCATTTGGGCTCACAAGTGACTCAGACCCATTCTCATCTTTGTTCAGTTTTTTTGGACAGCGAGTTTACTCCTTAATTCTTTGTTTAGGTGCTCAGTTGAAGTATAACAATGTCCAGTTGGAATATAAGAAAGCATGTGTCCATTAAGGTTTTGATTATCGGTTAAAATGGATTTTCAGACATCAGAAATCTGGGGGTTTTTTTTACATTGAAATTAACTCTCAACAGTCACAGTGCAGACCAAGCATGATGTTTTTCCAGGTCAGAATTTTTATACTTGACTGCACATGACCTGTTAGTTATGACCTTTAACAGGGAAGAGTCATTTCTTCATATGCATGCCAGTTAAATATAAACTTGTTGTACACTAGACCATGACATTCAAACAAAACAAAAAAATATTGAAACCTCAATAAAGTATTAACTATGAGACATTTAATGATTGGAATTATAGAAAGGAAAATAAGCAGAGAAAAAGTGTAAAATATTATATCAAATACCTAAAGGTAAATAAAAGTGTAAACAGATATAAAAAGTGTAAGCTTCGTTATCATTGAAATAAGAAATAAAATATGAAATGCAAAGCCAAAAAAAGTGCATCAAAATTGCTTGTGATCTGTGCAATTCCTCACCAGAACAAATATGCTGCAATATTAACCAACTATCACTGCAAACTGTATGTGCAAGGTTATGATGATGAAGAGATTCAATTCATTCACTCTTTCCAAAAGAGAATGCCAAGTAAAATGAAAGATATCATGAATATGCATGGAGCCAGAAGGTATGTATTGGCACATATTAACTGTTATTCCATATATCAAAATGTTGCATTAAAAATTATAATCCAACTTGTAATAGTTAAGATATCTCATACCCAGTAATATATTCTATTTACAGATTGCCTGTTTGGGTTTAATATTTATCTGATATTAGGACATCATGAATATTTAAAAAGGCAAGATAATGATTGAAATTTTCAAATCCATATGCAATAAAGTAAGGACTAAAAAATCTGCATAAAATCCATTCCATTTCACACATTCAAAAGTGCAGTGGCTACATCGCCTTGGAAGACAGAGACAAATGAAGCAATAACAACATTCAACACACACAAAGAGTAAAAAAAAAAGCAGGATCGCTGCCATGACCGAGGGAGATTGAGGCAAGCATTGCACAATGCGTTGCTACATGAGAAATACATAGGAGAAGCTGGGAAGCCTAAATCCAGCAGAATCTTACCATCATCATATAACCACTGAGCACTGTAGCCCCCTATCCACCAGTCCCTTGGGGGACAGATGGTGGGATCAGAGGGGGAGCTACGACAAAAGTTGGCATCATACAAAGTCTCTACTAGAGACACCACTGCAGTCTGCACAGCCTGACTCTGAATCATTAACAAGTCTCCTCCATCAATCCTGCAGCTGAAATACACAAGACATAACCATCAGTGTTTGTGTGCTGTGAGGCATTTCTTACCATAGTCGTAATACCAGATGGCGCTGTATCCACCTATCCACCAATCACGTGCCGTGTTCTGCTGGTCGTCGTATGATTTGGTTAAGCTCTTGACTTCATTTTGGAGCAGTTCATTGTCAATCTTAAGAAGATCACCACCATCAATCCTACAGCTGTACAACATCACATTGTGTCAATATTAACGATTACCAGTAGACCCAACTTTATTGCCATGAAAAAAAAATCAAAGATATTTTCCCTGGAAATATAAGCTGGAAAGATGTTTTCATTGAAAAATATATTTAGGAGGATTTAAGACTAATCCCAGGAAGAAATGGCTGTGAAGAATATGACTGTTTTTTTTATTAATACTTTAAAGGTATATAGTTAATAGTCACTATGAAGATTTATTTGACTAGTTCACTTTCCTTCTTATCATAAAATTTTACATGCAGAGTGTGGCATTTTCAGAATTTGTTCAAAATCACTTACTTATCTCTGGCTTTATACCAATTGGCATATGAATCAGAGGAAACTCCCCGAAACAGCATACATGTGTTTTCCCTCCATACCTTGCCTTCCTGTGCACACTGAGACTGAGTTTCTAAAATATCAAGGTATGAATTTCATTCAAATATTTGAGGCTTTTCATTTAAAAAAAATATGTACAGTTGGTGCACTTAGTATCTCAGAATTAGAATATTTTTCACACAATTATTGACAAAGTATAAAGAAGCAGTCATAGATAATACTCAACAATTATTTAAAGTATTTTCCATTTGAAATTAAAGTTACCATTATGAAGAACTGTTTTCAGGTATCTTATAGATTTTATAATATGATTGAATTATTTCTCTGATTTTACTCTTATATTACTTGCATATTGAATAAAAATAATTACTCTGATATTGGCAGATATAGGGTGTCATGTCACCACATTTCTCGCCTGCCCATCTATAATTTCCAAAACTTTCACCCTTCATCGCCATACAATATTCATTGGGTTGAAAACTATTAACTGGCTCGTAATCCATCCAGTTGCTGTATGCTCCTGGGACGGGAGCAGGGGCTGGTTGAGGAGCAGGGGTCGGTTGAGGAGCAGGGGTTGGTTGAGGAGCAGGAGCAGGGGTTGGTTGAGGAGCAGGGGTAGGAGCTGGGGCTGGTCCTGGTGAGATGTAGCTGGATATTTGGAACACCGAGATGGCTTGCTGCATGGCGCCGCACACCTGGGTAGAGTACTCAGCGGGTTTGTTTGGACTGAAGCACCTGGTGTTACAGCCAGGGCTGTACAGATAGGAACTATCAGGTGCTCGCTCTCCACAAAAACACTCAGAGGATCCATCCTGTAAGACAAATTTTCTTCTTTTTATATTTTGAAACAGAAGCTTTTGGACAAGAATCCCATTTTACCCAGATAAAATTAAATGACAATAATATCTGGAAATTTATGTAAAGGGTATGGAAAATAAAACAATGGAGAGTAAATTTATTTCTTAATGGGTATACTTTGATTTTGTTCCCTTTGATTTTGTTCCCCTTAACATTATTGAATTATGTAGAGTTTGACATTAGCACTGGTTCAATAACCTTGAAAATAATTTTGGCCCCCAAAAAAGACCATTACAATTGTTTATTATGCTCATAAAGTGACTTACATCACTGTAGGCTCGGAGTCCGGCCACAGTGTATATGCTGTTCAGTGCCTGACAATATTCTGCACATTTTTCTCTGCTTGCCACTGGTCCCCCATCATATCTCTGACCCTGTCCTACTGCTGCAGGTGTGGAGAAAAGGTTGCGGTTGGGATCTGTGTAGCAGTTATTATATTCATATGGCAGTGATGGAAGCCCTGCCTGCCTTTTCCTTCGTCTTTTTGAACCAGCAGGAATAGCTGTCCCATCTGATAAAAGAAATTAATTCAAGATTTAGTCATTTCTTTATTTTTCACATTTTTTATTCACTGATATATGACACTTATTTCTCCCATCATCTGTATGGTTAGAACAAATTCAACAAGTATTGACAGAAACGTGAGCTTTTTTGTCTCAAAGTTCAAGGATTTTGGTTCATGGGTCGCTAATATTATACAAAGATATGGGAAGATACACTCTGTTGCACCCTGCTCCTGTGGTACATAAGTTCCTGCCTACTAAGGCTTGGCCTGACTGGTGCCTGATCTCCACATTCTCAGGATCCTATGAGGATTTCCAACCTAAATGCAGCTACATCAATCTATTAAAGTTAAGGGTAATGACCATAATAAAATGTTACTTGATCATATGGTTAAAAATCTCCTTGATCATTATTCAATCACAATTCTCCTATATGACAAAACAATCTAATAACCTTTTATATGCAAATACCAAGAGATCTGACTGATTATGTTCATGTCAGACTATTGGAGAGGAGCACTAATAATTATAATCATTTTATTAGGATGCAACTACAACATATGTATTCAGCTGAAATGTTTTGAGTTTTTTTTATCTCACCTTCAACAAATCAATAACTTTGAAAGGTTTCTTTCTTATCTTTCCCAGTGTATAGACTTTAGGGTTGGAAAGGGTCACTGTGAGATGATTATGATGAACAACATATATATATTTTCATGGAAACATGCCACACAACAAGCTTCTCACAGCAGTCGCATATCAGCAGCAAATCTTAGGCTGATGAAACTAGCTTAAACATATAAGCTTAAATTAAAAATAAGAATGTACCGTAATATTAAACTTTTAAAAAAGACCTATGTGACACAGAAAATGGGCTACATGAGTACCACAGGATAAGGGCAACTCGCTTATCACAGGAAAAAGGGAGAGTGACATCAAGTTTTCCCTTTTAGAACCTGACAGTAACAATAAATGCTCTCAGAACTTAACAGGTCACAATCACAATCCTGACCCATATCACAATAATGCTTCAAACAAGATCTTAAACGAACGAAAATGTGTAAAAATGCCTCTGGCAAAAAATATTAAATCCAACATATTCAGAGAGCTATTCTAATGATTTCTAAGACCTCCACATTGAGCTTATTTGATAGCTATTTAAGTGTTTTGAGGCCTTGACATTAAACACATCCAGGTATTTATCCACTGGGCAAGTAACACATTAAAATCTAGTTGCCCTGATATCTATTTCAATATGTCTATGCCAATATATCTATGCCAATACAAAAAGGTTTGTAAAAGGGTCAAAAATACATTTGAGTAACAGGGCAAGTTATAACATGGTGTGGCACTGGGGCAAAAGGACAGAGGTATATTTAGATAATTATAATCATTTCATTGCATTAAACTTGTAAAATGAAATCATGTAAAATGAGAAATCATGTGTGTGTGTGTGCGTGTGTGTGTGTGTGTGTATCTCCACCCGGCTAGTCATAATCAAGCTCTTTACCAAATACCTCACTGTTTAAACAGACTCTATGATGTTTACATGGACAACTCAAATGATGTAATGATTGCAAAAGGTCTTTCCTGTATTTCATTCAACTCTTAGTATTCCTGACCTAATTCACAGAAGCAGGATTATTATTGCATGTCTCAAAGTTTTTTTTACCTTCAAGATTTTTCCCCCTGAATATTCATGCCAATTTTATGTTTCATGTAATCTGACAAATATACACTAGTATCACTGATTTGGATGTGTTCACACAACAAAGCTTGAATTAAAAGTTGGAATATAGATTTAATGAATTCCACCAAATAAAATGTTGTGGACTAATATTTTATCCTGGGTTTCCAAGCATGTGTAGCTTTGAAAGAATATATTATATTATATAGACATATTTTAAAAAATCTATGTAATCAAATTAAATATTAATCAATAAATTTTGCATTATGTGATAAGTATGAACAAAATGCCCAGCAAAATTTGTGATAGAAATGTGTCAAGTTAATGATATTTGATAGATAATAATTTGATTTCTGATACAATGTTCTGGAAACAGGTTGAGGCCAAACATTTTAATATGATGAATGTGTTTGAGGTTTTACATCATTTTCAACATTATTTCAGTCATTTCAGAGTTAGTATTACTCTCCACAGCAGATCAAGGATGACTCTATCTCGCCATGCAGAGTAAGTTACCGGTACTGCTAACATAATGAACTGTCATGTCTCGGGTCCCATGACATGACAACCCACAGTCACAGATTTACAAGGACTATAGGAGAACCCTTCAAGACCATATAGGGTTTCACATAGCAAATGTATTATCCTACTTGGCATTGAATTTAGTCACACCTGAAATATCCATTATAAGAACTTCCATGAACGTTTTTTTCTGCCATGAAGAGAAAACGTTAGGATTTTCAGCCAATAAAAATAAGGTGATAATATTTGATGGAAGCTACTTACCAACATATTTAAAGTATCCTATAAGATTCTGCTGGCCATTTATCCAAGTTCTTTCCATTTCTCCGTCTTTCATTAATTCACTCCTTATAAATAAATGTTCACTGTCACTTTCTATTCTGGCTAAGCCATCATTATAATAAGGATATGTCTGTCTACAGGAGTCTGAAGCTTGTTGCTTTGTTGCCAGAGTTTTCACTAGTTTGTAACATGACATTCCAAACCCGAGTTCTCCATCTAAACATGATGTTTGTGGGTCTTGTGCTAAAACTGAAAAGAAACAAAAACAACAAAATTATCATTCTATATTTCCACAAATAGAGCATTAAATCAATTCAGGTATTAATCTGTAAGAGAACCTATGGAACATGTACGTGACATCTTGGAAGTCATATCCAGAATAATGGTATAAAAGAAATATATCTCTCATATTTATATAAAATATTGCAAAGTATAACTGTTCTATATGGGGCTCAGTATAAATGTCTTATATTGGTAAAAATGCTGTAACTGTCACGGACAAAACAAAAATAGTGTGCTGGTCCCAAGCATAGTATAAGTCACTTTCTGAATATGGTTAACTTTCACATATTCACATATGGAACATGGTTTAACTTTCACATATGGAACATGGTTTAACTTTTACATATGGAACATGGTTTAACTTTCACATATGGAACATGGTTTAACTTTTACATATGGAACATGGTTTAACTTTCACATATGGAACATGGTTTAACTTTCACAAGTGGAACATGTTTTACCTTTCACAAGTGGAACATGGTTTATTTTTCATATACAAAACGTGACATGGTGTCCCAGAACCTGACCTCACATCCTCAGAACACTGCATGATGACTCTATAATCATTCGTTCACATATGTATATATCACCATAAAGATTATATTTTAAAAACTTGTTTCCCCTAATACTGTTTATGGGCAGGTGTTAAAACAACAAACATGTCTTTGACCAAATCTGTTACCTGCTCATACCTGTGACATTAATTATTATCATGGACTAAAGTTTAACGATTGACAGTTAGCTTCCATTGTGAACCTTTTTCATGTCCCAAGAGTCCACATACGGATAGGGGAGTGAAACTCATGGTTAATAAATTCAACATATGTTCAATTTTATTCAATATTAGAAAATTTATCTTAACTAAATCTTTAGCCATTTATATTGCACTTAATATGAAAATCTTTAACTGCAATTAACTCTTAATCAAAAATACAAATGAGTCACCCAATCAAATCCTGTTTCGTGACTTACAATAGAATCCCTTTTAAAAATACTGAGAAAGTTTCAGAGAATTAATAACCCCCAATGTTTGCCAGACACGAAAGGCTTACATAACTGTGACTTAAAACTGTTGAAAATAGTTTGGGTGGAAACAGGTTCAGACAAACATTTTTCTTAACACAAATCATGTTCGGTTATCTAATTATTTCACTAAGTAATGTGTTTGAAATAAAAATGCACTTTAAATGTCTCAAAGCATATTTTTTTATGAACATTTTCCTAAAAACATTTATTTTAGTCTCTTCTGATTCAAACATTTATTTTTTTTTATTATGATAAAGTTACATTTGCCGATCATTTTGTTCATATATTGGATAGAATATCCCTATTCAAATGCCAGTCTGCTTTTACTGGGAATTTGAGGGATGTTTTCAGTAATCTCATTCATTTCCACATCTTGACCTGATAGCCATTCAAGCTTGACCACTGGTCACATTTTAGGGTTCATCTTTCTATTTCTGGTGTCCTGCTCTGTGTCATAGTCTTTAGTCGCATTCCAACACCATTGGACAACTCAAAATGTCTGTCAGCATATTTTTGAGCACCCCTCACTGGCAGGTCAGTTCTACCGAACTCGACCTCACATGCCTTGCAATGAACAAATAACATGAATATGTTACAAAAAAAACTTGCCTCACCACATATATTTGTGAAAACAAAAGTTAAGTATATGTCATGCAAGTGTTTGCAACAACATGGCCACACTGATGTTCTTATCAGGGATGTTCAGATCAGGACTATCAAGTACATCTTTTCTCTATTCTCTGGCTGATATCCAAAGTTGTGAACAGTATTATTGATCGTCTGGCAACACATGGGTCTGTTGAAAAACCTGAGCCCCGTTCCCACTCGGCATTGACCACGCCGCCTGTTTGCACACAGTTGATGTTTTGTTTATCTTTTCAGATGAAATTTGTACAATTTATTTCTGTAAACATGATGTTATAATCATTGAACACAAAAAGCGAGAGATGGTAGGACCAGAATGTGTAAAGACATTGATTTTTTACCGAACCTGTTTAATTTTATTTTTGTTGCCAATTAAATCTATGTGGATATTTTCAGTAATGGCATTTCAATGTCCATGATGGCCATCTGGCTGTTTGCCTCGGTCGAGTGATAAGGACGGTCACATGTGCTCCATCACAAAGTGTTGTCTCTCCAGATGCACATCATCGCCATCCAAATGCAATTATCAAAACATTTATGCTTCAAAATCAATAGAATTACAAATCGCCCACTTATTTTTTTTTGAAACTATATAAAAGGCCCGATAGAAAATCAGCTAAAACAATTTATTTCTACTGTCTAATGTTCACCATTAAAACTCATGTAACATTAAAGGTAAATGAGCTGGAAAAAAATAATTTCTTTCCCTTGCTTGAGTACGCCATCCTGTTACATGGTGTTTTAAAATGTCACAGGGGAACTTTGTAGATATGCAAGCTTGACTCAAAGTAAATAATGTTGATTCACCTGTCATTATATCTCGATAATTGTCTTTCTATTCTTCTCAAAATTCCAGAACCGATCATTTTTTCTGTATGTATATTTGTAGCCACAATATTTCCATTTTCCCTCCTTAGCACACATAATGGTTGTCATTATATCAGCTGTCATATCTTCAAACCTATCCCAGTATGCATTGTTCATTACAAAAGAGACACCTGGTGGATAACAAATGTTGAAACTCAAGCAGTGAGAATTCTCTATAGGCATGATAACAGAGGCTTCACTTATCGATCATCTTCATGAATAACTTGCATTGTTTTTATAATGACAAATTAAATCAATAAATTAAACGATTATGTCATAGTTTAGCCTTCTCTTTATTAAAAAAACTATGATGCAAGATTATGCCGTCCAAAAATATATTCTCTTAAATACGTCATATCAAAGAACATCATGACAAAAATCATAAGTAGATCAAGAAGAAATGAGATATTAAGGACAAGTAGAGAACTCAGGATATTTGTACAAGTTGTTAAATCATGCAAATAAGCAGATATAGTTAGCTCATGTATCCCTGGATGAGGAGGACTGGGGTGTCACGAAATGTACATAATCGCATGTTTAGATTTGCTGACCCACTTACGGAAAAAAGTTGGTGTAACTATATATCTGGAGAGACTGGTGTGCATCAAAGTGAATAACAAGATATGCCTAATATACTAGCAGTTTTTTTAATATACATTATGATAATAAAACTCCGTAGCTTTCCCAGGTGAATGAGGTCCTGTTGGTTTGTTTTCACATAATAAATACTGAGTCATCAATACTGTGTTTTTGTCAAATTTGATGTGCTTCTGGGTTATGCTGCCTTTTTAACTTTTTTAGAGTTTGGATGACAGCCCTACTTAACATTCCATTTACACCTTTTCAGTTGTTTATTAAGCATAAAGAATGAACAGTTAAAAAAGCTTTGTATAAAACTTCTTTTTTGAATCCATATTTTATGCATATTTTGTCAGATTTTCACATTCGTTTGTGCTATGTCCAGCTGTCACAAATCCAATAGTATTCATTAAAATTAATTCAAATATTGAGTGAGTCATATAAAACACTTGAGAACAGGTGAATATAATATGTTCAACAGGTGTGACCCAAGTGCACGCTTCTGGGCAAAAATTGAACCATAAAGACCTTATGTTTTTTTCTCTCCTAAGTTTCAAAATATAAAGGGTATTTAACCGTGATAAATGCTCGCTGTTTTATCATGTATCTGATAAAAACAGCATATTCCGTTACAAACAAATTAAGACATCACAACATTAAATTCCACAAATCTATTATGAAAAGATGTTGTTGATCGTGTCGAGGCGTGCCCTATTCCCTGGGCCCTATTCAAGTGAACGATTCCGGGGCACACAAGTTCCTGTCCCAACGCGAAAGTAATTATCCATATCATAATAGGGTGCTCAAGTCACGATTTTTTTAGTCATGAAATAAATAAGAAGATATTCAATTTTAAAGGAAATGTGACAATTTCTTGACCAAACGTGACTTCCTGTGCCCCGCCTGTTGCTGTACACCATATATGCTTTAATTATAGATTGATCCAAAAATAACATAATGGTTTCCATGGCTACATCTGAGCTAAAATAAGTAGAGATACAGAAATGGAAACTTCTCTTTGATTTCTAGGTTGACCTGACATTAGATTACTTGAACTAAACAAAATATTTTTTGTTCTCGTTTGAACATAAAAGTGTGGATCCAAACCCATTTTCCTGATTGACAAATAGGACGGCTTAAGCAATGGAATGCGCTTGGTGTCATAAATAAGCGGGTATTTTACACTATAAAAGGGGCAATAAAGTACCATAAGATGTCCAAACCATGATGTATTTTACCAAATAGAGGCTTATATTTTCCTGTTCCAGAAACTATTATTACATTACATGTAAATTGGCAACAAATACTTGTGTGCCAATCCCACAAGGCACCGGTGTCGCTCCATGCCAAGTCAAGACACTGCATGAAAAGCCACCAGAACTTCGAATTCTTACCTGTTGATAAATATAGAAAGCAAGCCAAAAGGCAAGCATTTTCTAGTCCGCTATAAGCCATGGTTAACTCCTCCAAATCCCGGTATGGGATCCCTCAGTCAGTGCTCGTGGTCGCTGCTCTTTCTCTCCTCTTGGACACTTCTGCCAAAGGTCCTCCAGAAATGAAGTTTTGTTGCAACAAGCTTGTGAGATCCGGTATCGTGTATGATTTCTCTTCCTCCACACACAGGCTGACCCCCTTCTCCTTCTGGGTTCCTCTGCCGTGGGTGGTCAGTCAAGCATTCACTATATTTGAATATAAATGGACAAAGCTCTCACATTGGCCTCTCTCACTTGCTAGCGCAAAGCATGACCAAGTGCCAGCCACTTTGAACTATACATATACACAAGACCTATATACACTAGTGTACAGTCATCCATCCCCAAATAAAGCACAGCTCGCCCCCAATGGGAACCGGTTTTTGTCCTTGCTTCACTCAAGCAGAACCACCAATACTTTTGTCTATTTCAGTCCATCAGTCCTCCAACATTGCATTGCGCACGGCAGGCAGTCAGTATGTGTGTCACATATGTTCCGGGAGATCCAATACACCTGGTCAAGCCCCTGACTCAGCCCTCTGACCTGCCGCATAGTTGAACCACCCCCAACATCTTTTACAATTCAAAAGAACAATATTTCTATTTTCCCAAATCAGTAATATGGGTTCTCCATGTCAAATCAACGTTCAATATGAATGTATACAATATTCCGCCTATGAAATGGTGACGCAGTTAGCGTATTGGTATTTCCAAGCTAGTATCCACAGGTGATCCGGCAAAGTGCAGATAGTTACCGCAGAATCATTAAAGTTTGATCAAGCTCCACGCCGAGAAGGCAGCCCAAGAACCGCGGGAGAATTATGCCACATCCCTCGGGAATCTCATCAACAATCATTACCATAGCAACCTGAGTAAACTTGCAAGGAAACACAATAAAACAAATTTGTTTGTATATGTGGTAACTAAGGACTAAGGGCTAAGGACATGTAATGAGATAAAAAAAAATGCTAGCCGAACACCCTTCATGCTGATAACAGTGACAAGAGGTCCTTTGAAATCAGATGTCTTTGTACGCAAGTCAAATAGTAAGGACATCAAATTGGCCACATCAGAATTAGATGAAAGCCACCAAAATTCCTGAAGTTTCAAATAGTGACAGTCATTCAAGAGTGAAAAAAAGTTTTGCCACTTCTATATGTGCCATGTCTGGCAATATTACTTTATGTCTAACCTACATATACTAATGGTATTTCCATTTGCTATCTGTTAAAAGTCATGTAAACACAGAGAAAAAATAGATTAAACTTTCTCTATGATGTAAACTTGGAGTAATAATTACTCCAAGATGTAAACAAGTTAATGCTGTCGATTTGGAAGCAGAGAAAAGAACCACAATTTTTTAAAAAGAATTTCCCCTTACTTTTTTGTAATCTAAATGAATGCAGTAATTTGGAAACAAAAAGGGCGATACATGTGATGTTTTCTCTGTGATGTCTTGGTTCATCAACTACGGCAAGGACAAACTAAAACCAATTGGGCAATAACAATACGGAAAGCATAGGCTTAAAGGAGGGCGTGAGTTCCGATGCGCAGTCGGTATATATATGAACTAAGTATTGATCAATAACTGTGATGTGAAATGCATAATCTCGGCGGGTCGTCTCCGGAGTTCGTTGGGTGGAGCCAGTGGAAACACATTGTCCCTAAAACGTTTTCATCATATGTGGCCCGAAATTGTGGCGATCAGCACTAACTTTTATTATGTGGGTTAATGCGTATTAATTGCAAATAGAGGTAACCAATCAGTTGCATGCCCGATAAGTGTGTCATAATGTTACCAAACGTGATCGATTTACTTACAGCATCTGAAGGTGATAGGGCATCTGCACCGACTTGAGTACTTTTAGGGCTTTACTTGTAACATCATATCTCTCCAATCATATCTTCTTTGCTGCTTAGCATGGCAGATTAGGTTCAATACAATCAATTGAGTACGTTGGTTTAGAACAATGTTTATCAAACATTTGGTATTAACTGAGATTAATGATATTATTGCTCTCAAGTATTAGAAGCTAGTATGCATGCAAATTATTTCAAAACATGTAAACCATATGAAAAAAATATACATCAAGAATGTTTTAGTTATGTTATGTGTCTTCAGTTAACGGTCTGAGAGGAAATAGCCGGGTGGGCTATTATAGAATGTAGTTGGAGATTGGGAAGAAATGACCTGGTAGGATGTTATAGAATGTAGTTGGAGACTGGGAAGAAATGACCTGGTAGGATGTTATAGAATGTAGTTGGAGACTGTGAAGAAATGACCCCGTAGGAAGTTAAAGAATATAGTTGGAGACTGGGAAGAAATGACCTGGTAGGATGTTATAGAATGTAGTTTGAGACTGGGAAGAAATGACCTAGTAGGATGTTATAGAATGTAGTTGGAGACTGGGAAGAAATGACCTGGTAGGAAGTTATAGAATGTAGTTGGAGACTGTGAATAAATGACCTAGTAGGATGTTACAGAATGTAGTTGGAGACTATGAAGAAATGACCTAGTAGGATGTTATAGAATGTAGTTGGAGACTGGGAAGAAATGACCTGGTAGGATTTTAAAGAATGTAGTTGGAGACTGGGAAGAAATGACCAAGTAGGATGTTATAGAATGTAGTTGGAGACTGGGAAGAAATGACCTGGTAGGATTTTAAAGAATGTAGTTGGTGACTGGGAAGAAATGACCTAGTAGGATGTTATAGAATGTAGTAGGAGACTAGAAAATTGACCCGCTAGGACCTTATAGAATGTAGCAGGGTACTATTAGGAAATGACCTGCTAGGATATCAGAGAATGAAGTAGGAGTCTGGGAAGATAGACCTGAATGCAGCAGTAGACTAGGAGGAAATGACCTGCTTGGTAAAATCTTCGCTTAGATATTAAATCTCTAGTTCTTAAACAGACAGAACACACTGGAAATAAGTATCTGGCAACTCTTCACACGAAGAGACTTGGCATGATCAACACTTACAAAGTAAAAACAGTAAAAAACATCGGTTGCATGACATAATTGACCTACTTGGTGAAAATGCTGAAGTTTTGCACACTTATATTCAAAAAAGAGAAAACTTAACTATAGAAAGAGACCGGGGTGAAAAATATGGTTCTGTACATTGCATCCTCCCATAAAGAATATGCACTCAAGCCTGATTAACACTTCACATTGAAAACGCACTTTGGAAACTTTTTTAAAAACCAGAATCGCCCATGTCTGGAAAGCCTAGGAGACATTTTGCAGAACAAGAACAGCTAATCACTGAGAGGCATGACATACAGAACACCAGGAATGACACCTTGAAGCTCTCTTTCCCACATTAACCTCATACATTCTTGTCCACGCTCTGCTGCCATTGATATCCCGTCCAATAAATATTATGCACAGCCTCTAAAAATCAGGCTTTATTATCATACATTCCATCTATAGAACTACCTGCACCCTATACAGAGCATTTTATCATACATTCCATCTATAGAACTACCTGCACTCTTTACAGAGCATATTATCATACATTCCATCTATAGAACTACCTGCACCCTATACAGAGCATATTATCATACATTCCATCTATAGAACTACCTGCACTCTGTATAGAACATATTATCATACATTCCATCTATAGAACTACCTGCACTCTGTATAGAACATATTATCATACATTCCATCTATAGAACTACCTGCACTCTATACAGAGCATATTATCATACATTCCATCTATAGAACTACCTGCACTCTATACAGACCATATTATCATACATTCCATCTATAGAACTACCTGCACTCTATGCAGAACATATTATCATACATTCCATCTATAGAACTACCTGCACTCTATACAGAGCATATTATCATACATTCCATCTATAGAACTACCTGCACTCTATACAGACCATATTATCATACATTCCATCTATAGAACTACCTGCACTCTATACAGACCATATTATCATACATTCCATCTATAGAACTACCTGCACTCTATGCAGAACATATTATCATACATTCTATCTATAGAACTACCTGCAATCTATACAGAGCATTTTATCACACATTCCATCTATAGAACTACCTGCACTCAATACGGGACATATTATCATACATTCCATCTATAGAACTACCTGCATTCTATACAGAGCATATTATCATACATTCCATCTATAGACCTACCTGCACTCTATACAGAGCATTTTATCATACATTCCATCTATTGAACTACCTGCACTCTATACAGAGCATATTATCATACATTCCATCTATAGAACTACCTGCACTCTATACTGAGCATTTTATCATACATTCCATCTATTGAACTACCTGCACTCTATACAGAGCATATTATCATTCCTTCCATCTATTGAACTACCCGCACTCTATATAGAGCATATTATCATACATTCCATCTATAGAACTACCTGCACTCTTTATAGAACATATTATCATACATTCCATCTATAGAACTACCTGCACTCTGTATAGAACATATTATCATACATTCCATCTATAGAACTACCTGCACTCTATACAGAGCATATTATCATACATTCCATCTATAGAACTACCTGCACTCTATACAGAGCATTTTATCATACATTCCATCTATAGAACTACCTGCACTCTATACAGACCATATTATCATACATTCCATCTATAGAACTACCTGCACTCTATACAGACCATATTATCATACATTCCATCTATAGAACTACCTGTACTCTATACAGAGCATATCATCATACATTCCATCTATAGAACTACCTGCACTCTATACAGACCATATTATCATACATTCCAGCTATAGAACTACCTGCACTCTATACAGAACATATTATCATACATTCCATCTATTGAACTACCTGCACTCTATACAGACCATATTATCATACATTCCATCTATAGAACTACCTGCAATCTATACACAGCATTTTATCATACATTCCATCTATAGAACTACCTGCAATCTATACACAGCATATTATCATACATTCCATCTATAGAACTACCTGCACTCTATGCAGAACATATTATCATACATTCTATCTATAGAACTACCTGCACTCTGTACAGAACATTTTATCACACATTCCATCTATAGAACTACCTGCACTCTATACGGGACATATTATCATACATTCCATCTATAGAACTACCTGCATTCTATACAGAGCATATTATCATACATTCCATCTATAGACCTACCTACACTCTATACAGAGCATTTTATCATACATTCCATCTATAGAACTACCTGCACTCTATACAGAGCATATTATCATACATTCCATCTATAGAACTACCTGCACTCTATACTGAGCATTTTATCATACATTCCATCTATTGAACTACCTGCACTCTATACAGAGCATATTATCATTCCTTCCATCTATTGAACTACCCGCACTCTATATAGAGCATATTATCATACATTCCATCTATAGAACTACCTGCAATCTATACAGAGCATTTTATCATACATTCCATCTATAGAACTACCTGCACTCTGTACAGAACATATTATCATACATTCCATCTATAGAACTACCCGCACTCTATACAGAGCATATTATCATACATTCGATCTATAGAACTACCTGCACTCTATACAGAGCATATTATCATACATTCCATCTATAGAACTACCTGCACTCTATACAGAGCATATTATCATACATTCCATCTATAGAACTACCTGCAATCTATACAGAGCATATTATCATACATTCCATCTATTGAACTACCCGCACTCTATACAGAGCATATCATCATACATTCCATCTATAGAACTACCTGCACTCTATACAGACCATATTATCATACATTCCATCTATAGAACTACCTGCAATCTATACAGAGCATATTATCATACATTCCATCTATTGAACTACCCGCACTCTATACAGAGCATATCATCATACATTCCAGCTATAGAACTACCTGCACTCTATACAGAGCATTTTATCATACATTCCATCTATAGAACTACCTGCACTCTGTACAGAACATATTATCATACATTCCATCTATAGAACTACCCGCACTCTATACAGAGCATATTATCATACATTCGATCTATAGAACTACCTGCAATCTATACAGAGCATATTATCATACATTCCATCTATAGAACTACCTGCAATCTATACGGGACATATTATCATACATTCCATCTATTGAACTACCCGCACTCTATACAGAGCATATTATCATACATTCCATCTATAGAACTACCTGCAATCTATACAGAGCATATCATCATACATTCCATCTATAGAACTACCTGCACTCTATACAGAGCATTTTATCATACATTCCATCTATAGAACTACCTGCACTCTATACAGAGCATATTATCATACATTCCATCTATAGAACTACCTGTACTCTATACAGAGCATATCATCATACATTCCATCTATAGAACTACCTGCATTCTATACAGAGCATATTATCATACATTCCATCTATTGAACTACCTGCACTCTATACAGAGCATTTTATCATACATTCCATCTATTGAACTACCTGCACTCTATACAGACCATATTATCATACATTCCATCTATAGAACTACCTGCACTCTATACAGAGCATATTATCATACATTCCATCTATAGAACTACCTGTACTCTATACAGAGCATATCATCATACATTCCATCTATAGAACTACCTGCATTCTATACAGAGCATATTATCATACATTCCATCTATAGAACTACCTGCACTCTATACAGAGCATATTATCAAACATTCCATCTATATAACTACCTGCACTCTATACAGAGTATTTTATCATACATTCCATCTATAGAACTACCCACACTCTATACAGAGCATATTATCATACATTCCATCTATAGAACTACCTGCAATCTATACAGAGCATATTATCATACATTCCATCTATTGAACTACCCGCACTCTATACAGAGCATATCATCATACATTCCATCTATAGAACTACCTGCAATCTATACAGAGCATATCATCATACATTCCATCTATAGAACTACCTGCACTCTATACAGAGCATATTATCATACATTCCATCTATTGAACTACCTGCACTCTATACACCACATTATTTCACATTCCATCAAGAGAGCATCCTGCACTCTATATGGAGCATATTATTTCTCATTTAATCTGGAGATCTATACAGAGCCCATTATTTCTCATTCCATCTAGATAACTACCGGAACATTATTTCTCATTCCATCTTGAGATCATCCTGCACTCTATACAGAACACATTATCTCTCATCACATTGGGGAGGTGCCGGAACTCTGTACAGAGCATATTGCGTAATATTCCATTCTTAGAACTGTGGCCTTCCTGTCTAGAACACTTTCATGCAGGGCATTACTGGCACTCTGTCCAGAGTACAACTATTATCTCTTACTTAATATAGAGAACTTCTTGCACTCTGTCTAGTATACAACTGCTTTTTCTTATTACAGTTCTCTGTCTAGAATACTAGAATACAATTATAATCTCACAGTACGCTCAGATAACTGGTTCTACTTGCAATCTCCAGAAGACAGTCATTGTTCTACTTAATTGTTGTATATGTATATGGTACAAACATCTCTATCCATATTCAATAAAATGATACAGCTAGGTAGCATAACACAATAAAGATTGATACACTATGCACTTAACACAAGTAAACAATATCCTTCACAATTCATTAACAAATAAGGATAAAACATGATATTTCTGGCTGAAATATCAAATTATTTCTTTGAGAAGCCTGCTGAAACATGAATACAGTCAATCTAAATTCAAATAGAACAAGCTCTGAAAAAAAAAAATATGTAGACACTTTGGTTGCAGTCTACATGAATGGGGGCCATTTGTGACTAATTTCCCCGTGTCAGGACATAACCTTCACCCAGCAATATTTGGTTCTTTGTATGAATGATTTCATATACTATATGTTCACATCCTTGCGTCTAAGGTGCATGATAGATTGTGTGGGGTATACTTAGAAAGGTATGTGGAAAAGTAAGCTGTAGAAATAACAATTCTCATTTTCAAAAGCGACAAATCTGCAAGGACCGCCCACACAACATGTTTATACATATCCTCATTAATTCTTATACTAATAAATGTTGTGCTCAGTTTTGAAACATTGACCACAAACGCCAGCTTTAGGTGATATTCATAGATCATTCATAAAGTAATATATACATACTAAAGACTGATAAAACATGATCGGTTTAGTGGAGACGGAAAATACATGGCGACTGCAAGCTACAATTTTGTAAATGGTATGAAAGGGGTTCAAGGGGCGTGTTATTTAAGCTGATGGGTCACTTGAAAATATACATCCAGCACCATAAAACAATAGCCTTGAAATACATTTCAATTCTGTCGCATATTGGCTACCTTACTGTAAGGCTGTGTTTCCATATGTGCAGTGCATCATGCAGCGCGTCATGCAGAGCGTCATGCAGTGCGTCAATTTTTTTTCGCACACCATACTGAACAATGCAGGTGTTTCCATGTATGCGTATTGCCGTCCGTAATGACGTCCGTAAGCAAATTGACGCATAGCCTTTCGCATAGGGTAGCGAATGAAAATCTGACGCATAGGGTGACGCATAGGTTTCCCATAGGTTGCAAGCCTAATTTTGGCGCCAAATTGGAAGTTTGACCGTGAAAACATCACAAAACTGACGCATACATGTGAACACCGCATGACGCTCTGCATGACGCGCTGCATCACGGACTGCATTACGGACTGCACATATGGAAACACAGCTTAAGTCTGTATATATGTTTTGGTGATACACCAATAACGTATTTTATTGCAACTCATATTATGTCTGACCTTGAGTCTCACACTGCATACTCATGCTCTCAACTGACTTGACATGTTAAAATTCCTTTTCTGTTCTTAATACCCAAAATGTATTTTATTCCCGATGCTATGTTGATTCAAATTAAACAACACAATGCAGATTTAACCTGTGAGGACATCCCAGGTAAAACACACTAAATATGCATTCTTTTCTGAAAAAAACCCGCAAAATCCAAGAACATTATAGGGACAGTTTGATACTTGAAGGCAGGGTTAGATAGAGTTCAGCTTGGGTTTAGGCTTTATGAGGCATTCTTGATGTTGAGGCTCTCCCATTAAAACTTAAGGTCCCCGGCAGGTCCAAGCAACAACTTTGTTCTGCTTGAACTCAGCTGCACTTGTGAGCTGGGGCAATATTGTCTCCAGCCCCTTTCAGAAATGAGACATCTAATCCTCATCAAAAGTATCCCAAGCCTTGATCAGTACTGGCTTCATGGAGAATGACATCATCAAGGGCAGATTGTAGGGTTTTTATCTAGTGTCACATGCTTCAGTTGGTTGTAATGTGATAGCATATAATGCTTTATTGCATTATACATCTTTGTGGATTTACATATAAAGTGTACATTGTGGATTTACATATAAAGTGTACATTATTATTAACTAATAATAAGATCAGGGTTTTCAACTGACCTTGTTGCATTACAACGGTATCTGGGTGTGGGTTTTTTTACCTGAGTTCTTATTTACAAAAAAATACACTTTGTAAAATTCTATTTAAAAAAATGATAATAAAAAATAAGTAAAAAATTATTTTTGTTTTGTTTCTGCCAGACAAGTCTGGAGTTGCAAGTTTTCCCGGTGTTATAATCCGTTCAAGATAATCCTTACCCAGTATTGTATTTACTATGACTCTCCTCATGAAAGCAGACCATTAAACGCATTAATTTCTCTACATCTTTATCAAAATTCATTGATACTTAAGACCGATCTGATTATGAATACATTCTTTTCTTAAACCGGAAAATGGAAAAATCATAGTATGGACAAATACCTTGATACCATGCAGTAAGTTTGGCAGTTTTAAATCTCAACTCATTCCGCAATCAGCATGAACGAGATATGGATCATTTTGATAGACCTATATTGATGTAAATAGCAGACCATCTTAATAGATATAGAACTAATAAAAAAATGAAAACTAGATTTCTTTCATTAGAGACATTGGCGCAAGCATAGGTACATCCAGTCTCCTGTGCATGCCCAGTACCTAACATCGAACGAAAGAGTGAGCGATCTTCTGAACGGCTAAAAGCTGACAAGAGAAGAAGAGGATATATATGTATGTATGTATGTATGTATGTATGTATGTATGTATGTATGTATGTATGTATGTATGTATGTATGTATGTATGTATGTATGTATGTATGTATGTATTAGAGAAGTACAAAACTTAGTTTTTGTAAATTCAGAGTTGTGTGTAAACGAAACAATAATATGACGATTTGTTCCATGGTTTCTGTTTTTCAGTCAAACATGAAGGATTATTCGGGTGAAAGTCGCTATATATTTAGTCAAGCAGCAAACGTCATGTACACCAATCCCAAAATAGCTACCTCCACAATAGAGCCATCGAGATGTCGTGGCCATTATTTAAGAGTGGAGGCCATGTTCTCGCACGTGATTATTTTTAGTACCCGAGATTTGTCTAGTATATAGTGTATAGTATATAGTGTATAGTATATAGTATATAGTGTATAGTATATAGTGTATAGTATATAGTGTATAGTATATAGTTTATAGTGTATAGTATATAGTGTATAGTATATGGTGTATAGTATATGTATAGTATATATATATATATATATATATATATATATATATATATATATATATATATATATATATATATATATATATATATATATATATATATATATATACAAGCTGCGCCACACAACACGTCGAAACCTGCAGTTACGAACCCAATAAAAGATCCTGCACTTAAAAACTGCTCTAGAAATAGGTGAAACATATACAATTATCAAATAAAGTTTGTGTATAATACATTCATCATATATGAATGCCTTCATCGTCGAATGCCTCAAAGGAAATCTTAAATTTAGCCCTCAGACACTGGAAAGTGATACATTATATTTTTGACAAGTTGGTCCAATTTGTAATTGTACAAAAGCACTGGCAGCACTATCAAGTTAACATCAACTCAACTGACTTAATGTCTTTCGCTTTTGCGAAGACTAGGGATCATTCTTTTACATCACCACATAGATATGATAATATTAACTGTATTAACCACGGCCTTTGATCGTGTTGAGAGGCAGGCATGGGAAACTGGCTGGAGTGCGGAACAAATCCGTAGCAGATGTCTCAATCATGCAGCATGGCCATTTTCTTGTCACAACCGGAAATCAACTCTTGCTAGCATCACTGAAGACAAATGTCCTATTAAGCCACGCCCCAACCCCTTGTAGCCCTGTACAGTTCCAGTGTATAATGAAGGGTTCTTTGATGTCTTATAATTTCTACAATTAATTATATGCTCATGGTTGGCCTCTTGGCTAACTTACACCAGGTTTAAAATCCATGAAAAGTTTGTAAATCGTTAGCTTTGTATTAACTCGCTAAATTTATATACCTCACGTCAAGATTTTCGTTTTGTTGATGAACGAGTTTGGGCGGGAGGGCGTTCCATAGTTTTGGCGCAATTATAGAGAAAGCTCTATCACCCACCGTTTTAAGTGTCGTTCTTGGAATAACTAAATGAGGTCCATCGTTGGATCTGATATCCCTAGATCCTTCTTTGATAGGTCTCTCAAGTAAGGGGGTGCCTTTCCAGGTCAAAAGCAGAATTTTGAACTCAATTCTTGTGTGAACAGGTAGCCAGTGTAGTTCCCTTAGTTTTCCTGATATATGATCAAACTTTCTGATTTTTCCAACAACCCTTACCGCAGAGTTCTGCAGATATTGTAACTTTTTTATATCTGATTTTGGTAGACCGGCAATAGACCGTTGCCATAGTCAAGGGTAGACGTTACAAAAGCATGAGTTAGAGTTAAAGCTGTTTTCTCGTCTAGACACTGTCTGATTGCTGATAAGTTTCTGATCTGGTAATAACCCTTTTTGCACATCTTTCTGATTTGGGATTTCATGTCAATTTTACTGTAAAGGTCATTCACAGAGTCTGAAGGTGTTATACCAACATTTCGGTCTTTTACTTTATCATGCCCTTACTTTATCAACACATTTTTCGAGGGTAACCTTGGTGATGCTTGTCCTGCATCCAGATGAGTGATCTACTGGGATGTAAATCTGGGTGTCATCTGCATATATATGGTAATTTAGCTCATATCTGGTTAGGATATTGGCCAGAGGGGTCATGTACAGAGTGAACAGTATAGGTCCAAAAACTGAACCTTGTGGAACGCCGTATTTGATTGGCCTTAAAGTGGACCTATTTTGACCCACCTTAACGCATTGCTTTCTACCGGATAGATAAGATTTAATCCATGGCAGCGCTTGTCCTGTAACATGGCATTGATCTTCGAGTCTACGGAACAAGAGTTCATGGTCAATATTGTCAAATGCCACTGATAGGTCAAGTAGGAGCAATATAACTGACTTTCTGTCATCCATGTCATGCAATATGTCATTTTGTACTCTTAATAGTGCTGTTTCAGTGCTATGATATTCTTTATAGGCTGATTGGAATTTATCCGTGAGTCCATTTCTTACCAGGTGTGGTACTAATTGATCAGCTACTGCCCTCTCAGTGAGTTTAAATACATAACTGAGATTGGAAACGAGTCTGTAATTTTTTTCAATCAGCTCCAGATCTAGTTTTTTAAGTAGTGGTTTGATTATGGCAATCTTCATATTTTCGGAAACAGCCGATTCCGTCAGAGACTTATTTATAATGGCAGTGATTATTGGCAGAAGGTCATCCAAGAGGTCATTTAGAAGCCAACTAGGTATGGGGTCAAGCTCACACGATTTATTTGCTGCCTTTTTAATGAGTTTACGTACATCACTATATGTCAAGGGTTTGAATTTGTTTAGGATTGTATTGTTCATGCTACTGTTAATGCTACTGTTAATATTGCACCCAAGTGTATTGTTTGTGGCGTCATCTGGTGGTGACTGAGTTCCAATAGGGTGTATGTCCAGACTATGCCGTATTTTTTTCTATCTTACTTATAAAATAGTCATTGAATTTATATTTTTTTTATTGGGTTTAAAGAAATTATGGTAAGATGTATAGTGTTATCTTAATAGTAATCCTATGAAATAATTGCCATTGTCTCCCACTATTCTCTCAATTGCTGTGACTGATCGGGATGTGCATTTGGTATATATATATGTTGGCAGCCTATATCCACCACTATATATATATATATATATATATATATATATATATATATATATATATATATATATATATATATATATATATATATATATATATATATATATATATATATAGTGGTGGATATAGGTATCCTTGGAATCACACTAATCTGCTGCCAGTAAAATATGCCTGTATGAGAGAAGGCCCATGTGATGAATATTGTTATCAAACTATGTTTTGACAAAACTCAAACAGCCTTCGACCAGAAACAGTAAGGATGATGCCACCATGTGGCCTTGCTGGAGTATAGATACATCAAATATTTTACGAAAGTTGTCTCTGTTACCATTCAAAATGGAATTTGAGGTAGAGTGAAAAACAACTCAAATATGACTATGGAGTGGACAACCTGCCACAATGATAATTTTCTGTGTTGTTCCAGATAAGCCCCTATTAATATAAATGTTTATACCCTAAACTATGTGATCAAAAGTTATTACCCATCAATATTCCCCTACATATATTTCTGTGCCATTTGAAAGTGGACGAGTCTTGTGCCAAAATACAAATCATCCATTGGAGACTTTGTCAACAAACTTTGTTTAGCTGGCCAGTGTTTTTATTGCAAACACCTGCTTAGTAAAGTCTTTCTAAAAGTGGGGCACCCTAAATTGGGACAATGGAGTGATTTGGCTTACAGAGCCCTGTTTGTTCGTTAATGTTTGTCCAATGGTACAGGCCTAACACCCTGACAGACCACAAAAGTGCTCACGTGATTGTATACATGTAGACACCTTGTGGCCAAAGGATTACAGGCAGAACTTGACATTTTCATCAAAACACAAAAACCATGGTCAGTGTATTTTGTTTGATTTTAGTGGGATAGCTTGCTTGTATCACAGTTTCATGGCCACATGTCATTTAAGCATACCCCAAACCTCTGTAAAATTGCCTGTGACTTCTGTGGTTTCATGAATGCTTTAAAGGAAGTGGTCAAGTGCCAACATTGTCCAGAAACAGGTAAAAATGGCATTGAAGATGAGCATTCTGGTAAGAATATTTCTACCTCTCTCAGTGAAGCAGCACTATATTGTAATATCGCAGGTCATGCTGCTTTCTGTATATATCCTATATATAAAATATATAGATATATAGGAAATTGTGTCAGATATGTGGGCCACTGCTTTACTGTGAGACCTTTATAATACCCCACTTTTCATAGTGCACTCTGTTTAGTCACAGTTACACAAGTAACCTGTACAAGGCCTTTTTGAACAATATGTCATGAAAAGTGGGGCATTATACAGTACGTCAATGCTCCTCAGGATAGGACTGAGATTGATAAAAAAAACCATATCTGATACAATCTTTTTCTATGTCAACCCTTGTTTATCTGACACTCTCCGTCGCACACAATTATGTTGGATTAATGGGATTGTCTGTATTTTGAAACTGCTTAAACTGATACATACAGATGGACAGACATCTGACAGAGAGACTAGGCAGTGGGTAGAACTATGGTATATTTAATGGGTTACACATGTCATATTATATATCAATGAAAATAATACAGAATTAATCAATATCTGTACAACTTCTACTTACATTATCAACAAAATGACATAAAAAGAAAGCATTCTCATTAACGTTGATGTTTCTGCATGTGGAATCCAAACTATAGACTGATTTTTTCAATGGGGCTATGTACACCTTCTTTTATCAAGTTTATGCCCATACAGAATCATTGCAGATGTGAAAAGAGCTCAGCCCTATGATAGTTTTCTATTATTCTACATGTTAGAAGACCTCACCTTTGAAGTGGTGAATAGGGAGTTAATCCTTTGGCTTTTTAACAAAAGCTTGGATGTAATGAAAGTTTCCCTATGAGAGGAGGGGTTGGGATAGCCCTTGATGGACCAAATGCAATCAACACCCTCTTCTGTGGACCTGTTTCCTATTGGCAGGTGACAGATAACTGACTATCAGCAGCGTTTCTGAACAATTAAGTGAGACTGCCCTTACGGACCCAACAGTCCGCAAATGTTTACCTTTCTTTAATGTCGGATAAATGGGTCCAATAACAATAGATTATGCAGTATTTGTATACAAGAAGGAATGTCGGTGTCTTAAACTGAAATTGTCAGATTACTGAGTACAAATAAAGAGAAAAACAATTGGTCGCAAATAAAATTTGGTCGGAAAGTGAAATGTCGGAAAGTGAGGGTCAACTGTATGTGTATATATTTATATATACACCAT
The DNA here is from genome assembly GCA_949316495.1 of Amphiduros pacificus. NCBI lineage: Eukaryota > Metazoa > Annelida > Polychaeta > Phyllodocida > Hesionidae > Amphiduros > Amphiduros pacificus. The sequence goes on along the minus strand of OX439002.1, from coordinate 48,882,822 downwards.
ATATTTATCAATATAAAATAATTAACAAACTGAGAGTTTATATGTACAAGAGTTTTATCATGCTGTATACAAATCATAAATTGTGCTGTTTATAAATAAAATATTCTACATAAATAAATGGCAGTCAATAGAAATGTATGAATCTTAATACATTACATTCAAAATATTGTATAATGGGAAATGTTATAACCAGAAATCTTGAATACATTATTAAAGAATACATTATTTTTCCGGAGCCAACAAACTGGCATTCAAAAATTATAGCCTTGTAAATAAACTATGATTTTATTTTCTCTGACAAAAAGAAAAGACCCCAAAAAATTCCATATTACAAGTTGTGAGCACCAAAAGAGTTAATGAGTTAGATGTTTAAAAACAATCAGCTTCGCATACAATCAGACATTAAATACTCAAAAGAGTAGTTCATTTTATTAAATTTATCTATTCATTTCATCATATTTTAGTTGATGTTTGTATTCTGTTAAAAACATATTATATATTCTATCATATAGAAATTTCAAATTACATATGTACACTGCACAAATATTTTTAAATTCAATGTTTGATATGCAAAAATAATTCTTCTTGTTGCACAATAGGTAATCGGATTCTCAAAAGAGTAATTCATTTCATCAATCATATTTAATCAAACTTACTTATTTACTTTATCATGAGAATTAACATTTATTCATCGCGTAAAGAAAACACACATCAAATATTCAGACCATGCACACTACAACAATTTAAAACTTTATCTTTTTCTTCTTTTTTCCTTTCTGTCCCTGCTTCTTTTCTGCTTCTTCTTGCAACCTTCTCTCTAGTGCCTGCCTTCTGATTAATTCTGAATCCTAAAAAAAATAAAGACAAGATTATTTTTCAAATTCAAATCCCCAAATCTACCAATAATCAAAACATTTTAATGGGAATACATATTTCACAAAGGTCTAAAAATACCTTTGCTGCTGGTGACGCTGCAGGCTTGACAGGACTTTTTTCTGGACTTTTCTTCACATTCCTTGCAGGACTCTTCTGGGGGGAAACATTTGGTGAAACACGGCTTGTTCCTGCTAAGGATCCTGGGATGCGATTTGTCCAAGATTGTCCAGTGGCTCCACCTGGTGATGCACCATCATCCACAGATTCATCCTCCATCAGACTCTCTCCTTCTGCAGCTGATACCCAGTGATACGACACAAAAAGAGATTTAAGATATGGACAAGCGTTGATAGTTTTCAAAGTAATGCAGCCAAAACCAATTAAATTCTTCCATAGTTTGCTGTACTTTTATCAAATATTATGCTGAAAAGAGCAACATTGCATTATTTGTCTTGCCTTTACTTTAGGAGAGTTTGTTTAATTCAGATTTAAGATGGTCTCTATTCAGACCAAATTAATCAATAATATATTTCTTTTTAAATGCTCAATTTTATCATTTCAAGTACAAAACATTTTTCACAAGTAAAAAGAAATAATTATATCTTATATGCATAAGGACACTAAAGATAAGATATAAGGTAAAGGTAACTTTTACATATTGCTGATTCCAGATATTGTTTGCTCTATAAAGTCTTCGCATAGGATTTGATATTAACTGTCAGGGATTTTAACCAGAAATCTCTGGGTCTCGAGACAAATACCAATAGAGCTATTTCGGCCTGATTCCATACATACAATATTGATATATCACACAAAAATGTTCATATTGATGGCCTTTTCTAGATTTCACTTTTAAATATTTAGTATACCGGTAGATATTCTCTGTGTTCTTCAGAAAATGTGTTTACCATTTGTTGGGTTTCGATGAATCCAGGCATGTTTTGTCATTATATTTCTGTACAATTCTTGTCCCTCTGGGTTAAAAGCTGTGTGACCCATGCTTCGCACTTGATCCTCAAATCCCTGAAATATTGAATATTTTTCACAATCAATTAATATAACAGAGAATTTTTATGATAACAATATAAACTGCAAGTTAATTTTGCTTATTTTTAATTTTATATTCTATTTAAAGAAAATCATATGTACCTTTGAAGTTGCCATGTTAGTTCGAAAAAGTAAATCATCAAACACTGGAGTTTCTAAGTGTTCTGAAAATGTATAACAAATCTCATCATTTTGCAATTTAAAATAAAATCAAATAAAGAAAGGAAAATTTAGCACAACATTAATAGATATTAAAGTCACGTAGTAAGAAAATATGTCTTCAGGCTATAAATAGATTTCAGTGACCTAGTTACAGCAATTATTTTTACTGACATTGCCATATGGCACAGGATAAGTTTTGTGGCAGGAGATGGCATGTTTTGTGTTTTGTACTGCTCTAATTTTGAAAGCTTACTCCTGACCTTGAAAATAACTCAAGGTCACCTTATATCGAACTCCTCCTAACTGCTCATAGATGGATAATATATGCCAAGTTATATTGATGTTATTTTATTTTTTTAATAAGAGAGGAAACACATGCCAAGTTGCGCATATGCTTCCCATAAACCAGATCTGGCCTAAAAAAATCTTCACTGAATTTTCAACCTAAAATATTATCTTATTAATCTTATCACAGTGTAATGTGCAGCATGAAAGAATGAGAAAAAACAACAGAGTACTGGGCAAAAACATAAAGTTAACATATGCTAACAATAAATATATATATATATATATATATAAAAGACTTAAATGACTAGTATTGTAGAATAATACACACTTCTGGAGACAGTAACATGCTGTGCCTTCAGATCATTTATCTCTTTATCTTTGTTTCTCAGCAGTTTGTATAATTCTTCCTGTTGTCTTTGAAGCTCTCCCACCATTGCCAAAAGGGGTACTGTGAGGTTGTCTGATATCTAAAATATATATTATCACAATTCCCTTTTGTTCCTTCAAATTATCATCATCAATCGTTGATATACGTTGACACTTTATGCCAAACAATTTATTAATTTTAATATTTATATTTAACAGTCATTCTTATATTTCAATCTGCTCTCCCATATATGTTATACTACATTGTGGCCATTGCCCTATGTGGCCCTATGTGTTCATTATATTTTCATCAGTGTCTAGGCTTGAGCAATGGCAAGTAGGAGTTGGAAATACTGAAATTTACCCAAGATGTAAATGGACCTTAGTCATTTACCATCAATTTTACATAAAGCAGCTATAAACCTGGGATTGCAGATCACATAAGTTGCTGTTATTGTTTGGTATATCTACAATTACCTTGATAGTTAATGTCATTATCCTTTAAAGCTTTTACGTGACCATGAGGGTGGAACGTGAAGCTCAGTTAAATATGATAGAATATGAGAAGTCAAAATAAGAAATAAGTGCTCAAGCCATTGAAATTCTTTTCCTCTCTGATAGTTTATAATATCAGACAATGCCATACTTTGGAATTTATAACATTTACAGAGACTGGCAATAATATTAATATGTTTCTTCATACCATTTCACATGAAGCTGGGTTTCCCATAAACTTCCATACAAATGGCAGGCCCGCTAGACTTGTGTTTACTGTAAATAGGATCTTTTGCTGATCTTCGTCATCAATTTCTTTGAATGCCACAGAATATTTGGTGTCTTTTTTCTGGGCCTCAATGTAGATTTGCACATGATCCAGGAGTTTGCTGACAGGTGCCTCAACACTAGGATTCAATTTCTGAAATATATCATTCAGTTAATTATTTATCTTTTAGACACAAGTTAATGCTTATAAAGTTTTTATTGAAGAACAAATCTGACACTTTACAACATGTAGAAATATTTCAGGAATGGTTATTTTATTTGAATTTTTTTATATAACAGATACCTTGTCACAAATTTGGCATGTAATAATCAGCATTATCAACAATTGTAATGGAGATAGCTTCAACCAGATTCCTTAATAACCTGTACAAAACATTGGAATTGCTTTATCAAAAGGTTAGTTTATGACTCATATCTACCAAAATCATGGTTTAATAAGTTCTGATCAACCATTCTTACTGGTGTGAACCATCTATGTTACAAAAACTGAGGAAAGGACATTAATTACAGATAACCCACAGATCTGCATAGTGCAATTGTGGGTTTCCAACTTTCCATCTTGTTTTTTTAATGATTAGATTTTAGAGTTTTTTGTGCTCTTCCAATTTTAATTGTGCAGTTCTGGTGTGTTACTTTCAATGGGGCAGTATAGCGATCCGCAATTGGCCTATTTAGAGATATTATGATTGAGAAAGACAGTGACATGGGCCATAAATGAAACAATCAATCGTCGGAGGTTGAGTTAATTTTGGATGGAAACTTCAATATGATGGGCAGCGCGTGATTTTTTCTGGAAACAGTGGATTGCAAGTCTATTTTGAAGTCAATGAAGATGAATATGGGAATAACTTCAAATTTGAATAAGGGTGAGAAATTTACTGTCCAACTTTGAGGATAGACTTAGAGACAGAACCCAGTCTATGGGTGGTAATTTCACCTGTGATCTTTTCTTGATCCCTTCCTTATCCAAATGCTCATACCACATGTTTCTGTAATCTGAAATGAGAAACTCATATTCATCTTCTGTGAAACTTGCTTTTACTAAGAACTTCTCATCTTCAATTCTAAAACTTTGCCATGGTCTCGTTTTCAATTCTGGTTTCCATCTTCTTCTCCAGTCTATTTCACTGGTCATAGTGATCAATGTCTTGCAGTCCCTTAATAACAAACCTATTTTAGTCTGACAAAAAATGTAAAAGATGTGGTGGAAAAATGAAATGTTTTGCTTTTTTTCGCGTCTTCAACTACAGACGGAAATTGATGGGGAGTTGTCGAGAATAGTGTTCCAACAGATTTAAAAGATACTCCGCCAAACGTTGAAAGTTTATTGATGATAAAATAGATTTCTAACTATTACCTAAATATCTATATTTCGCCATACGATTTGAAATAAATAATATGATGGTAAATCACAATTTATGATACAATGTTTGGGGGGGAATATTGCTTGTTGACACAGACCAATCCTATAACAAAACATACCGAGTCGGGAAGCTGGGTGAGCGGATTCAGTGAGTTGGTGATTGCGGACGGATACCCTGAGCCGAAGGCGAAGGGTATCCGTCCGCCATCACCAACGAACTGAATCCGCGGTCACAGCTGACCGACGAGTGTATGTTTTGTTTTTATACCTCAGACAACTACTGTATTTTTAAAAAATGAAACATGAAACAAGATATTTATCGTTACAAACATTTGTAAACAAAGCGCACCTCATTTGACCCCGTCACGTGACCCGAAAATGGCGCGTACAGCCATAGACTGGTTGCCGCCATCTGTGTATAAACACGATGTTCTTGACACTCGATGGGGGACCAGTCTAAAGATGGCCGACGCAAACTAATCAATATTTTACAAATAATCGGCATGCGCGTATTCATTCGAAATCGCATCAATACGCGCATCACTGAGGTATAATCCACCAGAGGGCGACGTCCAAAGTCCACCAGAGGGCGACATGGTGAACCTATCAATAGTTTGCGTGTGCCTCTGGTGGACAGTGTGGGCGACGTCGTGAAGCATTTTCGCGAGAGCTTCTTTGGTGAGGCCGACACTTACTGATCAAGGATTGTTTAGTTGTCAAGTTGTGGATGAGGAAAGCATTTCTGGAAAATTACATTCGAAAGGTGAGTGAACTAGGAATAATGCGTGTCAATCTCGTATGTTTTGGTCTTTGACAATAATTATTAAATCAGCTACTAAGTATAGGTTTTAGGATTATTGGATTTTTGGCCTAAAAAAGAGGGATTATTGGATTTTTGGGGTGAAATATCTGGGATTTTTGGATTTTGAGGAAAGTGTTTAGGATGTTATGTAATTCATTGCCAAATAAATTTGTACTAAATGTAAACATATTTTAGGATTTTTTGTTTTATACTTTTGGATTTTTAGATTTGAGGGGAAAAATATTTAAGGATTTTTGGCTACAAAAGATAAGGATTTTTGGATTTTTAGGTAAAAAAAGGGGGATTATTGGGTTTTTCATACCCCCCCCTATGGGGGCCCCCTCAGTGAGCCTCACTATCTCTCACCGAATACACACCTACCGTATTATCCCTATAATAGTCGCACTTTACCAAATTACCGCCCCTCCTGTCTGAGGTAGCCTGTCTGAAGCCTATCTGCAGACAAGGCCTTGGTGACTGGGTATGGGAGCTACAGACTTACAATCCACAGGGGTTTGCTATCTCTGTAATTAATATGTAAACAGTACTCACAACTTCACATGCAATACTCAGAATACTCATGCATGTATTTGTTTGTTTGGGGTTTTACATCACTTTCAACTTTATTTCAGTCATTTCGTGATGAGACCTACTTGTAACAGATATAGTGCTGCCTCACTGAATTGTCATGTCGCAGGTCCTTGACATGACAACCCACCCGGTCACAGATTTACAAGGACAACGGGTTAACCCTTTAGGCATGGGCCTCAGCTCATGTGGGAAATTGATGATGGACCCCAATTAAATCATTGTGCGAACAAGTTCCATCCCCACAACAGAACGGTTTTAGGGTTGGGGTTCCTGAACAATGATTTGGACCCCCAAATTTTCATTGATTCACATTCATTTTAATAATATTTGCCATGTTTACCTCCTTACATGAGACAATTCTTGAGCTTCAGTCAGGAAGACAGCAATATGCGGCTCAAATCGTAAAAGCACTGACTTTGTTAACACTGTGACAATGATACTGTCATTTTTTTTCAATGCTTTTATGATAACACTACACATAAAAATGATGCCCAGAAAGAAATGTACTTTCAAAAGGGTGCATCTAATTAGGTTCATGTTTAAATAGATTTTACAGATACTTATTGGGATAATTCTACCCAAAAAGGCAATAGACACAAAAGGCAATTGCATTTATCATCAATTTATGATTGTATAACTTGTTTTTCCTCAATCAGTGCACAATTCCTCCATGCAGAAAATTCCCCATTGGTCTCCATATTCCCAAGACATCCTGTGGCACATAAAATAACATATAAAAAATAAAAATAGTTAAATGTCTCATTAATTTTTTTAATCGAATTTCATCACTGCAAAACCTTCTGGTTAAAAAGTATAAAAATTTTCCTCACAACAAAATGATTTTTCTCTGTGCCTTATTTTCATATACATGCAATAATTTTTGTTTTCATGATTACCGGTAACCTGCTGGAAAATCAAAACTAGTGCCAACATAGTTCAGGGAGTGGAACACCCAGTGCCACATTTCTGCCTGTTTATATCTCAATCATTTATTCTGAAAGATTAAGATGGCCTAGTAAATAAGTACCACATATTTTGGCAAAATGCAAAATTTTACATTCTAAATTCTAAAATGTGTTATACAAATTTACAATATCATATTTCTAGTTAGTTAGTTTATAATTCCAAATTAAGAATTCCATATTCCAAATTATAATTAACTCTTAAGTTTCAGGAAACACTGAAACATATGATTTCTAAGAAATGAGGCAAATTAAATAAGTAGAATATATATATGCCTTATGATTATACTAAATAAACCTAATGATAATAATATAATCAATACAATTTATATAGTGCTGATACCAGACATCTATAGGTTTCTGAAGAAACCTATAGATGTAGATAAAGAAATGATCAAGAGTTTTAGCCAATGACCTTGAGGTAAATTATACTCTAATTACCTTGATGGTCATGGAGACCTTAGTCAACGTTTCCACAGGTCATAAAAAGGTCAAAATCTACCGGTAGTTAGAACCCAATTTCAGTAAATGACTGAGCGTATTTAGTACTATTTTTTCTACTTTCAGGGTCAAATTTAAACATGTCAAGGCATAAGATATTTGTATATGGAACTCTTATGGTAGGCCGATCTAATCATTATTTGATAGCTGATAATGTAAGTCAACATGCCAAGTTGCTAGGGAAGGCACGTACATTTGACAAGTATCCACTCATCGTTGCTACCAGATTTAACCTACCATTTTTGCTATATAAACCAGGAACTGGAAAGGTAATGCTGAATTTTATTTTACATATAGAAATATTTTTAAGGGTATTAAGTATAGACCTTGAAATTAGATATGAAAATATATTTTAAGGTAAATAAATTTTAATTTTGACTTTCTTATCACTTGAGGAAAATATTGATTAAATATATATCTTGATATTCTTGATACACAAACCCACAATATTATTTTTATGGAAGTCATTATCTTGACCACTGCATCGTTAATACATCAATTGCATTTTAGAGAAAAATAAATAAATATTTTACTTGTGTAGGATATCAAGAGTAATTTTAATCAAATTCTTACTAATGTGTGCAAATTATGTAAATAATTATATAATGTCTAGGACATTGGAAAATTGATCCTGGCTTATGTAACATCACAGGACATATGGGTATGATCATTTGTTGTTTTTGGTTGCTATGCAACTGTAAGTTGGACAGTGATCAGATCCTATCCTTGTCACTTGTAACATGGCACACTGCAGCCTCTTTTTTGTTGCTATCTTTACTCAAAACACCTGCTTGTATGCAAATATACTAAAAGCTACCACGCCTATGCTGGAAGACCTATTGTGCTATCACTGCTCAAAATAGCCTCTGACTTAGCGACTGCTGATGTTGAGTGGTGTGCTATGTCTGAATAATAATCCTATGAGCGCCGCATGCACATCCGGTTTGATGACCAATAACGGCAGTCGAGACAATGGTGGGAGACAATGGCAATTATTAAGACCAAACAGAGAGATGCTAGTAAATGATTAACAGAAGTGTCCATAGTAACAATAGTGGGAAGCGGTGATCACCATTTCTAAATTTTACAGTGATCAACACGTCTCCATTTCAGCATCGCATAAGATGGATTTCTCTGAAAAAGGAAATGTTTGAATTAAGGTCTATAATCCACAATGAAACACTGGGACAGACTTATGTTTTTTTGGCTTAAATGTGTTCAAAGTCATGTTATTTGTTAATTTAGCACAGAAAAAGTAAACTTAACCAGCTAGTCTTAAACTACCGTTAAAACGGGTTCGACTCAGTTATTGCAGCTGGACACCATGTGTGCTGTATGAGAAATACCCCCCACTGACGTCATAGCCTCACTCTCATCCTGGAATCCCCCAGAGCATGCAGAGCCGAAGGCAGTTACGTAAATATACGAGACCACACGAAGTTCTCTCCCGATGCTTCAAACTGATTGTGGATTATAGACCTTAACTGGCAATACTTTTTAAAGGCATTGTTTAAGCAGCAACCTACACACTGCATCTCCCCCCACGAAACCTAATGCGCAATGAAGCAAATAACAATATGGGAAGAAATAGAGGTGTTGCTGTACAAGGTACACAATAGACGACTTTGTCTAAGGATTGGATCCTACAGCAGAGTGCAAGTGTACTTAACAGACTGCAGCACACAGTGCAAAAGTAAGGTCATCAGGTCAGATACCAACCTTTTAAAATAGCAATTACAGTGTAATATATATTGTATTACCCCACGTCTACTTCTAATTTTGTCAGCACCACACATTATTACATTACTTTTGTGACAAATTTGTCACAAGGTAATTAGTTATTCTTCTGTATGATTAATATAAATGGAAGATGCAGTTGTCATGTGACTTTTACTGCATTTACCACTCATTGAAGGCTTGAATTAGATTAGTTTTTCTTGTAAACACAGATGCCTTGATTAACATTAATAGGTCAGTGTGACTTTTTTTTCAGAATGTGATTGGGGAAATCTATGAAGTTGATGATGAGATGCTGCAAGTACTTGATAAGTTGGAAGGTCACCCTCACTTCTATGAGCGCGACCAAATACAAGTGCAGGACTTAGAAGATGGCCAAAGCAAAGAGGAACAGTGTTATGTTTATGTCATGAAAAAATATAAAAAAGAAGTATTGGATGTTCAAAGAGAGGAGGATTTTCTCGAATGTTACAGAAATAATGGACCAAAGAAGTACATTCCCCCAAAAGATCGTCCAGCAGCAGTGAAATTCTGGCATGATATAATGATAGAAGATTAAAATTAACAAGCCCTATTTATAATTATATTTATAAATAGGGCTTTTTAATTGGTAAAGCCCTATTTATAAATATAATTATAAATAGGGCTTGTTATTATATATATTTTTTTTTAATCCCAATTTTTTTTAGAATGTGGCTATTGTTTGTTTGGAGTTACACATCACATTCAACATTACTTAAGTCATTTTGTGATGAGACCTAATTGTAGCAGATATAGTGCTGCTTCACTGCATTGTCATGTCACAGCTCCTTGACATGACAACCCACTCACTCATAGATTTACAAGGACAACAGGTTAACCCTTCAGGCAAGGGCCTCAATTCATGTAAGAAATTGTATCATGAATTCAATCTTGGCACAGCAGGGATTAAAACCCACAACCTCTTGATCATTAGGAGAAGGATGGTGCTAATAAGCTTGTTCTCTAACCAACTGTGCGACGTCAATGTGCCTTTTAGAATGTAGCATTTGTTTTAATGGCATTAATAATATATATTGGTTTATCAATTAAAAAAGTATGCATGGCATAGCTTATGCAGTGAGAAGATGACACTTTTGTCCATGCTGGCTCTGAATTTATGTTAAAATTTCTCATGTGAGTGGAGGCAAGTGCCTGAATGGTTAACCATTGTCCTTGTTAATCTTTGATTGGGGGTTGTCATCTCAAGGATCTGGGAGGTGACAATTCATTAAGGCAGCACTAGGTCTCGCCATGAAATAACTGAAATAATGTTGAAAGTGGTTGCAACAAACAAATGGTTGGCAAGTTTAATCACCAATACCATATCAACTTTTCACCAATACCATATCAAATTTTCAGGAATTGGTTCCACTGAATTGTGAAACTGAAATCTGTGGAATCATTTAATTTTTCCTGATTTTTTTCCGTATTAATTCATAAATTTAATTATGGTGACTACTTCAGGCTTATTTGTTCTATTGAACCATTGTCTATTTTCCTCTGTTTTGCATAAATTGTAAGCAAAAAGCAATATCTTTTTGATAATATTATAATATTGACAGGAATTCATACAGTAATACACAATGTCTGTATTCTTTTGAGGACTTATCAATCAGTTGACACATTTTACCTGATTGTAAATACTAGTACTTATGGAGTTTGAAATAATATTTATATTGCTATCAAACATAACATAGTTCACAAAAAACTAACACAAGATAGATGTAATATAATGTAAAATGTAATATAATGTTCTAGAATATCAGTAAAAAAAAATGAAGAAAACGCTTGAAAAGGGCACATTAAATAAAAAATAATACACAATAGAATGTAACACCAATTTATTTTGCTATAATTCATAAGTTAATTCTTATGAAATTTTATGAATTTTCATCTTTTCATAATTTTTGTTGTTATTATTTAATCTGAGGCTTTTGGGGGCAACCTAGGTTGGTAGAGGATTGACTACCTCTGTTTAGCAGAGTAATGTGAAACAAAGGGGACTGGAAAATCAAACAATAAAATATTGTTAATTGTTTCAACAAGCTTCAAAACTACTGCACCTTTCCAATGGCTCCCAGTGCTGAGCATGAATGGTGAAGATTTCATGGCTACCATATAAGCATATATGTTTGTATTTGTCAAAAGCTTGTGAATCTTGATAGGATCACTTTGGCTATTAATCCTTCAAGCTATATGTAGCATAGCTTCTGCAATGAGGGAGAGACATTTTCTGTCATCCTGTCGGTTAACTTTGAGACTTGCTGTAAACATATCTGCATTTTGCTGTTGACATCATTTAGAAAAAATGGTTCACGGTTTCAACTGACTTTATGAAATTGGTGCTAATATTGTTGAATTGGTCAGCGAAAAATAAAATTTGATCAGGGGAAGGTAAATAAAAAATCAGGGAAATTCAGAATCTGATTCATGTGGTGACCCAGATACACCACTGCCTCATTGAAAGGTATCTTAAGGTATCTTATGTACCAACATTGATTACAACTGTTTGCTCAAAATCTGCCTGTTAACCCATATCAAATGGTACATAAACATGGCAAAAGGCGTTCATGAAATAATCCATACAAGGTGTGCTACCTATGCCAAAGATTGCATCGGTTTTCCAAATTTTAATCTATCATTTAATAATTTAAACAATTCCATATTGATTGGAACTATAATTAAATAGGGATAACTGGATAACATAAGCATATATACATTTATATTAAATATATGCAAATTTGGTTGAAATATGTGCCACACAGGCCAGTCTGGCACACAAATCCTTGAGCCAACAATGTCTCACACCAAAGTATGGAATATATATATATTGCGTTATTTGTTATGTCAATTAAAATGAGAATTGTGGTATAGAAAAATTCGATGTTCGCCTTCCAGAAGAAATATTTCTGAAAATAGCACCAACCTCTCTCACTTTGCTACTGCAGGCATTGAAAGGTGTGCTGTGTACTGTTATGGCATTATTTAACGGGGAACTTTCACTTCTCTGATACCCTTTTGTAGTGTGGAGGAATTTTTTTTTTTATGCACATTGATCTGTGGGGTCTGTAAGTGTGACTGCACAAGGGAAACATAATTTTTTGGGGGATATTCTGAGTGCAAATGCAGGTTAATTTGTTTGTTTGGGGTTTTTCGTCACTTTCAACACTATTTCAGTCATTTCATGACGAGACCTACTTGTAGCAGATATAGTGTTGCTCCACTGAATTGTCATGTCGTAGGTCCTCATAACCCACCCGATCACAGATTTACAAGAACAATGGGTTAACCCTTTGGCATGGGCCTCAGCTCGTGTGAAATTGTATGATGAATCCTATCTCGGCATGGCCAGGGATCGAACCCACGACCTTTGGATAGCCACAGATCCATGCTCTAACTAACTGCGCCATGGCCCAAATGCAGGTGAAAAAGAATGATGCCATCGTGGGGTAATGAACTACTCACTTTAGTCATTTGTAAACAAACAGAAATGGTGCTAAATTTCAGTTACAATATTAGATTTTAGACATGGGCCATAATATATTGGCGCACTAGTTGAAAAGTACTTGAAGAATGTGCCATTTAAGTGTAAAAAGCATGACATTCGGTTTTATAAAACTTGAAGATCATCAAAGCTTTATTTGTATGTGCATTAAATCCTCTTTGATGACATCATTCACATTGATTGCAATAAATGTATATTTTACAGGGGTTGCAAGACTTAAATGTTTGCTTGTGTTTCCAAGGTTACTGATGTATTTCTCTTATATATATATATTATATATATATAGGTCACTGTAACCTAGTTACATTGATTATTCAAAATGTGTGAGATTGGTACAGAAGCAATTTATTCTTTTTCTATAAAATATCAACATTTTGCTGATTTTGAAAATTTGGAGGGCATAATAAAAAAAAAGGTGACTCCAAAATGGATCACTGACTTACTACTACCCTTGGTACCATCCCTGGAAGCCTTTAAGGGAACTAGTAAAACCTTTGAAGTCTGGTGCTCTTGGAACTGAATTCCAACCGCCTGAGATACCAATTCTGTGATGTCCCCTACAGGACAACAGAAGGTATCCATGGTATTAACTGTCTTGATACAAAATTATTCTCAATGCCAGACGATTCCTGATGTCCAAGCATGAATGAATAAGGAAGAGACCAAAGTGCAGCCACCACTGTGGCAGACATGGTGGAAACAAAAAACAAAGGTTTGTTTCTGGTCTCCTGACCAAACTTTAAAATGACTAAATAGTAAAACATTTTTTTAACTTAAAAAAAAAATATTAATGACTTAACATCCATATTGAGGTGTATTCCTATGATAACATGATTTAGGAATGACTGAGGCACAAATCCATTGGTACATTAACATGACAGATCACACTTGAGGTCACAAAGAGTATTTTAAGCAAAACAAAATAACCATGATATGATAGGTGTATTTTGGTTGATTTCAGCGAGATTGTTTATATCATAGTTTTGTGGCCAAATACATTTAAACATCAGCCAAATCTCTGTAAAATGGCCTATGGCTGGATGTGATTTCATGAAAACTTTCAGGCTGGAGACTAATAAAGGTAGATTGACAATACTGAGAACTTTATAAAATAAGAATTTTTTTTTGGCTGCATATTAAGGTCTATAATCCACAATCAGTTTGAAGCATCTGGACAGAACTTTGTGTGGTCTCGTATATTTACATAACTGCATTCGGCGCACATGGCGGACAAACTCGTTTAAATACCCAACACTTTTAGTGATAACTCATATTTCATGCCATGATTATATCTAAAATGTCCCAAAAGAGCTTGATTATTCTTTGGATGGCATTAAATAAAGAAAATATAAATACTTGATATAAATCGCCAGCTGCAAAAACTGAGTTGAACCTTTTCTGTGCTAAATTAACAAATAACATTACTTTGAACACATTTAAGCTAAAAAAAACATAAGTCTGTCCCAGTTTTTCATTGTGGATTATAGACCTTAAGCGAATGGGAGATTTTCCAATTGACTTCAAGAAGTCCTGTATGGACCCTCACATCACTGAAAAGGTTCATGAGGGATGGTTCCAGTCCGATCTCTGGTTGTGATGATTGACACAACCAGCACAGCTTAAAAAGTCACACCCAAGTATATTTCTACCTTCCATAATCATACAGCAGATTGTACTCTTGCCAGAAATTGATGCAGGATACCTTACATGGAGCAATACATAGTCTCAGCTATGCATACATTATTTTGTCTTCTGGTGTTTGCACCTGGTGCTATTCTTTTCCTGGCCAAAATGAGGAAACTAGATTAACAAGTCCCCCACACTTACGGACGGTCACCACGGCAACAAAAACCGACCAATCACTGCCATAACCTAATCAGATTGGAGAAAGGTCCCCAGGAGTACATGTGTGCAATATCTAAGCTGAATGTCAAGCTGTAGTGGCTGTATCCTGCACACAAGTAATTTACCAATGTTGCATCTCAATTTAATGTCCCCCGCTTTTCGCGTTGCTAAGCTACTTGAAATTATTAAACAAAGGTTATTACAAATAACACAAAGCCAAAGATATTTTGCCATGTTTATTATTTGGCAAATCTCTCCTTTCCCCTTAGAACTGAAAATACAACATTCACTGACATTATCAGTTCCCACCTACCCTTGTACCCTGAACTAAATACAAAACATAAGCACAATATGGGCAACAAAAATTGCTATCGATGGGCTTGCTTTACCTTCAGAAATGATATACATTATATTGAAATAAAAAATACATCTTCATGTCAATTATGATGTTTTCTAAAATTGATTCCACTATTAAATTATTGATGAAACATTTTAGAATATTTCCTACTTCAAAATAACTTACAAAATATGCACAGTATGTCAAAATTCCACACATTTAAACACAAGTGGGGATATTTATGCAAAATAAATTTCTAACCCATGGTATTTCTACAAGATTATAAATCATCTGTTAAGTTTGCAATTATTCCTTAATTCATCTAATGTTAGGTCAAAAACAGAAGCAAAAATAGACACCAGTAAAGCCTTAAACTGTACCTGAATTGAAAATCAATGCAACAAAGACATTTGTAACCCTTTCAATCTCGTTCTTGATTGCTTTTACTTGGCACTGTCCACATTCTAAATAAACAATAAAAAACCATACCACCTCAGGCAGAATCTGATCTCAAATTAATAGACATATAAATTCAGCCGCAATCATATTAAATTGATCTCATTCTTTTATCTCAAATTTGTTTGCCTTGCTGTAAAATCAGATAATCCATCTTGTTTATCTTAACACTATCCTCAATAATTACTTACTCATCAGTTCTCTGAGTAAAAGTACACACAAACATTTGGTATTTTTGTCTCACGATAAAGATGTTATGATATAACAAAGTTTGTCTCAACAAATGTATAGATAATTAATGCATGAAACTGAGATTAAAGTAGCATCTTACAGGGAAAAAGTGGACACACAATTATGGTCAATATGCATTTCCAGTTCTGTACACCACATAATTATCTTACTCCAATCCAAGAGTCTTTATATTCTTTCTCTGTGAGCGGCCCTGTACCTTTCAACACTACATATATGTTGCTGCCAAAGAATGTGTGGATCCCTGTATAAAGAGGACATGTCATGTGACACTGACGAGCTTCTGCCCCACTTGTGTTTGTCCATGTGTGTGTTCCATTCAGGACTCGGCGGTGGAGGCGGCGGCAGCAACATCAGCTCCTGCGGCGTCGGCGGCAGCTTTCACTGCCTTCTTCTTCTTCTTCTTGGCAGCCTTGCGAGAAGCTGACTGAGCAAGAAGATTCTACAACATACAGGATTATTGGAATAAGTTCTGTTTCAAAGAATCGAGGCAGTCTGGCCTGGAATGTTCTACAGAGCGCATATATCATGACACATGGTCAATCACAATTACAGATATAAAGGGTCTCCCCTCTCACCTCCCTTTGGTCATGACCCACATGCCACAAAATATTCATCAGTCTTGACAAATGTGACAATATTTAACACTTTGACAAATCAAAAGGCGGATAAAATAAATAGGTGGGTCTTTAAGAAATTGTTAACCACATTTTTCCATGATTTTTCTGGTGTTTAAAAATGTACAGTAATGAAAGTAATACCAAACACATCTAAAGACTATTGGTGAAACAGTAGTGCGAATAGGCTTGGTTTTGTTTGGAAAAGGGACGAGTCAAGGTGAGCTACACTTCTGCCATACTGACAGAGATGACAAAATGGTGGTTTGGCTTGATTTATTTTGAGTGGAATATCAATAATTGTTTGATAACATACATTATCAAAAGTAATACAAAACAATTTTATGGGCTGCATAGAATACAGGAAAGGTGTGAATGATGTTGAATTTTGTGTGCTAAAACATGATGCTAACTGATGGACTATTTCTTCAAATTTAGACCATTCTGTTACATATTTACTTATAGTTTTGAGCTTTGATGTTACACTTTAGCTAAAAAATATTAAATGTCTGAGTTTATTCATGATGAACAGAGTGACTCTTTACAAGCAGTTGTTGCAGTCGTGAAATGGATGAACAATATATTTTTAATTGGTTCAGTAACAGCAATTTTTTCAACCCTTGTTAAATTGATTTGAAAAATTAATGTTTACATAGAATTAGTGGTGAACTCTGACCAACCTTAATTTCTTCATCTTCCAGTTGGCATTCTGTCTGGAAAATCTCAGGATCAAAGGGAGAACTGGTGATCTTCATTGGGCCATTTGGCATCAGTAGGACTGTAAATTTGAACTGTGCTACAACCTCACCTATTTGAAAACAAAACAATAAATTACTTGAGAACTCCCAACATGGAAAATTTGATTTTGTGAAATGGTCCATAACATTTTACACAAATATAACTTTTAGACTTGCCTTCCCTCTCCCATAAAATAGTAAAAGGCTCGACCAGATCGTGCTTCACACATTCCAACACACCCATGCGGGCTTTCTTCTCATCCTCAAATGATCTGCAATATACATAACCAATTATCATTTGAAAAACTTAAGCATTAACACAAAGATTCCAATACATTTCATTCATTTAAATTTGAAAATGAAAATTAAATAGATTCAATGAAGAATATGCTTACCATAATATTTTGGACAACTTATGAATGTTTACCTAAATATTCTAGTAGTTTACTAAAATTACTTCAGGTGAACTTTGAATTGCACCTGTCGCCCCCTCACATTTAAAAGAATATCGACCAAATATTTTTGAAAGACAAACAAGATTTTTTTTTGAAAATGCCCCCTAAAAAATACATTTGCTCTCAAAAGCACGGAATTAAATCTTGAACAATATATTTACAGAAAGATGACTTGCTCTTGTGAGCAAAAATTTTTTAACAGCTGATGATAGCATGACAAATATAAGAAAAATAAAAACTTAATCTTTGTTCTTTAATAACTCCTTAATTATCAAAATTACTTACCGTAACACAAAAGGCATTGTGTTGAATTTCTTATCAACTTCACTATAAAATTCTGAAAAATAAATATGGAAATGTAAAAGCAACTTTGGGGGGTTATGTTTGTTGGACTGCACATTCTAAATGAGCTGCTAATAATCCTGATATATTATTTCCAGTCTAATAAAAGAAAACTAAGTGCTGATATAAGACAGAAAGACCATTACTAGAATAACTAAATGTATGACAAAACATTATATGAAATATTAGCTATTAGTAAATAGCTCAAATTCATCAACAACTTACGTCTAGATGCTTTCATCTTCAGATTGTATACTGTGTCTTTCTTCTTGTAGACTGTGGTCCTGGCATCCATTTCTCGTCCTTTGCCTTCGCCTGTTGACACCAATATGTCTATGGCGTATACTTCATGCACTTCAAACTCACACTTCTCGTGGTCCTTTCTGTAACAAGTTAGAGGCACCTCAAGCTGTTTAAAGATATCCTTTTGATGTTTTGTTTAGCTTCTAAAATATCGTTGTGGGCAGGTGTTCATTAGTATATGTGAAATAATATGCACATGTGAAGAAATGTAGATTGTTGGGCTTTAGATCATGGGATTTGATGGCAGTGCCATACTAACCTTTGTGCTTCTGTGGGATTTTGTATTATGGCCTTCTCTCCATCAATTACATGCTGCTTTAGTTGATGAGACAACATACCTGAAATATTTGTCAAAATTACTTGCTTATTGAATCTATTATTCCTTAAAATGTTTTTCAAATATCTTCGACACTATAGAGAAATGTTCATAGATTTGTTAATACCTTTATACTGACTCACCTTCGATGGGTTTACATTTATAAGACTCTGCTACTTTCTGTATCGCATTGGTCACTGTTAAATTCTACAAAAAGAAAAGCCACAAATATATATATATACAAAAGCTTCAACAGCATTTAACTAAACACTAGAGGTATATTTTCTGCTCTCATATTTGTCTTACTCCCATGATTATTAATATGTGCAATCTGTTGGTAAGTAAATTCCTGAGACCCCTCCAAAAAATCTTAGAATTCTGCAATTGCAATTTACATAATTTTAAAACATACTTCATTTCCTGGTTTGACGAGACGGAGGGCAGCCTCTGCTGCTTGGTAGGCTCCCACCATTACATCAGCCTTCCTGCCGGAGACTTTATTATCCTTAGAAGCTCCAACTATATGTGTGTGTGCTAGCACAGCCACAAAACCATCTATGTGAGCTCCCATATCACTGCAAACATAACCACATATACTCTTACTCTACCAATATACTCTTACTCTAGGTATATTAATTCTAATACATTTATGAAATAAATAAAAGTATTGTTATCTTGTGAAAATAAATAAATGCCATCACAAAACTTATTGTATACTATGGACTAAACCCAGAAATTACAATTAAGGCATATGGTATTCTATTCTATTATCTCATATGAATTTGAGAATTCATAACTCTGGGACTCTCCAGTATATTTTAACTTTCCATACTCAATTTATTCTACGTAAAATGGATCAACGACATAGTAAGTGGTAACTTAGGTTGCGATCGTTGTTTCACACTAAACCATTCAGCCAGAGGGTATGATATTTGTAATGTTATGAGGAGTCTATATAGCTAACCATTCAGCTGTAAGGCTGAATTATAACTTACATTTTGACAACATCTCCATCCTTGAGTTCTACTTCTGGATCGGACTTGAGTGGTGAGAAGTGACAAACACAATTGTTTACGGAAATGCATGTTGGGAATGCAACACCTGCGTACATAAAATATCAAGCTATTTTCATTGATTGCCATCATTCAACAACGCTTATTTGAAATAACCAATTAAATGCACATATCAACATTATTTTTGCAATATTGCTTTAACCATTGTACACATGAAACTTAATATATTCTTTGAAAATAATAAAACTGAAATGTAAATTTGTGATAATTGTTTGTTACCTTTCTTCATTTCCTTTTCCTTCTTGAAGACTTTGCTTGTTCCATCAAGCAAAAGTTGGTCCGCAAACTCACAAAGGTCAAGGATCTTTGCACCTGGGAGACATTTGGCTATCATCTGTACCATGATGCCTGAAAATATATTCCACGAAATTTAAATTAAAAGATAAACAATTCACAATAAACAAAATATGTTCTACTGAGGGGAAGCAATTATACACTGATCCTTTTCCAGAGGGCCAAATGAGTAACCATAAATGCAAAACTTAAAGACGGCTCTCATTTATATATCAATCAAATTGACATAATTGAAAGTCTTCATTTCCAAACCAATGTGTTAAAATCAACCATTAATAATCGAGGGCAAAAAGCTTCTGGCATATTAAAAAATCTGTCTTATATGTACTTGGCAAAGCCAAGCTTATCTGAGATGAAATAAGGTGCATTGTATTGACAATTTATCATGCATCCTGTGTGAATACCAGTGAAGTCCACTCGGCCCCGAAATTGTCCTCTAATAGTCTGAAATGCACTCATCTCACAAATTCTGCTTTGAAAGGCTATCTTACCCTTAAGGTTTTCAATAATCCAAAGTGACAATGTCGAAAATCTAATAGAGGGCGACCCACGGTGAAGTTGGTCCTCTGATTTAAATGATATCTTAGTGACCTGGATGATATGAACAGCTTCAGACTTTTTGAGAGGTGACAATTTGTGAAAATGGAAAAATACTCCAAATGAGAACTTAGAGAACTGTGTGCTCATTTTTCTGGTACTTGAATTGTTTCCATGCAATGAAATGATGTTATAGCAATTTAAATGTAAAAAAATCTTCAAATTGTCACAAGAAGTCCTTTTGAAATTCAAAATTTGACTCATTTTGTAAAATAATGGGATCATATTTCTGTAAATGAAAATTAATGTATTAAAGACAATGTTGATAGTGTATATTGTGGCACCCATGTAAAATTTTACTTTAGAAATCTGATCATTTTATGATGATTTTATGTTACAAGGTATTGGTTTATGAAATAACACTCGGAGGTAAAATATAATTATGATCAATTGCACTGTATTTATTTGAAATGACCAAGTAATTTGTACAATATAAACTGCATCAAGAATAATAGCAGTTGACATGACCAAATTTCCTCTTACTTTTAGGGTGAAAATTCAAACAAGTTAGTTTTGTACATGGGAATATTTAAGACTATGATCATCAGTATAATAAATTCTACAACAGTTTAGAAAAACATAATTGGAATTTTGGATTCATTTATTACATTGGCCCCTTGCCAGTCTCTATTATCAATGATTAAATTTAGAGCAATTGTAGTTCTGGTCCTGGGAAACTTGTAATTGTGGTGGATACTTTTCAATGGGGGAGGGTAAAACATTGAGATTGGCGAAGAGCTCATGCAGAAGAAGGTTGGAAAGCTAATCTGCAAGCTGGTGGAAAATGGTCAGAGAGGATACAGTCAGACTTAAGCCACCCTCGAACGGCCAACTGCCATTGCAATTTGCCTAGTTTTATACTACATGGAAACTGTTCATAAATTTGGTTGTTTGGTGTTTGTAAATATGCGCTGACACTGGAGAGCACAGCTTTGACTCATCTGAACCATTGAAACCAATGGCAGTCATTCATCGGACTGCTACACTTAAAGTTGCTGTAACAGATAATATGATGTAAAATTTGACAAAAGTTATTTTCCAACCATTTAGAAATGTAATCCATGTGTAAACACATCAACCACATCACTTTTTGGTTTTGATGGGTCAATATTAAGTTTTTGAAGAAAGATTCAATAGGAGAGCTGGAAAAAATATCAGTCCCATGGGTTCAAAATTTCAAATTTCCTCATGGGGAATCCTAGTGATGTCATCACCTCAGCTGCCAGGCTCCTGCTGGTGCTGGGGCTAACAGGGCATGCGTCACAGGATGTTTTGATTGCATGGCAAAGTAAACAATACACATGTGCTTCATTTTAAAATGGGAAGAAAGAAGTTATATCAAACCAAGGCAGAAAAAAATAAAGCCAAGAATGATACCAGAGTTTACCTTCAGAATTACAATGTACATAAACATGGAAAAACACATGGGTGAAGGAGGTCTGTCACGTGGATCCTTGTTGCCCTCCCATCATGCCTACCCCTAACAGGGGTCACATTCTTGCACTCCACATGCTAAAAATAGCTCCCCTCAGCAGCTGTGTGGGGTATACCCCGGTCAGCAGCAGCAGGCCTGGCTGACCGTTATAGATGGCAGCCTGATGAAACCACATGGCTTGAGATAAACATTTGATTTCTGTGCTTGTAACATATATATTCTCACAAACAAGAATGGGGATGTGATGTGTGGAACATGTCCAACCAATTTTGAGGCATGTAAAAAATTGCCCGGGAAATGATATTATCTGTTACAGCAACTTTAATTATGCACAGCACCACTTAAACATATATAGTGTATATAGTATCAAGTGCAATTATCGAACTTTTTAATTGTGAAAAGTCAAACAGGGTGAAATAATCACATGATAAATCAGTTGGTCTTAACAAATTTCACTATTCCTTTTTTGAAATAAACTGAATGAAAAGGAAAGCCTTATAAAGATGCTGATCAGTTATATTACAGATGACATGACAATCACATTTAAAAGTCAACGTTCGATCTGGCAGGAAAAATGGGAGTTCAATCCGGACTGATTATGGTTTGTTTGTTTTTGTTTGTTTGGGGTTTTACATCACTTTCAACATTATTTCAGTCATTTCGTGATGAGACCTACTTGTAGCAGATATAGTGCTGCCTCACTGAATTGTCATGTCGCAGGTCCTCGACATGACAACCCATCTGGTCACAGATTTACAAGGACAACGGATTAACCCTTTAGGCACGGGCCTCAGCTCATATGGGAAATTGTATCATGAGCTCAATCTCAGCACGGCTGGGGTTCGAACCCACGAACTTTGGATCACCACAGAGGACTGGTGCTAATAAGCTGGCGTTCTAACCAAGCTGGCCCTGACTGATTATGGGACATCAGCAGTATAATTTGTTTAATGGTGACTGACTATCCATTTGAGGTGGTTAAGGATGGATCCGTTGAGAGGCCATTGTCAGAAACTAACACCTGTCAGAAACTGCTCCGACGCCTGTGTGAGAAAGAGGTCCTGTGATGACGGGTATCATTTGGTGTAGTGACCTCCATTTTTAATTATGATGACAAGTTTGTTTGATAAAAATTACCACTTACTGTAGCAGTTAAAACCACTGTTGGCTAAGATAAACTTTATCCGTGTAAAACGGTGATGATTGATATTGTAGAAAATTAATCAATTTCTTGAGGAATTCCACACTTAAACTTACGTTATTACTCGTACTAACAAGTATTTTGTCACACGCTCATACTGGTAAATGCTCATATCATCAAGGCACTTTTCCAACAAGATGCACCCATCATTACGAATGATGTAATATCGCGGGAGTTGTAATTCTGTTACGGTGTGTAGTTTTCAATGGGGGAAAAATAACATCGAGATCGGCTATCAGCCTATTTAGAACCTGTTAAAAAGCCCTTGTGGCGCATTGGAAAATAATGCCTGAATGAAACTGCTTCATTGCCAGTGAGAGATAGAGAGGTCCCTTGATGGAAGGTATACTTTTTTCAGAAAAAGTTTGTTGCTACAAATTATCACGGACAGCATTTGTTAAATCACTGCTAGCCAAGCATGCAAGGTCTACTTTATCGTGCAAACTGATGCCACTGTGGATGGTAAGGGAGAAAGTTTCAATTGACAGCTGTCAGATTGCACAGCGTGATCTGCTTCTGAGAAACTTTATAACAGTCAAAGTTCACTATTTTGACTCACAAACTTTAAATGTGATTCGCGCGTTTTCAAACCAGAATGAACAAGAGTTACTAAATATGTTTGATACGAGGGAAATATTGCGAAATAGTTTGACACAAAGAAGTTACCCAGCAAGATCACATGGCTTTGCCGGCATGATATGAAAGCGTGATATCTCGAGTAACAGCTTTGGCTTAGCCATAATTTTTTCACACAATCATTGCAACGCCTAGTACTTACCATTGACTAACTCTGCGGCCATTTTATACTTTGTGACCACCAAATCAGTGGCAATGGTTTGCTCTTCTTGGTCCTTTTCTTCCGCCATTTTGGAATTCACGTGTTACCCACAGTTCTTTGCGTGTGGCGGGAATGATACCCTCGAAGAGTCCCGATAAATCTTTGGCGTAAAAAGATGTAGAATTCCCTTTTATTGCTTTTCAAGACGATTGTGTGTCATTTCTGCGTGGTTAAAATTATTTTGCAATCAAGATTTAACTTTGTTGTGCAATAAAGCGGAATTCGCGTTTGGAGGCTTTATCTCGGAAATTCCGAGTGCCTGCGAGAATGTGACGTCATTCATTTTGAAATATACTCAAAATGGCGGCCTAAAAGCAATAATCTAGGTAGCCTGATTAAAAATATCAGATCAGGATTGCCGTAATATTGATGTTTGCAGAACCAAAGTTACTACTTTGTCAAAAGAAGAAGTAAAGGTACGGTTTTGATATTGCTTTTACATGTAATTGACGGTGCAAATGAAGACCAAAGCTTTATGCTGATATCGATAAAGCACTTTCCCATTTCATGATCTGGGAAGCTGTCCAGACAAAATTGGTCTCGTTTAAAACGCAGCCGTGCTTTGAATACTGTAGAATAATTCAAGGGTTTGTATGATAATAATTAAATACATTACAATTTTATCATTTTACACTAATGATTAAAAAAGGTAAAGTATGCAGACTAAACCTATTTGAATCAATATTCCTTTTTGTTTTTGACAGTCCCTGACAGCTTCTCAAACAACTGGAAACAGCAATGAATTGTCAGTAATTCTTTGTCAACTTTTGTTTGATTTTTGCAGGTTTGGCCGTGATTGTCCTAAAGAGTTTTGGGTGATTGCCCTTTTACCAGCCAGGGCAGGATTGCAGAGAACCCCTGTTATCCTTAAGGGAAACAGGGTCCTTCTCAAAACTAAAAAACATTTAATCTTCAATTGTAAACAAAGTTGCACAGTTATCAATCATGGCAACATCTTTGGATTATTTCCTTCAAAATGTCCTTACCCAGGACACTCGCAAACGGATGCAAACTCATGGAGAACTTGTCACCTATTTACAGGACTCAACAAATTCAGTTCATTGTGATGAAATGGACAAATTTGTGGATGGTTTGTCAAGTTGGGTGAGCAGCAGTAACTTCAAGGTGAGAGGGAAACACTGTTTATCAACAGATGTTCACAGAGTCAATTAAGCATAATGCAATTATGGGTTACCATTTTGTATGATTTAATTTGAGAGAGTTTTTTGTGCACTTTCAATTTTTTCTGCATCTCGGGTATTGGCACCATACATGCTTTTTTCAATCGGGCAAGATGGTGATCCACAGTTGCCATTAACAAGTATATTTTGGTGCTCGATTTTATGCCAAGCTGCAGAACTTGGAAAGACATCATAGATTGATACAGATCTATTTATTAACCAGAAATACTTGTCCCAAAGCCCCAAAATATAAGGTTCTGATGTTTTTCTTTGCATGATTATAATCATGTTAGTCCTATGAAAACCTTTTGAAGGCTGTTGAAATGTGTAGATGGGAACTCTCCACCTTTGACATTATCCTTAGGTTTTAAGAATAAAAGTATTAAAAATCTTGATTGTAATCACAATATGTACCCTGCATATTGTGATTACACTGAGGTGATTATTCAGAGGTGCCAGAGAGAAGTTTTTATTTTTGACTGGAAACACTTTCAGCATCAAAAACGTGTATTCTCTTCCATTAAAATATATAGAAATATGTTGCACAATTTAGGTTCTCCTAATGCTTTTATTTTCCTTCTGTATGAGTAAAAATGGGGAATAAACTAATATGTTTTCTTGTGAACTGCGAAGGGTTACATATTTTAATGCATTTAGAACATAAAAAAACTTATGGTTGTGGGTTTTGAGTTAGGACTGGTCCAAAAACTATTTTGCTGCTTATGCTCTCATGAATCAAAACTAATTTATTTATAAATTTAAGTAGGGTACAACATACAAAAACCCTTTGAAATGCATTCACATGTTTATGGCTATCAATGTGTTTGAATAATTTTTGCCCTTTGACTGAAGAAATGATCTTATTTATAAATGTAGGGTGAAACAACCAACACATTTTATGTTAAAGATAATCATGATGAAATAAATACAAAACGTTTCATTTTTCTGATATATCATTTATGTGAATATTTATCATGTAGAAAAATACTTGTAGGGTTGTTTATCCATAAATGTGACAAATATGGTGTAAAATTTTGACATACATGTGTATGGTAAAATCATACCTCTATCCTATTGCCCATGTCTATGTTATAACTTGTACAACAAGTCTAGCATAGTCAAGTGGGACAATAGCAATGATACCATCAGCACACATTCGGTGATCCTATATTTGTGGGCAGAATTAGGACTATTGTTTACCTGTTGTTTGTATCCTGGTATAGATTTCTCTTCAGAAGTCATTGGAAATATAATAAAACAGATTATCAATGGTATTTGGAAATGATAGAATTTATTAAGAAGGGAAAAGCTGTAGATTCAGTTGCAGGACAAGGGTAGGCTTATGTATGACCTCAACTGATACAGAGTCAAATTCAAAAGCAGTGGGTGCCAAACATCAATTGGTCACATTTATTCATATGAACATGATTTAGGTGACACAATAGGCAGATGTTTGCACAAGACAAAATAAGTCACACAATCAAACTGAGTGATGTTGACTGTGTGATTTCATGAGTTCACATGTATGCAACAAAAAAATTTACTTTTTACATGTAAATATAAAAAAAAAGCTTGAACGTGATCAGAGTGGAAGGGTGATGAGATTTGAAAAAAAAAAAAAAATTGCTGTGTGAGGTATGGGCTGCAATAAATTTCGCCACTGATAAGTGCGTGCAATCTCACTGTTGCGTTTTTACGTTGCCCTCTGGTGGACGCTAAGTCCCCACTTCACTTTTATTTTGCAAGTTTATGCGATATCTTGAGCAATATGTATATGAGGTAAAGAGTAGTTTTCACTTATTTTTTTGTCAAAATTATGTCAGATGCGAAATATTGCCCACAATATGCCCATATTTCTGTATTAGAGCTTTGTTTTCAACCATAGGTAAATTGACCTAATTATTGACCTAATTATTGAGGCCCTGCTAGGTTTTGCACAAAGGGGCCCCAAATGCGTGAAATGCAGATTTTTTTAGCCAGCACGATTGAGAGATAGCTGCACAAGTGAGAAATAGCTGCACAAGTGAGAGATGACAAGTGATAGATTGCTACAACAGCAAGAGATAGCTGCATAAATAAGAGATAGCTGCATAAATAAGAGTTGCATAAATAAGAGATAACTGCATAAATAAGAGATAGCTGCATAAATAAGAGATAGCTGCATGAATAAGAGATAGCTGCATGAATAAGAGATAGCAGCATAACTGAGAGATAGCTGCATTGAGACATGAAAAATAGCTGCACAAAGTGAGAGATAGTTACAAGTGAGAGATAGTTACAATAGTTGCAATATTAAGAGATAGCTACAATCATGAAACAGGGAGAGATAGCTGCATAAATGAGAGACAGCTACATAAGTGAGATGACTACAAAGTGAGAGATAGTTACAACAGTGAGAGATAGCTGCACAAGTAATGGGTAGTTACAGCAGAGATAGATAGCTGCCCAAGTGAGAAACAACTGCATAAGTGTGAGATAGCTGCACATGTAAGAGACAGCTGCATCAGTGAGATAGCTGTACAAGGGAGAGACAACTGCATAAGTGAGAGATAGCTACGACAGAGAGAGACAGCATCCTTTCCCAGCCGAAGGCACTTGTTGTATTTAAAATAGTCACTGAGGGATATTTTATCATTAAAGAAATACAGTACAATGAAAGTGAAAAACCGATCAAACTGCTGTATAATAGAAGATATTTTGCTGGCATATCTATCATCAACATGATCAACTTAAATATCTCAGATGATCTGTATTTTAAGCAATAGGAAACTGTTTTAGAATGAGTCAAGGGAGACTCGGAGATCATAAACTCAGGAAATATGCCACATGTCATATTGGTTCATCTATATGTAATCCAGTGGTCTGATTCTCGGGCCTGATAGATCTGTAGTCATAATAACACCTTATGTCAGTAACACAGTTACCTGTTTTATACACCTCGTGTTATATTTAATCATGCAGCAGAAAGTGGCGGTGAGAGATGACCCTGAGGTCAGGCAGCCACCTATCAATCTGACTGCATACATGTATATAGTGCCCCACTCATGCAGGCCTAAGCGTACATACATACATGTATTTCTGGTCCCCATTTTTTGCACATTTAGCATGCTCAGGTAATGCAATTTTTGCATAAATTTGCTAGCCTTTAATGAACAATCAAGTTCACATGATTGACTTTCAGACACAGATGCAGCCCTTGACGTTAAGGTTTTTAGTCACTGGCCAGAAAACTAAGACTGCCCAAAATGCACTGAGATGGCTGTTATTACCCTCAAGAATAACAATATTTTTAGCAACAAAAATAGACACTGTAAAACTGGATAAATAGATTTGTAAATATCATTCTGATTCATTCATTCAACCACAAAAAAATTTGAAGTTTTTGAAAAGTTCAATTCACTGTACCATACTAAAGAAAATGATGAATAAAGTTATTTGACAAATTTCCAAAAGACATTGATCTTCTATCATAGAAAAAAAAGTAAAACAGATCACAAATACAATAATGTAGCAGAGTTGTAATGTTGTATGCCACAGAGATGGTGAGTAGAGTTTATTGTGGTTCACTTGACTCATGCCACAGCTATTCAGTGCAAGACATGGCAGCCAGCCACAGGCAGATTCTGGTCTGCACTGATCTAACCAGTCTTGATCAAACATCTACTTGGTCATGCCAAAAAGGGATGATGAGCAGTACAAATGTCAAGTGCACAGTTCAAAACAGCTGAGTATGACCATGTGGAGTCACATGTTACAAATATATCTCATGACCTTAATGTCGGAGCAAAATATAAATTTGGTAACACATAAACCAAATTCATATAATAATAATACCTCATGAGAAGAGATCATGCCAAAACATTGTTACTAAAATTTACAATGTATGCATGACCAAATAAAGCCTTGCAACAGCTGTGCATGATCAATTACATGATGGCCATGCATGAACTTTTCAGGTCAAATTTATGGGTGACCAAATAGATGTAGACCAACCAGCTGGCCCCAAGTATTAATGGGCCATGTTTACACAAGACCAAAAAGATATTGGGTTTTTTTTATTAAATATTCAGGGTGGTATGTATATTTTAAATATTGTCACAATGAAATCTCATTTGCCATTCTCAAAAACATAAAAACAATGTTTGATAATTTTCAAGGATCAAAGCAATTGGTGGAGAGCAGAGATGTGTTTATGTTTGGTCCATGTCAGTGAATGACGTAACACAAGGCCTGGGGACGTTAGTGATGGAGCAAAGATTCAGTATGCTCAGGACTCCCACACTCTGGACAGCCCTGACAATCTACTTGGTGTGGTGGTCAAAATGCAGGGCTCTCTCCTTTAACATTTGGAGCCAAATGGCCAAAGAGATGTTTGCCTCAAACTATTTAGCAATTTTAGTGAGGTGGAAGTATTCCAACGTTTTTTTTTATCCTGACCTGAAAATGAGGAATCATCAGTTTCTAGTGTTCTCATTCATATTTTGTGTCAAAATATTGCCTTCCTAGCCTCTTATTCTACACTGTTTAAATTGGTTGTGGTTGAAAATTCCTTTTTAGTTCTTCTATTTGGAGGCTCAAAAATTCCTGTTTAATTAGGTCAGCACTTGTAAGCTCTCTTTGTTCTTGCTCTGTTTCCACCAAGGTTGCAACAGTTTCCCTCTTCAATCATTTCTGCTTGGACATGAGGGCAAGATACCATTACATGATAATATGTAAGAGTGTGAATCTTTTAGCTTAACTTTTCGTGACCTTGGTACAAGGTCAAGGTCATGATGAGCAACTTTATTTGTGAAGGTTCAGTTTTTTTAGAAAAATCAATATAGATGTGATAAGTTAGATGTGATCTACATATGAGGGACTTATTGTACCCTTCTCGCTAGATTTCATTTCACAATCTTGAGTGACCAAATAGCCTGCCAAACACTTGACTAAGTTATAGCCCCTTGCCTCAAGAAAGGGTACAATTCTGACAGATATTCCAGTCCCTGTATGGACCCTCACAACACAAAAAAGTTTCATAAGGGATGGTAACAGTCATGCTAAACACGTATGATAATTTTTTGTTTTTGGACATTCGAGATATATCAATTATCTTCTGGCCCCATGGGAATCACTGATATTGAGTCCTGATAATGTTTTATTAATTTATGGAACAATCAAGTGCTCTGTTCTGAAATATGGCAACTGTACGAAAAGGAAAAAAAAGAATCTTGATATATGTCTTATCAGTGAGCATATATTGTCTCTACCAGTGCCATCTTGGTGATTATCATGAAAATCTCTAGTCCACAGATGATCCATCCTAATGAAGGAAAAAAAGATATATTGAAGCAGACAAACAAGTCTGCATTTTATTGATTGAAATATGTCAACACTTAATTCACTACAAAGGGTTTCCACCATGATAGGAAAAGAAAAAATAATTTAGAGAAAGAAATGTGATGATCACACACAAGGTGAATGAAAGTATCACATCAAGAAGAAACTACTTTAATATCACACTAATCTTAGAGTGATACATAAAGCTGACATTAATAGAAAAAACTCAAGTTTGTTTTGATAGTGATTGAGCTAAAGTAGCCTATTCTGTGTTCATCCTATTACTATGTCAGATCTGAGGAGTCCATGGGTTCCAGCTATATTAAAAGATCATGCTCATGAATAGGACATTTCAATAATCCACCTGATCAATCATTCACCTGATTTTGATTTACATTAAGACTGATAGAGGTTAGCTGTGGAGCTTACAACTGGTGAATCAATGGCAGAGCTAGATCAGACTGGCAGACTGTAAACATGGAAATGATGAGAAACTTGCTGTGCAAGATCAGAGAGTGTCGGCAGGTCTGATACAAATTGGTCAGAGATCTAAAATAAGTGTCAGTTGAGATGTGAGCTGCAGTTGCCAATCAAGAGATACTGATGTTTGAGATGGAATGGAGTGTCAGTAGGGAGGCCAGTGCACATCTTTCAATATGTTCACTCGTTATACAATAATTAAGATAAATACCGGTATGATACCAAGCACAACAAGCAATGAAAAACGGCCCATGATGGCATTGGATATATGTTCTTTTTTCATGATGAATAACAGATGTACCATCTTGTGCATTTCTCAATGCAGATTGCCCTCACCCATTCAAAAAAGTGAAACTGGAATCAGAAGATATGTTGTATTTCATGTGTTAATAGTAGCACAAGAAGATATGTTATATATGTTTGCTTTCATAATGCTAGTATTAATGCATTTTTCCTGAGCTGCATGACATACTTCTATTTAGAGTTTTGCTCCCCCTGTTGGAAATAAGTGAGAGGCCAGCCAGGTAAATTCAGATAAACATGGATGAGTACAGGTAAATGCAGCAAGAATAGATGGTGATGGGGCTGCAGGGGCAAGACTGGTGCTGCAGGTATGCATGTTATGTGGAAACACGTCAGACTCTTGTCTTGAACACACTGTTAGTCTGGGGATGGTGGGTCTATGGGGATGCATGTTATGTGGAAACACGTCAGACTCCTGTCTTGAGCACACTGTCGGTCTGGGGATAGTGGGTCTATGGGGATGCATGTTATGTGGAAACACGTCAGACTCCTGTCTTGAGCACACTGTCAGTCTGGGGATGGTGGGTCTATGGGGATGCATGTTATGTGGAAACATGTCAGCCTCCTGTCTTGAGCACGCTGTCGGTCTGGGGAGGGTGGGTCTATGGGGATGCATGTTATGTGGAAACACGTCAGACTCTTGTCTTGAACACACTGTTAGTCTGGGGATGGTGGGTCTATGGGGATGCATGTTATGTGGAAACACGTCAGACTCCTGTCTTGAGCCCACTTGGTCTTGGGAGGGTGGGTTGATAGGTATCCATAATATGTGGACATGTGTATCAGGCCCCTGCCTTGAACAGATTGTCTTTTTTAGTTTTTTTTATCAATCATAAATCATGTTAGGTTGGTCTTAAATGTAACATAATACAAGGAGAGTAGATTCACATTTATCTCTTTGATTATACATAAGAAAAGTGTAGACAATACCATGTCCTGGATTCCAGCATTTTTCTGTTTGTCTCATTGTCAATTTCTTCATATTTGTTAAATCTATAGACCTGTGTTAGTTTCAACAGTCTATCTGATGTTTCACTTGCTGTGCTTTCAATAAAAATGAATGATGGAGAACAGCAAAGATCACTTTGAATATCAGAGGCCTGCAGGGGTTCAAAGAGCTTTGACACATGGGACTGAGAGCCAAAACACTTCTCAGACAATATTCTAAATACTTTAGGATATTATCATGGTATAATACGAGCTAATTCTTATATCCAGCAGTGCCAAGTACTGTGTGACTGACTAGCCTAACATTTGACCTATTGCATGTGTTGCATTTACAGAGATCATACCAGAGCAAATTACCCCCATTGCTAGTCATATCGACTCATCTTTGTCCATAAAGAAGATATGTCCTGTTAAAAAAAAATATAGGGAAATTTCTTAGCTTATTTTAATGTTTTGAAACAAATTTGTATTTCTGAATACTTTTATTGCAATATTGTTTAAGCTGAAGAAAGAGAAAGTTGGATTTATGTAGAGGTTGTAAGTTTATGTATCCACACCTGACCTACAGACATAAGATTTAAAACATTTGATAACAGTTCTTAGTATTAATGAATAGAAGGAGGTCCTCAAAATGGGTTCATAAACACAGCAACAATACCTTATGTCTGCAGTTAGGAAATCAAACATTTTCCAATGCTTTTCATGTAGAACTGGATTGTTTCCAGCACAGTACAATATTTTCATTATCTGGGATGTTAAAATTTATATTTCATGCTATTTTACAAGGGTGTATACTTTGATCTTATTACAAAAGTATGGAAAGATATGTAATTGTGGTCCAATTTGTGGAAATGATATTCAAAAGTATTATGATGCCATAAAATACATCATCTGAAAACTTGAATATGCATAAATATTATGATGTCATTTGAATGACATCACACTTGTGTGTGACATCACAATTTCCTTGCACTCTACATGTGCTTTAGCTTAACTTTTGAAATCATCCGATAACAGACAGAACGCACATAGTTTGGGAAAGGAAATATTGGTGGTGGTGGGGGGGGGGGGGGTCAGATAGTCAACATCTTTTTTCTGCAGTCCAAAGTATATGGGGGTCAGATTGTTTAAACCTGAAGTATTATACAAGAAAATATGATACCCAAAAATATCAAAATGATGATTTTGTTCAGATCTTTGTATTGCCATGAACTTAAGCCTCACTAATCTTGATGCTGCCTTTTTATACTCTTTATCCTGATGCCGAATACAATTGTAATTTAATCAAAATATGATCTTGCAGTCTGAAATTTTGTTTCTGAAACCTTAATAAGTTTTGGTGATTAATGCATTGTTTTGTATGTGTTTCAGATATCAGTGAATGGCTTGGAGGTGCTGTCATTGCTGATAGACAGGATCGGAGAAGACTTCAGACCACATATTACTACAGGTAAATCTTGAGACTGTATACATTTAGAATAAAAGTACACCTGTGTGTTTCATAGTGTGAATAGTGTAAATTGCTTTTAAATTCTAATTGTTTAGCAACGATGTGTTACTGGTTTCCCAACAATTATTTTAGAAGTTTATAATCATTATCTAAATTATTTTGATATGTTATATTTAAATGCAATTAAGATAGTTTTTTCTGTGATCGACAAGACAAAAAGCAACTTTGGAAGTTATGACTTTAACTTCCAAAGTTGCTTTTTGTCTTGTCAATCACAGAAAACTCTCTTAATTTCCTGCGAGATGAAACTGATACTTTAGAGAAAAAAAAATTGTCACTGGTAAAGAAATGCTCATTTCTTTTTTATGCTTGTAAATAAATCTCTTAATTTCCTATGAGATGAAACTGATACTTTGGAGAAAAAAAATTGTCACTGGTAAAGAAATGAGCATTTCTTTTTGATGCTTGTAAATTGAGTAAAGCATGGGAAGATTCATAAAATGCTATGATTTTATCATGGATCACCGTGAATGATGGACCTGGAAAAATGATAACACTGGATTCTTTTGTTGCGGTTTACAACTAGGAGGTTAAGGAGCATGACACTTAGCCATGCTCCGCTCCAGATAGGTGTGGATAAATACGACACACTTCAGACATGAATGCTGTAAAAGTTCCGCTCACATGCATACCTTTAGATCGTAATAATAGGCTTTGATGTTTTGGCAAAGAGTTCTAGCATCTCATTTCATACACGCTGTCTTCCTTGACATAATGCCAAAATATTTGCCATAATAAATAACACATAACATTAAATGATGTAAAAAAAAAGTACAGGTCTGAAAGAATCATCACTTGCATTTAATTGTTATTTTATTGGTCAATTATTATAAACCATTACATGAATTGGAAAACAAATGTGCATTAAACAGATCTATGTCTTATAAATACTGAGTGCACTTTTAAGCAGCAAGCAGTCCGTATGTATGTCATGAATGTGGAGAGTTCAGAGTGGATTAGTTCAAGTTGCCTTCTTGTGGTCCCCTTTGCTTTTACCACCTATCAGTAAACCTGTAGGACAGATCACCAGAGTGGCCCCCAGGTGTCACAATGCCTATATTTGGGAAGGCATACAAGTCATGAATAATAGCACTGCTTTATATAGGATTGTATGGCCCCAGTGGACACAGGTGAATTGCGGATCCAAAACCTATTACTTTTGCTACCATTGCCAAAATTGTCTTTATGCAAAACAAAATAAGCTTTGTCGTTTTTGGTGCTTTTTGTTTTCCAAACCAGCCGATATTTGGAAGCAATCAAAATACTTGAATATAATTCTGTGAAAAAGTAAATTTATATCAAACCATATGTACAAAGAGAATATTGATTATTTATTTAAAGAATTTGGCTAAAATTAGAATAATTATTTTGATTTGTGTGAATGTTATGTGCTTTGTCAATAAGTGAGTAAATAAATGTGAAACACATGTTGTGACCCTTGTAACAGGTGGATGTTGGCCTCTAGTTAAATGAAGGATCACAAACTGAATCCTGCTGTTATTACACTGAGCAGTGAATAAGATAGCAGTAATAGCCTGTGTTCACCTGTAATTTCAAATGCCAATCTTGCAAACAAAGCTCTCAGTGGCTCTGATTTAATTTGTTACTTCCTAAGATCAAAAGCGTATATGTATGGATAATAGGGTTGCTTTGAAAGTGACACAACCACTTAAGGATTAGAAAATACAACTGCCATATTCTTCTAAATGCCAATGCAGGCCTTTACATTAACCACAGTGTTGTTGTGCCTTGTCAGGCCAGCCCATTGGATCTTTTACATGTGTTCAATTATTTGCAACTGTGCTTGGTACTGTTAAAAGAAAAACTATCACATTTTTTTAACAAAATAAAATCAAAGCAAAATCAAAGTAAAAAGAATTCATCTAAGCTATATCATCATTTCTACTGAAATTTCATGAATAATTGGGCGTCAGTGAAAGAAATTGTGATTTGACATCAGATGGCACTGAAAGGTGTTAGAATTGGAGTAAGGATTTTTTTTCAGAGCAAGTGAATTATATTTCAAGGCAAGTAGATTTTCAGTATTACTTGCCCAGTGGCATTTAGAAGGATACTTATAAGGCGAGGTATTCAACTTAATAATAACTAATTGATCCAGGTGGTATGAAGTTTAGGCTGAAAGGTAGACCGACCTGTCACAGTACAAGTGTGAAATGCCCATCTGGTGTACAAATTGTGAGAATCCCATTTTCATATGTAAACTGATGATAATAATGTGCACATGAGAATTTCCTGAAATCTCTCTCCTAGTAGAAAAGTGACCCCATTTAACATGTATGGAGCCTTTCAACTCTGGCATACCTACCTGCCATTACCATAAATGCTTCTACGGTTATTAACCTAGTCACTCATTTGGAAAAACAGAAAT
The DNA here is from genome assembly GCA_949316495.1 of Amphiduros pacificus. Taxonomy (NCBI): domain Eukaryota; kingdom Metazoa; phylum Annelida; class Polychaeta; order Phyllodocida; family Hesionidae; genus Amphiduros; species Amphiduros pacificus. Next base: position 48,846,593 of record OX439002.1, on the reverse strand, counting down.
GAAAGCATTTATTGTGATCTGTGGTTCCAAGTAGTAATGTTACGTGCAGGACAGATTGCTGTTTGCCATGCTTTTTGGTCTCATGTCTGACTTGTTTTTATAAAGATCTCAACCGATATAAAACTGAATGTGTTTGAAACTTTACAGCAATGGACAGATTTGCTCAAAAATATTCCTTTTGATTTAATTAGTTCAGGTGTCAGGAGATATTCAGAGATAATTAAGGTGAAATTGAACAAAGGATTTGTAATTTACAACTAAGTATATGAAATTGATAGCTCATCATCATGTCTCCAAGGCAGCAGCAAGTGGGCAGTGACTGGGATGCTGGGGGCAGGCTGGTGATGACTGACCTTAATGACAGGCTTGCATGCTTCATCACCTCATCTCTATCACATTCTGTACTCACTTGGTCAACTCATTAGAGTTTTTAATTTAAACTTTTCCCTTTGATCAGTTGCCAGTTACATATGTAGTTATGCTTCATAGCTTTGTCAATTATGATAAATAATTGGTTTGATGGCAGTTGCCACCCATGTATCATTGGAAACCTACTTTATTTGGGTTGCAACTTGTTTTTGTTTTTTTGATCATAGAATATATGCACTATCAAGTTTGATAGTGCATAAAGATATGTATAATATACGATATTGAGATATTGAGTACCAGACAGGCTTCCTCCCAGTGTGCAGTGTGAATGTCTCAAGGTATCCCATCATATAACAGGCAAGTGCCTTAGTGGCTGCCAAATAATGCAACTGATATTTCCATAATCTTTAAAGAACATGCAGAAGATGGTGCTTGTTTGAGAGAGTTCATTACCTTGAGGCTGGATCAGAGGTCATGCTTTGTCCACACTCCCGGCAGCTATACTGCTGAGTAAATTGTTGTTTATGTGTGAATTATACAACTCAAAAGAGTCCTACATCTTGGCTGACAAAGACAAAGCACATCAAGACCATAGAAATAGCATTCGTGGTGTTCATAGAGAAGTCAAAGTAAATATGTTGGTTTTATAAAAAATAAAAAAATGAGGAAATGTTCTGATTAGAGAAATACTCAGAATGTAGATATGTTCCTCAGTACTCTGACCTCACTACCTAAGAATGTTACAAGTGATAATGTGATGATTTTGTAATCTAACATCAATTAGCAGGGTGTATGCTGTGAGAATGCCTACTGGGGTCTAGGTATGCAAGGATAGAGTCTACGAATATGTTAGACTTAGTGGCAAGCTGAGACCGGGACCTCCTTGTATTTATAGGCAGCCTTGTTCCAGGCCTGTATACACTGGGGAGACTTGAGTATTGATTTTTGACATCACCCCCTTCATCAGCAAAGCTACTGATCATAGGCCGACAGATTTTTCTGGCTTTCACAACCATATTTATCATGTAAATGGATATTGGGTACCCCCGATGATGTGCATGGCCTGAATAAGGCTTGTTGTGCTCCTTGTCAGATACACTGTTTTGAAACTCTAAGGACTTTCAAGTGAAAAGATAACAGCATTTTCATCAAAGATGTGAGCTCTTATCCATGATATACATTCAAATAGGCATATCAAATATATGCTGGATGATAGAATCCATGAAAAATGAATAAAATAAAGGCAGATTGTGAAAATATATGTAAATTCATTTACCATGAATGTAGTTGTTTCACACCTACACTAATAATCATAGTAATCATATTTATAGTTCTTGACCACTTTTGTTTGCAAAAATAACGCTGTAAAATAATCATATTCTGTAGTGCGCATTGTTATCTATTTGGACAAGATACACCAATTTGCACATGGCAGAATTAGGTCATTTTGATGGTAGTGATACACAGGTGATAACTCTCATGTAGATGTGCAGTTATATCGGTCACATAAATACATAATGTACACACTGACAAATGATACATGTTCTGCCCATGTCCTTATACATATGACTCACACCACTTGCACTTTTTAATGATCATGAGGTTTGGACATGAAGCCAGAGTTTCCCCTGTTATGATATATGTAGTATAATATAGTGTGGGTGAACCTCAAATGTTTCAATGTGTATATCAGGGAATTTATGGCTGATGTGTCTCTTGCACCAAACATGTGCAGATCATGTTCGTCAGTAAATATGTTAGCTTTTATGATGACATTTCAACCACATAAAAGCACTATATAATACAAAGAAAAAAAGTTTTTGGTCTCATGAAAAGTTCATATTTGGACACGATGGAAGTGCCAATGAATGTCATCCAGTGATATTTTTTTGTTTGAAAATTGGCAAACACTATAGGTTGATCTGAAGACTTTTAAACAACTAATAATCGCAAACAATTCGCTAATAGATAGATTCTAACAACTTCACTTCCCAAGTTTATCATTGAAAGCAATAAACCTCCAAGATGTCATTTAATACTTGGTAAAATTAAATATATGTTAAAAAAAATGTTAAAGTCAGGTTTGGGGGAAAATTGGTCACACCAGCTCATACAAATGAAAGTTTGAAACCAGCTACTATGACTGAAAAACTTGTTCCTATGGAAAGTGATGTTGTCAAAATGTTGCCTAATTATTATTTGATATATTAACATTTTCATAAATGTTTTAACACTAAATACTCAAACCAATTAAACTTTTCTTTTGATTACTGAATCCGTGGCATTTTCACAAAATACGCCAAAGTTAGAGATTTTAAATATGTTCATATCACAATTTATTATTTCAAGTCATAAAAAATCCTAATTGATAGGATCAAAAGTTTAATTGAAAATGGCTCAAATTTGCATTTTTTCCTCCATGATATGGCATTTGGCCATCATGCCAGACAATGCCAGACAAATTATTAATGGATGAATTACCAGGGATTATATGTTATGTCACCATATCTGCTATGTCACTGTGAGCATGCTGTGTTTAGACAGGTATTAGTGCCAGATAGAAGGATGTTTTATTTTATATTATGTGACTGTCTCTCTCTATAAGAAAGTATATATCTGTATATTGTACATCTTGACTCTCAAGGAAGTCAATGGTTAAAGTTAGGATCCATAAAATAACTGAAAAAGTGAAAGATATACATATCATTTGAAATAAGAATAGATACTGCTCAAATTTATTTGTTTATAAAAAAACCTTTAAAAAATCATTCAGCTTTATACAAAAGGGAGGAACGGTTATAAGAGGGAAATTTTATATTTCTATATTATTCTCCACAATGCAAAGCGATGTATTTACACCACAATCAAGCACCTGGCATCTTATATTAATCCACCACTTGTTTTGATTTTGTTAATGAAAATGTAACATCATCAGTGTCGATTATCCTAAAATGTAGGTCGCTCTGAGATCAAAGGAATCGACTTTTTGAGATTAGCAAGATTGGCATTGGCTATTGATCTCCACATATGTGGTATTATCAATGCCATATCTTGATTATATAGCATTATGTAGTGGGGCTGCTGATCATGCTAATATACATTGCATATGTTTAGGGCATCGCCAGAATACAACATCATTTCTGTACATGGTCAATATTTGATCAACACTTGATTTATTGGGGATATTGATTTCCTAGCTTCTAAGACCATTTTGTAGTATTTAAAGTCAAAAGATAGTTTTACCCAGACATTTTGCAGGAGAGTGAATATTTTTCATCTGATTTCTATCCCAGACACAAGTGCACATTCCTTTTCACACCTCTGAGTTGTAGGTACAAACAGGATTGCATGATGTGAAGCTGTTTGTTACACCTATAGTCTCAGTCATGTAATTCAAAAGTTGAAATGACTGTTTCAAAATACCATTCATCAGTGCCACGGTGATTGTATTGTTTACACACTTATATAATGAACTGATCATTGTCAACCGTGCTATTTATAATTTATTATATCTGTAGAGATGTTTTTCATGCATGTCTCCTGACAAGCCTGTTGTTATTGACAGATATGGTGATTATGAAATGAACTTTTACCCCACAACTCAAATTTTAAGCTACCAATCAAAGCAAGCGACGACAGGCAGATCCTTGCACTGTTAAAGCCAGGGATGCTGAATCGCATCCAGACAGATAATGCATGGACTGTTCCAGTCAGTATGTTACATATTCTGCATGATGACATAGTTTATTGTGGTTTCCATGTACACATATGGAGATCTGACAGTTGCTTGCTGGGCGTGGCTTGTGATGGTACATGTGATGACATTGAGCAAGCAGAGGCTTCAAGGCACTGAATACTGCTTCCTGCTTGACCACAGGCTCCCTATACACATGTCCCACTAAAAAAAAAACAATTCTTAAAGTTCTAGAAGTTAGCTACTTGAGATTGTTGGTAGCACAATTTGATAAGAATAAAGCAGACAAAACATGTCAAGATTGATCAATGACACTCAGCCTTTTTGATAGTAAAAAATTGTGTCCTTGAGAATCAGTCAGTGATATGAGATAAAAACACAGGATAAGATTGAAGTTGCCATGGACCAAAAATGGTTTAACGAATAAAGACCTGGATGGACATCATAAATTGATATTGTTGTTTGGGATAAGGCACATGTCAGTAATTTGAGGCCAACAAGTAGAAAGGAAACTAAATATAGATCTATTTATATTGTGTTCGCTTGATCTTCTTTACAAAAGACTGAGATATATAGCATATTATGTATGTGTGACTGGCCTTGTAAACGATTTAACATCTGATGAGAAAAATGTTCTCAGTTTGTTTGCTTCCAGCAAGTGGTTCTCATAACGATGTGTCTTCCAAGTCTTCCAAATATCTCCTTTTTCACATTGATAATGATGAGTGTTTTTTTAACCAGAAAATGGAGAAAAAACACTTGTGTATAATATGGCAAACATATTTGAACCAAATCACAGTTTCACACCAAATATAACAACAAAATGTGTTATGGGGGCTCCAGGCCAATGATTTTAAAATTCTACTTGCCAAGATTTAATAAAATATTTCTAATATATTCATCATACTGTTTTGGGCCCTAAGACTAGGCAGGATAGACTTGGCAGGATAGAAGAGGTAAAATAGACTGGGGAGAATAGAATGAACAGGATAGGCTGGGGAATATAGACTGGGAAAGACAGACTGGTCAGGAGAGGTTGGAGAGAATAGGCTAGGTAAAATAGACTGAGCAGGATAAACTTGGCAGGATAGACTTGAAAGGACAGACTGGTCAGGATAGGCTGGGTATGACAGGCTGAGGAGAATAGACTTTGGATGATAGACTGGGGATGATAGACTTGTGAGACTAGAATGAGCAAGATAGACTGGGGAGGATAGACTTGAGGATAGACTTGTGAGACTAGAATGAGCAAGATAGACTGGGGATGATAGACTGGGGAGGATAGGCTGGGGAAGATAGGCTGGGGAGTATAGACTGGGGAGGATAGGCTGGGGAGAGCAGGTGGTGGTTCCCTGCCAAGTGCCCCGTGTACCTGGGATTCCTGGGATGCCATCGCTCACTATGAACATGGCACTGTGCCTCATCTCTCCCCCTCAAGACTCAATCACTCATCTGCCTTTTCATTGTCCAAAAACATTCATGAGAAACACAGTAAAAATAAATGCTTTAACACAACAGATATTTGTAATTTATACAGTCACTGGACATGTAAGTTCAGTTCCCTGTGTTTAGATCCCATCTGGAACGAAGTCTAATTCTGGAGTGTAGCAAAAGTTTTAAAGTTGTGATTCATCCTCAAGGATTTGACAAAGTTGACTCCTGTCTGAGTGAGTGCAGCATCAATGTGTGTACTCCCAGAACACTGATACTTTGCTAGTAGTACATAGTATAGCGTGGTATTAGTGGTTGTGTAGCCAGTCTGGGGAGAGCACTGAATGTCATCATGCCAGGAGCATCAATTTCACTAAATGAACATGATGAGGGAGGAATTGATGATGTTATGGTTTGACATGCCTGTGGTCTATGGTATAGCAGTGAGCAATTAGTGTATGAACACATGCATATATGTTTGTTTGCAGAGATGCAATGCTGCATGCCCCCAGCACTACATTGATCCCCAGTCAATTAACATCAGTCTGATTGGCTTCATCTATCAAAATGGATTACTAAGATATCAAACTCTATTCATATCATATTGACACAGTGCAGATATATTATCTTCATCTTTAACCATTCCACTCATCAAGAATATTAACATAATATTCTTTCACAAATTCTGTGGTACATTTTGAAAAATAAATAAGTTCAGGGAGGTGTCACTGTTTATATCATTCTTGCATTTTGGAAATTCTAAAAGATCACTTATGAAACATAATTCCCAACTCTATACCATTGGATATTTTTTTTAATTCTCTTTGACAGAAAAGGTTTAGCATGCCAGGATACAATAGTCAAAAGTTATGATTTATATTTGATGAGATATATTCATGTCTGAATATCATACATCAAGTACCAAGTGTAATATTTACACATACATAATGCCCACAAGGCCATGCCACCAAAAGTCGATGACCTTGAAAAAACAGGGACCTTTGGGGATCATCTGTTTCACTTGTTGCTTTTAACCTTGGGGGGATTTTGTTATGAAGGATCACTTGTTTTGCTTGATGTGACCTCAAGTTGTAAACTGCTCTTGCAGAAAAACCCTTTTGGCAAAAAGCTGCAACTGTAGATATTATATTTAACTAATTCACTGTTTAAGAAAATTTAAACAAAACACAATCTCAGCTTACTGATAAATCTGGATGGCATCTTGACAAAAGAGTTAGATCCCTTTGAGAAAGAATAGTTCTGAAAATGTGGGCTGTAAACAAGTGAAATAAAGGGCAAATTGTGTGTTTCTGTGTCAAGTTACATATGAGTTGAGGAAAGTCGTTCAATTGGAAACTCACTAAGCAAAAGCCTTGGAAATGGGTTTCTGTAGAACTTTGGCCAAAGACCTAAGTTCAGTGTTCACATTATAATGATACACTCCAGAAAAAAAATATTTGTGTTCTTTTTAGTATTTAACAATTTTTAGATACATAGTTACACTTTTTTAAAAGCAAAACCGTTTCGGGAAACCAGTAGCATAAGATAATTAAGCTAATTGTCCTTTAAAAATGATAAAATTGAATAAAAGGATCAAGTTTGTAATATGATGTTGATGACTATTTCAGTGTTGCCAGCTGCAGTAGATAGGCTTGGTGACAATAAAGACCAGGTACGAGAGGCAGCCCAGGATGTGCTACATAAGCTGATGGACCCATGCTCCTCCCCACAGGTATATACACTCACTCCTACTCCCTACCTCAATATATACACAAATACCAAATGTTTCAAGAAATATCCTCAAGGAATTCAGCATATGGATATGTTGAGATGATTTCCTAATCATGTGATGAAATAATTTTTAAAAAGTAGCGCATTGCTTTTTGAATTGAAAAAAATTGTTTTGTTTTGTCATAATTTATTAAAAAATAGATATATATCTAGAGAGAAAGAGAGAGTTAAATCTCATTGATTAGTTTAGTCATAATTCTGAGATTTTGTATTGGTAAGATAAAATACTTTATTGTCATTCTTCTCTATATTTTACAAATGGATGCTTTGATTTTAGTTTGTATTTGAGCGGATGATGGGTGCTTTTACACACAAACTATGGCGAGTTCGAGAAGAAGTCTGCATATGTTTACAGAAAACTTTGAACCAGTAAGTTCTCATTGATAGTTTTAAATTGCACACATTTTTGACTAATTTCTTAGCAGTAATCATGAAAACATTAAGACAACCCACCAGGTGTCACTTTTATTTATGGACACCAGGGGTCACCAGTCTTGTTAAAAATATTATTGAATTATACTGGTCTGACGCAATTCATATTAATTGAAGGTGTTTTAATGACAATGTATTATAAGGTTATAACATTTTTGATATATAATTCTTATGTGTTTCAGCTCTGGTGCCAAGTCACTTAGTCTCTCCAAAATTGTCCCTTCAATATGCAAACTCCTGGAAGACCAAAGTGGCCAGGTAAGATTTTAAACCAATAAAATAATGAGGATATTTCAAGACATATCCTCAATTTCAAGAAATATCCTCAATAAATCATCATATGGATATTTCCTAATCATGTGATGAAACCATTTTAAAGAACACTGATTTTTTCCCCCAAATAGTACATAAATATTCATTGACTCGCACCTACTGCCTACATTTTAACCACTAGGCACTTTTTCATTGATTCTTTGCATTACTTAATTATGCTATTGTTGAAAACCCACTTTTTCCAAAGCATACACACCCCAATGGATTAATTTTCATAATAATAATAATATATCAGTGTCAAAAGATTAAGTTGGTCTTGAAATCACCAAAAATGCTACATCAAAGACATTCTAATCTTTTAAACAAATATATTTAGTACCTGAAACTAAGACATACACATATTTTAACAATATTTTACTGCAAATTAGTTGCATTCACTCATACATGTCTTGCTTTTATTGTAGGTGCGAGAAGCAGCAGTTAATACTCTTGTAGAAATCTATAGACATGTCGGCGAGAGAGTCCGTTCTGATCTAGCAAAGAAAGATATCAACCCTTCCAAGTGAGTTAACTCACACAGCATTACTAATTGTTAAATAGCTACTATTTACTCATTGAATCTGCATATTGAATTTTATGAGAAAGTTTGTCTTGAAGAAAAGGCACTTGAAGTCATGATCATTCCTTTCCTACCTTAGATTTTACAGGTGTTTTCAGCAAAATTGCGCTTTTTGCTGCAACAATATGAATCACATACTGAAAAGGAGTGATCGGGAATATAGTAAAAAGTATTCATTTTCAACTTTGCTTTGCAGACAAACTGTATTATTTGCCCGAATGGATGAAGTACGAAACATGGGCAACATGATGCCCTCAGCTGATGGTGAGTGAAGCTTCTTACATTTAAAGTCATCTTTGCATATATATAATAAATAACAACATAGACAGAAATGAGGTACATAAACATAATAGGCTTCAGAATATTTAGATTAGTTGATATTTACTAAGATTACCATGGAAGAATACATGGAAGAAAAATGCAAGAGAACTCTTGTGCACCTATTTTGTTACCTTTATATTATTATGCTACCACCAGGTGGTGCACAAAAATATATTTCCCACTAGGTGGCACCACTAGATTATATTGTCAAATCAAACCAATATCGATAAAATACCTTCAACAATCATATGGGCTCTGCTATGATCATTTCTTTTGTTTGTTTATTGTAGTAGTTCTTAGTAAGTTATCCACATGCACAAGAATGGCATCGTAGCCAACTAACTTGAAGTAAATTGGCTATCGTGCCAACAGTAAACATTAAGTACTGAAACATTGAATCCTGAATTATTGTTTCTTTATAAATGATTCTTGAGCTCTGAAAATCTACCAGATGACAGCATTGACAGAATTGACCACTCTGAGAGACACCTAGTGGAAAACTATTGGCACATGAAGATTTGATAAAATTGCTATTTTTGTTTTATTTTTACAGGTAGAGTTTTCTGTGATTAATCAAAATTTGTTTTTTTTTTCTTGACAAAATATTATATTTTGTGAAAGTAATACAAAAAAGATAGATAAAAATTGCAAGTTGTTTTATAACCTCAAATGTGTCTCATTCAAGCATACGACTTTGTTACAAAATGTATAGGAACAAATGAATGTCCTATCACATAAATGAAATAACTAAACTGGAACATCTAGTGTACTTATGTACAAAAAATGCCCAGGAGTGAAAAAAAGGTCTTACTCTCCGATTTCCACTTTGAGAATAAGATTTAACAATTTGTGAACATTTATTTGATAGACTTGAAATCTTTAAAAACTCTAAGTATTTGTTATTAAGCTGTAAAGCTCTTATGTGAAAGTTAAGGTGGTAAGTTTATCCAAAGTGGCAATATTTGTAGACAGTATTGTTGCGTGTGCTGGCATTCCAAGCCTGCTTACCGGGCTGCGCATTGTTCATACTGTCAATATTATGATCCTTGCTAACGGTTCATGTCCCATGCTAAGCTTCCTACAAACTGTGATGTGAATAGCACCTTTGTAACTCTGCGCAGAAATATGTTCATGATAAGGTGTAGGTTTGAATAGCTTGCTTAGAGTGCGCTCTTGTTTCTTTGTTTATTATAACCATCATTTGTATAAAAGTGAACAATTCTTATCGAATTACAATCATGACAATGTCTTCCAAATTTATTGCTTAATATTTAATTATATAGAAGTGAGTTTACATAGTGTTAGCTGACATTTTAAAGGGGTATGTATATTTAAATTGGGTTATTTGATTAAAATGATGATATCTGTTATTTGATTAAAATGATGAGTATCTGGATTGTTTTTTTTTCACAAGAAAAAGTTGTGAAGAGAATACTTTGTAATAAGTTTGGCACATCAAAGTTGGCAGAATGGCTGAAGGGTGTAGTAATATTTATATATTCATACAAATAAGTTGCCTTGTTTGTAGTGCATAAATCATCGTTCAGCCCCAGATACATGCAAGATTGGCTATCACTTTGTTTTCTTAATCCTATAAGGACTTTGCTTTGATAGATTCATCTGGCATAGTTATGCTAAAAAATTGAATATCTGAAATAGAACACTTAACAACTGAGATGAAGTGATAAGATGTGTGAAAAGTGTCCGGTGGCAGGATCAAGTTCTCAGCAGAGTGGAGGTGTATTCTGTGTGTATGGTGAATGTGATATGGAGGAGAGTTTGATGGCCTGGGGTGCTCATTAGTGACAAGGCACCAGTCCTGAGTGTACTGGTGGGGCTGAGAACTGAATCCAGACTGACCCCTGCCCATATACACCACCTCAAATAATTCACAACTTTCGGGAAGGAATGCTATTGCATTAAATAAAAATACCTTCTGAGAAACGTCATCCTCAGAGAATTGTCAATATTTATTTTTCTATTAAAATCAAATTGGCAGATATTTTGATGAGAATATAAATAGTAGCATATTGTATTGAATTGAATTGAATTTTGGCCAGGAAAGGTTGTAGTCTTTGAATAGTAACGTTGTTAGGCTTGGACATGATTGTCACGATGCTGTCAGCACACTTTGTACACTTAGCATTGTCACCTTGGCCTGAGATGAGGATGATGGGATGATGAGTAGGGGAAAGTGTTGCTTTGTTGAAAGACAAGAACATATAATTTTGTCACCTGGGACTATGGTGAAGTGTAGTTCAATGGAGTGGCAAGCAAGAAACAAGTTTCTGCTCAGACAATTAGGCAAATGTTGTTATTCCTCAATCCTGTTGATTATGATTTATGGAAATCTTTGCACATTGGTTGTAAAATATTAACTGGACACAGTTTAACATCAAAGGGACATAATTGGTTATACCAAAGTATATGTCCCTTAGTGCATCAATACAGATGAATCAGTGTCTATTTACCTGTACTGGAAAGGCAGTTTACAGCCAGAAATACTGACTTAGTCATCAGGCAGCTATGATGATCAGACTTTTTCAGAATATAGGGACTTTGCTTACCTTATCACTAGTGATCAGAGTAAATATTTGAAGGATAAAATGACCTCTGAGGTTAAAGGGGAACTTTCACTTCTCTGGTACAATTTTGTTGTTTGGAAGAGAATTATAACGCACATTTATTTGTGGGTTCTGTTAATATGACCGCTCAAGAGAAACATGTTTTTTTTAGAGAAAAGTAGCTCTTTTAAATGCACGTGCTGGAAAAAAATGAATGACGTCATCGTGCGGCAATTACCTACTTACATAACTAATTAGTAAACAAACAACAATGCAACCAAAAAAGCGGTGTCACGATTTCCGGCCTTAGAAATGACGCACTATAGAATGGTTATATGCATTGGAAAGAACATGAAAAATGTGACATTTTGGTGCAAAGAGCATAACGATCAGACCAATATCAACAAAGTTATGACAAGTTTTGTGAAAATTGAAAATGATTGCAGCTCGACAGGCACGTGCAATAAATCCCGCACGATGACGTCATAGGCACAAATTGCAAGAAATGATCATAATTTATGGGGGTTGTAAGATTAGTTTTAAATGTTGATTTGTGTTTCCATGGTTACTGATATAATTATTTTGTCTATGAATTTCAATGTATTTACACATATAGGATCATCTAATAATGTAATTTATATATTTTATTTTACTAGAAAGTATCTCTTTAAGAATAACCATAAGAGAGGGTAAGCAGTGTGGGAAATGACCTTAATTTTATTAGTGATGTGACAAGCATTGATTGGATATTGGTGATTGGATATTGGTGATTGGATATTGGTGAGAGTGGTGAGGTCCATGGGGAGGGGTTTAGGATGGTTTGAGGTCAGGAGAAGCAGGTGATAAGGTCTGTATATAGGGTTGAGAAGTTCACTAGAGTTTGGCCTAGCATGCATCATTAGTGGGGAATGGCTAAATCATGCTGTGATTCATGTATGATAATCTTACCATAAACTTGATGTATGGATGTCCTCCCTGACCTCGCCACGGGAATGCTCCGACAGTAATCCTACAGGCCTCAGATATTTTATATCTTATTTATTATAATTTCTTTTACAATTTTTTAAAAGGCAAACAATGAATTGTCTTTCACATGCTTAGACACCTGGAACATTCAGTGCCTTATGCTGGTAATATGAATATAGCCTCACTTTCACACATCAAGAGAAAAGTAATGAGTCAGCCACCATATTGTTTGCCACATTTTCTTGATCTGCAAATCTGGGTTATTATTTAGAATAATCATAGACAAAGCAACTTGCTTGCATTGCCAAGAAAAGGCACAAGCATAGCCAAAAACCAAGAGTCAGCAAGAGTTTGCCTTTAGCCTATGTTTTAAATATATTAATAATTTTCATTAATTAATTAATCCCCACAGTCTTTAGATACAGAAATTACATAGACATGTTGATGATAACATCCAGGAAGTGTGTAACTCATCAGATGTGAATGTCTCCCTCTAGTGGCAGAAAATGAAGCTGAGGTGCGATATGGGCCCTCCATACAGTGGGGTGTGATGATGTATGGCTGGTGATTATATCCCCAGGGGAGGATCTGGTAGAAGATACTAAGGGTCCACAGGGATGGGCAAAGGTTGCTGCTGAGTGAAGAGATTTCTATCAAGCCCCAATATATAGTGGCACAAACTTTATATTTTGCTTTGGGGGGTAACTTGTATGAACATCCACAATCTTGATGGAGGTGATATATTGATGCCCATGCTTTTGTATCGTGATATGCAGTTCACTTTGATCAATCAGTTTAACTTTGGTAGCTTGGTATTTGTGGTCACTTTATTGGAGTAGATATCTGAATAAGATGAATCTTTATGTTTTATCTTGTGGCAGGCAGTGGAAAGAAAATGGAGATATAATTAAATAATGTCTGTTTGATGAATGGGTTGTCTAATGGAGTAGTTCTGGGCTATTCTTGTCTATGGAGATTCTTATTCTATATATCAGATAGCAAATTGTCTGATCAGATTGCTCCAAGGTATAGACATGATATCAAACAGGCCTGGGCAAAGATTTTTTCACAATTCAAGTACACTGATCCTGAAAATTCATTTTGGTATGCAATACTGAGTTCAAAGTAAAACACGCTACATAGTTTTAGTACTAGAATAATTTGACAAGGCTGTGCGACCTTGGTGGAAGAATTCAAACTATCAAGGGTGCCCTGAAACTATGTGAAGGGCAAACAGATTGGATTTACTGTGGAGAGTTGCATGACACATGCAGACAAAGAACAGGCCAAACAAAGTTAGATTGATTTAATTTGATTCCACGGAAGAACCAAATAACCAGACATTTGGCTGTTCATATCACATTTTGAAAACAGACTTGTTAGCAATGTGAGAAATAAATTGATTATAAAAAAATGAAAGTCATATTATATTCTGGCATGGATATAGTGCTTGTGTGTTTGATGCAGTATAGGTGTAATGCACTCCTACATCACTGATGGATGATTCAGAAGTGGGAAAGCCCAGGTAGAAAACATCTACCCATCATTTTCTTAGTCCAAAACCACAGCTAGGAACAGTATTTACTGTGCATGGAATTCTGATGTATTTGTTTCATGCTGAACAAATGTCAAAATACTACCTGCAGTATTTTTTGTTATGCATATATATTATGTTTTGCACAAAAGTTAGTAGCCCTACATATATTCGACATACCGGTATTCACACATATTTATTTCACACATCGGTTAGGCATGGGAGTTAATAATTGAAAACAACAACTTACACAATTTTTAAGACCCCATGGATAGATTTTTCCTTGTTAAAATGCCAAAGGAGCAGTTTTTTCTGGATTAGTAGTGAAGTGCAGAGGGGATGTTTAGTTTGTATTGTTTATATGATATGGGGACCCAGTGTGTACAGCAAAGCTAGCTGCTCCTGCCTGTACAGTGGAATGAGCTGGGCCAGTGTGTCACTCACTGGCATTATATGCAATGGAGGGGATTGCCACAACTAGGAATTAAAGGATTCAGATCATTGTGTGTGTGTGTGTGTGTTGGGAGGTGGGGGAATAAGGTATAGGGACACACACTCATCCTGTGAACCCACACACCTGCATCATCATTTTGGTTAAGAATAAGGCTTAGTTTGCTGATGATAAGTCTGTCATCTTGAGTGCGTTTAAAGCTGACATGTTACTTCTTTCATCTGCTCTGTTCAGATTCATTTATTTCAGCAGTATGAGATCATTTAAGGAGAAGAAAAACATAACGGATTGCCAGATACTGAAAAACTAAATAAACAAGTACATTTGTGTGAAGAACAAAAGGAGAGAAATGCCAAGATAAATATTTATGCTAACAATATTTGGAGCAGGTGGGATATGATAAGTCACTGTGTTGCTGATCCATCCCTGTATGCCACTTTCTGAGTGCAGAGGGCACCACCACACTTGTCAGCATGTGGCCCACATACCTCTAGCTACATCTTCAACCAACATCCTTCATTGCATGGGCTAGAATTAAACTCCTCATATAAATATACCTGAGTCTACAGCCTTGACTTGGTGTTGAAATATTCTACTAGGAGCATTACAGCCAATCAAGTTGTTCGCATGCTGCACATGTTTGGAGGCTATAAACTTAGTGGCAGACGTGAAATGTGGGTCTCGGCCCAGCACGTCAGTGTGATCATCTCTCCAGGCTCTGCTTATCCTTTTGTCTATCCGGATTTGTCATTTACGGTATACCACAGTTTTGATCCATAATTGGCTATTCAGTATGAATTGCTGACAGATTTTCTCCATATCAGAAACAGTATGATATCGTAACATATGTGTACTGGAGAAGAAGCGGATTGTGATTAATCAAATCTATATGAGGATGGATATAGTCATCTACCAAGGAGGTGGGTGCTGGTAGGAGGCTAAGAGGAGGGACACTCACTCACTCACTCACACTAGTGGAAGACAATGCCAGTGTCTGCGGTGAGCACATGTCTCTTGTGTATACACAATATGGTTAGCATGTACAACATGGATCTCTTACGTGGGTCATACATGCAATGCTAGCCAAGCACACAAGTCATAAGTAGGGGCCAGTAACTCCTGCCAAGAGGTTTTGGACAAAACTGCCGAGCCGTGACGATACTGGCGACCTGCGTTGCTGAACGCATAATGTGCAGAGACAACAGGTGGGGGCCCATATAGCAATGATTGCCTCACCGTGGGGCTTCATTATTGACAGGAGATTGTCATTCACTCAATCATCTGCCAGATTGCCAGCTTTGTGCCCAAATCATGGATCCAGACCACATTAGAACATAAAAGCTGCGGACAGCTGCATTATTGTATTGGTGGAGCCAGGATTTTGCTTACATGAGCATAACACAGCGAGAGCCTACAAGCACAACCGTTGTGTATGCTTATGTCCTGTACATTCGCAGCAAGGATTACAGGGCCATACAATTACACTAACTTGGCCAAGCACCAGCTAGATTCTTTGCTGTCATAATCTGCAACATTTTACTTTGCGGAGCATGAAATACCACTCAGTTGCAAAAACCTACACGGCTATTTCTTATGTGATGTGAAAAAAGAAAGGAAATGATGTGTATGTCGTGAGAGGCCAAACCTTGACCAGGCTTTGTTGGTGATAGCCAAGATGGATTTCTCCCAGCTTACATGGGAAAAATTCATCACTGATTTCAATAACCTCGGATTGAAATCGCCAGAAATCCAAGAAAATGGCAAAGACTACGGAAAATATAATGGAAGTAGTGGAAGTACAACTCCAACATCTCCAGAGTTTTCTATGGAAAATGGCTTTGTTTATCCAGTGAATGATGGACCGGATAATAAGCATGATCGCCTGGGTTCTACTGGGGACAGTGATGTGATGTCACCAGTTTCCCCAGGGCCCAGCACATCCCCTCTCTCCCCCAGCTCTGTGGATAACATACTCAAGTATTACCCTCCCAAAGATTACCGCTTTGTGGAGGGACAGATTATTGTGAAATCAAAAAGCTACATTCCGGTTCCAGAATCTCCAAAAAGTAAGTAATACTATAAAATAAAAATATGTGTTACGTGATTGTATGTGTGACACTGATGAAGGGGTTTTATTATACAGTAAAGGAGACTCAATATTGAGGTGTCATGGCAGAGAAAATTGTTTTATTGTCAGAGACATGACATAACATATTAATCTAGTCACACAGGTGCAAAATGTATTCACAAACTCTCATCAAATCATATTTTTATTAGACAGGTTTTAATGCCAATCACATTTATTGGCATTTATGATCATATAATAAACCTAATCAACATGACCAAGTGAGTGCACCCACAATATACAGCAAGCAGGAGATATATAGATTTATACAGATACCTTCTCAAAGTTTTGCAAGAAAACATAATTTGATAAAATCCAAGTTCCTTTATCATATAACATGAGAGCATAATTAATGTGCCCACAGCCCTCATTACTAAGAATTTTACAATATCAAAATGGAGTTTGTAGTGGTCTGGACTTGTTTGTAGTGGACTTGTCTCAATCTAAGGATAAATCTGCTAATGCATAAGTATGTACTGACTTGTCTTCTGTGTATTATATATGAAGAGGGGGTCATTAGTGTTGTAGCTGAAAGCCAGGGGACCGGTCTATTGTTGGGAATTGTATGGAGAACATCAGGAAGAGATTACATAAGAAAGAAGCCTTTAATAGGCTTTGGAAATTAAAATAAAAGTGATAATGTAATGTTTTGTAATAGTGAAGGGAAATAGAGGAGCCATGGCCCTCCACAAAGTTCTAATGGCTGTGTTTTGCAGTGATTAAGGTCATCAAAGGTTACAAGAGCATGCTATCACTAAAATAACAAAAGTTGGCTCATTTTCTGGTGCATTATATGAGTGGGGAACGGTCTATGATTGTTGATGACCTTTTTTGGCAATTTGGCATCAAATTGATATCAATGATGCAAAAAAACTAACGGAAAATTGTATCAGTTGTTTAAAATTACCAAATGAGGTTTGATGTTAATTGATATTAATTGAAAATGCACATGGATAATCGTTGCTTTGATCTAAACTTTATTCTGTCATTTACACAGGCACAGTTTGTGCCAAATAAATGTGGGTGTTTCAGCCAAAAAGAAAATTCATCTTAGTACCTGGAGGTGTGTGTGTCTGTTAGTAAGCTTGCACTCTATGGCAGGCATATATACACAGAGAATGTGCGAAACTGAGGCGAGATGCATACCTAGAGTCCTAACTGTGAACATCTCTCATGTGTATTTTTATTCAGATTGTATAATTGCTTTTCTATCTTATCGCTGCAGTCTGTCAATCATTTTAGCAGATTTATCTGAACGATAAAGAACTTACTTGTGTTTACACTTGAAAAAATAGAAACTGGTATGGAATGTGTTGGGTTTTATGGAGTACACTATACAGGGATGCCAAGCATATTACTGCAGGTTAATTGATATCATCGCCAATCACGCTCCAGGGGAACCTTGTATATTTCTAACACACTAATTCCTTGCACTGTGTGTGAAGCTGTTTGTAATCGGACAGCATACACCAATCATAAATCATACTCACCAGTAAATCATATCAAAACTTATATTTAACACGGGCAGATCTATAATATCATAGTTCAGTAATTCAGATTTTTTCCGTTCATTGAAAATTAAGGATTTTATCAGGGACTTGGTTTTTATGGCAGGTGTGCATGAGAGTGGGTTAACTTTCTATCTTGTCAATTATGCAGCTTTTTTGTCAGAGAAGAAATGGAGATGACACAGTTTTAGTCATCTTGACAGTATCATTTTCATGTAGAAATACCTGTGCATAGGCACGTTATTAACCCTGTGTTAGTGCTGGAGACATTTTTTTCTGTTATCAAAAAAAAGTTTCATTCAACAAAATATACAGTGTGAGTGTCACAAACAAGATGATTGCACTGTGGTTTTTTTTTACCTGATCTTTAATTTTTCAGTATTGATATAACCTTTGCACATGGAAAGAAATCAATCTTTTGTTGAATTTGTAGTTCCAAAAAAATATGATTCACACATTCAGATGCACTCAGATGATGAAATGAATGTTACTCAAACCACAGATGGGACTTGACTTTGTCATGCTTCGGTTAAAATATTTAACTTATGAAATGCTTATAAGAGTCTATGAAACTATCTGTGAATACCAAATGACATTCCAGATGACACTCGTGAAAGATTTGAAGGTTCCTTGTGGAAAAGAGTGCATTCTAATATGATGTCCCTGCATAATGCCAGATATTATAATCTGTCCATTCAGTTAAATGCCAACAGAACCCTATAGCCATTTTCAACCAATTCAGTTGTGCACCTAAGAGCTTTAATACTGAAACAGATATTCTCGGATTTATTCAATCCCTGTCATTTGCAGTAAATTGATAACTCCTTTCTGATGGCTACCACCAGCAAATGATGAATATAGATTTAGAAAATTTGAACGGTGAATTATTGAAGTAATTTCTTTTGACATCTTAAATTTGTAGACATTTATGATATTTAAATAGCTTATCCAGATTTTGTGAAAGTTTTTTCCCCTTTTAACAGTCCACTTATAATAGATAAATGTGTTTAAAGATATGATAAAAAAGGTAAACTCTCTGACACGCTGAGTTGCCGAGGATTGTCAAAGCATGATAGGAATGGATATGGACTGAAACATAATCACCACGATTTATGTACTACTCTGACTAAATGCTGTAATTTTCTGTTCTGAACCTGCCCAGAAAGCAGCATAATAGCTTCTGCAATCGTTCCATTAAAACTGTGATCCTGAAGTTATTTTATTTGAGTACATCTTCAACAGAACCAAATATATTTAAAGTATAGCTTTATTCATTTAAAGTTCCCATTAATAAAATCACAGAAAAGATCGCAAAGAATCTTTTGGCCATTTGGGACATATTTACACAGAGTTTTGTAAATGAATTTGTCGTCTATGACTCCCAATTGAATCATATTTCAAAAGTGCTTGAAATACATGTAATTGGAATAAATCCCAAGATATGCTTCAGAATAGAAGAAACCTCAGAACACATTTTAAGGCAATTGACACACTGCCAAAATTTGATCATAGACTAACTTGATATAGAGAAGATATTCATGCCTAAAGCATTTTGTATTTTGGTTTATTGGCCTGGCTGTAATGCAATATCTGTTATTTCTACCCATAGGCTTTATTGTTATGTTGAATTATATCCTGAAAAGTCACATTTTCATGAAGAATCTGGAGAGGAAATCAACTAATTTAAGACACAAATTGTGTTCGTCAAATCCAATTTGGGATTGAAATTACGTAATACAATATAATATAGAACATAGACTATACAGAATGGCTAGAAATTGTTTTCTGAATGATCCTCTAATCTGTGCCCAAATTACACATCAAGGGCTTCCCTCTCGGCTGGGATTGTTTCATATTTGAACTTTAAAAGCAGACATTACATCCTATTGACTTTTGAAGTGGTCTAACTTAATCCAGGAAAATGACAACATGTGATTATATTTGTATAGTAAATAGCTGGCAAAGGGAGGGGGTGTGTGGGAGCAAACAGGGCCTTGATCATGCTGACCAGCCACATACAGCCCTCCACAGTAGGGTTGCTGTGTCATACCCAACTTCTGACTGCATATATATATAGGCTGGCTATATCATGCCCAACTTCTGACTGCATATATATAGGTTGCTGTGTCATACCCAAC
The DNA here is from genome assembly GCA_949316495.1 of Amphiduros pacificus. Taxonomy (NCBI): domain Eukaryota; kingdom Metazoa; phylum Annelida; class Polychaeta; order Phyllodocida; family Hesionidae; genus Amphiduros; species Amphiduros pacificus. The sequence continues at coordinate 48,826,377 of OX439002.1, read as the reverse complement.
TTCTGACTGCATGTATGTAGGTTGCTGTGTCATGCCAACTTCTGACTGCATGTATATAGGTTGCTGTGTTATGCCAACCTCTAACTGCATATGTGGAGGTTGCTATGTCATGCTAACCTCTAACTGCATATACATGGGTTGGATGTGTCATGCCCAACTTCTAACTGCATATACATGGGTTGGATGTGTCATGCCAACTTCTAACTGCATATACATGGGTTGGATGTGTCATGCCAACTTCTGACTGCATATGTGGAGGTTGCTGTGTCATGCCAACCTCTAACTGCATATGTACAGATCGCTGTGTTATGCCAACTTCTAACTGCATATAAGCTAAGGCTGGCTGTGTTATGCCAACTTCTAACTGCATATACATGGGTTGGATGTATCATGCCCAACACTAACTACATATATAGGCATAAAATGTTGTAAAGTGTTCACCATTTTTTGTCATAGATTTGTTTGATTTATCTGTAGCAATTTCGATTTGAAGCATGGCAGGATCATAGTGCAGACCTTTTAAATGTATTTATTTCATAAATATTGTTGCAAATTATCCAGTCGTGAACTTCAAACACTTCATTTTGAATATATGTTTAATCCCCTGTGAAGTGCACTTGTCTGGATTTAAGTGGATATGAGATCATCCCACCTCCCTGACAAATAGATTCCTCAATATGGTTCAAATTACATGATTGAATAAGTGAGAAAATAATTTGATTTCATAATGCACTTCTATTAAAAGCAGTATCCAGGATGTCAGATAAATAAAAATATATACTGTATACAGACAAATTTTCGCGACCTTTTTATTTTCGCGTTAATTCGCGCCGGGACGTCATTCGCGAAATTAAATGGACGCGAAATTGAAGATGCAATACGCAATATGAGGTCGTCATGTTAAAAAGCGGGAGTGACGGGGACAAGCTCTTATTTTTGGCGCGAAAACAATTGGAGTCTATCAACACGCATTGAAATATTAATATATTGCGCAATGATGGATCCCTGGCTTCTCCTCGTGTTGCGGACGTGAATTACCGAGACGTCACGTACATGATATTTACGTTTTACTTCATGGATAAATTCTCGACCTGCGAAGCACAATTTGTGATAATATTGGGTAAATACATTTATTTATCATTTAAAACGCAATTAAAATCGATCGACGTGTGAAGGCATTTCTGTCAAAAAGGGAAGACACAACTCAACACAACACGTGGTCGCAATTTTGAAAGGCGGAAGTGACGGGAAGAGGCTCTTGTTTTAGCGCGAAAACGATAGTTAATATATTGCGCAATAATGGATGGTTTTGTTCTGTTCTCGACCTGCAAAGCGTTATTTGTGATAATATTATGTATATACCTTTATTTATCATTTAAAACGCAATTAAGATCGATCCACGTGTGAAAGCATTTCGGCCAAAAAGGGAAGACACGACTCAAAGCAGTGGAAACAAAGACGAAATGCAAAACTGTGAACGCTGATAATTGGAATCAGTGAGAACAAAGTCAAAACAAAGTGTTGCGAAATTTTTTGTTTTGTTCTGTTCTCGACCTGCAAAGCGTAATTTGTGATAATATTATGTACTAGAAATCCAAAATTCGCGAAAATAAAACGGCGCGAACCTGTCTTAAACGGCGATGGCGCGAAAATAACTAGGCGCGAATTTTTCTCGGTATACAGTATATATAACCCATTCAAAATGAATGACAGTTTCAACATATGAAAGAGAAGGAAATGGTCAGATCATATAATACTGCTGTTAAAAGTACACCAAATCAGGAACACTTGAGAAACAATAAGAATCGATTCACTTTGAAGGAATGACCTCCAAAGCTCATAATATGAAAGGAATGTTTGTTTTGAGATTGACATGTTTTGGCATGAGGTTAAATGTGTCAACCATAGGATATGCTTTTTGAACAGAATTGCCCCGCTTGTGTCACATGAGTCTTATTGATAAAAATTAACATGAATTAGATCACTTTATTTTGTTTACTCTCAATATTCCGGACATTATCTGATTTGAATTATAACTGATTTTTGAGGAATAATTTTTTACGACATTGATAAAACATTTTGATAAATGCTAAAATGGAAAAAAAGGGTATTTTGATGTTAAAAATAAAACCCAAAATGCAAAAATAATCATTACACTATTATATAGACTTGAAAAGTTTGACATGAAGGCCTTTGATGAGGTTTTTGTTTTATTTATTTATTTATTTATTTATTTATTTGCTATTGGTTTAATATATTTGACAACATTATTTTGTGAGAGATGATATGCTTCAAGAATATATTGATCCTCACTATATTCATTGTTCTCAGCAAAATGTGCAGGCTCTGTGCTTAGTCCACATCTGTTCATAGTATCAACCCACAGACCCACAGCGGGCTTTTGACACTGTTGACCATGTGCATTGAAATCACTTGTCACGCTAAATATCCTTGTTATGTTAATTAAGATTTTGCCCAGTTGTTCAACACACTACTTATTGTTGTTAACTCAGGCAAATAAATTTGGGGGGAAGTTGAATGGAGTAGATTCATACTGTTTCTGATAGTGTCACACCTGGTCAAGTTTTTAATTCCATCTTTATGAACTAGAACATAAATAACTGGAAGATTGATACAGGAGAAGTACATGTACACATTCTGTGAGGAAGGTCCTTTATACTGTGTTCTGCATGAAGGAAAGAAAACACCACACCACAAAGGTTTAATATATGGGAATAAATTTTCTATGTTAGATCTTGCTCCAAAATAAATGGACTGAGGTGCACACTTATTTTGCTCATCTATTTTGTAGTTGATTTAAAGCTTATGGCACCTTCATTATAAGGATAACATTACAGTCCTGTAAAATATACTGTGAAACTGCACAGGTGTTGAGATTCTTAGCATTTCAAATAAGCATTAAATCCTGCTTAAGCAGTTTGTGTGTCATTTAAAGTAGAGAGTCGTAATACTCAGACTCATTATTCCCGTTATAGGTTTTGAAGAAAGGGAAATTTGATATGGGCTGAAAGAGTCATTGATGGAGAAATTTGTAGATATATAGACATAATGCTGAGATCAAGTGTAACCATAGAGGAGGGATAGGGTCTGTCATAGGCAAGGTCTTTTCAAGATGACCTGTCCACTTGACTTGAAATAGAAAGCTTCCAGCATAGTCAAATAAGGCCACACAAGGCTTACATCGCGTGATGTTAATGACTTGTGTGCTAGGAAGACTTTGGTGTAACGTCATTTCCTTTCACTTGATGCTGCCATGGATTTGTTATGGTGTGAATTTGGCAGAGGCCATAAGAAACAACAGATATAACCAGTGAAGATATCAAATGCTGGAGCCAAGCATATATTTGGTTTTACCAAGAAGTTAACAAATGTGGCTAACTTTAAACAAATAAAGTCATGTGGTAGCCATGCGTGACCATGTTTGGTCATGTTTATATAAACATGACCAAATAGATGTTAGGCGCCAAACTGATCAGTAGCCTGAGTGAAGGCCTTGCTATGAGCAAATGAACATGACGAGGTCCTCTCGCACCAATTATATTCCTGATTACATGACCTCTGAACTAGACAAATATCCCAGAAGTAACAAGTGGAAAATTACTATTTTAATGATGAAACATATCTTCTATTGAGTGCAAGCATAATGTTTCTTTGCTTTCTTCTTACCATTGGTGATTTATATGTGTTTATCCTATGACCTAAGAATAACCTCAGAGGTCAGGAAGGTCGTATTGAATGGAAGGGAACGGTGTCAGGAGATGGAATAAACATCCTGTGATAGATGGTGAACACTTTAGAGGGGGCTGCTTTATATTTTATACAGGTTTCATAGGTTTACAAGCATAACCAGTAAATAATTTCCATTTGAAAAATAAATGCTGTGAGTTGCATATAAATAGAAAAGTCCCAAAAAACATTGCTGTTGACAGAGATGACCATGCATATTTTTAATCGGAATTATCCAGGAGGTGTTGAAATATTGTGCTTTAATATTGGACAACCTGCTGTGACCTGGACAAGATTGATTTCATCACGAGAAGCTTTACATAACTTTTCGCAAAGCTTTTGTCATGAAGAGTCATCGCAATTATTTACTATGGAATCCTGGGAAGTAACACAAAGCATTTTAGTGGGGGCATGGCATTTCTGTAATGCAGTATATACTTATATTGAGAGCCGCAATAGTGTGTATTATATTAGAGTGTGCCATATATTTGGATGAAAGTGGGTTGCTTTTTGCATAGAGAATTAACTGTTTTCTTTTCTTTGAAGACCTCTCATAAATATCTCGCACCACAAAAGGAAAACAAATATTGCCCTGTTAGATAAAGTTTATGAACCCACCTATGTTTGAGGGAAATGATATTCAATTTGATGGAATGGAGCTTTTAAGATAAGAAACTACTCCTTGGCTTTCTCTGACCAAAAAGGCAACACTTGTCAGTCAAAATAACAATCTTTCTATTTATGAATCAGGAAAGGTTAAAATGGGTGAGCTTATTGTACTTGGAAGAAAGCAATGTATAGGAAAGAAGCAGACGAGGAAATTGAGTCGACCAGGATTTCGTTGTCACCATTAACCATTGAACTGTGATGTGACACTTAGTATCATTTTGTGGCTCACCATTGTTGCTCCGACACAAAGATTATGCTATCTGTGTTCTAATCCTGGCAAGCTAAGCTTTCTTCCTGAGGGAGGAAGTACTTTGCCTGTCTATTTGTATGTGGCAAGGGTCATTTATGTTTTGTCCGCCTTGCCAACTTGATCGTCCACCATAAGATTTTATCATGTCACTAAGAAGGGACCGTACCAATAAACCTTTTCTCTTACACTTGCAGGTCTCTTTTTGTCTAAATTTTTTAACACTAAGGCTTAATTTTAAAGCCGGTAATTGTGTTTGTGTAATCTTTACAATAGCTATTTTTAATACAAAAAAGTAGAGGGTATATGGAGAATTGATGTGGTTAGAGGTATTGACACAGATGGCACCTTATTACCATGTCATTATACAAATTGTTCACAACATTTTTTTCCCTCCCAGCAATACACTATGTCCATGACGCAGCTTGCTAGAATTTGAATTATCATGTTTTGGAAAAGTAAAGAAGAAATAATAAATGACTGTCAGATAAAGTTAGTTTAGAGATGCCAGAAATTAGAATTATAATTGGACCGACAAGCTGGAAATTGAAACGGGTGGTGATGTGGCTCAAAAAAAAAAATAAAAAAAAAAAATAGAATTATATGGAAGTTTTGAGGTTTAATATTAGCTGCATGTTGTGGGAGAGGGTTAGGGGTTGCAACCTCCATGTTCAGCTCACTATTTTGCATGACTTGATGCAGAGGATCTGTGCTATCATGTGCAAGATCCATGTAGCAACGATGACGACATCTCCCAAAACTATAAAAAGAAGAGAGAGAGAGAAAAAAAGAAGGAAGTATTTATAAGTAGGTCAGTGGCAGTGAGGTGAGATTTCTCCTGCAGGACCTAATGGCTGCTGCAGCTGCTGGGGCTGCAGGGATAGCAGAATGAGCTGTCACTGCAGGGTGAGCTGCAGGGGATGAGAATAGTGGGGAAGGGGATGAGAGACAAAGGATTACCAGCCCGACATGGCAGGCAGGATCACTCTCAGGAGATTCTCATGGTCTGGCAGCCAGCTTACTTGTAAGTTTGTTGGTAAAATATTATTTGATGTACATTTGTTTATACCTGAGGGCTTTGATATTGAATTTCTCTATAGGAATTATAATTATAATTGCTCAACCTGTCTGATGAAATTGATATTAAGTTTTTCCACATTCAGGTCAAGGTCAAAGGTAGATCTTTGTTGATGGGACATTGCCAAATATTTTTTTTATTTGGAACATTTAAGTAAGGAGACAGAAATGTATAATATACTGTGCACAAGATCTCAAAATTTCAATTGAAAACAGGGTAACTGGGAAGTCCAGGAAAAGTTCTCAGAAAGTTTGTAATTCTTTGTTGAAATGTGATCTTCAATTCAAACCAATAAAAAATGAAACTTTTTTGACATGTTCTACTATTGCCATTTTGGAATGGTGAAAATAGAATTAATTTACATCTTTGGTTGAAGAAATTGAGTAATTGGTAAAACTTTTACCAATTAAATTATCAAATTCCAGCAGCTGAAAATTTTTCTGATGTGAAAGGCTGTTTCATCAAAATGGAACTTGTTGTCCAATTTAAACAACATAATTTTTTTAAATCAATAAATAGCGAGAAAAAAAGATATAATTTGCAAACAAATTGAGTGAAACATTAATGTAAATTGATCTGATCTGTGCTTATCATGGCAGTATTCAGATACAGATCTACAGTTTGAGAGACAGTGAGAGAGGCTATTTCTGGCTTGACATTTCTCCCTCTATATATATATATTTGATATGAGGGAGAAGAGGACAATGTGATGAGCATGATGCAAAGAGAGACACAGATAACACAGCAGAGAGTGTTTGTCTGTGGGAGAGGAGGCTTGTCAGGGTGCCAAGCCATGTGTTCACTGCGAGTAGCCGTGTGGTCCCAAAGTGACACTGCCAAACCTTGCCAACAGCAAATATGTAAACAATAATAAAGCTACCTGTAAGCTGTGTGTTTTCTCACCAATGGTCTTGGGAGAAAAAGCATTATTAGACAGGCTAAACACGCCCAGAAGAAATGAGAATCATATAGGATGATAGGATTCAGGCTGCTTGACTTATGGGTGTGCTCACAGCTCTTTATTTTTCTTCTCTTTTCATTTTAATGGACATGAGACCAGCAAAGTATAAAATGAAACATGTTTTTTATACTCATAAAAAGAAGAATATTTTATGTTGTCAGTGTAAATTACATCTTTTAACAGACAAAAGTAAATATTTATAGCATCCAAAGACCAGTACAGAATCAGTAGTCACATTTGATCTATTACAGGCATCCTATGGGGTAAATCTTTTTAGAATCGATTGAATGAATTGGGATGTTCATATGTTTTTCTTTCAAAAGGCTCAAGCTGTTTTTTTCCATGGCTCAGTGAAAATTTCTGGCATGCCATTTGCAGTTGGAAGTTGTTTAAACTCAGCTACGTGTGCAGAGGCAATATGTTTTGTGAATGGGAGGATAATTATAATAATGTGGTGAGTGAGGGTAGCGGTGCAGAGAGAGAGAGAGGAGACTGAAGTATGTACGCTGGTATCTGTATCATGGTCCGCTACATGCTCTCAATGGATGAGCTTGTATCTGTTGGCATCCTTGTGAAGTGTGAGACACTGTGCTAGGAGCACATCTGCTGGAAGGATTCTCCCTGCTTTAGTATTTAAACATTCACTAACATCCTCCATCCACCATTCACCAAAAAGTCAGCTTTATATAAGATCATCATTTTAAATAAGTGGTATACCTGAATATTATAAATATATGTTCATATAGAAAGGACTTTCAAGTTAATAAAAAAACATGTGGAACAACTCACCCTATCAAAAAAAGGTTGCAAAAGAAGTGATATTTCGGTAAACTTTATAATACATTGCGTGCAGGTAGTGACTGCAGATTTACTATTTCACATACTATGCATCAAGCAGTGGCAGAGAGACAATGTTTTCTGTGGTCCGCTCGGAGTACCCACTTTTGAGTACCTGATATAGTGGGCAGTGTAAGGTTCCTGTGTGGTCCTCATTACTTTGATGTATGTACAAATAAGCCATGTAGACACTGCCCCAGAATGTGATGTATGCCGCAGATCTTCTCTCCCCATATATCTTGCCACTATACTCAGCCTAATTACTGCAACCTTAGAGTAATATACCTTAAGCTGCAACACATACTACTAATCCTTGAGGCATTTATCCATTCATTAAACCCCCCAAAATACTTCAGTATGATTAATAATTAATTTTTTTTTTAATATACTTGAAGAGAGTAATTTCTCTACCAGGGACTACTGTTACTCCATACACGGTGAATATGGGCAAATCATAGACAAATCTGGCATCTGACAAATCACTCAGTTTGGTTCAGTCTGATGAGTTGAAGATGCTTGACTATCATAAAGTTTTTGATAGTCTACTTATACTAGGAGAGGTGTATTAAACAATGGCCAGTTTGTAATCTTACACTTTTTAGGATGATTTTATCTTCAAATATCTTATGAAAAGTGCATTTATGTCACTAACAACATAGTTAAACTCGGTGAATCGTTTCTTTATGCCGGCTTGCTGGTCAGATTTACCCAAATATTGACACAAAATAACTGGGGGAGATTTTGACCTAGTTGACCTGTGCATTTAAATGTCATGAATCTATGTGTGGTTAATGTCAAATATTCAGATCTTTTTATATTAGCTGAATTAGGCAAAGAGAAAAATTGTGTTTTTGGATTACAGTAGTTCCTATAAGAAATATCATTTTAAAGTTTTAAAAAAAAACAAAAAAAAAACTGTAGTTCTGATAAATAACTCTTGAAAAAAGTCAGGTCATATCATTGAATTGGATGTTAATTGCTGTAGGGCAAAGTTTTCATTTGGGTAGCAACATCCTAAAACAAAAGCAAATAGTGGATTTTAGTACCATATATTTCATTTGTTTGTAGTTTCCTAACACACTTAAAATAGTATTTTATTGAAACTTTATACTTGCACAGCAACATTGACAAATGACTATAGGATGTACTAAAATCATAAGTCAGTTTGTACATTAGTCACAGGCACTTTGGGCCCAGTTTGTTTGTTGTAAATCATAGCAAACTTGTAAGTGTAGGAACTTGTTAGATCGTTAGAACGTATAAGATACAAGTTAAATGGCAAGAGTGCCCCATGGCAGGGTGGGCTCGGGATATTGGGTGGCCACGGACATCTTGTTTCATTACCTCACCAAAGGGCCAAACAGACACTTGTATGGTCAAATTGCTTTAATGGAAGTCATTTCTTTTGTGAGAAGATAATAGGTAGTTGATATCTGTGGTGTGTTTAGAGAGGTCAGTGTAAGGTAAGGTCTGCTCATAGCTTCAGGCCTGCGTTGTCCCCTGCTAACCCTGCTAACAGTAGATCTAGAGGACTCTCTGAAACAACCACACATTTAAAGGCCCTCCACAAAGGACATTTTAAACAGTCATCAATTTTAAGTTTTGTCAAACATTTCATATCTCCCAGCAGTTTGTGTGTAATTAGAAAGATGGGGTGGGACAGACAAGCATTCTGCACATAGCCTCCATATATTAGCAGTAGGTAGAGAAGGGTGTAGATTCTAAGTGAAATTGCTGTTGGAAAAATTGGTCTAACCATTCAATTATAAGCATGGCAATCTTATATATTCAACACAATTAGTATGAGAAGCAGCTGATCAATGAACATATGCATTGTATTTTTGCCTTCCTGCATGTTTCCAGAAATATTCTGGAACGAACATGACATACCCCTGAAACAAATTAAATCTGTTGTCACTGGAAATGAAATGCTGTATGTTTCTCAATAGGGTTTAATGTAAAAGTTGATATAACGTGTGAGAACTGAGCACATGTATGTGTAGTACTATGAAATCTGCAGCACCATAAGCATCCATGGTGCTTTGAAAAGACTCTTGAATGAGAAAGTGCCAGGGTATTACAATGGCATTATGTGATGCTCCATCCACGATGGGTAAGATAATCCAGGCATATGTTAAAACCCATATCCGGTGTGGCTTGGAATCATCCAGGACAACTACAGGATTGAGTTTTGTTTACTTTGGGATGAGAATTACTTATCATGAAGTAGGGCATGACAAGAATCACATGAGTTACAATAGATTGCATTCGGGTGAAGGGTTTAGACTTTTGAAGCACATTTTTGTGGGTAAAAAAAATGTTGAAAAGACACATTCCAATTGTCTTGGTCATTCAAACAGAATTCAAAGAAAATTTCTTATCATTCCTGTTATTTTAGAATGGGTTTATAAAAAAAAAGGTCAGCAAATAACTAGGTGGAGTCCATACATGTAATTGGTCCTGAATGTATTAAACCACAGAGGTCAGACAGGGCATTACCATATGGTGCCACGTTTGGAGTGTGCAGGAATAAATAGTGTCCTGCAAACAACTCACAAATGGTTTTGTGGTGACCACTGTGGAGGCAATAATGAAACAAGCTGATAGGAGAGTTTAGGAGAGAGCCAGCCGGTCAGGAACTGCTGAACTGGACTGGTGGTGATAATGATCAGCCTGAAATAAATGGCCACAAGGCAGACAACAGTATATGTGTTGAGGTCACAGTCACTCGCACATGCCTCCATTAACTTGTCGTGTCCATTACAACAGTTTACAGCACTCCATAACAGAATATGGTGATGAGGATTTCATGAGAAAGCTTGACATGTCCACCATAGTCCAACAGTCAATCAAAAACACGTAACAAGGAATATCAATCTTTGACATGTTGAATGCAAACAGCAGATGCTTTCAAAAGGTTGTTAGCATATTTGCAGGCGTTATACAATATCATGTAAAAAGAGTGTATGAACAATGATTGGTTTTAGGATCAGGATATGTTAAAATGTTACAACTTAATGTTTGAGTTCTAATCCAGGTCAGGCTCTGTTATATGTAATTACATTATGTGAGAGCATATACCAACACTAAAACACTTTTTTGTATCTATTTAATCTTAGATGCTGCAGCATTCTCAAACAAATATGAAATAGTTATAAGATATATGAGAGGCTTTGTCCATTACCATCAGCTAAATATTGATTCTTAAGATGTAAAATTTGGCCTTCCCTAGTTGTACCAAATTACCAATCAAACACCACTATTTAGAAAACAGTATAATCTGTCATTGTCTAAAATGACAGTGGTAAATTTTTTAACTGATATTTCAAGATTTTGATCAGTTTAAGATGAATCGTAGCTCTTAGCCTAATTCAAAATTATTTGACCCATCACAAATATAAGTGTTAGAAGAATCAATCAGAAATAGAATATACTAAGAACTGTTAAGATCATATATATGGTCATCATTGGAAAAACTGAATGTGGGTTTGAAATTTGAAAGTTTGTGAAGGCATTGGCGTGTTTTATCTTCATGTCGGATCATTTTTCTTGGGATGTAAGTGTATACTTTGTCACAACCACCTGTCTGTAGCAACATGTCAGTTGCTTGGCTGATTTGGGGCAACATTTCAGAAAATTATGCACCTGTCGGCCAAACACCAGTGTTGCTTTAGATCTATGACTGCAGAAAAAGAAAATTTCCTTTGTTTGAGAAAATATGGTGAAAAGTAATTCGTACAGTTGAGGTTACACTCTGTAAATATCTCATTTCTTAGCGAGGTTCAGAATTCATCAGATGAATAGGAGGTAAATACCCTGAAAACTAGTCCATCCCCCAAACTTGAGAATGTAGATCTATTTCAGGTGACGACAAAGATGTTTTCACCCTTAAAGTATGTGATACTATACATTGCCAAGTAATAAACAATTTACTACTCAAAGATAATTTTAGATATTCAAGTCTTGCTTTAATTACTTTTACAGTATATTTTATTTTTACTTTTTATTGTCATTTTTTTATCTGCTGTACACGGCACAGAACAGTCTGATCTTATAGTTGTCCTTCATTTTCATCCACGTTCACTGGCCCCATGCTTAGACCTTTCGAAAAATCACACTTTCAAGTACTCCATCTCAAGATTTAGAAAAGATGTGATGCTCTTATTATAACAATTAGCTATAAATAATGCTTTGTGAAAATTTGCCCATTTAAAAATCAATACACAGTTACTCTGCAAATGAATCATTCTCAAGGAAATAACTGATTTTGTGATAGAGAAACAAGAATGGAGATTGTCTTTGACGTGGAAATATGCCCTAGTATGGGCTGGCTCTGTGAGAAGGTGGGTTTACAGTCAGATGTGTATAATAACTGTAGCAGGAATAGGAAGATCTCCATAATATGATGGGCATACAATGGTGTGTGACAAGTACACAAATGTTACCTGAAATGTCCAAAACCAGAAAAAAAAAGGTCTTGGGTGGATGTGTGAATTCTTAGCAGCTGGACTGCAGGCGATGTTGTCTATCATATAAGCCTAGACGGGGAACTTCAGAGGAATACTTGCACTTCTCACATATTTGATGAGCTTGATTACAAACCCAAAGAAAGTCAGGGACCTTTGATGGAATGCATAAGAAGCTTGGTCTTATAAAAAAGGGATTTGTGAAAAATGGTGTTGTTTACCGACCTGGGAGAGGCAAGTCAGTGGGGTCATTCTGAGGTACACCGATTGTTTCTCACAACACGCTGCAGGTGATGGCGACACCAATACATTTCCATATATTAGCCATCACATGAAGAAAAGGCCATTAATCACTGGCTTGAAGAACAATGAAGAGGCAGTTTATTGTTATGATAGTGACAAGCTTCGTCTGACTAGGACATCAGGATTTTATGTTGATATTGTCAACAAGGGTCAAACCTGTTCAGATGTGATGTGTATGGAGATTTTATCTAAGGTGTATATCAACTCTAACTACTTCTCCCCAGTCCCAGTCTAATATTAGAATTTATGCTGTCAATATATTAAGAAATGCTCTTAAAGTGAGTTGCAGTGTGCATCTACTGCACTGAGCCACATCTGAAATACTTACTTTTTTGGGGGTAGCAATCAGTCTCCAATGGAAAGTTACACATAATCATTCATAAGGCATTTCAAAAGACATTGGAAACCTTGCCAAAAGTAGATGTTAGTGGCAGCCTGTGATGTCAAAGGTTTCGGATGGGGTTATGAGCAGCAAAGGTGCAGTGATTTGGGCACCTACAGACTCCTACCTACGAGTGAGACTTTTTCTCATGGTATGAAACTTTAAATGAATAGGAATACAAAGCTGAGGGTGAATAAATGGCTGGGCTTTTTTTTTGTATTACCTTATCTTGTCTCATCACATTAAGGAATGAATAAAGACCCATATTTCCCATATAAAAACTTCATATAATGTAAATACTTTGCCAAATGTGTGGAAAATAAAAGTGAGATCTTTATTCTGTCATTTCAGCTCCCAGAGATGATGTGGATTTTGCCAAACCCATTGCACCAGCAAAAACAGCAAAACGTGGCAGCAGTGCAACTACCACCAGGAAAAGTGGAATCAGTTCCAAGCCCTCATCTGCAGGTAAAGCAAACAATAATACCATTCATTCACAGGAACTGAGCGCAAAACTACACCACACATGAACTTAAACAAAGCAATCCTACAAAAATTATGTGAAACATTAATATATATATATATATATATATATATATATATATATATATATATATATATATATATATATATATATATATATATATATATATATATATATATATATATATATATATATATCTATATATAATCACTGTTTAGTGGCTGCGTAGAGTTCCTGGTCTTGATTTTATAAGTATTCTATAAAACAAATTAATTTTCTTGCTTAAACCTCATTAACAATAAAATTATGATAAACAGTTAAAAGCTTCATCATTGTGTGCCTCTTAATTCATGTTCTTGACCTTTGTGATCTCAACTGTTATATGCTTTTCTAATTCATCCAGAACGTATCTTTCTGTTTCAATTGATCCCAATGTTTCTCCTGTAAATCATACCTTAAAACTTATCTATAGATAAAGAATCTACTCTTAGCAGACTGATCATCATTATGTAATGCTATCAACTACAGAATAATTCTTGCTTGACTACCAGAATTCTTGCTGACCTCTTTTCTGTCTGAGCTTGAGTCTAACTTTCAATGTTCAGTAACAACCATGCTATAGTGTGAGTGTCTTGTTCTGTAGTGACATCCAAACGGAAGCAACGCCCTCCAACAGCCTCAGGTAACCAAGGCAACCAGCTTTGTGTGTACACGCGTGTACACACGTGTACAGGTGTGCCATTCCCCCATGTTTGGTCCTTACTTCTTGCATCTAGGGCTAAATCATCATGCATTTAGATATGTCTCTTCATGTAGTATGATAATCTCTGTATTGACATTTGTTTCAATAATTATGAGTAACTCCAATTTTGTCTTTTTCCGATAAATGATGTCCACAGGACTTAAAATGAAAAATACCAACTATTTTCTCATAAGATATTTGTGATCAGCAGATGTGTTTGGTGTATTTTCACACACACTGCAAAAGTACCAGATAAAAATAATAAGTTAATGCATAATTACTGAAACAAGTTAAATGGCTCTATGCAGTTTTATGCCATACATACAGCACAGTTAAAAATGCATCCAAGATATTTAATGAATACCAACAGCCACACATTCTTCAAGGTGCTGAGGTTACATGAAATACACCAACATAAAACATATATTATCACTAACTTTAAACATGAATTTTAGATCTTATGTTTTACTCACAACATTTCTTATTTCTGTTCACGTTTTCACAAATTGTTGCATTTATCACTATATTCATTTAGCATTTAAAAAATCCATGCAAAATTCCTAACACTTTGAAAGTTTAGATTTGTTTCTGATTTGCAGTTTGGTGCAGCAGCATTTTTTCTAATCTAATAAACATCTCAGACAAGTGTTCATCTTAAATTTCCTGACTTTAACCATTGTTACCTGCAGTGAATTTATCACTCTAATCCTTCGAGGGTTTTATATTTAACTTGCCCTGTTTACACGTTCAATCTTATAAACTTCTTTTAATTTCTTTGTTTTTAACAGTGTTTTTTTATTGAAGCAAAGCAAGTCCAATAACATTTAGAGCAATGATATTTAGAATATCTAATTGCGTTTTAAAAAGGCTTATTTTCAAGGCCGTACATAGACTATGACATTGTATGGTGTATGAAGGAAGTAGAATGTCCCACCACTTTGAAGAAAATATATATATAGGCATGGTTCAGACCATGACATTTTATGACAGTTTGGCTTTCATGTCAAGGTTATCAGGTTTGCTTATAATCTAAAGGAGGAATACGAGTTCAGTTATATCGCCATTTGTGCTTGATAAAATATTTGAACTCATACAATTGAAATTTAATTTGATTTAATATTTTCAGTCATATTTTTATTGACAGTTAATCCTGTTGAATACATAAATGGAAATTAAAAACAAAAACTGTTGAATGAATCACAGGGATATCATTATCTTGAAGTAATTACAGGAAATTATGGCATTTATTTAGATAAGAATTGGATTGCATCTTGACTGCACATTGTCTGGTTATCACAGAGTGCTCGCTCTCTCTGCATTTCAACATCTTGCAAATTGTCATTGACAGAAATTTAAACAAAATATATGCAGATTTTTTTCTTGAAATGGTTCTAATACTGAAAGCAGAATGTACACAAAAAAAAATAATTGCGAATAGGAAAATCGGTTGGTTTGATAGATATATCCATTATTGACACAAGAATAATCACTGTGTAAAGAAATGATTGTGGTAAAAAGTACTTCAATGTGTAGAAAATTATGTTTTCAATGCAAATCGCACCAAAGCTTCCATCGCTTCTGTTAAGCAATTTCTGCTCCACATATTAAGAGATCAACATAAGATGTTCCTGCTTGCTTAACATAAACCAGAAAACAAATTGCAAAGGAAGGTTGTTTGGCAAGCAGAACATCTGGATGTAAAAAATGCCTAAAGCTTCATCAGTTCTGTAGAACTCAACTGAAAATTGCTTTTCCATCTAAATGGACCCTCTGTGGCTTCTGCTGTCTGCAATCCCAGGGGTGGCTGCAAATGTGTGGCTTCTTTGTCTCGGCAAATTTGATTGGTTGCAACTTTTCTATGTACAGCCTATTTGATTGGTGGAGAGACAATAACATTTTCAGACATCTGATTGGTGCCAGACGATGTATGACCTTGAAAATTTTCAGGTCATATCTGTCAGATTGAAAAGGATTCACTCTACTTTAATGCACTGTCAGGATGTTGTGAATGATAAATGTGAACATATAATGTATAAAAGTTGGTAGCCTGACAAGTGATAGTCAGCAGAGAGCAAACATGGTGACATGTCAATTTGTTACCTTGTCATTATACCTCAAATTCTGTGAAAAACTTAACATATTTCACATGATCTCTCACACATCGCGACCATTGTAACTTCCCCACCAAAAAATGCCTTGTGAACTTTAACATAACAGAGTAGAGAATGAGTATGTAAAAGCATGTTTAACAAACATGTTTTGTTATGTGTCGCAATAAATTTATTAACCAAATTGGTCTTATATATACAGTTCTCTTTGAAATCATATTTGTACTTACATAGGATTAGAACAAAATGTATGCAAATGTTACTGTTTATTGAAAATAAAATATTCTTACAATATGGATGATGTCTGATCACCTTATTAATGGTGGAAATAAAATGTGGAATGTGGTTACAAGGGAACTGTATATATTGTATTCCTGGCTGCACCTTTGGATGAGTTGTTTATTGGAGAGACAGAAAATGATCAAATCTGATAAGTGTGATTGAAATACTGATTAATTACAATACAATGTGTATTGCAGGTTCAACAGGGGCGGTGGATGAAGATTCATTTATTCGCCTATTTGAAGAGGTGCCAAAAGTTCATGTAAGCTAATTTTGATTCCTCAATTATTTGAATGATGTATTTCTATGGCAGTCACAGTGTGGATAGATAAAGGTTTTTGACTGATGGGTGGGAGGAAGATGGTTGCGTGTGTGATTCATAATGGCATGTGGACAAACTCTGTGAATGGTATAAAGACAGGACGCCTATCCTCATACCATCAGAAAGTAACTTGCACTTCTCAAGTCATGCTCGACACTGCTATCTCTAAAAGTTGAAAATGCAAAAACTCTTGACCCTTGCTCTGGTTGCTGTCATGATTGCAGGAAGTTGCCAGCATAGAATAACACACGCATAAACTTTCCCTTTGCCCTCAGGCTTTTTAGATTAAACACAAATTTTATTTAAAAGGGAATACTGTATTATCTAAAAGTCGGTTGTCTCTCAGTTGTAGAAATAATTTCAATATCAACTCCAAGCTTACTATTACAAGTATGCTGAAAAATTGATAAATGGTTCTCTATAAATAAACTCTATATATGGTTCTCTATAAATTAACTACAAATAAAAATGATAATAAGCTAGGGTACACATAGATATATGATAGCTTTATTTGTTGCTGATATATTTTTTTGCAGATATTTTCCGGTCGAGAGTTGGTAGATCATATGAATAAAATAAACACTATGTTATCAGATCCGAGTAATGCCTGGGAAAAACGTGTAGAATCTGTGAGTAAACTAATTCTGTGCTCATGAAATAATACTCATTATATTAAAAGTATTTCAGAATTTAAGATAAAAAAAAACTTTAAATGAATGAACACTAAATATGTCATAACAAGCAAAACCAAATCTATGTAAATGTTATTTTTAATATTAATCTATTAATATTATTACATTATCTAATTCCAAAATTGAAGGTTCAGTAATGAAAATGTCTTTACTCTTCTCATGTTTTTTTTTTCAGTTGAAAGCTATGCGGTCACTATTAATAGCAGGAGCCCTGGATTATGATGAATTTTATCCAAACCTACGTCAGTTAGAGGCCAGTTTCCAGACCTCAGTGAAAGATCTGCGATCTCAAATAGTCAGAGAAGCATGTATATCAATATCGTGAGTGCTGCAGTTGTTCACTGTAAATTAATATGTAACATGGATTTTGATCACCCAATATTGTCATCTGCTCAAGGAAATGATTTTTAAAAATGATCATTTACAAAGATATTTGCATGTATTTCCAGAAAATGTTTGCAAACATTAGCAAAAAAAGCAATGATTAGCAAAGCTCTAAGGCCATTAGCTTATGTTTTTATTTGGCATGAATTGTGTGTGAAAAGAAAGAAAGAGTTTTATACTTAAAGGTTGTTTCCTGTTTTCTTCTTGCAGATATATGTCGCAGCAAATAGGTAACAAATTTGACCGCTTTGCAGAGGCATTATTGCCGAATCTTATTAATCAGATTCCAAACAGTGCAAAAATCATGTCCACCTCTGGAACAGTCACAATTAGGTTCTTAATACAGGTGAGTACCAATCTTAAGCCTAAGACCAAAAGAAGTTCTTTTATGAAAAGTTTTCCATTTCAGTCAGTCCTGAAGTTGATGTTATTAAGAAGATGAGGAGGCACCTGATTTGTTTTTTGTTTATATTTCAGCACACACATGCACCACGAATGATACCGATCATCACCAATAATTTATCCTCCAAAAGCAATGTGATAAGGCGAGAATGCAGTGAGTTCCTAGACCAGTTATTACACACATGGCCGACACACACGCTAGAGAGACACATAGCTATACTACAGGAAGCCATCAAGAAGGGCCTGGGCGACGCAGACCAGGATGCAAGGGCCCACTCTCGCAAGTAAGTTCTCACTTTGCATAAACCACCTCTCTTTTTACCCCTCAGCAAACTTTGCAGAAGGGGTATTGTCAGGGCCTTCACTGTCTCGGTATGTCTTTGTTGTGAGCATGATAACTTCAGAACAATTAATGTTTTGTTTTTTGAAAATCAAACCATGGATGTGTCATATGAAGATCTTGAAATGGTATGCCAGTTGGTGACCTTGACTTCTATTTCAAGTTCATGTGACCCTATCTCAGAAAACCTTGTGCACTCTATAAATTGAAAAACAACAAAAGATACCATTACCATACTTATACCCGAGGGCCATCTATGGATTAAAGGCCATCAGCCATCCCACAAATCTTAATCATTATACTTAAACTATGAAAGCACCTTGTCAGAGTCCTGAATTGATTGCTGCTTTCCTGGTTTTGAATATATGCATGTTAGGGTGGCTCATTTTTTGAAAATTTTTGAAAATCATTGCTCCCAAACCTGATTTGAATGCGTATGGGTATGAAAGCCACTGTGATTTTTTTCCGGAATTTTTTGAAAAATTTTAATATGCGCACGGGGGGGCGTGGGGGTCAAAGGTCAAATTTACTGTATGAAAAAAGTTGTAGAAGGTTGTATGATAGCTCATATCGTAGGTATTGATGTGTAGAACAAACTTTGTAAAAGAACATATGCTCTAAAACTTTATCTTCATACCACAAAATGGAAATAACAGTTTTTAGGGTCAATTTTGTAAAACATTGCCATAATAATACAGTAGTGAATGATTTATTCTCTATTGAAAATGTATTGCTGCATCTATCATACCTGATGGGATACTCTCAATGAATACATTCAACATAACAGTAATTAACACAATTCTCATAATTGTCACTACTTTGCCTTAATAGTCAACATCAACAGCAAGAGTGGTGTATACATATCAGCTGACTTTCAATGACGTCAGAATAGAGTCTCTAATATGAGTTCACTGTCTACACAAAGTTGAGATTTCTTTTGCGCAGATTGCCAATGCGGCCATGGTGGTCACATGCAACAAGAACAATATTGTCCCTGTCTCCAACTGCTCGGGTCATATGAGCATATTCAGCCACATCTTTGACAGCACGCTCAGCAGCATCATTGACCACCTCCATGTCTTGCAGGAATGCCCGCATGTGTGCGTATGCTGGGAAGCGATTCCATTCTGATGGTGGCAAGGTAAGCCAGTGTAAGCTAGGCATCTGTATATCAAGCAGATGGAACACCAACCAAGATCGCTCAGTGATGAATCTTGAAAGAGATGGTCGTTCAGCAGTGAGATGGGCAGCAACTGGGTCAAAGTTCGGCTGATCGGGCTTTCCTGTCTGGAATACAGCTGGGCGGGGTGTCTGAGTCAGCTGCACAGCCATCTTCTCCTTCTCATACTGAGAAAGCCCATCATCGAACAAGCCCAGTACTACCAGCTCAGGGCATAGATACCAAAGGTGTCTGCGCATGCTGTTAGATGCCTGATCCACTATCTTCCGCTGGAGGGCAACAGGCAGTCCTCTGTAAGACTTCAGCTCATAGCAGAAGGACAGGTCAAGCCTAGGAGCAGCTGTGCTCAGCCGGGAGCTAAGGAAATACCTGACATAGATGACGATAATATATTCAGCGATTCCATCCAGATTGTTGCTGTCGCGCCTGCTGAGCTGAAACACATGGCTAAGTAGGTATATCTTCAAGATATAGAGGGACTTGCCCATGAACCTGGCATGGTGGTATGCTCCCGGCTTCCGGAGCTCAAACACCTGGAACACCTCACCAGCTCTGACGCGTATTGGCTCCCCTCCAAGAATGAGATTCAATAGCTCTGCCAGCTCCCTATAGTCCCCTCTTGTGAATGTTCCATGGAGAAGTGCCCATGTCAATGACGCTCTAGCAAACCAGCTTTTTTCACTCTTGTAAGGCCCTGTTGGGGATGTCTCATCATATTCTGGCCAGTTCAATTTGCGGAAGAGGTTGGCATCAGGGAATGCAGGGTCTGCCTCCCTCTGCTCCACAAACCACTTCTGGAATCTCTTGAATAGTGGATCATCTGGACCTTTTGTTGGTCCCATGACAGCGTTGTATGGGTGTTTGATGTGGAGCTCATAGATGTGCTGCCGACACGCATTGTATAGGACTGGGCCTACAGCTTCTTCCAGCCATTTTGCCGCCCCTTCATGTAGTCCTGAATTGCTACTTGTAGTGTCAAACACTAAAGCGATAACTTTCGCTTGATCTAGAATGCCCCACTCCACCAGTAGTCCAAGTGTCACATCTGCAAGGGCTCGTCCAGTGGCGCCAGCTTCCATAACTGGAGCTCCCAAGAATTGTTGGGGGATGGTGAGAGGTGATGTTGTAACTACAACGGCATTCACATCCTGATATGTGTATCCTTGTTCTCCTAGGAACTGTGTTATCTTCCCATCCCAGTGGACCACTATATGTCTTGGCATCTTCTCCCGGAATGTCTCCTTTATCTCTGCAGCTCGCTCATTCTGTGCTTCCTTTCTATGGCGCTTTGAGGATGGCATCAAAAGTGTCACTAGGGGACACTGGCAATAATGAAAATTGACCCTAAAAACTGTTATATTCATTTTGTGGTATGAAGATGATGTTTTAGAGCATATGTTCTTTTACAAAGTTTGTTCTACTCAGCAATACCTACGATTTGAGCTATTAAACAACCTTCTATGACAAAGTTGACTTTTTTCATACAGTAAATTTGCCCTTTGACCCCCACGCCCCCCGTGCGCATATTAAATTTTTTCGAAAAATTCCCAAAAAAAATCACAGTGGTTTTCATACCCATACGCATTCAAATCAGGTTTGGGAGCAATGATTTTCAAAAATTTTCAAAAAATGAGCCACCCTAATGCATGTTTTACTCAGAAATTTTCACAGTGCAGTACCACACATGGTAATTTTGTCAAAGTGAGGCCTTTATGATTTTATGTTTTATGATTTCTTTTATTCTTCTTTCCAGGGCTTTTTGGGGTTTTGCTGACCACTTCAAGGAGCAGGCAGACTCTCTGTTAAATTCTCTGGAACCTAACAAACAGAAGATGTTACAGGGAGAACTCAGTAATTCCTCGAGTAATAACTCTCTCAACAGTGGCAATGTTCCCTCCCGGACAGGCAGCATGAACAAGGGCAAGCCGCGCACACGTTCCATCAGCACAGAGCGCACTGTCTCCAGGGATCTCTACGGGTAAATATCACCAAGATCCTACGTACCATGTCTGTAACATTGAAATTGTGAAATGGTGTTTTTTACGACCCTTTCAGTAAATATGGCCATGTCAGGTCGACTTTTGAGCCTTTTAACCAGTGTGAAAGTAACATTGCTGGCAGTGGGAGTCAAACCCATCGCCTCCCCTCCTCCACTTATATAACCATTAAAGGCACAGATCCTGCGCTCTACCAACTGTGCTGGTGGGGTCGGTTCTGTAACATTGAATATTAGAAAACATGTTAAATGCAATAATGAAAAAAAAGGTTAAACAATTATATACGTGTATGACATTTTAAAATGTAGCATATCAAAATAAAGCCTTGTGGCTAGAGTATATTTATTTGATGTGATTGTAGGAGGACTCTAGGGTCGGCAGGTACGGCACGTAGATCTACGACTGCGCAAGCACACCCCTCCACCACCACGTCGAGAACGGCAAGCTCCTCTAGTCCACGCACAGACACCACAGGTACATACCTCAAGCAAACCGCCATGCTCAGCATTGTCCATTTTATTGCAGTTTAAAAAACAAAAATAAGTTGTTTAATTTTTGCATTTATTAAAAAAATTATTTTCAAAATATGATAATATAAATTTTGAGGGATCGTTGGAAATTTCATCAGTTAAAGATTTCTGCAAAATTTGAGATCTTGAATGTGTATAAGGGTGGAAATATTTTAAACACAAATTATTCAGATTTCATATGCACTTTTTTCATTATTTTTTAAAAATTATATACTTTTATATACCACATATTTGACAAATGTTATTCCATTATCATGGATGGGGAATCCTTTACAAGCAGTCCTTCGCATCATACATACGCCACATTTTATTTGATTTTTTTTTATTTGGCTTTTTATTTCCCTATGAACCTCTCTTTCATTCTCTCCTTTGAGGATAGTATGTGAAAATGAATGACACTTTTACACTGAATGATTAACAGATTACAAATCACGACGAAGCTTGCAAAACCAGTGTATGTAGTATGAAAGAATAACTCTTTCACTTTTTTTTATGTATTTGGAAGTGGTATTTCCTGCACATGTGATTTTTAGTGTTGGTATCACCATTTAGATGTGAAATTATGCACACATTTCTTTGTAGTTTTTCACAATTATTCATGTTCACCAATGGGATTGTTTTAGTCTTTAATAAAGTTACAGTCACCTTTTTGCATGGACATTGAGTCACTGGGTGTTTGTAACACAGTTAAGTGTCACATTTTATGTGTGGGGAATCTGCTACAAGGGAAGAGTTGGTCAGGAACGTTATTGAGGAGAATCTCTTTGAGTTGAGCAGATTGTGACCTAAGCGGGATTTGTTTGCAGATGGTGGGCTGGTTCGCTCCAGTAGCGCTGTTGACTTAACGCCAGGTAGTGGGTCCAAATCGACCACTACAGGCTCGCGTATTCCTAGCAACAATTACAACTCTTTACGTAAGTCCTGCCTGCTGCCAGCCAAAACCTAAACCAACTGCGCATATACAGCCTAACTAACAGTCTTTGTTTTTTTTACAAAAAAAAAAAAAATGGCAAATTTTGTTTGAACTCTTTTAAATATGTCTGATCTGGTGGATCGTTCAACAGATCAGAAAAGTGTAGAAGAGTTTGGGCATTATTTTCCATTTTGTTCACATGGAATATTCAACCAATATGTCTGTCTGTTTGTCCTTCCTGTGCTGTCCTGTTTCACCAATTTGTACGTCTGTACATTCCTGTGCATGCCTCCTATGTTTAATTTTGTTTAAAAAAAAAACTAATGCTATGATCAGTTGCTGGTTACACTATCTGTTACAAACCCAAACAAAAGGAAAACTTTGCCTGTTTTGTAAATGTTATGTTGGTTATGCTTTGAACCTTAATTAACAACTAACAAAAAGGTTTTCCTTTTATTTTGGGTAAAAAAAAGTCTTAGACATAGCAATAGTTTTCATTATTTGCTAAGCTTGTTGCACCCTAAGCACCTGAGCACTTTATGCAATCACTACAAATTGTGAGTATACTTTTATTTTGGTTCTTTCAAAATATTGAGTTGAAGCTGAGTTGAGATTAAGTTGATTTATATTGGTGATATTTAATTGAGCTATGTGTACTCTTTGGATCCCTGCCCTCTTGAGCCCCAAGTTGTCTGAGGATGGGTGTTGGGGGGAGGGGATGCATCGTCCGATTAT
Organism: Amphiduros pacificus; assembly: GCA_949316495.1. Classification (NCBI taxonomy): domain Eukaryota; kingdom Metazoa; phylum Annelida; class Polychaeta; order Phyllodocida; family Hesionidae; genus Amphiduros; species Amphiduros pacificus. The sequence goes on along the minus strand of OX439002.1, from coordinate 48,802,576 downwards.
AAACAGGATGCATTACATCTTTTGCGTCTCCCTATGATGCATTTGTTTTCAGGAAATGAAAGGCATTTGTTTGCCGGTGTGGTGGGTGTGTGGAGTTATCATAATCATGCTGCCATCTGGTGGTGAAAGTCTTATCCTGACTTCGGCCTCTAAGTTCTGATGAATGCTTTAATTTTCAACCAACTATCCTGACATGACCTCCAGCTTGAACATATCCCAAGCATCATTCCTCCATCTTATTTTCCTTTTCTTTCCCACACCTCTATGCGATCATCCACATCCCCTGTAATCATCAGACACTGTCTGCCTTCTATGGTCTTGATTTGGAACCTCACTTTGTTTGCCAATATTCTTTTTATGAAATGCTTGAAACCCCTGATTTGCTGCTTCGTGGCATTTATTTTAAAACCCAAGTGACTTCCCAAAACAATGAAGGTCCATCGTGCTCCAGCATATTAGAATGCTCCTCTCATTGGGTTAAAAGGTTTGGGTTAAAATTTTGAAAATAATAGCAGCTTTTTTCAAATCTTATTCTCCTCCATTGAAAACGACCAGGATTTAAGAGTGTACGGCAAATGAAAGCTTACAAGAAGCATGTGAAACAGCATCAGGAAGCAACGAAACCCAAGAAAGAGGATTTATCACCAAGGTCATACAATGACCTCACCTGTACCATGCCAAGGCCAAGGACAAGGTCAAATTCATCTGATGACCTCAGGGCAAGGTCACCAGTCAGTAAGTTGACTTTTGTGGCTCTTGCTGGTACAAAAAAAAGCATGGCTTCCATTTTATATGTATAAATACAAAATGTAGTGTCAGTTATTTGAAGTTTTCTCTCTACAGCTTTTCTCACACATTTCCAGATTTTACATTCAAACATCACAGTCACTGCATGGAAATAACCTCATATATTGCAGCAAAATTGAGGTCACTTCCAGTATATTAGACATCATAAATACAACGTGATTTTACCAATCAGAAAAAAAGACAAAGATTTACATAGCATGGACCTCTGTACTGTCCTTTGTAAAGTGTGGCCATCTTTCCAATTTTGAATAGAAGATTTTGTCATTTTTGATCAGTAATCTCTCCCATAATCTGAGATACTAGCTGATAAATATATTGAAATCAGTAGAATTTAGACATTCTTCTTATAATATTCATAAATTATTTATTATATTTCTACATGAAAGTATGCAACATGCAAATATAAGGTCATTTAAAAAGTGATTTAAAGATCCTCATAATCATCTAGGTTTATATAATACTTAAAAAAATTGTTTTATGGCATTTGATAAATAATCTGGTGTATAGCTGTAAAATATAATGTTTTTAAATTTTGAGATAAACAAAATGAAATGCAGCAATAAAGTTATATAATGATGAGTTAAAAGTAAAATTTCTTATAAATGTGAGGTTCCAAGTTGTCTTGACCTGTTCTATTCCTCACATCTTTCTCTGTGGTCACTGTATAATGTGTCTCACACTGATATCTATAGCAGATCCTGACTCTGTCACCACACACCCCACCCACCACGCTGCCTCTGCGCTCACTTTTATTACCATATTTACATTTTCACTAACCTGAGATTGTTGACTGACTCACTTGTCACTAGGGAGCGCTAGGAGTGCAGGGAACATCGCCAGGCTTTCCTTGAGCCTGGACGAGAACTCTCTAGCAACAGGATTCAGGTCACTACGTCGGTTGCCGACGCCGGATGGAAGTAAGTAATTGCCATGGTAACGCCAACAAGAATGTGGGCCGGAATAGTGTGCAGTATTGGAATCTAGGGAGCCTGAAATATCAGATTCTTATTCTTCTTGATTTATCGGTGTTGTGTCTCGTGGACTGCATCAGTTTCTGTTTCCCTTTAAAAATATGAAAATTGCACTGAAAATGGGAGAAATTGTCAAAAGATATGTACATATATATTATATATACGGCTTCCTGTGATATAACTTGTGGTATGACTTGTGTTTGCCGGACTGCTTCCCTGTTTCTTGGATTGGAAGGAAAAAAGTGATGTGAATGAGAATGAAACAACAATTGTATATGCTTATTCCAATCTTGGTACATTTTCAAAATATGCATGTCACAAGAATAAACATGTATTGATTGATTGATTGAGATCTGAGTTCGAAAGCATGGAGTCACCACCAAAAAAAAGAAATGTTAAAGATATATCTCATATGTTAAAAGTTTTAAATATCCTGCCAAAGTTGGTTTCTATTTTTTCTGACACATCAATAGAATTCAGGATCTTTCTTGATACATCACCGAATGTTGGATCATTTGTTCTCTCCTCTGTTTCCTTTTATGATTGTCTTGCTTTTAAAAAAGTAGGTTATAGTCCTTTGTATTTAGAATTTAGGATTAGATCATTAGTTGAGCTTTGGAGGTCCTTGGCCGAAATCAACCAGGAGCGGTAGGTAAAAAAAACCCCAACAAATAGAGGTTTATGTGCATATCTGTAAAAAAAATTAAAATTGGGACCTCTCATTAGAGTTTTCAATATAAATTAAAATTTGAGTATTGTAATTTAATTTTTGAACATTTTTTTATTACTTTTGAAGCCATATCTTTAGAAACTCCTATTCTAATGATTGATAAGGGACAATGATACATCAAGCTTTTATCCTCTGACTGAACAAAGAGTGATTGTAGTCTTCACTTATTAAATCCCCTTTGATATAACATATGCATATAAAGATATAGATTGATCTGGGCTTAATTAATATGTTGCAACAGTTGGGATATGGCACAGTGAACATATACAGTATCAATGAAGATATAAATAGGTCATCCTTAACAAACTATTACATTCCAACAATACCTTATCAGTTTTATGTGATCACTGATTTTCAAGACATAAAAACATTGTAGAATTGTGAAAGCAACAAGGAAATCATAAATTAAGGTACATACAGACATGACGGTTGCACATCGAATGGAATAGAAAAACAAACACAGATATATCGGACAAATGTTAACAATTGCTTGGTTAGTAACATCCAATAGTGACATACATATCTGATGTAACTTGTCAAGTCCCAAAAAGGTTTAGAAATGCATTTTAGATCAGTTGTGACATGGCCCTGGGTTGCATTAGCTCAGTCTGTGCATGATACCAATATGATCACCTGATTTTGCATCAGCAAATATATGGTTAAACTGGATGGGAGGGATGGGCGTGGTTGATTGGGAATGGGAAATACCTCCAGTATCACACAATATAAATACAGAGTGCTTAGTTATTTCTTTTCAATATTCATTTCTCTATGTGCTTTTTGTGTACCATATTTATTTCGCATGCCATTGTGTCCCTTATGTTTATGTGTGTTTGTTAACAAAGAAATGAGTTGTAAATGTATCATTTTGAGTGAAGTGCATACAGTTACAAAGTATGAAATGTTTTCGAATGCATTTGGTAACATTATTGCATATAATTTGATAACTAACCGTTATAACTTCTTGTAACTTTCACCATGATTTTTTTTATTGCATTAACAATTTCCTGAACATTTTGAAATTCTCCTTAAGTTCTTCATATTTAATCCGACTTTCCAAAAGTAAACATTTTCACTTACATTTTCTTTAAATATATAAAATGATTTAAAATTTTGATTGCATCTGTCTATTAAATCCAGAAGTTTAAAAAAATCTAAATATCTTGAAATCGAAGTTATATCCTTAAATGTTTTATCTTGATAAATTAGTTCCAGAAAAAATAGAATACTACATGCTTTGTTTATTATTGTCATAAAAGAAATTCACAGCAAAATATAATCCATATACAGCTGTATATATTTTTAATTATTTGCTTAAAATATTGCTCTAAAAAAATTTTTTTATATTTTATTTAAAAATTTAACTTAATTTTAAGCCTTGCCTGCATGAGAGCATTGGGCATAATACACTTGAAAATAATTATTTTTATTTTGCATAATATTTGTATTGTCCATGACATTACCAAGTGCTTTAGATCACCTAGCCACCAGTAGATGGTGCTGGGAAGCCAAAACTAACAGCTGATTGGCTGGTCTGAGGTCAGCAGACCTGGATCAGCTGACCAGTTTCTAACCAATCACAGGGCAGAGTCGTAGCACAGTGGACCTGTCATCTGGATCTGGGTATGGGTCCAGGATACCTAAACCTGCTTGGACCCCTCACTCAACCAGTGAGTAAAGCAAAGCATAACCTTAATCTATGTGTAACAAGCCAGTGTAAAATCTCCTGTAGAAAGTAAACTGTTAGCCCTCTCAGCTCCTCCGTTAAAATTACCCCCGTTAATGTATGTCTTTGGTGTCATAGAAAAAAAAGTATTGACTGATATGAAAGCTGAGAGGACTTTAAGAGTAAGAATAAGGCTTGGAGATTTGTATCCACTGACACATGTGTATGGGTATAGGTGATGATAAGGTATCGTAAGTGCAAATAGCTTCCAAAGGATCATTGACAAATTATGACTTGTTGTGCAGGATGCAAGCTCAATAGATCATGTTTTGAATTAAATGGGAAAAGGGCTGATGTATAAGCTTTGCTTTTGAAGGTACTGGAGAGGGAAACAAACCAGAATGAAAAATAGAGAAGATCACATTTAGATATGATTTCCTAGTTAATGTTGTGCATGTAGAGGTATATTACATAACAAAATGTTAACATTATTAATTGCATAAGGTGAAAATTGACAAGGAACCTAATGGCATTTTAAAAAGGAATGCTTTATTAACAAGATCACATGATCATTCGTGTGGCATGGAATGAACCAATAAGAATGCTTTAGGGATGATTGACATGTTTGGAAGTGGCGTTATTGGATAGCCGTAATATGGTAGGTGGAGTTAAAAGATACTCCTCCTTATTTGTCCTGTTCCAGTTAGAGGCATATATTGTACTGCATGTTGGACAATATTATGTGGCTAAATGTTCCCTTACCAACCCTCCCAATGCTCCCCAGCATGCTTTATTTGTGCACACCCCATACGTGTTAAGTGTCCGCAGTCACCACCAGGTGGAGGTCTCATTAGATGCATGGTGTCACACTTCCAAATACAGTCGACGACGGTAGACTGAAATCATCTATGATAATTAAGCCATTGTATTTCAGGTGTTACTTGCTAAATTATTTCACAATATACCAAATGTTTTTATTGAAATTTTATTTACTGATTATAATCAAATTATTTAAGTTTATTAAGATAATTTAAGGTTTGATTTTATTGAATAATTCTTGATTCCTAATGATTTGACAAGAGATCTAATGTTCAGACTGTCCATGGATTGAATACATATGTTGACCATGTGAGTTGACCTTGCAGCACGACCCAAGAAGACCTTCTCAGGGTCATCAAGTTTGACCCCAGACAGGAGTCGCCCCAGGTCCAGGATAGGCATCTCACAATCACAACGTACGTGTATCATCAGATAAAAAGCAAATCTCTTAACTCCATTTTTATACATTAACATATTAATATATCCTATCAAATGTGATTTTATTTATCAGACTATAAAAAAGTGTTCAGAAAATGAGGAGATTTTGTATGTACATTTGCAGCAAGCAGTCGTTCGGGGTCCCCTTCATCGCGACTGAGCTATATTACACATACCCAGCAGACACCACAGACAACGGGACGTCCTCGTCGCAAGTCTGGCATACCTCGTAGTCAGGGAGCCAGCAGAGAGGCCAGTCCCTCACGGCTCTATGGTAAGTTACCCTCACGGCTCTATGGTAAGACCTCTGCCAATATAGGGTGGCCTTAGCAAATGTTTTATGTTTAACAGACTGTGTTTTGAAAAGCTTTGTATCATTGGCTTTCATACTAAGAAATCCAGACAATGAGGACAATGCTTTCAAAGTTAGCATAGTAATCTTTCAGAGCATAAATTATTTCCGGATGAGGAATCTGTTAATTTTAGATTAATGTGAATTGAATTCTTAAATTTCATTCCCAAATAAAACAAATAATACTTGTCTTCTGACACTATTAATAAAAAAGAAAATTATTGCTAGGAATGGTCAAAGAGAGGAAAACATTTAAATTTGGCAGCAAACTGTAAGATGAGTGTTGATTGGCTTGCAGGTCGTGAGAGGAAGTTGAGCGGCAGCGGTCTGAGACAGCTGGGAGGAGCACAACGCTTACCACAGACCAAGGTCATAGCACAAAGAGTCCTCCAGCCAGGACAAGACTCAGAAATCGCTCTCCACGAGGCTCTCGTAAGTCATTTATATCTAAAGATTATGCTGATAACAAAAATTGGATTTTAATATCAAATCTAAAGTGAGGGGTTAGCTCTATATATACATGTCTTTTTTTAACTTTTATTTATAACTTTACATGAAAAAATTATCATTGAAAAGGTACTTTTTTTTTCATCAGGATTTTTTTTAATCATTGTGTACCTATACATGGTGTACCATGTGACAGGGCTTGTGGATTAATACTATTAAATTATCAAGGCACATTCCAAGTTTTTGGTGAGTAATTATTATTGGTGTATTTGTAGCAACGATTGCCATCCAAGAAGAGATTTGACAGATATGAATCTGACGATGAAGCCAGTGAAACTTCCAGTGTGTGTTCAGAGAGATCCTACAGCTCGTATGGGCGGGCATCAGAGGTCTGTATACATATCCACACACTTCTATTCTACTTAAATTCTATATTTTATCTGTCAAAGTTTAGTAATGAATAGGTATTGCAAGAAAGAACACTTAATGACATTGACAGGATTTAGACCAAGATGAAGCAGTTTTGCATTATTCTTTGCTAAACAAATCCCTTCCTGCTTTAAATCAGTAATTAGATTTGCTTAGTTCCCATTAAGGCTACAGAGAACACTGCACTTGTTATCAAACCTCACATTTAATAGCATTGATTATTTAGTTTAAAAAATTCCAATTGATTTTGAATTTGAATCATTCTTTTTTTATAAGTCGGCCATTATTCAGTCATTGGTAGAATTTGGTAAACATATTAAAGTATTCAGATCTTACAGTATTTATAGTAATACATATGACATAAAAAAACAAAAAAAAGAAGAATGTTTATATTTACCCACACAAAAAATTATGCCACAGACTTACCATTGGTCTTGTAAATTAAAAATTTTGTCAGTTTGATATGTACCATAATGGCAACTCACATAAACATGATATTTTGCCAGTTTGATATGTACCATAATGGCAGCTCACACAACAATGATATTTTGTCAGTTTTATATGTACCATATTGGCAGTTCACATAACCATGATATCTTGTCATTCCTGCTAACCTGTTAGGCCTCGGACCTAGGCGAGCGTCGCCCCTCATTACGCGTGGCAAAGGTATCCATTTGACTCCAGAGTAATGTAGTACACACCATGGCTGATTATTATTCATTATTTCTGTATGCTTTAGTGTCAGGAATATTGTAGTGAATAAGCCAAGTCTCACTGCCCTATAAGTGCACCCACCATCAACACCTCGCTTGCAATTTTCTGAAAGATATATTTTTACAACACTGTGAAAAAGAAAATTGTATTTTTAAAAAATTACACTTGTGGCATTATTGTATTTTTATTGTATTTTTTAAAACAAATTACACTTGTGGCATTTCCCTTTTATTCACAGGTTAAAATTTGATTTGTGTCACGTTTTCTCTCGAGATTTTCAATTCTGGTCTACTTTGCAATGGATTGCCTTAGACTGTATATTTCAATCATTCCAATGAATCTATCAAAATAAAAATAAAGAGGGAAATCTGAATAAAATAGGTGGCGCTTCTATTTGATATTGATATTGTAGTGGGTAAAGTGTTGATATTGTCCTGCATTGTATTGATTAATATGCAAAATAGCAGAAAGCAGAGCCACTGATGCATGCTATATACATATATGCTTCTGTCAGATGAGTTCAAAAATATATTCTGTTATCTTTTGTTATTATTTTCCCATTAGAAAGACATCGAGAAATTATTTTTCCCCTACTCCTTTTCGTCGGAGCAGGTATATTTTAAGTTTCAAGGCTTTTATCGCATGGCTGTGGCTTTTTATGCATACATAGCTAGGTCAAAGTTGAAATGATGGCATGTGTATAGAAATAAATAACCTGCAATCAAGGATTGATGACATTCTCAAGGATGTTAGGTAGTGAAAAACACACCAATACATTTTCAATATTGTCCTGCTATTGTCGAAAATTTTAATACCAAGAAGAGATTGCAGCTAACTCATGATAACAATTAACAGAATTTTTATTAAGGAATGTATGTTTTTACTTCAGTTTTCAAAATAATACTTAAATAATGCATGTTTAAATGGTGCCCGCATCAGTCATGTGCTTTACTTATGAATATGTTGTGACTTCATCTTGACTTGATTGACAGTATTGAAGTAGAAAGAACAGTAGTGTATATAGCTTGACTATTTTAAAAAACATTGATTCTATGCTTAAGAATATAGGCACAAATCCTCACAGTATTTAATCCAAATATATTTATAATAGAATTCTTTGTCTGTCACACAAGTTAAAGTAAATTAAATGCTGATAATAGAACTTTTAAAAAGAGCATATTCAATATGTGTGATGTGAAAATTAAATTTGGAGAAAAAAATCACACAAAATGATTTTTTTTGTGTACAATATGACAGACAGAAAATTTTCAACAAATGGTAGTGTATTTATCCTGTAGATTTCTCACTGTAATTTCACTGACCCTTTCTTCATCCATTCACTTTCAAAGGGAGACGATTTATTACCCAAGGTAATTTAACTGTTATGTATTGAAAAAAATATGCTTCTGTGTTTGTTTTTTAAACCCCTACCCTGCCTTGTAGAAATATCATAATTGTTTTTGCCAAATAATTTTTTTAATGATTATATACAGTATATAAAGTATATAGCAAATGTAAATTATCTTGAAATATTGGCATGGTGTTTTAGGTAATCAGGGAATTAAATTCAATGACTCATAAGTCTTTATCATATTTGTATGTTCACATGGAAATACAAATATTTATGAGAATATCTCCAGCAGTTTATGATATTAGGAGCAGCTTAACCTGCATGTAGTGATGTTTACACTCAAAATAAACATAAAAAGAAGAGAAATTTTGAAAATAAAGGTAAATTGGTTGTATAATTGACCAGAAAAGCATTTCACCGCACTTCCACACACCAGCTTTGCAATTTCTTTTTAGCCTATTTTGCCACAAATGCCTTTTGTCTCATCTCTAGGTATAACTAATATGACATCGCACTGCTCTCCCTTTATATCTATTTAATCAAGCATAAAAGTGACCAAATGAGGTCATGCAGGGTCATTGTATGGAAATATGTGTCACATGTGACCAAATGAGGTCACACAATGACCAGGGGTGACCTTATAGGGTCATGCTTATGGGTGACCAAATAGATGGCTCCGAATATTCAGGACTTGGTCTCTGTTTAAAAGCTCTCTCTTGCCATTACAAAGAATTTGATAAAAAATATTCTCTCTTGCCATTCCAAAGATTTTGATAAAAATATTCGCCAGTTTGGATATTTTTATCTGATACTGAATTTTCTGATTGATATTTAGCTATGCATAGCATAGCTTCTGTAGTAAAGGGGAGACATTTTCTGCCATTCTGTCAGTCCGTCAACTTCTCTCAATCTACTGGTTGGAGTTCTTAAGTAATAAGATGTATTTCATGGGACCAATTCTGTCTCTTTTGAGACAAATATCAGTCAACATGAATAGAGATAAAAAAATTCAATATGTAATGTGTACTTTGATTGGCCAAAATTATCATCTGTTCAAGTCTGCTCTGAGAAAGGATTTGAGTGATCATTTATTAAGCACTTTGCAGACATTTCTTGAAAATATTCATAAACATTACAAAAAAGCAATGATCAGTATAGCTCTAAAGCCATTAGCCTATGTTTTAATGTTATTTTTGATTTAGTAAATTTGATGGATTTGACACAAGTTTAGGATTAATGAAATGTTAGGACATTATCTGTTTGATGATGAAGCTGTTTACTGGAAACGCTATATTCAACAATCACAGACACTATTTTAACAATTACAGACTATATTCAACAATTACAGACTATATTCAACAATTACAGACTATATTCAACAATTACAGACCATTGCACAGTGGATTTATAATAAAGGTGTTGCAGTTTTTGATGTGGTGTTTGTGTTGCAGGATATTCAGGACATCTTGGCCAGTCTGGGGAGTGCCTCGTGGGCTGACAGGAAGGAAGGGCTGCTTGCTCTGCAGAATATGATCCGCAGCTCCAGGGTTCTCACGTATGTATCCCCAACTATTCTCCCTGCCAAAAACTAAGGCGAACAAATTTTAAATTGCTACCTATTTTCTCTGTTAAGAAAATATTTGTTTAAATATTTGTTTAAATATTTAATGGATCTTTGTAAAATAATTGTACATTTTCTCCTTCAATCACCCAATTTAAAAAAAAAAATAGGAATTGATATAAAGAATTCGTGACTACAATGTGATTAATTAAAATTCCTCTTTTAATTGCAGTCGCATAGAATTGAAGAAAATCACAGAGATATTCACAAGAATGTTCCATGACCCACATGGAAAGGTGGGAACATCTTTACATTGTATACCTTCACACCAGTCTGACTTTTCCTCAAGAAGACATTTATGCTTTCTAAGATGAAAAGAAATAAAACTTTCTAAGATGAAAAGAAAAATTGTCAGAGCAGACTTGAAATGTAGAAAACAAGAAATATTGATCTTTTACTAAAATATTTTGGAAGAATTTGTATAATCAACTATGATGCAAAAAACTTAATTATTTTAGAAGAATTTGTATATTCAAATATGATGCAAGAAAAACCCAACTAATATGTATGTAAATTAAATGGAGTGATCCTTGATTGTGCAGGTGTTCAGCATGTTCTTGGAAACGTTAGTAGACTTAGTGGCAATCCACCGCACGGAGCTGCATGACTGGCTCTATGTACTCCTCACGCGCCTACTCAACAAGACTGGAGCAGATCTGCTGGGTAGTGTGCATGCCAAAGTACAGAGGGCGCTCGAGGCTATCCGGTAAGTGTTTGCAGAGTTCTGGGTTTCCTGCCTCACATAAAAAACTAAATTGTTATTTTCTGATTGATAATTCTTATTAAGATATGTAAGAAAAGGTATGGAGAAGGTAACTTATTTAAAATGATTTTTGTTGTAATCCTTGTAACTTTTTGTTTGTTTCAGGGACTCGTTTGCATTTGATCACCAATTTAATACTATTACAAGATTCATCATAGACCAGACCCAAACACCCAACCTAAAGGTGAGCAAACAATAGAGATATATATTTATATCCAAATAAAAAATGATAATCAAAAACAATACACTGCACAAACAATTTGAGAAGATAATTGTATTGATATATCCTCTTTGATATTTTGGTGCTAAATGCTTACTATATTGACACTAATACTCATTGGCAGTGCTCCAATGTTGTGCAACTTTGTTCAATAACAATCCCTCTGTAGCTTCCCCTGGAATATTGTATGCTTCTGCTCAGTGTATATGTATCAGGATTTCTCGACACATTTGCACTGAATGCAGCACTTAACCCTGTTGTTATGTGCTGTATATGTTTATATTTATTACAATTTGTTTAATTTTGGATTGCTTTTCTCCCACAGATTAAGGTATGATATTTTAGCACTGATCTCAGTTAAGCTTAATATTTTGGTTGCAGGACTGTTCACTCTTCATTGATTGAATCTATCTATTGATTGTGTTCATTAAACAAATGTACAGTGGCTCATCCAGATTCACATTGGAATATTGGAAAAGAATTGTAATTTTGTATCTTTTACAATATTTTTATTGTTCTGGACATGCCACTGAATATCATAAATACTTATTCTGCAGAATATGGTTATTTTGTGATCAATGAACTTAATAAGATTATCCCAATAAATGATGATTAATGAAATGTTCAAATTTGTTAGTAGTTCATTTCAATGAAGACCCTATGCTTTCACTACACAAGATACTTAAACTAGGTGCACAAGTGCACAAGACAATCATAGGAAAATACATGCAATAAGAATATGATACAAAAAGTATTGAATACTCTTGCTTTTGACAAATTTGGTTTGATTTGCTGATTTAGTACAACAAATATACAATCAATCAACCCAAATAATTGAATATGAATTTACATTATAAATGATGAATGTGTGTTGTTTGATTTGCTTATAACTTCTTCATACTAACCTCTGCTAAGCAAAAAGGCCTGTGCTCTATTTATTTTGATTTTTTAACCTTTCTGAAACTTTTTATTTATAGCTACTTCCCCAGTAGCATTTGTCATATTTCATTGTGATCTTGAATACCAAATGAAAGTTATACAAATTGAATATCATGCAAATTCAAGCATAAATTGCCCTTGTTTTAGGTGTACCAATCAATATGGACACTAGAAATATTCTATGGCTTACATTGTTAAGTTTAACTCACATCTGAGATGCATTAGTGTATTATGTAAAGAATGCAAACACATCTATAACTTTACTCGGCAAAACCTATTGGCATCCTGCCGACACATCTATGTCATCCTAGTAATTTATATATTCAATCTCCACATTTCAAATTTAAATATGCACATTTTATTTTTTTTATATAATCTCATGTTTAATATTGGACATATAACATGATTAGTAAATGAGAGTTTGGAAGCTGTTTTGTTTGAGATGTAGATAAGGATGTGTGTTGGGATATGTTTGCAGGTGAAGGTGGGTCTCCTCAACTATATGCACGGTCTTATTCTCATGATGGATCCAGGAGATTTTGTTAATTCAAGTGATACTCGTCTGGCCGTCTCCAGAATCATCACATGGACCACGGAGCCCAAAAGTGTGGATGTTAGAAAGGTGGGTGCTGTCCCCTGGTGGACAAATATTGTGGATCACTCTCTGGCTTGTATTGATTGTGTTTTGCACTCCTTTTGCTAGTAAATCTGTTGCACGTAATTGGAAACATGAAAATAGAAATAAAACATTCTGATCTCAGACTAGATTTTCATTGAGTGTAGTCACTACAACAGTTTGAGTAGAAGTAGCAGATTTCTTTTTTACATCACAAATATCTTTAGATTTTAATATTTTATTAAGCTGATTTCATTTTTTCATTTATTATTAAAATTGGAGAGAGTGACACACAGAACAAATTTATACCGTTGACACTGTGATAACAATATTAAAATTTGAAAACATATTTCTTTTGTACTCAACCAGGACTCACTAGCATATCAAAAAGCATGCGTGAGTAATATATCTGTGTGTCCTCTATTGTCCTAACCTCTCAGCCAATCAGAGCTTTCCTTCTATTCATTAAAACCAAGTCCACTGTGTGACAGGAAAATTGATAGGCAGGGTACAAAAATATTAGCAGGATCTCTCCTAACTGCTTTGTAACAGCTATTCTGATTGGTTGGTTTCAAAGGGACTCACCCATTAAGATCAATCATTTTATTGAGTTTTAAGGTTTGCACTAGACAACATAACAATCACTGTTTCACATTAAGGCATGGTAGGCTACAAATAATGAGAAAGAAGTTTTTTGTTATTTTAAAGATTCAGATTTTTTAAAGTTTTTGTAATTTTTTGCAGGCTGCACAAGCCGTGTTAATAGCCTTATTCAACTTGAATACACCTGAGTTCTCCATGATGCTGTCTGTGTTACCAAAGACATTCCAGGTAAGGATTTCGAAGTTTAACATAACATTTAATATATTGTATTAAAATGATTTTATTGTGGGCCATTAAACCATTACTATTTGGTAATGAGGGAGTACTTACAATGGCTGAGAAAGGAAAATCACAAAAACAACAAATGAAAATCATAACGTTTGAATTAATGTTAAAGCATTGGTGAAACCTGGAAAGTTGCAGGCAATTTTACAGTGGTTTAAGGTATCTGAAAACAATATATGATCTTAAAATTGACATACATACAGGCTATCTATCTGAAATCCACTAAAGAACATCTGCCCTGAGAATTATGATTTTTTGTGACCACCAAGTACTGCCAGGACTAAACAGGAAGTGTGTTGTGTGACCTTGACCTTTGAACTGTCAGGGGGCTCCGTAAGTCATAGGAGGTGTTGTTTACCAATTGTCAAAATTGGAGCAACACATTTTTGGCCATTTTTTTCCACTATTTAGAGACTGAATTGGAAGATAATACTTATCATGATGATAGTGCCTTTTCTTGGCTTTCTTTTGGTGGTAAATTTATTAAAAACGGATGAATATTTATGAAGTTATAAATGAAGAAATCATTATTTTTTATATTATATATGTATGCAAAAAAAAGTTTTAAAAAATTCTATACAGCCCAGCTTTTAAGGTGGAATCCATGCAGCCTTTGATGTCTTCCCATTCAATGGTGTGAAAAACCCCAAATTTCATCAAAGAGGGTCATATCATAAATTTTACTGATACCAATTATCAGCATTCACAGGTTTGCCATTCAAAGTCATTGTGATTTAAGGCCAAACCAGTGATCAAAGGGTTTAATGTCACTTTTTCAATATCACGGCCTTCAAGTTAAGGGGAATTCCATGCAACCTTTGAGTCATGTCTTCCCTTTTTGACAGAAAGGTTTTCATATGCATAAGATACTTTTCAAATAAATAGTATACTTTTCCCATAAATGATATATCTTTCACAACCATAAGATATTTGTCACAACCATAAAATATTTTTCACGGCCATGAGTTATTTCATTGATTCAAATAATATTAAAATAATCTTATGTTGTTCTGAAGTATACTCCTGGCAATAAATTGATAAATTGTACAAAACATCTTCACCCTGTTTCCCACACTGTCCACCAGAGGCACACGCAAACTATTACCTCTGGCCAACCCAGATTAATATTCCTCCGGTACTACTTTTACTGGCCATGTGCTCAAGAACTGTCAGTGTGTTGTAAATGTGATTGACGTATTAACATCTCTTAATATCAAATATGAAGTTGCCTTGAGATGTATTTGAGTTCATTTGTTAACATTTGAACATTTTTTGTTGGTTATATTGACCAAAAGTATAAAAGATTATGAGAATTCAAATTGTAAACAAAGCGGCCATCTTTGTTGTGGTTCCGCCTTATCACTACCCCAGGAAATGGCTCCTCCGGTTGAGAAAGTAGTTCCAAGTTTTATTTCTCGTAATAGTTGTTTCTACATGCACAAAATTTTGTATTAAGGGTGAAATATATCATAATATACCAATCTGAGTACAATTTAAGAAAAAAAATAAGTAAGATGGACAATTACATAAAAATTGGTGGATGTGCTGAACCAGCACAAAAAGGCACCTTGTACAGAGGTGATAGGTTCACCACGTCGCCCTCTGGTGGAGTTTGCCTGTTTCCCAAGCTGGACAGGTGCACAACTGGTAACTCATTAGGTGTTTACACAAGATCACATACCAGCTAAACAAAGCTTGTTGACAAAGTGTTCAATTGCTGGTGTAGGTTTTAGCAGACAACTGATCAACTTTCAAGTGCCACAGAAATTTGTTAACAGAGAATATTTTGGGTACTACTACATAAAAGCACTGTTTAGGGTATAAACATTCATGTTATGTAAAGAAAATGTGTCTGAAAGTCAGGTTTCACCAATGCTTTAAACTGAGAAATATTAATAAAGGGTTTGACAATGTGGTTACAAGACATTCTGTGTGACCTTTTATGGTCACACCCAAAACCATTGTGTGTATGAATCTAGTTCTGTAAATGTTTTATCTTTTATGTTTTATCTATCCAGTGAAATAGATGTGTGGAATTAATGTCAGAAATAGTTTTAATGGTGAGAAAAGTGTAGTTAAGTTAACGTGATCTAACCGAAAGTGTTGAATATTTTTTCCTTGAATAGGAGGGAGCAACAAAGATCTTACATAACCACCTTAGAAATTCCAGTACAGAAGCAGAGCCACTTTCACCAAGAAATGTCACTAGTCCAACCACAACACCTTCCTATAGATATAAACCTTCCCCTCGGTAAGTACCTCATATACCTATACCTACATACTATATACAAAAGTATTACATTTTTCTTGTGTAAAAGACATCAAACAGTAATACAATTATTATAACCATTCAATTTTTTTTAAAGTAGTTTATTTACAATGTTATTTTTTGTTTATTTTCTCTATGTCTACCACTTAGACATAGGCCATACAGGTGAGTTGGTATCGTGGTGACAGGTTGCTTAGCAACAATATCAAATTATCTTTATGCACTGAAAAGAAAGAAAGAAATTGCTTGTGTGTGAATTTCTGTGCTATGGTCGTGTTCATTATAGTTACAAGCACTCAGTTTGCACAGTTATGAAATGATAAGATTAAAAGTAGATGATATTTGTTTCCTGATAGTTTAGACCATATGGGGGATTAAGGTCCTGGTAAATATAGAAGGGATTTGTAGAGACACCCAGATAGATATAAGTAGTCTAAGCATATTAGCTGCCCCATTCCCCACCCCCCCCACCCCCAAAAAAAAAGTTTTTATAAGAAGTTTGCAGTCAATCATTTATTCAATTGTTTGTGGAAGTACACAAGATATGTCGGCATGATTTGTCACCAAGCCAATACTCAATAGTAACCCAATACTTGTTGCCCCCGCCACCCTCCCCAAGGCTTGTGAAGGAAGGTGAAATGACTTATACTGGAAAATCATTGGTCAGAAAATAAAGGTAGATAGAAATTAGGTTGTAAGGAACAGTTTACTGTATAAGTGCAAATAGGTTAATATTGATATGAATTTTTATATTTATTTCAGCAGGGAAATGTGCATGCTGCCATGATCATAATAAAAAAAAATCTATATTTTAAATTATGCAGGCTGAATTTCCTCATACTTAGATTATACAGTCACCAACAAAAACCTTTTTGTAAAAAAATATTTTAATTATATTGCAACTTAATAAAGTTCTTTCTTGCAGTAAAATGCTATGTTGCTACAGTAGATATGTCAATTTGAATCAAGTGGAAATGTGATTGGTAGTCCTATTGTTGCTCTCAAGGTTGCAGCTACAATTATTTTTACCCCTCAACAAATTTTGCCCAAGGCATATTGTCTGAGCCTGAGGCATCTGGGTGTCCGGGTGTCTGTCCAGTTTTGGTTCTTGAAACTTGAACCATCATGTGACGTTATCTCAAAAACCATGTGAGCATAATAAGTTAACAACAAATACAGATGATATTACCAAACCTATACCATGGGTGCATCTTACCTGTGTCTTGCAATGGTGCTTTTGATGACATCCTTTATTCTTGAATCATTTGATCTTAATTTTGAAAACCTTGTGAACATGATAAGTTGAGAACAAATTAAGATCAGCCTACATAAAATAGTTTTAACAACTAATTGTAGCCACTGAGGATAATAAATTTTATTGTATTGTATTGTATTGTATTACATTATCAAACCTAAGCCATAGGTGCATCTTATCAATATCTTGAAATGGTGACCTTGTTGGTGACTTTGACCAAAACTTTAAGATCATGTGATCTCATTTCTGAAAATCTTGAGAATGCAATAAGTTGACACCAAATTCAGATAGCCTTGCCAAACTAAAATCATTAAAAACACCCCAACATGTCTACACCCCAACATTTCTGCACCTTCCACTTTTGCTTTTAGCCAGGAGTCTGTAGTCTCAGACCCATTTTTTTTTCTAATTGGCAAAATAGATTATTTGTGCCATTTTTTTCACCACACAGTTACATTTGTTGCAAATTTGCTTGTATATGTTTATCAAACGTTTTCTAGACCTTCACATTTTCATCGGAGTTTGCTCCAGTTCCACCTCTCTAGTGTAGTGTACTATGCTCATGGTGATGTGTTCTCTACAGTTGTGGATGCCTCATGTGGATGTCCTACAGTTATGAATGCCAACTTTTTTCTGCATCACATTATTTATATTAATCAAACTATATTGAAAATTATGTATCATATTAATCATGTTTTTGGGGATTTTTTTCCAGATCAAATGTTGATGAATTAGAGACTGAAAATATGAATCCAGAAGAGATTTATAATTCTATCAAAAAGACTTCTGCGGACATACAAAACTTAAGCAAGCTGGATTCCAGCTTTGATGACATCAAGAAGGAGCGGGATAGCACGTCCCAGGACAGCGGCATCCAGAGCTCCATGCACGACGTGCGCTCCGAGAGCCCCGACTTCAAGACACGCGTGGAGATGCTCGACTCGCCCAGGGCCGGCCGCAGACAGCAGTATAACCCCTCATACTATCAGGATGATGTGAGTGCCGTCACTAAAACTGTACTTTTTTTTAGTGACCTTCATACTATCAGGACAAAATGTGGGTCACTTCATAATGACCTTCATACTGTCAGGACAACATGTGGGTCACTTCATAATGACCTTTATACTGTCAGGACAATGTGGGTCACTTCATAATGACCTTCATACTATCAGGACAATGTGGGTCACTTCATAATGACCTTCATACTATCAAGACAATGTGGGTCACTTCATAATGACCTTCATACTATCAAGACAATGTGGGTCACTTCATCATAACCTTCATACTGTCAGGACAATGTTGGGTCGCTTCATCATAACCTTCATACTATCAGGACAAAATGTGGGTCACTTCATACTCTCAGGGCAATGTGGGCCATTTGATAGTTATCTTTATAATATTAGGACACTGGATTACTTGATATAGCATCCATACTTTTAAGAAAATGCAGTTTTTCTTGATTATAATTTATTTTCAGGTATCAATTGATGAAGAGAACAGTTAATTATTGTTTTTTTAATTGGGGTTTTATTAGATAGAGTGTAGATTGCAATATTAATTTAAATGTAAAAGACTTTCAAAAACCAATTTATGAATATATTTTCACAAATCTCTATATTTTTATCATGATTGAAATGATTTTAATGCAAGATATGATTATAACATTTTAGAATTTAAATGGATATAATAGGGCAGCCTTAGCTGAAGCAGTATTTGACGTAGACCATGAACTGTTTAATGAAGGTAAGTTTACACACCAGCGGCAGTTCATCAAACTTATTTTATTTGTTTTATTCGAACATAAGAATATCAAAGATTCCCAATTTCAAGATTTGTATATAAGATATCTGACATTCCTGTAAATTTTTTGTTAATTTTGAAGAAAAAAAATTGCATGCATTAATTATTACCTTATGAAAATTAAATATGACAAAAAGAATTACCTGGGACATTCTTCACAGTTAAACAAGAATTTATATTACATAAAGAAAAAATGTTTTGCTTTGAATGTTTGTCATGTTAAATGTGTTGTTCTTTCTGAAACCCAGTCAGAAACTTCCATTTTTTATTTACATTCCAAACGATTAGAAACTCCTGATCAAATTGTTGAATGCATGAAATTGTGTATATTAACCATGAAATATTTTACCGCTTTTTTCAAACATAAAGTAGTGCCTATCAATTTACTAAATATTGTTGACATCATAAAACAATTCTCAGATATAATGTTGTTTGTGTGATATTTTGATTTCACTTTTCCAAATCATAAGTTTAACTTTTTTTTCTCCAAATATTTATAATTACCATTTATATTTTGCATGAAATATAATCCATGCTTGAACTTGTGTTCAAATATTAACATTGAAAATATAATTGTCTAAGATGGTAAATCTCAATTATAATCGCATGACCTGATGTTTTTGACCTTTTCAGTACATACTACCACAATTTGAGTTTAACTAACCATGGCCTGTGCAAGAAAGCAAAGGAATTACTGAATATTAAAGATAATATATACTCCGAATATAACTGGTGACTAAATCCATAACAAAAATTTAAAAAAAATATTGCATATAGATAAATAGAAAGTGGGGGACAGTGAGTATATACCTGTCTAAGAGGTACAGAGGTTGTGTTGATTATTCAGAGAAAGTGACTCAAATGACCTTCTGCTATTGCAATAAAGGACAGTGTTTATGAGGGCTCCCCACAGAGTTAAAGATAAATGACGGACAGAAATTGAGGGTGTGACACGAGACAGGGTAGCATCACGGCCAGTAGCACGCTTCCCGTTAATACAGGGTATACGGAGAGCAGTGCATCATTCTTCACAGTCATATCAGAGGGGAAGTGAAGATAGATTGCTGCTCTCCGGGATTGCCCTTCACTGCCTAGACTTGTAGATTGTGTGCACAGTATGGTGTCTATGGTGGTGTGCAGTAGACAGTAATAAACAGAACCTCGTAGTGATCATTATCATCCCACTTAACACTACTGTGATGTGCTTGGAAGGAAACAAAACCTTGCCCCAAAAGTATCATGTGATGCGGGCAGACCAATGCAGTATACCACTTTGAGCTTCAGAGAGAGAAGCGAAGCGAAACTTCAAAGTCCTGTTTTATCATAGCACCTTTATATTTGTGTCTGTTTTTAATGCTTGCTGTCAATATTTAGAAATAACCTTGTATGCCAATAAAATCCCTTTTTGTGGCTATTATTATTAGTATATATTATAATTGCGACCGCGATGCTTGTTTGCACTGTGACTCCCTTTTATATCCTGTGCCCGAGTCCTTGGTTTGCCAATAAACAAGCATGTATAGTGCTGATATGTTTGACAGCAGCAGCAGCAGCAGCAGCATTGGCTTGGAGTGAAAAATAACAGGGAGATAATACAATACAGTTAATGTGGACACCGCAATCGGTTGCCAGTTTGATTAACCATGAAGCTTTGGCTTTGCCCATGGTACCAGCGACCCTAATGCCTGTTCCTGTTTTTTTCTTTATTCCTAGCCCCTTGGAAGACACTGCTTGGCCTTCCTTATAGATCTGGTGAGCCAAACGTATACAAAATGCCCTGTGCAGGGTATAAACTCTGGTCCACCATCAATGCATCTATCGGAACGTTGCTCCCTCTCTCTGCCGAGTCCATCTGCCTCGCTCACATTGTAGCAGATCTACCTATTATGTTCACAGAACCTCTCATTATTTAGTAGATAAGAACTCAACTTTTTGGCTGGACACATAAAGTTTCTTTGCATGGGTCTTTTCAGCATGCACCGTTATATTTATTTTATTACATTTCACACAAACTTGGTTGTAAATTATTTTTTTACAGAATCTTTATTTTTTGGTTTTCATTTTATATCACAAACGGAAAATTCTGATTTTCACCAAAATCAGATATTTTTCCATTTGCAGGGTTCACTCTAATTTTTTTTATGTTCTTCTGCTATTTTAATGATTTGCATCTCTTTGAAGTTTTTGTTTAAGTCTGTTGGATATGAAGATAGATGCATTGAATATGTGGTCAGCTGTGTGTGTTTATTCATTCAGTATGAGTGAGGAAAAGTTGTGTGTTTTAAGTCATTCTTAATTTCAATATGATTACCAACTGATTTGCTTGTTTTTTTTTATATTCAATTTGAAATTCTTGCACAAAATAATTAACTTTTACAAAAGACATTTCAAATCAACTTGCATTTCTTAGATTAACAGTCTGACAGAAAATAAAAACGTAACCATTCTGCCAATTGATAATGGATATAAATGAATACAACCTATTACTGTCCAGTATTTGACACACTTCATTGTGCAGTAGTTAACTGCTATTAGGCACAAAAACTAAGACATCATTCATGTAAGATATCATTAAGAGTCTTAACCTATGCACTTATATTTTGATGCACTTTTAGTTTTATACATATTCTTTTATTGAAGTAGCTCTAATTTGATGACAAAGATCAGCAAATAAATTTCGATGAAGTTTTAAATTTTGTGTGTAAATGATATGTGATAGACATCAGCACCGATGCTAATATTGATAGTAGATGCACAGAAGACACTACTACTATTAC
Organism: Amphiduros pacificus; assembly: GCA_949316495.1. Lineage (NCBI taxonomy): Eukaryota > Metazoa > Annelida > Polychaeta > Phyllodocida > Hesionidae > Amphiduros > Amphiduros pacificus. The sequence continues at coordinate 48,780,704 of OX439002.1, read as the reverse complement.
GAGGGGGAACGCTTTATCGCTATATATTTATATAGGGAAAACTCTATCATCAAAGAGGGATTATTGGCAAAGTGCAATATATTTTAGTGAAGCAGATCATAATTCATCAAGATTGTATATATTTATGGAGTTCAATAACAAAGCCAACAAAGTTGGACATTTCCAAATCATTTGAGAAGACCAAAGATATTTGGCAAAAAAAACCTACCAAATTGGTGATTTTCACCAAAAATAGGATTGACAACGTGTACTGTATATATATGTATATATGTAGCTGACAAGTGGTGTGACAGATTATGACAGATTCGGTGGTTTGAATGATTCTGAAAGTGACGTCGTGTTTTGTGCATAATTGTTACCTATGATGTATTGGATTCAAGTCTTATAGAAGTCACTTGTATAGCTTACCTGCTACTATCCTGTTTGCAGATCTTCCTAATGATGATGGAGATTTAGTGACTGAAATCCTCACAGAATTATCCAATCACAATGAAAGGTAGCTATAAATATGATCATAAACCAAGCGTAAGATTTTTATAAGCAAATGATATCACAAAAGAAATAAAAATATAATATTTTTTGATTAAAGGATTTTTTATTTTTGATAAAAGATAGACATAGGTCCATAAGATTTCCTTGTTGTTATAACGTGGTTTATAATTATTTGGTGCTGTTGTAGACAAGAAGAGCGTAAGAACGCCATGTTGCAGTTGATCAAGATGACAAGAGAAGGAACACTCGGTATCTGGGAAGAACACTTTAAAACAATATTGTTGCTCCTTCTGGAAACACTCGGTGACATTGATGTAAGACCTCAAGCCTTATGATACAGACATTCTAGCCAAATAAAAATATTATTAAAATGTATGTGTATTAAGAAGCAACTAATTTGCTGCATCTGTACTTTTGGGTTTTGCAGTTTCCAGTCTTGTCAAGTTAATATACACTCAAGAACTTTATTTAAATGCAAATGCTAGTGTTTCCAGTTTTGTCAAGTTAATATACAGTCGAGAACTTAATTTAAATACAAATGCTAGTGTTTTCCAGTCTTGTCTAGTTAATATACAGTCGAGAACTTAATTTAAACGCAAATGCTAGTGTTATAAGAGTGTCCTTGTTATTTTGCTCAGGGTCACATCCGCGCTCTCTCACTGCGAGTGTTGAAGGAGATTCTCAAGTATCAACCAAGCAGGTTCAAGGACTATGCCGAGTTGACCATCCTCAAGATCCTGGAAGCACACAAGGATCCCACGAAGGAGGTATTCCTTGACATCTATCCTCAGTATTTTGTCACACTCAAATTCTATTCTTGTTTGTGGGCATTTCTGGATGACACATTTGCTCTAAGATTTGTTGAGACTTGTAAATGGTGGATGATTATTAACTCTCGGTATGATAATTTCACCCTTTTTAATATTAGTTCATAGTTCACACTTCTTGTTATTCAAATCAGTTGTTTTATTGTATATCTATTTTTTTTTGTAAAACTTAGTTGCAGTCTAAATTAGAAATTTAGTTGTTTTTTTGGTGAAGGTCAAAAGTTGATGATTTGTGATATGGCTGTGATGAGAAGCAGAGGCTGCGAGCGCTGCAACGATGGTACAGTGACAATGATAACAAACCACTAGCTCATCTTGCACTTCTAATATGTACATTTTAGATAAACCCATTCCTTCCCCACGATTCAACAGTCTCTGAAGACGTTATGGTAGGTATCCAAGGCCCACAATATTTATCATTTCTGTAGATTTTTTTAGGACTCATGAGACAACTATTAACTTATCAAGCAACTTGTCCTGCTTTGTAGTGGAAATTGTTTTATGGTTAGGTTTCCGTTTTAATTGCCTTCATTAGGAAAAGGAAACTTTTGTGAAATTAGACATTTTTGTTGCGTTATTTTGTTAATATGGGAGATGGTTATTGTCTATTTATGTTTAAAAAAAATCAAAGAAAAAAAATTAAAAAACTGCTTATTGAGGAAATTTGGTTCCATATATAGCTAGAAATTTATTGTATCTATCTTTTCAAAACTCAAATCTAAACCTGGAAACAAGCATGATCCTGTCTATTTTTAGCAAGACTCTCATAAGTATATTTTGAAACATCTCCCCTATATGTTATACTTGTCCAATCCCATCACCGGACTGGGACCTTCTTTATAATGCAACACCAAGTTAATATGATATATGCACACAGTACTGACTAAATATCTGCATGTTCACATGCCTGCACAACTCATATTCTCTTTATAACGATCTCTAAAATTACTATGCATACAGCATGATAAGTCACGTTTTATTTAAAAAAAAAAAAAACAACCTAAGACCTGGATTTGAGAAAAGTCACAGATTTTATAAGGAGTGTTTATAAAGATGCCCTAGCCATTATGAAGCATGATGTGGTAGCAGATGGCTGATGTTGTCGTGCAGGCGCTTACCATCGTTGTATTGCATCAGCAATATGAGTGCGGGGTAAGAGAGGTGTGTGGGGTGGTAGAGTCCTTACTAACACGTCTAGATGTCTGAGTAGTATGTGTAACCAAGCACCTTCCTCTTGCCTACCTCCTGTCTCTCTCACCACCCTCTCCATATGGAAAAAATAAGAAAGTTGTTCCAAATTTCTGAATTGTTAAAATTATTTTCCTTTGCAGGTGTAAGTTTTTTTTTATAAGCATAAATTATATTAGATTGAATGTGTTATTTAGGTAGTGTTAATTGATGTTTGTCACTGTTTTTAATCAGAATGTGATGTGTGGTGAATCTTAAATTCCCTGAGCATAAGAAAGTGAATGATCTAAAACTTATATCAAGTGTGAATGATTGAAGTGGATGGTTTAACATAATCAAGCTCGTGCTGTATAGTGACTTAAGTTGAGAGGCAGTAGAGTGCTGTATAGTGACTGAGTTGAGAGGCAGTAGAGTGCTGAGAGTGCTGTATAGTGACTTAAGTTGAGAGGCAGTAGAGTGCTGAGAGTGCTGTATATTGACTGAGTTGAGAGGCAGTACAGTGCTGAGAGTGCTGTATATTGACTGAGTTGAGAGGCAGTAGAGTGCTGAGAGTGCTGTATATTGACTGAGTTGAGAGGTAGTAGAGTGCTGAGAGTGCTGTATATTGACTGAGTTGAGAGGTAGTAGAGTGCTGAGAGTGCTGTATAGTGACTGAGTTGAGAGGCAGTAGAGTGCTGGGAGTGCTGTATATTGACTGAGTTGAGAGGCAGTAGAGTGCTGAGAGTGCTGTATATTGACTGAGTTGAGAGGCAGTAGAGTGCTGTATAGTGACTGAGTTGAGAGGCAGTAGAGTGCTGAGAGTGCTGTATATTGACTGAGTTGAGAGGTAGTAGAGTGCTGAGAGTGCTGTATAGTGACTGAGTTGAGAGGCAGTAGAGTGCTGGGAGTGCTGTATATTGACTGAGTTGAGAGGCAGTAGAGTGCTGAGAGTGCTGTATATTGACTGAGTTGAGAGGCAGTAGAGTGCTGAGAGTGCTGTATATTGACTGAGTTGAGAGGTAGTAGAGTGCTGAGAGTGCTGTATAGTGACTGAGTTGAGAGGTAGTAGAGTGCTGAGAGTGCTGTATAGTGACTGAGTTGAGAGGCAGTAGAGTGCTGGGAGTGTTGTATAATGACTGAGTTGAGAGGCAGTAGAGTGCTGGGAGTGCTGTATATTGACTGAGTTGAGAGGCAGTAGAGTGCTGAAAGTGCTGTATATTGACTGAGTTGAGAGGCAGTAGAGTGCTGTATATTGACTGAGATGAGAGGCAGTCGAGTGCTGAGAGTGCTGTATAGTGACTGAGTTGAGAGGCAGTAGAGTGCTGTATAGTGACTGAGTTGAGAGGCAGTAGAGTGCTGTATAGTGACTGAGTTGAGAGGCAGTAGAGTGCTGTATATTGACCGAGTTATAAGGCAGTAGAGTGCTGAGAGTGCTGTATAGTGACTGAGTTGAGAGGCAGTAGAGTGCTGAGAGTGCTGTTGATTGATGGTTATGATTGTGCCTGTCCAGGTGACCAGAGCTGCTGAGGAGTGTGCCGGTACTCTGGCTAACTCCATACCCCCGGAGCAATGTGTCCGCGTCCTCAACCCCATCATCCAGACTGCTGAGTTCCCCGTCAACTTGGCTGCCATCAAGATGCAAACCAAGGTCAGTTCCCCAGTCCTACAATCTCTGCAAACCTCAGATAAGTTCAACAAAAATTGAAAAGAGGATTAGTTGAATCATACAAGATAAGCAAATTCAAACCTCATGACAAAATAGAAGTTGGTGATTCCATTGAGAAGTTTGTGTATTACAAGTGTTAGATAAGAGAATGCTTTACTTCTTGTGCTCAGGTGGTAGAGATAATGGCTTCAGAATCCATGGTCCGGATGCTGCCTGATATGATACCTGGGCTGATTAAGGTAAGCTGGCATTAATGTCCTAACATTACATCACACATCAATATATATATATATAAGACATGAAGCATGCATCATGACATGTACTACCTTATTTTTAACTCTTACATATGCATTATGTATTTAACATATTAAGGATGTTTTGTTACATTTATAGGTTATTTCTGTCTTTTGTTTTTTTTTCTGAAATTTGAAGAAACTGTCATGTATAATGTTTATAATGGTTCTATATATGTTTTTGCTATTGCTATATATGAGAGTACTGTGTATATGTAGTATTGAGCTTGTATCATCTGTTAGCACTACACGCTTTATCATAAGTGCTATACTTGAGTGTCTAATCATATTTTATGTGTTACAGGGCTATGACAACAATGAGTCGAGTGTGCGCAAGGCCAGTGTGTTCTGCCTGGTGGCGGTCTATGTGGCAGTGGGGGAGGAACTCCGACCTTATCTCACAGATCTTAATGGGAGCAAGGTCAGATAAGATTCCTTCTAGTTTATTTTGAAAAAAAGGATTAACTTATTATATTTTTCTCATTTTGGTCATACGCAAAGTTCAATGCAGTCAGAATACACAACATATAGTCGAGGCATACAGTCCATTTTAATCATTCTAAAACTGAGTGAAAACAATTCTAACTTGTTTTGTGCTGCTATCATGCTGTAAACAGTAAATACTGCAAAGTTTGTCCTTCTGAGCACTCATATTTCCTTTAAACCTATCATACATCTAAGTTTCTTTTAAGAAATATATATATTTTAATGTCATATACAGTTAGTCAAAAACTTGCCATATTTTCATTTGTAGATGAAGTTACTGAATCTGTACATAAAGAGAGCTACATCACAGCACAGGGCTGGGGACAGCAGTGCTGCCACCTCTAAAACGACATCTCCAGCCTCTGTCACTGACCTTGTGTGACCTTGAGCTGATGAGGTCAAGATACAGTTCACCCAGTTATGTGATTATAACCTGTGACACCAGATTATGACACTTGCATTTCATGTGGAATATTGTAAATGTGAAGAAGGTGTAGAAATGACTCTTTTATTTGTAACCTTGATATCGGAATCCTTTAATTCCCCTTTGACCTTTGACCTTTGACCGTTGACCAGCAAACCTTGCATGGCAGAATCCATGACCTTGGACTGCGATTATTTGTATATAGACCCGTCAAATCATATACGAGGCAATTGTAATTTATTCCACATTTAATTAGCTGTTTGCAGATTTAGATAGAACTACTACTATAAATACTTGGCTAAAATTGTGTATACTTGAAAAGGATATTTATAATGAACTACAGTTCTTGTCTATTGACTGTGTTGGTGAATAAGTTTGTTCAGCGAGGATTAATTTGATAAAAATGCAAGAGTGTCACAAGGTTTTGAATGCCTTAATTTAAAGGGAGTGCCTAGGACATTGACTTAACTGTCTTTGAAGCTGGATTTCTTCATGAAAAAGGATGCATCTATATATTAGAATGACGTTAATGTAAAAACAATTCTCCATTAAAAAAAGAAATATAACTTTAAAAGAATAGTGTCGGTGGTGCCACCTGTTGTCTGGATGTCGCTGTAAGCCAAAAGTTAGTATCTTCTTTTTTCATCGTGATGTTGGCTACATACAACAAGCTATTTTCTATAAAGGATCCCGTATATTGTATAATGATGTTTCACAGGATATGTATGTACCGACTTGTTCAGTTAAAAAGACAATTGAAAAATATATATTTGCTTATCTCAAAGCACAACATAAAATGAACTGCAGAAAGAGAACAAACATTTTGGTCGCAGGATATAATTCTTTTCAAATGATTAAAACCTTCGTGAAAATAATATTAACTGTATTTATGGAAATCATAACAGTCCTATATGAGATGGCAGTTTTAAAAAAGAGAACAAGTATTCCTAAAGAGAAGTACATGTACATATGTTATGTTGAGAAAATCTTGCCGTGACTTTAAAGCTAAGGAAAATGAATTTTTAAATCAACTATTTGTCTGCAGTTACATCAGTTAAATGATAAGATATTTTAGAGAAAATACATGCGAGTGATTTACATTGAAATTGTCAAAATTGGCAAGCAGTTTACAAAAATGCATGTGTGTATTTTAAAAACTTTGACAAAGTAATGTGATTAAGTTGCATAAACATAACATGACTCCAGACACTTGTGTTGATTTGCTGTATTAAAAAAAATATACTGATAACATTTGTGAAAATGAATTGATCTTCCAGTGCACAGTGATTGGAGAAATTAAGCATGTAAATATGATGTGATGGTTTATCTTTGGGGAGGCCTATGATTGTGAATTGTATGTTTTGTATATGTGAGCTTGGCAATCCACACTTTCTGCTTCTCTATGTGTTGTCAACTGTGAAATATGGGTTTGTAACCACAATGGATGTCCATATGCAAAATGCCTTTTTGTGAATACAATCTTATACTTAAACAATATTGTGATGTATGTTTGCTGTTGCTTGTGTAGCAAACAAAGACGATGACGAGGAACGTGGAAATACTTAACACATAAACGCATGGACTCATTGTGTGTATTCAACCGCAGCCGTTTTAACTGTACAATCTTGGTGTTTTATGTGTTATAAATTTTATTGGCCAGATTAAGAGTGGGCAAACAAAGAGACAAGATGTAAAAATGATCATATTAGTGATGGCTCTAAGATATTTATTTGTGAGGGGTGCATAACATCCATCATACAGACATAAATAATATAGTGCATGTACAGGAAGCTGCTTCATTTCCCGAGTATTGTAACAGAATAGATGGAGATATCAGTTTGTGGCTGTCCATATCACCCTCAATGTGGTAGCTTGTATTGAAAAAAAAGGCTATCAGGTGATCAGTCTTAGTTTTAGTCTAATTTAACAGGAGAACACAATCATTAACTACAAGTTTATGTGTGTTATGTTGATCAAGCATGTTCTTATATAAACAATTTCACCCAGGATTTAGTTTTTTTTATTGCATAAAGTAATTTTATTATCAACATGAGGAGAAAAACTTTGGGAATAGCTAAGAGGAAGTCTGCCTATGTTAATCTATTTTTTATGATATATTCTTATTTTAATCTTGTTTATGAGGTTATGTATGCAGCTCCTGATTAAAAAGAGAGACTTGTGATGAATAATGAGTTTTAAACATGAAGATATTTTGTATTACTTTAATTGATTTTTAGACCTGTATTTTTTCAATTTTAAAACACTTTTTTTAAGCAAACCTCATCACTATTTTTTTTTCTGGAGAAAGCTTCAGCATACATTGTGTATTTGTATGGCATTTCTGTACAAGTCAAACATGTTTTTTGTCATTGTGTACATTATCCATGTATCATTTCATGTCATTGTTACGGTAATCCTGTTTTATGAAAGTAGAGCTCATTCATTCCCATCTAATCCATTTATAGTCATACAAGATGGGCTCGGTGCTAACATGATACACTTATTGTCATTGATATAATTTGCACAGGCATAGAGCCCCTCATTTGGCTAATTCTATTTAATGTGATTAGGAGTTTTAGTTAAATAATGTTAAGCTATTAATTTTAAATGTGAGCAAAACAGGTAACTTGTATGACTGATATGCACCTGTCGCATATTAGTGCATAATATGTAGCCATTTACTGGTCAATAAATTCATATGTAAATAAAGATTAAGGTTGTTGTTAAAAACTGATGATTGGGATAAATTAGAAAAAAATATCCAGCTTTCTGAAGATGTGCTTTTGGGTGTATTATATTGGAATTTAAAAAATGGGCTTATTCCCCCAATATTGGCAATACAGCTGACAGCAGGCAAATATTTCTATTAAATAATCGTGTTTTTAAATCATTTTATCCATCTGTATCATCTTTAAGGACCTAGCAGTTGCCCTGCAATTAGTGTCAATTTAAACATTGAAAACCTTCGTTGTTAATGTCACATCTCAGTGTGCAGTTCAGAACGTCATGATATGTTAATCTATTTGACCCTAATCTTTAACCTTTAAATGACCTTGATAATTCCAATATGTAAATGACTCCAACATGTAAACCACTATTTCTTGTTTTGTGATCAAAACTAAGTATATGAAATAATACATTATGAAATTATTATCAAAATAATAGTTTTGAAACAAGTAAATGTCAGTCATTCCAACACAAAGATGACCTTGACTTTCTGACCCTAGTATGACCTTTGGATTTAGAAATTTTGAGAAATATCTCAGAGTGCCTAAAATCGGTTCCCCACAAAGTATGAATGAGATCCAAAAAAATCTTTGAAGTTATGATAAAAACCACTATTTATTATGAGAAAATGCATTAAAATGGAGACGTACTATATTTACAGTTGTTTGGCTGTTATCAAATTTGACCTTTAAATGACCTCGGGGAAATTTAGCCAATTTAGATATGTTTTTATTTTTTTTTAACATCAGCACTCTTAAATAATTAAAATGAAATAAAGACATAAACCAGGTTGTTAGTATGTCTAAAGTTATTATCAATAATCCTTTTTTAATCTAAAAAGTCTAAGTCAATTCACTGGGAAGTTAAATTCCCACCTTCGTTCATAAAAGGACATTTCACAGTAACTCAGACCCACTTTTCAATATTAATCACATTGGGAATAAAACATTGAGATGTTTTTATATAAAAAAAATGGTCTCTCCCAGTTGCTTTTTTATGGTCAATGAATTCCCATTTTTGAGCCTTGAAGGTCTGGACTATTATGCCAGTGTGCTTAAGCCAAAAGAAACAAAATCAGCGGCTATATATCCAAATTGACATGACATGGCCGATTCAAGATGAAACATATTCATTTATTGTGAATACTCCAATTGTATCTCAAGTCAGCCAAGGCCCTAACCTGTTCCTACAGCTTCTGATCCTTTTCATCTTGCCTCATCTGCGAAATCTGTTACCCTAACAAATGAATCACATTTAATCGTGGATGATAATAAGCCAACCATCTTATGCAACTTAACTTGGGTAGATTAATCTGAGGTTAGTGTCCTCGGCCGTTAGAGTCAACTGTAATCAGAATACAAAAAGAACCCCCCTCATAAAATTATTATCGAATCTTTTTCGTTGTTCTCAAAAAAGCTATCTCAAACTTGCACAGGGTTTTTACCACTCAGCCATAGGGCTGATGTGGTATTGTCGTTGCCTTGGCGGGCGGGCGGGTGGGCGGGTGGGCGGGCGGGCGGCGGGCGTGACACTTTGTGCAGGCCGTATCTCAGCAACCGTAAACAGCAGGAGCTTCATATTTGGCATGCATGACTACCATCCACAGTAGATGTGCACTGTCAGGTGTTTTGACCCCTATGACCTTGAACGTAAAAGAGTTGTGTATACAATATGTCAGCCTCATCAAAAATGCAATACAGGCACTTCATATCTATTGTACAGTAATATTTTAGTGACAACATATGCACTGTTCTGTTTTTTCTTTGTTTTTATCGTTGACCTTGATGCAATGACCTTGACCTTTGAATTTTTGTGCAGGCTATATCTCAGCACCCGTAAATAGCAGGCGCTTCATATTTGGCATGCATGACTACCATTCACAGTAGATGTGCACTGTCAGATATTTTGACCCCTATGACCTTTGACCTTGGTGCTGTGACCTTGAGGTTACAAATTTTGTGCAGAGCATATCTCAGCAACCGTAAATAGCAGGAAGCTCATATTTGGCATGAATGACCGTCCTGGAGTATAGCTGTGCCTTGTCATATTCATTTTGTCATTTGACCTTTGACCTTGGCTCAGTGACCTTGAACGTAAAATTGTTGTGTATACAATATGTCAGCCTCATAAAAAAAGCAATACAGGCACTTCATATCTATTTTACATCAATATTTTAGTAACCACAAATGCACTATATAGTTTTTTCTTTGTTTTTATCATTGACCTTGATGCAATGACCTTGACCTTTGTATTTTTGTGCAGGCTATATCTCAGCAACCGTAAACCTCAGGCACTTCATATTTGGCATGCATGACTATCATCCACAGTAGATGTGTACTATCAGTTTTTTTTACCTCTATGACCTTTGACCTTGGTGCTGTGACCTTGAGGTTACAAATTTACTCGTAATGGTCAGAACATGACAAATTTTGGGTCAATTCCACACAAAATTGTCCACAGATTTTAAATATGACACTTTTAATTTCATAAAATTCTTTTTTTAGTAAAAAAGAAGTAATTATTAAATAAACTATGCCAGCATGGGAGCTACCATGCTAGGATTTTAGTTTGATAATGAAGGATATGTGTATAATAGTACAGATTTTACGCAATTTGACAAGTGACATTGCTGTTGAGATTTATATCCCAGATATAAATAAGAGGCCAAGCACGTAGGCCAGGCACTGCAGGTTCCTGTTTAATTTTTTCTTCAGTGCAATAATATGCAGTCACAGCCAATTTATAAGGTAAGAGGACCTTTAAACATTCTATTTTTTATAACTATCTTTATAAATATCAAGTGACATAGTGTATGGCAATGATGAATGTGTTTCTAATTTAGGCAATATTGGAGAAACACTTTAAACAATGCATGGAGATTTTTAATTCTCCTTCTATAAGCTTGTCACCTGAGTCATACATTAATTAATGTCAAGTAAATGATAAGCAGTAAGGCTATGAAGGTCATGCGCACAGTGTGTAAGTTAGTCAGCTAAAGTAAGTGAATGAGTATAGAAAACTGGATCATCCTTCATCATACAGATGATGATGATGGATCATCCCTAGTGATCATAATTGATGATAATCATCATTGTTGGTGATCATCATTGATCATGTTGATGATAGCAAAGGGAAACAACATCTTGTAGCTATCGTTATAAACACCGTTTTTCTTTTCAGCACAATGGGTACTCCAAACAAAGTAGCTAAAGTGCAAGGAATGGAACCTGCTATGCCAAAGGCTTCTGGTGAACTTGATGATTCTATTAAAATTTGTCTGACATTTTATAGGAGATAAATGACATGAATATTTTATTTTTGATCATTTTATAATTCTGGGTAATTCTTCATTATTTCCTTTAATGTTTCTTTTTTTAGGAATACTTTCCTCACCACTCAAGTCGCCAGCCAAGCTAGGGCCAGATGGTCTACTTCTCTGCGATGACATAACCAAAGTCATCTCAGACAGCATCACACACATTCAGGCTGGAATGTATGTCGCGACCAGCAACATGAAGGAGGGCAAGCCCAAAGTTGATGCAGCTCTTCGTAAACTGGGGGCTGTTCAAGATAAGGTCGCAGCTGTAAGACGTAAACTTGCAGCTAGTCACAACCAATGTGACAGACAAGAAAGGATGATAACTGACTTGAAGGAGAAACTGGACAAATATAATGAACTGTTCGCGGAGATAAAGGCAGAGGAAGCACCTGCTGTGGAAGAGAAACCCAAAGTGCCTGAGGACAAAGAACAAGGCCAAGGGGACAGAAAACCACCTGCTGTGGAAGAGAAACCCAAAGCACCTGAGGACAAAGAACAAGGCCAAGGGGACATATGTGTGGAAACACAAAATGCCAACAGACCTGGGATAGAAATGACAGTTTCATCAGTATCATCAACAAGTACCAAATATGACATTATAAATATTGTAGGCATTTATTGCTATCCTCATCCAAGCATTAAGAACCTGAGACAGGCTCTTTATTCAGTGATACAAAAGTATAGTCTTACGTCAAAACCATCAATCATATTAGGGGACTTCAATATTGATGCATCATCAAGCAATGAAACAAACATTTCAACATTCTTGAGACAGTATGGATTCAAGCAACAGATCAAAGAATTCACTACTGACCAAAGGACCACAATAGACCATATTTATGCAACAAATATTCCAGACAATGATATGGCAACTGGAGTTTATGAAACATACTTTTCGTATCACAAGGCCATCTGGCTTAAATTTCTTTGAAGTGGATCACATGTATTCTTGTAAAAGTGTGCAAAGCAGTATAACATGTAAAATGAGATGGTAGGTGTTGCAAACCCACCAACCTGAAACTCCATGTAAGTTATCATCAGAATAAAGTTAATAATCAAAAAGTATTATTGTTGATATATATATATTTCATGTTATAATGATAGCAATCAAACATAACAATTGGGCAATATCAGGTAAGCTGCAATCTCCTTATATCAAATTAATGGTACTATGATCCATCAACTATCAGTGTATGTTACTAAATAAATGTGACACAATTTTTTCCTAATAATGTTGTAGGCCTGCCATTTCACAGTCAGTATACATTCTGTGATAGCTGAGTGGTCTCCTGATCTCCTGAATATAAGGAACCAAAAGAAAATGAAAAGCAAAGCTCTGTAATAATTTCCAAAGTTGGGCATTTTTGTGCAAGTCAAGCCTGAGATTTTCCAATATTTAGGTCGAAATGCTTGGTTACATATCACAATTTGTTTTTCACCCTTTCCAATCTTACTGCAACAGCACCATCAAGTGGCAAAATAACACAAAGACATGGAGCGAAATATAGTGACAATCCATAAACTTACAGCCTATTGAGTTAAAACCTATATCAGCCAGCCCTGAAGTAAGAAAAACGGACCATGTCACATATTCATCTGTGAACTCAATCCATCCAATGTGGCCGCTATCAGTAGGTACTGATTAAAATAATTGCAAGAATTTTATTAAAACTAAAAAATCTGGTTTTGTGACAATGTGCATTCATTTTTGTTACATTCATGGGGTCCACCCAGATCCTGATCTGTATCTGGGACAGTTCAAAATCCTTGTCCAAGATAGAGAATTGATCTGATATTTGACAGAAATCTTTCTTTCATTCCACATATTAAGTATGTCAAAAAGAAATGACAGAAGGCAATTAGACCTACTGCTTAGTGTGATTGTACGATTTGACCGCAATCAGGTTTCGCCTTACTCTGCATGGCGAGGTAGAGTCATATACTACCTCTGCCGTAATAGGCATGACACTGTTTCAATCTATTCCGCAAGGTCGATTGCATAATCCACAGACAGGTGGGCAATTGGTGGTCTTTGCACATGTGCACTCACAATGCCTGCCCAATTGGCTTATACTCGCACACACTTCAGGTGCACTCACTTTCTGCCCAAAAAAACATTTGTGAAGTTTGTTACTTATTCACTTTTCACAGTTCACTTTTCACAGTGCCAAAAATTACATCCCAGTGACATTTTGAAAACAATATTGCAAATATAACATGTTGACAACCTCATCTATTGAAAAAAAATCTGAATAATGAACTGTGAAAGTGAATAAGTAACAAACTTCACTCACATCCAAAACACTGACACCAGTTGACTGAGTTATACTTGCACATGTATTTGTTGTTGTAGTCACTTTCTTACCAAAACAAGGATACTGATTGGCTGTAACAACATTTTTACTTTGTGTCAATTGGCTTATAAAAGAAGCTTATTATGAGCGTGACCTCTCAGTACTCACTGATTATGGTCAATTATTGCAGAGCTAGGTATAAATCCTGGCTCTGCTATGGAGAGTAGTTTCGCCTTTCAAATGCCTTGCTTTGGAAGCAGATGAATTACCGCTTGCATTCTAAAAAAACTTCCTCTGCAATAAGCAACAAAGATAACTAAATATTCAATGAATCCATTTTCCTCCTAGGTAAGTTGGTGTTTCCGCATATTAACCAAACACTATTCCATTCATATAAAAGAAACACTGACAACATTAAATCAAATCGCAAAGTTTTTGTCTCAGGAGACTCCGCTTGAAACATACAAACCAAACATTGATTTGTCACACAGAAGGATTCAATTGATCCTTCTTTGTTCATTGATAAATACAATGAGATAAAATCGTTCCCAATGTATCGACCTAAATGGCTCCAACTGTGCAGAAAAAGCTGCAACCATACAAGGGCATGCTGCAACCATACAAGGACATACTGCAACCATACAAGGACGTGCTTCAACCATACAATGACGTGCTGCAATCATACAATGACATACTGCAACCATACAAGGACGTGCTTCAACCATACAATGACGTGCTGCAACCATACAAGGACATGCTGCAACCATACAAGGACATCCCAGCAAACACAAGACGTCTACAAAACGTTTTGGTTTGGTCTTGGATTGGCTAGGCTATAAAATACGTCTTGTAAACGTTTTGAAAACGTTTTTTCAAAAACATCTTGGAATCGTCTTGATAAAACATATACAAAACGTTTTGATTTGGTCTTGGTTTGGCTTAGCTTCAGAAATTATGGTTGGTAAATGTTTTAATAATGTTGGACACTAATTATGGAAAGTGACATTATGAAACTGGCATGAAATAGTTTAACTGAATGTTTTGGTGTTATTTGGTGAGGTCATAATCACATTTTTTATTGTTTTAAGAATAACACATGTAGGTAATGTTAAGAAAACATGACAACAATGTTTGACCTTGATGTAATATTTTCATATATTATACTGAATCCTTCCAACAACTTACAAAGTTGTCCATTTGACAGTTATTTCAAACCAATGTACACATGACTGGGTTAGTTGGTTATTAATACTCCCTCCACCTCCATGAGATGGAGTCCTACTCCACACCCCTGCACATATTATTTTCGTATTCTTACTGCATATTAGAATTAGAAAAATAGGTTAACACTACTAAATTTGCTGTTATTTTACATGATGATATGATTAATAATTATACCATTCAGGTCAGGTAATATACATACACCTGTATAAGAAATAACTGCCAATACAGAATGTTTGAATTATAAGTGTATGTAATGCTGACTCTGTCACCACTCAAATTTGAAAAGTGAAGACTTGGTTCTCCAACAGCAAACATCGACTCAAGGCCACATCTTTGTTTTAGAGCTACAATTCGGGAATTAAGGTATGTACATGAGTGTGTTAATTATTGTGAGACTTATGGCATGAACATTCATGAATATATATTTAAATGCTGAGTTAAGACATTGAGTATTTATCTTTTACATGTGCATCTAATTTGGCTTAGTCAATTGACCCAATTACATAAGGGAGGGTTGCACCTTGTGCCCTCACCAGGCCTGTATGACCCCAGTTAGGCCAACAAGCTGTGACCCACATGTGGCTATTTCTGTACTGGCCTGCCAACCCCAACATGCACTCAAGCTTCTGTGAAGTGTGATAAATATAGGAAAAATCAATTCACAAATCTATGCATATCCTCACATACAATGTTTGGCACAATTAAAGAATTCTGGGCTCTATTATTTTTTATCATTATACATCTGTCTCTAAAAGTTTATGACTTAATCGAGTCACTGAATTTGACTTAATTTATACTTAAACCACATGTTTTCAGATTGTGTAATTTATTTTTTTTATATTCATATCTTATGGCTTAAATGATATGTTTGTATTGTTTATGAAGACGTTTTAAATCTTTGAATTTAATAATTGCAGGAGCATGTCGAAGGATTTATCTGAAACAACATGAAGGACAATAGCCATTTCGGGGCAAAGCCTAAGAACAATGAAGAATGCCCCAAACTTGAACCAAGTTGGAGGGGCAAAATATCAGGTAGGATATTTTAGAATATCTGTACAAAATCGGCTTTTTTTTTGGGGGGGGGGGGGGGGGGGGGGTTTGGTGAATATGGTATGTTAAATATTTAAAGGAATATTTCTTATGGTATCAAAAGTTTGACAATGAATCTTAAAAAAATTTTATTTCTGTTTCAGAAAGGTGCAGCAAAGAGAGGGTCTGCTCCCAGCACACCAGCTTCCTCATGTCTGGACTCATCTGAAGAGGACTCCTCACAAACTCCACACTATCAGAAATCATGGACATTTTCAACAATTATCAGATATATGTAGAAATACATTGTAACATTGAGTTAGAAACTAAAATGATAATAAATATTTAAAAAAAACCGAAAATTAATGTTTTTTCTATGTTCTTTTTGTACAAATTTAGAGGTAAGATGAAAATATATTGTTATGACTTGTGGGAAATTCTCAAAAAGGTTGTAGGAAGGTCTCAGAAAGGTTTAATGAATATCTTAAGAAGGTCCTATCAAAACGTTTCCAAGAGGTTTTGTAAAAAACGTTTCCAAGAGGTTTTATCAAAAACGTTTCCAAGATGTTTTGTCAAAACGTTTCCTAGAGGTTTTGCCAAAACGTTTCCAAGAGGTTTTGCCAAAACGTTTCCAAGAGGTTTTGCCAAAACGTTTCCTAGAGGTTTTGTCAAAACGTTTTCAAGAGGTTTTGCCAAAACGTTTTCAAGAGGTTTTGTCAAAACGTTTTCAAGAGGTTTTGTCAAAACGTTTTCAAGAGGTTTTGTCAAAACGTTTTGAAAACGTTTTGGAGTGTCTACACAATTACGTTTTCAAAACGTTTTGTCAAAACGTTTTGGAAACCAAACCAAAACGTTTTCAAGACGTTTTCAAAACGTATAATTGTTTGCTGGGATGCTACAACCATACAAGGACATACTGCAACCATACAAGGACGTGCTGCAACCATACAATGACGTGCTGCAATCATACAATGACATACTGCAACCATACAAGGACGTGCTTCAACCATACAATGACGTGCTGCAACCATACAAGGACATGCTGCAACCATACAAGGACATGCTACAACCATACAAGGACATACTGCAACCATACAAGGACGTGCTGCAACCATACAATGACGTGCTGCAACCATACAAGGACATACTGCAACCATACAATGACGTGCTACAACCATGCAATGACGTGCTGCAACCATACAAGGACATGCTGCAACCATACAAGGACATGCTACAACCATACAAGGACATACTGCAACCATACAAGGACGTGCTGCAACCATACAATGACGTGCTGCAACCATACAAGGACGTGCTTCAACCATACAATGACGTGCTGCAACCATACAATGACGTGCTGCAACCATACAATGACGTGCTGCAACCATACAATGACGTGCTGCAACCATACAAGGGCATGCTGCAACCATACAAGGGCATGCTGCAACCATACAATGACGTGCTGCTACCATACAAGGACATGCTACAACCATACAATGACGTGCTGCAACCATACAAGGGCATGCTGCAACCATACAAGGGCATGCTGCAACCATACAAGGGCATGCTGCAATCATACAAGGACATGTGTATTACAAATGACTGCTTGGCAAGTCCTCAATTTTTCTGCAGAACTGCATGTTATTTATATATCCTCATACCACGTGGAAATCTCAAGCAATCAAATTTCAATGTCAATTCAATCCTTTAGAGCATTCATTCAAGCACTTTTTTCTTGCATAATAAAAAAAAAATTATACCCAAATTATACCCCAAACTTTGCATTCAAAAGTTATTACCCATCATATTTCCCCTACATAAATTTCTGTGCCATTTGAAGGTGGATAAGTCTTTGGCTAAAATCCAAATCATACATTGGACACTTTATCAACAAACTTTGTTTAACTGACCAGTGATCTTGTGCAAACACCTGCTTTGTAAAGTCTTGCTAACAGTGGGGCACCTTGAGATTGGGACATTGGAGTGATTTGGCTTACAGAGCCCTGTTTATCCATTAATGTTTGTCCAATGGTATGGGCCTCACACCCTGACAGACCACAATAGAGGTCACATGATAGTATACATGGTGGTCAAAAGAGTACTAGCAGTGATTGGCACTTTCAACACAATAGCCATGGTCAGTGTATTTGGTTGGTTTTAGTGAGATAGCTTGCTTGTATCACAGTTTCGTGGCCACATGTCATTTAAGCATACCCAAACCTCTGCAATATTGCCTGTGACCTCTGTGGTTTCATGGATGCTTTAAACATTTCCTGAAATAAGATTTTCGAGCACTTTTTCTTTACATATTGTAAATGTTTATACCCCAAACTTTGCGTTCAAAAGTTATTACCCATCATATTTCCCCTAAATAAATGTTTGTGCCATTTGAAAGTTAACGAGGCTTCTGCTAAAATCCAAATCATCCACTGAACACTCTGTCAACAGATTTGCTCATCTGTAATCAAATGCAAACACTTACTTAGGAGAGGTTTGCTAACGATGGGCACCTTGAGATTGGGATAATGGAGTTTGGGGTATTGTAGTTTTATTGGATATTGGAGTTTGGCCTATTTGTCCATTGTCTCATGGTACAGGCCTAACATCCTTACAGGCCATGCTTGTACTCATCTGACCACATAGTATTTGGCACTTTCAGCAAAACACAATAATCTGTGCAGGTGTATTTTGCCTGATTTCAGGGAGAGCTTGTTCGTATCATGACCACAAATCTAAACATACCCCAAATCTTTGTAAATTTGCCTGTGACCTACATGGTTTCATGCATCAGCGAGAATGAGTGACATAGCGCATGTAACGGGTTTATAGCAGTGGGAGGAGCTGACGTCCAGAAAGCACCCTGCAGAGCACTTTCAGTGATATTTAATATTGGCCGATTTCTACTTCCATTGACCAAATCAACCACAAAGAATGCCATTTTTTCAAAAATTATCAAAATGTTATAACCCAATTGACTCTACATTCAATATATTTTTTATTATATTTTTTTAATCATTTCTATTCATTACTAATTTTCTCATATTTTTCAGGGAATAGTTCTTCTTTTTTAGGTATTATCATGATAAGAGCAACTTATTGCTGATTATTTTCTGAAATTAGATTAATATTTAATTTATTTAATATCTCAAAAATAAATGTGAGGTCAAATTAAAGTCCGTCAATTTGTCACTTTTGTAACCCTACCGATTTAAGCTATTTTTAATCATTATAGCTTCATAATATATCTTGAAATTGACGGACTTTTTTTTCAATTTCTTATTAGTATTAATGTGTTTTTCTGTGCAGTATTCTATATATTTTCATAAACTAACCCCCAATAAGCTGGCATTTTTATATTATTTCAAAAAAACTTAGTATTATAATATTTTCCTCTGTTTTCCCTTACAGATTGACCCCAAAATTATAAATTGCTCTCAAATTGTTAATTTTGAACAGATTTTGATTAATAAGGACTCTACGAGCTCGTATTTGAATGATGTAGATGATAGGATAATAAAACATGTAGATAATTTCGTGGAAATAGGCTTTCTATTTTCAAGGTCATTGAAAGGTCACTTCAAGGTCACTGGCAATATTTGATCAAAATAGCCTAAGAAGGTTGACATTCGATCACATATCATTTGTAGATGTATTCTGAGTAGTAAAAAAGTTATATCCCTATGTCTGCCATTTCTAGTGATGGAAAACGTTAAGAGCAGAAATTGGAAGAATCCACTAATACAATATCATGGGTGACCAGATAGTGCATCCATAGATATAATTAAAACAGATTTAAGCTTCATTTGGTCAAACTTACAACTCATACTGTATAAATGGTGGGAGGAAGCGGTATTAACATGCAATTCGGATTGGACACAACACATTGTTATTTGTTAGAATGTGAGGATCAGCCCGTATATGTCTCTTGTCAAACCCAGTCAAACACATTATTCTTGACTCTGTTCACATTTCATATTAAACATGAATGTGTTTAGGTCAAACGTATAAAAGATTTCTTTTACAGCCTATTTCATTGTTTTTTTAGATAAAAAAGGTTATAGGCAAAACCCCCTAAAAAGGTTCTTGGCATAGCTGTGACCCCTGACAATGTGTTACTGATATAATAGAAAAAGTTACATTTTAAAAGCGCAAATTACTGATGAATGTGTTACCAAAAAAAAACAACAACAAAAAACAAAAAAAAACTCCCTGCCCATTTCACCAAAAAATAATCCTGACAAACAAGTTTTTTTTTTTATTCTAGCCCAACAAAATATTGGTGCTCTCAGGAAACCTCAAATGATGAGGGCATATCGAATATAGAAAAATGTGAATTCAAAATTTATAACGAACACATGTTAACGTGTTTGCCCTTTAAATGAATTCAAGATTGTCGAGTATCATGGAATATAATTCTCCTTGCTCCGGTGGGTCATGCTGCCACCTGGTGTGTTAAAATCTGTCATTTTCTGTATGTGCACATGCTACCAAAATGTTTTTTCTGTGTGCATTTGATACCAACATATCAATGTACTTTCTTCAGAGCAAGCAGGATGGTAGTCATCATATCAGCTGCCATGTCTACAAATCTATTCCAGCATGCATTGTACACGACACAAGAAAAAAAACCTGGTGGAACACAAAATGTTGAAACCCGAGCAGTGGGAATTAGCAAAATGTAGACAAAAATCAAATGGGAACTTGTTGCCCTTTTTTATTTGAAAGATTATTGGGATTTCCCTCAGCTAGTGTAGTTTTAAGGTAGTGTTTATTTTCTATTTTCTGATGCATTTAATATAGTATAAGATTTTATTCTGACTAAGCTTCACTACTGCATACATAGGGACCCTCAGGGGTGAAAAAATTTCATAAGGGATGGTAGCATTCAAGGATTTTATCAGCTCTGATGAGAAAAAAATGTTGGTGTCAGAATAATATATTTGATAAACGTCTAGACCTGATTACTTTTTCATGATTCACGCGATATCTGATATGGTCAATAAAATATATTTAATAAAATATTTTGATCATTTGTGTTTTATAGTTAAAATAATTTATCGGCAATGTCATTTCATGTTTGATATATTAAAGTACCTGCATGTGATTGTCAGCAGTTACAGATGGTACTATATTCATATGTATATTTGCGCTATATAATGGCGATCTTCCATGTCAAACTACCACAATACATGGACACAGTTAACCTAATTTATATCAGATTCGTTTTGTGTAAACCGGGAGTTTATTTTTTTCTCGTGTGTATATAAACAGGGGTAAATATAATATTTCTGCTCCAGTTGCCCCCAGTAAAATGATATGTTTGCCTCACCTGTTTTAGATACACGAGGGATGTTAGTTTAACATAACAATCAAACTCATCTTTATCTTAATATTGCAAAAAAAACAAAACAATAATAATATAATAATAACACAATAATAAAATAACATAATAATATTATAACAACACAATAATATATTCTAAAACAAAAAAATCATGTAATAATAAAACCAAATTATTTATGAACATATATATCAAAAAATGAATTGAGTTAATGTCTTGAGACATGCTTTTAACCATCTGATTATGTGCCACTTAGATTATGCCTTGCAAGGAATCTGCGTGTCAATAACAAACAATGAGTGATAGGTGGTATGTAGGTGCTGTGTTATATTGTGCCCTTCCTGTGCGCCGGCTGTCTCGAGGTGCACAGGTTAGCCCTCTAAGCTATGCAGCCAGCCAGGACACCACAAGTCCCCATACTATTACATTAACCCACATACTGCAGAGAACCAACTCTCAGGGATCGCTCACCTAGGATCCCTACCTGGATCCCCATATCACACAGGTAACCCATTACCGTCATTAATGCACTCATTAAGTAAGCACTAGCTTCATAGGATGCTTAATTCCTCTGGGATATATTTCCTACATATACATTCATGATGTTTTTGTGTGTCATAGGGTAGAGATGGCGGCGGCCATATTTAGACGATCTATATGGTCTGCTGACCATTATATTATATATTTTATAACCCGGTAAGGCAGGTTTACCACACGGACACAGGTATATTCTTACTGACCCCCAGGCCTCATTTAACAATGATTATAACATAACAAATACTCATTAAGGTAGATATCCTCCTCGCTGCCTTAAAAGAAGTAGATTTTGATTCATATGCTATTACAGTATATAGGGTATATGTATTTACCCCGGTGGATGACGATATGTTGAATGTATGTGTGTGTGATTCACGATTGCAAACATTGTCAAATGCTTAGTCTTGGTCATATAAATATGCAGCGAGTACCTTGCAGGTGTCGGCAAATTGTCAATTAGGATGTGCGGTGGTTTTCGTGACTTAATGCAGATATCCGGAGGACTGGACCATGGAAATGTCCGGGAGAAAGACGGCGACATTCCCATAGTCACACAACACACTTTTAAGCCTTTCAAGTTTGGTCTAGCCTGAACTTCAGTCTTTGTGAAAAAAAAACTGTTGACCATGTAAACCAGTTTACGATCCCCAAAGAAACATATTCATGGATTCTAAAGTAAAAAGACGTTAAAACTTCACTTTTGGCAATACAGCGACACTGGATATTATACCTATCTTGCATTTTTAAAAGTGAACTACATAGGATTAAGTTTCTGCTCATAATGTGAAAGGATAGCAAGAATTTGATTCGATTTGAACGATATTGTAAGTACATTACATTTACCAAATATTATCAGTGTGTTGTTTGTCAATTGATGATTTAATTAATTAATTTATTCGTGAGAAAAATATTTCACCACAAACTTATATTAGATATTTATTAGAATTTTAGGATATTTTTGGGGATTTTACTAAACTAATATTTTTTAGTGATGTCCATTTGTCATAGATGTTATTAATAGTTAAAAGAAACGGAGTGAGATGATAAGAAATGCAGAAATTCCTGTTACAGATCAAAAACACCGGGGGATAGTAATGGTGAAAAACTACAGTGAGAATTGTGTATATTTTAAAGAAGTCAATGATTGTTTAAAAATATCATTGAAATTTGTGAGACTATACAACCATATCAATATTTTATTGTTTGTTTGAGAAACATTTAGACACGTTTGATCTATTAGTGCACATGAGATCAGTTGATTTAACAGTCTAATGCTGAAAGAAGAAACTTCATTTACTGGCCATGGTTTAAGATATTGAAGTTTGAAATACTGCTTAAAATATATGAAGAGAATTCTC
The DNA here is from genome assembly GCA_949316495.1 of Amphiduros pacificus. Taxonomy (NCBI): domain Eukaryota; kingdom Metazoa; phylum Annelida; class Polychaeta; order Phyllodocida; family Hesionidae; genus Amphiduros; species Amphiduros pacificus. The sequence goes on along the minus strand of OX439002.1, from coordinate 48,757,517 downwards.
ATGATAAATAACAGGGATCTAAGTTACTACAACTGACAGACTACATACTTTGTGTGACCTGCGGGTAGAATAAAACAATTTATGACATCAAAACCAATCCTCTCCAATTTATTTATGTCAGTCATGAAAGGGTCCTGTGTGAAAACTGCAATGAAAGGAATTTATTTCATGCTTTTGTTCTTTTTCAAATACAATTCTTTCATCAGATTCACAGATTATCTTCTTTTTTTTCAAAGTAATAGTCACTAAATGACGATTTCATAAGTATTTAAAATGATCTATCCATTAAGAGTTGCAGGTCAGGCTTGTTGTTTTGGACGAAATGGAAAGCTTCCAAATTCGTTTTACAAAAAACATCCCCATATCTCCATTTAATTACAGGTCATGCCTAGCTTGTCGCAGGTAACCTCAGGTATATCTTATTCAAATCTTCAGTGTCAGTTCATCAAAAGCCTTCTCTCACTAGGGTATTATTTTATATCTTAGAGCACGTATTTATCCAACTGGCCTCTGTGTGATGGTGGTATAGACGAAGTACGAGGGTAAATATGACCTAACCTTGTTTTCAATAGCGAATACTCAGTGTACCCCTACGTGAATCAAACACGGACATATGTATCACTTTTGCAGGAAACAAAGTCATAGAAGAAACATTTAACTTTTAATGGCTCTTCGAAGAACTTAAAAATGGACTTGATGGTTCATATACATGCTGTTTTTATGAAGGTTTAATTCAATGCACATGTTGAAACACATTAAAGTATGAATGAAGATACTAAACAAAAATAACGACAATTGTTTGCTCATGCAAGTGGGTTATATTCAGCGATTGAGGGATATCATCTTGTTCACAGTTTCACTGTGCCGACTTTAAAGCAATAAACTCGTGCATTAATGACATCAATCATTTGTTATACTAGTAGTCTGTCCCCGGGCACAATATAATTATGCTTGACAGAAATGTAAACATGAAATATAATAATTGATAATGCTTGTCAACTTTTGATGCTATGGTATCCATCAATGTTATGCATCGAAAACTTTGCCTCCGTGACAAGTAAATTCTGAACACTTAATAATTTAAATTTGTAAATTTTCGTTTATAATTGATACCAGTGGAAGTAGATGTTGGGATATGCATCATTGCTACTCATCATACCAGCACTTCATTGATTATTTGATGCTGAAAGAAAATCACTGTCATTCACCATACCAGCACCTTATGGGTTGGTTGATGCTGAAATACCATCACTGTCATTCACCATACCAGCACTTCATTGATTAGTTGATGCTGAAATACAATAATTGTAATTCACCATACCGGCACCTTATTGGCCAGTAGATGCCAAAATACCCATAATTGTAATTTACCATAGTAGCACCTTATTGGTTGGTTGATGCTGAAATACCATCACTGTCATTCACCATACCAGCACCTTATGGGTTGGTTGATGCTGAAATGCCATCACTGTCATTCACTATACCAGCACCATATTGGTTGGTTGATGATGAAATACCATCACTGTCATTCACCATACCAGCACCTTATTGGTCAGTAGATGTTGAAATACCATCACTGTTATTCACCATACCAGCACCTTATTGGTCAGTAGATGATGACATACCATCACCGTCATTCACCATACCAGCACCTTATTGGTCAGTAGATTCTGAAATGCCATCACTGTCATTCACCATACCAGCACCTTATTGGTTGGTTGATGATGAAATACCATCACTGTCATTCACCATATCAGCACCTTATTGGTTGGTTGATGCTGAAATGCCATCACTGTCATTCACCATACTAGCACCTTATTGGTTGGTTGATGATGAAATACCATCACTGTCATTCACCAAACCGGCACCTAATTGGTCAGTAGATGTTGGCATACCAATCATTTTCATTCGCCATACCAGCACTTTATTAGTCTGCAGAAAATGGCATACTCATCAATTTTAAAAACACTCGCGTCTTTTAGCATACAGATATTCTGAAGTGAAGACAATGTATATTGTGAGGTGAATGTGACATGGAAAAATGTCCTTGATGATTTGAAAATCCATTACAGATAACAATGGTATCCACCTCTCCTTACATATACATGTCTCCTTATCAAGATCTGAAAACTTTATTGTAATATTTTATAAAATATACGACTTTCCATCGGCCTATTCTTTCATAAACATGTATTCAAGATATATCAAACAAAGACCGAGGTAACAATCTTGTTTCTGAAATATATGTAAGGACCAATACAATCATTTTGTATTTTTTTTATATAAAAAAAATATTGACCATATTTAGATTTATTTAAATCTGTTATCAGTGCTCTGATACTCCACTTCACCTACCCTCCAACTGTCAAATCGCAGGAAGATGTTCTTTCTACCACGCAGGGTTAAGCTGTATTGCAGATCAACCAGATGTATATAATAATAATAATACTCATAGCGCTGACCCGTTAATCTTGAATGCATTATTTTTATTATAATTTCATGTAGTATTTGTAGAATCACACGAAACAGTCTTCGAACAGTCTTGAGTATATAAGTTGAGAATGACACTCAATATCTTTCATTGAAGTTTATGTTAGCTTATAATATGTTCTGTTTGGCCAAAGTTACATTGCAAGTTAAAAGATATGTATTATAATAACTTGTGAAATAGTTTGGATCATTTTTCAGGACAAAAATTTCCAAAATATTCATAATGATGGATAAACATTGGATCTTTTTGTTTTTCTCAAACAAAGGCACACTTGTTGATTGACATATTTTTCAAGGGCAACATGCGGGAAATGTATGCCCAAAAATGTTAATATTAAAATCAAATTTTCATTCAGTTTTATAATAATGCATGAAAACCTTGTGAACATTGGATCTTTTTTTGTTTAATCTCACAGAGTCATACTTAATGGTTGACACCTTGTTATGTTTGCAGGAAGATGTTAACGTGAGCATCGGTTGAGGCTGGTGTTATCACGTGACTGACATGGAGGAGAGCGAGACAGCCTTCCTGCTTATGCTGGTCCTCAGCATAGCAGCGCTAGGGGTCGTCGCCACATTTCACATCCTGGCATTCTACCCGGCTGGAATCACAAGCGGTCAGTTCTTATGTGATGAATGTAGAAATTTAACTTTAAATTGGCAAAATATTCACACACACACACGTCAATATATAACTTAAAAAGACAAATACGTTCCTTTATTAAAAGGTTGCATAGTGTTCATACTTTATTAACTGTTTAACAATGTCAGTTTAATACTCTCCATTATATCATTATAATTTAAAAAGTTACTCTGCAATAAATATCTAATAATATTTGTAGGGGTTTTTGAGCACCTGATGAGTGATAACTGGGATCATTATAAGATAGATGTGGTCATCAATGAGTGGCAGTTACCTATGTGGATTATAATCTATGGTATGCAGCTATTGTGGCTCATCTACGCCATGGTTGCTTTGTGCCGTGAGACTAAGATAGGGTCCCTAATCGTCAATCCCCCAATCATGCCATCCAGCCTCTTTTTCACCTTCATACTGGCACTGGCAGGAACCATGGGATGGATGGTGCTGTGGGACATGCGTGACTACTACACCTGGTACAGCGCCATCTGTTGTTTGGGGACAACCATCTTCATGACCTTCACCGTGGCCATATCTTTGCACGCTACCAATCTCTACCAGGATGAGTTGATTGATCAGGGGTACGCCACAGATATCTGGATTATCCGCACCGTGGTCCAGAACACGGCAGCCGCCTATGCCACGTGGGCCTCCGTGGAAACCACGTACACCGTGGGTCTCATTCTGTACGAGACCAAGCTGGTCACCGTGCTGCAGTCCAATTATATCATTCTGGGCATCACCATGGTTTACGTGATTACTTTCATGACTCTTGATATGTTCCTGGGTCGCCAACTCACGTGTCTGTTGCTGACACCATACCTGGTGTATATCGTCGCTTTTGTTCAACCTTTCATTAAATTCTACAAAGAAAAAGACGTTTTGTTTCTCCTCAGTGCCGTGTTTATGGGCTTCACGGCGGCCCTCTTCTTGGCCAAGCTGGGCCTGATGGCAGGACGATGTTTCTGTGAGAGGAAGTATATGAAAGAGGATGAGGAGGAATTTGGTGCCATCCAGTATGAAGAGGATGGATCAGAAATTATTGATCACAACCAACCGGAACCAGTGAATGCCGTACCCGAAATACACACAAATCCCCGATATTGATAGTGGATCAGCTCTCTGCTGATTGGATGTCAGATGACATGTGACCTGTGAAAAGTTAGGCCAATAATATAGGTCCCCATTATGCATAGATAATATCATTAATTTTTTTCATTAACTTCCCATAATTAACTTCACATAACTAATCATATGTGTATACAGTACTATTATTACTATTAATAACTAAAAGTAAAACAAAATTCTTTATTTTGTGTTGAAACTGCAGTCAGTGCCTTTTAACAGTAACAAAAACTGGTTCATATAGCTGCAATCAGCATTTAATCTAATTCTATCTGTGATTGTAACTATTAATTCATATATGACAATCTACAAAATTGTCGAGTCATAAAGAAGTGATTGTTAACTTTTTGAATAGTTTTTATCCTTAATAGACAAACACTGGATGGATACCTTATATTGTCGGAAAGATTAAGGCTTCAACCCTGAAGAACCAGACACCAGATTTGTCTTCAACAATCACACGATGATGGATATTATAATGGGAATATAATCATGCAGATATTTTCAAAATATGCCATATATCAATAGAAAGGGCAATTATAAAGTGTTTCAACCCATCAAACTTGCAGATTTGCGGAAGATATTAATATTATTGGTAAATGGGCTTAAGTAAGATTTTTTGACAAATTTGGTACACAATAATTCTCTTTTTGTTTGAGTAATTTGGTTTATAAAGTGAAGTGAGATTTTAAAGGAAACAGGCTGAATGGCATTGGGCAAGATCACGTGTAAATAATATGTTAAACAAGTGAATTGTACAAGACCAGCGTTCAGTATAAACAAATATATTTTATGTTAAGCTAATATTTCTACATTATGATATTGTATGATATTGTATTTAATAAAAAAATATATATATAAATGTATATAGCCACAACAGAATCTTCCAATACTCCCTTACTCAGAGCACACGTCACAGTTCTTAATCAGGAATATATTTTGTGTTTGTTTAAGGAAATTTGGTCAATAAGGTTTGTTTGAGGAGTGAAATGAATATGAAGGATAAAAATGTGCGGACAGCTCCTCATACATTTTGACATTGTTTTATCAGATTTGTTTTTACCGACATTGCAGTGCTGGAATTGCTTAATTGTGTCAATATGGACTATTTTGCATATTATTTATCCATGGACGTTTGGAATACGGTGCCATCGGTCTTGTCCAAAAATAGAAATTGAGAAAGGTAGGAAAAAAGAAGGAAATGTACGTTATCAATCCCCAAATGTCAGATTAGAGAATGAGACATTTTGCATTTATTGTGTTACCTATTTTTTTTTTCAATTTGTCTAAGATTGTGAAAATGAATGAAAGCTACGATTACAACCTGTGCTCTCTAAAATTTCTCAGTTTTATGAATATTTTTAAAAAATCGTGTCTTCCTTTAATTATATTAGTCCTTCGAATGAAAAACATGTAAATCTGTTAAGAAAAATAAACGATCCAATAATAACTCCAGATATCGGAAACTATGTGAACTAAGGTATCACATTCACATGAAAATGCTACAGGTAACTATGTGTATTGGGTCATCTGTGAATATTAATATAAATCTGTGAAATATGTACAATTATACGCTTCATAAGAAATTTGCTATATCAGATGTTCGACAAAATTTGAATAATTCAAAGATATATTAAATAAAAATGTGAAATTTAATTACCCAACATTGACTCTTATGGAATTTTCTGAGAACGTACATTAAGGTTCTGTTAGGGTGATTGGTTTGCACGCCAAGTGGCAGCTCTGAGCACTATTGAGAATTCTAGTTTTTAATTCAATTTCACGACGACTAAAGATGGAAATAAACAAACATTATTCGGACGTTTATTACTGTTCATAAGCTGATAATATTATGATAAATATTATAAAATATATGTTCAACTTCGCATGAATAAATGTAATCAGAAAATTATTGCTGTAAAATTAAAACTGAACTTTTCAGAAGTTTTCCTTTTGTAGACAGCTGTCTTAGTTGGGAAGATAAAACGATTATTCCTATTTAGCATGGTTATGGCATTAGCAGCGCTCAACTCTTTCCACATAAAACAGGTGGCGCCCCCTACAATGAGGTATTTTGCAGAATGCAAGAATAGTTTACTGTACAAAAACCTGTGGGCAAAACAACGGATTAGAATGGTTTATATTTTGATAGATTAGAATAGACGAGTTTCGTTAATATTGGTAGGAGGACCATGATAGCAATGATTTATACAGGTTTGAAATCAAAGATGCCCAAGAAACATTGGGATAAGTGAAGTTACCTTTAATCACCGAGTTTTCACTCATACAAAGCTGAGAATATAATCATGGATTATATACTACAAGAAAGTTGGCCATCAGGCCATTCTTGAACACCAATGAAATCGTTTATATATAAATAGTTAAGTTTTCTCTTAAAAATAAAAGAAATGATTTAATACAAATAATAATGTTCAAATATTTTTTTTGAAATATAAACTTACTATTTGTTGTCTATAAATAACCCACATGAAAAACATGAGCACGTCTGTGATTCAGTGGTGCCCTCTGTGTGAGAAATGGCCCCGGACTGTTTTCCTAAATAGTGCCACCTGGTGAACATTCATTGATAACATTTGCAGAATGAACCAAATCATGTTTTTGCTCAAACGTGTTTTTACAAAAGGGATTGCATATGAGTATCTAGATATTAACCAATGCTAGGCAAGGTTAAGAATGGAAAACATGGACAATGTAGAACAATAATAACTCTACTGATGGAATGATATGAAATGAGATTTTCCTAGAAACACAGATTATGTCAAAATCCTTTGAGCAATAGGCTATTCAAAAGGCATTTTGGAGACGAGTACCTTCTGACTAAACACACAAAAAAACACAAAACCAAAAATGAACCATTAACAGATAAGAGACAGAAATGTCAAAATGTTGGTCAAGAAGTCCTAAAAAGAGATAATAATACTGGATTCTCTGACTTAAGCAACTGGGCTGACCCCTCTCTGACCTTGTTGATCACTAAATAGTGTACCTCAGAAAGTACCATGAGAAAGCTTCTTCCATTTCTCACAACCTGTGGAGAAAACCAGAATAACTCTAAAAATATGTGTAATAGCCTGCAACATAAACCTAGTGGTAAGTCCCCATGCCTACCACAGATGACCTCTCCATCCTTGCAAACAATTTCAATGATTTTTTCCTTTGCAAAAATTAATGTTCTGATCAAGGAAGGAACAATCCACCATCATCGTAAAATGGATACTGACATCCGCCTGATATACCAAAGAATACACAGGTCTTTCGTGAAATCCATTTTTTTCAGTAGATGTGGGGTCCCACTAGGTATAATCGTTTGTGACCACATAGTACTAGGCACCTAGCATTACACAATATTCCTGGCAGGTGTGTATTGGTCATTAGCTCAATAGGAAAAAGAGGGGGTAGTAGACCTGGGCATCACCCTTGACTCCTCCCATAAAAATATGAAAATCCAAATCCAAAGTATGTGCAAATTGCTATTAATAATATTATTAGATAAGAAACATGTCTGTCATTAGACACTCAGTGTCTGGACAAAGAAATTGGCTCTCTTACTGATTTACGTGCAGTTGTTCCAGAAATCTGCATTAAGTTTACCAGAAGTTAGAAAGATCAAGGTATTGACTGATGTTTCTGAAAAAACTGGCTATTACCTCTGCCAGAATTAATTTCAATTGGTCAATTGTTTTTTTCCAATTGGAAAATAGGTACAGAGTAATTTCACACCTTCACATCATGGTTCACTGGACTCAGCACTGGACTCACTTTACTCTCTGAACCCAGGTACTGGACTCACTTTACTCTCTTAACCCTGGTACTGGACTCACTTTACTCTCTGAACCTATCACTGGACTCACCTTACACTCTGAACCTATCACTGGACTCATCTTACACTTTAAACCCATCACTGGACTCACTTTACTCTCTGAACCTATCACTGTACTCACCTTACTCTCTGAACCCCATCACTGGACTCACTTTACTCTCTGAACCCAGGTACTGGACTCACTTTACTCTCTTAACCCAGGTACTGGACTCACCTTACCCCGCACCTTACACTCTGAACCTATCACTGGACTCACCTTACACTCTGAACCTATCACTGGACTCATCTTACACTTTAAACCCATCACTGGACTCACTTTACTCTCTGAACCTATCACTGAACTCACCTTACTCTCTGAACCCCATCACTGAACTCACCTAACTCTCTGAACCCATCACTGAACTAACCGTACTCTCTGAACCCATCACTGTACTCTCTGAAACCTAGAGCTGGATTTACCTCAATTAACTAAGTATTGAATTTACCCACTTTTAGAACTGTAACATTAAAATAATCCCAATTACTCATCAGCCCAATCACATTCCTTTATATCCTATACAGTACTGACCTTACTCTCTGATCCCGGGTAACAACCGAGCTATTTAAAACCATATCATTTATTGTTAGAATACTACCTGCACTTTCGCATCACAGTACTGAGCTAACCCCAGAATCTGAACCAAGAATTTGACAGTCATACTGGTGACGTCATGAAGTGCCCTTGGCGTGGAGGTCACCGGGTGGATACATATGTTTCTAATATATGCTGAAGCTTAAGATCCCTTCACGGTTCACCGAGACCAGCTGTCTGTAATGTTGGACAGGTGGATGCACTCCAGACTGGTCACAAGATTCACTGGGGCACAGGGTCGTTGAAATAATAAAATAGGGTTCTCAAAAGGGATGATCACATGCGTTTTCAGCCTTTGCATTAATAAAGTAATATTCTCGAAGGCTGATCATGTAGTGCTTGAACGTCATGCATAATCTTTATCTCTAGTCATTGTCCCAATGCGAAATGCTATGTTTAAAAAAATGAGAGTAGAAGAAACCAATCAATGAAAATAGACAAGGAAGTTAGAAAGAAATGGTTGACAAAAATATATTAATGGCAAAGCCATTGGAATATATAGTTCTGTATGACAGTCCATCCCTGCCATTTGATCATTGATTCAAGTGGCTCATATCTTTTATATTTATCAATAGATTGGTACGTTGGAGGTACAGAATGTTACATTATAACATACTTTGTTGTGGCTTCTTTTATTTTTTGATTGAAAGAAACCACACAATATTTTACTGTGCAGCTGAATGAAAGGTATGTGTTTGTCAACTATTTGGGGGACAGCTTAATACACGCCAGTGCACTGTCTGGTGCATAAACTTCAAGGTGAAAGGGAACATGGTTCAGCTCAGCGAGATCTGAAAGGAGGATCACTCTAGCATATTTAACACCAAAACTTTGAATCACTTTAGAATCCTAGTAGATTGAACCATACTATGATCACGTTATGGAGCGGTTATGAAAATGGCACTTTTATGATAGCATTCGTTAAAGGTTTGCTAACTAAGATTAAAAACACTAGTTTTAGCCCAGTGTGGTGCTAGGCCAGTATTATTGAGCTGGCGCTGATGGTTGCGCCCAGGCACCTTGCATACGGGTACACATCAAGCCAGGAACCCATGACCACTCCGTACACAGCAATTGCCTGAACATACATGTTGCCATCTCTGCATATCTGTGACTGACAGGAGGACAGTTTTCCTGACAGATTAGCTGTGGTTTCGAGTGGGGAATTTGGCGGGAGAAGGGTGTATGAGTCATGACGTAAACATTTTAGCAAGTTGTTGAATGTTACCCCATCCTGGTTCGACCTCCTTCTGGTTCTGGCATACCCCACATTATGATGTTGTTTTGGTCTTGAAGATAGGAAAGTATGTCAACAAAGCATTGCAGTTGAAAGGTGCCACTGTTTTGGATTCGAAGAAAGCATTTGATGCAGCAGGAACAAACGCATACAAACTTTCAACCAAAGTTGGAGCATAAATTACTTGTGGCCAAATGAACAAGTTTGGAACACTTTGCAACTTTGTTATTGATGTGTGGGTGACGTCAGAGAGCTGACAAAGGATCTGAACAAAGAAACAGCGCTCCTGATAAAGAAAGTAAGTCTCCTGGTGAACAATACTGGTTGACTTTAAGAAATCTAATGCTACTCCTTTGATTTGAATAACGAATTCATAATTATACCTTTTTAATGTTTATCTACGTAATAATTTTTCTTATACAAAATTGTGTATTTGGTTCACTCTGATTAGATTAACATAATATTTGATAACAATATTCAATATAAATATAACATAATCATTTTAAGTTTGTAAATGAATGGCGTGGACCAAAGTAGATTGATATTTTTGAACACGCTGGTGGAAGGTTAATATCATGTACTGTAATAGCAATAACATGTCCTAGATACCAAAGGTGCATAACACCCCCCCCATCCTTTTTATTCCTCTGCGCACAACTTACACAAAAGCTTTAGGGCGTTTCATTACAAATGCCTATCCCAGAAAAGACATTGGCGCCCGGCAGTATATATTTCATAAGTCAAAGTTTTAACTATTGCATGACCAAGAATTTTTTTAGCTTGTGTTTGCATTAGTCAGTACCAGTCAGGGTATTCGTTTTACATATATTCGAATTTTAAAGACACCAATGAACTTCAAAATATACTTGGAAATGAATGGTGATATCACGAAAAAATAGTCTGATATAATTATATTGAATGTCATTAGTGCACTATAAAAGGGTAATAACAATATGTATTTGAAAGGAGCAGACAGAAAACGTGGCCTTACTAGGTTTTATTTAGCTTTGTGAGAAGAATGAGAAAATATCTTTTGGTCAAGTGAAGATTGTAATATGAGTGTCTGCTCAATAAGAAATCTCTGGGTCCTTATATTTTTGCAATAATTTGTAATATATATAATAACATTACAGGAAACTACAATGCAAACACGTTTATCATGTGACCCATCAGCTTTACTGAATTTAGTCCAGAACCAGCTTATATGCCATAAAACTTCCTGCATGAGAGAACATTGTTTTGCAGAAAACACACATGCTTCAGTAGACAAACCACAAAATTTATGTATTTGTGATGTTTGTGAACATGATTGTCATATTTATTTTGAATTATCATTCCTGGGTTTTCACATAGAGTATGAAAGAAATTTTAAATGCATTTAGTTATAAATAAATGCATTTAGTTATAAACAAATGCATTTAGTTACGAAGATATTATGTTTCTTGACAGTTTCGTTCAGAATGAGGCACTAAAATATAGTAAGCCACACACACACTAAAATACTGCTAAGAAAAGTCAGAAAACCGGTTCCTAGAAATGCAGTGCAGCATGACGTCCTAGAATTTATTCCACGCAACTTGAAGGGTAAGTATCCTGGAAATGAATAGGTTCAGGTCACATTGAAAGTGATACATCTCCCACTCAGTCAATGAATACAAGTAACACATTAATCCTTCAAGTCTAGCATTTTAGTCATTGCATTTAAAATATCTTACACACCCTCATTTAAAATGTGAAAAGAAAAGCAGCACATTCCTTTTGACCACGATATCCAGGCAATGCCAGAACTATATAAAGGTTAAACTGTCACACCCTCCTCTGTCAAAAAAACTGCTCTCTCAATGTAATATATATCTAATATTCACCAAGTATTTAAGATATAGTAGTCATCATTTATCATTTATCATTTTATCTTTATTTGACATTGATGCCGATTCTGATCTTGTTCTATTGGCTCTGTTGGCAATTTCTGTCAATCTGGGACTGCTGAGAACATATCAGGGATATAACTGGATAGCTTTGTGTGGCTTGTATGACAAGCAATTAGGCGGTCACAAGAGATATAGTAATGCCTTGTATATTGCATTCATATTAATATGCTAAGAGGGAAATATCCATTTGCTCCGGGGAGAAATATTTGAGTATAATGAGGACCTTATTACTTTGCTAAGAATCTCTAATGCTGTTTTGGGGGGTAAAGAAATCCCCCAAAAAAGGACAAGAATAAAGGTAGAAAAAGGAAGATAAAAGAAGGTCGGGGAATTGTGCATAAATAATCATAACAGTTTTAGATTTCCATGAGGATTATTCCTGAGGTTTCTATATGTGCTTCAGTCAGATTTCAATATTCTTTACAAATATGGAATATAACTTCTTTTTTAAAATTATATGTACCATTAAAGATCCTTTTGAAGACTTGTCTAAAGGCTAATCGGTGGGAAAGTACAGCATTGGAAACAAGCTGCACATTAATACTATATTTAAAAAAATCAACATTGGGGTGTCTTTTTAAGAAGATATATGTTTATAGAAAATAATAATTTGGTTTGACTCTATGATGGAATTCACGATACAACCTATGATCTAAAAGCACTTATAGTCAATTGTGCAATCCTTGATGCAGCTTTGACCCCCTCTTGTTTTGATGTATATGCTTGAAAGTTCTATATATACTCGTTAGATATATAACATCTACCTACACATTTTTTCATCTGGGTTTTTACTTGAATAGGAAAAACAATAATAGCGCAGCCTTTCTGTTCAGGCAATATTCTTGTCCTGATCTGGCATACTTCATGGAAGGAATATTCCAACCACTCTTGTAAACCTTGTCAGCATGTGAATTGGAAATCATTGGGAATTATATATCCCTCTCTCTGAATATATCAAATGCAATGTACGTCTTAATGCAATATATATCAGAACATGTTTAACACAAGAATCAACCACCTTAGTTAAGGAAGTGTTGAAAATTACCCAGAGCATGTCCAATGTGCATGACTCATCTGTTCTGTTTGCTCTATCAAACTATATTTTAATATAGAATGGTCACGATGTGTAGTCAACCATATTTAGAAGTATAGGTCTCCTGTACATAATATTACATATATATGCACATTCATTATTTTTAGTGTTGAAATATCATGCAGTGGGCGTAGTCTATTCTACGAATAATATGATAAGGATTTTTTTAGTATAAAGTAGATGTTGCGGTAGTATATTATAAATACAATAACAAATAGTACTTCGTTGAGTTATTTCAAATAGAGTTTGTTGATTCAAAGTTAAGTAGGTCTTATATTTGTCATTTAAAAACCTGGATATAGTTTGCCTGTTTCACCTCAGTCTGGCCCACTAGTCTTTACATTTCTTTTTCAAACGTCTGGCTAAAAAAATCCTGTCAGATTTGATAGATCAGGCCTTGTAAGTGTCAAAGGGAAGGTATAGACATGGTGAATTAGTCCTTATATATAAACCATTTATTGCAATAAGTTTTGTCCCTACAAACATGAAAAAAACAATTTACTAAGGACATTTAGATATTCACATTCAAATTTTCAAATATGAGTTTCCTCATTATTAAAATCACATTTATTTACGTTACCATCATAAACATCCTCGTTTGAAACAGCATACTTAGGTTTTATGTGTTACAGATTTCTGCTGATTGAACTGGTTGAATGATATTCCAAAACAAAATCTTCACATGATAAGGGGATAGAGAGGTTGGGTCAGTTATAGGTATTAGGAGAGAGGGATGGACAGGTTGGGTAAGTCCCTGTAGGTGTTAAGAGGGAGGGATGAACAGGTTGGGTCAGTCCTTAAGGAAAGAGGGAGGGATAAACAGGTTGGAACAGTCTTTATATTTATTAAGAGGGAGGGATGGACAGCTTTGGTTAGTCCTCATCGATGTTAAGAGGGAGATATATACAGATTGGAAGGTGTTAAGAGAGAGATATACAGGTGGGATGAGTACTCATAGGTGTGAAGAGGGACAGATATACAGATGGGATCAGTCCTCATAGGTGGTAAGAGGGAGAGATATACAGATGGGATCAGTACTCATAGGTGTTAAGAGGGAGAGATATACAGATGGGATCAGTCCTCATAGGTGGTAAGAGGGAGAGATATACAGATGGGATCAGTACTCATAGGTGTTAAGAGGGAGAGATATACAGATGGGATCAGTACTCATAGGTGTTAAGAGGGAGAGATATACAGATGGGATCAGTACTCATAGGTGTTAAGAGAGAGAGATATACAGATGGGATCAGTACTCATAGGTGTTAAGAGGGAGAGATATACAGATGGGATCAGTACTCATAGGTGGTAAGAGGGAGAGATATACAGATGGGATCAGTACTCATAGGTGGTAAGAGGGAGAGATATACAGATGGGATCAGTACTCATAGGTGGTAAGAGGGAGAGATATACAGATGGGATCAGTCCTCATAGGTGTTAAAAGGGAGAGATATACAGATGGGATCAGTACTCATAGGTGGTAAGAGGGAGAGATATACAGATGGGATCAGTACTCATAGGTGTTAAGAGGGAGAGATATACAGATGGGATCAGTACTCATAGGTGGTAAGAGGGAGAGATATACAGATGGGATCAGTACTCATAGGTGTTAAGAGGGAGAGATATACAGATGGGATCAGTACTCATAGGTGGTAAGAGGGAGGGATATACAGATGGGATCAGTACTCATAGGTGGTAAGAGGGAGAGATATACAGATGGGATCAGTACTCATAGGTGGTAAGAGGGAGAGATAACAGATGGGATCAGTACTCATAGGTGGTAAGAGGCAGGATCAGCCTTTTTACATGTTTAAGGAGAGGGGCTGGACATGTCTGAGCTGTTCTTACAAGGTGCTAATAGACAGGAGTGGATCATTGGGCGGAAATGGATGATGTTGAGCATCACATATTCGGATTAGGCTTGTGGTCTTTGTTGACATCGTGTGGTGATTTTGCTTACATGTACCTCGATTAACTTGTGCCGATTGTTTATATAAAACACGAAGACAGGAGGCCAGGCTCGGCAACATTATTTTTTTCAACCTCTGTTTTCCATAAAAGGAATGTATATGCCGAATAGCGATAAATCATTAGAATATAAACCAACAATGTGAATATACCACGTTTCAGACATATTTGAATGAGGGACGAGCTGCATAGCTTATATTGTGCAAACCGTTGAAGGCAAGGTGGCAAAGGTAGCGTCATTTATCATTGCTTGATTGCGATCTTTTAAGGTTTGTGTTACATTTGCTTGTGTAACGATTGTATGTCAGAGGTAACTTGGCATGTCAGGCTCAACTTAGATGAAGATTGATCACATTGGCAGGAATTAACCTTGGGTGACTTAGCAAATACGGATGCGACCCTGATTACACTATAGTCTTATCTCCATGGTAATGCACTATGGTCTTATCTCCATGGTAGTGTACTATAGTCTTATCTCCATGGTAGTGCAATATAATCTTATCTCCATGGTAGTGCAATATAGTATTATCTCCATGGTAATGCACTATGGTCTTATCTCCATGGTAATGCACTATAGTCCTATCTCCATGGTAGTGCACTATAGTCTTATCTCCATGGTAGTGCACTATAGTCTTATCTCCATGGTAATGCACTATAGTCTTATCTCCATGGTAATGTACTATGGTCTTATCTCCATGGTAGTGCACTATAGTCTTATCTCCATGGTAATGTACTATAGTCTTATCTCCATGGTAGTGCACTATAGTCTTATCTCCATGGTAGTGCACTATAGTCTTATCTCCATGGTAATGCACTATAGTCTTATCTCCATGGTAATGCACAATAGTCTTATCTCCATGGTAATGCACTACAGTGCCTTTCCACAGGTAAACCTTTCACACATATCAAAAAAAGAAGACATCACTACAGCCTATTGACAGATCATAGACTTGCATATACGGCACCGTTTATCAATATTTTCATGGTATCTTCAATACAAAATTTGAGGGTGGCAGATCTCAGACACCTTCAAAATTGGGAGCTTATGGAAAGTTGTACACATGGTGTGAAAATAGATTCCCTGGTGTAATTCATCGTGTTAATAGCTATATTTAAACTAGGTCGGATAACAAATAAGTATCTTGCAAACTATTTTGTCTTTACGTCCCTTGTAATGATTTGATGAAATAAAGAAGACAAGCAAATCGTCCTGCCGATTACTCAACCTAGAAAGGCTTCTTTATAACCATTCTGCTGTTGTTTTGGTCACAGAAAAAATGTACTGTGACCCTTGTGAAACAAATTTTCACCTTTTACATTGTAAAATTTGGAAATAAAAGGAGTGTTTTTATGGCAGTTGAAAAGGGCAATTGTGTGCTTGACCTTTATTAATGTCTTTGAGAAAATCTGCCTGAAATAACAGGTATATGAAAATAAATGTCAAAGATGGCTTCAAAGTTTTCAGAAAGTAGTAAATGATCGGCCTGGGCGAACTGGACCCACAGTAGTTGATACATAACTTGCTCAGTTTGGCCTCACTTTAAACTGGCAGCCAATGTAACATAACAGAGTGAAAGCACAGTTGAACAATATTGTTTTTTGATGATAAAATTCTGATTTGATGGACTGAATACTTGACCTAGGGTTATGTAGAGGTAAACATTCAGGATTAATGAGCTGTCATAACATATTATTATGAGAGCAATCCATGTTTGTGCTGAAATGTGGAATGAAAAAGAAAATTGATTGAACAATCTTGGCAGAGTGAAGTTGAATAGATATAAAAAAACCGTGGGACACGAGCTTTTTGATATTTCATTTGGCTGCCTTTCACTGTCCACACTCAGAAAACATATCACATCATTTCAATATCACCCTCAACTAGACATAAGTCACATTTTATCAACTGGAAAGTCTACGATATGTGCACTTAGTCTTTTATAGCTTTCTTTTCATTTGTATGTTTGGAGAGTATTTGTGCTTTACTATGGCATACATAAAATGGCGTACTGTAAATGTCAAATAAACTACAGCCTCGATTATCAGTTTTATCCAATTTTATTCCTACATTTTCATTGGTACGTGTATGTCACCATTGCGCAATGTATCATTAACATCACAAAATATCAATGTACATATCGCCATAACCAATAGTACATGGACAACACAACAATATGGTGATGACCATAAAACCAGACATATGATAATGGGAGGGTGGTCTGGGGGTTTTGTGAGGTTGTCGGTTACCTATGGAGGTGGTATGCGTTGAGCCATCCCACTGTTGGACATTTGCCATTAAGAAGAATCAATAAACTTTGGGGATTTATTGGTAAGGTATGCCGATGTCCATATGTCACTGACTGACGGGGACACCGCAGATTGAAGATCAAACAATACAAACACCTACATACATTCTATATTTAATCAAACATTGCCATATATCTAAATATGAAGAATTATAAAAGGCTTAAGAAAAAACAATGTGTAATTGGCATACTGCTGCAAGGAAAAACATGGCAACGATCTACCAAACAAGGTGCGCTGAAGCAAAACTTCAATTGAAACATTCAAACGAAAAGGACATGAACTCATATCGGTGTTCTATTTAAGAGTATTTTTTTGGAATTTGTACAGATACATTTACAGCATTGTTGTGGATGAAATTCCTAAAACCAAAGAAACAAAACATGACAATCATTCTTTGCTGATTTTATCGACAAAACAAATTTGAGAATGTGGTATTCGCTATATCACAATTAAGCACATTGATCAGATTCCTTTAATCATAAATATAACATTTGGAAAACATTTGTATTTGATATTAAAAATGAGGCCAACTTTATAATGGTTGAAATAAGGAAAGGTCACATAGGGGTATCAACTTTATTCATGGCAATTTTATGAAAGCTCTGGTCATTCTTTCAGTGGAGGTTAAGATATGGACTGTAGTGATAAATTAAACATCCTGCATAAGTGTCCCCAGACCCTCTCTTAATGTATAAAACTTAATTCACCACGAATGTCAATCAAATCATAATTACTGAAACAAATATACATTTAGTCAATTCTTTGTGGACTTTTCATGGAGCACTTTCTGGAAAACATCGCACTTAGGCTCAGCCTGTCACGGGGCCAAGTCTCAGAAGTCAGTTTACCTCGATCTAATATCGTCATTTGTTTTGTTAGGAATACACTGGGTGTCTTGCAACTTCAGCACACTTATACTTAGCACACTTACACACACTTTCACCTTGGATGGTATATGACCTCAGCGCTCTGGTTTTGAGGACAAGACATGTGCTTATCCCCTGAGGGCTTCTTTCAATCACATGTGTCTTTGTTTACTATTATCCAAATGTAACTAATGACAAGGTTGAAACTTATAGACTGGTCGGGTCAGAGGTATTTTACAGGCCAAAGTCACAGTATATAAACATGTCCTTTATGCTTAGGTCATAGCTATTGTGAGCATTTTGAAACATCATTTATATACGACAACACTGTTCATGCATACTAGTTTAAACACAGGTTTATGTGACTGCTTGGTTGTGGCTCATCTATAATTACTATCACCAAAAGTATGTATGTTTTAGTCACAGAAAGATTCCACGAATAACAGCTATGTCATTTCTGTCACACACATGCACTCCAATCACCACTAACAACTTGAGACTCTGGGATTCCTTGTGTAATGTTGGCAACATCTTGGCAGCACTGTCAACCTGGACTGTGTCTTATTACATGGCTGTCCCTATCCCAATGATGGACTAGTTTCGTCATGATAGACCAGCACTCACTTGGCTTGTCAACAACAGACATGCTATGAGGTAAATGAAACCTCCTCATGAAGGATGTGAACGTTGTTTCTGATCAAAAAACATTTCACTATTATAGAATAAGGAGAGAGCCATAAAATGGATTTAGAAATAGAAGCAGATCCAGAATCAAAACGCCAATCTTCTTTGTCTAAGTCTGTGCAGCGTAAGTAACCATATCCGGTTTTGTCAATTTTGTCTGTGTTATCATTCTGCCTCTTGCTTTGCTCACATATAATAGATATGTTAGGCCTGGTGATCAGATTTGCCTGCATGTTATGAATTTCTTCACCAACATTAGCTTTGCATGCCTTATTTTTTAATCTTCGCTTTATGTAAATGTTTGTGTGTCTTGTATGCAAATATCAATCTTATATTTTGAGATGAAAAACAAATTGGTGAATTTAAGTCTCATAAATTTATTATTTCTTGTATTTTATATCGAAATATGTACTAGCAATAGAGAAAATTGTATTCCCATTATTTTGCAAACATTTTTCTTTTTCTTTTTGTTTTGTTTCATGACCTTTAAATTTGAATATAGAGCAAGCGCATTTAAATAAAGAACAAAAAATAGATATTGATAATATGTTTTTGAATGCAAATATATTCTATTTGAATACTAATCTTGAGTGTTTATATTTCAGCAATGTTGAATAAAGGGAGTGCCGAGGTTTTGTACTTAGTGTCTGTGTGTCTGGCATTTTTAGCACTAGTTACCACCAGTTTGCTGCAGTTCTTCAACTGGTCTACCATAGGCTTCAGTTTAGGTAAAGACATTTTTTTATTATTTTAAATGTTCTGTCGTTGACTGAACTTTAACCCCTTCTGCGTGGCTCTTGGGCATTAAACGATTCATAAGAGCTGATGACAGTCTGTCTGAGCATGTAAATGATATTTGATATATTCTTAAAGGCCTATGACGGGTAAATAAGACACCCGTGTGAGGGTGTAACACACAACTTTTAGGTGTATATATCAAATATAGTTGATTAGAACTCATTACAACTCTGAAGGTATTTTAGATATATTCTCAAAATGAATGAGTCATAACTAACTTCTCATTTTCAAGAGAGTCAGACGTGTACATGAATTTGGTTTCAGCAAAATACTTCAAAAATTCAAATCCTGTCAGTTTAATCACAGAAATTATCGTTATAATGTCAGTTAATTACCAGTTTAATTTTGATTGACATATGTGGACATGGCACCAATGAAGAGTACTGTTGATTGGGTAGAAAATGATGGAAGTTCAACATGTGCTCTGCCCCTCTTAGTTTCTATTTGACGTTTTTACATAAAACGCGTACATTTACCATGATATATCTATCTTGGACATGTCAACTCTCAGGTGGTTTTCCTGCAAGAATTTCAGTTTTCCCGGTATCTGTGATAATAGGGCACAATCTAATAAATGTATCAAAGATTTCAAATCAAAATCTTAAAGATGATACCCAATGCAGTTGCTGTTTAATATTTATTGAATATATTAAATTTGCATTCCATGAAATCAATGTAGGCCATTAATTATAAGACTTGACCAATTGATGTTGTCTTCCTGTAAACATTGGACCTAAAGACTCTCATCAAATATCTGTCTTTTTTATACCTCACATTCAGAGGCAGTCATCAGCCATGTGGTCAATATAGTGTTTATTTACATCCTGTGTCTATCATCAAAGGTTATACATGCAGCCTGTACGAGATTCATATTTAACTTTTATATGTTTATTTCTTTATCCAGGAGTATTCAACCACAAGAGTGATGAACTTTGGGAGAAACAAAATAAATGTTTGATAGAAACATCCTGGATTTTTTACATGTGGGCTGCAGTGTATATCATCCAGGTTCCTTGGCTTCTATATGGAGTAACTCTCATATGCAGAAAGACAAATACAGGGAATTACCTATACATCAGGCCTCCCGTCATGCCCTCCTCCATGTATATCATGTTCTTCGGGAGTTTGATTTCCACTATGATATGGGTCTTCCTCAGGGACCAGGAGCCAGTCACGCGCATTGTTGGCAAGCCAAATAACATTTTCGCCAGGATAGCCATTATAGCTATTCTGCTCACCGTCATCTTCAGTTACATGGCTTTCTCTATCTCCATCTACAAGATATCTTTATATGAAAATGAAATGATCAGCAAAAAGTTGCAGAAGGATTCGTGGTTTATCCGCATAGTGGTGCACAATGGAGTGGGTTCTCACGCCACGTGGACATCCCTACTTCTCTTCTACAACATTGCCCTGGTGCTCAGGGAGGAAGCCAATGTGGACTCATTCACGGGCTGTTATATCACAATAGGGCTCACCTTGTTTTTTGTGATAATATTCTTTGTGATAGATTTGATTCTCATTGTGAGAGTGCGGTGTTTTCTCATCCTGCCCTACATCCTCATTGTGGTGTGCCAGTGCGCCACAATACTCAAGAACCTGGGAGCCAAAGAGAGCGCCGCGCTCAGTTTGGCCGGCGGCCTTGTCGGCATCACTTTTGTCTTGTTCATTGTGAAAATCGTATTTTTCATTGTCACGATAAGGAAAGTCAAACCTGAGAAGGATGAGATGATCAAGCCCACCCCTCCAGAGGATTCTCCTCCACCCACCCCATCACTGCTGAGGAGGCCTACCCCACTGTCCAGAGCTAGACCCTCCCCTCTCAGGCCCACACCGCTGTTCAGATAATCCGGGGCTAGCACCCACCCCACCCCACCCCATCACTCCTGAGGAGACCTACCCCACTGTCCAGAGCCAGACCCTCCCCTCTCAGGCCTACACCGCTGTTCAGATAATCCGGGGCTAGCACCCACCCTACCCCATCCCATCACTCCTGAGGAGGCCTACCCCACTGTCCAGAGCCAGACCCTCCCCTCTCAGGCCTACACCGCTGTTCAGATAATCCGGGGCTAGTACCCACCCCACCCCACCCAACCACTCCTTAGGAGACCTACCCCACTAAATAGAGCCAGACACACGTCTCTCAGGCCTCCAAATAATACAGGACAATGCTTGAATATCTAGAGATGAAAAGAACCAGGTTTGATATTTCTCAAAATAGGATAGACAAGATTAATAATTCAGTCAGTAATATAAGCATTTATATGTGAATACAAACAATTAGGATACAGCCTTATCATATGGGTGATGTTTAACACATGCAGGAGATACAGTATTCACCAACAGAAGGCATGAAGCTCAAATTTCACTGGCCTGACATGGCATTTGGAAACAATGTATCTCTAACCTGGTGAGAGGCATGTGGATATTTGATAAAAATGAACCTCCAAATGGAAGAGATACACAAGAACCTAACAGGGACATTGGAAATACATACAAATACAAATTGATAAATGATGTGAGATATTTGTAAATGATATGAGATATTTGTAGATATCTATACGCAGTCCTTACCAGAAATATAATGTGCCATATTTGTATGAAAGCCAGTCATCAATATACGTTGGCTTTATACAAACCACAACAGCTGAATAAATAGAGTCACCAAGGTATGGTGATTGTATTAAAGAAATGACAGCAGATATCATAGTCCTCAAGATATGTTGACTGTATTAAATAAACTACAGCGGAATTATCAAACGTCCTCAAGATGTGCTGAGAATATTTAAAAAAAAAACTACAGGTGAATCATTAAAAGTCCTCAAGATTGCATGAGGAAACTGGAGCGATTCATCAAAGTGTAATGATTTTATGGAGAAAAAACAATCTATTTTGGGTATATAAAGTAAATATCGCTTTATTCCGGAGGACCAATAGGCATGAACTCTCGCCTTCTCTAATCATTTGTATTCGCCTAGTTTGTGATATCGTTCTTTACAGATTTTTACAGTGAAGCGATGATCTTAAACAAGACAAAAGCAACATAATTTTAAATCAATTGTAAAGATGTATAGCTAGCTAATACACCTGACATGTGCTTATAAATGCATGAAATCCAATGTAGAAACTGCACTCGTATATCTCGTATAAAGCAACGTCAACGACGTAACGTTGTGTCCTCGTGCATTCGAGAAAAGCCTCGAGATGAACTTGAAATTAACAAGGTCACAGGCCTATTGTTATGATAATAATAATATAAAGAAACGTGAGTTTGAAATAATATCAAGCATTTTTAATTACCTTTTTGTAATCTTATAAAGTTTGTGCAGAAACTAGTGGTTGATGTTTGTTGACTACATATTTATTAAGATAATTGCATTTAACCCTACTTGTGATACAGTGAGAAAAGGACCTATTAATGTGGCAATATATTTCTCTATTTCTACCTGCTACCTCTGATCTCTATCTTATTTTGGTTTGTTAATATCATAATGAACTTCACATTAATCACAATATCTAGATTGTGCAATATTATATGGTTAATGTTACTCAAAGAAATAAAGAATGGACTCAGTTCAGAAATATAAGCCATTAATGGATATATATGTCATGTTACTTAAATCTGCAGCAGGTTATTTTTTATATTCCATTTTGAAATATGCCATAAGTATTGAACATGATATAGCAACTTTGTAACGGCTTGCAAGAGTAGGGTTGTTACATTTGAACCTAATGAAATAATATAAATTGTAGTGATCATTGATAACAGACATAATTTACTAATGAAAATTGTTCATATTTAGTCTTATTTCATTGAGGAAATTGTTTTATTCTAGGAGGCGTAAGCAGGTCTTACTTGGCATTAAGGTGAAAGAAGTGGAATATAGAAATATTTGTTGAAATCTTCAACTAATAAAACAATATTGGTCACAAAGTTGCCGATGATATTAAAATAAATGTACACATACTTTGAATAAACAGATATTATGTAAAAATAAAATTGTTCTTATTCTAAATGTGTCACGCAAGTACATTGAAAAAGCTATGAACCACAAACATATGAAGTCATAAAAATAGAACTTAATGTTTACTGTGCTCATTTTGAAAACATGCGGCATGACATCAGGCAAACAACCCTTTGACCTCTTTCATTATATTTGAGAAAGAGCTGAGTCGTTATCCCAGTTAGTGTTCCCTCATATCAACATATGCTTTTATAATCTCAGCCCCTAAGCTTTCCTTCAGATAGTCACAAGACCCGAGAGCTTTGATGGCATCCTTCAGTGTTTTTGGTAAGATCTTCGCATAGGCAGGAGGGGATGTCTGCTCTTCATCTAGCTTCTGCATAGGGTTTGGTTCTGTGAAAATGAAGAAATGCAATTAACAAAATGTAGAAAATATTGCAAAGCAAATCATTCTTTTTCATTGTGATTTTGACGTGGATAGTAATGTACAATTCACCTTAACAATTCACCGTTACCGTAAAATACAATAAGATATTTCTTGATATATCACCAATATCCAATACTTATATTCAAGCTTCCTTTTAATGTTTTCCATCTAATCATTGCAGATCATTGAGATCACCCAAATAAAAAAATCTTTTTGTAATTACGATTTACAAACTATTGAAAGGCCTTTCATTGATTTCTATTTTCACAAATGATCTGTGCTTCGTAATTTAACAAATAGACAAGTTATTTCTAACTTATACAATGGTTCCCGTATAATGTACTTGGCAAAACAGCACAGATAAATGGTTTTAAAGGAAATCGGTTTGACTATGGATATTTACTCACGAAATGGTGGGTTAATGTTTTATTAGGATAAAGCAGCATTGTATGATTACAATGTCTATATGGAAAGAGGAAATCCATTCTATAATGCTTTGTTTTGTTTGGGGTTTAACCTCGCTCTAAACTTTATGTCAGTCATTTCGTAATGAGACCAACTTGTTGCAGATATAGTGCTTCCCCGCTGAAATGTCATGTCGCATGTCTGTGACATGAAACCCATCCTGTCACAGGCCGGGGATCGAACCCAAGACCTTTTGATCACCACAGAGGAACTAGCGCTAATAAGCCTGCCCTCTTACCAACTGCATGAGCCACGGCCCGTGGCTAGTTTATAGAACAATGAGTCTAACATCACAATAGGCTCTGTAAAGTATGAGATTTGGACATTCAAATCCTGAGACCTTTACGTGTGGAAAGGGAAAATAAGATGTAATTCACCTATTTTGTTATTTATGCCATCCACGCATGCGCTGATGAGAGCAGCAAACAGCAGATATGGGTTGGTATCTCCATCTGCTAGATGAAAATCCAACCTAAAAATATAAGTGAATAAAATATAAATATGGCGGCTATTGAAAATGAAATATGAAAATGGGATGCAAAAGAGAAGAGTTTAACTGATGACTGGTCAATACATCTAATTTCACATTGATATTGCATATAATTCTCTGCAATGATACTACATCTAATGTCTGCAATGATACTATATAAAATTTTCTGTATTGATATTCAATCCAACTTTCTGCAATGATACTTGAACTAATTTATAAACTTACCCCTTTACGAGTTGTTTGGCAGTGTTATCCTTGCAGATATTGACTGGAGCCGTTCGCATGTCCAATCCAAAGGCATTATATTTAGTCTTGCACCCAAATCTATTCAAATTACATTACAACATTTATATCATTACAAAAGTTGATGATGTGAAAATGTGAATGGGAGAGACCTTATTAATATGATCTTATGAATATGTGTTCAGTGGGTATACTATTCAGCTGACTATTGCCCATTGCTACCTAAGAGACGATATGATTAAATTATTAGATCTCTGGTACAATACAGGGGTTTATGGTGATCTCGGTTTGATTACCTCCTGTAACTCTGGACGCCAGAGCAAGCTATGGCTGTGATTGGTTCTAGATATTTGACCACACCTCCCAATAGATAACGTCCAGTTTGAGAGAGTCCCATGTCCCCCTCCGCACACGCCATAGTATTCTCCTCACCACTCCACAGCGTAAGCTGCAGCTTGACATCATTAGCTTAAACACGTTTTAAACTTGGATTAATAAATCAGGGATCTGAGTTATACTCAATGTATCAAAGATTAGTCACTCACTCTTTAACAATATCATGGAGTAAATACAATCCTTATTTCAGCTATTTTTCAGCCATTTGTTTCCTCCAGAAATTGAGTGTTTAAATTCACTGGTACAAAAAGGTTATAATTAGTTAATAACCTAAGAATGGAAAAAATGGCTAAGATCCTAAAGATGATCGTGACGACGATCGCAGTCCCTGCCAACATGTTAATAATCTAATTTACAAATATTATCTTGCTTAATTATCCATATGAAAATTAAATCCAATTTATTTTAATTATCTTTATACCGATATTAAGCCACCAGAAACGCTTGTATCTTGTCCAAACACGTTGAAAGCGACATTGTTTGATTAAATATGCAGGGATATAAATCACGTTGAAGAACCATTTGATTTATATACATTCACAATAACAAAAAATCATTTCTGTCGCTTAATAGGTACAGAGGTCTAATTTGTCGGTGCATCAAAAAAGGGAATAACACTTACTGTATGTCTCTCCTGACACTGATTCAGCCAATGGTGAAAATACAGCTTTCTTTTTGTTTTCATGTGCAATTTTCTGCAAAAAATTATGTGACAAGTACATAGATCTATATTTTTTTAGTTTCAAAGGATGTTTTACACGGCAATGAGATATGGGGGTTGGTGACGTTGAAAATGACGTTGATCATTAGGAGCCAGCAGTAAACAATAAGATCATCAAAGATATATAAAAGTTATCGACTAGTTTTCAATCTCCCTCTTATTCTTGCCTTTAGGATTTGTAGTGAGATGTACAAGGCGTTATACACAGACTATAAGATAAAAGTTGCCTTCATAACGAGACCAAACCTTGGACACTGGAATGATTTGAATGAGGCGCGCCTGCTCACTGAGGTCAAAGGGTCAGGCCACTAAATGGCCAATCAGCAATCAGGAGTGTCTTTTTTTATTTTTATATATTTAAGATGTTTAGCATTTCGACTAGGCCTATCTATACATTTATAAAGCAATATTAGATAGTTCATAAAATCTGAATGTCACGGGTAACAAGTACTCATATTGGTGTGAGTATTATTCCATTAAGGGTATTTATGGGTGTTGGTAGTGAGTGTCCTCTGGTGGCAGATTTTCTGAGGGAACTACTTTCTTTTTACGCCAAAATGGAACGTTTTCAAAAAAGTACGGGAAAAATGGTTAACTGTCAAAAAGAGTTCCTTTTTCATTAAAACTTTCAAGTCATGAAATGACATTTTATGGTAATCATTTTTGTGATAAAATTATTGATTTATTATTTGAAAATCACAATGGAATTTCTTTGATAATATTGAAAGCTTCATATCTTTTTAACTAAAAAAAAGTGGCGTAGTAATATGTCACTGCTCCAAAATTTCTTTTGTTTTCACATGCATAAGATACTTTTCAAATAAATAATATACTTTTCCCATAAATGATATATCTTTCACAACCATAAGATATTTGTCACAACCATAAAATATTTTTCACAACCATGAGTTATTTCATTGATTCAAATAATATTAAAATAATCTGATGATGTTCTGAAGTATACTCCTGGCAATAAATTGATAAATTGTACAAAACATCTCCACCTTGTTTCCCAAGCTGGACAGGTGCACAACTGGTAACTCATTAGGTGTTTACACAAGATCACAGACCAGCTAAACAAAGCTTGTTGACAAAGTGTTCAATTGCTGGTGTAGGTTTCAGCAGACAACTGATCAACTTTCAAGTGCCACAGAAAGTTGTTAACAGGGTATAAACATTCATGCTATGTAAAGAAAATGTGTCTGACAGTCAGGTTTCATGAATGCTTTAAGAGAAAAATAGAGGTAAAGTACACACTTAATCATTTCAAAAATATGAATTTTTTCACCTCCCTTCACATATCTGATTGCCAAACTTCCTTTTTATTTCCAAATTATACAAATCAAAATGAGAAAATCTGTTTCACTAGGATCACAGGGAATTTTCTTCCCAATGAAATTAAATAACACAGCTAAAAACAAGCCTATTCCTGTTGTGTAATCTGCAGAACTTATTTGCTTGTCTTCTTCATTTCTCATCAAAACTATCATCAAGGAAAATTAGGACAAAATACTGTTTTGAAAGAAATATACTTGTAATCATACCTTATAATTCAAATATTGTAGTGTTTAAATATTGATTCATGTCATGAATGCTTTTAATTTAATAGGGAATGTATTTTTACACCGTAAATGTGCCAATTCCCATCAAGTACAGTATTCTGGTAATTTACTCCTCTGCCACTAGGGGGCACTCACTACCAAACACCTATAAATACCCTTAATGGACTGGTTCCTGTGAACTTTTCATTCAAATGCATGAAATAAATAATGTCAATGAGCACATGTATGCCAGGTCAAGCACATGATGAGCCACATTAAGTAGCCAATGGAGCCCATCAATAAATAGTTGAACCTTCAACTGAGTTGAACAGGATGTTTACCAAACCATAAGCTTGCTGTCCAAAGCGTGCACTGATGCCACCACTCAGCTAAACTCACCGTAAACTAAGCCTAACATGAAACAAATTAGGATTTTAGGAAGCTTTGGCATTTCCATATCATTCAATAAGAAACCAGAATGCAAACTTTGCATCTTCGAAGAAAATCCCATAGGAACATCATCCACATATAAGGATCTCATTTTCAGCTGTTTTTTTGTGTGCTTGATAAGACGTATATTTTGAATATGGAACACGATAATATACCTTGACTAGGATTTGGAAGAAGCACATCCTGTTAGCGGCTGTTAAGACGTCACAGGTGCCAAGGTGGGCTGTATACTGGTGCTTCATCCCACCTGCCTCAATCTGTACCAAGGATAAAGGATGCATCTATGGAACCTTATGTGAAAAATATGACCAAATATCGTGGGGGCGGAGGGGGGGCCGTAGGAGGGGGAGGAGGGGGTAGAAGGGGATAGGGGGAGGAGGGGGAGGAGGGAGGAGGAAGGAGGGGGTAGAAGGGGATAGGGGGGAGGAGGGGGAGGAGGGGGTAGGAGGGGGAGGCGGGAGTAGGAGGGGGTAGGAGGGGGTAGGAGGGGGTTATTAAATGATTTTTTTATAGAATGAAAAACTAGATATAATATTCTACAGCCTTTAGATTTTCCAGCCTTACAGCGTCTTAAAAGTAGTACGCAAACGACGTAATTGTGTGATAATGCTGGCGATAGACTCAGTCACTCTTTAAAGAGAACAGGGCATAAGTCACGGTGGCGTGATTCAGTCTAAATTGTACTGAAAAGGCTGTTAGTACAATCAAACTATCATTAATTATTCTTACGTTGGTATACACTTGATATCTTCGTAAATGTTTTTAAATAGGGTTATGCTTTTTAAGAATCTTTTTATCATATGATATAAGCAGATGAATATGATAGTCACATGAGTAGCTTTCCAGCCGAGACTAGAGAGTTTGTGAGTGAGTTGGTTGAGGACCTCAGTGTGTGTTGACCATATATCTGTCATGTCCTGATACCTGGATGGGTCGGCCCCATATTGCCCTCCTGACTCAACCAGCAGGAAATCAACTGATAAGAAACAAAGCGGCATTTACTCTATAGACATACTGTAAAACACGGCAGCGTAAATTATGAGAAAAAGAACAACTTAATCAGTTTGCTATTGATTGGCAATAAAGTTGTTTTTTAAAGAGAAAACCTGTGATAGCGGATTTCATAATGTGGCCTAAATCTTCCAGTCGCTCAATCTGCCGGGAGAGGGCAATACGAGGACATCTTGGAGATAAACGTCCTTTATAGAATAAATTACTGTAATTAAAATAGGACAAATATTGAAAGCAAAACAGGACACTACATTATATATATTTTGAGGTAATTGCTTCCAGAATACCACTTCATAACGAACATTTAATCGCACATAACCAGTCAGCTGAGAATTGACCTTGTAATATTGTTTCAATTTCAATAAATAAAATGTCACATTAATTTAATTTGTAATAGACATTAACATTTTTAGCATGGCGTGACCAGATATTATCACTTTCAGATTTGTTGGTTTATCTCTGTACACCAATTAGGTCCGCTCACTAAATTGGATAATGAAACCTATTTCATGACATCAATAAACGAATGGAGAATTATTTTCTTGCAGTGCAAAAAATAGAATCCAACTTTATTTGATTTTGCTTGAACTCAACTTGTATAAGTTATACTTGATTAAGCTTCACTCCCTTCACTTCGGGTCATGAAATGGGTTTTATAAAGTATCATAACAGGCAATTAGCAAGTGACACTTCAATCAAATAAGTTAAAAGTATATGACATTTATCAACAGGATGCGTTGGAAATTGTAACTGGCAGATGGATCAAAACTGAAAACAGATAAAAGACTCACCATGCCAGCCACACATAGTTGTTGGCACCTGGTATTCTGATTTCAGAATCAAGATCGGGTACCATGTGGAGATCAGGCTGATTCCAGCCCATATTGAAATCCCTGTTTCCATGAATGGGAACCCCGTATGTCTGTAGACGCTGCAGGGCCTCCTGATCAGGACCCACAATTGGACCTGATAATAAAAGTGTAATATTTCTCATTGAAAAAATCATCTTAAATGTTACCACATTACATATCTGTTGACAATTTTCTTAGCTCCCAGCTTTATAATTTTCAGTTTTAAAATAATTTTATCAGTTTTTTTAAAGTCTGCGTGATATTCATTTTAAAATAAATTTCCTAAACAATTAAATCTCCTCTACTTGTCATCTCTCGGGACGGATGCTTTAAATTTCACATTTTGGTAGCTTTAGTAATTTGACATACCCTTCAGTCCCCGCCTGAGGGAGCACACAGTCGGCAATGCATAGTGTATGCCTCTGTTGGTAAGATGACCAGAAGACTCAACAGGTATGGTTGGTGCCCAGTCGGTATCAGACATCTCTGACAGTTGATGGACGTGAATACACGTGGTTAGATGGAGTGTGAGAGTGTCAAGTGAGGCTTAAATAGGTATCCCTTGTTTTTAAATAACGTGTGAGTGACTGGCCTGTCCTTAATTCCTGAACATGTCATTAATGACGGATGAGTTGGCCATGCTGCCACCTGGTGTGTTAAAATCTGTCAGACGTGGGGGACACTTTGTTGACGTGCAAGCTTGAAGACCAGCGTATCATTTTATTTAAATCAGTTTATTATACCCATAACTGTCTTTTTATCATTCTTAAAATTCCAAAACAGATTGTTTTTCCTCGATGCCATAATATCAATATATTCCCTTAGCAGCAACATAAAGAATATGGGCGTCACCTATTTCAGCATGCATTGTGCATGACCCACGATACACCTGGTGGATCAAAAATGTGGAAAGTCAAGCATTGAGAATTGTGGCATCTAACTCGGGGAGAGCTACCCTGTTTATAATGGAGAAATAAAAATATAGAATCTCAAATGTATATCAGATACAAAACTTAAGTTATGTGTTCACGTTAGGAATAATTTCAACATTCAGATATACGCTTTCATAAAATAGGATGTCAAACTCTGAACGTCATAAATCAAGACTGGATTATTGTTGAGTAAATGTATACATTGACTTCTGAACTAATCTACAATGACAGCCTGCGTTCAATTCCCCAAACAATGCACATAAAACCTTTTAATCTTTAAGAGAATTGTATAAAACAATGAAATGTGGCCATGAAACTGATACAAACAAGCTCTGAAATACCTGAATTGCCGAAATTCCTGAATTTCTGAAATTCTTGAATTACCGAAATTCCTGAATTTCTGAAAGTGGTCGTTTATTTTACCTTATGACGGCATTTATCCTGCTAAGTTGTTGCCTTTATCAATTGAACCTTGGAAGCTTACCAGTAGCTTTTGTTTGTTTGTTTGTCTGGGGGTTTACGTCACTTTCAAAGTCATTTCAGTTATTTTATAACGAGACCTACTTTATGTAGCAAATGTAGTGCTGCCTCACAGAACTGTCATGTCACAGGTCTTTGACATGACAACCCTACCGATATAACAGAGTTATAAAGATAATGGATGAACCCATCAGGCACGGGGCTCAGCTAATTAAATACTCTAACCAACTGTGCCACATGTATGGAGGAGGCCATTGTGAAATGCAGACTGGGCATGTGAACAGTAATAGGGAAATGTCATATGTTTTGCACACAGATATTTATGGGACATTCAGTATAACACTAATTAATACATTTATATCAGTGATTGCAATGACTATTAACTATGCTTAGCGAGGTAGAGTGACACTATTATGCAAAGCGAGGTAAACTCCATCCAAAATATTTGGTCAGAACTTACTGTGTGAATGAGTGAGTCTTATTTATTCCACAATTAATTATGATTCCATAACATATTCAAATGTACAAACATGGCTAATTGGTGTTATATATTTATCCACCGGTCAAAGATTTGCAAGGACAAAGAGTCAACCCTTGAGGCATGGGCCTCAGCTCATATGAGAAATTGTATCACGAATTCAATGCCGAAGCAGTCTGAAATCGAACACATAACCCTTGTGTCATCACAGAGGAACTAGTGCTTATATTACATATAACTGAAATATAATATTGACTGGAATGCAATTTTTTATTTATTGACAGAAATGCCACAATCCCCAGCGTAATATTTGTGTTGTTTTCAATTAAAGCTTGACTATTTGCTCATCTCGTCCTTGCTCTCGTCCAACCCTCATTAGGTGTCGCTGTTCATCACCGGCTTATCTAATACCAGCTCATTTCCAGGTAATTTAAAAGGCACATCTCCCGTTATCCAATATTGTGGTATTAGCTCTGAGCTCAGGTCAAAACCTATTAGCTATGATCACGACTGACATGTGCATTTACAATCAGATTGGTCAATCTGAGCTCAGTGGACACTGATGACATGTGGCACATTTACTAGTCTTCCTCACATTTTAGAGATGTTATCTAAACTATTTCTTGATCAGAATTGAGGATATTATGTACCAACATGTCAACAGGCTGGTCATTTCATTAGGTAATATAAACATGTCTACATTTAACATGCGAAATCAGCACGCACGGCACTTACTGAAAACGACATATGATAATGATTCAATTATGAATCAGTTTCCCTTTGCTTCTCTGTGCGCATGATCATACCAATAGATTAAGGCAAGTCATCACAAGCCGAATATAAAACATTTCTCTAAATGCTTTAGACTTCTGTCTAATCTATGACTTCCGAATATATGTTTCCTCCTAATGCAGCTAGTAAACACTCCGATTATTGCCACATGGCTACTACCCCTCCAATCATGTGAATATAACATGCGGCACATCTTTGAAGCCAGCAGCCTGTATAGAACAGATGTTCCAGTAGGGAAAATAAACTGAAATGGGCACTGGTCATTATCAGCATCCTAACATCCACAATTTCAAATGCCTTAGTGACTAACATCGCCCAAAAATGATTTAGGATAAGGGTAGGTGTGCAGTGCATTTATCAAATCTTTGTTGATTTGCATGAAAGTATTTTTCTAAATTGAGTATCTTCATCATTTACCAACAATATTTATTCCTGTAATTACACTAGTAATTTCCAATAAACACTCTCAATAAAATGAGATTGTTTTTTTTTAATGAGATATGGCATTAGCTACCAAATCAGTGATATTGATATAAGACTGGTTGTTTACACATCCGATTTATCAGCCCTTGATGTGGTATTACGGCATATCGGGCCGTCTGTCATTCATTGCTATGTTGGTCCAGCAAATTGATTAATCACGCCGTGTGCAAAGAATAAATGCAGGCACACTCCACAAATAATAATTGATATTCCATGGTATAAAACTATATGGATATTTGATATTACTTTATATTTACATAACTGTGTGAACCCCTACACCAATGTCTTACTGTCTGCATATATAATGTCTTAGTGTTCATTTCCAAATGTTAGTTTTCATCATGTCTTAATGTCTACATACATCAATATTAATACATACATTAATATCTGCATATATCATGTTTTAGTGTCTATTTCCAAATATTAGTTTTCATTAGTTTTCATTGCATCATATGCATATTTTGATGTCTACAAACATCAGGGTCTTAATATCTGTATATATCATGTCTTATAGTGTCTTTTCCAAATGTTAATTTTCATCATGTCTTAATGTCTACAAACATCAGTGTCTTAATATCGTATGCTATGTCCTGGTTCTATGTCCAACAATTCCAACAAGTGTCCTATGTTCTATGCCCAACAATTCCAACAAGTGTCCTATGTTCTATGCCCAACAATTCCAACAAGTGTCCTATGTTCTATGTACAACAATTCCAAATGTAAATTGTCGTCATGTCTTAATGTTTATATACATTAGTGTCAAAATCGAGAGTCAATGTATGGGTCCAATGAGAAGGAAGAATACATTTGGTCCACACCATTCAAACAGAAACATGTGTCTTATGCCATTCTTGGTGAATACTCTCAAATCGGCTTACCAGTAATTACTCCCCCAAAAATAAATTTTCAAATAA
This sequence comes from Amphiduros pacificus, assembly GCA_949316495.1. Lineage (NCBI taxonomy): Eukaryota > Metazoa > Annelida > Polychaeta > Phyllodocida > Hesionidae > Amphiduros > Amphiduros pacificus. Next base: position 48,723,270 of record OX439002.1, on the reverse strand, counting down.
AAGCTTTAATTACTACATTTTGATGATCTCATCTGTGTGATTGCTTGAATAAGGTCAAGTCCAAGTAGAGATAACTTATAAAATCACCTAATGACTGTGACACACACTTTTCACTTATGTAATACAGTCAGGGTAGGATTGGGGTGCGTATCAGTGCAATGCCCACAGCTAACAGCTTGTGATGCCTGACAGACAGACAGACACTTATCCATCACACATTCAACTTACATACAACTAAATAAATTATAAGATAATACCCCACGTTCAGTGTTCATTGAATCGATTACGATTATTCTTGAATACTCATTTCACATTTAGTTGCATATTTCCAAATATGAAATAAAATTTAGTTGCATATTTCCAAATATGAAATAAAAGAAATCTCTTCACGGTCGTAAATGTACATACTTTCAAAGACACAAAAATACACAAAGGAATACACAAAACAATCACTGCATGGATATCTTTTAATTGTCAAATGTGACAAAAGATTCAGAAAAGATTATTTTTAATACATGATGAGTGGAATCTACATAATAATCTGAGGTGTTATTGACACCGTGCAAGCATTAGTCTTTCTAATTGGCAAATGTGTCGGACAGTGTTACTATCTTGATATAGGTACCGGATATATATATATATATATATATATATATATATATATATATATATATATATATATATATATATATATATAAACAGAATATATATATATGCACATGCACATTTAGGCACATACATATATACGCATATACATCAAAAATGCATTCAGTGAGGAAAAGTCCCTCAAATATCGACATTTTTACAAAATCTATGTGACATAGATACATCATTTTTATCTTACTCTGCACATTATATTTTCTCTTTTAAAAAAATCTTTCTTGTTTCACTATGTTGCCTTCAGATATGATATTATCAATCGTGTGTCACATAACGTGTTATTCTGTTTATTACTGATGAAAGCTACCTATTTATGTTGAGATTTATGCTGTAATTTATATTCATCGAGTTGATACTCGATAGCTATGTTAGCCAACCTGCCCTGTTGCCATTTATTGTGCATTGGAGCTGATGGTCACTTCATGCTGGGATTGACTACACACTCGTTGTACATTTATCAGGGACACGCGCACACATACAACTCAGTCTTCTGCAGGAAGATGTGTGTATTCTCACGGGAACTGAGCAAGAACTCACCACAACAGAAGATGTATATTAGTGAAGAATCACAGATATGCCACCCAAATTATATATTTGTGATCATGAAGAGTCTAAGCATAATTCCTTGAATAACACACACTTGGATTGAATGCACAGGTGAGTTTGACCATTTGTTTTTATTAATGTCTGTTACTGAAGATGTTAACAAGATAATGAGAGAAGCATAATGTTCTTTGCTGGAAACTACAGGGTGCCATAACTAATAAGACACGTACTTAATTATATTGGTGTTATTAAATTAGTTTGCAATAACATAGGTTTCAATAACAGTAGTTTAATATGCAGTTCTAAACGTTATAATTACCAACAAAAAATAAATAAATAAATAAATAAAAAGGATTTCTCTAGAATAGATGACATTGTCATCTTTCTGATCATGCAAAAAAGGAGCATTGAATGAATTACTTTTTCCATCTCAAACTGAATTTCTCGCTTGCAAGCCTAATCTAAGAAGAATGTATGACTTGGTTGTCATGGAAACCTGTGGCAACTCAGGCGATCATTCCAGTCCATATGAAATGATGATTTAATAAAAGGAGTTCATATCCTTATTGTCATTAACACATGCACTTTCAAAGATTCAGATGTCTACCTTCGCAGACTTGAAAACACTCCAGGAGCCAAGTGGGAAATCCGGAATCTAAAGCAGTGGAAAATGACAACATCATCGTATATTTCATCGTATTTCATCATACTATTTTGGAGCATAATAGGAATTGGAACGGATACATATCCCTGGTACCTTCTCATTTGTATTATTGGTATAAATATCCAGTTCACCACATTAGGTCTGTATATGTTATGGATAACCTGCTAATTAGCAGAGAACAATGACTCCATTCCTTGTTTGTGTACGTAATCAGGTGGAAGATCTGCTAATTCCCCTAAGCATTACACAAGTGTTTCCTGTGCTCACTGCTACCTCCTCATTTGTATTCTCAAAAGGAAATTGAAAGGTAATGAACATGGATAACATAACGCTAACGACGATTGTCAATACTACATACTCAAAAGATAATTCTTCTGCAGACACTTTTGATATCAGAGTTGCTCTTCATATATATCTAACAGCTGGAAGCATTTTTGGATCTTTAGGGAACTTACTAACAATTGTTGCCATAGCAACCACAAAACAATTGCAAACCTCTCCGAATATATACTTCCTCAATATGGCCATTGCAGATTTCGTTGTTTGTTGTTTTGGCATGCCAATGTCAATAGCAGCTCTTGAGACGCCATTACCAGCACCTCTATGTACACTGGTAGGATACTTTGTTGTAGTGCTATGCAACATGTCTATGATCAGTTCCTCTCTGGTGGCAATTAACCGCTACACTCTTATCTGCAGACCTCGTGAAACATATGTTAAGTTCTACAGCAGAAGGAATATTATAGTATCTTTCATTGTAGTATGGATTCTCGACTTCACGATATACTCTTTGCCTTTATTTGGCGTTGGAAAATATGGGAGGAGTAAATACTTTGGAGGATTATGTACACTGATGGACGATAATAGGGGTTATTGGTTTATATTTATCTCGGGAGATTTATTACTTTTCTATCCCACCAGTTTGCTGTGTATTTTTCTCTACAGCAGAATATATTTAAAATTCAAAAGATCTGAAGATAGAATGCTGAAACATGAAGCTCTACTGCCAAAGTATCAACGGTCCAAACAAATTGAGGTTTGTGAGGAGGATGAAGACACACAGAGTATTATATGTATCCCTATATCATTACCTCACATTGCCTCGCATGCTGCTACCACACAACAGGACAGTGACATGACAGAAATGCAAGATATGAAAACGGCAAAAGTCATGCGCAAATTGGTGAGAAACGAGTCGTATAATCCATCCTGCAAGAAGAAACACATTCAGGTGCTGACCAATGTCTGCATCATATGGCTGACCTTTGCATTGACATGGCTGCCTCTTATTATGCTGCACAGAATAGACAAACAGAAGCAGGTGGACCCAGCACTGCCATCGGCCATCTTAGTCTTTGCTTATTCTAATTCCATCATCAATTTTATAATATACAGCCTCAAAAATAACAATTTTAAAGATGCTTTTAGGAGAATAACAAGATGTAAAAGCATGTCTTAATCTGTGTTTGGGGCATGGGCAGTACCTCCCTCTAGTTCCCAATGACCCCATTATACACACACACACACACACACACACACACACACACACACATAGGAGAAGACTTTAATGAATTTGAACAATCCCATCTTCACATGTTGTCCATCAGTAATTCTGTGTATCATATGAACCGATATCAAGTGAGTATTCTATGTACTATATGTACCATAAGAATGTAAATCGATTTTACTTAATTTATAGGGATGTTTTGAACAAGAAATTGGAAAAAATATGTCAACATTATATTCTCGACATCCATACCGAATCGTGCAAACAAATAGTTTGCTCATCAGCATCTGCAGGGATGAGGCTGGGTCAAGTAGGTATGCTATATATATATATATATATATATATATATATATATATATATATATATATATATATATATATATCGTGAACCACCAGAGTGAACTGACAGTCCCCACAGCAGTTCTACACATCTTGGTTAAGTACATCTGGTCACACCTCACAACTTGTCAACTCCATATTACTCAAACTGGTCAGGTCCTGACTAAGCACAAAGAGCCGATATTAATTATTAAGGGTCATTGCCGAGTGTGTATTTACATTGACAAGGTCGTGTGGGTTACAGGAGGTTTGGTTAAAATAATTACATGCATTAGATAACATTTAGGAACTTAAATGCAGTACTCAATAATGACTCTAGGTAATTAATATTATTAACTGATGCCTATACTGTCCCATTCAGCCACATGTGTTCTGTAGAATGTAAGCCAATCCCCATTAATGGGAGAGACACATATTATTGGAAAGGTTGGATTGATGGTGAATGTCTTGAACCTTTGGGCATGGATGTAATATTGTAAAAATATTGTAAAAAATATCAAATAGAAACCGGAGATAAATGATATTCCGTTGTATTACATATGCTTAATGGGGAGTAAAATGAGCAAATGAACACAAAATATGTGAACATTTTGGGCCATAATCTTATGAAGGTGTTCCACCAAACAGTCATAGACCTTTTCCTATTATTCTTAGCACACATATTTCAATTTTATGAACGCTATGTTGTAAAATAGCAAAAGGTAAGGTGTACTTATTCTAAAAATGCTTTGTTATCTTGGCATTGAATGGATTATCTCTTATAAATTATAGGAAATACCTCACCGTTTTTCAATTTTATTCCAAATATTACTTTGAAAGATGTAAATGTTGTCATACCATTTATATAAATATAGTACTATTACATGACTGAAGTCTTGTTTTTATCATTTGGTATGCAGATATCTTATGAACTGAAACAACATTCTGCAAGTGTATTGATATTTCGCTGGAGTACACACCATGTTTATACTTAGGTTCCTTAGGCTTCATTAATGATATGTCAAACCTCAACCTTTAATCTGATGCATGTAATTATACTGTTTTCTCAGTTTTGGACATGATTTCTATTTTCGTTGAGGTGTTAGTATTCACAAACAGATCTAGTGTGTTACTGAAATACATAAAGATGCCATGCTTGACTGACAAATAATGAAAGATGACTTGAACAGCAAACTGTTATTTCAATGTTCTTATATAAGAAATGAAAACTAAAATCACAACCTGGGCTAAGATTGTCAGTCTTCTGTTTTCAGTAGTTAAATCTTATTTCATATAATATAAGTGTGATTATTATTGTTCTGTATCATTCATACTTTGTATTGAATGTTTAAAACTGATTATACCCTAATGCTGGTTAATATTTATCTTCTTGAATAAAAACAAGAAAGTCTGTGATCCCGGAAATGTTAGAAGCAAAGGAACAACAGGTGGCACCAGTTAGGCAAGGCAATCCTTCTAGTGCATCCTTGCTAAGAGAGTGATCCACGACTGAATCACACTATTGCTCATTTTTGTTGGAACATATATTTTAATTTCATAGATAAATATCAGACAATAAAAGGGCAATAAAAGGGTAATAAAGGTTTTCACAGTCACAAAAAATTAGTTACTTTATTGATATTGTATCAGTCATATCCTTAATATTTAGACTAGTTTGATTATTATTATTGGATACTTTGATTAAAAGTGGTTTCATGGCCAAAATATAAATACAATTATACAATAAATGGGCAAATGGCTGAGCTTTGACCTATTCACGTCATTTCGTCTGCAGATTAGAGCAATGATATTGCTTTGAATTATCAACCTCTTTTCCAATTAAAAATGCAATGTCATCAACATATATTTACATTTTATTGCCATGACATGTTTTTGTGCAGTACATACATAATTATTTTGCATGTCGGCAGCCTGCAAAACACAAACCTTGTGCCAGTCCTTCTATGATATAAAATGTGAGAAATATTGAAAGAAATGTAAATGTTTCTGTTGTATTTATATAAGAATACTGCCAACGAATCCAATCCATTTTCCACAGGTCAGTTCATAGAGTTCTGATCAACTATCCTACATATGATGATACCTACTCAACTACACATAACACCCCTTGTATCATATTGTAGAGATGAAAGGTTTAGAACTGCCTGCACAGTGAAATTGTCCAATTCCAGCAATACATCACGATTACAATAACATCATAATAACCCAAATGTTCTGACACTAACATGACAACATTACCATGATAACATAAACATCATAACACAAATACCATCAACCTTTTATTAAAGGTTACAGCAACTGATTACAGCATGCCAAGGCCTGAGGCGATATTCTGGATAGCTGTGTACATCTGTGCTCCAAGCATGGCAATATCTAGTACAAGTATTGGTGCCAAAGTTGTCAGAATGGTAGTTGCCATACATGCCATACCAATAACAACCCCTGCGGGGGCCTCATCAGGAATTACCACTACAGGCTCAGGTATGGCTAGAAAATAGAGATAAGATGTATAATATCAATACATGAGCAAAACTACAATACAAGTCTAATATGGGTTTGGTTCCATCCCTAGCCCAGTAGGGTGCATGGCCAGACTGACCATATACTATTAGACCCCCAGTGACCAAGAGCTGTCAAACACTAGTAATTGAGCCCTTTGAGTTAATGTACAGCATGGATATTTGAGGCTGTGTTACATCATTCTGTTGTTATTGAACCAAACACTGCAAATTATGGACATTTTCATAAATATAAATTGTCATGTAAAGATGTGATTATCTTGTTAAAAAGAGCAATTAGCAAAGTTTTTCCAATTCAATTTGGATATAAGAAATATGTTCACTTTTCTTTGCCTTACACCAATATATGTATACATATTTCATTTAATAATGTAAAAATAATTTGGTAACATTAAGGCTTATTATGCGATGATATTCAGCTTTTCAACTCACTTTTGAGATATTCTGACAGTTTCAGTTTACCCTGCTGCACTCAAGGTTTTGAGGGACAGACCAGGAAGTGACCTTGTCATAGCTTCCAGACTTTTCTTTAAAGCATTCATGAAACCACGGAAGTCAAGGACAATGTTACAGAGGTTTGGAGTATGCGTAAATGATATGTGGCCACGAAACTGTGATACAAGCAAGCTATCTCACTAAAATCAACCAAAATACACTGATCATGGTTATTGTGTTTTGCGGAAAGTACTAGGTACTGTCTGTACTCTTTTGACCACCAGGTGGCCACATGTATACAATCATGTTACCTCTATTGTGTTGTGTTGGGGCGTTAGGCTCTGTAATCCAAATCACTCCATTGTCCCAATCTTAAGATGTCCCACTGGTCAGCTCAACAGTGTGTGTTGACAAAGTGTCCAATGGATGATTTGGATTTTAGCAGAAGACTCATCTGTCGGTAAGTATGGGTATGTATTTGATATATGGGTTCCAGCATCCCTCCAGGTTACTTACAGGTATGACAGGAGTAGAGAGCATAGCTAATACCCGTACTTACCGATACAATCTGATGGATGGGTTCCAGCTTTCCTCCAGGTTACTTACAGGTATAACAGGAGTAGAGAGCATAGCTAATACCCGCACTTACCGATACAATCTGGTGGTGGATGGGTTCCAGCATCCCTCCAGGTTACTTACAGGTATGACAGGAGTAGAGAGCATAGCTAATACCCGTACTTACCGATACAATCTGATGGATGGGTTCCAGCTTTCCTCCAGGTTACTTACAGGTATGACAGGAGTAGAGAGCATAGCTAATACCCGTACTTACCGATACAATCTGATGGATGGGTTCCAGCTTTCCTCCATGTTACATGCAGGTATGGGCCTATGGGGTGATAGTGAAGGAAAGATAATACCCATACTTACCAACACAATCTGATAGAGGGGGATCCCAATTTCCTTCCAGGTTACACACAGATGTCATGGACAGTCGTTGGTTTGGCAAATGCATCCCCAATTCACATGTGTAATTGAGATGTGTGTTGTAAACATGGTCTGTCGTGTTGAACACACCTCTCCAGATTGGCAATGGGGGACATATCACGTCTGAAATTGATCACTCACAGATATGCACTTCACTGCCATTGTTTTCCTTTTGATCAGGATTGAATAAATTGGATATGGACTTTAATATATGTCACAGGCAAGACAATTGAATGGTACCATACGTTAATATAAATGTCCTTCAAGCCATACATCATATATATTGTCTTTCAGTTATTTTGGTAATATATGTTCAAAGATTTGTATGTTAGTCTCACCTTTACAATCTGTAGGTGATACAGACCAGCGTCCATCGTGACCACAGACAGTAGTGATCTCAGCCTTTCCTTTTTGGAATGTATATCCTTGACTACACCTGAAGGTCATCGTTGCACCATATACAGGCTTGACGAGGGAAACAGTTGAAAACCGTGGAATGCTCAACCTTGGGCAAATCACCACTGTTAACATAATACATATCTTATAGAATATGATATATTTGGATATCATTAAGTAGGTCTGAGGATATAAACGATTCACTAGGAAAGGAGTATGTGATATGGGTCTGTATTGGTTAATTGTGCACATATTTTTTATTATAAATATTCATTTTCATCGTTTTTAGATTGACAATCTTCTGCATCATATGGTGAAAATAAAATCTATTTTTATTAAAGGATACTGAATGATAATTGAGTAAAATCAAAAATAAAAATCATCTTATAAAAGGAACATATAAGTAAAATCAAAAACAAATATCATCTTATAAAAGGAACATATAAGTAAAATCAAAAATAAAAATCATCTTATAAAAGGAACATATAAGTAAAATCAAAAACAAATATCATCTTATAAAAGGAACATATAAGTAAAATAAAAAATAAAAATCATCTTATAAAAGGAACATATAGCATGCCAACTTCTTGAAAAAGAATGGAGACGTGGTAATAGCAGAATATGCCTACATTGGCATCCGGTAGGAACAGAGGACCACTGAGATGACTCAAGACACGAGCTCTGGGTGGAATTTGTCCCATCAGGAAACACGTAACCCACTTCACACTCATAAGTTAGCTTTGAGTTGAGGGTTTTCGGCATATTGTCTGTGTCGTTCACCAGCTTAGCATTGGTAACTATTGGAAACCCATCACATGAAACGGCTAAAAGCATAAATACATCATAATCCTTTGTTAAATGAAACTCTATATGTTTGATGAATCTGCTTAACACAGGCGTGTTATTATTTAAATAAGGGTACATTAAACTGCTGTATCAGTTCAGATAGGAGCCTGCCACCGGGTCTTAATGCTCTATTTTCAAAGAGAGTCCTTTAATAAAGAGGTGTATGGCACACATCTGAGTGACAATTAACTCATTATCAAATTCACCCTTAATCGGTCAAGTCACGTGATCTAGAGCTTTGCCCAATTGGGAATCGAACTACATTCACCAGCATGAGAGACAGACATCTTACCGCTATGCTACCTTTTACCCCTTCCCTGTCTAGTCAGTTAAATGTTGTAAATTGGGAAAGGTCACTATTTTCATTAAAGCATTCATGAAACCTGGAAGGTTCCAGGCAATTTTACAGTGGTTTAAGGTATCTGAAAACAATATATGATCTTAAAATTGACATACATACAGGCTATCTATCTGAAATCCACTAAAGAACATCTGCCCTGAGAATTATGATTTTTTGTGACCACCAAGTACTGCCAGGACTAGACAGTGTGACCTTGACCTTTGAACTGTCAGGGGGCTCCGTAAGTCATAGGAGGTGTTGTTTACCAATTGTCAAAATTGGAACAACACATTTTTGGCCATTTTTTTCCACTATTTAGAGAATGAATTGGAAGATAATACTTATCATGATGATAGTGCCTTTTCTTGGCTTTCTTTTGGTGGTAAATTTATTAAAAACGGATGAATATTTATGAATTTATAAATGAAGAAATCATTATTTTTTATATTATATATGTTTGCAAAAAAAAGTTTAAAAAAATTCTATACAGCCCAGCTTTTAAGGTGGAATCCATGCAGCCTTTGATGTCTTCCCATTCAATGGTGTGAAAAACCCCAAATTTCATCAAAGAGGGTCATATCATAAATTTTACTGATACCAATTATCAGCATTCACAGTTTTGCCATTCAAAGTCATTGTGATTTAAGGCCAAACCAGTGATCAAAGGGTTTAATGTCACTTTTTCAATATCACAGCCTTCAAGTTAAGGGGGATTCCATGCAACCTTTGAGTCATGTCTTCCCTTTTTGACAGAAAAGTTTTCATATGCATAAGATACTTTTCAAATAAATAGTATACTTTTCCCATAAATGATATATCTTTCACAACCATAAGATATTTGTCACAACCATAAAATATTTTTCACGGCCATGAGTTATTTCATTGATTCAAATAATATTAAAATAATCTTATGTTGTTCTGAAGTATACTCCTGGCAATAAATTGATAAATTGTACAAAACATCTTCACCCTGTTTCCCAAGCTGGACAGGTGCACAACTGGTAACTCATTAGGTGTTTACACAAGATCACATACCAGCTAAACAAAGCTTGTTGACAAAGTGTTCAATTGCTGGTGTAGGTTTTAGCAGACAACTGATCAACTTTCAAGTGCCACAGAAATTTGTTAACAGAGAATATTTTGGGTACTACTACATAAAAGCACTGTTTAGGGTATAAACATTCATGTTATGTAAAGAAAATGTGTCTGAAAGTCAGGTTTCACCAATGCTTTAAGCAAATTTTTGTTATAAAGTAAAATGTGAACCTATTTAGAAGGCAAGAGGATAATATACCTGTACAGATTGGTAAAGTATTTTGCTCTGGTATCCAAGCCCCCTTTATACATGTAAGCAGGAAAGTTGGTGGTGTTGTTGTTATATTGCTTGGTGTAGTATTGTGAAATGTTGCGTTCCCCAGGACATGCCCCTCCTGGCACGTGTACATCACAATCGTGTCAGAATCTGTAGTAGTTGTGTTTGCAACTGCATGTGGTAAATCCGGAACAGGCTCGCACCGATTTTCTTAAATACATAAATAATATACACTTGAGCATTTCGAGTATAATGATAAAGCAAACGAAATTGTGTCGTCATATGACTATTATTTGCAATATAGAGCTCTATTCCATACCCAAACAAGATAGCTCTGTATCGTTCCACTGTCCTGTCTCAAGACAAGCAATACTTTTGCCAGTGCTGCCATCTATAAATCTGTGCCCTTCATCACACTGAAAGGTCACACTGGACGGGTACTCATTACTCCAGCCCAGGTGGGTTGTGTTCTGGGGAACAGCAAGCTCTGGGCACGTCTTTGCTGAACAAGTAATTAAAAAAAGAATATAATTATACAGGACATCAACATACTTGGAAAGCAAATTATGTCACAATGGTGCATTTAAGAAAACACAACAAAGGACGACCAGTCGACGTGTACAGATGAACAGTTGTTGCTCACATGTCCAGATGAGTGGATTTACCTTTGCATCCATACATATCATATGGACTCCATGTTTTATTTTCAAAACACGTGACCTCTACCACGAGACTTCCATCCGAGAATTGGAAGCCATTATGGCACTGGATGGCCACCACAGTGCCGATAGATAAGGCCGATGAGTTGGTTTGGGTGTTGTTAATTTGGGACAATGGAGGACAATGGTAATCTGAAATTTGATAAATAAATTCATGTTTACATTCAAGTTTTTAACAGACCATTCCAATTTAATGATTTTACATCCAAATTCACTGACAAACCGAACTTGGGCTTACATTTACATACAATAGGGTCCCCAGTCCATTCTCCTTCCACGCATGTCAGACTGACACTGACAGCACCATTGTCTAAGATGAAACTATCATGACAGGTAACCGTAGCAACCGACCCATAGTTGAAGCCATCTGACATGATCGTGTCGGAGTTGGAAAAAAATGATGGAGGGGCACATCGCATGGCTGAAAAAACATTGAACTTAATATAGGAGAAAATAGCAATGTAGTCTTTTGAAGTGAGTCATATGAGTCATATCTGAAGTGGATGAGAATTATAGGGTCTTCATCGATAGTATTTAACTGAACCTTATCAAGGCGATTCAGTATTTAACTGAACCTTATTAAGGCGATGCAAATCCGTACATAAACAGTGCAACTGCTTATGAAAATGCAACTGCTTATGAAAATGCCCAAAAGGTCTACCTGAGTAAAAATACGTCTGGGCAGTTGTAGGACAAAGGTTGATCAGATATTGGTGATATCTTAAATCTTACAAACCAGAGCAGTCTATTGTTTGTGGATACCACGTGCCACCCGCAGTGCACAGCGCCTCCTGGTGAGAGAGTCCTGTTACAAAGAGCTGATCATCTGGGCACGCTTCCTGCACACGGTCACCCAAGAAGAAACGCCCTTCCGCTGCCGAAGTCCTTCTTTCACATTCAACCACTGAAATTATGTATATGATAATAAAGCGATGATGAAAGTTTACGTGAAATCACCCAGTTCATAAGTAATTTTCTGCTTTGCTCAATGCTCATAGATCCCATTCCAAACTGTCAAAAAGATGTATTATGACATATCTACATCAAGGTAACCATTGTTATATTGATGGATGGCTATCAAAGCTTGAGATATTAAACTTTGAATTTATTAGTACATCGAATACTAAGATTGTTTTGACCTCCATTCTTTATTTACCCAAGATTTTCATTCTCAGCATGCCCAGTAAGAATTCAAAAGCATATGTTTCCTTTCAAAAGTAAACAACTTCATTCTGATATTATAATATGTATTCTGAGCATGCCATGGAGAACCAAAAAAACACGTTCCCATTCAGAACGAAAGCTTTATTATGACGTCATTCTGAGCATTTAAGTCTCACGAGAAGTCCATGATATTTAGTCAGATTGGAAAATAGTCTCAATATAATAGTAATCTGTCATCCCAGAAAGGCCTACTCATCTCATCACCTTTAGAAGGTCATTTATCATTTCATAAAGTAGCAATTGCAAGTGGCAAGTACTTCAACTACAACTGGGCATTTGCTATGATGATAGACTGACAGGAATACTTCCCTTTTCCCAAGTTTAGGAATTGGCAAAAGGGTTGTCCTGATGGTAAAATGTTCAGTCTCTAATTAGAACCTACCTATGCATTCTGGGAAGACATTCCACTCTCCAATCTCATTACAAGTTGTGCTGCAAATGTTGCTTCCTCCAGAAAATGTATAACCCTCGTCACAAACATAGGTGGCAATGGCACCCGGAAGAAAACTATCTTGCTTGGATGAAGAATGGTCAACGTTTGGTCTTGGTGCACACATTGCTGTAAAATATTAAAGTAACGATTGTCTCTTTTCTTTAGGATTTGTAAGATTTAATAATTGGAACTAATTTCAGCTATAAATGAATTGTTATGAACGATTTGTCTTAGGATTAGGATTAACTTGCTGAAATAAGATTGTAACTATATAATATATTTTGCAGGAACTCGGTTTTATTTATCATTTAAAATTGATTTCGTCTAAATTTTCTTAAGTAGATGTTTCATGTAAGATATACTGTATTGACTAGAATATATCATGGTCACTTCGACTATCATGTAAATTACAGTTCCTCATATTTATTTTCAAAGGGGCCTAGATCTAATCAGAAACGATATTCAAAGTAACTCAGATCTTGATTGTTTTGTTCGGACAGTTTACAAAAATCAATTATATATACACAATTTTGGCAAAGCTTGGCTACCAGTATTACAAATAATCATATTACCTGCAAATGCCTTTGCCGTTATAGAACCGGCATGGGAGATACATCTTTGAATCTCCCATGCCCGTTCCATACCAGTATATTTGCTTTGGTACTTTTCTCACCAAAGGAAATAACAGGTCATGACTCTTTATATATATATATATATTTATATATACATATATACATGCATATTTGTGTTTATGTAATTTTTACCAATACAATCTGTAATATTTCTGTTGCCAATCCACGTTCCTGTCTCCACGCAGTACATATTGTTGACAGTTGATCCATCAGCGAATAGGAATCCTTCATCACATGTAATCCTCATCCTGCTTCCGGGGGTATATCCTGACACCACCACACTGCTGTTCTTAGGCACAGGTGGCATATCACACAATACTGCAATCAAGGCATATAAGTCATAAACAACGCAAATACTTGAGTTTGATGCCTCACTGCTGTTGTTAGGCATAGGTGGCATATCACACGTTACTGCAATCAAGGCTTGAATATAGGACATACTCAACGCAAATACTTGAGTTTGATGCCTCACTACTGTTGGTAGGCATAGTTGGCATATTACACAATACTGCAATCAAGGCATATAAGTCATAAACAACGCAAATACTTGAGTTTGATGACTCACTGCTGTTGTTAGGCATAGTTGGCATATCACACAATACTGCAATCAAGGCATATAAGTCATAAACAACGCAAATACTTGAGTTTGATGCCTCACTGCTGTTGTTAGGCATAGGCGGCATATCACACAATACTGCAATCAAGGCTTCCATATGAGTCATAAACAACGCAAATACTTGAGTTTGATGCCTCACTACTGTTGTTAGGCATAGGCGGCATATCACACAATACTGCAATCAAGGCTTCCATATGAGTCATAAACAACGCAAATACTTGAGTTTGATGCCTCACTGCTGTTGTTAGGCATAGGCGGCATATCACACAATACTGCAATCAAGGATTCCATATGAGTCATAAACAACGCAAATACTTGAGTTTGATGCCTCACTACTGTTGTTAGGCATAGGTGGCATATCACACAATACTGCAATCAAGGCTTCCATATAAGTCATAAACAACGCAAATACTTGAGTTTGATGCCTCACTGCAGTTGGTAGGCATAGGTGGCATATCACACAATACTGCAATCAAGGCTTGAATATAGGACATACTGAACACAAATACTTGGGTTTAATGCCTCACTGCTGTTGGTAGGCATAGGTGGCATATCACACAATACTGCAATCAAGGCTTCCATATGAGTCATAAACAACGCAAATACTTGAGTCTGATGCCTCACTGCTGTTGGTAGGCATAGGTGGCAAATCACACAATACTGCAATCAAGGCTTGAATATAGGACATACTGAACACAAATACTTGGGTTTAATGCCGCAATTAGATACATACCAAATATAATACATGCAGAGTACTGCGCTCATAGATTAATTTTATGGAGTACTTTTTATTGTGATCCATCTAAAAGAAAATGTGATCAAATGACTGATAAATGTAGAACAACTGTAACATATGCAGAGGGGAAAGTTTGCGAGAATTAAAAAAAAAGATATTTCTGTACATTGCCAGCGGAAGCTGCGTGCGGTAAGGTTAACATCATGCTAAAATAAAATTGAAAAGGGATAATGATAAATTTAAAGAGCAAGTTTCTACTATCACCCCTCCTTTCTCCCAAAAAGAATTCACAAATAACTGTAAAATCATCATTATGGTGGATATGGGTGGAATGCTACTACTGGTCGAAATCCTTAGCTTAATAATTAATTATAATGAAGAAGTTTGTTTTTAAAATAACTTATTTGTAGTCTACTACTGAACCATACACACACTCCAGACAGTAGCATCACCTCAAAATAGCAAAACAAAAAGTGACAACACGCACGCTCACGGTGGTCGGACGCATATTCATTGAGCTCTCGTTTAACATCCGATTACTCGATAAATTCTTGATTTTCAGACTATATATCTGCATAAATCGTATCGTATGATCATCGTGATCGTGCACACCCCATGAATCAGCGAGGAAACAAGTGATAACACGTGAAATCATTACTACATTTCTGATTAGATTGTACAAGAAATCATAGCCGCCATTACCCAACAATCTAGCACCTACCTGTGTTCTGTTGCGACAGCGGCTCTCAGTGTTTCTCTTAGTTTCCACTGTGATTCATATTTACAAGTTCGCAAATTTCATAATTGATAAATCCTCGGGTCGCAGGTCAAGAATTCATTACATCTCGACCAGTGACTAAATCATTTGAGCCTCACGTAAACAACTCAGACAGATTTGAATAGTGGCAGTTACAGCTTACCTAAGCGCGGCAACGGCAACAATCTCTCTTTGTGGCTTTGTCCTCGAACAAGAAACAACGCAAAACATCTATATACACTTATCAACGATCATCCAGCGAATTCTTCACACTGATATTAACCTGTAGCGACCAAAATCACCTCGATCTTCAATTACAAACGGTAAGGAATAATCTATTCAACCAGTCATTATAAAAAACACACAAACGTTTGCGGAATTCGACCACTCAGAAATATTACATACTCATATCATATCATCCTAGAATCTACTGTGCGCTCTTCTGTACCCGTCCCCAGTATCGTACTAGGGCGATAGGAAGAAAATAGAACAATCAATACAAGATTAATCAAACTATAGTTCACTCTTCTGTACACGTTCCTAGTACTAAACTAGGACGATCGGAAGGAAAACTTTGAACAGTCATATCATATAATAACAAAATAACTGATATAACTAGGTATTTTCTGTACCCGTCCACAGTTTACTGGGACGATCGGAAAACCAAAAACATCACTGAAAACAAGAAGTTAATATCAACTTTTCTAGACCCGTCTCTGACTTATTTGTCTAAGACGACAGGAAAGGTAGCAACTTAATATCAACATTTCTTTACTCGTCTCTGGCTTATTGTCTAAGACGACGGGAAAAGTATATTAAAACAAAACAAAGAACAATTATCACTACCTTCTGTACCCGTCCTTGACGATCGGAAAGGAAAAATAAGATATATAAATAAAGAACTGAAGAAGTAGAACAAAGATACATCAAAAAGTGGAAAAAACCTAATATAATGTCGGAAAAAGTAGGAAATGACACTTACCTTAATGATGGAATAGAGAAATTGTCATCAGATGAAAACGAGACATATACTGTTAAAGATGTAATTGGAAATTACTACAATAGGAAGCAGAAAAAGATGATGTATAAAGTATGGTGGGAGGGTTATACAAAAAAAGAGTGCACATATGATATGTGGAAAAGATGATGTATAAAGTATGGTGGGAGGGTTATACAAAAAAAGAGTGCACATATGATATGTGGGCCTGCTCTCAAGCAGTGCAGACGTGTCTAGCCTGAGCTCCTGATTAACACCTTCAAATCTTTGTTTAAGTTGAAGACAACACCATCGTTGGATAAGTATATATAAACGTATATATACCAGGTGCGTATAACATTGAATTAAATATACAAAGCAAAAGTATAATAGTATTTCTCCACTGAATATAATATTTCTTGGTAAGAAATATTGAGTGAACAGTGAAAACAATTTTGAAACATAAGACCCACATCATTTGACAGGTTAATCCGGGGTGTCAGTGCACAAAGCTTGGCCTGCTAGACAATAGCTCTACCTCAAACAGTTCTGGCCCAAGTAAGCCTACCTTGAGCAAATTAACAGTTGCACTAAGAACCCCTATAGTTGGTGGCAACTTATTCTTGCTTTTGATTTTCTCCATATAGAAAATTGAAACTATTCAGTTAAATTCCTCCCCATAGGAATTATTTTCTAGTCTTGATTCTCTCCACATAGAGAATTAGAAATATTATATTTAAACTCCTCCATATAGGGTTTATTTATGGTCTTGATTTTTCTCCATATAGAAAATTAAGAAGATTAATTTTTAACTCTTCCATACAGGAGTTAAATCTGGTTCTATTTTTTCTCCATATAGAAAATTAGAACAGTATATACAAGTGTGTACTATCTCCATATAGGAATACATACTTAAATAAATATTATTTCTCTCCACATAGAGAATTATTATTAGTTTGTGTTAGACCTCCATATAGGGTAACACTTGAATATTTGTATATTGCCTACATACAGGAATATACAGAATATACAGGAATATACAAAATATACAGAATATACAGAATATACAGGAATTTACAAAATATACAGAATATACAGAATATTAATAAAATTCGATTTCTCTCCATACAGAGAAATACAGAGTGAGTGTTTTACTTTCATACAAGATAACACTCAGTATATTTCTTATATTTTTTCAACTCTTCCATACAGGAGTTAAATCTGGTTCTATTTTTTCTCCATATAGAAAATTAGAACAGTGTATACAAGTGTGTACTACCTCCATATAGGAATACATACTTATATAAATATTATTTCTCTCCACATAGAGAATTATTATTAGTTGGTGTTAGACCTCCATATAGGGTAACACTTGAATATTTGTATATTGCCTACATACAGGAATATACAGAATATACAGGAATATACAAAATATACAGAATATACAGAATATACAGGAATTTACAAAATATACAGAATACACAGAATATTAATAAAATTCGATTTCTCTCCATACAGAGAAATACAGAGTGAGTGTTTTACTTTCATACAAGATAACACTCAGTTTATTTCTTATATTTTTTCAACTCTTCCATACAGGAGTTAAATCTGGTTCTATTTTTTCTCTATATAGAAAATTAGAACAGTGTGTACAAGTGTGTACTACCTCCATATAGGAATACATACTTAAATATACTCTATATAGAGGAAATTAAATACAGATTCCTCCATATAGGAATACTGCTATGGAATATTATGGAATGAGACGTAGTTTGGAACATGTACCTAGAAAAAAAGCAAAAGTAAATGAATGAAGTTTTCTGGGGGGCAAGGGAAAACCAATGAAAGGAAATAATTACACAAAATGCATGTCAAAATGTTTTAATAATTATGCATGTAATATCTGTGATGTCAATTATATTTATAAAGGTATGTACAAAACAAGTCTTATGGAATACCATAATAGCATGAAAGGTAGCCATGATAGAAACTTATCAAGTAAACTAGAAAGTTGCTGCGAAGATGTATTATACAATCTTAAAATAAAAGATTTTACCATGCCAGAAAATGATTTTTTTGTTAGAAAAAAAGAAGCCTTTAAAAATGTTTATTTAAAAAAAAAGGTATTCTCTTGCTCCCGCAGTCAAAAACAAAAACAAACATTTCTCAAATATAAAAATAAAAATTATTCTGTACCATTTGAATATATGCACACTGATAAACATTGCCAGTATTTTACTACAAAAAGAGAAGTTTTTAAAAACACCTATATGCATTCAAATAGAATAGAAAAGAATATATATTGTAGAAATATCAAAAAAGCAAAATATGGTGAACTCAAAATGTCATCAAAAGATAGAAATAAGCCTACCCCGCACATTAAAATGAACAAAGATCTAATTATTGCAACAGCCAATGTTCAAAGTATTGGAAATAAGACGGAACTGACAAAAAAGGATAGACAGATCGAAAGACTGAAAGGTGAAAATTTAAACCTAAAATACAAACGTCCCTTACAATATTATTATATTAAATTGAAACAAAAACAAACCCATAAACATAGTTATGCTGAAATTGTTAAGAAAAGCAATATAAACTCACTTAGCAGTATGTATGCAAACAGTCATAGGGAAAATAAAGTCAATAACCATATTAAATACATACCTCAAAGAGAAGGGATTCCCCAAGTGGTCAATCTTAATGAAAAGCATCTTAATGGCATAAATAACATACGAAACATAAGAAAAAACGGGAACCAATCAAGCGTCCTATCTAAATCACATGGTCTACATAACCCCGCCCATCACAGGATGGTCTGTAATAGTAGAACGTGTCCCATAGCGCTGGTGAACAACATATTGCTCTCAAATCGGTTTGAATATCTTTCTGACAATAACAAGATTATGACACATAACTTTTATCAAAATGAAAACGCTCTTTGTATTATGAATCGCCGCACCAAGTCTCGAAGCAATCGGACGTTAGCTCCGCCCTCCTGCAAGATGATTGGCCACCATGGGGGGCAATCTGCTGGGGGTGAAGAGAGATCCCCTCGAAATGACGTCATGGGGTCAATGGCCGGATTCCCCGCAGGAGGTTGCCTTAATGCTGGGGATAACTTGGATGAAATTAACTCAAATGGAAACTTAACTAGAAATAAAACAAATAGAAATGTTAAAAACCGCTTGATTAAAAACAATATGCACATCAAAATAAATAAAGATTTAACTATGGCTACAGCCAACGTACAAAGCATAGGAAATAAGATAGAACTTCTTAATGTATACATAAATGAAAATAATATTGATCTATTCTTCATTACTGAAACTTGGATGAATGAAGCAAACGAAAAAATTATTAGAGGTAAAATTAAAGAAAATAACTACGATATTGAACATGTACCGCGTACACTAAGATCTGGAGGCGGCTTGGCTGTTATCTTTAGACCTGAAATTGACATAAAGAAAATTAATCACAGTCATAACTTATCAACCATGGAAATGATGGAAATTAATATCAAAACCAAAAATAGAATGTGCACTATTATTACTATTTATAGACCAGAACCTTCTGACAGAAATAAATACACCTACACAGAGTTTTTTGAAGAATTTAGTGATATGCTAACCTACTATTCTACATATACACATGAAGTGCTTTTCGTTGGTGACTATAATTTTCATATGAATAAGCCAGAGAGGCCAAATGTAATTAAATTTAATGATATCCTGGATTTATACAATTTACATAATCATGTTACGGAACCAACACATATACTAGGGAATACGCTTGATTTATTAATTACAAATATAAACAGTAATTTAATAAAAGAACATAAGGTTGAAGAGAAAATATCCGATCATAGTATAATTAAGCTCACTTTAAATGTTCAGACTAAGACAAAGAACAAGAAAAAGGTATCATATAGAAATTACAAAAAAATGAACATAAAAAATTTTATTAGTGATGTTGAAGAAAAATTTAGTGAAAATAAATCCTATAATGAAAAGGACCTCAATGAACTATTAAACGAATACAATAAATTAACAAGTATACTTGATAAACATGCCCCGATGGTGGAAAAAACCATAAATAATAGGAAACCAGCTCCTTGGTTATCTGATGAGATAAGGAATGAAAAAAGAAAAAAGAGAAAACTGGAAAGAAAATATGATAAAACTGGTCTTTCTTCGGATAAAATGCAATTTCAATTACAAAGAAATAAATATAACAATATCATTAGAGAGTCTAGAAACAGTTATTTCGCAGGGATAATAAATTCAAATAAATCGGATCCAAAGAAACTTTTTAAAATACTAAATAAACTACTACACACTAAAGAGGACACTCCCTTTCCCAGGCATACTGATAGTAAAGAGTTAGCATCAGAATTTAATAACTTTTTTCTAGAAAAAATCTCAAACCTTAGGGAAAATATGGACAAAAATGATAAAACTTCACGACCATTGATTGAGAAAGCCAGATTTAGTACTCATCTGGAAAAATTTGCGCTATTAGATGATGCAGAAGTAAAGAGGTTAATCAAAGAATCAGCAAAGAAGTCATGTGAACTGGATCCCATCCCAACCTGGCTTCTGGCTGAGTGCATGGGTCCTCTACTACCACTAATAAAAGCAATTATAAATAAATCTATTTCAATGGGAAGCATGCCTGATGACCTAAAGATGGCCATCATTAGACCTTTAATTAAAAAGTTGGGCCTAGAATTGGTAAAGAAAAATTATAGACCGGTCTCAAATCTTGCTTATTTATCAAAATTAATAGAAAGGGCGGTTGCTACACAATTCGTAGGTCACCTTATAAGAAATGATATTCAAGGTATATTTCAATCTGCATATAAAGAATTCCATAGCACTGAGACTGCATTGCTTAGGGTACAAAATGATATTTTAATGGATATTGATGATGGTAAAACAGTAATGCTGGTACTACTTGATTTATCAGCGGCATTTGATACTATTGATCATAATATACTATTAAACAGATTAGAAAGAAGATGTGGTATTAGGGGCACAGCTCTGCAGTGGTTCAAGTCATATCTATCAAATAGAAAACAATGTGTAACAATTGAGGGTAAGAGATCGGAAAATATGAATATTAGTTATGGAGTTCCTCAGGGCTCCGTTTTGGGACCCTTATTGTTCACAGCATATATGGAGCCTCTGTCTGACATTATTGGTAATTATGGTCTCAAACATCATATCTATGCTGATGATACACAGCTATACATTACAATTGATCCAAAATCTGAAGAAGCTAGAAATAGATCCTGTAGAGAAATGGAAAAGTGTATTAAACTAATAAGGAAATTCTTAATAGAAAATAAAATGAAGATAAATGATGGGAAAACAGAAATGCTTTTATGTGGTAAAAGCTGTGATTTCAGAAAAGACAATGTACCTAATGGAATCCTAGTAGGTGAAACTAATATCCCTAGATCAAATACAGTTAAGGATCTTGGGGTTATCCTAGATCAAGAATTATCGATGAAATCACAAATTAAAAAAATGTGTAAGAATGGTTTTTTTCATGTAAAAAATTTAGCACAGATCAGAAATTGTTTAGATGAGAAAACTGCAAATACGCTTGCTCATGCTTTTGTTACTTCCACTCTTGATTATGGTAATGCACTTCTGGCTGGTTTACCAAGGTGTGAATTAGCCAAATTGCAGAAATTGCAGAATGCTGCAGCAAGAGTGGTAGGTAAACTTAAAAAGAGGGATCATATTACGCAAAAACTTATGGACCTTCACTGGTTGCCTGTAGAGGCGCGGATTGACTTTAAAATATCTCTATTAACATGGAAGGTACAGAATGGCTTTGCCCCAAAATACCTTTCTCAATTATTAAATTGTAAAAAATCTGATTTGGGACTTAGATCTAATGAAAAAAATGAATATACAGTGCCCAAGACTAATATGAAAACATATGGTGACAGGGCCTTCATGGTATATGCTCCAAGAAATTGGAATGCCCTGCCCCTTGAGGTGAAAAACTGTAAAACAGTGGACACTTTCAAGAAAAAACTAAAGACGTTTTTATTCAGGAAGCATTATCTCGAGAAGCGCTTAGAGCAGACTTAGTCTGATATAGCGCTATATAAATCATTATTATTATTATATTATTATTATTATGAACCTGAAGAAAATATCAGCCCATCATTGATTAGCATATACAAATTGAATAAAATAAAAAATAAAAATAAGAACAAAAATAAAAAGAGCTTACACATAGATACTTTATGTTCACAGATGGCGTCAAACCAACAACAGAAGATGAAAAACCCTCCCATGAAGAGGAGGACCTCCTCTCGATCCTCAAGGTCGTCACGCTCCTCAACCAAGTCGCCAAGGCTGGACTGGGCTGAGGAGGCAGAGATGGAGATGGAGGCCATAACATCGCCTATCACAAGTGAACATCCAGTAATGACAGAGGCTGTGCAGAATGATCAGTCCAAATCTCAAGCAGAGGAGGCAGAAAAACCTCAACCAAGTACAAGCAAGCAAGGGCCAGTAAAAAGTCCTAAACAGGATGCTAAACATGACGGCCAAAATGACGATGATGAAATAGCGGTAAGCATGGATGAGTTGCTGAACATGCTCACTGAAAAGACTGAAAGTTTTGCTCAATTAAAGAAAGAGAACCTAGAAAAGGATGAATTAATCAAAAAACTAGAAAAGGAAAATAAAGATAAGAATAGGCAAATTGCAACCATAGAATTAAAGCTAAAACATGAAACAACTAAAGCAAGGAGGTCAGAGGTTAAAATAGATGAATTGAATCAAATGGCAGAAAAGAAAGATTCTCAAATAGCAAAATTAGAAGAAAGATGTGGGGATTATGACAGGCAAGTAGCCGCAATGGCTGAGGCACCAAGATTGCCACCCACTAGAAATGATAATGCTCAAGTCTCTGACAAGAAACGGGTCATGGTGATTGCCAATAGCATTCACATGGACATGTTTGTGAACACTACTGATGTAGACTGGGAATGGTGTGCAAATGATAATGTAGAAAAAATCGCTGATTTAGAGAAGGCAATGGCTAAGAGAGATTTCTTAGACTCCCTGAAGACCTATGCCGGCATCGTGATATGTCTGGGCTTATATGAAGTCCTGGATGGTGCAGTCGGCAAAGACATGGCAAATAAGCTGAAGAGAATCTCTTACAAGATGGGTAAGCACTGTGACTGCCCAATTTTTCTGGCCAAATTGCCACCAATCTCTGTGAAAAATGACTGTAAGGTTGTAAATTCGCACACATTCATAAACCATCACATCATGAAATTCAAGCAAAATCATATTGAATGTCAATTAGTGATAGTGGGCCCACCGCAATCCTTCAAGACACTACCCATCTCAGAAATTGTCGTATCCACTCATAACCATACACTGCTACCCATGGCAGCAGTGGACTGGATGAATAACCTATGCCAGATCATTAAGATCACGCCCCTAAAACACAGTGGGGATATTGATGAGTATTGGAGTGATGGGGATGAGGTGGGAGTAGAAAATAATCTCGCTGAAGAAGATAGTGATGAACTGACTATTGACTTCAATAATGCCGACTATGTAGGTGAAGATGTCATGACCTCTATCCCTGCTGGCTCGGCCTCTAAGATAATAGGCCTAGGTGGGCAAACAATAAAACGCATCTCTGAGGAATCGAGGACAAAACTAAAAAAGATAAGTGGAGCCAGTAAGGAAGATGACAAGGTCAACATCATTGGAACACCAGTAGGTATTGCCAAGGCTCTGGCATCAATCAGAGATGTAATCCGAGAATTTGAGAGGGAAAAGAAAACTTCAAGACCCTCACGAGAAAAATGCTATCATTTTGCAAAAGGTCAGTGCAGGAATGGCAATAATTGCAAATATGATCACTCAAATCCTAGGGGATCACATGGATCCAGGAGTCCAATGAAAGCTTCTCAGGGCAAAAGAAGCACAAAGTATTGACAGTATCCAAGTGTATGGAGTGGAAAAGTGAAGTGTGAAAAATGTAAAATATGTAATACAAGAAAAATGGTTGATAATCTGATTGAGGTATTAGACAAGAACACATATGTATTGAGCATGAATAAAACTATAGATATTTACAAATATTTGCTTGATGTTTGTTATGTTCAAATTATTCAAAACTGTAGCTGTAAGCTTATCCAAGGTGAAATTCTGTTAAAAATAAGGTTCAAGGCAAACACTGAATTATCAAGACAAACATGTAACAATATTATCTCTATCTTTGTCGCATCAATAAATAATGGAAGCTCCAGTTTTATCACACCCATATCATATGAAAAAACAACCGTAATAATAGCACTTCATGCACGTAACCCGAAATATGCTGATAGAATTTTACATATACCAAAAATAACTAAAGAAGGTCTAGCAATCTATAATATAGATCACCTCTGGCCAGAAAAACCCAAGGGTAAAATAATAAACTACAGCGGAAACTCTCCATATTTAACACTATTGAATAATATAAAGAATAAACTTTATATAGTAGCTACATTAAACACAATACAGATTAGAAAATTTCATTCTGATTCTAGTGAGAGTGAGAATTTAAATCTCAGCAGTTTGACATGCTTAATGGTAGACTCACCTCCCGTACATACACACGGCCTGATCTTAATGCCTGACAGGCCTGACACGTGCCACTGTACACCCGCACATGGATCAGAAGTAGGAAATTTAACTGATATACATATAGAAATTGAAAAATCAAAAAAACAACCTGAACTGTTACAAACAAACTCAAATAACCAGAAATCAGGAAAAAACATTAATAAAGGTACATGTAATGTACAAAGCATCAGGCACAAAGTATTGACAGTCAAAGACTACTTTTTCACAAACAATCTGCATGCACTCTTTATAACTGAGACATGGTTACATGAGCATGGAGATGAGAGGATTCAAAATGAACTTGAGGATGGTGGTCTAAAACTCCACTCATTCCCCAGGCTAAGTCGGAATGGCGGTGGAATAGCTCTGCTGCATCGGCTTGAGCTTCCTTTCAAAACAAACAGATTAGATCCTCCATCTGTAAAAACAATGGAATTAATGGAAGCCTCCCTACACCTCAAGGGTAAAAAAGTGACATTTGTGACCATATACAGGCCAGAGCCATCTGGTGGAAACCGATACACTTACTCAGAATTCTATGATGAACTCACTCAACTAATTGGGCATTATGGCTCTTTCAATCATGAGGTTATATTCTTAGGTGACTACAATTTTCATGTAAATAAGCCAAAAAAACCTGATGTTGTAAAATTCAATGAAGTCCTATCCACATTTGATATGAACCAATTAGTAACCAAACCAACTCATCGACTTGGAAATACACTTGATTTGATCATCACTTTTAAAGGAAATAAATTTATTAGGAGTCATACGGTGGATGAATACATATCTGATCATAAAATGGTTCTCATGGAGCTGGATATGTATCCTCCGAAACCTGCAAAGAAAACATTACAATACAGAAATTACAAAAATATTGATATGGAGGCGCTAAGGCACGACATTAAAGATATAATGGCAGATTGCACTGCCTGGGAATCCTTATCTCTGTGTGACATGGTAAAATTCTATGATGAAAAATTGACAGCCATAATTGATAATCATGCTCCCATCAAGGTTGCCAATGTATCTAAACATAAACCGGTGCCCTGGATGAATAACCATATCAAACAAGAAAGATCATTAAGGAGAAGACTGGAGAGAAGAATGAAAAAAACTGGATTGCAAATTGATAAAGAATTATATAGCTCCCAGAGAAATAAATACAACTCTTTGTTGAAAACTTCTCAATCCAATTATTTCTCAAATCTAGTGAATGAGAATAAGCATGACCCGAAAAAACTATTTAAGGTCATCGATAAGGTCATGCATAAATCAATGGATGTCCCAATGCCACCCTCGAACTGTGACACAGCACTGGCAGAACAGTTTAATAATTATTTCCTGGAAAAAATAGATAAAATTCGAAAAAATATTGATGAGCACCATATAACCGAAAATTCACCACCAGAGGACACCACTAAAAATGCGCCACCTACATCTAACCAAAACCAACCAACCCTAGACAGATTTATACCTCTAACTGTAAAGGATGTCCGAAAATTAGTGCGGAAGGCATCAAATAAATCTTGTGAACTTGATCCAATACCATCCTGGCTATTTCAGGAAATGATTGATGACGTTTTACCGATCATCACTGCCATAATAAACAAATCACTACAAGACTCAGAGGTGTCTGAGAATATGAAAATTGCAATAATTAAACCCCTACTAAAAAAGCTAGGTCTAGAACTCATTGAAAAGAATTATAGACCAGTCTCGAATCTCAGTTATGTTTCTAAGTTAACAGAAAGAGCGGCAGCAGATCAATTAATATCATATCTCATAAGCAATAAGCTAACTGACAAATTTCAATCAGCATATAAAGAATATCATAGCACAGAGACAGCATTACTAAGAGTTCAAAATGACATTTTAAGAGACCTCGATCAGAAAAAAACGGTAATTTTACTTTTATTAGACCTATCTGCTGCTTTCGATACCATTGACCACCAGATATTGTTTAACAGGCTGGAATCAAGGTACGGAGTCAGAGGTCGTGCACTCTCATGGATAAAATCATACCTACATAATAGACGTCAGTGTGTAAAGGTTGGATGCAAAAGGTCCACAACTAGACCAATTAAGTTTGGGGTCCCCCAGGGATCGGTACTTGGACCAATCCTCTTCACACTGTATATGTCACCCCTGACTGATATTCTAGCGAAATATGACCTGAACTACCACATATACGCAGATGACACTCAAATTTACATACCTATCGATCATACCTCAAAACAGCATTATGACATAAGCAAACAGAAATTGGAAAAATGTGTGAACGAAGTCAGAGCTTTCCTGATATCAAACAAAATGAAAATCAATGACGGCAAAACGGAGATGTTAGCCTGTTATGACGGGCACAGTACTACTCTGACTAGGGACACCACCACTATCAAGGTAGGTGATTCACACATATCCCCCTCTCCATACATAACTGACCTGGGCATCATTTTTGATGAAAAAATGGATATGAAGGCCCAAATAAAGAAAATGTGTAAGAAGGGATATTATCATATCAGGAATATATCAGCCATCAGACAATGTCTAGACGAGAAAACAGCCATCACCTTAACTCATGCCTTTGTAACCTCAACTTTGGACTATGGGAACGGCCTACTGGCTGGGCTACCGAAGACTGAAATTAAAAAACTGCAATATTTACAAAATTCAGCAGCCAGAGTTGTGGGAAGGATAAGAAAATTTGATCATATATCAGAGAAACTAAGGGAATTACACTGGCTACCAATACACGCCAGGATCAAATTCAAAATTATCCTGATGGTCTGGAAAGCATTAAATGGCAAGGCACCGTCTTACATAAAGGACCTCTTACAAGTTAAAGAGGGTGAGAGATGCCTACGATCTAACAATGGTACCTACCTTTGCGTTCCTCACACCCGCTTGAGGACGATTGGTGATAGGGCATTCTCGGCTGTGGGTCCGAAGCTTTGGAATGACCTCCACACCGACCTCAGGACCTGCACTTCAGCTGACCTCTTTAAGAGTAAGCTGAAAACCCATCTCTTCAAGACCCATGTTTTGAAGGGAGCGCTATGAACAGATTTATCTGGTATTCAGCGCTATATAAATTTTATTATTATTATTATTATTATTACCTTCGCACATGTGTGGAGGGCTCGGTTCCCATGTTCCTGTGCTACTACAATATGATGAGAAGGACAAAGGTTTCCCGTTCCTAGTCAGGTCTATACCTTGATCACAGACATAGGTGACATAAGATCCTGGAATATTTCCTGTCTGATTTTTAGTAGCATACCCTACATTGGGAGCTTCTGGACACTGAATATTATTGTCTGCAAAACAACACCAATGCATTATGAACAATGTTTGTTTCTTTACTCAAAAAATTAACAATATAGTGGCCTATTCGTGTATCAACCTTTGTTGTAATGCTGTAAATAAATTACATGGAGCCTTTAATCAACTATAACAGTATTTACAGAGTGAGGTCCCTGTAGTTGTAGATGCTCCCGCTTCCTGGTGACCTTGGCTACTGGTTGTTTGGGCCTCTTTGTCTTGATATACGGTGTTAATTTCTTCAGGAGTTGTGTTTTCTTTTGTTGTTGTTTCAGGGAGCTGAGCTTCATTGTCTGTTTCCCCGGGAGCACCTATAGTGAATCACAGGTGATACATTCTGTGTGTATAATTTATCACAGGGGTTGAAGGTAAATATCCTGTTCAACCGAACTTTAGGTTAACCTTTTATTAATACTGATTGGCCCTTTTGGCAGCTTAATTAATCACATCATGTCAGGGGTGGGAAACTGAAGCTCTCATGAAGCTCCCACCTGGTGTGTAAGCTCTGACTGTAATGGTGGCGAAACTGTGTTTTGAGTGCTGATTGATTGATTTTGATTTGATTTAATTTGATTTATGATGTTGGCTGCATCCCTTGTGTCTAATGGGCACTCAATGCATACCCCTTCACTGATAAAAAGAATTGTTCGATTTACTGACAAACATTTACCCTGTCAACACTAGCCTTCACAAGATGATTCTCCTACCTTAGGATCTTCTATTATCTCTGTATAACCTTACGCTATTTCATTCAAGGACACGAGAGGCTACCAATCAAACGTAGGGCACATGAGTACTTTCCAGTATTTTATATTTATGCCTATCTCTCCCACTTTTCTACTTTTCTTCTCTCAAATAATTAGACCTATACGACGAACACCTCAATTAGACCTTGACTATCATTTCAACTAGTCACTTTAACAGCATTTAGATCTCGCAAAAAAATATTGATATCATGCAGTGGAAATTGCAAAAAGAAAGCGGTCTTGCATTTCAACTTACTTATGACTGAACAATGTCCAGCGAATGTGTCATTCCACTTTCCAAGATGATCACAATAAAAACCTTTAATTGTGGATTGATCAGAGAAAACTTTATCATCTTCACAAGATACTTCCACAAACGAACCCGGGACAGCCGAGAATGAACTTGTAATGTTAGAGTGTCGTATCAACAAAACCTCACATGCAGTGACTTCCGAGTGCTCTGAAATGTTTAGACAATAAAAGATGATGAAAGTGGAAATATTTAATATTATGTTCTCTTTTATCGTTCGCCTACACACACATGAATATCACCCACGCTGGCATAAATGAATGCAGAACAATGTTTCTGAAATATAGAATTAGAGTTGACCAAATACATCTGTTTACCAGGACAATATTGTGCCATAGCCCATTGATATTGATAAAAAAATCAACAAGGGAAAATCATTTTCCCCTTTCATATTTCTCAAATTATAGAGCAAAATTGAATTTTTAATTCTACCCAAGAATCTTTTGTTTTGTACTAATGAGAAAGTATTCCCCTCAATGTTGATTAACATAACTCATTTTTCACACTGAAAAAGGAGGTGTTTTTTAACCTTTCATTCGATCCCCCCTCTGAATGATTAATGATCCATCCTTAATATAAAAACTACAAAACCTCATATCTTAACACTTTGAAAATATAGGCCTTCAAGCTTTGCTGACCATTGCCTTTTCTGGAAATTCCTGCAAATTACTTCAATAATGATCATTCAATGTATCACCCCAACATCGCTTCACATCAATCGTCTTAAACTGGGGCTATAATTTGTTTCGTAAATGAGACACTGGATGTTCCAGGTTCAAAACAAAACACAGATAAAATTAATCGTTTGCAATACCTCATCTTGCATTTGAATATCTAAGAAACCCACCCAGTAGTTTCCAAGAAGAATGATGATGACATATATTTGTTAAGCTGATTAGAACATTGCTATTTCAAATCCGAAATACCAGTCACCCATTCATTTTTTTTTCTGAAAGTCTCAAACTGAGGCAAAGATGACAAGGTTGAGGCACTGGATGTTACAGTTATCTGATTGTTCAATGTATAGGTGGAGCCACTGTATTGCAGACAACTCTCTTAAAGCACAAAAAAGAAAAAAAAAATAACTGAGCCTCACAAAAAAATAGATAGCACTGCTCCCTGAAAATACATCTTACCAAGCTAAGAACTCAACCCAGTAGCTTCATAGACAGACAGAATGACAGAATATATCTGAATATCTGGTGAGACATAGTTGTAAGACATTCCGTATGGATCCTCGCGTTACCTTTTGCAGGATATGAAATAAAGGTACACACTTACCAACAACTGCTTTGAGGGCTGGTAACAATTTATATTCCAAGTTACTTGTTATGGCAAGGAATATTTGTCCCAGAATGACTTTTCGGCTTTTCACTGAAAAAGTATAGACACTGCTCAGGTTCGTTAATCCCTGCGTCGTGTTAAGACTGCCATCTTCAATGGAAATGACACCTTCGTCAGAACAAGATTTACTGTGATGAAGCCCGATCTTGTCTCCCTCAAGGACATAAATTCTTTCTCCCAGAGGAACTCCTTTTGTCTACAAAATATTTCATAACTGTAATCTGTATGTAAATTTTCTTGCAGTAGAGACATTTCGATTTATAATATTATAATATTAGGTAAAAACTGAATATATGTGATATCACTTACATGGGCTCCAGGCTGAGACACAGAGATCAAATTGATGCCAATCAGCTTAAGTGCTTGCCATTTCCCCGACTTCCTGTATATTCCTATATGAATAGTGCCTGTATTGAGGGCAAAGAAGTTCCAATGTGTCACATATCCCCTGCAGGTGAACTGATAATCGAGGAATATATAAGACTGTGGGCACACACAGATGCTGTTCATGGCCATCTGATAGGACTTCAGGCTATGGCAAACTGAAACCAAACATAAATAGTAGAATTTTGTAATCTTGCATAGCAATGATAGGAGTTATGTAGAATTTGATGATCTACCAAAAAAACATGAATGTCATGTTAGCATGAACCTTAGGTACCGCTTGTATTGCCGTTTGTCTGAAATGTGGCAGTTGAAGTTGTAGGGTGAGTACTTGAGTAATGTGGTGTGTCTGTGGGTGACACTGTATTTGATGGGGTACTCGCTGACCCGGTTGTTGTAAAGAAGAAACTTGAGCTCCTGTTGCTTTCTGTAATTTATAGAAAATATATGCAGCATTCTTGACAAAAAATAGCTTGAGTAAATCATTTGTGAGATTGAGTACCATGCCATATGGAAATTATTTATCATGTGTGCTTTTCATTGTCAAATGATTGTCTCGTCAGCTGTAGCGTAACTGTGGTCTATGTTTCGTGTTCATAGATTGCACTTCACCCAACATCTGACCTTTATCTGCTCAGTTCATGATAAAAACGTTATGGTTTATTATGTGTCAATTTTAATACGGTTTGACATTTTCTTTAATTTAGATAGCAATATGATATAAATGTTGTTGCCAAGATGAGAGCCTTGGGCCGATATACATGTGAACTGGAACAGCCCTGAATGAATCTGTTATTATCATTCTTTATTTCATTTTTAAGATTAGCAACACACTTTACACGACACACACTTGTACTAATAACCCATCAATATCTAGTAATAATGGGATCATTTTTATAATCAATTACACAGAAACTCAAAATACCTTTCTTGCATATTGATTTGTGTTTTTCCAGGCAATGTTGGTATTGCCAACTCCTAGCATTTTCACCTGCATTCTCAATGGTCAGACAGGATGCGGAAGTTTCATTTTGACTGGACAAAATGTTGTTATACTGCCAGTAAGACCCATCAAGCCATTGCCAAGTACGTCTGATCCCAAACCAAATAGCTGATACGTTTTCCTGACTAAAATGTTATCAATTGTTTGTCAATGAATGTTTTGCTATTGTGGGCAGACACTTCAAGGCTAGAAGAATATATTTTCTGCAAGGCACATTAAGTTGTCTACCTTTATTGACAATGTTTATTGTAAACTTCAATACAAAAAAACAATGAATTTGAAAACCAACTTTGTATTTGATGTTATTCTATGTTAACTATTCATTCTGTTGTGGATAAAAAAACCTCTGTAAATTAATGACCTCATATGATTAAGAAAATCAATAAATGAATTGGACATTACAGGTGGTTTTACATATTTTAAAGCTTAACATAAACTTACAACATGATGTTCCTTAAAATGTTTGTGTCTTGTAAAGGTATATATGTAGCATTTGATGAACACAGAGATTCACAATCTGTCTGTGCCTTGTACCAGTCCACTGTATTGTTAGGCACATATATGTAGCAACTATTAGAAGCTGCTTCAAACTGACCATCACAAAATGCATCCTCTGTATCTATTTGAAAAAAGAAGAGTACAATATATCTCTTCCTCAGATAAAAAGCGGATATAAAAAACTATATGAAAAGGGTGTAATCCAGTCTCAGTAAGGTGGAAAGTCTTCCCACAAAGGTTTGCAGTCTCTGCCAACAGGGGACGCACCTGTCTGCGTTTCGAGATCCACATGACGCAGATCTAATGTCGTCTGCTTCATTTCGTAACATGTATTGAAGAATTGGCCTATTACCAGTTACATTTATCATATCATTGACAAATTTTATGACAAATATGATATTCTATCAAACATTTTATTCATTTGAAAATAATGTAAATATAGAATGAATCTTTAAAAAAATAAAAGGAAAAACGTTTGGTACAGGGGTGATCTGTGAAAGTAGTTTGGCACAGGGGTGATTCGCCAAAAAATATCTCAAAGGTGCAGAACACTCTCTTGAGGCATCAAGTATGAGATAATGGACTGTATTGAAACACATGGTAACTTATATCATGAAATAAATGAGAAATTCTAGTGTTTTATGATATTTCATAACATTAACGTGTTTCAGCACAACCAATTAGCAGTCATTGGATCCAACCTACCATAACACCGGCATATAAGAGCTGACAATGTTGAACAGGGCGAGGAGATGACGTCATATGTTCCAGATGCGTTCCTGTATAACCCGCATCTATCTGCTGGGTTTCCCTGCTCCTCGTCCTCATTGAAGGTATTATTGAAAGAGCTCTCAGCTCCTAACCAAAACGAGGCTTCCGCATATCCCGAGATGACACCAATCAAATTACTACCAGATAGTACAAAAAGGACAAAAAATACAAAAATATTGTACTACAACGTTATTTTTCGTTTATTTTCCACAAATTGTAACCGCAACTGCCATGAATATTGGTCAAATATGGTGCAAATAAGGTTATTGTTTTGCTGTTCAATTAATATTTCTTGCCCAAGTGCATGTTAATCAAAAAATGTTTAATTTTTCATGTTTCCTTCGTAATCATTTCACTTTTTTCATCACCTACCGCGTTAAGCATCCTGTGAAGGACAATAATTGTCATCCTAGGTTTGGCGTTATAAATTACAAGTTATAATGATATATTTACATAAATTCAGCAATAATTTGGTTCTCTTCCTCGGACGTGATACTGATTGGCTGACTGTCATGCACCTCTCGGCAATAATCCGCGGTGTCTTGTAAGTCCATGCTGGTGGGCGTGGGAATATAGCAGCTACTACCCCACTGATACCACAGGTCATCCACAGGACAGCAGGGACCATCTTCCCCCCCAAAACAAACACAGAAAATATATTCAGCCAACATTTATATTTGCAAGATAAGAAATATGCATTGTTTAATTTTCATAATAACAAAATATTATTGTAAAGAATTTATATTTATATTTATATTCATATTCATATTTATATTTATATTCATAATCATATTTATATTTATATTTATATTTATATTTATATTCATATTCATATTCATATTTATATTTATATATAACCTGGTAAAGGCGCATATATATATATATATATATATATATATATATATATATATATATATATATATATATATATATATATATATATATATATATATATATATTATATATATATATATATATATATATATATATATATATATATATATATATATATATATATATATATATATAGAAAGAGATTGTATCAGATATGGGGGGGGTTTTTACCAATCTCAGACCTGTCTTGTGGGGCATTGACGTACTGTGAGGCATATAAAATACCCTACTCTTCATAGTGCAGCTGCTTAGTCACAGTTACAGATGTAACCTGTACAAGGCCTTTTTGAACAAACATGTCTGAGAAGCATATTTATACAACCAGGCCATAACTATATAAATCACTGCCATCTAGTGTCACAGTTAGTAATAAGTGCCCTGGTGGTGGATAATGGCATTAGCGCCATTGATATGAACGTTAGATTTGTGGGGTATGTAAAATAAATTCATTTTTAACACCAGATGGCACTCTCCTGTTACACACATTAAGGTATGAGATGGTATCCCATAATGAGGTCTGACAAAGATACCTCCAGTACCTCATATCTGTACCAGCTTCTAAATATATATATATATATATATATATATATATATATATATATATATATATATATATATATATATATATATATATATATATATATATATATATATATATATATATATATATATATATATATATATATATATATATATATATATATATATATATATATATATATATATATATATATATATAAATATATATAGTGAATTTTATAGATATTTAAGAATAAAACTGTGAAACCCACCAGATTCAATGTATGAATACTCGGCCTGGAAATGTGCAGGGCCTTGAGTTGCAATGAAGTGTGCCTTGAGTGAGTTACATGAAGAGACGACCTCGCTCCCGACAAGGTCACCGCATAGAGGCCCTACCGAGGAACCCCGCTCGTCCCACCCATCATACAGCTAGGGAAATAAAGGCGCAAATATAAACGAGCGTGAAGTTCTTTTGATATTTGATATTTGATATTTGACGTTTTTTTCAAAAGGTGTAAACAAGTATGGATCAGTGTACCCTTTTGGGACATGGTGAAAAAAGTTATGTAAAAGGATATATACCCTGTCAAAAACGGATATATCCCTTTTCCTGTGACAAATGAGTTTTTCATTATGATTAATGGCCTTATCAACCTTGTAGCACAGTCTTAATCATTTATTATCAATATATTAATGGAGAATAACTGTATACACCTTCATACCCTTTTGGTATTTGGGTAGAAACGTTATGTAAAAGGATAAATATCCTTTAAAACACTAAAATGTACCTTTAGCTATCACAAACACATTTTTTGCATGATAATGATTCCCAAGCACTGTGGCACAGCCTTCCCAAACATGTATATACTAATAAAGGGTTAGACACACTTGCTAGATATGTCTAGAACATATCTATTGACATTAGAAGGCGAGGAAAGATATATGAGTAGGAGATATGGCCCTTTTCCCTTGGCAAAATGTGCATATCCAATAAGGCACATTCTAAGAGCTGCCGCACTGTCTTCGCAGATTTTGAGGGACTAATGAGGGGTCAGACATACTTGCTAGACATGTCTAGAACATATCTAGTGACATTAGAAGGCGAGGAAAAATATATGAGTAGGAGATATGGCCCTTTTACTCTGCTAAAATTCACATATTTCAACATTTTTTTATTTTTCAAATGCGAACATTCTAAGAGTTGCCGCACTGTCTTCGCAGATTTTGAGGGACTAATGAGGGGTCAGACATACTTGCTAGACATGTCTAAAACATATCTAGTGACATTAGAAGGTGAGGAAAAATATATGAGTAGGAAATATGGCCCTTTTCCCGTGGCAAAATGTGCATATCCAATACAGCACATTCTAAGAGTTGCCGCATTGTCTTCGCAGATTTTGAGGGACTAATGAGGGGTCAGACATACTTGCTAGGCATGTCTAGAACATATCTAGTGACATTAGAAGGCGAGGAAAAATATATGAGTAGGAGATATTGCCCTTTTCCCTTGGCAAAATGTGCATATCCAATACGGCACATTCTAAGAGTTGCCGCACTGTCTTTGCAGATTTTGAGGGACTAATGAGGGGTTAGACATACTTGCTAGACATGTCTAGAACATATCTAGTGACATTAGAAGGCGAGGAAAAATATATGAGTAGGAGATATAGCCCTTTTCCCGTGGTAAAATTCACATATTTCAACATTTTTTTATTTTTCAAATGCGAACATTCTAAGAGTTGCCGCACTGTCTTCGCAGATTTTGAGGGACTAATGAGGGGTCAGACATACTTGCTAGACATGTCTAGAACATATCTAGTGACATTAGAAGGCGAGGAAAAATATATGAGTAGGAAATATGGCCCTTTTCCCGTGGCAAAATGTGCATATCCAATACAGCACATTCTAAGAGTTGCCGCACTGTCTTCGTAGATTTTGAGGGACCAATGAGGGGTCAGACATACTTGCTAGACATATCTAGAACATATCTAGTGACATTAGAAGGCGAGGAAAAATATATGAGTAGGAGATATGGCCCTTTTCCCTTGGCAAAATGTGCATATCCAATACGGCACATTCTAAGAGTTGCCGCACTGTCTTTGCAGATTTTGAGGGACTAATGAGGGGTCAGACATACTTGCTAGACATGTCTAGAACATATCTAGTGACATTAGAAGGCGAGGAAAAATATATGAGTAGGAGATATAGCCCTTTTCCCGTGGTAAAATTCACATATTTCAACATTTTTTTATTTTTCAAATGCGAACATTCTAAGAGTTGCCGCACTGTCTTCGCAGATTTTGAGGGACTAATGAGTGGTCAGACATACTTGCTAGACATGTCTAGAACATATCTAGTGACATTAGAAGGCGAGGAAAAATATATGAGTAGGAAATATGGCCCTTTTCCCGTGGCAAAATGTGCATATCCAATACAGCACATTCTAAGAGTTGTCGCAATGTCTTCGTAGATTTTGAGGGACTAATGAGGGGTCAGACATACTTGCTAGGCATGTCTAGAACATATCTAGTGACATTAGAAGGCGAGGAAAAATATATGAGTAGGAGATATGGCCCTTTTACTCTGCTAAAATTCACATATTTCAACATTTTTTGATTTTTCAAATGCGAACATTCTAAGAGTTGCCACACTGTCTTCGCAGATTTTGAGGGACTAATGAGGGGTCAGACATACTTGCTAGACATGTCTAGAACATATCTAGTGACATTAGAAGGCGAGGAAAAATATATGAGTAGGAGATATGGCTCTTTTCCCGTGGCAAAATATGCATATCCAATACAGCACATTCTAAGAGTTGCCGCACTGTCTTCGCAGATTTTGAGGGACTAATGAGGGGTCAGACATACTTGCTAGACATGTCTAGAACATATCTAGTGACATTAGAAGGCGAGGAAAAATATATGAGTAGGAGATATAGCCCTTTTCCCGTGGTAAAATTCACATATTTCAACATTTTTTTATTTTTCAAATGCGAACATTCTAAGAGTTGCCGCACTGTCTTCGCAGATTTTGAGGGACTAATGAGGGGTCAGACATACTTGCTAGACATGTCTAGAACATATCTAGTGACATTAGAAGGCGAGGAAAAATATATGAGTAGGAAATATGGCCCTTTTCCCGTGGCAAAATGTGCATATCCAATACAGCACATTCTAAGAGTTGCCGCACTGTCTTCGCAGATTTTGAGGGACTAATCAGGGGTCAGACATACTTGCTAGACATGTCTAGAACATATCTAGTGACATTAGAAGGCGAGGAAAAATATATGAGTAGGAGATATGGCCCTTTTCCCTTGGCAAAATGTGCATATCCAATACGGCACATTCTAAGAGTTGCCGCACTGTCTTTGCAGATTTTGAGGGACTAATGAGGGGTCAGACATACTTGCTAGACATGTCTAGAACATATCTAGTGACATTAGAAGGCGAGGAAAAATATATGAGTAGGAGATATAGCCCTTTTCCCGTGGTAAAATTCACATATTTCAACATTTTTTTATTTTTCAAATGCGAACATTCTAAGAGTTGCCGCACTGTCTTCGCAGATTTTGAGGGACTAATGAGTGGTCAGACATACTTGCTAGACATGTCTAGAACATATCTAGTGACATTAGAAGGCGAGGAAAAATATATGAGTAGGAGATATGGCTCTTTTCCCGTGGCAAAATATGCATATCCAATACAGCACATTCTAAGAGTTGCCGCACTGTCTTCGCAGATTTTGAGGGACTAATCAGGGGTCAGACATACTTGCTAGACATGTCTAGAACATATCTAGTGACATTAGAAGGCGAGGAAAAATATATGAGTAGGAGATATGGCCCTTTTACTCTGCTAAAATTCACATATTTCAACATTTTTTGATTTTTCAAATGCGAACATTCTAAGAGTTGCCACACTGTCTTCGCAGATTTTGAGGGACTAATGAGGGGTCAGACATACTTGCTAGACATGTCTAGAACATATCTAGTGACATTAGAAGGCGAGGAAAAATATATGAGTAGGAGATATGGCTCTTTTCCCGTGGCAAAATATGCATATGCAATACAGCACATTCTAAGAGTTACCGCACTGTCTTCGCAGATTTTGAGGGACTAATCAGGGGTCAGACATACTTGCTAGACATGTCTAGAACATATCTAGTGACATTAGAAGGCGAGGAAAAATATATGAGTAGGAGATATAGCCCTTTTACTCTGCTAAAATTCACATATTTCAACATTTTTTTATTTTTCAAATGCGAACATTCTAAGAGTTGCCGCACTGTCTTCGCAGATTTTGAGGGACTAATGAGGGGTCAGACATACTTGCTAGACATGTCTAGAATATATCTAGTGACATTAGAAGACGAGGAAAAATATATGAGTAGGATATATGGCCCTTTTCCCATGGCAAAATGTGCATATCCAATACAGCACATTCTAATAGTTGCCGCACTGTCTTCGCAGATTTTGAGGGACTAATGAGGGGTCAGACATACTTGCTAGACATGTCTAGAACATATCTAGTGACATTAGAAGGCGAGGAAAAATATATGAGTAGGAGATATGGCTCTTTTCCCTTGGCAAAATGTGCATATGCAATACGGCACATTCTAAGAGTTGTCGCAATGTCTTCGTAGATTTTGAGGGACTAATGAGGGGTCAGACATACTTGCTAGGCATGTCTAGAACATATCTAGTGACATTAGAAGGCGAGGAAAAATATATGAGTAGGAGATATGGCCCTTTTACTCTGCTAAAATTCACATATTTCAACATTTTTTGATTTTTCAAATGTGAACATTCTAAGAGTTGCCACACTGTCTTCGCAGATTTTGAGGGACTAATGAGGGGTCAGACATACTTGCTAGACATGTCTAGAATATATCTAGTGACATTAAAAGGCGAGGAAAAATATATGAGTAGGAGATATGGCTCTTTTCCCGTGGCAAAATATGCATATCCAATACAGCACATTCTAAGAGTTGCCGCACTGTCTTCCCAGATTTTGAGGGACTAATCAGGGGTCAGACATACTTGCTAGACATGTCTAGAACATATCTAGTGACATTAGAAGGCGAGGAAAAATATATGAGTAGGAGATATGGCCCTTTTACTCTGCTAAAATTCACATATTTCAACATTTTTTTATTTTTCAAATGCGAACATTCTAAGAGTTGCCGCACTGTCTTCGCAGATTTTGAGGGACTAATGAGGGGTCAGACATACTTGCTAGACATGTCTAGAATATGTCTACTGACATTAGAAGACGAGGAAAAATATATGAGTAGGATATATGGCCCTTTTCCCATGGCAAAATGTGCATATCCAATACAGCACATTCTAATAGTTGCCGCACTGTCTTCGCAGATTTTGAGGGACTAATGAGGGGTCAGACATACTTGCTAGACATGTCTAGAACATATCTAGTGACATTAGAAGGCGAGGAAAAATATATGAGTAGGAGATATGGCTCTTTTCCCTTGGCAAAATGTGCATATCCAATACGGCACATTCTAAGAGTTGTCGCAATGTCTTCGTAGATTTTGAGGGACTAATGAGGGGTCAGACATACTTGCTAGGCATGTCTAGAACATATCTAGTGACATTAGAAGGCGAGGAAAAATATATGAGTAGGAGATATGGCCCTTTTACTCTGCTAAAATTCACATATTTCAACATTTTTTGATTTTTCAAATGCGAACATTCTAAGAGTTGCCACACTGTCTTCGCAGATTTTGAGGGACTAATGAGGGGTCAGACATACTTGCTAGACATGTCTAGAACATATCTAGTGACATTAGAAGGCGAGGAAAAATATATGAGTAGGAGATATGGCTCTTTTCCCGTGGCAAAATATGCATATCCAATACAGCACATTCTAAGAGTTGCCGCACTGTCTTCGCAGATTTTGAGGGACTAATCAGGGGTCAGACATACTTGCTAGACATGTCTAGAACATATCTAGTGACATTAGAAGGCGAGGAAAAATATATGAGTAGGAGATATGGCCCTTTTACTCTGCTAAAATTCACATATTTCAACATTTTTTTATTTTTCAAATGCGAACATTCTAAGAGTTGCCGCACTGTCTTCGCAGATTTTGAGGGACTAATGAGGGGTCAGACATACTTGCTAGACATGTCTAGAATATATCTAGTGACATTAGAAGACGAGGAAAAATATATGAGTAGGATATATGGCCATTTTCCCATGGCAAAATGTGCATATCCAATACAGCACATTCTAATAGTTGCCGCACTGTCTTCGTAGATTTTGAGGGACTAATGAGGGGTCAGACATACTTGCTAGGCATGTCTAGAACATATCTAGTGACATTAGAAGGCGAGGAAAAATATATGAGTAGGAGATATGGCCCTTTTACTCTGCTAAAATTCACATATTTCAACATTTTTTGATTTTTCAAATGCGAACATTCTAAGAGTTGCCACACTGTCTTCGCAGATTTTGAGGGACTAATGAGGGGTCAGACATACTTGCTAGACATGTCTAGAACATATCTAGTGACATTAGAAGGCGAGGAAAAATATATGAGTAGGAGATATGGCTCTTTTCCCGTGGCAAAATATGCATATCCAATACAGCACATTCTAAGAGTTGCCGCACTGTCTTCGCAGATTTTGAGGGACTAATCAGGGGTCAGACATACTTGCTAGACATGTCTAGAACATATCTAGTAACATTAGAAGGCGAGGAAAAATATATGAGTAGGAGATATGGCCCTTTTACTCTGCTAAAATTCACATATTTCAACATTTTTTTATTTTTCAAATGCGAACATTCTAAGAGTTGCCGCACTGTCTTCGCAGATTTTGAGGGACTAATGAGGGGTCAGACATACTTGCTAGACATGTCTAGAATATGTCTACTGACATTAGAAGACGAGGAAAAATATATGAGTAGGATATATGGCCCTTTTCCCATGGCAAAATGTGCATATCCAATACAGCACATTCTAATAGTTGCCGCACTGTCTTCGCAGATTTTGAGGGACTAATGAGGGGTCAGACATACTTGCTAGACATGTCTAGAACATATCTAGTGACATTAGAAGGCGAGGAAAAATATATGAGTAGGAGATATGGCTCTTTTCCCTTGGCAAAATGTGCATATCCAATACGGCACATTCTAAGAGTTGTCGCAATGTCTTCGTAGATTTTGAGGGACTAATGAGGGGTCAGACATACTTGCTAGGCATGTCTAGAACATATCTAGTGACATTAGAAGGCGAGGAAAAATATATGAGTAGGAGATATGGCCCTTTTACTCTGCTAAAATTCACATATTTCAACATTTTTTGATTTTTCAAATGCGAACATTCTAAGAGTTGCCACACTGTCTTCGCAGATTTTGAGGGACTAATGAGGGGTCAGACATACTTGCTAGACATGTCTAGAACATATCTAGTGACATTAGAAGGCGAGGAAAAATATATGAGTAGGAGATATGGCTCTTTTCCCGTGGCAAAATATGCATATCCAATACAGCACATTCTAATAGTTGCCGCACTGTCTTCGCAGATTTTGAAGGACTAATGAGGGGTCAGACATACTTGCTAGACATGTCTAGAACATATCTAGTGACATTAGAAGGCGAGGAAAAATATATGAGTAGGAGATATGGCTCTTTTCCCTTGGCAAAATGTGCATATCCAATACGGCACATTCAAAGAGTTGTCGCAATGTCTTCGTAGATTTTGAGGGACTAATGAGGGGTCAGACATACTTGCTAGGCATGTCTAGAACATATCTAGTGACATTAGATATGTTCTAAAAAATATATGAGTAGGAGATATGGCTCTTTTCCCTTGGCAAAATGTGCATATCCAATACGGCACATTCTAAGAGTTGTCGCAATGTCTTCGTAGATTTTGAGGGACTAATGAGGGGTCAGACATACTTGCTAGACATGTCTAGAACATATCTAGTGACATTAGAAGGCGAGGAAAAATATATGAGTAGGAGATATGGCTCTTTTCCCTTGGCAAAATGTGCATATCCAATACGGCACATTCTAAGAGTTGTCGCAATGTCTTCGTAGATTTTGAGGGACTAATGAGGGGTCAGACATACTTGCTAGGCATGTCTAGAACATATCTAGTGACATTAGAAGGCGAGGAAAAATATATGAGTAGGAGATATGGCTCTTTCTCCGTGGCAAAATATGCATATCCAATACAGCACATTCTAAGAGTTGCCGCACTGTCTTCGCAGATTTTGAGGGACTAATCAGGGGTCAGACATACTTGCTAGACATGTCTAGAACATATCTAGTGACATTAGAAGGCGAGGAAAAATATATGAGTAGGAGATATGGCCCTTTTACTCTGCTAAAATTCACATATTTCAACATTTTTTTATTTTTCAAATGCGAACATTCTAAGAGTTGCCGCACTGTCTTCGCAGATTTTGAGGGACTAATGAGGGGTCAGACATACTTGCTAGACATGTCTAGAATATATCTAGTGACATTAGAAGACGAGGAAAAATATATGAGTAGGATATATGGCCCTTTTCCCATGGCAAAATGTGCATATCCAATACAGCACATTCTAATAGTTGCCGCACTGTCTTCGCAGATTTTGAAGGACTAATGAGGGGTCAGACATACTTGCTAGACATGTCTAGAACATATCTAGTGACATTAGAAGGCGAG
Source organism: Amphiduros pacificus (assembly GCA_949316495.1). Classification (NCBI taxonomy): domain Eukaryota; kingdom Metazoa; phylum Annelida; class Polychaeta; order Phyllodocida; family Hesionidae; genus Amphiduros; species Amphiduros pacificus. The sequence continues at coordinate 48,679,502 of OX439002.1, read as the reverse complement.
GAAAAATATATGAGTAGGAGATATGGCTCTTTTCCCTTGGCAAAATGTGCATATCCAATACGGCACATTCAAAGAGTTGTCGCAATGTCTTCGTAGATTTTGAGGGACTAATGAGGGGTCAGACATACTTGCTAGGCATGTCTAGAACATATCTAGTGACATTAGAAGGCGAGGAAAAATATATGAGTAGGAGATATGGCCCTTTTACTCTGCTAAAATTCACATATTTCAACATTTTTTGATTTTTCAAATGCGAACATTCTAAGAGTTGCCACACTGTCTTCGCAGATTTTGAGGGACTAATGAGGGGTCAGACATACTTGCTAGACATGTCTAGAACATATCTAGTGACATTAGAAGGCGAGGAAAAATATATGAGTAGGAGATATGGCTCTTTTCCCGTGGCAAAATATGCATATCCAATACAGCACATTCTAAGAGTTACCGCACTGTCTTCGCAGATTTTGAGGGACTAATCAGGGGTCAGACATACTTGCTAGACATGTCTAGAACATATCTAGTGACATTAGAAGGCGAGGAAAAATATATGAGTAGGAGATATAGCCCTTTTACTCTGCTAAAATTCACATATTTCAACATTTTTTTATTTTTCAAATGCGAACATTCTAAGAGTTGCCGCACTGTCTTCGCAGATTTTGAGGGACTAATGAGGGGTCAGACATACTTGCTAGACATGTCTAGAATATATCTAGTGACATTAGAAGACGAGGAAAAATATATGAGTAGGAGATATGGCCCTTTTACTCTGCTAAAATTCACATATTTCAACATTTTTTGATTTTTCAAATGCGAACATTCTAAGAGTTGCCACACTGTCTTCGCAGATTTTGAGGGACTAATGAGGGGTCAGACATACTTGCTAGACATGTCTAGAACATATCTAGTGACATTAGAAGGCGAGGAAAAATATATGAGTAGGAGATATGGCTCTTTTCCCGTGGCAAAATATGCATATCCAATACAGCACATTCTAAGAGTTGCCGCACTGTCTTCGCAGATTTTGAGGGACTAATCAGGGGTCAGACATACTTGCTAGACATGTCTAGAACATATCTAGTGACATTAGAAGGCGAGGAAAAATATATGAGTAGGAGATATGGCCCTTTTACTCTGCTAAAATTCACATATTTCAACATTTTTTTATTTTTCAAATGCGAACATTCTAAGAGTTGCCGCACTGTCTTCGCAGATTTTGAGGGACTAATGAGGGGTCAGACATACTTGCTAGACATGTCTAGAATATGTCTACTGACATTAGAAGACGAGGAAAAATATATGAGTAGGATATATGGCCCTTTTCCCATGGCAAAATGTGCATATCCAATACAGCACATTCTAATAGTTGCCGCACTGTCTTCGCAGATTTTGAGGGACTAATGAGGGGTCAGACATACTTGCTAGACATGTCTAGAACATATCTAGTGACATTAGAAGGCGAGGAAAAATATATGAGTAGGAGATATGGCTCTTTTCCCTTGGCAAAATGTGCATATCCAATACGGCACATTCTAAGAGTTGTCGCAATGTCTTCGTAGATTTTGAGGGACTAATGAGGGGTCAGACATACTTGCTAGGCATGTCTAGAACATATCTAGTGACATTAGAAGGCGAGGAAAAATATATGAGTAGGAGATATGGCCCTTTTACTCTGCTAAAATTCACATATTTCAACATTTTTTGATTTTTCAAATGCGAACATTCTAAGAGTTGCCACACTGTCTTCGCAGATTTTGAGGGACTAATGAGGGGTCAGACATACTTGCTAGACATGTCTAGAACATATCTAGTGACATTAGAAGGCGAGGAAAAATATATGAGTAGGAGATATGGCTCTTTTCCCGTGGCAAAATATGCATATCCAATACAGCACATTCTAATAGTTGCCGCACTGTCTTCGCAGATTTTGAAGGACTAATGAGGGGTCAGACATACTTGCTAGACATGTCTAGAACATATCTAGTGACATTAGAAGGCGAGGAAAAATATATGAGTAGGAGATATGGCTCTTTTCCCTTGGCAAAATGTGCATATCCAATACGGCACATTCAAAGAGTTGTCGCAATGTCTTCGTAGATTTTGAGGGACTAATGAGGGGTCAGACATACTTGCTAGGCATGTCTAGAACATATCTAGTGACATTAGATATGTTCTAAAAAATATATGAGTAGGAGATATGGCTCTTTTCCCTTGGCAAAATGTGCATATCCAATACGGCACATTCTAAGAGTTGTCGCAATGTCTTCGTAGATTTTGAGGGACTAATGAGGGGTCAGACATACTTGCTAGACATGTCTAGAACATATCTAGTGACATTAGAAGGCGAGGAAAAATATATGAGTAGGAGATATGGCTCTTTTCCCTTGGCAAAATGTGCATATCCAATACGGCACATTCTAAGAGTTGTCGCAATGTCTTCGTAGATTTTGAGGGACTAATGAGGGGTCAGACATACTTGCTAGGCATGTCTAGAACATATCTAGTGACATTAGAAGGCGAGGAAAAATATATGAGTAGGAGATATGGCTCTTTCTCCGTGGCAAAATATGCATATCCAATACAGCACATTCTAAGAGTTGCCGCACTGTCTTCGCAGATTTTGAGGGACTAATCAGGGGTCAGACATACTTGCTAGACATGTCTAGAACATATCTAGTGACATTAGAAGGCGAGGAAAAATATATGAGTAGGAGATATGGCCCTTTTACTCTGCTAAAATTCACATATTTCAACATTTTTTTATTTTTCAAATGCGAACATTCTAAGAGTTGCCGCACTGTCTTCGCAGATTTTGAGGGACTAATGAGGGGTCAGACATACTTGCTAGACATGTCTAGAATATATCTAGTGACATTAGAAGACGAGGAAAAATATATGAGTAGGATATATGGCCCTTTTCCCATGGCAAAATGTGCATATCCAATACAGCACATTCTAATAGTTGCCGCACTGTCTTCGCAGATTTTGAAGGACTAATGAGGGGTCAGACATACTTGCTAGACATGTCTAGAACATATCTAGTGACATTAGAAGGCGAGGAAAAATATATGAGTAGGAGATATGGCTCTTTTCCCTTGGCAAAATGTGCATATCCAATACGGCACATTCAAAGAGTTGTCGCAATGTCTTCGTAGATTTTGAGGGACTAATGAGGGGTCAGACATACTTGCTAGGCATGTCTAGAACATATCTAGTGACATTAGAAGGCGAGGAAAAATATATGAGTAGGAGATATGGCCCTTTTACTCTGCTAAAATTCACATATTTCAACATTTTTTGATTTTTCAAATGCGAACATTCTAAGAGTTGCCACACTGTCTTTGCAGATTTTGAGGGACTAATGAGGGGTCAGACATACTTGCTAGACATGTCTAGGACATATCTAGTGACATTAGAAGGCGGGGGAAAATATATGAGTAGGAGATATGGCCCTTTTCCCTTGGCAAAATGTGCATATCCAATACGGCACATTCTAAGAGTTGCCGCACTGTCTTCACAGATTTTGAGGGACTAATGAGGGGTCAGACATACTTGCTAGACATGTCTAGCACATATCTAGTGACATTAGAAGGCAAGGAAAAATATTTGAGTAGGAGATATATGAGTAGGAAATACAGAAACCCTTTGAAAGTCTGAAAAACAATTTGTCTAAAAATCTCATTACATGTACCATTTTGGATCTTCTAATTTTGCTAGTGGAAAAGGGCCATATTTCCTACTCATATATTTTTCCTCGCCTTATAATGTACATTTTTCCAAGGGAAAAGGGCCATATATCCTACTCATGTATTTTTCCCCACCTTTTAAAGTCTCTAGATATGTTCTAGACATGACTAGCATTTGTCCCTCAAAATCTGCGAAGACAGTGCGGCAACTCTTAGAATGTTCGCATTTGAAAACTAGAGAAATGTTGAAATATGTGAATTTTAGCAGAGTAAAAAGGCCATAACTCCTATTCATGTATTTTTCCTCGCCTTCTAATGTCACTAGATATGTTCTAGACATGCCTATTAAGTATGTCTGACCCCTCATTAGTCCCTCAAAATCTGTGAAGACATTGCGACAACTCTTAGAATGTGCCGTATTGGATATGCACATTTTGCCAAGGGAAAAGGGACATATCACCTACTCATATATTTTTCCTCGCCTTCTAATGTCACTAGATATGTTCTAGACATGCCTAGCAAGTATGTCTGACCCCTCATTAGTCCCTCAAAATCTGCGAAGACATTGCGACAACTCATAGAAAGTGCCGTATTGGATATGCACATTTGCCAAGGAAAAAGGGCCATATTTCCTACTCATTTATTTTCTACTCATATATTTTTCCTTGCCTTCTAATGTCACTAGATATGTTCTAGACATGTCTAGCAAGTATGTCTGACCCCTCATTAGTCCCTCAAAATCTGCAAAGACAGTGCGGCAACTCTTAGAATGTGGCGTATTGGATATGCACATTTTGCCAAGGGAAAAGGGCCATATATCCTACTCATATATTTTTCCTCGCCTTTTAATGTCACTAGATATGTTCTACACATGCCTAGCAAGTATGTCTGACCCCTCATTAGTCCCTTAAAATCTGCGAAGACAGTGCAGCAACTCTTAGGATGTTTTGTATTGGATATGCACATTTTACCACAGGAAAAGGGCCATATCTCCTACTCATATATTTTTCCTCGCCTTTTAATGTCACTAGATATGTTCTAGACATGTCTAGCAAGTATGTCTAACCCCTCATTAGTCCCTAAAAATCTGCGAAGACAGTGCGGCAACTCTTAGAATGTTCTGTATTGGATATGTACATTTTGCCACGGGAAAAGGGCCATATTTCCTACTCATATATTTTTCCTCGCCTTCTAATGTCACTAGATATATTTTATACATGTCTAGTAAGTATGTCTGACCCTTCATTAGTCCCTCAAAATCTGCGAAGACAGTGCGACAACTCTTAGAATGTTTGCATTTGAAAAATAAACATATGTTGAAACATGTGAATTTTAGCAGAGTAAAAGGGCCATATCTCCAACTCATATATTTTTCCTCGCCTTCTAATGTCATTAGATATGTTCTAGACATGCCTAGCAAGTATGTCTGACCCCTCATTAGTCCCTCAAAATCTGCGAAGACAGTGCGGCAACTCCTAGAATGTGCTGTATTGGATGTGCACATTTTGCCATGGGAAAAGGGCCATATATCCTACTCATATATTTTTCCTCGTCTTCTCATGTCACTAGATATGTTCTAGACATGCCTAGCAAGTATGTCTGACCCCTCATTAGTCCCTCAAAATCTGCAAAGACAGTGCGGCAACTCTTAGAATGTTCGCATTTGAAAAATAAAAAAATGTTGAAATATGTGAATTTTAGCAGAGTAAAAGGGCCATATATCCTACTCATATATTTTTCCTCGTCTTCTCATGTCACTAGATATGTTCTAGACATGTCTAGCAAGTATGTCTGACCCCTCATTAGTCCCTCAAAATCTGCGAAGACAGTGCAGCAACTCTTAGAATGTTCGCATTTGAAAAATAAAAAAATGTTGAAATATGTGAATTTTAGCAGAGTAAAAGGGCCATATCTCCTACTCATATATTTTTCCTCGCCTTCTAATGTCATTAGATATGTTCTAGACATGTCTTGCAAGTATGTCTGACCCCTCATTAGTCCCTCAAATTCTGCGAAGACAGTGCAGCAGCTCTTAGAAAGTTCGCATTTGAAAAATAAAAAAATGTTGAAATATGTGATTTTTAGCAGAGTAAAAGGGCCATATCTCCTACTCATATATTTTTCCTCGCCATCTAATGTGACTAGATATGTTCTAGACATGTCTAGCAAGTATGTCTAACCCCTGATTAGTCCCTCAAAATCTGCGAAGACAGTGCGGCAACTCTTAGAATGTTCTGTATTTGATATGCACATTTTGCCACGGGAAAAGGGCCATATTTCCTACTCATATATTTTTCCTCGCCTTCAAATGTCACTAGATATGTTCTAGACATGTCTAACAAGTATGTCTGACCCTTCATTAGTCCCTCAAAATCTGCGAAGACAGTGCGACAACACTTAGAATGTTTGCATTTGAAAAATAAAAATATGTTGAAACATGTGAATTTTAGCAGAGTAAAAGGGCCATATCTCCAACTCATATATTTTTCCTCGCCTTCTAATGTCATTAGATATGTTCTAGACATGCCTAGCAAGTATGTCTGACACCTCATTAGTCCCTCATAATCTGCGAAGACAGTGCGGCAACTCCTAGAATGTGCTGTATTGGATGTGCACATATTGCCATGGGAAAACGGGTATATATCCTACTCATATATTTTTCCTCGTCTTATCATCTCACTAGATATGTTCTAGACATGTCTAGCAAGTATGTCTGACCCCTCATTAGTCCCTCAAAATCTGCGAAGACAGTGCAGCAACTCTTAGAATGTTCGCATTTGAAAAATAAAAAAATGTTGAAATATGTGAATTTTAGCAGAGTAAAAGGGCCATATACCCTACTCATATATTTTTCCTCGCCTTCTAATGTCACTAGATATGTTCTAGACATGTCTAGCAAGTATGTCTAACCCCTGATTAGTCCCTAAAAATCTGCGAAGACAGTGCGGCAACTCTTAGAATGTTCTGTATTGGATATGCACATTTTGCCACGGGAAAAGGGCCATATTTCCTACTCATATATTTTTCCTCGCCTTCTAATGTCACTAGATATATTTTATACATGTCTAGTAAGTATGTCTGACCCTTCATTAGTCCCTCAAAATCTGCGAAGACAGTGCGACAACTCTTAGAATGTTTGCATTTGAAAAATAAACATATGTTGAAACATGTGAATTTTAGCAGAGTAAAAGGGCCATATCTCCAACTCATATATTTTTCCTCGCCTTCTAATGTCATTAGATATGTTCTAGACATGCCTAGCAAGTATGTCTGACCCCTCATTAGTCCCTCAAAATCTGCGAAGACAGTGCGGCAACTCCTAGAATGTGCTGTATTGGATGTGCACATTTTGCCATGGGAAAAGGGCCATATATCCTACTCATATATTTTTCCTCGTCTTCTCATGTCACTAGATATGTTCTAGACATGTCTAGCAAGTATGTCTGACCCCTCATTAGTCTCTCAAATTCTGCGAAGACAGTGCGGCAACTCTTAGAATGTTCGCATTTGAAAAATAAAAAAATGTTGAAATATGTGAATTTTAGCAGAGTAAAAGGGCCATATCTCCTACTCATATATTTTTCCTCGCCTTCTAATGTCATTAGATATGTTCTAGACATGTCTAGCAAGTATGTCTAACCCCTCATTAGTCCCTCAAAATCTGTGAAGACAGTGCGGCAACTCTTAGAATGTTCTGTATTGGATATGCACATTTTGCCACGGGAAAAGGGCCATATTTCCTACTCATATATTTTTCCTCGCCTTCTAATGTCACTAGATATGTTCTAGACATGTCTAGCAAGTATGTCTGACCCCTCATTAGTCCCTCAAAATCTGCGAAGACAGTGCGGCAACTCTTAGAATGTTCTGTATTGGATATGCACATTTTGCCACGGGAAAAGGGCCATATTTCCTACTCATATATTTTTCCTCGCCTTCTAATGTCATTAGATATGTTCTAGACATGTCTTGCAAGTATGTCTGACCCCTCATTAGTCCCTCAAAATCTGCGAAGACAGTGCGGCAACTCTTAGAATGTTCGCATTTGAAAAATCAAAAAATGTTGAAATATGTGAATTTTAGCAGAGTAAAAGGGCCATATCTCCTACTCATATATTTTTCCTCGCCTTCTAATGTCACTAGATATGTTCTAGACATGTCTAGCAAGTATGTCTGACCCCTCATTAGTCCCTCAAAATCTGCGAAGACAGTGCAGCAACTCTTAGAATGTTCGCATTTGAAAAATAAAAAAATGTTGAAATATGTGAATTTTAGCAGAGTAAAAGGGCCATTTCTCCTACTCATATATTTTTCCTCGCCTTCTAATGTCACTAGATATGTTCTAGACATGTCTAGCAAGTATGTCTAACCCCTGATTAGTCCCTCAAAATCTGCGAAGACAGTGCGGCAACTCTTAGAATGTTCTGTATTTGATATGCACATTTTGCCACGGGAAAAGGGCCATATTTCCTACTCATATATTTTTCCTCGCCTTCAAATGTCACTAGATATGTTCTAGACATGTCTAGCAAGTATGTCTGACCCTTCATTAGTCCCTCAAAATCTGCGAAGACAGTGCGACAACACTTAGAATGTTTGCATTTGAAAAATAAAAATATGTTGAAACATGTGAATTTTAGCAGAGTAAAAGGGCCATATCTCCAACTCATATATTTTTCCTCGCCTTCTAATGTCATTAGATATGTTCTAGACATGCCTAGCAAGTATGTCTGACACCTCATTAGTCCCTCATAATCTGCGAAGACAGTGCGGCAACTCCTAGAATGTGCTGTATTGGATGTGCACATATTGCCATGGGAAAACGGGTATATATCCTACTCATATATTTTTCCTCGTCTTATCATCTCACTAGATATGTTCTAGACATGTCTAGCAAGTATGTCTGACCCCTCATTAGTCCCTCAAAATCTGCGAAGACAGTGCAGCAACTCTTAGAATGTTCGCATTTGAAAAATAAAAAAATGTTGAAATATGTGAATTTTAGCAGAGTAAAAGGGCCATATACCCTACTCATATATTTTTCCTCGCCTTCTAATGTCACTAGATATGTTCTAGACATGTCTAGCAAGTATGTCTAACCCCTCATTAGTCCCTAAAAATCTGCGAAGACAGTGCGGCAACTCTTAGAATGTTCTGTATTGGATATGCACATTTTGCCACGGGAAAAGGGCCATATTTCCTACTCATATATTTTTCCTCGCCTTCTAATGTCACTAGATATATTTTATACATGTCTAGTAAGTATGTCTGACCCTTCATTAGTCCCTCAAAATCTGCGAAGACAGTGCGACAACTCTTAGAATGTTTGCATTTGAAAAATAAACATATGTTGAAACATGTGAATTTTAGCAGAGTAAAAGGGCCATATCTCCAACTCATATATTTTTCCTCGCCTTCTAATGTCATTAGATATGTTCTAGACATGCCTAGCAAGTATGTCTGACCCCTCATTAGTCCCTCAAAATCTGCGAAGACAGTGCGGCAACTCCTAGAATGTGCTGTATTGGATGTGCACATTTTGCCATGGGAAAAGGGCCATATATCCTACTCATATATTTTTCCTCGTCTTCTCATGTCACTAGATATGTTCTAGACATGCCTAGCAAGTATGTCTGACCCCTCATTAGTCCCTCAAAATCTGCAAAGACAGTGCGGCAACTCTTAGAATGTTCGCATTTGAAAAATAAAAAAATGTTGAAATATGTGAATTTTAGCAGAGTAAAAGGGCCATATATCCTACTCATATATTTTTCCTCGTCTTCTCATGTCACTAGATATGTTCTAGACATGTCTAGCAAGTATGTCTGACCCCTCATTAGTCCCTCAAAATCTGCGAAGACAGTGCAGCAACTCTTAGAATGTTCGCATTTGAAAAATAAAAAAATGTTGAAATATGTGAATTTTAGCAGAGTAAAAGGGCCATATCTCCTACTCATATATTTTTCCTCGCCTTCTAATGTCATTAGATATGTTCTAGACATGTCTTGCAAGTATGTCTGACCCCTCATTAGTCCCTCAAATTCTGCGAAGACAGTGCAGCAACTCTTAGAAAGTTCGCATTTGAAAAATAAAAAAATGTTGAAATATGTGATTTTTAGCAGAGTAAAAGGGCCATATCTCCTACTCATATATTTTTCCTCGCCATCTAATGTCACTAGATATGTTCTAGACATGTCTAGCAAGTATGTCTAACCCCTGATTAGTCCCTCAAAATCTGCGAAGACAGTGCGGCAACTCTTAGAATGTTCTGTATTTGATATGCACATTTTGCCACGGGAAAAGGGCCATATTTCCTACTCATATATTTTTCCTCGCCTTCAAATGTCACTAGATATGTTCTAGACATGTCTAACAAGTATGTCTGACCCTTCATTAGTCCCTCAAAATCTGCGAAGACAGTGCGACAACACTTAGAATGTTTGCATTTGAAAAATAAAAATATGTTGAAACATGTGAATTTTAGCAGAGTAAAAGGGCCATATCTCCAACTCATATATTTTTCCTCGCCTTCTAATGTCATTAGATATGTTCTAGACATGCCTAGCAAGTATGTCTGACACCTCATTAGTCCCTCATAATCTGCGAAGACAGTGCGGCAACTCCTAGAATGTGCTGTATTGGATGTGCACATATTGCCATGGGAAAACGGGTATATATCCTACTCATATATTTTTCCTCGTCTTATCATCTCACTAGATATGTTCTAGACATGTCTAGCAAGTATGTCTGACCCCTCATTAGTCCCTCAAAATCTGCGAAGACAGTGCAGCAACTCTTAGAATGTTCGCATTTGAAAAATAAAAAAATGTTGAAATATGTGAATTTTAGCAGAGTAAAAGGGCCATATACCCTACTCATATATTTTTCCTCGCCTTCTAATGTCACTAGATATGTTCTAGACATGTCTAGCAAGTATGTCTAACCCCTCATTAGTCCCTAAAAATCTGCGAAGACAGTGCGGCAACTCTTAGAATGTTCTGTATTGGATATGCACATTTTGCCACGGGAAAAGGGCCATATTTCCTACTCATATATTTTTCCTCGCCTTCTAATGTCACTAGATATATTTTATACATGTCTAGTAAGTATGTCTGACCCTTCATTAGTCCCTCAAAATCTGCGAAGACAGTGCGACAACTCTTAGAATGTTTGCATTTGAAAAATAAACATATGTTGAAACATGTGAATTTTAGCAGAGTAAAAGGGCCATATCTCCAACTCATATATTTGTCCTCGCCTTCTAATGTCATTAGATATGTTCTAGACATGCCTAGCAAGTATGTCTGACCCCTCATTAGTCCCTCAAAATCTGCGAAGACAGTGCGGCAACTCCTAGAATGTGCTGTATTGGATGTGCACATTTTGCCATGGGAAAAGGGCCATATATCCTACTCATATATTTTTCCTCGTCTTCTCATGTCACTAGATATGTTCTAGACATGTCTAGCAAGTATGTCTGACCCCTCATTAGTCTCTCAAATTCTGCGAAGACAGTGCGGCAACTCTTAGAATGTTCGCATTTGAAAAATAAAAAAATGTTGAAATATGTGAATTTTAGCAGAGTAAAAGGGCCATATCTCCTACTCATATATTTTTCCTCGCCTTCTAATGTCATTAGATATGTTCTAGACATGTCTAGCAAGTATGTCTAACCCCTCATTAGTCCCTCAAAATCTGTGAAGACAGTGCGGCAACTCTTAGAATGTTCTGTATTGGATATGCACATTTTGCCACGGGAAAAGGGCCATATTTCCTACTCATATATTTTTCCTCGCCTTCTAATGTCACTAGATATGTTCTAGACATGTCTAGCAAGTATGTCTGACCCCTCATTAGTCCCTCAAAATCTGCGAAGACAGTGCGGCAACTCTTAGAATGTTCTGTATTGGATATGCACATTTTGCCACGGGAAAAGGGCCATATTTCCTACTCATATATTTTTCCTCGCCTTCTAATGTCATTAGATATGTTCTAGACATGTCTTGCAAGTATGTCTGACCCCTCATTAGTCCCTCAAAATCTGCGAAGACAGTGCGGCAACTCTTAGAATGTTCGCATTTGAAAAATCAAAAAATGTTGAAATATGTGAATTTTAGCAGAGTAAAAGGGCCATATCTCCTACTCATATATTTTTCCTCGCCTTCTAATGTCACTAGATATGTTCTAGACATGTCTAGCAAGTATGTCTGACCCCTCATTAGTCCCTCAAAATCTGCGAAGACAGTGCAGCAACTCTTAGAATGTTCGCATTTGAAAAATAAAAAAATGTTGAAATATGTGAATTTTAGCAGAGTAAAAGGGCCATTTCTCCTACTCATATATTTTTCCTCGCCTTCTAATGTCACTAGATATGTTCTAGACATGTATAGCAAGTATGTCTAACCCCTCATTAGTCCCTCAAAATCTGCGAAGACAGTGTGGCAATTCTTAGAATGTTCTGTATTGGATATGCACATTTTGCCACGGGAAAAGGGCCATATTTCCTACTCATATATTTTTCCTCGCCTTCTAATGTCACTAGATATGTTCTAGACATGTCTTGCAAGTATATCTGACCCCTCATTAGTCCCTCAAAATCTGCGAAGACAGTGCGGCAACTCTTAGAATGATCGCATTTGAAAAATAAAAAAATGTTGAAATATGTGAATATTAGCAGAGTAAAAGGGCCATATCTCCTACTCATATATTTTTCCTCGCCTTCTAATGTCACTAGATATGTTCTAGACATGCCTAGCAAGTATGTCTGACCCCTCATTAGTCCCTCAAAATCTGCAAAGACAGTGCGGCAACTCTTAGAATGTTCGCATTTGAAAAATAAAAAAATGTTGAAATATGTGAATTTTAGCAGAGTAAAAGGGCCATATATCCTACTCATATATTTTTCCTCGTCTTCTCATGTCATTAGATATGTTCTAGACATGTCTTGCAAGTATGTCTGACCCCTCATTAGTCCCTCAAAATCTGCGAAGACAGTGCGGCAAGTCTTAGAATGTTCTGTATTGGATATGCACATTTTGCCACGGGAAAAGGGCCATATTTCCTACTCATATATTTTTCCTCGCCTTCTAATGTCACTAGATATATTTTATACATGTCTTGCAAGTATGTCTGACCCCTCATTAGTCCCTCAAAATCTGCGAAGACAGTGCGGCAACTCTTAGAATGTTCTGTATTGGATATGCACATTTTGCCACGGGAAAAGGGCCATATATCCTACTCATATATTTTTCCTCGTCTTCTCATGTCACTAGATATGTTCTAGACATGTCTAGCAAGTATGTCTGACCCCTCATTAGTCCCTCAAAATCTGCGAAGACAGTGCAGCAACTCTTAGAATGTTCGCATTTGAAAAATAAAAAAATGTTGAAATATGTGAATTTTAGCAGAGTAAAAGGGCCATATCTCCTACTCATATATTTTTCCTCGCCTTCTAATGTCATTAGATATGTTCTAGACATGTCTTGCAAGTATGTCTGACCCCTCATTAGTCCCTCAAATTCTGCGAAGACAGTGCAGCAACTCTTAGAAAGTTCGCATTTGAAAAATAAAAAAATGTTGAAATATGTGATTTTTAGCAGAGTAAAAGGGCCATATCTCCTACTCATATATTTTTCCTCGCCATCTAATGTCACTAGATATGTTCTAGACATGTCTAGCAAGTATGTCTAACCCCTGATTAGTCCCTCAAAATCTGCGAAGACAGTGCGGCAACTCTTAGAATGTTCTGTATTTGATATGCACATTTTGCCACGGGAAAAGGGCCATATTTCCTACTCATATATTTTTCCTCGCCTTCAAATGTCACTAGATATGTTCTAGACATGTCTAACAAGTATGTCTGACCCTTCATTAGTCCCTCAAAATCTGCGAAGACAGTGCGACAACACTTAGAATGTTTGCATTTGAAAAATAAAAATATGTTGAAACATGTGAATTTTAGCAGAGTAAAAGGGCCATATCTCCAACTCATATATTTTTCCTCGCCTTCTAATGTCATTAGATATGTTCTAGACATGCCTAGCAAGTATGTCTGACACCTCATTAGTCCCTCATAATCTGCGAAGACAGTGCGGCAACTCCTAGAATGTGCTGTATTGGATGTGCACATATTGCCATGGGAAAACGGGTATATATCCTACTCATATATTTTTCCTCGTCTTATCATCTCACTAGATATGTTCTAGACATGTCTAGCAAGTATGTCTGACCCCTCATTAGTCCCTCAAAATCTGCGAAGACAGTGCAGCAACTCTTAGAATGTTCGCATTTGAAAAATAAAAAAATGTTGAAATATGTGAATTTTAGCAGAGTAAAAGGGCCATATACCCTACTCATATATTTTTCCTCGCCTTCTAATGTCACTAGATATGTTCTAGACATGTCTAGCAAGTATGTCTAACCCCTCATTAGTCCCTAAAAATCTGCGAAGACAGTGCGGCAACTCTTAGAATGTTCTGTATTGGATATGCACATTTTGCCACGGGAAAAGGGCCATATTTCCTACTCATATATTTTTCCTCGCCTTCTAATGTCACTAGATATATTTTATACATGTCTAGTAAGTATGTCTGACCCTTCATTAGTCCCTCAAAATCTGCGAAGACAGTGCGACAACTCTTAGAATGTTTGCATTTGAAAAATAAACATATGTTGAAACATGTGAATTTTAGCAGAGTAAAAGGGCCATATCTCCAACTCATATATTTGTCCTCGCCTTCTAATGTCATTAGATATGTTCTAGACATGCCTAGCAAGTATGTCTGACCCCTCATTAGTCCCTCAAAATCTGCGAAGACAGTGCGGCAACTCCTAGAATGTGCTGTATTGGATGTGCACATTTTGCCATGGGAAAAGGGCCATATATCCTACTCATATATTTTTCCTCGTCTTCTCATGTCACTAGATATGTTCTAGACATGTCTAGCAAGTATGTCTGACCCCTCATTAGTCTCTCAAATTCTGCGAAGACAGTGCGGCAACTCTTAGAATGTTCGCATTTGAAAAATAAAAAAATGTTGAAATATGTGAATTTTAGCAGAGTAAAAGGGCCATATCTCCTACTCATATATTTTTCCTCGCCTTCTAATGTCATTAGATATGTTCTAGACATGTCTAGCAAGTATGTCTAACCCCTCATTAGTCCCTCAAAATCTGTGAAGACAGTGCGGCAACTCTTAGAATGTTCTGTATTGGATATGCACATTTTGCCACGGGAAAAGGGCCATATTTCCTACTCATATATTTTTCCTCGCCTTCTAATGTCACTAGATATGTTCTAGACATGTCTAGCAAGTATGTCTGACCCCTCATTAGTCCCTCAAAATCTGCGAAGACAGTGCGGCAACTCTTAGAATGTTCTGTATTGGATATGCACATTTTGCCACGGGAAAAGGGCCATATTTCCTACTCATATATTTTTCCTCGCCTTCTAATGTCATTAGATATGTTCTAGACATGTCTTGCAAGTATGTCTGACCCCTCATTAGTCCCTCAAAATCTGCGAAGACAGTGCGGCAACTCTTAGAATGTTCGCATTTGAAAAATCAAAAAATGTTGAAATATGTGAATTTTAGCAGAGTAAAAGGGCCATATCTCCTACTCATATATTTTTCCTCGCCTTCTAATGTCACTAGATATGTTCTAGACATGTCTAGCAAGTATGTCTGACCCCTCATTAGTCCCTCAAAATCTGCGAAGACAGTGCAGCAACTCTTAGAATGTTCGCATTTGAAAAATAAAAAAATGTTGAAATATGTGAATTTTAGCAGAGTAAAAGGGCCATTTCTCCTACTCATATATTTTTCCTCGCCTTCTAATGTCACTAGATATGTTCTAGACATGTATAGCAAGTATGTCTAACCCCTCATTAGTCCCTCAAAATCTGCGAAGACAGTGTGGCAATTCTTAGAATGTTCTGTATTGGATATGCACATTTTGCCACGGGAAAAGGGCCATATTTCCTACTCATATATTTTTCCTCGCCTTCTAATGTCACTAGATATGTTCTAGACATGTCTTGCAAGTATATCTGACCCCTCATTAGTCCCTCAAAATCTGCGAAGACAGTGCGGCAACTCTTAGAATGATCGCATTTGAAAAATAAAAAAATGTTGAAATATGTGAATATTAGCAGAGTAAAAGGGCCATATCTCCTACTCATATATTTTTCCTCGCCTTCTAATGTCACTAGATATGTTCTAGACATGCCTAGCAAGTATGTCTGACCCCTCATTAGTCCCTCAAAATCTGCAAAGACAGTGCGGCAACTCTTAGAATGTTCGCATTTGAAAAATAAAAAAATGTTGAAATATGTGAATTTTAGCAGAGTAAAAGGGCCATATATCCTACTCATATATTTTTCCTCGTCTTCTCATGTCATTAGATATGTTCTAGACATGTCTTGCAAGTATGTCTGACCCCTCATTAGTCCCTCAAAATCTGCGAAGACAGTGCGGCAAGTCTTAGAATGTTCTGTATTGGATATGCACATTTTGCCACGGGAAAAGGGCCATATTTCCTACTCATATATTTTTCCTCGCCTTCTAATGTCACTAGATATATTTTATACATGTCTTGCAAGTATGTCTGACCCCTCATTAGTCCCTCAAAATCTGCGAAGACAGTGCGGCAACTCTTAGAATGTTCTGTATTGGATATGCACATTTTGCCACGGGAAAAGGGCCATATCTCCTACTCATATATTTTTCCTCGCCTTCTAATGTCACTAGATATGTTCTAGACATGTCTAGCAAGTATGTCTGACCCCTCATTAGTCCCTCAAAATCTGCGAAGACAGTGCGGCAACTCTTAGAATGTTCTGTATTGGATATGCACATTTTGCCACGGGAAAAGGGCCATATATCCTACTCATATATTTTTCCTCGCCTTCTAATGTCACTAGATATGTTCTAGACATGTCTAGCAAGTATGTCTGACCCTTCATTAGTCCCTCAAAATCTGCGAAGACAGTGCGACAACTCTTAGAATGTTTGCATTTGAAAAATAAAAATATGTTGAAACATGTGAATTTTAGCAGAGTAAAAGGGCCATATCTCCAACTCATATATTTTTCCTCGCCTTCTAATGTCATTAGATATGTTCTAGACATGCCTAGCAAGTATGTCTGACCCCTCATTAGTCCCTCAAAATCTGCGAAGACAGTGCGGCAACTCTTAGAATGTTCTGTATTGGATATGCACATTTTGCCACGGGGAAAAAGGCCATATTTCCTACTCATATATTTTTCCTCGCCTTCAAATGTCACTAGATATGTTCTAGACATGTCTAGCAAGTATGTCTGACCCCTCATTAGTCCCTCAAAATCTGCGAAGACAGTGCAGCAACTCTTAGAATGTTCGCATTTGAAAAATAAAAAAATGTTGAAATATGTGAATTTTAGCAGAGTAAAAGGGCCATTTCTCCTACTCATATATTTTTCCTCGCCTTCTAATGTCACTAGATATGTTCTAGACATGTATAGCAAGTATGTCTAACCCCTCATTAGTCCCTCAAAATCTGCGAAGACAGTGTGGCAATTCTTAGAATGTTCTGTATTGGATATGCACATTTTGCCACGGGAAAAGGGCCATATTTCCTACTCATATATTTTTCCTCGCCTTCTAATGTCACTAGATATGTTCTAGACATGTCTTGCAAGTATATCTGACCCCTCATTAGTCCCTCAAAATCTGCGAAGACAGTGCGGCAACTCTTAGAATGATCGCATTTGAAAAATAAAAAAATGTTGAAATATGTGAATATTAGCAGAGTAAAAGGGCCATATCTCCTACTCATATATTTTTCCTCGCCTTCTAATGTCACTAGATATGTTCTAGACATGCCTAGCAAGTATGTCTGACCCCTCATTAGTCCCTCAAAATCTGCAAAGACAGTGCGGCAACTCTTAGAATGTTCGCATTTGAAAAATAAAAAAATGTTGAAATATGTGAATTTTAGCAGAGTAAAAGGGCCATATATCCTACTCATATATTTTTCCTCGTCTTCTCATGTCACTAGATATGTTCTAGACATGTCTAGCAAGTATGTCTGACCCCTCATTAGTCCCTCAAAATCTGCGAAGACAGTGCAGCAACTCTTAGAATGTTTGCATTTGAAAAATAAAAAAATGTTGAAATATGTGAATTTTAGCAGAGTAAAAGGGCCATATCTCCTACTCATATATTTTTCCTCGCCTTCTAATGTCACTAGATATGTTTTAGACATGTCTAGCAAGTATGTCTGACCCCTCATTAGTCCCTTAAAATGTGCGAAGACAGTGCGGCAACTCTTAGAATGTTCTGTATTGGATATGTACATTTTGCCACGGGAAAAGGGCCATATTTCCTACTCATATATTTTTCCTCGCCTTCTAATGTCATTAGATATGTTCTAGACATGTCTTGCAAGTATGTCTGACCCCTCATTAGTCCCTCAAAATCTGCGAAGACAGTGCGGCAATTCTTAGAATGTTCGCATTTGAAAAATCAAAAAATGTTGAAATATGTGAATTTTAACAGAGTAAAAGGGCCATATATCCTACACATATATTTTTCCTCGCCTTCTAATGTCACTAGATATGTTCTAGACATGTCTAGCAAGTATGTCTGACCCCTCATTAGTCCCTCAAAATCTGCGAAGACAGTGCAGCAATTCTTAGAATGTTCGCATTTGAAAAATAAAAAAATGTTGAAATATGTGAATTTTAGCAGAGTAAAAGGGCCATTTCTCCTACTCATATATTTTTCCTCGCCTTCTAATGTCACTAGATATGTTCTAGACATGTATAGCAAGTATGTCTAACCCCTCATTAGTCCCTCAAAATCTGCGAAGACAGTGTGGCAACTCTTAGAATGTTCTGTATTGGATATGCACATTTTGCCACGGGAAAAGGGCCATATTTCCTACTCATATATTTTTCCTCGCCTTCTAATGTCACTAGATATGTTTTAGACATGTCTAGCAAGTATGTCTGACCCCTCATTAGTCCCTCAAAATCTGCGAAGACAGTGCGGCAACTCTTAGAATGTTCTGTATTGGATATGCACATTTTGCCACGGGAAAAGGGCCATATTTCCTACTCATATATTTTTCCTCGCCTTCTAATGTCATTAGATATGTTCTAGACATGTC
This sequence comes from Amphiduros pacificus, assembly GCA_949316495.1. Classification (NCBI taxonomy): domain Eukaryota; kingdom Metazoa; phylum Annelida; class Polychaeta; order Phyllodocida; family Hesionidae; genus Amphiduros; species Amphiduros pacificus. The sequence continues at coordinate 48,660,669 of OX439002.1, read as the reverse complement.
TTGCAAGTATGTCTGACCCCTCATTAGTCCCTCAAAATCTGCGAAGACAGTGCGGCAAGTCTTAGAATGTTCTGTATTGGATATGCACATTTTGCCACGGGAAAAGGGCCATATTTCCTACTCATATATTTTTCCTCGCCTTCTAATGTCACTAGATATATTTTATACATGTCTTGCAAGTATGTCTGACCCCTCATTAGTCCCTCAAAATCTGCGAAGACAGTGCGGCAACTCTTAGAATGTTCTGTATTGGATATGCACATTTTGCCACGGGAAAAGGGCCATATCTCCTACTCATATATTTTTCCTCGCCTTCTAATGTCACTAGATATGTTCTAGACATGTCTAGCAAGTATGTCTGACCCCTCATTAGTCCCTCAAAATCTGCGAAGACAGTGCGGCAACTCTTAGAATGTTCTGTATTGGATATGCACATTTTGCCACGGGAAAAGGGCCATATATCCTACTCATATATTTTTCCTCGCCTTCTAATGTCACTAGATATGTTCTAGACATGTCTAGCAAGTATGTCTGACCCTTCATTAGTCCCTCAAAATCTGCGAAGACAGTGCGACAACTCTTAGAATGTTTGCATTTGAAAAATAAAAATATGTTGAAACATGTGAATTTTAGCAGAGTAAAAGGGCCATATCTCCAACTCATATATTTTTCCTCGCCTTCTAATGTCATTAGATATGTTCTAGACATGCCTAGCAAGTATGTCTGACCCCTCATTAGTCCCTCAAAATCTGCGAAGACAGTGCGGCAACTCTTAGAATGTTCTGTATTGGATATGCACATTTTGCCACGGGGAAAAGGGCCATATTTCCTACTCATATATTTTTCCTCGCCTTCTAATGTCACTAGATATGTTCTAGACATGTCTTGCAAGTATGTCTGACCCCTCATTAGTCCCTCAAAATCTGCTAAGACAGTGCAGCAACTCTTAGAATGTTTGCATTTGAAAAATAAAAAAATGTTGAAATATGTGAATTTTAGCAGAGTAAAAGGGCCATATCTCCTACTCATATATTTTTCCTCGCCTTCTAATGTCACTAGATATGTTCTAGACATGCCTAGCAAGTATATCTGACCCCTCATTAGTCCCTCAAAATCTGCGAAGACAGTGCGGCAACTCTTAGAATGTGCTGTATTGGATGTGCACATTTTGCCATGGGAAAAGGGCCATATATCCTACTCATATATTTTTCCTCGTCTTCTCATGTCACTAGATATGTTCTAGACATGTCTAGCAAGTATGTCTGACCCCTCATTAGTCCCTCAAAATCTGCGAAGACAGTGCAGCAACTCTTAGAATGTTCGCATTTGAAAAATAAAAAAATGTTGAAATATGTGAATTTTAGCAGAGTAAAAGGGCCATATCTCCTACTCATATATTTTTCCTCGCCTTCTAATGGCACTAGATATGTTCTAGACATGTCTAGCAAGTATGTCTGACCCCTCATTAGTCCCTCAAAATCTGCGAAGACAGTGCGGCAACTCTTAGAATGTTCTGTATTGGATATGCACATTTTGCCACGGGAAAAGGGCCATATTTCCTACTCATATATTTTTCATCTCCTTCTAATGTCTCTAGATGTGTTCTAGACATGCCTAGCAAGTATGCCTAACCCTTTATTAGTATATCCATGTTTGGGAAGGCTCTGCAACAATGCTTGTGAATCATTATCATGCTAAAAAATGTGTTTGTGATAGCTAAAGGTACATTTTAGTGTTTTAAAGGATATATATCCTTTTACATAACGTTTCTAACCAAAAACCAAAAGGGTATGAAGGTGCATACAGTTGTTCTCCATTAATATATTGATAATAAATGATTAAGACTATGCTACAAGGTTGAGAAGGCCATTAATCATGCTGAAAAACTCATTTGTCACAGGAAAAGGGATATATCCGTTTTTGACAGGATATATATCCTTTTACACAACTTTTTTCACCATGTCCCAAAAGGGTACACTGATAAATACTTTTTGACACCTTTTGAAAAAAACGTCAAATATCAAATATCAAATATCAAAAGAACTTCACGCTCGTCAAATATAACTGGTAAATAAACTGCTTAAGGCGCAAATAGAACTGGGAAATAATCTGCTTAAGGCGCAAATAGAACTGATAAATAAACTGCTTAAGGCGCAAATAGAACTGGGAAATAATCTGCTTAAGGCGCAAATAGAACTGATAAATAAACTGGTAAAGGTGCAAATAAAACTTGGAAAGGAACTGGTAAAAGTGCAAATAGAGCTTGGAAATAAACTGGTAAAGGAACTGGTAAAGGTACAAATAGAACTGGTAAATAAACTGGTAAAGGCGCAAATAGCACTTGGATTTTAACTAATAAAGGTGCAAAAAAACTGGTTAATAAACTGGTGAAGGTGCAAGTAAAACTTGGAAATAAACTGTTTAAGGCGCAAATAGAACTTAGAAATAAACTAATAAAGGTGCAAGTGGAACTGGTAAATAAACTGGTAATCAGCTTATCAATCTTGACATCAAAAGACTAATCCAGACGACTATTTTGTGTCATGTGCTGCATAAAAGGGACTGAAATATGATTTATCTATAATTCTATGATTTGCTTACTGTTAAACTGGCAATGGTACAGTTGTCTGAATAAGGAGCATTCCATGAGGTAAGATTGAGGCTTAGCCTGGCATGTTTGGGTGCTGTGATGATCCACACTTGGGAAGTGGGAGCTTCATCCGCTTCCAAACTTGCCCAAATAGATCCAACCATCTCCCCGGAACCACCGTCGTCGCTATCTGCACAATACACAGGTTGAAATATGTCTCTGCCAAGAATTTAGAATGCGGTACAAAACCAGAGAATAAATGAAAATGTGTTCAATAAAGCTCTGAACAAATGGAGTTATTCTTCTTGAATGTGTATACTTTGTGACAATCTATGTTTTATTATTGAGATAAGAGGAGAAAATAATAAGCCTTACCCTGACTTGTCTTATGTTTTATTATTGAGATAAGAAGAGAAAAAAATAAACCTTACCCTGACTTGTCTTATGTTCTATTATTGAGATAAGAAGAGAAAAAAATAAACCTTACCCTGACTTGTCTTATGTTTTATTATTGAGATAAGAAGAGAAAAGAATAAACCTTACCCTGACTTGTCTTATGTTTTATTATTGAGATAAGAAGAGAAAAAAATAAGCCTTACCCTGACTTGTCTTATGTTTTATTATTGAGAAAAGAAGAGAAAAAAGTAAGGCTTACCCTGACTTGTCTTATGTTTTATTATTGAGATAAGAAGAGAAAAAAGTAAGGCTTACCCTGACTTGTCCATGCCATAACAAAACCAGTGTCATTGTTATACTGGGGAAATACGACTTTGAGGGCGAGTTGATTAAGGTTGGGCTGGATACTGGAGAAGACGGTTGGGTAGTGCTCCCCACATAGCTTATCCTTCACTTGCTCCTCTCCCTGCTGCGTGCTGTAACTCATCTGTGTTATCAGAGAACAAAAAATCCAATCATGGTGTATACAGTGTATCTTATATATCTATAATATAAATATAAGATTTCCAAATATCTTACATATACTCACTTGAACATAATATGTGCAGGTGTCATCAATCCTTGGAAATGAAAATTTCAGAAAATATCCAAATATTTTGTGGGAAAACGGTGAAATGATTGTATAGGATATCTCGGATATGCTATAAAGACTGTCATATACCTGCAAGATCCCACCTGAATCTGGTATTTTCGATCCAAAATCAGAAGAATGCCCATAACCAGAACCAGAAGAATACCCAGAACCAGAACCAGAACCAGAAGAATACTCAGAACCAGATTCAGAACCAGAAGAATACCCAGAACCAGATTCAGAACCAGAAGAATGCTCAGAACCAGAACCAGAACCAGAGGAATACCCAGAACCTGAACCTGAACCTGAACCTGAACCTGAACCTGAACCTGAACCTGAACCTGAACCTGAACCTGAACCTGAACCTGAACCTGAACCACTTAATCCAAGGATGTTATCATCACTATACAAATTGACACTGTCAAGGAACATTGCTGCAAAACAAATTTATTTACTATCATAATATGGAATATATTTGAAATGAATACAGTTAAAAAACATTATTTATGAATCGCTGAATTAGTTACAAGTGTTTGAACATTGCGCAAACAAAATTATCCTTAACAATAATTACCTGATTCACACACGGTTTCGCTTTCAAAAAAACATTCTGTTGGCCACCACAGAGAGGATGTTCCGTCAAACACGAAACACTCGGGCACCTCCTCGTGAAGAGCAAAGGCGTCATATTGCAAGGGTGATCCGTCATCCCACCTATGGCCAGGAGGGTCCACCTTCAACCCCAACCATGATCTGGGCATCTCTGAATTTCTTTTGGTCAAAAACACATATATATTACTGATACAATATGGCTTATAGCAACAGTGGTAGGAGTAGAAATTAAGAGCTGTTATGAATCAATGGTTTAAATTTGGTAATGCTATCTGAATTTGAGATCGAATGAGCACAGAATGCAAGTCACCAACCAGATTCAATGTCACCACACATGGATTAAGTTTGGTGGTCCTGTCATTATTTGCTGCCAACTTATCTCGATTTTCAGATATGGGGTCCTATGACCTTGACATATAGGTCAAGGACACATATGAGGTCCTCATTTCGAAACATTGATAAGATGATCCTTTGGTTTAAGTTCGGTAATGTCATCTTTGTATTTGGCATCAAGTGAACGCAATAATGGGTTTATAAAAGATTGAAATGTTTGTATAGAAAATCTCATATATCTACAAGATACCAACTGAATCTGGTACTTCCCAACCAAAAACCATAGCACTAACCAGAACTGAATCAAAGTCCGAGTCATCATTAAACTATGATATCGAGCATCCATCGCTCAAGTTTGCGGATAAAATCTTATGATTATAAGGGATGAAATGCAGTTAGTTCAATGTCTCCATTTTTAGGCTTTAATAATGTACATTATTGGTTAAAATTTGGAAAAGCTTTCTTTATGAAATGCAGTGAGCTTAATGTCACCATTTTGAGGCTTTAATAATGTACATTCATGTTTAAAATTGGGAAAAGCTTTCTATATTTTCATCAACTTATCTTGTTCACATGGTGTTCAAAGATCATCGGGTCACATATATTTGAAATATAGGTCAAAGTCACCGACAAGAACCAAACACGAAAAGTACTAAACATTTTAATTCTCATGTTATTAAGTTTACAAAAAAATCTAGCTTGTTTTCCCATGTGTCATTCTTTCTATAACTATCTCCATGATACTGATGACAAACTGGGGATGTCATATTTGCATTAGGCCGGGACTAGTGATTAAGGTGCAGAGTGAGAATGCTGACCTACCCATAGAAATAGTCCTGTTCCTCTTGACTGTCGATGGTGAGGAGTTTCTCAGCAGCGCGGAGACACTCCTCCGAGGCACCCGCCCAGTCCAATGCATTGCTGTGATACGTGAAACATTTGCCGAAGGCTTCAGCGTAGAATCCAAGGCACCCATCGGAAGTCGGTGCTGGAATCGGATGCATATATATATATAATACAATGTTGAGCATACAGTGTGCTAGTCATTCTCAACAAACCGATGTACTGGAGACAATCTTTACTTTTTAAACTGTTCAATATACGTAGAAATGGTAAATGATGAAACGTGCAAAATTTTGGGCATATATCAATATGTTGAAGAGTATTTAAAGCATTGGTGAAACCTGACTTTCAGACACATTTTCTTTACATAACATGAATGTTTATACCCTAAACAGTGCTTTTATGTAGTAGTACCCAAAATATTCTCTGTTAACAAATTTCTGTGGCACTTGAAAGTTGATCAGTTGTCTGCTAAAACCTACACCAGCAATTGAACACTTTGTCAACAAGCTTTGTTTAGCTGGTATGTGATCTTGTGTAAACACCTAATGAGTTACCAGTTGTGCACCTGTCCAGCTTGGGAAACAGGGTGAAGATGTTTTGTACAATTTATCAATTTATTGCCAGGAGTATACTTCAGAACAACATAAGATTATTTTAATATTATTTGAATCAATGAAATAACTCATGGCCGTGAAAAATATTTTATGGTTGTGACAAATATCTTATGGTTGTGAAAGATATATCATTTATGGGAAAAGTATACTATTGATTTGAAAAGTATCTTATGCATAAGAAAACCTTTCTGTCAAAAAGGGAAGACATGACTCAAAGGTTGCATGGAATCCCCCTTAACTTGAAGGCCGTGATATTGAAAAAGTGACATTAAACCCTTTGATCACTGGTTTGGCCTTAAATCACAATGACTTTGAATGGCAAAACTGTGAATGCTGATAATTGGTATCAGTAAAATTTATGATATGACCCTCTTTGATGAAATTTGGGGTTTTTCACACCATTGAATGGGAAGACATCAAAGGCTGCATGGATTCCACCTTAAAAGCTGGGCTGTATAGAATTTTTTTAAACTTTTTTTTGCAAACATATATAATATAAAAAATAATGATTTCTTCATTTATAACTTCATAAATATTCATCCGTTTTTAATAAATTTACCACCAAAAGAAAGCCAAGAAAAGGCACTATCATCATGATAAGTATTATCTTCCAATTCATTCTCTAAATAGTGGAAAAAAATGGCCAAAAATGTGTTGCTCCAATTTTGACAATTGGTAAACAACACCTCCTTTGACTTACGGAGCCCCCTGACAGTTCAAAGGTCAAGGTCACACAACACACTTCCTGTTTAGTCCTGGCAGTACTTGGTGGTCACAAAAAATCATAATTCTCAGGGCAGATATTCTTTAGTGGATTTCAGATAGATAGCCTGTATGTATGTCAATTTTAAGATCATATATTGTTTTCAGATACCTTAAACCACTGTAAAATTGCCTGCAACTTTCCAGGTTTCACCAATGCTTTAATTTGTTTACGGCAGATGACAGCAGAGCTGTGGACAATAACAGAGGTACGGTTCCATTTCCAAAGTATCCTAAGGCTGTTGTCAAACAGGTAAATGCGCCAACAACATCATATGGGCAAACAATTAATAATGTGAAATGCAGTTCTGTTGTTGTCCATAGCTCTACTGTCGTTGACTGTACCACAATTGAGAATCTGCTCTCTGGGGAAAAGCAAATTGTTACACGACATTGGTAATTCTAACACGGTTATCACGCAAAGAGCATCCTGTTTATTGAATACACGTATTTCTAATATAACATTTATTGTCCAGAACTTACTCGGCAAAAAGAGGCCTTAAAATGGAATTTCGTTGACCACTAAAAGCGACCAGTAGAGACAATTTAAGGTTTATGTAAAAGTGTCTTAAGTTTTTATTTCCAATGATATTAATTAACTCAGACCCACTTTCGAACATAAATAACATTGAGAATGAAAAAAAATGAAATATTGTTTGCTTTTTATACTTTTTCAGTTTTTAATTATATTCTGAACTCTGGAAGGCCCTCCCTCCCTGGAGAATACACAATTTCTCAGTTACACAATTTCGGGGTTTTCATTTGCCCATGCTTTATAAATTTGGTGTTAGGAATAAAACTAACTTACTATGTTTTTGGCAGACGTATTGACTAAGGTGATCTGAACATGACTCCATAAGTACCCAATAAACGTTTGTGTTGATGACCAAGAAACAAGCCCTGGCGTCAGAGTGCGGGAGCTTCTGGTTGTAGTTCACATAGACGGCTGTAGTACCATTAAATGTTGTGACGTTCACCGCAGAATCTTTTTCCAAACCCAGCCATATCTCGCTCTCCTGCGTCCCAATCCTGCCAAACAAAATGAACAGATGTCTCCATCGCGCACTTTACAAGGTTCAAGCTTGGCCAATTCCTTGTGGCCAACTTCACACATCAAATCAATCGTATATATATTTAAAATAAGATGGCTCAGATACGAACAGATACTTCCTGACAAACGTGTTCTCCGCCTCGCTGGTGACTGATAGTCTGTGGGTTAACTCATCCTGGGACAGATCATGACAATATGATTCAGATTGAACATAATTCAATTTGTCCGCCGATATATGATAGCAACTATCAGAGTAGGGCAACCACTTGCCTTCCGGGCAGCATGATGTCTCTGAGGATACAAGGAAAATATTGGTAATATAAGTGAATTAAGGTTGGTTTTACAAAAAATTAAATAAAAAATCCTTCAAATCATCATGCATTAAAGCCAATTGAACACTCGGTATCGAGTTAATCATACTGATTAATTAGTGTCTCATTGTTTTAAGGCATTTCTTTTAACACCATTGATATAAAGTAGGGAGAGGCACAGCTTATAATTAAGTCTTGACATGCATACATGTGCCAAGTTTTTATATATTTTTTATATCGGGTAGTTTTAAGTGTTCATTTCCCGCTGTCATGTTTGACATAGGTAACTGAAATAAGCTATTTTCATAGATATTTTTTAATGAACTGTCAACTTAGAATGAATCATGATGGTATATATATATATATATATATATATATATATATATATATATATATATATATATATATATATATATATATATATATATATATATGCCTTGTCCGGACAAAGTATTTCAAACATACAAATATACACATATAGAAATGCTGTCCATTTACCAGAGAAATGATGTGAAGGACTTAATGCCTCAGACACATTTGCACCGGGCGCCAGGATGTATACATCGGCCGACTTCCCCGTCTGCCGGGCGCCGGGGAGTTTATAAGCAACTATCTGAAAGATGCCGTAGCTGTGGTCACATTATTAAAGGGCACCGCACGGCACGTGCAAGACTGAATAGCACAGACGTCTGTAGGATATCTTAAAGACGTCTAGATCATTGACAGACGTCGGTCAGATATCCTAAAGACGTCTGTCTCATTTGACAGACGTCTGAAGGACATCCTAAAGACGTCTGTGTGATATCGCAAGGAGCCCGTGGGATCATCTGACGATGATCTGTGAACACATGAAATAAAAATAATTTTATTTTCACCGCACGATGCCACCGGCAGCTTTAAGATAATCTACCGATGTGCCTGCGGGACACTGCCGGGACTCTGCCGTGAACTTTAAGATGATATTTGCTGATAAGACATCGGGGAAACGCCGGCAACTTTTAAGTTGCAGCTAAAAGTTCCCGATGACCCGCCCGACGTCTTAAAGATGTCCAATTGTGGCCGATGATCTCCCGGTGCCCGCACGGCAATCTGAACTGCCGGCCGATTGTGTAAAAAATACTCATCGGCCGGGCATCTTTGCTGAAATGGGCGCAAATGTGACTGATGCCTCAGTTAGAATCGGCCGACTTCAAAATCTGCCGGGCGCCGGGGAGTTTATCACCAACAATCTGAGACATGCCGTAGCTGTGGTCACATTATCAAAGGGCACCGCACGGCACGTGCAAAACTGAATAGCACAGACGTCTGTAGGATATCTTTTTACGACGTCTGTTTCATGACACAGACGTCTGCAGGATGTCTTTAAGACGTCTGGGTAGGCTTAAAAAAAAAATTTAATCCTATTTTCACCACACGATGCCACCGGCAGCCCTAAGATAATCTGCCGATGTCCCTGCGGGACACTGCCGTGTACTTTAAGATGATATTTGCTGATAAGACATCGGGGAAACGCCAGCAACTTTTATGCTCAAGATAAAAGTTCCCGATGACCCGCCCGACGTCTTAAAGATGCCCAATTGTGGCCGATGATCTCCCGGTGCCCGCACGGCAATCTGAACTGCCTGCCGATTTTGTAAAAAATACCCATCGGCCGGGCATCTTTACTGCAATCGGCGCAAATGTGACTGAGGCATTAGGCATTACCCTATTAGAGCCATTACTTTGTCAGTAGCTTTAATAGTTGTTGAATTGACTATAAACTGCTCACCCGAGTGAATTACTCTTAGATTGCCTTTCATGGCCATCTCCACGCCCACCTCAAAACTGAGGGTGACGGTCAGACTATTACACGTGGATTTTATTCCTTCTGAAAAGCTGGTATCACAATCCAATAAAACAGAATGATCTACACTCCAGCCGTCATAGATCTATAAAAAATATTATATCTTTGGGTAATTACAACGCACATGAAGTACCAAACTTTTGGGCTTAACAAATAATGTATTTTTGCAAGACAATCGACAGACGCTTAAGTTTTCATCTATGAATATGAAGACAAAAAGGACGTTTTAACTCACATTTACACAGTAGCAATTAGCTGTAGGATCACAGTTTGTTTGAGTTCTAAGAGTTTCAAAGGAGAGCCTGTAATTTGGAGGTGCTGTAACATGCCACACTTCATACAGAGGGCCTGATACTTTCTGTGGGAACATTCCAGTCATGATAAACATTGGTGTCTGATCGAGGTTCATACTATTACCATCACCTTTATTCCAAAATACAAAATATGTCAGATTTAGTTCAGATGGTACAACAATCCGGATGGTCTCTTTGTAGAAATACACTTCATTGTCCAGGCATTCACATTAAACATTCATTCATATGCATGTAAAACTATAGTGCTAAGATCATGAAGTTAGGCATTGGAAACAACAGCCTTGAATATCAAACTCCAAAATACCAGGATTGTTATTGCATTAAAAAAAATCGAAAAAAGGCGTAGACACTTGTTATCCTCTTTAGGAGTTAAAAATCGATTTATAAAGTAATATATGCAAAACTCTAACTGGTGGCATCGTATTTGAGGAGGAAGCCATCGTACTGCTGCGGTACACCCTGATTAAAACGTATCTCCACGGACACTCTGCTTCCCAGAGTTGTGGTGCTGGGCGGATGCTTACATTCATAATATTCAAATTGCATCCCAGAAGGTGATGGATATATTATCTAAAGATAAAACCCAAAATACATTCTAGTTGCATCTTATTCAAATATTTGATAATATGTTCATAAAAAACGTGAAAACAAATTATCTACATAAAATCACATCTACTCATGTACAAAATATAGTTGGTTACATTATATTTTAAGTTATTTCAATTACTTATTTGCCTGATGATAGATACAACAAGTATATATAACATTCGACAGCAACAGAATTCAAATTGCTTGAATATCTCTGGAGATACGGCGAATTCCATCGAAGCCGTTTTTTGTCTTGTCCAATTTGTTTTGTGTGGTCAAATATTCTACACAACTATATTTCATGCATAGTTGATCCAAATTAATTTTGTATTTATTTAGGCATTTTGAAGAAGTTGTTGTATATATGTGTTCATCTGGTTAAATATTGTAATAATATTCATTTTCTAAAGTACATTTTACTCTGATAATTAATGTCGAAAGTACACCAATGTCATACATTATTTGTTTCTTTGTTAGCTTGCTTGGGGTTTTACATCACTTTCAACATTATTTCAGTCATTTCGTGATGAGACCTACTTGTAGCAGATATAGTGCTGCCTCACTGAATTGTCATGTCGCAGATTCTTGACATGACAACCCACCCGGTCACAGGTTTACAATGACAACCCACCCGGTCACAGGTTTACAATGACAACGGGTTAACCCTTTGGCACGGCCCTCAGCTCAAGTGTGAAATTCATTTACAATCTCGGCATGGCCGGGGAGCGAACCCACGACCTCTGGAGTACCGCAGAGGAACTGGTGCTAATAAGCTGGCGCTCTAACCAACTGCGCCACGGCCCATGGCCTGTTCCTCCCATATTGACTTTTCGGGGATACAATGTATCTTGTCATATGGCTTGTTTGGCTCGAATATAACAAACGTTTCTTTTCAACGTTAAGAATGGTCAAGGACATACATTGTTCCTATACTCATCCTTGTGTGGTGATAATGGAAAATTCCATAAGTAATCAAGAGCCAGGACGGAGGTGATCAGCCTTTTAGATTGATATTTTGGGAGTCATTTAAAGCATTGGGAACGTTCTTTTTGTTTCAGGACTGTTCATTTTTATTCTACAATATAAATTTATGAAAAGCACACGTCAGAACGGGGCCGAAAAGTACTTTGTTGAGTTGCCAAACAGGAAGTTTTTTTTTCTATTTCTTTGGATTAAAGTCACTGCTATAAATATATTTGTCAGGCCGACATATATACATGACAATATGATAATTCAAAAGAAAATCTATTTGTGTCTACAGTTAATACATTTCTGATCACAAGAAATAGCTATAGTTTCATTTTCAAGGTCATTTAAAGGTCACTGCAAGGACACTGGCAACATTTCATAAAAATAGCCTTCATAGGTTCACATTCAGTCATATATCATTTGTTGATGTATCCATATAGTAAAAAACGTTATTGGCCTGTCTACTGATTTCTACTGACGTTATTGGTCTGTCTACTGATTTCTACTGATAGACAATATACAAATCCACAAGAACGTTAACACAAGCAAATATTTCATTGTATACATTATAACACTGCATATATTTTAGCATTGCTTTCTTACCGAAAGTCGGTGAGGGTAACAGGTTGGTGAATTGAGTAAATCAACATCCACAAAAGTGATACTTATTGTATCATAGTTGGGCGTGAGAATAAGATTGTATTTAGTGACGGGAAAGTCTGGAGTACGAATGGAATAGTCCAAAGATGCGACCCGACCGTGCATTGGAGCACACTGACCTATAATTACACACAAATACATTTCATTCAATATCCTAAATAAAACAAATATTTCACAACTTTACGATGACTCTTGCAGGAAGAAATAACTTAAAGGTGTCAAATATCATAAATGTAAAAAAATGAAAACAATGTTAAGAAATTTTAAGAAATACGCTAAAACTAGATGATGGAAAGAAATAACAATGCTCACCTCGGCCGATATATAATGCAAACAACAAAAGTGGTCCAAAGAAATCCATGGAAAATATTCGCTTATTTGTAAGGAATCCCATAAAACTCTAAACTAATATTGGCTTGCTGAGGGCAATATTCACTGAGAGGGAATGAAACTGATTTGAAATATCCAAGTTTATTTTAATATTTGATTGTTTATTTCAATATAATAGTTTAACTGAGTAGTATTATGAAATATCCTTTTAAATCAATCGATAACTTTTAAGCAATTCGCTACACCCAAGTAGAAGTGGAGTTATCAATGATTAGAACAATTCATACTAAACTGTGACGACTGAACTGCGAAGGCAATTTCCATGTCACACTAAATATTAATCCGTTCCGATTGCTGTGAACTCGTTGAAATACAATACACATTATGTAACAAAATCAATGCTTATTGCCTGGGCTGAATTACAGCAATAATGACTGAGATTTCTCACCTGTTCATTATAAATCTTGCATCTTTATTGTAGGTTATGAAATAATTTATTTTTATTCATTAAACAAATGTTAAACCCAAACATTGTAAACAATCTTTGTGGTTTTGTGACATTACTATCAGGTTCATTCATTGAATACAATCTACAGACTATTGACATTTATTAGGTTCATTCATTGAATACAATCTTCATCTTGACTATTGACCATTTTTTTTACAATAAATTAGTTCCATGTGTATTCTTTGTTAATGAATCAATAAAAATAATAAATCCGTCAAATATGATAGACCAAAATATGTCTATATCAAAATTAATTCCACAATGATATATAATATTGTCTTCAAAGTTTAATAAGGGATGGTTGAGGAAGGGAAGCTAAAAGAATCACATTGCCCAACTTCGGTGAAATTTTCCCTTTGAGATTTCTCACTCCAAACATGACATTCTTCCTGAAGGTGCGTCTCAATACCCTGACACAGAGGTCAGCCAGAGGTGGCGCCCCCTTTAGGTAGTCGCTCACAAGGTCAGACAGGGCCCGGTCATATTTCTGTATGAAGTTCATTGCTTCTCCCCTTGGTGTATAACCAGATATTACTAATGTCATTACAAAATTGTTCGCTTCACTGTAGTAGTTTAGGTTGAGACGCTCAAGAACAGTTTTCATAGCGCTGAAAACGCTTACTGCTGTGACCTTGGCGGTTTGACCTTGAGGCATATTTTGCAAGGTCATTAAAAGGTTCATATCGGACTGAATGAGCAGGGAGAACATTTCAGAGTAGGCCACATTGTAGCTGGTCTTCTCCATTTTGTGAGAAATCACATCTAGAACATTGGTTGGGGAGCTCACCCAAGTCCAGCATTTGTGAATATCTGCTCCACCCTCCAGAAGCAGTTTGAGGACGGCAACATTGCTTTCTTTGATTGCTAAGATCACCGGAGATATTCCTTTGTCACATTCAGACACTTGGTCCACGTCGCAGCCCCCTCTCACGAGCTCCTCCACACAGTCAGTATTCCCATACTCCATTGCAATGTGCAGGGCACTTTTACCACAGCGCTTATCTCCGAGGTCATTGGGGTCCGCCCCAAACTTCACCAAAGTCCCTATACACTCAGGAGCCGATTTGTGGCTGCCCATTGCAGCAAAGTGCAGAGGAGTCATACCACAGAGGTCATCAGTAACATGGACGCACGCTCCATGCTCCAGGAGCACCCTGACACACTCCACGTGGCTCCTCCTGGCGGCTTTATGGAGCAGCTGACTGTCGTTGAGGTCCTGCTCTGTGAACATTGTGTTGTCCGTGAGGAAGGTGTTCAGCATGGCAGCATCATTGACGACCACGGTGTTATCCAACATCTTCAGAGCCTCGACCAGGTAACGGCGGGCAGTGGCAGAACGACTCTTGCCCTGACCCATCTTCAAGCAAGCCTACACTTGACCTAAACAGCAAAATATAATCATTACATTCATACAAACACACTAAAAATATTTACTATATATTTACTATATATTTACTATATATTTACTATATATTTACTATATATTTACTATACATTTACTATACATTTACTCTATATTTACTATATATTTACTATATATTCTATCATATTTATATGTCAGAGACTATTTCTCATGATGGCACTTGGAGCATTACTCAAAACTAACAGCAGGAAGTGATAAGACATATGAAAATAAATGAATGGGTGGATTCTTAACCCCACACCGATACCAAGTAGTCATTGTCCGCACATCGACACATGGAGTGGCTGAGAAATGGCCCAGACAAATTTTCATAGAAAAGGTCATTTCAGCAAGGTCAACAGGTCAAGTTAACTTGGCGCTCACTGGGGAGAATTTTATAATTTTATTTCCCAATTTTGAACATTATATTTTAAGCCCTTTAGAGTTTCCTGAGACAACTTTCCGCCAACATGCTTTAGTGCTTTATGTCTATGTTTCCACCATCACGGACTGCATTACGCACTGCACATATGGAAACGCAGCTTAACAATTAATTTTGCAACCAACATAATAACTATAAACGAACTTGTGATTCTACCCTTTTCAACCTTTTAGTCCGACATATATACTCCTGTTCCTAATTCCAGTGTTTACCTCAAAATTCGAGTATGTTCTCTTATGGAGAAAATGGGTCATGCCTGAATGCCCTTTTCTACCAATGTTGAGATATGGCCCAATACCCAAAGAAACCCCATTTAGTCCTTAGGCTGTGGGTTATAAAAAGTATCCAGGCACATCTGTGATCACGGACTGTTTACATGAATATGTAATAAAACATAAAAGGTACATATTATGTATAAATGATCACAATGAAAGTTGAAAGCTTCGAAAGTATCAATACTGGTGCATTACTCTCCTTCCGGATCACAATCATATTCCCAGTAATCCGAGAAACCTAGCAATACTTTGTGTACGTTATAGGAAAAATCTCTCTACCCTTATTTGTGTTCATATTCTGTGTTCATATTCTGTCATACACGGTTTTCTGTACATTTTGATTTTGGTAAAACTGAACTACAGCCGACGACAATTGACCTGCGGACGACAACAGAGCTGCATTTCAGTTTTTCAGATGATTATCGATGTTTATCACACCTTTTGACCTTGTTGGCACATGCAGATGTCAGAGAATGACCAGATGTGAATATTTTCGAGACTACATGCAGGTGTACATTATATGCTTTGAAAATGGAACCACAGCTCTGGTGTGGTCCGTAGGTCAGTTGACGTCGGCTGTAAGTGCTAACTGATGTAGTAATTTTAGTTAGGACTAAAAAACAATATCGCCCAAAAGGTACAGGACACACAACTAAATCGCCACTTTATCTGATTAATATACAAGATGTTGTGTTTTTCGATAAGTCGGTGACAATATTTTTTTTACTTTGTCTAATGATGGACACAAATCAAAGCTAGTAACGATGTAAGCTGAGCTCCAACCAACCTTTGTCACTCGTGCTGAGCATTCAGGATCAAGTCATATCATCATATGGATGACGTTTTTATGGGAGAATATGTTTGTGACGTCATAGCCATTTATCATGACGTCATAGGAATATCACAGCTAATTGGCTAATAAATCTTTTGCAGTATATAAGTCAGTTAATGCGCGAATTGGTGGCACAATGACCTGATTCTGACTTGTCAGCACTATATTTGGTCTGCATAGGTCTCGTCATGAAATGATTGAAATAATGTGGAAAGTGATGTAAAACACTAAACAAACGAACAAACTTCAACACTCCAAATGACATCATAATGAGGCATATTTTTCTTCAAGATGAGGATCATGGGTAAATAACAAGGGAGCCAAATTTCCCTTCACTCAATCCTAAATGCCTCATGTTCAGATAGCCATCCAACAGCACAGCTTTTATTTAGTGATAAGGGTAAATACTGATTATTGCATAGGTTGCCCATTTGAGGAGTTGTCATGATACATTTTTCTTAGGTTTAGGAATGGGACTGATGATGTACAGGCAACTCTTGAGTAGAACAGATTCAAGCTACAGCATCTATCAGCAAGCAACAAACAAAAGGGGCATGCTAAAGCTACCACCGTCTCATTTGCCTAGGGATCACTAGCATGTATAGGTCTACAGCAGACGACAACAGTGCTGCGGACGACAACAGAGTTGAGGTTCCATTTGCAAAGTCTTATTGTATGCACTTTCTGATATATTCTCAACAGATTGTTGTCAGATCCGTTTATGTGCCAACGATGTCAAATGGTATGATAAACATCGACAATCAATTGATAAATTTAAACGCAGCTCTGTTGTCGCCCACAATTCTGTTGTCGTTGGCTGCACAGTGTAAATGATAAGGGGGAAGAGGCCAATCAATGTACAGGCCATAAAGACAGATATGACCCATCCACAATTAATCGCTAAAGGTTGCCATATATATTTGTTTGTTTGGGGTTTTACATCACTTTCAACATTATTTCAGTCATTTCGTGATGAGACCTAATTGTAGTAGATATACTGCTGCTTCACTGAATTGTCATGTCGCAGGTCCTTGACATGCCAACCACCCGGTCACATATTTACAAAGACAAAGGGTTAACCCTTTAGGCATGGGCCTCAGCTCATATGGGAAAATGTATCGTGAGTTCAATCTCGACATGGCCGGGGATCGAACCCACGACCCTTGGATCACAACAGAGGAATTGGTGCTAATTTGCTGGCGATCTAATGAACTGTGTCACGCCCTTTGACCTTTGCCATATAAAGAATTTGGACAACAGAAAATGAAAAGTATATAATTATGATGATTTAATGCATGTGACAGGCTTCAACATATATGGGCTATAAGCCCAACTGATCTCATGTTGCCCAAGCCCAAATTGACTCTGTAGAATATATTGCAATAGTCTCCATCGACTGTATAGGTGATTTTTTATAACTTACTCTGTAACTCCTAGTAGGATTGTACATGTGCATATATAATCTTGATTTTAAAAAGATCAATGTTACATGTACTTGTTATTTGAAATTACAACTAATCATATTAAACAGAACAATTAGATCGATCATTCCAAAATAATTTTATTGGGGATAATCCTCTTTTGTTTGTGTTCACTGACACTGAAGTTATCATGAAATATGTATGAAGTTGTAAAAGCTGACCAAAGCATGTCGATCTGCTTTTAAATTGTGTTTTTACGACCCTTTCAGCAACTATGGCCATATCAGGTCGACTTTCGAACCTTTTTACCAGTGTGATAAATTCTAACCCTAATGTAAAATTGATAAAATTGGTCCCCTAAGAGTACTTCTTACATACTGAAAAATAAGAATTTAAAGGTAACGTACAGACAGAATGACAGAAAAGTCCTCCCTGTCACTGCAGAACTATGAAATATTTGACATGAACTTGCCAAATAGATTATAAAACATATCAATACAAGTAAAAAACCGAATAAACAAAAAAGATAGGTATAAGGATAGGAGTCTCTTTGAGGTCAAAATATGTCAATCATCCCACTGCTTGGTAACTCACTAAAAAAACTATATCATTTCTCAAGTGAAATACACATGAAAAGAAAGTAATACAGATAACCACGTAGGTCACATTGGGAAACATCTCACAGAAAGTCTTTGAAGTCATAGTCTTCATTGTGCACAGAACGGGACATTTAACTTATCGTCCCATTTTTTTCATTGAATGCATTTTAGCCAATCTACAGATCAGGACGATGCAGAGATCATAGATAATTATAAAGAGACGGGAACATTGAGTGAACATCCTTTAAACGGTGTGACCCCTAACGGGTTTCCGACTACTTTTTCTTGACATCTTTTAATAAAGAAATAGCAGTGGCCTGTGGCATGCATACACGCCTGTAGGTGTGATGTGAATATATAAAATGGTAAAGTACAATGTTAACATTACCTGAATTGTACAGGTTAATGTCCTGAACAGATCCTGAATTGTGTAGGTTAATGTCCTGAACAGATCCCGAACTGAATAAAATTGAAAATTCACATTGGGCTCGGACGCACCTCACAGAATATTCACTCTTAAGGCAGGCATATTCTAATCTAACTTCACAAAGTTAAGTTGTGGCATTCAAAGCCGACCAAGGACCAGCATAATAAAAGGATTAAGGTATGAGCTCATCATAGAGCTACCAAACTCATTTGAACTCATTTGTTAACCACATAATTGTTTTATTTCTGTGTTGATGCATATCTGCATAATCGATAAAGCCCATAAAGCTCAATTTGAGAGAAAGACAGAAAAATGAGCAACATTTCCTCTCAAACAAATTGTCTACAAATTGTCTAAAAATTGTCCAAAGCCAAAGGAGGCTACATATAAGTGGCACCCCAGACCCCCTGAGCTTCTGCAGTAATCTGGATTGAATAATTGACCCTCCCAGTTATTTTCCAGTGGACTTAAGTGTCATAAATTCGATACGTGTCATAAATTTGATATTTGCTTAAGTTTTTGCCACAAAATGGCAAAACACCAGATATGATTTAGCGTTATGAATAAATAAAAAGATGCACTGTGCAAAGTTTTTACAGTAAATTTACAACATATGTTTGCTGGCAGTACATTTACCAGCAACGTTCGCTGTAATTACGTAAATTAAAAGCCACTTCCACTGTTATGCATTTTGGGTAACTTTTGCTGTAAATTTCATTTAATTTTTCTGGCAATCTCAAGTCAGATATCTTTAGGAACTTCATGAGATATTTATCAAGAGATCTCTTGGGAGATGCTAGTGAAAGGTGAAAGTTTTTCGTGATACTAGTATTTGGGATGAGGCTGTAAATTAAAACAGAGCCAATTTGAATGTTGATCCCACGAGGGCCTCAGTGTGGAGTGTCTGGAGTGGACAACGAGGCCTCAGTCAGGAGTGTACCACGAGGGCCTCAGTCAGGAGTGGACCACGAGGCCTCAGTCAGGAGTGTACCACGAGGGCCTCAGTCAGGAGTGGACCACGAGAGCCTCAGTCTGGTGTGGACCACGAGGGCCTCAGTCTGGAGTGGACCACGAGGCCTCAGTCTGGAGTGGACCGTGAGGGCCTCAGTCAGGAGTGGACCACGAGAGCCTCAGTCTGGAGTGGACCACGAGGGCCTCAGTCTGGAGTGGACCACGAGGGCTTCAGTCTGGAGTGGACCACGAGGCCTCAGTCTGGAGTGGACCACGAGGCCTCAGTCAGGAGTGGACCACGAGAGCCTCAGTCTGGTGTGGACCACGAGGGCCTCAGTCTGGTGTGGACCTCGAGGGCCTCAGTCTGGAGTGGACCGTGAGGGCCTCAGTCAGGAGTGGACCACGAGAGCCTCATTCTGGGGTGGACCACGAGAGCCTCATTCTGGGGTGGACCACAAGAGCCTCAGTCTGGGGTGGACCACGAGAGCCTCAGTCTGGTGTGGACCACGAGGGCCTCAATCAGGAGTGGACCACGAGAGCCTCAGTCTGGTGTGGACCTCGAGGGCCTCAGTCTGGAGTGGACCGTGAGGGCCTCAGTCAGGAGTGGACCACGAGGGCCTCAGTCTGGAGTGGACCACGAGGCCTCAGTCTGGAGTGGACCACGAGGCCTCAGTCAGGAGTGGACCACGAGAGCCTCAGTCTGGTGTGGACCACGAGGGCCTCAGTCTGGTGTGGACCTCGAGGGCCTCAGTCTGGAGTGGACCGTGAGGGCCTCAGTCAGGAGTGGACCACGAGAGCCTCATTCTGGGGTGGACCACGAGAGCCTCATTCTGGGGTGGACCACGAGAGCCTCAGTCTGGGGTGGACCACGAGAGCCTCAGTCTGGTGTGGACCACGAGGGCCTCAATCAGGAGTGGACCACGAGAGCCTCAGTCTGGTGTGGACCTCGAGGGCCTCAGTCTGGAGTGGACCGTGAGGGCCTCAGTCAGGAGTGGACCACGAGAGCCTCAGTCAGGAGTGGACCACGAGAGCCTCAGTCTGGTGTGGACCACGAGGGCCTCAGTCTGGAGTGGACCACGAGGGCCTCAGTCTGGAGTGGACCACGAGGGCCTCAGTCTGGAGTGGACCGTGAGGGCCTCAGTCAGGAGTGGACCACGAGAGCCTCAGTCTGGAGTGGACCATGAGGGCCTCAGTCTGGAGTGGACCACGAGGGCCTCAGTCTGGAGTGGACCACGAGGCCTCAGCCTGGAGTGGACCACGAGGCCTCAGTCAGGAGTGGACCACGAGAGCCTCAGTCTGGTGTGGACCACGAGGGCCTCAGTCTGGTGTGGACCTCGAGGGCCTCAGTCTGGAGTGGACCTCGAGGGCCTCAGTCAGGAGTGGACCACGAGAGCCTCATTCTGGGGTGGACCACGAGAGCCTCAGTCTGGAGTGGACCACGAGGGCCTCAGTCTGGAGTGGACCACGAGGCCTCAGTCTGGAGTGGACCACGAGGCCTCAGTCAGGAGTGGACCACGAGAGCCTCAGTCTGGTGTGGACCACGAGGGCCTCAGTCTGGTGTGGACCTCGAGGGCCTCAGTCTGGAGTGGACCGTGAGGGCCTCAGTCAGGAGTGGACCACGAGAGCCTCAGTCTGGGGTGGACCACGAGAGCCTCAGTCTGGGGTGGACCACGAGAGCCTCAGTCTGGTGTGGACCACGAGGGCCTCAATCAGGAGTGGACCACGAGAGCCTCAGTCTGGTGTGGACCTCGAGGGCCTCAGTCTGGAGTGGACCGTGAGGGCCTCAGTCAGGAGTGGACCACGAGGGCCTCAGTCTGGAGTGGACCACGAGGCCTCAGTCTGGAGTGGACCACGAGGCCTCAGTCAGGAGTGGACCACGAGAGCCTCAGTCTGGTGTGGACCACGAGGGCCTCAGTCTGGTGTGGACCTCGAGGGCCTCAGTCTGGAGTGGACCGTGAGGGCCTCAGTCAGGAGTGGACCACGAGAGCCTCATTCTGGGGTGGACCACGAGAGCCTCATTCTGGGGTGGACCACGAGAGCCTCAGTCTGGGGTGGACCACGAAAGCCTCAGTCTGGTGTGGACCACGAGGGCCTCAATCAGGAGTGGACCACGAGAGCCTCAGTCTGGTGTGGACCTCGAGGGCCTCAGTCTGGAGTGGACCGTGAGGGCCTCAGTCAGGAGTGGACCACGAGAGCCTCAGTCAGGAGTGGACCACGAGAGCCTCAGTCTGGTGTGGACCACGAGGGCCTCAGTCTGGAGTGGACCACGAGGCCTCAGTCTGGAGTGGACCGTGAGGGCCTCAGTCAGGAGTGGACCACGAGAGCCTCAGTCTGGAGTGGACCATGAGGGCCTCAGTCTGGAGTGGACCACGAGGGCCTCAGTCTGGAGTGGACCACGAGGCCTCAGCCTGGAGTGGACCACGAGGCCTCAGTCAGGAGTGGACCACGAGAGCCTCAGTCTGGTGTGGACCACGAGGGCCTCAGTCTGGTGTGGACCTCGAGGGCCTCAGTCTGGAGTGGACCTCGAGGGCCTCAGTCAGGAGTGGACCACGAGAGCCTCATTCTGGGGTGGACCACGAGAGCCTCATTCTGGGGTGGACCACGAGAGCCTCAGTCTGGGGTGGACCACGAGAGCCTCAGTCTGGTGTGGACCACGAGGGCCTCAATCAGGAGTGGACCACGAGAGCCTCAGTCTGGTGTGGACCTCGAGGGCCTCAGTCTGGAGTGGACCGTGAGGGCCTCAGTCAGGAGTGGACCACGAGGGCCTCAGTCTGGAGTGGACCACGAGGCCTCAGTCTGGAGTGGACCACGAGGCCTCAGTCAGGAGTGGACCACGAGAGCCTCAGTCTGGTGCGGACCACGAGGGCCTCAGTCTGGTGTGGACCTCGAGGGCCTCAGTCTGGAGTGGACCGTGAGGGCCTCAGTCAGGAGTGGACCACGAGAGCCTCATTCTGGGGTGGACCACGAGAGCCTCATTCTGGGGTGGACCACGAGAGCCTCAGTCTGGGGTGGACCACGAGAGCCTCAGTCTGGTGTGGACCACGAGGGCCTCAATCAGGAGTGGACCACGAGAGCCTCAGTCTGGTGTGGACCTCGAGGGCCTCAGTCTGGAGTGGACCGTGAGGGCCTCAGTCAGGAGTGGACCACGAGAGCCTCAGTCAGGAGTGGACCACGAGAGCCTCATTCTGGGGTGGACCACGAGAGCCTCAGTCTGGGGTGGACCACGAGAGCCTCAGTCTGGTGTGGACCACGAGGGCCTCAATCAGGAGTGGACCACGAGAGCCTCAGTCTGGAGTGGACCACGAGAGCCTCAGTCTGGAGTGGACCACGAGAGCCTCAGTCTGGAGTGGACCACGTGAGCCTCATTCTTGGGTGGACCACGAGGGCCTCAGTCTGGGGTAGACCGCGAAGGCCTCAGTCTGGGGTGGAGCACGAGGGACCACGAAATTACCTCATCCTGTGACGGCCCCAAACATATATAACTGCACATTTATTGTACTTCACTGATTAACATCTCAAAGAAACTGATAAATTATATATTTTCACTAATTCACAAATATATGAAAATGTAACTGCGTGAAGGTCTAAAATAACACTTAATACTCTTCTGAACTTTCTACTTGCATAAATGACAACACCTGGGGTACATTACACCCAGATAAACACATTTACATAAATCATGTTTAGTTTAGTGACAGGTCATTTGGGTTATAGAAGCGTTTGCTTGCAGACCAAATAAAGACTAAGCAATCTCCATAAACCCACACGCTCTCCCGGGTATATTCATATGAAATATTGATCACCAGTACCATATCTTTTAAAAAGCAAATGTATTCAGCACAAGATTTGTTTTATGTTACTAATGGTGGACATATCTTTAATTCATCAGTAAATACTAGTATTGATTTACACGTTAACCAATATACAAAATAAAACATATATTGTTGCAGGCATTTAAAAACATAAAAACATAGTCATGTTTGCAATACAACTTCACCAACAATGGCTTTAATTTCGGGTTTAAACTATAAATAACATTTTAAAGTCATGCCGTTAATCTTGATCAAATAAAGTAAATACTTGATCGCATTTCCCCGTAAATGCTTATATTCTTACAGTCTTCACCAAAATATGCTAATGTGAATATATATTCAATTTTTGATTGATTCGTTTGAGTATTTGTGTATCATTACTTGACAGCATCTGTTGATGGGTGAGACTCGGTTATGTTGGATGGATAGTATTGCAAATGTTATGAAAGGTATTAATATGAATTTAACTAAAATGTCTGTAAAAGAATTATGAAATATGAAAATTGCCAAAACACGTGTTAGGCCCCGAAGTGAAGTTGAGGCATGCTCTGACCTTGGAGTAATAATGAATTATTCGTTCAATGTCAAAGTATGCCTCAACTACATTTACTTCAAGCTTTGACCAACTGATAACTGCTTTCACAGCTTGGCTACCAGTATCGCAAATAAACAGAGTACATGCGAATGCATTCGCCGTTATGACATATTTAATTTTTCTCCCACACTGGTTCCATACATAAAAAGACTTTCAACTCAAAGTTTGGTATTTAATCACGCGGGAATAACGCATGATGTACTCTGGGAATAGACCATCGCAGCAGCGAGCCACTCTTGGTTACGCTCGGCTCATTTCATTGAGAATGAGAGATGATCATGACCAATGAACCAAGCAGGCAACATCGAAGAATCAATCGACCGTGCAAAATGTAACCAAATTATCACGTATCACATTTCAATGAGACAAGAAATACATGCAAAATCGACATAAGGTAATAGCATAAGCAATGTATATTGCCCCAAGAGATACACAGAAATGAATAATACACGCAGGTCTCAACATGCATCGGTTTTCTTTTTTTCAATTGGGCCTACAGTATACAGATATCAAATTAAAAGCCCTCAGTTACACCAAACTATGTCAGAACTGTCTACTGCGGCAGATGTATCTGCAAATGTATGCATTCATTCTACAAGCAAAGCATTTGCCCAGCAAAATTATTACACACTGATGCAAACTTTTCATTGAAAAAACGATTTCTAATAAAAAGTATTTTTGTATTTAAAAAAAATGAAATTTGGCGTTTAGAAAGCATCGGCAAAATTAGGACAATTTTCAAAAAATATTCCATTCATATGAAGTTTTAAAACTTTTCATTTTTGACAACTTTCTACTTTCTACCTTCATTTTATATAAAATGTAAATTAACTGGGCATATTTGAATCTAATAATATCTGTCCTTGTTATTTTTATGAATAAAAATAAACCAACATAAAATTGACTTAGAGAAAAAAAATATACACAATCTTAGGACAAACCTCAATAAATATATACTTGGAAGCAGGTCGCAAGCGACCCTAATGTCCAACTGGGTGCGGTTGGCCATTTAGAATACATATACTAATAATTCATATTTTGATGCAGTAAAGTGCATGCACAAACCATTCAATACGATATTACAATATCAACTTACATAGTATCTGTTTATTATGACCTAAAGACAGTCATGTTGTCCAAATAGTTTGACTTTACAACTGAATGAACATAAACATCTTGATCAAACAAATTCACAAGTCCACACACTATCAAGTGCAAAATAACACGTTGTCCAACACATTATCAATATAATATAGATATATCAAAGCATGGTAAATATACTTTAACATTAAGGAATTTCAATGTTCGGAAGCTTTATAGGGAAGCTTTATAGGGAAGCTTTATAGGGAAGCTTTATAGGGAAACATGAAACATAATCATCTTCAATTCGACAAACTCGTCTTTTGATAATTTCTGACCAATATGCACTCGTTAAGCAAATAAAGTTTATGTTAATTTATGAGTATGGAACACCCTATACATATAGACCTCTTAATCAGATAAATTCACATCGCCACCACAAAAACTGAATTATTTGTAGCAAACCTACATTTCTGTGCCCTTAAAAGGTAAAGTACCCTTGAATAATTAATAGTCACAGTTAAGTAAAACTTTATTTTATATGTGGAGCACTCAATATTAATGATATATGACACGACTTTTCAGAGGAATTCTGAGTGCAATACTTTATGTTTTATTGTTCTCATTGTAGCTTTGGTGTGGATATCTGCTGAGGTGGCCAGCAGCTTGGAATGAGTGTCAATGGAAGACAATCATTACACTATTTGAACTGTTGCACGTTGTACATCTCATATCCATTGAAGCTCTACAACGTGCTCAAGAAATGTGTTTGAGAGCATGCATCTGCGATTAATTGGTAAGTTTTATTCATCAAAAACTTTGGTTAACTTATAAACGTAATTGTTGACAGAATTAATTCATATTCTATTGTAATTGTACATTTCAACACTATTATAATTAATATAGTGGTAATCGTTAATGTTCTGCCAAATAATGAATTGCTAGCCATATGAGGCCACTGCCTGGAGGATAAACCTCTCTTCCTTGTAAATATGTGATCAGATGAGTTGTTATGTCAAAGACCGTTCGGTGAGGCAACAGTCTCTGCTACAAGTGGGTCGTGTCACGAAATGACTGAAGTAATATTGAAAGTGGTGCTTTGTCCACTACGTGTAGGTGCTCTTCTACTGGCCTTTGATTAGATTTGATCAAAGTTAAACAGTGCCCATATCAACATTAAATGAGAACCGTTTTCCTCCCAACCC
Source organism: Amphiduros pacificus (assembly GCA_949316495.1). Taxonomy (NCBI): domain Eukaryota; kingdom Metazoa; phylum Annelida; class Polychaeta; order Phyllodocida; family Hesionidae; genus Amphiduros; species Amphiduros pacificus. Next base: position 48,634,270 of record OX439002.1, on the reverse strand, counting down.
ATCCTGGTTTTCTCTAGTGTAATAGGTATGCATAAACTTACTTTACATGAATATAATGGCGTGGGATGATGTACATAAAAGTAGAGCGTCAAGCATATTTATATATTGTTTGGGTCTTTATTTTCTTGTTAAAATAATAAGAGGTCAATGGGGTAGAGGTAGTAGAGAATCGACCACCTATTTTTATACATAACCATATCATAATACTGTGTTCAATTAATTCTTTGACATGTTGGTGACGTTAACCAGCTAGGGACATATTTTATAATTTAAACTTTGCAATTCTAATTAGTTCAAATTGTTAAATGATGTATTTACGACCCTTTCAGCAACAATGGCCATAACAGGTCAACTTCTGAGCATTTGAACCAGTGTGAAATTAACACTACCGGCAGTAGGAGCCGAACCCACCACTTCCCGACCCCTACTTATATAAAAAAAAGTAGGGCACAGTTGATCTACCAATTGTGCTGGTGTGACTGATTCCGATTGGTTCATATCATTCATCCACATTTACATATTTTTAAGTGCATACCTTGACATTGAATGATTTTAATATGCCCATATTTCGTTGAGAACCCATTCCCTTATTCAATCATTCATTTAGAGCAAAGGGAACCTGAAAAACTAAGATAGTACTGAAATTGTTGGATCATCGCAATGTTAATTCTCCCCCTGTTACATTTAACTAAAGGGATATAATGCATATGTAAAATCGTTAATTTACTTTCTAAACTAAAGGATTGGAAACTGAAATCATAAACTTAAATGAGAAGATTTAGAATCCACTGTTAAGTTGTTAAAATCCATGACTTAAAGTGTGGAAATTCTATTCTTTACCAATCAATCTTTACACTCAGTCTGTCAAACTTTGCTCGCCTTACATTGCTTGACATCGCTGTCCACGTCTGAGACCACAACCATCAGAAGCTCTGTGATTCTTTAATGGGGAGCATGGACATTAGTAGTGTTCCACAGAATACTATTTTAATCCTGTGCTTAGTCTCTTTTTTATCAATCCAAATATAATCCAGCATGGGTGTCTTTCAATATTGGAAAACGTAATCTTAATATGGACGTACATCATGCAGTAGATTGATTTTTTGTTTGTTTGGGGCTTTACATCACTTTCAACATTATTTCGGTCATTTCGTGATGAGACCTACTTGTAGCAGATATAGTGCTGCCTCACTGAATTGTCATGTCGCAGGTCCTTGACATGACAACCCACCCGGTCACAGATTTACAAGGACAACGGGTTAACCCTTCGCACACGGGCCTCAGCTCATGTGTGAAATTGTATCATGAATTCAACCTCGCCACAGCCGGGGATCGAACCCACGACCTTTGGATCACCACAGAGGAACTGGTGCTAATAAGCTGGCACTCTAACCAACTGCGCCACGGCCCGTGGCCGCAGTAGATTGACATATTTGAAACTTTACCATAGCGATTCCATAAACTAGTGTAAATGCTGAATTTGTCATAGTGAATAGACTCTGATTTAGTTGCCCTCTGATTTACCTGCCCTCTTGAGCCAATGAGATGTTATGAAAATATTTGAGTATATCTACCTCTGTGACGTATGACAGAAATCCTAAAGAAAAAATATTCATCGGATAAATGCCCCCTACACCAGTTAAATTCCCCCTACATCAAAGAAATCTACCCCTACATCAGAGAAATTTAACCCCACAAAAATGAAATTTACCTTTATAAAGTTTAATAAAATGTATACGATCTGTCAGAATTCAAGCGTGAATTACAGCATGATAAATCAGAGCTAAAATATAAATATTTATTTTGTGGCCCAGCTGAGGGACAGTGCATTCGTAATGTGTGGTTGTCACATGCCATCACCATAAATTAGTTCACACATAAACAGTGGATGATTTGTTGCATATCTTCAGTTCTGTGGCCTTAATGGTAAAGTATATTTAAATAAGTAATGGTCACGGTCAGCTAAGTAAAACTTCATGACAGACATGGCCACTCTATAGTGCTGATATCTGACACTTCTACAGATGATTTATATATTTGCAGTTTAATTGTTCCCATGAGAGGATATCCACACACCGACCAATAGCTTGGAATAAGAACCTGGAAAGCAATCATCACACTATTTAGACTGTTGTTTTCATAAAACTCATCCATTAGAGTTGTATGCTGTTCACAGGAATACAACATGCATGTCAACTCCCACTCTGTGTTATATATTGGTAAGTTAAATTCCATTACAAGCTGTTGTAACTTATGGGGCCTGAATTTCCAATATTCTAGGGAACATTTGTACCCATCAGACTGCATCTGTTGTAAAATTACATTTGTTCACAAGTTTGCTCTGCACCCCTGTTGCATTTCAATACTACTAGTTTGCTCTGCTCACCCGTGATCTGTTACATTTCAACACTACTAGTTTGCTCTGCTCACCTGTGATCTGCTACATTTCAACACTACTAGTTTGTTCTGCTAACCCGTGATCTGTTACATTTCAACACTACTAGTTTATTCTGCTAACTCATGATCTGTTACATTTCAACACTACTAGTTTGTTCTGCTCACCTGTGATCTGTTACATTTCAACACTACCAGTTTGCTCTGCTCACCTGTGATCTGTTATATTTCAACACTACTAGTTTGCTCTGCTCACCTGTGATCTGTTACATTTCAACACTACTAGTTTGTTCTGCTAGCCCGTGATCTGTTACATTTCAACACTACTAGTTTGCTCTGCTCACCTGTGATCTGTTACATTTCAACACTACTAGTTTGCTCTGCTCACCCGTGATCTGTTACATTTCAACACTACTAGTTTGTGCTGCTCACCCGTGATCTGTTACATTTCAACACTACTAGTTTGCTCTGCTCACCTGTGATCTGTTACATTTCAACACTAATAGTTTGCTCTGCTAACCTGTGATCTGGTACGTTTCAACACTACTAGTTTGCTCGGCTAACCAGTGATCTGTTACATTTCAACACTACTAGTTTGTCCTGCTAATCCGTGTTCTGTTACATTTCAACATTACTAGTTTGTGCTGCTCACCCGTGATCTGTTACATTTCAACACTACTAGTTTGCTCTGCTAACCCGTGATCTGTTACATTTCAACACTACTAGTTTGCTCTGCTCACCCGTGATCTGTTACATTTCAACACTACTTGTTTGTCCTGCTAATCTGTGATCTGTTACGTTTCAACACTACTAGTTTGCTCTGCTAACCAGTGATCTGTTACATTTCAACACTACTAGTTTGTCCTGCTAATCCGTGATCTGTTACATTTCAACACTTCTAGTTTGTCCTGCTAATCCGTGATCTGTTACATTTCAACACTACTAGTTTGTACTGCTCAGCCGTGATCTGTTACATTTCAACACTACTAGTTTGCTCTGCTAACCAGTGATTTGTTACATTTCAACACTACTAGTTTGCTCTGCTCACCTGTGATCTGTTACATTTCAACACTACTAGTTTGTTCTGCTAACCCGTGATCTGTTACATTTCAACACTACTAGTTTGTTCTGCTAACCCGTGATCTGTTACATTTCAACACTACTAGTTTGCTCTGCTCACCCGTGATCTGTTACATTTCAACACTACTAGTTTGCTCTGCTCAGCTGTGATCTGTTACATTTCAACACTACTAGTTTGTCCTGCTAGCCCGTGATCTGTTACATTTCAACACTACTAGTTTGCTCTGCTCACCCGTGATCTGTTACATTTCAACACTACTAGTTTGCTCTGCTCAGCCCTGATCTGTTACATTACAACACTACTAGTTTGCTCTGCTCACCTGTGATCTGTTACATTTCAACACTACTAGTTTGTTCTGCTAACCCGTGATCTGTTACATTTCAACACTACTAGTTTGTTCTGCTAACCCGTGATCTGTTACATTTCAACACTACTAGTTTGCTCTGCTCACCCATGATCTGTTACATTTCAACACTACTAGTTTGCTCTGCTCAGCCGTGATCTGTTACATTTCAACACTACTAGTTTGTCCTGCTCACCCGTGATTTGTTACATTTCAACACTACTTGTTTGCTCTGCTCACCTGTGATCTGTTACATTTCAACACTACTAGTTTGCTCTGCTCAGCCCTGATCTGTTACATTTCAACACTACTAGTTTGCTCTGCTCAGTCGTGATCTGTTACATTTCAACACTACTAGTTTGTGCTGCTCACCCGTGATCTGTTACATACCAACACTACTAGTTTGCTCTGCTCAGTCGTGATCTGTTACATTTCAACACTACCAGTTTGCTCTGCTCACCTGTGATCTGTTACATTTCAACACTAATAGTTTGCTCTGCTCACCTGTGATCTGTTACATTTCAACGCTACTAGTTTGCTCTGCTCACCTGTGATCTGTTACATTTCAACACTACTAGTTTGCTCTGCTCAGCCGTGATCTGTTACATTTCAACACTACTAGTTTGCTCTGCCTTGGAGTAATTATGAATGGAGGCGCAACAGCTGTTATTTGAGCTATGGCGTCATAGCAACGCATTGTGTCACACAATTGATTCAAAATCCTTTGATCCTATCATAGTTGCCGACTTCAGAACAGTGGAAAATTGAAGATTCATATTTTTTAAAAATAAATTGGCCAAAGATTCATTGAAGTATTATACCACATTTTAATTTATTTTTTTTAAAGAAAAATTCAGAACAGTTTCTCTTTTGAAGCTTACAATACCATCCACGCAAAATTACTTCAAATAAATCTGTTCATTTCTGTTCTGATTTCTTCAATAATAGATATTATGAAAAAAAAGAAAAATGCATCTTCCAAACCTTTTATTTTTTATACATGTTTATAAAAAATGTGTCACTATTCATATCACTTTTTGAAAACCTTTAAAACAAAATATTGTTAATGATATAGCATTTATAAATTTTTTGTTGCAATTTTTTATTGTTATTGTTAAATGATGACATGATATATATTAGGTCAATTTATTTATAACGGCACATAAATTGGCAGGGCTATAAATTACATTTTCTGATAGTATTTTTTTCACTGAACAACTTGGTATATTTTTCTAAGCTGCCAATATATGCGCTAATAATTAAAAATAAACTTTAAAGACAAAAATAACGAAAAAGTACACAAGTAGGTCTTATTCTAACAAGGTCAAAGTAATACATATCATAAATCATTTTCTGTTATATTTTTCAAGGTTTAATTCTGGGGATTGCAACTTTAGAAACCCGAGGAACTACTAGTATTCATAAGTATGCATTGGTATTACAAAAGGTGTTTCCAGCGGATTATGCAAGATATAAGGCGATGTCAAGCGTCGTCACGGATATCATCGACTTGGGTTCTGGATATACGACTCACGACATTAAAGATATATCAACCTCTATTTCACCTGCAGTCTCGGAGCTAAGTTTAGGCTCTGGGAAATTGTTTGGTTCACCTCACCAATTGTATCTGTTTTTATATCCACAAGATGAAAACCAGAATTACAAAGTCCTTCTGGTACCTGAAACAAGATCTCAAGACAAAGAATATATTATTGGAACATATCAGTCACCTGGGAACGATAACGTTTATTTGTCTGTAATTGCTTTTGAAGATAATACAAATATAAGAATCGAAAGACCAGAAGATGGAGAAGAAATAGCTTCACAAATTCTTAATATGAAACAAGTATACACCGTGAAGGAAGGTGCAATCGATATAACTGGTACAAAGGTACTTGCAGACAAACCTGTAGCTGTCTTTCAGTGTTCCACAGGAACTTCCATCCCAAATGGGACATTTTCTCATGGCGCATTATATGCAGCAGTGCCACCTGTGAACACGCTAGGGCTCACGCATGTAGTGCCCCCTATTGGCGGAAGGTATGATGATTCTGGCTACATCATCCGCGTTGTTGCTGCAAGAGACAATACAAATGTCAAATTCCATATATTTGAATCTGTAAGCCAGTATGTATTAAACACTGGATCTTTCAGAGAAGAAAATGTTTCCTCAAATCAGGAGACAGTGGTTATCTGTTCAGTGCCTTGTCTGGTCGTGCAGTTTAACAAAGGTAGTACTGATGAACACGGTTACACAGGAGAATTTATGGTATGGATTCCTCCGATAACACAATATTCTGACGAGTTTCTTGTGAACTACCCTGGTCATGATTATTTTAGCCTGAGCCTAGTGGTAAGAAGCGATAGCATCGACAATTTGGTATCTACAATTAACTATGCATGGTCTGATATTGTCTGGAAGACAGTTGACGCTCTGCCATCATATAGTGTGGCAACTTTAAATCAACTGAGCAAGAACTCTGGAGAATTGACAATAAAATTTTCAGAGCACCCTCAGGCATTCAATGCTTGGATGTATGTTCATGGATATCAAAATGCATATGGCTTCTCTGCAGTGCGTAGACCATCCGGTAAATATAACAATTAATGATCTAACATATGAAATTATTAAATTAAATTATTAATAATTAATAATTTAATATTTGGGGTTGTAATATGAGATAGTGATATTACAAACAATTGCACTTAAAATACCTTTCAATACCTTTATTATAGGTGGTTAACACTATTGATCAGATATAATTTTCACTGAAGTAATATCTATTCATTGTGTTCTGGTTAACAATGTGTAATATACAGCAATACTTTACAGATCCCCCAGTGAAAGAAGCATCACGTGTTATGGTCAAAAATTACTTCAAGAAAATATCTGGGCACAAGCATAATGCAATGGCGGAAAGCTGCTGGGGTGTGAAAAGTGCAGTCCAATGTGCCGCTGCCTGTAACAGTAAGACCGACTGCCATTCTGCATCTTACAGGCAAACAGATTCCCATAGCCCTTCATTATTGTGCTGCTTATATGGTACAAAACAAGATGATATCACTAACTCTGTGGTGGCTGAAACAGCCTCAAATGTTCTGGTGATGGAACAGACCTCTCAAGGACAAAACTAGCTAGGTCATGCTACATGATACATACATTGCACAATGTATTGACTCGGTTTAACTGCATGAGATTAGTAATGTAACTAAACGCAGTAACCCTGATGTGTTATCCCCCTCATGAGAATATACCAAACTTTGCCAGGAAAGTCTTTGGTTTGGAATCTGCGTTTTTCTGCTGCTAGATGGAGCTGGCTGGTAGGCTAAATGGCACAGGTCAAACATACCAAGACTAATTTCGCTAACACTTATTATTTAACTAACAAAAATCAGGACATGTGTACACCAATATCACATCCAATCAAATATTTTATTTATTTGACAATAATATAAATGGAAAAGATATCTTTAAAAAAAAAGAGCAGGCACAGGGATAATCTCCGAAAGCACTTCAATACTGGTGTCATAATACAAAAGCAAATTCTTTCTTGAGAAAATAATTCCTGTCTTATATTATTTACAAGAAAAATGCAAGACTTTTAGTTTCACCAAAAATACATGTTAGTTTGGTTTGCATATATGATCAGTTAGCCCTCTTAAATTCACATCATAACAATTAATCAGTTTTGCCTACTGGGTTACTAGGTAAAACCTACCAGCAATTAATGAAGTTGGGACAATTTTATAGTTTTGACCATACTCCTACTTTCTGCCAAAATTATACACATGGTTATAGAGCCCATGTTTTGCAAGTTCCTTATTATATATGTCGTTATAAAAATATTAAAGCTACAAGAATAATAACACCTTAGCCTTTATCTGTTACCTTTCCATTATTGGGCCATTCATAGAGAGATTGGAGATAGTGTGCACTGGGTCTCCCCTCTATCTTAATAGCCATACTGCGTAGTCTTTCAGTGCCCAAGAGACATAAGTGGATCGGCCAACTTCTCAAATCAAATCAAATCAAATTAAATCAAATCAAAATCAAATCAAATCAAAAGACCCCTGTTATTCAAAATCCAAAAGAAGTGATCAAGGTGGTCTGAGCCTGGTTTAAAACCTGTAAATTCATGACGACTTGAAAGGAGTTTATGGGAATATAAATCTTCCACTTTTTAACTCTGTCTATGATTGAACAAAGATTTTAAAGGAGTTAGTGGAATTAGGGTTGATATGTTCCACTATCTTACACTTTATGATCTAATACATTTTTTAAGGAGTTGAGGCTGTATCCTGAATTTGGACATAACATATCATATATTAATGTAATTAGGTGCTCTGCAAAATATTCTCAATAAATACTATATTAGGATAGCTAAAGAGAAATTATGCATTCATATTTCAAAAGGACTATTCAGGGTGAATTCTTTTTGCAGGCAAATGCGCAAAGTTTGTGCTGTTAATGCGATTCTTTTTCTGCATTGTATTACTAGTATATTTATCCACTATCTAATAATTGATTTCACAGCACTCGTTTTTATTTCATATCAAATCGATTAGGATATCTGCCAGAATCAAAATACTGGATAACAGGGTTTGACAATGAAAAAATTCAAGCATTTTGACCTGAGTCTACTATTTGATATGTGGGACCAGGGCATACGAAAGTAGTGCTTGATAATTTCCTACTCCCCCTTATTATACATGATAATAACGAGATGCAGATCACATTAGACAAAAAATGAAAAGTGCTATTTAATAGTACAATGATGGCTTGTTTTGTCGAAGTTATTAGAAAAATAATGAGAATAATTGAAGGGACTATGTATTGATCTTTGCTGTCAGGGGCTCATTCCTATATTTCCATGTTGTGTTCTTTGTTTTCAAGGTAGGTGGCGCTTTAACAGATCCTAGCAAAAAAATTCAATGGTCAACCTCACTTCATACTCTGCTTTTAGAAAGATGAATATTTTTGCCATCTGATAAGTATTTTTCAAAATACCCTAGGTCGATACGAATATTTTTTATGAATTTTTGAAGGTGAGGCATTTACTATGGGTTTCAATGGGACATTGTAATAGTGGTGCGAGGCCTAATAGGCAAACAGCATGGAGTTTCACTTTCAACTGTGACTCTTTTGAGCAGTGATTTATCAATTAATTTAGTAAAATTATATAAATAGGAAATAGATCCAATGTAGTTTAATCCATAACAGGTCCCTTTTTGCCTGATATAATGTATGACAATGCCAACAACCCCTATAAACCTCTATATTGAAGTGCATGCTCTACTGGCACCTGAACCACATGCTGCACAAGTCAATAGGTGTATTTTATATAATAAATATGCACAGCAGAGAGAGTTTACAATGTGTAGATGTATAAGGAAAAACTGTATAAAATGTCTATTGTGAACTTCATGCTCATCAAATAGGCCAAATTCATGCTCTCAGACTCTCTGTTTTCTGTATAACATCCTAATATATTGCTCTAAGAGGGATCTCTATTCTTTATATTTCATAAATTATGCATAAAATCAGAAGGTAACATTCAAATTTAGATAATTTGCATAATAAAGTACCATTTGGTAATCTTTATCGTATGATATTGGCACAAAACAACATTTTACAGCACAAAATAGCATTTTTTTCATGATTTCTTAAAAACTTTTTGATTTTTTTTGGTGTTAAAAATTCTTTTACGTACTTATGTAAAATTTAGACATGTGCATCCCTACTTTACAAATTAATTCTGAAAGTTTGGAGTCAATATAAAATGAAATACCAGTTTTAATCATCCCTTATTGTGCGGCACCAAAATGCGCTGAATGGTACTCTAATCTGGCAAGACCAGGGGAGCCAATAGGTGGCACTATGGTATATAGGTAAGCATGCATGCTTGTTTTAACACCTGCACTTAATTAGGGTAATATCATAGATGACTATAATTGGCATAAAGTTGCATTTAGGGCTATATTTGATCTCTATTAGACCTGAGTCTACTATTTGATATGTGGGACCAGGGCATACGAAAGTAGTGCTTGATAATTTCCTACTCCCCCTTATTATACATGATAATAACGAGATGCAGATCACATTAGACAAAAAATGAAAAGTGCTATTTAATAGTACAATGATGGCTTGTTTTGTCGAAGTTATTAGAAAAATAATGAGAATAATTGAAGGGACTATGTATTGATCTTTGCTGTCAGGGGCTCATTCCTATATTTCCATGTTGTGTTCTTTGTTTTCAAGGTAGGTGGCGCTTTAACAGATCCTAGCAAAAAAATTCAATGGTCAACCTCACTTCATACTCTGCTTTTAGAAAGATGAATATTTTTGCCATCTGATAAGTATTTTTCAAAATACCCTAGGTCGATACGAATATTTTTTATGAATTTTTGAAGGTGAGGCATTTACTATGGGTTTCAATGGGACATTGTAATAGTGGTGCGAGGCCTTTGGCTGCAAAAGTGCAGTATATCCTCTGGTGGTGAATCTGAGTTGGACACATTAAATGAGCGACATCTGGTGAGAAATATATCACACAAGCTTACAAGAGTAATCCCTCTGGGTCCCAGGCCTAAGACTCAATTATACCATCTATGGTTGCTTCTTTGTAGGATTTTTTGAAAAAATAAAAAAGCTTTATGATAAATTTAGGGAAAAACTTTAAATCACCGCCCAATAAATAGCTAATTGTTCCATTATATATGCCTCTCTGCACTCAGCCTATCCCTAAGATCTGCCTCACAAGACCTCAAATGCCTCCTCCACGAGATACGTCCGCTCCACCTTGCCATATTTGGGTTTAACAAGACCAGTGGAACAGCCGAGGCCTTCTGCACCATGCTCTTCCTCACCGTTATTCGGACGGCTACAATTGCAGTATCAGGACACAGCGAGGTCCTTCAGGTCCCGTGAGTGCCTAGTCGCCTAGAGTGCCTAGTCGCCAAGGACATTAGCAGCCATCTGCTAGCCTGGATCGAGGACTTCCCCTCCAACTGCCAAGGAAAGGTACCCAGCCCCATCCTGTTTCACTTTCCAATGGAACAAGTGGCCTCCCTCCAGCTCCTGCTTGGTACCCAAGTCCTTAACTATGCAGATGACCTGGTCCTATAGCCTACGGCCCTTGAACCAAACTCAGATGACCTCATCACTGGCTGATGTACCACCTCAGAGCTCAAGATTTCGATCAAAAGGTCCGAGGTCCTAATCATTATATCCAATCCAAGCCTCCAATGTCACCTTCTCGACTGGGTGCCCTCATACCTCTACGTACTGGGTGTTCACCTCTGAAATCGCCTACCCAAGATAATGTCAGCACATTTTTATTACATTTTTACGTTGTGGGCATGTAGAAGGTAAACCTTGTGCGCGTGGTTAACTTGGTCAATAGGTGGCTTTAGTGCCAAAGGAAATGGCGAGCTATATACTCCATATGTGGATTCAACAGCAACCGACCAACAATACAATTATTCTAGCATTGTGTTATTTAGCATTATTGTCTGAAAGTATGAAAAGAAAATATTTAATGGCTCCAATCGGGCCAGGTCATCTATCTGCCGCTAGATGGAGTTGGCTGGTAGACCAGCTTCTGGTACCCTGCCCTGAGACTTTCCTCTTCATGTCCTAGGACCATCAAGAGCCTCTCGTTGAAATAGGTTTGTGCAGCAGGCAAATAATGTCACTCATTATTGCAGGATTGCTCTGATTGGTTCACGTAAATATAGAACAGGGAAACCCCAAACGACTACAGATTTCTAGTGACGTGTGACTGGACTTTCGGTCACAGCATACGGATTTACTGTCCCAATTTGGAACAGTTATTGGTGTCTATTCCTGTCTGGTATTTTAGGGAAAAGGGAAAGGGAAAAACATGTCACGCATTGGATATGTTTTTTTTTCAAGTATTCATTTAGGCATGATTGGTAAATGAACCATGTAGTTCATCACTGATACTTATATCATTTGTCAATTTGCATAATCCAAAGAATATTGTCTGCAACATCCATCAAAGTCAATGAATAATGCAATGCCAATGTCGTTTTTGAAGTTCATCACTGATACCAGTTTTATTCATCAAGATCCATCATCCAACAAAATTAGAGATCATCCAAACATGTCTTAACACTAGCAATGATATATCAGCCCCCCAAAAATGAAAGCTGCATCTACCATTGCCACCTTAAAAGTCCATGTCAAAATTTCGTCTAAATTGCTCACTGAGGTGCGACTGTTCACCCATGTATGTTTATATATGATGCCTATATCTGATGCCTATGCTGTTAATTATGTTGAATCATACAGCCAAAATTGAATAATCCAAGTTTTCACTGTGGTGTGACTGCACACTCAAGCATGAATTTGTAAAAAAAACACCAATAGAGAACCTTATGATACACATTTCCACCAAGTTTCAAGGTTGTATGTTGTACAATAGCCAAGATGAAAGTCACTTTAACGATTTTTCTGAAAATTGTTGAATTGCTCACTGAAGTATGACTTCTCATTAGCATGACTTTCATCTGGGGAACTAATACTATTATTCAACAGATACCACCCCACCAATAATGACAGCTCTATCTAATAATATAACTCATGGCTCTAAATGTTGATAAAGGGAGGGGAAGTGACATCTTAGTCTCGTCAACAGCTGTCACAGGCGAGACAATATTTTTTCAAATATATAATTTTGGAAATTATTAACAATGTGGAATTACTTAAGAATGCCCATGACTACAAGCCAGTTAAGGTATAAAATCTTTTTTAGTGTGCTTATTTCCAGCTAGATAATCCACACATAAATAAAACGAGATAACTTGTGACAGATGTCGCAAAAGGTACTGTAATAATCTGTGGTGTCAACAATAATACCATACATGGCTACATTTCTTGATACTATGCACTGGTTCATATCAAATGAACGAACAAAGGAAAAGAGGTAACACATGCACACACATGACAGTGATTATTAAGAGGAACTGAAAGGTAACTTCCACAATCTTGATGACCTGTATTTCTTGTCCATTGAATGTCTAAGGGGCAATCAATCCATTTGATTTTTGTGGGGTGGGGTGGGAGATTTTGGAGAAAAAAATTTATTCACCCACCCCATCCCAGAAAAAAAAATTATTCATCCACCCTACCAAAGAAAAAAAATTTATTCATCCACCCTACCAAAGAAAAAAAAATTATTCATCCACCTCCTTCCAGTTTTTCTATCTTCTATATGGATTGCTTGAAATGAAGGATCAGAGTCTATATTTTGTAGTTTTGTCCTGCCCCGCCCAGTAATTAATGACGGATTGTTAACAAGAAAAAAAATTTATTCACCCACCCCACACCAGAAAAAAATTTATTCACCCACCCCACACCAGAAAAAAAAATTATTCATCCACCCTACCAAAGAAAAAAAATTTATTCATCCAGTACTGCTGTCCCACCCCACCCCACAAAAATCAAATGGATCGCCCCTAATGAGAACGTTTTGTAAAAAGCCATATTTTTGTTTTTTCCAAATAACACAAGTACGTAAAAATATTAAATTTACCCTTGGCCTAGACATTTCCCCCATTTTTTTAAGATACATCGAAAACAGATGGCTTATTTCTTGTACAAAATGAGAAGGATACGGTATTCTTATTGCTGGCTATATTGCTAAAACATTCACCAAGTTTAAAATCACTCTTCAATTTGGTGTGACCATTAAAACAGACCTTGGGTTGACAGCCTGTGCTGACTTGAATGAAAACACATGAACTGAGATTGCAACTAGCAAACAGGTTATAATTTTCCATACAAGATCTCAATTCAGTTTTGATGAGATATTCATTGATATCTTGTAAATTATCTTGTTGCCAATGCAATATTTCAATGGTATCATTATGCGGTCTATGGGGGATACTAGTATCAAAGATAATTATACTGACATATCAAAGATACCTACAGCTGCCAAACCTACCGGTCTTATTCAATAAAATTTTGACATTTCTGCACACCAAGTATGACGTTCCTACTGTAAGTGGTTGCTGAGAAATGCTCCGCACAAATTTGTGACCTTAAGGTCACTGCATGCCAAATATCTATTAAGTTCATCGTTCATGAGATCTCTGTCACTACTGGGTGGTGTTTCTAGCAATTAGTAGTCAAAATGTATTTTCAGGAGAATAATTCTATTTTCCATTAGGCTCAATTTTTTTCCATTTTGTTATAAATTTTCAAAAAATCTAATAGCTATTACTAAGTTGTCAAGGAGACTGCCATTTTGAATTACATAGAAATAATAGTCAATGAGAATCGAGAAAACAAGTTGGGGCCAAATTTGATATGTAACATGCATTTTGATTGGTCAAAATTATCATCTGCTCAAGTCTGCTCTTGGAAAGGAATTAAATTATCCTTTCTGAAGAAATGTTAACAATCATTACAGGTTCACAAGCAATGATCAGTATAGCCCTAAGGTCATTGACCTATGTTTATTCACTTTAAATGGTTGCAAGATGTTGCATGCACACACATTTTTAATTCAAGGTCACTGTGCCAAGGTCAAATGTCACATGACTAAAATGTATGAAAAAGCACAGCTGACTCAAGACATTCCTGTATACCAAGTATTAATTTCTTCCTATAAGTTGTTGCAAAAAAATTAGGTCACTGCACCAATGTCAATGGTGATATCACTAAGATTTGAAGGAATCTGAATCTTCACCTCCACATCTACCTCTATCTAAATTTGATACAAATTTTACTGGTAGTTTTGGAGAAGATTTTTAAACAAATGTGACAGATGGACAGACATTTCACCCACTCCTAATGCTCTGCGACTTCAAAGAATTCAGCAGAGCTAAAAACTGTGGGGCCAGAAAAACAGATGTTACATATTTTTTTCTAGTAATAAGATATATTTTGGACAAGAAGTCCTAATCTCAGGATAATTTGGGTCTCTCACTTCATCAAAACTGATGACGAACATAGATTTGCTATTGTATGCTGCATATTATGTTAGCATAGCCACAAATGTTCATTCTGATATGAATTCACAGGATCGCACATCAGCCGACCTTTTCATGATATGTGAATTTATCATTGCCAAAAGTATAAATGTTTTCTCATGTTTAAATCAAAATATTTGATATTTTCCCATAGTTTTTAAAACAAAGGTTGTTTGTAAAGTTTCTCTTTACCCAACTTTGCAACTATATGATATACTATGAACTATTGTATTTATGATTCCATCCAATAACAAGTCTCATAATTATATGTACAAAATTTATTGTTCAAATAGCACATGACAGGTGAAATACAAATTGTAAAAACAGTTTTAATCTGAACCACAAGGCTTCATATAATTGTCATACAATAAAGCAACTGGATACTGACAACAAATAGGGCACTATATCATACACCATGGTTTCTCACTTACAGTTGTGCTTTTCTTTAAACTTCAGAAATATAGATAAATTTCAAATGTTCTTGTAGTTTAGAATTTCAATTATACATTTATGAATTGTTAAATGACTTTCTTGTGGTAGAAATATTATTACTTTGGGAAAATGAATAAGTTGTTTTACACCTAAAATTAATATACAAAATTAACTTAATGTTTTGCTTCTCTCATTTTCTTAAAGATTTTTTTTCATGTTCATGAATGACAAATCCAATTCTTTTAAAATTCTAAAAATATACCTTGAAAAAAGGACTTATATTTTGTGACATTTTGAAAATATCCCATCATAAGATTTAATACTATTTCCTTGACAGATCTATCTTTTATGATAGGATAATGTTTAACAATTTCATTCAAAACTTAAACATAAAAGTTGTGTATTGAATACATTCAAGTCAAAATATATGTTCCTTGTAAATAGATTTACAGAAATATTGACCATGTTGTCAGTGGTAATTTAGATAAATCATTGGACAGAAAATTGTACTGCGCATTAAGAACAAGAGTATTTGCTATTTACATATCTATCATTTCAACTCTTCATCATTGCATAAACTAGTTCTTCAAAAAACTTGAAAATGGCAAATTTCCCATGTGACCTAGAAGGTATAGAAATATATATATATATATATATGTGTGTGTGTGTGTGTGTGTGTGTATTTGTATATTTTGAATACTTATTTGTGAAATAAATATTATAAATTCAACATAATACCCTTGATGTGTGGTGTATTTGTGCATGTGTGTATGTATGTATATTTGTATATTTCAGATACCTATATGTAAAATAAATATCATAAATTCTACATAATACCCTTGATAAAACAAAAAAAAATTATGCCAGTTGGATTATCACCTTATGTGCTTTGCAATTACAATATAAATAACAAAAAATCACAAACTAATTGTTCACAATTTGACTGACAGCGTGCAATCACAACATGTTTTTTAAGGTGCTTAAAGTAGCACAATTTTCAATCCAGAAATGTGGCCATCTTCAAAAGGAGAAAACATTCACTGTAATGGTGTGCAACTAAGTATCGTTTACAACTGAACTTTTTAAAACTATTTCAACCTATTTGAAGGTACAATATTGTCCTACTAGTATTCAACTTGAGATTGTTACATAGGAATGGTAAGTTGGCAGTCATTTCTCTCTCTGCCAAAGTACACTGCCTGGCATATATACCTATTTACATTATATTCACATTTTGTACATTTAACTCTGTTCATTTATAACAAATATAATTCATCTTTTATGCTAAGTCTCTGGCTCAAATCACTGACATATAAAAGTTAAATTCTGGTCTCCTTGTTCAACTGGTGCTTAAGAGCATGGTTAAAACAATAGTTTTGAAAAAAAACAAGGTTAAATGCAATAAAAAAAAGCATCAGATGCCAATTTAGAGATAGCTTGTATCATTTTGGGACTTGTACTTTCACAAATATATCAAAATGCCACCTGGTGACTGATGGATTACGAGGTATTTTTTGTATATATATTTATATTGATAAATGGCATAAAATTAAAACACATTATATCATGATAAATATCATAATAAAATAATAAATATAACTTAAGAGAACAGATAGCAATTCAAATGCTGACTAGAGAAAAATGCTTTAAAAGGCAATTGTAAATACCATAAAATATTATGGTGTTTCAAAGTATCATGTGAAAAAAAGATTAAAATGATCAGTTGGAGAGGGGAAATCTGACTAGAATATTATACAGTATATAGTGATACAGCCTTTACTTTTATAAGATTGCACATTACCCATTGTTTTCATATAATTTGCCTGCTTTGGTGCATTGGAACTTTCACTGAATGAGCTATTCAACATTTGGCAGTCATCTCAAAATTTAAAATTCATAATGTTGAAAAACAAATATGCATGTGATGCTTAAGGCCATATTTTAAAGGATTCCATACAAATGTTCAATTGTACAAAATGTTTGGTAGAAAACAATTAATTAGTTTGTTCAGCCTTCATGAAACAAGCCTAAGAACATAATCTTCTCCAAATCTCATAAATTTGTTATTATATTACATTTTTTTTTAAAACCTGCACAAAAGTTTTAAAAGTGATCTTTAATATACACATTCTGAGAGACGTATCTGTATCTTCTTGGTTCAGGTGTCCATATCGTCACCTGGAGATTTCACAAAAGTCCAATCATCACAAATATCACAAATATAAGAAAATATATAACAACATGGCATCATTATATTTGATACATTCTCCATGCAATTCACACTTGAATGGTCCATTCTTATAGTAACCATAGCAACAATTATCAATACGTCTCCTTAATATGGAATGTGACCATATCATAAAGTGTTTTTATTGAGGGCACCAATTCCATTTACTGTAATTCATCAACTGGCAAATTAATGCCACCATAGTCTGTATTACCGGTATACACTTTGCGTATGGCTTACTTTGATGCCACTTGGTATGAACTTTGAACCTACATATTGTTCCTTAATTGCAATGTAACTATTGCGTAAATGTGCCATATTTTTCTGCATTATCGCTAGTAGACACACCCCTCCATATAGGGTGCTGAGTTATACATGCGAGACATTTCATGCATATAGGCCATGGCGGTGGGGTGCTGCTGCTGAGCTGTGTGAGCCTGCGGCGGACTGAGCTGAGGCTGGCTGCAACCAGGGGGACCTAGGTGACCTTGACCCGGGTGACCTGGGTGATGACCTTGACCGGGGTGGTGACCTTGGTGGTGTGGTTGTTGGTGGGGAGGTGGGTGTGGAGGGTGTGACACAGGAGGGTGTAAGTGGGCGTGTGGGTGGCTGTGAGGGGAGTCCATGCCCGGCATGTGACTGGTGTTATGCCCCCCAGGTGCCACCGCTTGTGTCGGGGTATGTGCGGGTGCCGGGACGGGCGTCTGTGGGGGCGACTGTGGGTGCTGTAACTGGTTGCCATGGTGACCACCTTGACTGAGGTGCCCATTGTGATGGTTGCTATGATTATTGTTGCTCGTCAACGCCAGAGGTTGTTGCTGTTCCTTCATCATGGTCTGACAATGCTGTGCTCCCCCCTGGTGCTGCTCGCGGTAAAAGTCCTCTTTGGGTGGCTCTGTTTTCAGAACAGGCCTGTGATTATCCGGAAAAGCCATTGTAAATAAGGCTTCTGGGTCACAAACAAACTTATAGACATAGCGTTCCCCTGCCACTTTCTGCATGATGCCTTTTTCATAATAGTACCTTAATGATCTGCTTAGTTTATCATAATTCATGGCAGGCCTGTTCTTTTGAATTCCCCATCTTCTTGCAACCTGCAAATGAATCCCGGAATTTAGTTAAAACTACTATATTTTCAAAGATAAAATGTCAAAATATAATCTCACAGAGTATCATATTCCATATCATATAAGAGAGGCAATATTTTTTTTGAAAACATGTAATGATTAATCAAAAATTAACTTCTACAAAGTCAGAATAAGGTGTGGATTCAATGAGTGATCCAGCAGCTTACCTCCTCGGGTTCTATTAGTTTGAACTCGAGTCCTCTGCCGGTCCAGGCAATGAAGGAAGCGTTGCCAGGGTCGTCCAGCAGGGCCACTAGGAACTGCCAGAGTTGTAATGAGCCGCGCCTCTGGTAGGTGGGCAGGGGACCGCCCTCTCCCCGGTGACTGTGGTGATGGTGGTGGTGATGGAAATGTTCCTGCCCATAACAGTCGCGATACACCAACTCCCGCTTCACCTCTACGCCTGAAAGGTCACCAAATATTGAATTGTTATTTATAAAAACTCTCCCTATATATATTATTATATCATGTATATGTATATACATATACATATACATATATATAAAAGCTTCAACAAAGTCCCAGCTATAGGACGCTTTAAGAATGACAGTTATAACGTAATGACCCAAAAGAATATGCTTCTATCAATTAAAAAAATTATAGTATCATATATTGCTTGTATTGATTATCATTACTAAGATTTTCACATATTCTTTTACAGGCAGTCATCAGGATGTGCTGAGTTGCCTCAAAAGTCTCAGCACTTAAGGAAAGTCATGTCCTTGCATTAAATATGAATTCAATAAACTGACACATTATTTTTCAAATGCTATGAAAAAATATAATCTGAGACATTAGCCAAAGTACATTCTTTCCATAAAAAAGTAATAACATAAAAAAGTATGACTCTGCTTATATCAATTAATCTCACCATTTCATTGTAAATACAGCCAATTTTATCAGATTTATTGAGCTTGTAGTTCCTGTATTTAAATCAGAATCGTTTCATTTTATTGTTTACCTTTATGATCAGTGTGTGAAATGGAGAATAAACTCTTCAATCTATTCATACATTCATTAATAATCAAATCTCCTCGTATTATGTGGCAACTATAAGATATGACCTTACGTCCCTTGTTCCCTGACAAATACAAACATGTCACCTCTGCCACTTTTCACATCTCAAGTCACATGTATCAACGGACGATCTTACGAGATCTTTCCTGATTCAAATCATGTATAAAATCTAAGTTCACTATGATAGCTTAGTGGATTGAGATAACTTTCAGTCCTACCAAAGATATTGACTGAATAATCCATGCAGTTAATATATTGGGATGCCGGATTCTTGGCTGAATCCATCCTCAATAATCTGCATGATCCATGTCCAATTTCAAATCTTTGACACACTGTAGTCACTATCAAGAGTTACAAATGATATTGCTTTATATGAGAGGATAAAAGACCACACATCTTTGGTCACAGATATCAACAACCAAAATAAAGAACATAATCATTGAAAATTAGATCACCTAAGTTCAATCATTTTAAAATGATGTATTTAGAGCAACATTAGATGTAAAATCAATTATATTTCAGTAATATCACTACCAGTGAGTTCTCAACTTAAATATGTCAATTTAAATCTCACTTAAGTAAAAAGCCATGTTTTATTTGCCTACCTGCATAAAGGCAATTCTCCTGATCTGAGCTTGTGACCATATTGTATCCTAGGCCCATAGCCCACTGTGCAATGCTCTGGTGTGTGCCTTAGATATCCCTGCCTCCAAATCTCCCAGTGTCTCTAATCTTACAAGCTAACTCCACTACCAGGTATCGCTATCGCTATACAGGTCCTGTAGCATGTCTATGTTATGACTGGCATGTACAGATAGTTTTATCTCCGAGTGCGTGCGTTGCGAGGCCTGCGTGCACCCGGTCGGTGACACGGTTGCGAGTGATGTTAGGCTTGGAGTCAGGTGTAGAGAGTGGCCCTGAGAGGCATGGTGAGAAACAGCAGCAGCCTGTGTGCCGGCGATTCCCTTGTTCAGCCTATGTGCGTCTGTACCTCTGCCTGCACCTTTGCTGACTGATTCCCCGCCCCTCCCTACCACATCCCTTATCGCCGTGACGACCAGCCTCCGCCTCACTCTGGTAACCTGAGGCTCAGCCCTATTAAAGCCGCCCGTATTAAGCGACGCATTACGGCGGTCTTTTCTACGTCTTCGGTGACGCTTGTCCAAAGGGTTTATTGCCAAATACGGCCAATCAGGTGCAGATTACAAGATCAGTCTCCCAACTTGAGAGGTTTGCCTCACCTCATCGGCCAAAATCAATTTTGTCTCTGTTTACATCGCCTGAACCACAGCTCCTCCATCTGACACAACCAAAAGGTTTCCTCGCCTAAGATTGTGCCGCTAAATAGGTTTGAGCAGACTAGGAGTTGTAACATAATTAACTCTCAATTATCATCAGCAATGTTTTTCTTGCTCAGTGTCTTGATGAGAATTAGCTACTGAAAAACTGCAAATCTGCGAAATCAAATTACAAGAAACAGAACACTCCAAAACTCATTAGCGCAAAGTTACTTTGAATTACACAAGTCCTATTACCTGAAATGTATTTTCTGCAAATAAATAGACATGTGCTAGGTCGTGCTCAATGTTTTAAATAATTTGTATTGAATTAGGATAAGTATAAAAGACGGTTTAAATACTTGCATTAATATTTTGAAGTGATCACAAATCTATGTTAAATCTGTTTTATTTAAGCACACTTTCCAATGGATTGATGATCTATGTTTGCTAATCTTATCATTACAAGTAACCCTTAATGTGTAATACTCACTTACAATAACATAAAAGATATGCAACAAGTGAATATGTATTCCATGGCAGCAAGCTGTTCATGCAGACAACTTGGACTGAATTTAGTTCTGTTAGTGGTCACAAGGTGGCAGCACTCAGATACTCTTCTCAGTCGTACTTTCACAATCAAGCCTTGTGTCAGTTGAAATCTTGTTTATTTGTGTAACAATAAAGAACAAATATTCCAAATCATTTTGCAATTCGTCTATTCATTCATGTGTATGGATTCAATAAATTTGATTTAATATGACAATCTTTAATGTCTGTGAGAAAGTTCAAGGAATTTCCAGTGAACCACTATCAAGTTTTATTCTTTTTCTCTCCCTTTCTCCTTGGACATTTCATTATGTTTTAGCATAAATTGCAATTGTCATCTACCCAAATCACAATTTAATAAACCCCGACAGAAAAGAACTGTATGACTCCAAAAAATTACCAGATCAGTTCTTTTTTTCTCAGAAGTGGGAACCTTTAAGAGGCAACCATCACATAAGCCTCCCCACGTCTCCAAAGTCTTCAAATCAGAAAGACTTGTAAAAAGTTATGGCTAAAAAGGTATTTTTGTGTAATTTTTCTACCTCTTGAGTAAAATGCTGAATATTCATTGATATTATGAGACCCATGAACAGCACCAGGTTTTTTTTAAAATTTGAGATAGCCTCTTCAACAAATGGGAATATGTAATTTCTTTATTTGAGATAGCCTTTCTCAACAAATGAGAATATGTAATCTATGAGTGAATCCAAGGCTTTGACTTATGGACCCAAACATTTTCCTGCAGGGGCAGAGATATACACCAGACCTCACCTGGATAAGGGATTCTCCCCTGCGGTCCTTGTCAAATAGACCTGAAGACGTCATTCATTATCATCAAATTAGAAAATTAAACCATTTCAACATTAACAATACAGCTCAATATGTACCAAAATACTTCCAACAACTCCAAAAGCCTCACAGCTTCATTTAGCAGCACCATACAAACGAATCTGTCTTGCGTTACCTTCAACACACCCTATTTATAAAACGTGTTCGATCATAATCAAATTCACAGAAATCTTCATGATCAACATTATCCCAAGACTGTAGTTTTATTGACAACCCTCTAACATATAACATGCAATGTTCAATGTATTTAAGAGTGTATACAAAATGGCAGTGCTGCACTTTATCTGTGAATAAGATGTTTATTATATGATGCTGCATATTAGAGTGGAAGTGGATAGCCTTCGCTGATCTACCTGTGGTTGGTCACCGCAACATGTTTTCCTCATGTATTTAGCCATTCCTTTTGAAACCTCAGCCTGTCTCTAATCAAAGTGCCATGTCTTTAGCGGCGTCTTTATTTCACAGAGCCTCTTATCGGGTGGTCCCATTGTTCCACCAGATCCAACGTTATTCATCCCACAAACTGCGACCATTATCTCTGAAATATCTGTGTTCTGTGCCATCTATTATAACTATGAAATGCGACACCGTTTGGCATCGCTACATCATTGCAATCCCGTCTCTGTGAACATTTGCAATCAGAAATTGCCGCCACCTCTCTGCCTCTGATGAAATGAGATCACATAATAACCACCAACAAGTGTGCGAATATTGAGGCATAGATTTCCAGCCCACCCTCAAGCAAGAATTCCCAATTTTCAACCACCAATTTACTGTCACAGATTGAGCAAGAGAAAAGGTGCAATTTTTGTATCAGATCTCACCCTAATTCATAGCAGAAATGCCGCAATTTTACTGCCTCGGACAATGGTTAATTAAGAGTTTATAATTGATCTCCTATTGTGGCCATGACGAGAATCCAACTTCTCATAAATGGATTTGAGGTCATCAGATTCTCTGAATCATACTGAAACCGTACGATTCATGTCATTAATGAGAGACAGGGTTATTGTTGGAATAAATAAAGATCCTGTATTCATTTACAACATAAAAGTATGGACACAAATGAACTTTTGTACACATACACTGTTGTACACATACACTGTTGTACACATACACTGAAACATTCATACAGAATGTTTTCTGATATTGGTTACAATGCAACTGAAGGCAGTGTATGAGTGTTGGTGCTGAGTGTCCTTATGCCAAAATAAAACATTTTCAATAAAGTGCTGGAAAAACTCAAATGTTGAAAATAGATCCATATATTTTCCAGTGATCATACCAAACTCACATAGAAACATTTCTAATGAAAATAATAATTTATTTTGCCAAAACAAGATGGAAATTATATCAATAAACTTGATGTCTTAATTTATCTTTAATTAAGAAAAATATGACATAGTTCAAGTATAGATCACTTGATAGTTTTTTAGAATGTTTAAACATATTGATTAAATTCATAAACACAAGAAATTATGCCAGGGTATTTATTTTTACACTGTAAATGATCATATTCTCACAAAATCCTTATTCTGATTTTTTTACATCTGCCACCAGGGGTCTCTCATGATAAGTCCCATAAATACCTTTAATATCATTTGAAAAATAATGCTATGAAGATTTATCAAGGAGATAAACATTTTTTATGCATCTAAATACATCAAACATTCCCTTTCATGTAAGAGCTTTTATATTCATAAAGTTGAAAATATACATATAGTAATTTAATTCTCAGACGGTAATGAAAACACTGAGCGAGTGTGTGAGGCACGCGCGGTAGTTTACCTTGTGAGTGGTGGAGGCAAACGATGTAGATTCCCTCTGACTGATGAGTTGAGATTTGAACAATAAATAGCATTAGAATGCAGATCACAAACACGCTTCCACCATGTCAATTTAACTCTGCTACAACAGGGCAAGGTGAAACTGAGTCAACACTGCAGATTGAAATCGAGCAAACTCCCCATCTATCTAAGTTGTCACTGTCTACTTTACTGCCCTTTGCCATGCATGGTCAAATTTTAACCCTTGATTCTTTCTTTTTTTTTGGTAACATTGGCTGTTGTACACCTTGAAATAATTCAATTGAATATCCTTCACAATCTTAACCCCTGATTATTATTTTTTTTTTTGGTAACATAGACTATTAAGCACCTTTAAATAAGTCCAAACCGTGTTTCATATATCCTTCACAATTATGTTCTTTCCAAATTGGTACATGTCATATATTCAAGATGCTTACCTAACATATAGAAATAATGGAAAACAGTATTGGTCAATCCCCTTATTGCAGAGGATGTGTGGACTGGTCGGTTTTGAGGGGCTGGTGCAGCAGACAGGGGTTGAACCTGTTGCTCTGCCCTGTCAGTGTGACCGGCACTGAAATGCCTCTATGTCCCTGCTACCGGGCATGTATCTACATTAAAACACAGCTACAAAGCTCTCAAAGCTTGACTACAGATCTGTCCTTCTTAAAACCAAGGCGAGGGGTAATCCATCTGTCAATCTTCTGTCTCAAAATCAAAGGCTAGAAATCATACCAGTTGATAGGCTAGAGATAATCCTGATAACTGAAATCCAAGTTTTTGGATAATCTATCAAACCAAATGCAAAGGCTGTGGAAAATCTCACAAACCATAAAACCAAGGTTAGGGATAATCAATCAAACTGAATGTAGAGACTGGGGAAATCTCTCAATGCTGGAAAATTCTGCAAATCCTAAAGTCTAGGTACATTCTGAGCTTTAGGATTATCTTGTATCCAAACTGGTACAGCCTTTGACACCACAAGTGACACAAGTGACACACTAGCAAGTTGTCTGTATTATACGAGCTCTACTCAGTGACTCTATAACAGATACAGAGAATAGAAAGTTTATACATTTGACAATGCTTGAGCACAATACATTTACAAAAATCTTATATCAGACCCGGCCTCTGTTATTGTATTAATAAATGTTGTGTGGTGTGTTATAATCATGTTACATATTTTGTCAATATCTTCAAAAGTTGCCATCTCTGCACGCGATGTTTTGTTCATACTTATAAGCAGTCAAGCTTATAGAGGTTAATCATTCATAAATTGTTTATGAAAACTCCTTTAATAAATACACATAAGGACAACATTTAGGATCCATAAAACAATTTAACATTTGAGTTGATGTTGCGAGAATGTGGTGTGTTTCTAGGGGGAGGTTGTCGGAGATGAGTGGGGAGACACAGAGGCTGCTCGTGGCTTTGTTACTGGCCTGTCTGGCTGCGACACCCGTCATGTGACTATTGTTTTACCATAAGATGGATCTTGTGCACCTGGCATTCAGAGCTCCACAATGCTTACTCAATATGTGTGTGCATCATTATGGTTATGAGAACCCAGGCCTCTATCCGAATGCTTTACCTCATTGTAATATGAGGTCTAAAATCAGGAGAGGCATGAAAATATAAGAAACCTTGCAAATATTTCACATGAGAAATAGTTATGTGTTGAAAACATATCTTTTTTTCATAATATCTAAGTCAATATATATATATAGAGAGAGGTAATTTCAGACATATCTACTTTTAGGTTTCCCACACATATGGGTTGGCCACAATAACCCTTGTTGTTTCTTTCCAATACAACCTTTGTTTTCAAGGATTTTAATTATATAGCTGTGTTTTGCACAGATTATTCTGACTCTGTTTTCAGATTGAATTTTCATTATCAGCCCTAATAATTTTTAGATAATTCCGAACCATGGCTATGCACAAATGGTATTCCTACAATGAGCAGAAAACAAAGCAATAAGTAAACGTAAAATGTAATAAGTAATCTACCTGTGATCAGATTATAAGTCAATATAAAGCAATAAGCAAGCCTGCAGTGAGCAGATTGTGAGTCAGTACAAGGCAATAAGTAAGCCTGCAGTGAGCAGATTGTGAGTCAGTACAAGGCAATAAGTAAGCCTACAGTGAGCAGATTATGAGTCAGCACAAGGCAATCAGTAAGCCTACAGTGAGCAGATTGTCAGTCAGTACAAGGCAATAAGTAAGTCTGCAGTGACCAGATTATGAGTCAGTACAAGGCAATAAGTAAGCCTGCAATGAGCAGATTGTCAGTCAGTACAAGGCAATAAGCAAGCCTGCAGTGAGCAGATTGTCAGTCAGTACAAGGCAATAAGTAAGCCTACAGTGAGCAGATTATGAGTCAGTACAAGGCAATAAGTAAGCCTACAGTGAGCAGATTATGAGTCAGTACAAGACAATAAGTAAGCCTACAGTAAGCAGATTATGAGTCAGTACAAGACAATAAGTAAGCCTACATTGAGCAGATTGTCAGTCAGTACGTCAGTCAGTACACGGCAATAAGTAAGCCTACAGTGAGCAGATTATGAGTCAGTACAAGACAATAAGTAAGCCTACATTGAGCAGATTGTCAGTCAGTACAAGGCAATAAGCAAGCCTGCAGTGAGCAGATTGTCAGTCAGTACAAGGCAATAAGTAAGCCTACAGTGAGCAGATTATGAGTCAGTACAAGGCAATAAGTAAGCCTACAGTGAGCAGATTATGAGTCAGTACAAGACAATAAGTAAGCCTACATTGAGCAGATTGTCAGTCAGTACAAGGCAATAAGTAAGCCTACAGTGAGCATATTATGAGTCAGTACAAGACAATAAGTAAGCCTACATTGAACAGATTATGAGTTAGTACAAGGCAATAAGTAAGCCTACAGTAAGCAGATTATGAGTCAGTACAAGGCAATAAGTAAGTCTGCAGTGACCAGATTATGAGTCAGTACAAGGCAATAAGTATGCCTACATTGAGCAGATTATGAGTCAGGAAAAGGCAATCAGCAAGCCTAAGGTTAACAAGAGGATACAAAAGTTGTTGAGCTTGCAATGAGCTGCTTAGCCTCGCATTCATACCCTTGATCTGCTCACTTGAGAAGAACTCATAGTCTCACAGTAAAGTACTTGTCACTTTCTTTGATGCTATCCTGCCCACTTATACAAAGGTGTCATCTCAAAAGACTAATTTCTACTAATCTACTAATCTAATAACCATGTTAACCATCTACTTTCATGAACCCCAATAACATCTTAACATTAACCCTAAGAATCATGGTTTGGTGGCATTAGATTTCTAACTCAAACACATGAAATTAAAAAAATACTAATTCTCATTTCAAGGTGAAGAAATTAAATCGTGAAACTCTGAAAAAAGGGAAAGAAAAATGGCAACTAAAGATTGAATCTGGATCAGTCACTGGCCTTAAAAGGGCATCCATTTGATCTAATTGTGTCCTAAAATCTACAGACTAGGGTAATTTCTTTTGTCAGTGAGAAGTAATCAAATGAGGAGTTGATCCTAATGGGCAGTCTGGGTGCCTCCTTGCCACACTCCATTCACAGCTTTGTCACTGCTTCAAGTACGCACGGCTCACCTCAAGACATTCTTTGCTTTCTTACACACAAACTAAACAGTATTATTAACAACAACCTTGATTGCCTTCGGGGAAATTCACAAAACACATTGTTATCATGGTGTTGATGAAGCTACCGTAGGAACACTATGAATAGAAGGAATGAATATATTTTCTTATTACACCCTTAATATATATATATATATATATATATATATATATATATATATATATATACATACACCATAAGTTGTGTATTCAAATTGATTGAATGATTGTGATCTTATTAAAGGTAAGTTATTTTATTTTTCATATAACTTCAAAGATATTTTTAACCTTTTCTCAAGCTATAAATAGAAACTCAACAACAATATAACAATTTGAGATTATTTGAGATATATATCTGACAAAAGCTCTTACTGTGTCAATTACATGGTCTAAATTCCAGGTTAGAGATATTATAACTGGTAAAAGTCCAAATGGTGGCTTTATAAAATGTATTTGGGAAAAGACATGATTGTCTACATGCAATCTATTTGTAAGAAGTTTCTCTGTCATGATTTTCTCCATACGTTCTTCATAGTATACATATCTCAGTCATATATCGCTTGGCATACAGTAAACCACTGTCTCATAAACTCAAACTTCACTTATCAATACACGAATATGAATAATCTTCTTCTTTTAGTTTAGTGATCTCTTCAAATCTATGTTGAGAACAGTCCCTAGTAGCTGAGATTTTTGCCCTATAAATATATGGGAGGTCCTTGCTGATAGCAGTGGGTACATCATTAAGTGTCCATTACAGAGTTCTCAGGTCCATAAGGCAGGTCGTGCAAACCTACACTACTGACCCTGCTCGATTTAAATTGTGTTGGTAGTGTTGTGAGCGGGCTGGCAGGGAGCACCCCAATTAGGCCATAATGGCTGACATAAACTACTGCTGACAGGTGGAGAGTGGTGCTAAGAGGGCCCAGCCTGCCTGATGGCCTGCAAGAGACCACGCACCATTCAATCTGGCCCCGCAGTTGATGGTCATACCCTTGTGTGCTGTCACCCTGACCCTCCCTTCTACCTGCCCCGCCATTTATCCATCACGCTCGCAACAAGCAATATTCTACCTCCCTCGTTTTGTATTCCGCACCAGACTCCAACACACAACTCAAGTACGCATAAATTTGACCCAAAGTGGCCTAACAACTCCGTTTATTTGTGCATCAATCACAAACATGACCCCTTTTATTCAATCATCGCTATATGATTGGTCCCTTATGGCCCAAAATAACACGAACACAAATCAGATCAGGCCATTTGGAGCGATGGCCAATCTCAGATGGTTTTTGCAGCTTATTAGGTCAAGATCTTTGCGGGGAAATGGAGCTAATAGAAGCCCAGATCAGATGGAAAGTTCTGCCAGATATGTGTTTGCCATGTGTCAATCATAGTCAATTCCCCTCAGCCTTACTGCTATTCACACCATTAAGTCCTGATCACCAGTTCACTACTTCTCAATGAAATATTAGAATAACCAAACATTTAGTATCATTTGGTATGTTCTATACTACTTTGTTATCCCCAAACTTTGATAGATAAACCAGACCACCAGTGTCACAGCACAGTCTATCGTTTCCATAAACACAGGTTTAGTCATTTGATAAATGCCATATGTCTGTGAAGTTAATTCAATATTTGTGGTAAGAATGTCAAAATGAGAATATGTGTTGTCAGCGAGTAGATGATGGATTGTTTTGTTTTCATTGTGATGACAATCTATGACACACTACTCATTTCTTTTTAAAAGAAATCTTAACCTATATTAAAGACAACAATTGATTATAGATTGTAATACTCTTTCAAAAGTCGATGGTCTGCGAGATGAATAACTTAATAAAGGACTAACATTAAGCCATTAAAGTGTTCTAAAATATAAACACTCTGTGAGATCTGCCCATCTGTGGTACTCAAGTCTATACAACATATAGTCATCTAATTTCCCAGAACTATTTTCAGAACAATAAAAAGTAGCCATTATATTAAACCAGGGAATGTTCCCTTTTATGTACTTAGTATATAGATATTGCAATCTGCTACACAATATGCAGTATACCTGACTATGGACATTGCAATTTGCTACATAGTGAGCAACATATCTGGCCATGCAGCCTGCATGAATCCTGGTCAGCATTTTTGTCTAATTATGCTATGACCATTTCATCCACTGACCTTTTCTTCAGGTAGAGCAGGGCATGATGTCTGAGTGACAGGAACTAAGCACAAGACATGCACAGCGACCATCTCTACCATAGTCACCTCTGACAGGCTAATATTTGGCTGGGACTGATAAAGCAAGATGTCCAATAAAGGTGCAAAATCATGTGTTTTGATATGGATAAAAGCAGTATCTGCTATATTTTGCCTATTATCCTCACAGCCTTCTGGCAGCAGAGAGCAGGAATCCTGCACATGGCCCAGTGGCATTAGCGGTAGAGCATCTGTCAGGGAGGTGACCAATAGTGGCATGACATCAACGCAGGCGAGGTCACTATTTACCACCAATGCTACCCACAATGCATCATACTGGACTGTAATGGCCGCTCGCTCTTGCCAAATCTGTCAGCAGTGTTGTGCTGACTTGACGTGTCTTGTTCACAGACAATCCCGCACCAGAGTACCATCCATCATCTCACCACAAGCCAATCAGGCCTGCCCATCTTTAAAGCTAGAGTTTCAAAAGCATCCGAACACAACTCAAAATGACTATTTTCTACAACTATTTTTCATAAATTTCCTGATATGAATCCAAATCTGTTTTTCTTTTCAAATTTTTTTGCAATAGAATTTTCCTCTTACTGCAGGGAACATACCACTTTTTCATCTTTGGGTGAACAATGACAACTGTCCAGAAATATGAGTGAATACTGACAACACAGGTTTATCTTCCATCGCACCTATGATTGAATAATGATCGGACCAGTCCACAACTAAGTGAATACTGACAGGACCAGTCCACTTGTATGAATGAATACTGACAGGACCAGTCCACTTGTATGAATGAATACTGACAGGACCAGTCCACTTGTATGCATGAATACTGACAGGACTAGTCCACTTGTATGAATACTGACAGGACTAGTCCACTTGTATGAATGAATACTGACAGGACCAGTCTAACTCTTGAGTGAATACTGACAGGACCAATCCACCTCTAATGTGAATACTGACAGGACCAGTCTACCTCTTGAGTGAATACTGACAGGACCAGCTCTGCTTGTATATGTGCATACTGACAGGACCATATCACTATGATGATTGAATACTGACAGAATCAATCCAATTCTATGAGTGATCATTCATCTCTAAACAATTCCATGTGTCATGTCAATCTATCCCCTCCTCAACTGTTCAAAGATTTCAAGCATGCTGAGAGCTGATAGGAAAAAATTAGATGATAAAATGCATTTTTTCCAATAACAGCTTCCCTATATACCAGAGTGATGTCTTTCATATCGTTGTACAGAGTAGAAACTCAAAAGACCCCAGCTTTCTGAGAACAACATTATCCTCAAAAGGTAGGCTTCTCATTTCATCAGTAATGATCTGGGATCTAATTGTAGTATGTCCCGAGGTACACCTACAATTATATCTAACCCTATTTAAGGTCATTTAAAAAAAAAAATCAGCATTGTACCTACCAGATAACCATTAATAAATTTTAAAAAAACGCATGCATATCAGACTTTCTTTAATACTGTATATGGATATACACCTAACTCTGGATATAATTACTTTGTTAAATATAAGCATAATTAGAATTGACTGCTTGCTGCATATAATTCACCACAGTTTATAGCTTTAGATTTGTCTGCTTTCCGGACCGCCGTAGAGAATGTCCTCCCTTCTCACTGCATTATACCGGGGAAATATGATAGCATACATCTGGGCTAGGTCACTTCTGTCTCCCCCAGCATTGTATCATCATTTACATCAAACCCTCCCTGTGTGACGGACACTGAACACGTCAGGGCCTCTAATTCCATCGTGTTTTGTAATTATTCCCGTCTACTTCTTGTAATCATGACAAAATCAGCCTGTCCATTTGTCGAGGCCTTGACAGCCCTTTGTCAGTCCCGAGTAATTTCTGGCTGCTACGGTACTTCAGCACGCCGAAGCCTCACTTTCATTGTGACAATGGCATCGTGGGACAAGTGTGTGATCTTCATGGGACTGTGATCATGCCGTGCACCATTATATTACATATATTGGCTAATTATCATTCTCTTGCCCTGACTGATGACAAAGTGATCAAGCACTACACAATGGGGCACCCATTCATAATCCAATCTCGCCCGCACAAACCATTCATGCAAACGCTATCAACTTTTGGTTTGGCCTTACAATGGGATCTCTCGGCAAATTAGCGACGGTGGTTGTGTGCACTCTGACCACCCCGAGTAACCTGTGGCTCGCAGCCAACACAACAATTAAAGCAAGAATCAAAAAGCCCCAGATACTGTTGCCATGCAACAATTTCCATTGATTTTCCCTCTGAAGATTTTGCCAATTAAACCAACACTATATAAGATCAATTAAAACAAACAAAATATCTTGATATCTTGCATAAGGAAAACCTGTGTGACATTCAGCAAATTTTGTGATGTTAAATATAAACATTTTAACCAATAAATATGATTTTGTCACCAAATAAATATTGAATCAAAGCAGGTGGGTTGATGTTTGAAGTGCTGGGATGTTAGGAGGCAATCAGTACAGCAATCAAGGAGCACGTAATGATGTCCAGGGTGTGACCACACCTACCCCACACTAAGCCATGTGTCATCACATCACACTCCCTAAAATACCTGCCACACTCGAACTCATGGAGTAAAGGTGCTGCACCAGTTCCTATCAGGTTTTCAGGGTCAGTATATCCATTGGCAAATATGAGTATATCAATTATCCATTGGCAAATATGAGTATATCAATTATCCATTGACAAATATCAGTATATCAATTATCCATTGGCAAATATCAGTATATCAGTATATCTATTGGCAAATATCAGTATATCAATTATCCATTGACAAATATCAGTAAATCAATTATCCATTGACAAATATCAGTATATCAGTATATCTATTGGCAAATATCAGTATATCAATTATCCATTGACAAATATCAGTATATCAATTATCCATTGACAAATATCAGTATATCAATTATTCATTG
The DNA here is from genome assembly GCA_949316495.1 of Amphiduros pacificus. Taxonomy (NCBI): domain Eukaryota; kingdom Metazoa; phylum Annelida; class Polychaeta; order Phyllodocida; family Hesionidae; genus Amphiduros; species Amphiduros pacificus. The sequence continues at coordinate 48,601,347 of OX439002.1, read as the reverse complement.
GCAAATATCAGTATATCAATTATCCATTGACAAATATCAGTATATCAATTATCCATTGACAAATATCAGTATATCAATTATCCATTGGCAAATATCAGTATATCAATTACCCATTGGCAAATATCAGTATATCAATTATTCATTGGCAAATATCAGTATATCAATTATCCATTGGCAAATATCAGTATATCAATTACCCATTGACAAATATGAGTATATCAATTGGTTCATTGATAGAAATCATTATGTCAATAAGTTGATTGGTAAAAATCAGTTTATCAATAGTTTCATTAGTAAAAATCAGTTTATCAATAGGTTTATGGGCAAATATAAGTTTATCAATAGGTCTATGGGTAAATATGAGTTTGTTTAATTCATTGGTAAAAAAATCAATGGATTCATTGTTAAAAATCATACAAAATATATTATGTTCAAATCTTGTTTCAATCTCAAATAAAAAAAAAACATTGTGATATTGACTTGATTTTAAGGACCTTTATTATGATTCTGAGAACTATGATAATCGTGATATAATTGTGACTCATCTCACCATGGAGTTTCTGGTGGTGATGAAAGTGTTATATAGAACAATATTAATTTTCCTGATTTACAATGGCCATATTAATGCTCAGAGTTATAATAAAAGTAGTATTTTTATGTTTATATTCAAGATAATATGACAACCTGCAGGATCAATATCAAGTTGGTGCAGTTTTCAGAAATATAAACAAATAATGCAAAATAATGGATTATTCAGCTTATTCAATCTCTCCCAATACCTTAATATTTACAAATGATACACAGTGCTTATTCCCTTCAAACATTTATATGGATTCAATCATTCAAAATATTCAGGCTGAGAAATAAAATGGCCAAGCGCCTTAAAGAGGTAGAGAGGCTGAGAGTTGAGGCAGGCTGTGTGGAGGAGACCCGCTGAGGGGGGAGTTACTCGCTGAATGAGGTCCATCACTCGGTGATCTGCCCACTATACTGGTGGCTACCATTCTATTTATCACAGTACAGCCTGAGCTGTTAATTCTCACAACGAGGAGTATGCTCTTCTCCAGATCGGTTTCTCTATTATCTGTTGGTGACAAGAGCTTTTAGCATGATATGGTGGCACCTGAGACCCGTCCTTTCCAAGGTGACCTTCAAATTGGGCTGCATTTATACATGGCCACATCGTCCCTTGTGTCTCATTCTCTCAATCTTGTATTTACCAGCTGATCGTGCCAGTGCTGGGCTACATTCATCAAGCACCTTTATCCTTCTTCCCACAGTTGAACCACAAGTTTGAGCAAAAACGTCTCTTTTCATATACATTTCATCCATTTTTTTCTCATGTCACTATATATTTGATCATTGCTGTCTAATATCTCATGAACTGATGACAAGTTTGCACAGAATTATTGATATTTTTGGTCACATGTATTGAGGCAATTTTTCCCATGAAAGTTTGAGGGTCTAAGACACATCGGTGGAGTTAGCGACTTAACACGCTTATCACACTGATTTCCGCTACTCCACCAGAACTCTTATGGTATCACATGACATTTCACCAGGGTCTGACTCTCCCTGCTCACAAACAATGAAGAGTTACTTTATACATTAACACCTTCGGGAGCATTGCATATTTTGTATCTCCCCCGCTCTTCGCGAGCTTTATGTAGAAATGTAATCAAGGACATATATCTTGTTACAAATAGCATCTTCTCCATGTGTGAGATGTTATACAGACAATAATAAACGCGGAGTTCATGCAGTGATATGATACATAAGTAACAATGATATGGAAAACCCCCTGAGGTATCCACCAAACAATATCTTCAAACTCGACCTTACAGGATATCCACTTTGAACATTAGTATTTATATTTTACCATAATTCAATTTGTCCAATTAGGTTGCGTCTTTGATACACACCATGGGAGCTAAGGTTTCAATTTATCTGAATTGACGCAATTACTAATTAGCCTGCTCATCAAATACTAAGAAACATCTCTCAAGTACAAGCCATTTCTGATCAAAGGCCATCTAAATAATGACATGTAATAAAACGATTCTTTACACTCACTCTTTGATTCCTAACTGCTGCTCTCACATCCAAAGCAAATTATTTTGAAGTCATATTTTCCATGAAATCTAATACACTTTCATATCGAGAAATGTGATTACACCCAATCTGGCTGCCACATTAAGAGTATATGATGTTCCACATGAAAACAAATTTCTCTTCACGCTTAAAAGTATTCTGCACCAAAAAAAAAACATCTATCCTAAAATCTACAGGAGCTGAGGGAGATTACAATTTTGGTTTTTTTTTCCAAGTTTTTCTTAAGAATGAGAAATGTCCACTAGCGTGTATTTGTGCAAACAAAGGCAGACTGTGATTTGACACAGAACAGGGTGTAAGCAGGAAGAATACCTAGTTAAATGTGTTTTCCCCTAATTAGCCCACTTTCATCTGGCAAAAAACACAAACATCAGAGGGCAATAGTAGCTTTTTGTTTGCAGAACAATCTGAATAATGAAATGGGTTAGATACAATGTGTGGCCCGTGGGCATACTGTTCCTTACGTATTAGCCGTATAAAGCCCACACACTCACAATAGCGCACCACTTACTTTCCATAGCAATTGCCTCAAGTCGCGTTGCACTAAGACTTGCCTCTTTGAAAACTGAGGTAAAAACATTAAGTGTAGCGTAAATTTGCCGCTCTTATTAGCAGTTTGTAATCTATTGTGAATGGTAGCATGTTTTTAGCCTTGAGACGATACATTGCACCGGGCATCACAAAGGCGGGACGCTGATCAGCTCTGACACAGTGCTGCAGTGTTTATGAAATTTATACACTGCCTAATCGGATTGTGAAACCGATCCCATTTGCTTCGGAGCTGAATGGCGACTTGATGAATGAAATCGTTATAGGAATTGATACAGCATTGTCAGTTCTACCACAAAAAGCTAACTCCGAGTGACCTGTACTAACCAACTGGCCTTTTAACTATACCTGCTAAATGGTGTATTTCCCCACGAGTATGATTGGCAAACCTCTCACTTCACAGCCCAATAATACCCGCTAAATCACCTTAAAGGCAGCACACAGTGCACGGTAGTGGTGTTTTTAATCTTGGTAATGGGCACAGCAATGTGATCCCACACAGGTACTGCTTATTATCCCAGGTGACGTACAGAAACACAGGAAAACTTCTGAAAACATCTGCAGTCCCATTAATCATCAAAATTCAATGTAATGACAGATTACGATTAGGATCACAATATGGTAACCTTTGAAGAAAAATATATGGACAATACGATTTGTTTACAACATCTCATCTGAGAAATAAAGAATGCTACTTTTCTTGTTTTTTGCCAAGCTAAAATTATTAGGTCATTGATATTTTGAGAATCTTGCAGCTTTTGGCATGACTAACAAGAGAGTGTTGAATAAAACTGAATTTTTTAAGCAAGACACGATCCTCATAATATGCGTGATCATTCATATTGACAAGGAAAAATGTTATTTCACATTTTCCGACAATAATATAATTGGCAAAATGGAAGCCTCAGACTCAACAGGGGTCTTTATAAAACATTCGTATTTGCTCATAACGTGGCCATACAAGCATTATGTCGGGTTGACCTTTGAACCACGATGATCCCCTTCATTCAAGGCTGAGCGGGCACACTTGTCCAAAGTGGCCGACATCCCCAATAAGGAACGTGTGCTTCAGCAGGGTGGAGTATGAGGACGCATACCAACTGACAAATCTGTTAGCAATGATTATGCAAACATGTGCTCGCAATATTATCTCCGCCATCTTTTTGCTTCGCCTCAGTTCGCTTTGCATATGAAAACCAGTCGTCTCAACAACCCCGCCGTTTATTTAGCCTAATTAAAACCCTGATCAGAATTCCGATCGGGGAAAAAGTTGGCCATTAGCGATCATTTTTGATGAGTACTCCAGGTCCCCTCTCTTCACCTGCATGTTGCTGGCTGTCAAGGCACAGCAGGGCACCAGTAGAAAACCACATTAACATGTTAATGCATGGGTAATATTAACGTTAACATTAATGTCTCACCAGCATGTCAAAACTTTGGCATCCCAGAAGGTGCTCTCCAGCCGAGACATTGAAAAAACGAATGAGACTTGAGACAAGTATCCCTCAAGTGAGTGTGTCATATTTTTCTTCCTATTTTCTTTGCAATCTGCGAGTGTTCAGTTTAGCATCACACATACTGACAACAAAGATGATCTAAACATTTTGATATAGGCAGATTTCTAGAAACCTAAAATCGTACTATCTATACTTTCCTCAGGGATATCATTTGGCTAATGATTGGCTTTTTAATGAATTAATTATATAAACATAATTTCTACATGGTGCAGAAGGTATGATATAAACTTCAGAAACAAATTCAATTGGGACCTCTACATGTCTGATAACAATAAACTAATTCCAATTAAATGAGAGACTATGTGCCATTGTATAGCGGTCCCGCAGCAATCATTTTGCAATTGTTCATTGGTCCCTGGTGTGGTCCTCAGTCCCTAACCACAGTATCCCACTAATATGGCTCATTAACCTCCATAACAGATGCTAATATCATCAGTGAAAAGTAAAGATGACATGACGAGGCAATTTGTGCACAACTGGTGTCAAAATTAGTAAAATTTCCTGCTTGAAATTGGGAGGGAGATATTTTTGTTTAATGTCCTGCAGTGATTAGTTGATATTGGCTAGATCCCGGCTTTATTGGCAGGAAGCAGACTGAACGGATCACGCACACACAATGCCTCTTGAAGTTCACATTTATGTTTAAACACCACACTTTAACCAACAAACATAATATTTCTATATTCAACAGCCATTTCCCAAACAATGTTACTCAGTTTATATCCTGTAAATTATATCTCTATTTGGCAATTTATACTGTGATGTCTGCCTGGCTGACGACAAGATTAAGCTGCTGACACAAAGGTGAACTGAAAGCGTGGTAATGTCTACATTGTAAAAATATATATTCTAAAACTACATCCCCTTGAAGAAAACTTGGGTCTATACTTTATATCCCCTTAAAGAAAAAAGTTTCTTGGAAATTTTGCTAAAGTTTACTTTACTAAACATAAAGATGGAAATATCACTAAAAATATTTTATGAATGGTAAATCTTGTAAGCCATTTTATGAGCTGATGAATTAATACATAATCCTACTTACCATCATATTTGCTGTTGAATTTATCATTTTTCTCATGAAACTTTTCAAGGGTATGCTCATCTGGGTAGTACATTCTCAAATTGACATCATATGGATATGTTATACCTGCAAAATTAGCAAAGAAGTATCACATTAGATGAAGATCTTCTGAACAAAAACGATGTGCATTATATAATAAGAAGTAAAATGTCTGTACAACATGGAAGTGCGCACCCATGTGCGTTGCCACGGAGATATAGGTACCATCTAGTCAATCTCTGGGAGTTGTCAACTAATTTGTTGTTTTAGAGATCGCGGTCTTTGCTAATTACTCGCCCCCCTACTCCTGCGCTTTTTGTCCGCTGTCGAATGTCTGTATCGGGTTACGACGGCCTCCGCTGAGCGTGCTCACACAGACTGCAGGTGTGTACCAAATGAGTAGTGCATCATCGTTATATAATTGCTCTACCTCGTCTTTAAATAAAGGAGACATCGGCTCTCAGTCAGTGACTGGTCCCCTGCCTTGTGTATTCCCTTGTCTACTTAGTGTCCAAGCGGCGACCAGTGTATCTGCCGTGAAAAATTCTGTCTCGGGGGAGGCGGCAGTGGCCTTATCTATCAGTCAGGTGTACTCTGTGCTTTGTATCTGAGCAATCCCTGATCTCTGTGCACACTGGGTATAAACTGATCACACCGCAACACAACTAAACCTACAAGTGTCCACTACCATTATCTACTTTAACATATTCTAAACAATTATGTGCTGGAATATCATATAAATATGTATAATTAATACAGATATTTCTTTTGATCTAATGTGACCTTATTATCAATAATTTGTTACCAATTAATAAATCGATTGAGATGTAATCCAAAATTTCATGATTACTTTTATGTGGGTTTTTTTAAATCATTAACTCATAATTGCATATACAATATCATCAAAAAAGGTAAAAAACAACAAAAAAAAACACACTAAAATAATGTTCTTTTGTTTCAGTAATGACAGCCATTGTATGAAGCGGATTAAAAAAAGTGATGGAACCAGATTGTGCCGGTTGCATCCTAACCTGGCGGGTCCCCCTACCGAAGGTCTGGTGTGTATAGCTGCTGAGAACCCTGAGAGATGGTTCCTCTCAATGACATATATGGTAACACTCGCCTGTTGCATTACTGTCTTTATTGCCACGATATATCTGCCTGCATGAGAGCACAGCTTTTAGACGTCCCCTGAGCATGGCACACCTTTTGTCATACAGGTACAAAGAAGAATTCAGATGCAGGACTCGGAACAAATGTGCCTTGCCTTCATATCACCACCAACAAACATCTATCTCTTTTTTTAAAATTTATTTTACAAGTTCAATGCTCTCGAAGAGATTTAATATAGAGGTGTAAATACATGTGCATTTGTATAAATTCATAATGTATTGGAGTAGAATAAAATCTGGTCAATTATCTTTAAAAATATTGTAGTGGAAAGTGTCTAGACAGATTTAGAACTTACAACAGCCTGATCCTTGTATGAACCATTCAAAGTCAGATATGCTCTTTCTTGGTTGATACGAGAATATTCTATATTTATCTGGGGTTGTTCTGCTGGCCATCATTGGCCTTTTTCTCATGTAGCTATTTTCTAATCTTCCAACATGACTCAGAATCTCATACAGCGAGGTGTAACATTGTCACCTGTGGATGAAATCGGAGAAACTTTGCCTGGCCATGGTGACAAGTCAAATCATCCTCTGTGCTCTCGCCTTGCCCAACGGGCACCCTACCAAATAGCACGAGGCCACGGCAGTATGGCCATCAGACTCGTATTAACCATCATCCCCCTAGGAAAAAAATACATCCAATATTTTCAACATGGCTGAGTACATTATTCTTCTTTTTATAAAGATTACCATGTAATTTGAAACCTAATTTTTCCAAGATGTCATTCTTTACAAACACAATTTCGGGTTAGGTGCAGATCACTTATGGCTCAACTCTTTGTGACGTTTTAATGGGCGTCATACATTGTTTGGGAGCGCAGTGTGTTGATTCTGTTGGCTCCATTCTTCACTAATCAAATATTTGATATTGGATTGATTAAACTGAGATTTTTTGTCACTCAACTTGTGAAATGTTACATATAGAAATATCATATGAGCTGAAGGTATATTCATATGTCAATTCAAAATGATTTCAATTTCACACAAAAAGGTAAAATTTAATTTTACTTGAATAAGTCCATCTTGAAGGGACTGTCTTAAGGAGGATATGTATGATATTAATGTACAAGGCAAGCCAATGAATGCTAAACCTCTGTATCCTATATAAGAACACTGTGATGCCAAATTGTTCTATCAGATTTATTGTATTCTGGGTAAAAATGATCTATAAATATAACCTTAACATTACATCATTGGTTGAAAGTATTGCAGATAAATAGTTGTTAAATAGTTAACAAGGGTTAGGCATTTGAACTCAAGATACTAACACTGAATCTACAATCTGAATCTGTATAAATTGAAATTCTCATCTTTAATGTCATTTTTGTCTATCATCAAAAGATTCTTTGGACCTGTAGAATGCTAAAAAGTAGGAGATAAAATGGGCCACTCAAGCAAAATAGAGAACATTACTGATGATACTGTATTCCTCATAAGATACTTTATTCAAACACTTGATTCACAATCAAAATACAAAGATCTCTTCTCCTTCACACACAACGTCTCAGCAACTCAGCAATCAAAGTCTGGTGCGGACCTGATTGATGAAATGCTCTTTATAGCATGAATCAATTTTCAATTATCTCATATGAACAGCATGAAATGGTGGCAATAAAGCCACATATTGTTTTGGCCCCCACCTGTTCTCTGTTCAACATTCCTATTATATCTGTGGGCATAATCACTTAGACAAAATAGATGTTCATGTCAGCTGTGGATTTGCTGTCCGAAACCTGATCCCTCCATCCATAATAACTTGGTATTTTCGATCAGCGACGGCGTCATTAACATGTACTGCGGCATGGCATAGGCATCAAATACGAGGCCCTCCCAACATGGCAGCGGGTCAAAGGTCGGCAGCCACCGTGGATACATGACAGGGTTGGAGAATTGATGAACATCACTCCATATCACTATTGTTTCCCGCGTGTTTATTGCATCGTAAGAGCATAGATGCAACACGAAACGTTCCTGCTAGCCATGGCAGCTCCCGCCCCAAACCTACCTGTGTGTTGCCATGAAAAGTGATCCCTAATAAATTCTGCAAATCCCTCGTGAGTTGCAGCAGTGCATTTCCATCTGACCTATCTGGCGACAAAATTCTATTGCACATCCTCCAGTTTGGCCCGTCATCCATATTACATGTGCATGTATCCTTGCTACTCATGCATAAACTGACACACATATCCCAGGGAAATCCCACTCTATTCAAAATGACAAGGCATTCTCTTCTAATAGGCTTGCTTGTGGATCCACATAAGCCAATAACAAAATTTACATATCATAAAACCACACTTCATTCGATACCTGTTTGATAGACATTAAAACTAGGTCCTTAAAGACATTATTTGATTATCCAGGGAGAAGAAATTAAGAGCACAAATAATTAGTGAAATTTTTTGTTTTCTCAATTTAATATTCCAATTCTAATAAAATTTTTGAATATTTTAAAAAGTTAACTTCAAAACTGAGGTTACTATAATTTGCTTAACCAGAAAGAAAATAATGAAGATGTTAATTCTGTGTTATTCTTTTACGTGAGACATATCTATATATTCTCTTCCAGGTGATATATTTTATACTGACCATGAAACAAACATCACAAGATCCATATTTCAAAAATGCTGCTAAATATATTGATGATCTTTTAAGCATGTGACATGTATTTCTCATCACATGAAGCATTGATATTAATGTAAATAAAGATTGGCAACAGGTGCTTTGAATATGTATGCACCGCCGTGAATAAATATGATAGTCAAATCAATACGAGCCATTTAATGCTCAGCAAATCAATCTATGATGATTAAACAAGGGTGTAGATGATATAGAAATGAATACCTGATAGTTTGGGAGCCAGCATCTCACTCTTAGTCCATTCAATTATTTCTTTAAGGTCTCGCTTGTTACCAGTTGCTTCCTTGCTAAATTACTTGTGTAACCAAACCGAATTGCAACCGCCAATTGGCCGAGCAGTCCTCTACAGCTTTCTAATATAGCATTTGGCTTTTAATGGAATTGCCACACTTCATCCTCTGTGACTTCTCCCGGCTACACAGTCAAGAGATTTAGATAATAGACTGTCACTGCCGCATAAACCATTATGGCTGAGTAACTGGCTGAATACATTTTAATACGCCAACCGAAATGAGGAAGATTGGCATATCAGGCCTACGGGATGCTTGCCGAGTCACCGTCAAGGATAGCTACTCACAAACAGCATGGCACTAGGCTTCACGGGGTCTTTATTCAATGTGGATCCAACAGTTTCTCTTAATAAAGCAACTCCTGACTTTCTACCCATCATTAGTGAACAATGCATCGCCGGCGGCAACAACAATGCAAGTGTGCCTATTAATTGTAACTGATGTTCTGACAATGTCCATCAAGACGTCGAGGGGGAAGAAGGACTCAAACTGTGCCTCCAAACTGACGTCCAATCACTTACACCACAAACACCGCTCCGAAAAAAAAAAACCCAGAAGGTATTAATACGGAAAGAAGATTACGTTAACAACAACAAAGATTATGAGATGATTTTCCACATCAAGGTTAATAAGCACAAGAAACAATACTAGGTGCTGGGAAAATGAATAGGATAACATGGAATTTGCTCGCATATCCATCTGCACTACCATTAATGATATTAATGCTTTTACAACAGGTGCAAATATGGTGGGTGAGGACCCAATTAAGTGATGGTTTGGCCATATTTCTTCTAATCCTGCCCCTGGCACTGCAGTCTCATATGGAGTATTCTCTGGGAGGCCTTCCACCTATTTTCCCCCCAATTATATCCATATAAATATATATTCTGAACGATAATGCACACTACAAGACAGAATAAATATGAATGAAATATTGTGTCCAAGGTAACGTATGTAGTAAAAAGCTAACCGAGAAATCTCACTTACTCTTATAATACAATAAGAACATAAGTTCAAAATTGTTGTCTTGGATGACAATGTTTCCTTTCAGGTTGTTTAAAAAACAACCTTTAAAAAAATAACCACATATATTTTTTTTTGATGATATTTTTAACTATAAAATGTCATTTATTGTGTGATTAACTGCTTATTAGAATCTAATATCAATTTACATATCTTCACAAAAATAATTTCGAGACCACAAAAAAGCATTAAAAATAAATCTCTTCGATAACATGTGAACCAAATTGTGCCATGTGATTTGTTTGCTGTGTCTTCTTGGCTCGGCCTCAGGTGTGACAGGGTGTTGAATTTACAATATAATTGGATTATTAAAGATCACAATCAGCGTGGAGATCAGGTGTCAGCGCGGCACTGATGACAGTCAGGCTGTGCTGCACACACGTCATAATGCTGTCTCTGCCGTCTTTGTTTTTATAGGCTCTCAAAAGCGGCAAGAAGACTTTCATTTTTGTCTTTGTTTATCCCTGTCAATGTGTGCACAATTACACTGACAACTTGGTCTTCTCAACTGATTAATTACTGCGGTTCATTTTACTCTTATTGTGAGCACATATCAAGATCACAAATCTATCACATGACCCATAGGACCTTTTGTGAAAATCTAAACAATATGCTTTCAACCAAAGTATCCTTTCTTTAAATCTTATTTATTTTCTAAAGCTCTGCCAGAAAAGTGAAATTTATATTTTTAACCTGAAGTCTTTCAACTCAACTAGTCATCTGTATAAACCTTTTATGCATTTAAGCAGTCATTCCAAAAATCCTTACAAACCTTTAAAAACAAAAAGCGTTTTAATATCATTTTTGGCATAGATCCAATTCATCTTCATTCTTTTGCAGGTGATAGTACCAAATAATTAGGTTTAAATTAGATGCGACTAGGTTTACTCCATGAAGTCAGTGTGTAGGTCCCGCAGAGATGATGAGGAATCACGGCTTGAGACCCACATAGAATTCTGTGAACTTTGCAGTTTGACACACTTAATTATTCCAGTTAATTACCAATGTCAAAGAAGGCAATGACATAACTCACCAGAGTGGGTCTCCATTAGCACATGGCCCACCTGATGTTTGGGGTTCACACTTTGAAAGTCATGGGTCTTATTTATTGATTTATCACTCAGCCAATTTTCCCACTTAAAAGCAAATTATGAATCTTAAAATCTAACAAACCATTTTGGCAGCTGGACTACCTAATAATTCAAGATATAATAGGTAAAGCAATTATCAGTTAAACTACAAGTATTCAAATATGCCATAAAATGTGACAAAGGAAATATCCATTTCACCAATTTTGTATTAAACTTGACTTTTGCAAGCCAAGATCATTGTCTTACATTTGTCTGTTAATGCTTTGTTCAACTATGATAGCGAATGTTCTGTAGAACAATACCACTCTATCATAGCACTCAAAAAGTATTAATTCCCTGTAAAATTGGCCAACTTCTAGACCACATACACGATGAGTTTACCCATAACTCCGAAGAACAATGACTTTTTCCGACATTGAATTGTCGACTTTGCTGTCAAAGACCCAATCATCCACTTTTATTCCGTGAATCTTTTCCAGTAATTTCCCTTAATTTCAGGGCCCTTCTTGTGTTGGTTAATGAAGTGGCATCATGCTACACCTGGCAGGTAGCCATTCCCCTTCTTCCCTCCGAAGGGAAGGAAAATGCTTGCATCTTTAACAATATCACTTCTTTTGTCCGTCAAGTGCAATAAAAACTTAAAACTAGATTTAAAAAAAAGATATTTTAAATGTTGTGATGTATATCAGTAACCGTAAAAAAAGACACCAAAATATTAATAAGAAGACTTATTTCAAATGCCATTGTGGACCCTCCCTGCTTGATACTTGTACCTGAGAGCATGATTTCATGCCAAACCGAAATTAGCCAATCAGATCACTTCAATGGCCACAAATGCATTAGGGCAACGGGCCTTGTTTTTTTCCCTTTTCTTGTTGTAAAGCTTTTTGCTCTTTTTGTCACAGTTCCACCTTTATATAGAAGATCACTGTGTACAGAGGCTTTCATCACATAACTGATTGTAAAATTACAGTGTATGTTACACCTGGGATGACCTGGACAAAATTATAGGGGACAAAAGTCCTGACAGAAAACCTTTACGAGGTCTTAATGGATGGTTTCCTTCTACTTTAGTCATTAATTTTCCAATAATAAAAACGGCATGGCTTTCCAATGTTAATGTGTATACATGGAAGGAGATGTACAAGCCTCATGCTCCGCCATTGATTTAAAAGAAAATACAGTTATCATATGAACATGCACATCAATCTCACCAGGGATCAAAACACAATAATGTTTAACTATTTTGTTAAAAACTTGGTGATGATTTAAGAATAGCACATAAAGTATAGATGGATAGCAATAAATGGTATTGACTGAGATCAATGGAGAGTGTAGACCGAGAGGAACAGAGTGTAGACAGAGATCAGTGAAAAGTATAGATGAAGAGCAATGGAGAGCATAGAGAGCTCGATGGAGATTGTAAACCAAGAGGAACACAGTGTATACACAGGTCAATGAAAAGTGTAGACACAGGTCAATGAAAAGTTTAGACACAGGTCAATGAAAAGTTTAGACACAGGTCAATGGAGAGAACAGAGCAAGATAAATGGAGAGTGTAAACAGATCAAAGTAGATTGTAGACAGAGTGGAAAGGAGTTTAGACAGAGAGAAATGAGAGGCACATATGGAGGGTGCTATTAATCTGTGTCCTGCTGCTAACCTCTGACCTCTGCCTTAATCTGTGTCTCATCACTAGTTTTTGACATCTCCATCCTGAATATGTGACCACCATCCCTATTCTGTATCATCTCCATCCCTAATCTGTGACCACCGTCCCTAATCTGTGACCACCATCCCTAATCTGTATCATCTCCATCCCTAATATGTGAACACCATCCCTAATCTGTATCATCTCCATCCCTAATATGTGAACACCATCCCTAATCTGTGTCATCTCCCTCCCTAATCTGTGACCACCATCCCTATTCTGTATCATCTCCATCCCTAATCTGTGACCACCATCCCTAATCTGTATCATCTCCATCCCTAATGTGTGATCACCATCCCTAATCTGTATCATCTCCATCCCTAATGTGTGATCACCATCCCTAATATGTATCATCTCCATTCCTAATATGTGACCACCATCCCTAATCTGTATCATTTTTATCCCTAATGTTTGACCACCATCTAAAGTCTGTGTCCTCTCTACTTTCCACCATATTTTGATGGCAGAAAAAGGTAAAAAAAAAAACCTTCTTTGACATCAACATACAGATAAAAGTGGTAAGCATTTGTACTTTGACATCCCTTTGGCTGGTTCACTATGGCTATTCATTCTTTGTTCATAAAATACATCACAGGACACAGTTTATAGCCGAAAATCAGACAAATGTTAATATGATGAGGGAACGGACCAAGATTGGTGAAAAGGGGAGCACAACCAGTGTGGTTCACAATCCAGGCCTGGCACTCAATTTTCTTTAACATGTTGTGTAATCAAAGGCCTTAAACTGTTAATATAGGGTCTTTATCAGGTCTTTTTTGCTAAATTCTATGTATACATAGGAAACACCACTGCTAGGTTATTTTTCAGTTTCAGGGAAAACAAAGGTCTTCAGGGTCTCATAAGCTATATAAATGGTAATCAAAAGACTCCTCACCCAATATAAAAGTTAAGAGAACATTTAACAACTAAAACATGCATTCAACACAATTGAAAAACAAGTATTTTTCGCCACATATATTTAAATAAAAATATTTCAATATCAGAGCTGTTATACAAGGAGGCAAATTCATGATATATGAACCTGAAAATATCATCAAAACATAAAGTCAATCTCACATTTTTGCTGGCAGTTTACTTTTCATAAATAAATGTTCAGGACTGGATATGAATAATGTAGATGAGTGTGGGGTATGAGTGGGGATGAGTGATATTTCTATTGTTGCCATTTTGCCTGAGGATGCCACTGCCCGTTGTAGGCTTGATCTTTCCCTCTTGTTATGTAGATCCTAAAGACAACACACAAACCACAACAGGGTAAATCATTAACCCTTGCCATGCCATTCTTTACACCAAACTTACTTTTCGCATAGGTCTCCCCAAAAACAATGGACCTGCATGTGTGTATGTGGGTGCGGGATGTTTTTTCTAGGAGTGATGAGAAGGGCTTGGGAGCCTGGCGTTTAATGTGGGGCGTAAAGCTGAGCATGATGGGACGTGTGATACCGGGGGGATATTATGGTAGAGATAGTGTTAACAAAAAGAAAGGGTAATGATGCAGACTGGGCTCACTTCTCTGACATCTCTTTCTTACTGTAACAGCTCAGGAGGGTAAAATTGGCTTAGTTCTCTCTGCATCGTGTGAAGTTGCCATTAAAAATGTATTCCCCAACTTTTGTTCCTCCATGCTGGGTGGGCGCGAAGTGCCTTCAGCGATGTGCAGTCGATCAAATTCATAGCCATCACGTGACGGTTCGGACCCCCCTGCCTATGGGTGAGACCTTCCCTTGTGGTGACTTCATAAAAATTTCACCAGCTCCAAACGAGACACATGGAGAGCTGCCCCAAGGCAAATCCTCGCTGAAAATTTCAAATTTCATACTATAAGTCATGCTTAATTGGAACACAACAGATAGAGAAAACATCCATATTTCAGACAATTATTGTTGAATCATTTGCAGCATTGAGCTTGCTGTAAGATAAATGTGCCCTTCCCTTGTCAGGGCTCCTGTATTATTGAACAATTGAACACAATAACTACCAGGATATTTCTCTAATTTTACACTCGCAATAGGAGGAACATCAATCTACAAAACGAGTTCCATTCAAGCAATTACATTATCTTATGACAGAAATAATATTGATCCAAAAAACAAACTTGAAAGTAGAGCACTCATAAAAAGGGGAGCGTTTCTATACTGCAGGCAAAGAGTTAAATGTGCCTGATTTTTGGTGTCCTGATCAAGCATAGCCAATATGGTGTTATATTGATCATGAGCGCAAGACTTCTCCTCCTCTCAGTATTTAACCTTCTATCCATTAAATCTTACTTTTTCTCACATTAATCTGGACCTTTTTGACAGTGTACAAACCTCATAAAATATGTAGCCAGTGGCCTTTATTTTCTGCTCAAACAAAACCATCAGGTGCAATTTTGCATTAGGGTTTTTTCTGCATTTGATTATAATCACGAAGTCAGGAATTGACACCAGTACCACTGGCTTTGGCGGTAGATTTATGTACAAACTGCAGGGCAGTAAACATGGCCAAGCTGTATAAGAATGATTGATATTCAACGGACAAGAAAAATGGTAAACACTGGAGCATGAATATTTATGCTCGCAGAAAGCTGATCTACACAATATGGGGTAATAAAGATCATGATTTGTTTTGTTATTGCATCGGATTATTTCAAAATGATTCATAATTACCTACTTACACTGACATGCCATATTAAAAGCACCCGCTTATTTATCTTGTAAAACATGACAAATATTTATTTTCTCTGTGTTACCTTAATATGGTATGCATAATGTTTGAAGAAAGTGGAAAATATCGAATGATACCATAAAAAAACATATAGTACTTTGGGAACTATCTCAAAGTTTATAATTGATTATGTTTGCGTAAATATTTAATCAATAACCGCAAAGTCCAGTTATAAAAATAAATGTCTGACATGAAAAAACCCTAAACGACATGAATACTCAACTAATAACTCGTTAAGTACATTTTCTTCTCAAGAACTTGACACTTGCTCAAATCTCACATGTGACTTCTGTCAATGAAAAGAAAAACTAACATTTCTCGTCAAGTCAACAAAAACTGTGCCTCTTTGACCAAATTCAGCAATAACTGAGACGTGCATTATTTGCAGCCGTGGTTGGCAAGTTACTATTGTGTCCTGTCAAGGCGGTTTATAATGAGCGAGGGGTAGGAACAGATCACCAGAAAGCATCGTCGCTTCGGAGTGGTTAGCAAAGATTATATTCCTAATCAGTTTGACACTTTTTGATGACATTGCCTGCAGAGCCTGCCGAGAGCAAATTCATCCTGACACCCACCATAGCGAAGGCTTACAATGAGTGGTCTAAAGTTACTCGCTGCTTTTCTGAACTGCTTGACAGCCTGACAATGAAAGTGTTTTAACTTTCTCACTAAATCGACCCTGTTTTGTAGATATAATGGACTAATATTATTGACAGTATTGATGATAAACTATACTTAAACCTGGCTCAATGGAATAATTTGATAAAAAAAATCACAGTCTTTATGCACTGATGTCCTATTTTCACCCTAATGTTGTAAAGCCTATCCCTCCAATCATTATAACAATAAGCTGGCAGTGCTTTCTTTGCAAATTATGCAAATTGGTCACATCGGTTAAATATTCTACAACTTGGGCAATTATCTGAATAGTTTTGAATCATGCTAAACCAAATTATTTTTACCAAATTATTTTTGTAATAAAAATATTAGATCTATTTATGATATAAATTTGAATATTCAAAATGATGTTTTCAAGGTATGGTAGCTGGGTAGGGTATGATGTTAGGTATGGTAACATATGTAGGAGGATGTAACATGATGCCGACCAATAGATTTTGACTATTTAATTTTATGCCTTGAACTTTACAGCAGTACTTCATTGTGTTGAAGGTTCAGTGAAAATGTTGCATAATATTCCACAAAGATAAACATGCAGGCAAAACTTTGATTGTCATTCAAAATGGATAGCTTTAACACCATTTAAAATCATAAACTTATTCATCCATGGAATAGGTTTATTTCTATTTTTTATTAAAAATGTCATCTGTATTTTTATTCTCAATGATCATTTCCTGTTAGCAATGATTTAGATAAAGATATCTAGAGATTGGAATTTAGTTTAATCTAAAATCCACTCGTTTTATTTTAAAATTGCTTGAATGATGCTTATCGTTCTTGCCATGATACTTATGGTCCTTGCTGTGGTGACATTATCCTTGCTGTGGTGACATTATCCTTGTTATGGCAAGATCTTTGGTCCGAACTGTGATGTGGTCCTTGTTGTGATATGGTCATTTGCCGAACTGTGATGTGCTTTTGCTGTGGTCTTTGCTGTGATGTGCTCTTTGCTGTGGTCCTTGCTGTGATTTGCTCTTTGTTGTGGTCCTTGCTGTGATGTGCTCTTTGCTGTGGTCCTTGCTGTGATTTGCTCTTTGTTGTGGTCCTTGCTGTGATTTGCTCTTTGTTGTGGTCCTTGCTGTGATGTGCTCTTTGCTGTGGTCCTTGCTGTGATTTGCTCTTTGTTGTGGTCCTTGCTGTGATGTGCTCTTTGCTGTGGTCCTTGCTGTGATTTGCTCTTTGTTGTGGTCCTTGCTGTGATTTGCTCTTTGTTGTGGTCCTTGCTGTGATGTGCTCTTTGTTGTGGTCCTTGCTGTGATGTGCTCTTTGCTGTGATATGGTCCTTGCTGTGATATGGTCCTTGCAGTGATATGGTCCTTGCTGTGATGTGGTCCTTGCAGTGATGTGGTTCTTGCTGTGATGTAGTCCTTGCTGTGATATGCTCCTTGCGGTGATATGGTCCTTGCTGTGATGTGGTCCTTGCTGTGATATGGTCCTTGCTGTGACGTGGTCCTTGCTGTGATGTGGTCCTTGCTGTGGTCCTTGCCGTGATATGCTAATTGCTGTGATGTGGTCCTTGCTGTGATATGGTCCTTGCTGTGATGTGGTCCTTGCTGTGATGTAGTCCTTGCCGTGATGTAGTCCTTGCCGTGATGTGGTCCTTGCAGTGACGTGGTCCTTGCTGTGATGTGGTCTTTGCTGTGATGTAGTCCTTGCTGTGATGTGGTCCTTGCAGTGATGTGGTCCTTGCAGTGATGTGGTCTTTGCTGTGACGTGGTCCTTGCTGTGATGTGGTCCTTGCTGTGATGTGGTCCATGCTGTGATGTGGTCCTTGCTGTGATGTGGTCCTTGCTGTGATGTATACTTGCCGTGATGTGGTTCTTGCCGTGATGTGGTCCTTGCCGTGATGTGGTCCTTGCTGTGATGTGGTTCTTGCTGCAGGATGACTAAGTCTTGCTAAGGTGATGCACTCTCACCATGAGGACAGCTTTATCTGAATCCCACATAATCCTCTGTGTCCACTACTTAATCCTCCTAAGACTGTCCAAGACTGGTCAAATTGGAGGTCTTTAATCTGGCATAAACATCCAGTTCTGATGCCAAGTTGTGTATTTGGTGTTTCATGTCCGAGTGAAACGATACCTGACTCAGTTGAACATGAACAGGCTTACGGTGTTAGAAATGTGATCACAGATTTCATGGGAGATTTCCAATTTTGACCAAAGCATCTTATAACAGTCATGACCAGTGTCCAGCCCCAGAGCCCCCGAAGGATAATAATAACAATCTACTCTTCTTTTCTTTTTTTTATGATGTAGTACTATCATCAGTTAAAAATAATTAAATGTATTGGCACGATTGTTAATTCACATAACTATGCTATTCAGATGGATTGTCAATATCTGATGGACTGTTCACAGATAATTTCCAAAAACTAAGAGAACAATAAAACAAAATATTCCTGTACATACATAAGCAACTGCCAGCACTAACTCTCCCAGAACATTGCACAGATATTATGATGACAATATCTTATATTTATGTATGTACATGTACGTGTCTCTATGAAGTGTAATGTGTTTGTGCAGCATGAAGGTTTAGGGCAGGTTACCATCGACAATACAGAACGTAGATATTCTCTTTGCGTCAAAGATCGGGAAACAAAGAGGTAACCTGGAGGGGCCTGCATGATGTCCAGCAATCGTTAATAATACAGTGGTCACTGGAGAAGTGTGCCCCGTCATTCAACCCCAAGATGTGCAGAAAAGCAGGTGGTCCGAGGCACAGGAGCCTGGTCACCAGAGAGGCCACGCTCAGCCGTGATTGGCTCATTATGCTACCATTGTAACTCAATTGACAAGTTTCTGGAAAATGTAGACTGGCCAATTATCATTGTTACTATGCAAGTGGACAACAGAACATTCGGCCAATGTAATTCTAGAACTGGTCAGTCTGGCCACTTGGTTTACACAAGAGAAATTCAAATCTCACGCTTCAAGCGCTTCGAGTGACCAGTTGTTGTGCTGATCAAATCAGGCAATGCAGATTTTGTAATTTCAACAGTGCTTTATTTGTATGGCCTTAAAGGTCGCCTTTATTTGATGCATAATCAGAACAGGTCTGTCTGAAATCATTGCTTGCTATAAATGTGCAAACAATGGTACTTAATATACCTCAAGACAAATCTTTTAGGAAGTTTAAAACTGTGAAGGTCAATGTATGTCTGGTAGACAGAGTATCGTCATATTTATTTACAAAAGCTATTTTAGGTCAAAAATTACTAATGAGTCCACGTGTCTGTACAAATCGTGATTTACATTTTAATAGATTATTCTAATTTACTCTTGCATGCTTGCACTTTTCTGTAGATGTCACCAAACGGTGCAGCAGTAGTGTGTTTACTTGCAGTCATGATATAGATACGGTTACAGATATGGCACTACTGGCCTGCCACCTGGGGAGGATTATCAGTACCAGTTCATGTCTAATGGGGGAAACATGTCCGAGTCAGTCAATCTTTGTAAAATCACCTGTGCAGCGTGCCGCACGTCCATTAACGCTTATAATCTTACTGATTAATCTGAGAGAGTCCATAAACTCCTGAAACCGTGACAAATAGCCCGGTGAAACAGACACAAATCGTAGCAAATTTGACAGTGTTTGACCAAGACAACGCCTCGCTGCAAAGTTTTGAGGCTTTTTCAATGGAACTAGTATTTTGATGAAATTGATATTGCGTTATTGAACATCACTGGGGACCGAATTAAGGCAGGATAGAAGACTATTGTCCCGGGTTCAAACCCCACACAATGCCACTCTGATCAAACATCTTGCACTAACAAAATGACAGTACCACCATTGATACACAACTCACCAACTTGTCACAACTGAACTGAATTTGAACACATCTATGGTAATGATACAATATTTTCACTGTTTTTGAAAACAACTGCTAAAGAGTTGATTTTATTTTTATTTTTCAGTACTTCTCATGTCTGTCAGAAAACCTGAATTGATATATTACCATTATTAAAAAAAAAACTTGGAATGCGTGAAAACAGAGCGTAAATCCACACATTAACCTTAAGTGCCCGTGCAACACAATTTAAGCGGGACATTTCCTTGAAAGAGCCCGACCATTGTAGATGTGTTACTTTTATATAAGCTACAAGATGTGGCTGACAGTGGTCATTATTTGCGTGGCCAAGCAGTGCGGTCCTGCTATGAAGTCAGCCGGTGGGTTTGGACACGACACATTGTTCGATGGCGCAGTCTTGACCAGATTCATTTAATGTCATCATGGCCACTTTGTCCTGCCTATGTCACAGGTCCATCACCTTTTTAATAGGCTCGGGTCTAGCTCTTTGCATGTGATGGGTTCTAAGAACACAATCTCAGTTGCACGCAGACATATTTTCCTTATTCTTTTTTTTATTTCCTGATTTGGTTGTTTAACAATATTTCACATCATGAAGCTTGAAGTCCATTGGAACATAAAATATATACATATTCATATATGTGGAAATAATTACTTACATTCTATTTATTCGACAAATGAAACAAGTAAGTAGTAAAACATGTATAAAATGTGAGGTTAATTGGATATTATGAGGCAAAGTGTATAAATGAGAGAGAGAGAATATCCTACCCTCTGCCGGGCTTCCATGGACTCCATACTGATTCCTAACATAGCTCGCACAGGAAGAAGGAGCATCTGAAAACAAAAATAATACTCATATTCACCAAATTTCATCAAATACACCATTCTACCACACTATTCCAACCATTGTCTTGTGCACAATTTATATTTTAGCAATCAATGCAGTCTATTATATTAAAATTTTGTTCTTATACTTCTTTGAGAAAAAGGTTTTTTTATGTTGATATAAAACAGGAAGCCTAGCTATTTCCACCAGTCAATGATAGGACTGAACAGCACAGTCTTGATATTTTCATCACAAAAATATGAAGCCTACTTTTTAAGATTCCTGTATCCTCAAATATCAATAACACAAAATGTATAAAATGTATAAAGTATATCACTGTATCATTTTATCAGCATCTCTCTCTCTCTCTCTCTCTCTCTCTCTCTCTCTCTGTCTCTCTCTCTCTCTCTCTCTTGCTTATGTTTTGACTGTTACTGTTGCTTATCAACAATTTTTATGCTGTGAGCATAAAAAAGAGGCATAGACCAGCCCCACAGTTGGTAGAGCAAGGGATCTGTGCCTTCTTATTTGGTTATACAGATGGAGGAGGAGGAGGAGGAGGAGGTTGTGGGTTCGACTCCCACTGCCTACAATGTTACTTTCACACTGGTTAAAAGGCTTGAAAGCCAACCTGATATGGCCACTGTTGCTGAAAGGGTCATTTGAACACAATTTCACAATTTCCAAACAGGCATGAGGAGGGCCATACAACTCAGCCAAGCCTATGTTTTGATTCCAACCAAGTTTTCTTCGCTTCCTATCATAATTAAGGACAGCCTGGCATTATCGTATACAAAAATGTACAAAATGATACTTATCTCTTTCTTGTCCAAATCCTATGTCCAAATGTTTAAAGGTAAGTCTGAATTTAGTATTTCATTAAATTGAGCTATCAAAAAGTGACCATAATTTTGATATAAAACATATTTCAGGTATTACTTTTATGACAAGTAAAACTTACACAAAGCCAGAACCTGCAGTGCCATAAACTAAGAAGAAAATTTACAAGGCTGACCTATTATACATTGCAAGGCTACATCCACCAGAAGTTACCACCAAAACATGACCACAAAGATCAACGATCCCTGACTACTGGACAAACACAGATTATAAAAAGATGGCTAAATGATATATAAGCCATTCTGTGTGGGGATTGCATGTCTCTACCAGCTTGACACCCTCAAGCATGATAACACCTCATGTTCTTAGCCCTTACAATTGCTGTGTGGAGCTCTGCTATTTATCTTTCTCATATAATTCCATTTACATGTGGCTGTCACCACCACACTCCATCTTGTCTGTGGTGTTAGCCCCTTCACTGCCACACAGCAAGCCCCACTGAGTCCTCCTGTCTTGCAATGCACACACTAAAGCTCACAACTCATTTTACACAAGATATTGATTAAAAATCTTATCATAAAAATTAAATAAATTATAAGTTACATTTTAAAAGTTATAGTATTCATTTAAAAGTTTAAAATGGCAGTCAAGATTTTGCCTCTACCTGATCATCCCACATCCCCATTTCACTTTGTCTCTCTTTCTGTGCATGTAATTAAATTATAAAACGATATGTTGTCAACTGTAATGTAACTCCTCACAATGTCAGTATCAAGACACGGAAATATTGACTTATTGTGGCATCGTTCTTTGCCTGACATGTTTTTTTCTCCATGCAGGTGCCAGATCTTTTGTTTATGGAATTACAGGGCAATATTTGTTACACAAACTAACTCCATCATCATTAAACATAACACTCCAAATGCCACATGTATTTCCAAAAACAAGATTATATGTTTTAATTTGCTTGACATGCTATATAAATGTCAAGTTTTTATCTAATACGTTAAATAAATAACATTTAGTGTTGGCATTTAACAGAAATAGATATCATTGCTAAATGCATTTCTTCTTTTCAATGTTTCAAAGGAATTTCCTTGCATGTTGGTCACAGAACTAATAATGATTTCGTAATTACATCTTCAAGCTATGCTGTTTTACTATGGTGAAATTATCTCAAAGTGTGCACTCGTAAATAGATTGCTTGTTCTTCAAGAAGATGATAAAGATGAAATGAAAAAGGTTAAATTTAGTGTAAAATTTCACTTAAATTTCTCAATTATTTCCATGATTTATGGTGAAGTGAAGTGTTCCATATGATCACACTCACTTGTAAGTTAACATCTGACATGCAAACTGATTAATCAAATTAATATCAAAATGTTAAATTCATTAACAATATGATACCACTAAATCTAATTCATTTTAGTTCTAAAATTCATGAACTTAAGAAATGGTGGATCATCTGAAAGACGTAAGCAATTTATCCCTGTTTTATGGTTATATTCCAACAGTATTTTAGAGCAATGTTGGTTTATTCTGAACCATAATTTTACTTGTCCAAACACATAAGGCAAAATTGTGAACCTGTGGCATTGAAGACATAGAGAAACCCTCTTTAACACATTCAATACCCTTCTGCAGGACTCGACTCTTCGACCACTCTCTTTTCACATGCAATTCAATCTGCGCAAACAGGTTGTCAAGAGGTTTTGAGCGTTCAGAAACATGGGCTCGGCCTGATGCAAGATTGACATTTGTTCAGGAGATAATGTGTGGATTATCAGCCCTGATCCTGCTAAATGGATCTGGCCCTGAGGATGAGGGGTGGCATGGTTGGGCTTCAGCGTCTGAGAGGACGGGTGCCACAGAAGGCAATGATGCGCAGTGTGGACGATGCAAATTGACTGAATGCAGCCGGACCGTTTGCTTCTGTATGGACCAATATGCTAGGCAAACATTGACACAGAAATGGGAGATTGGCTCACAAATCACAAGCTACAAGTCTCAGACTGCAGACGCTCCACATACCCATCATAAGACTATAGAAAATTCATTACAAATCTAAGACAACGCTCGGGATCACTGCCACTAACTTTCTCTCAGATGTAATTTGTGTATCAATGTTCTTGATATTTTTGTCCTAATTGATAAGAAGACAATGTATTATAATCAGGCCATGATCTCAGTTGTGTAAGTCCCTGAAATCTCCATCATCACATATAGCCATGGCAAAATTGGATTACTCACTGGACGGGCAAAATATGTACCTCCTAGATGAAAAGTCGATCAAATCAATAAGCATTTGAATCTAATGGCAGCCTTTCTTGTTCACGAGCGGACGCTCTACCTTCTTAATTGTCATACCGTACAAGACTTATACATGATTTGGCAAAATGCTTGTTTTGTTTTTTTCATATTTCCACCACAATGATAATTATTGATTGTACCTATCACTTAATCTAAGCAGACCTTGCTGACGATGCATAGAGAACATCCCCAAGTAATGTCTCATTGTTTGAGCCCTGAAATCTACCTTCGGAAGTTATCGGCAAGTAAATAAATCAAACTTGTTGGTATGTCTGTATCCCTGGCACACAGGTTTCAGCCAGCGTTGACCGTTCCTGTCCTCTTTGGCTTTTTGCTGTGTGGTTTTCAGTGGACAACTTTCATTTTTGTGTACTCAAAAACGAGGGGGATATTTGATGAGCAATTATCGGAGGGGCTGAAGTCTACAGAGTTCTGTGACGCCCCATACAATGCGTGGACAAACAGGCAACCAACGGATGACTCCAAAAAGTTTCATGACTGATGGTTTATGTTCAACATAGCAAATATATAAACATGGAATCATGGGACAACTCCTCAATGTACCATTTCATGGTGACCTCGGGTGACACCTAGTGGCTGCCAATATTCCCCCATAAAGCTTTAAAAAATAGAATTGATGGATAAGTTCCAGAACAAAGTGACTGCATTGTTTCAGGTATTGATGGAAAGAGCAGTGTGCAAATGTGTGTAAAATAGAAATTGAATGAATCAGAGTAAACACAAAATAAAATGTTACAAAGTTCAGTTTGAAAGAAATTGTATGTAAGATACATCAACAGTTTTTCATACACTGAGCCATAAAAGCTACAAAATCAATAAGCTCACACGTTCATAATAATGCCATGTTTTAACATTGATTTAAAGTTTGGCAGTACATCGTCATCTGCACGCTGCAACAATGGTCATTGATTTTTCCTACCTGTGCGTCAATATGAAAGGTACCCAACTTTATCAATAATGGGATAGCCATTGTTTACCCCCAAAATGTTATTACCAATTAAGGTGCTTAATTAATGATGATAATAACAACCCCAGGCACCAAACAATGAACAATGCTTGACTGGCGTAATACTTCCTTCAAAAGGACAGACCCTTTTCTGTCACAGAAATTCTAACTACTGCCAAGCATAAAATCATTATTTAAACATTTATCTGCTGGATATTTCCTATTTTTTATGATATTTAACTAATTCATATCTGTGATATGCTTTTTTGCATTGTTTGAAATAAAAAAAAATAAAGGTCACATTTCTGTTAATGAAAGAAAATATTGAAAGTGCTTATTTTTTGTTTGGGATAGAAA
Organism: Amphiduros pacificus; assembly: GCA_949316495.1. Taxonomy (NCBI): domain Eukaryota; kingdom Metazoa; phylum Annelida; class Polychaeta; order Phyllodocida; family Hesionidae; genus Amphiduros; species Amphiduros pacificus. The sequence continues at coordinate 48,575,657 of OX439002.1, read as the reverse complement.
AGTATGCAAAGATCCATGCCTCTTTTCATGGTGGTTACAATAATTCTGCAAATCATATTCCCTTAACAAAGCACATTGCCTTGGGCAATTTTTTTTTCAGCAGTGCTGAGAGTAGTATTTTCCCTGGCATTGGAGAGGTTATTAATCGTTGACGGGCAAGCGTGGCCCTTTTTCCCTCCACAGAATGAGGTAAATTAGATCCAAACAGATTGTCAGTGTCTGCTCTGGTAGTGGCCGAGTGGGTGAACAATGGGCATAATGTGGTGTTAATGGCGGCAGTTGTGTGGTCCAGAGAGCCGCTTGGTGAGAGACCTCATCCACTCACACAGGCTTACTCATCATCTATACCTCCCTCACAGTGCTTCTTTATATATCTCACAAATGATTCACACCTCCCAGGCTTCACATGTTAACCAGACGATTCACAACTCCCAGGCTTCACATGTCAACCAAATAATTCACACCTCCCAGGCTTCACATGCTAACCAAAAGATTCACACCTCCCGGGCTTCACATTTCAACCAAAAGATTCACACCTCCCAGGCTTCACATTTCAACCAAAAGATTCACACCTCCCGGGCTTCACATGTTAACCATGTCATTCACACCTCCCAGGCTTCACATATTAACCATGTCATTCACACCTCCCAGGCTTCACATGTTAACCATGTCATGCATACCTCCCAGGCTTCACATGCTAACCAAAAGATTTGCACCTCCCAGGCTTCACAATGTTAACCAAATGATTCACACCTCCCAGGCTTCACATGTTAACCATGTCATCTACACCTCCCAGACTTCACTTGTTAACCATGTCATTCACACCTCCCAGGCTTCAAAATTTTAACCAAATGATTCACACCTCCCAGGCTTCACATGTCAACCAAAAGATTCACACCTCCCAGGCTTCACATTTCAACCAAAAGATTCACACCTCCCAGGCTTCACATGGTAACCAAAAGATTCACACCTCCCAGGCTTCACATGCCAACCAAAAGATTCACACCTCCTGGGCTTCACATTTCAACCAAAAGATTCACACCTCCCAGGCTTCACATTTCAACCAAAAGATTCACACCTCCCAGGCTTCACATGTCAACCAAAAGATTCACACCTCCCAGGCTTCACATGTTAACCAAAAGATTCACACCTCCCAGGCTTCACATTTCAACCAAAAGATTCACACCTCCCAGGCTTCACATTTCAACCAAAAGGTTCACACCTCCCAGGCTTCACATTTCAACCAAAAGATTCACACCTCCCAGGCTTCACATGTTAACCAAGAGGTTCACACCTCCCAGGCTTCACATGCTAACCAAAAGATTCACACTTCCCAGGCTTCACATGCCAACCAAAAGATTCACACCTCCCAGGCTTCACATGTTAACCATGTCATTCACACCTACCAGGCTTCACAATGTTAACCAAATGATTCACACCTCCTGGCCCAGGCTTTACTTGTCCTCCTAATGATTCACACTTCCCAGGCTCCACAATTCCCAGGCTTGAAGCTCTTAAACCAATGATCATATCCATCAAATGATTCTAAATGTATCAGATGATTCACACACTTCATACTATTAGACACCCCTGTCCACGGGCCCCTGTCACCATCTCCAACCAACCCACAATCAATAAGACTGCATATCCAAAGACTATCTCTTGTTATCAAATTTGTTTCATGTTTTACATCTTTTACAATTCAAATACAGATATGCAAAATGCAATAAATAAGCCAACTCTTAAAATTTGTCTGTGGATAAATATCTCCACTTTGCGAAATACTTCCTTCATCTGTGGCATATGTCTGTAAATCCCCTTTGAGTGTTTTCATACTCTGAAGGTCAGCAAAGACCACAGGTCAATATTCCTTCACTTCTCACAATAAACATACAACATCTGAGAAATTCAAAAATACAGCTTTGACTTTGTTTTGGCTGAGAATAAATGAGCAGACATGCACCCTACCTGCATGGAAGTGTACATGATTGATATCGGCAGTGATTTGTCAGGGCAGATTAATACGCACTAAGCATGTGATGATGTGCCCGTGATGAGCCCTGGCTATTCCAGCTTCTCTCCGACAAGCTGCGGGTGTCACAACAAGGTGAAGGTATGACCCATACTTGGCTGACAAGGCATACAGCAAATACTTGATATGACCACTCCACTTGTGGACACCAGTTGCTATGGAAACCGACTGTGGAATTAAGGTCAAGTAATGGACAAGGGCAAGAAGGTAGGCATGTTACCAAGAACAACACGCAGACACGATCATTTGATTATGACCTTTATAATTTGATGCCACAAAACAAGTAGGTCAGAAAACAAGAACTTTTATATCTTACTGCCAAACTTGGTAGGCATGGCAATGACCTGACCCCAAACACAATGGCAGTCACATTCCAACCATGTCCAATCACAACTCCCATGATGCTTTGCAGCCGTCAACACTGAGGTTTGATTGGATTCTGATATGTCCACTCGGGTAATGAATGACCGTGTGATGACCAACGGATAAGAATGCAACGACCTTGGTAATCCCTTAACGGCCGGCCACCCTCAGACTTATGACACTACCCAATCATCTGCCAGAAAAGAAAAGATTTCATTCCGCCATAAATTTCTTTTATGACCAGCACTTAATCCACCATTATGTGTATTGGAATAAACATTGTCATATTGGGTCTGGTCAGTGATGATGCTTATGGAGTGAGACATGCAGAAAGCCGCCAGTCAGAATAAATCACCGTCCTCTCCTTCAAACTCGACAAAACCGCCCGACTTAAACAGACCTCCCAGACAAATTGAATATCATCATCAGGTGAAATATGGAGTTGGGGGATTTGGGGCAGGTTTAAATATGTATGGTGTGGCTACAAGCAAGGGCGAATAGTATCTTAATGATGAGCACCAGCACATGGTTACATTACCAAGCAAACTCAACCCTGGTGACAGCTTTAAGGTGAAGTTGATGTGATAAATACAAGATAATATGATGAGTCAACAACAGGTTATAACCTCACACCGTGGGATAGATTTCCTCAAGGCTAATGGGGTTAAGATACTCAATACCATAAAAGCTTAAGCTTTTTTCGGGCTTAATTTCTTTCTGTATTCCTATTGGCTTTTTAAACTTATTTTAAACAGATACATTGAACAAGCCTTTGATGCTCTGATCAACAATAGTTTGTAAAATATCATTTTGCATATTTAATGTAAATACTATCATTCAGTATCAGATTCTACACCATGATACCTATAAATCTCCCAGTTTACAACCTTAACTGGATTTAACCTTTTTGTTTTTTCATTTGAATTTGCTCTGAAAAATTTAATAGAAATAAAGGGCACCTCTAACGCAAACAAGATGTCTAAAATTTTCCTATAGCAATTATTTCCATTTATGATACAATTTTATTGCCTTTAATCTCAACTGATAAAATAAATAGTGAGCTGATATCTCATACTGCATATTTGTGGACTGACAAAGTGATAGATTTTCTAATCTCAAGTCAACAATGTGAATGCCATAAAACTGGCTTCAAATCCTTGTGTTACTGGGGTGGACATAACAGAATTGTCTCACTTCAAATCTCACTGACAAACAACATGGAAATAACTCAGCTTTCAAATAAAAGAGACACAAGCTATGGTAATTTCTAAGCTTTCAAATCTCACAGGTAAAATCTATGAGAATGATTCAGCTTTCAAATCTCACTTACACAAACTACAGCCTACAGGAATGATTCAGCTTTCAAATTTCTCTCCACAAAATTGGGAATGACTCAACTTTTAACTCTAATCTGACACAGCCAGCTATCCGATGCAGTGAAAACCATGCCTGACTCTGCTTTAATTGTGATTCCCTCTTTGAGCCCATATTAGTCATGCAGAACACAGATGGGTTTTAACCTTCTAGTTCCATAATCATGATATAAATGTGACCCGTTGACTATAAAACTAACTTATATCTGAGGAAAAGCGAAGAAGGTATCACACAAAGACTCTGCAAACCTTGAAGAAGCAGCAGATTTTCCATTTGGCTGATGCACAAGTTGACTATTTTGGCTGATCACATTTGAGTTTACACCTACTTGCTTTACATCAAGTGTCTCTATTGGCCAGAATAAGCCTTGTCCTAAGTACATAATTAAAGCCAAATTTGCCGTCATAAATGTCTGTTGTTGCAGGGAGGGTGAAGTGCCCCCCATGTTCACACTTGATTTATTTGTAATAACGACATCACTCCCCCCCCCACCATACGGCCTGCCACAGTCGGTCCATACACTGCCAAATGAGAGAGCACCGATAAATTAACTGCGATCCTGACAGAGATTAATCTGGCGGGGACTCGTGTTGAAATTAATTCTGCGATTGCAGCATCTTCTCGGATCGACCCTGATCTATTTGTGCCCGCGCTCTCCGCATTAACCCAAACAAATAGATCTAACGGCATTGTGTAAGTACGGCGGCCAAAATATGGCTAATAAAAGATAAACCTTTTAATGCCCCATTCAATTCTCGGAGGGATTACTTGTACAATCCCACCAAAACCTGGCCAGTAATCATAGCAGTTTCTATCTCCCTTGTGTAGAAAGCTCACACTTTGGCCACTCTTTATTTATTGGGAATATATCCCCACCCCCAAGCAGAAACCCATCCCTTACCACTGCCCGCCAGAATAAATCTAATTATCTGAATTCTTACGATTTAACCTTGATTTTTCAGTGTAATTAGAATGGTATGGTTGGGCTCCATGGGGATAGACTGCTCTCTTAAAATAATCACCCAGCTCCCCAGAATGACAATCTATTAATTTAGAGGAATTTGGTCACATTGGCGATGATAAATCTAATCAGACCCCACCCTGGTTGAGAAAATACTCAGCTTGTAATGAAATATATGCCCTGCTTTGCTCCTTCCAGTACTCCCACACATCAGAAACATGGGGAGGATTCTTGACAGGAAAAAAAAATGTTTTCACCAACTAAAAAAGTATCATGTGTGTTAGATATATTTACTTTAACATTAAATCTGTTCCAATTTCAGGACCCGATATTTAGAACAACTTTCTGCTGAATCAAATTTATCAAGATCCTGAAATTTAGCAGAGACCTAATGGAGCATGATCTAAATGCTAAGTCTGAGTCGATATTTGGAACATGATAAGTGCGCTCTCCAGTCTAAATTTCCAGCCAATTCTTTCCAATTTCAATTATAAATTTTGCATGATCTCTAAAAGTATACATCTACCCTAGAGTTAACTCAGGAAATCATTCTACATATGAAGTTTGGGCTAATGAATTAGCATGAAGTCAGAAGACTTAAGGCCTTCCATATATTGGACATTTTGTATGGTCTCAAGAAATCAAGAATTTAGCATGTTTTCACCTGATTTATAGCACAGTCTATTTGTTTTCTAAATATCAGGCTTTCTCTGGGTTTGGCCACATGTAGTCATGTGATGTAGTCACCTGATGGCAATATCAGACCTTATAAGGTCATATTCATGTGTAGTCCTGATTCTATAAGTATTTGAATAAAAAACATATAACTCTTTTTCAGACTGAAATATAATAATATGTTTCCATACGCTATATAAACATGATCCTGATAACAGATGTTCAGTAGAGTGTACTCTCTGTAGCTGGTACTGATTTCTGCTGAGGTGTCATGATGTCACAGAAGTACAGCCCTGTCTATGATGTCATCAAAGACTGTGTTCCAAATGATGTCATCATGATTTGGTGTAAATATATAGATCTAGTTTGTGTCTCATTTGAGCTGGCATAGAGTTACTTTTTTAATGATCAGTTGAAACTTTTTTTGAATAAAAGTTGATGGAATCCTTTAAAGCATCCTCAGCTTAGACAAATGCGTATGGTGAGCACATGGTAGAAATGGAGAAAGATCGTGGTAGGAATGTTGGAAATATCCCATAAGAATGTTCACAAATTATACCTGTTATCTCTTTTATCTTTAACAATTACTTCAAGCAGTTTATTTAAGCAACTAGCTTTTTGTTCCAAATAAAACTTGATAAATGAAAATTAAAAAAACTGTTTTAGTTTAGTCAAGCAAGACCTTGTGCTACAAAAGGATTTTACCAAAACACTATTTCAATATCTCAGACACAAATCAAACATTTTATTTTCATATCAGACCCAAACCGATTAACACAAAGCCAGTGCATTCTTATGTCAATATTTCTAATTTCAAGATGCTAAATCTTTATGGGGATACATCGTGTACAATAACAATTCCCAGATGAATTACCTGCTTAATGCAAAGTTAAATAAACTGCATTTTTTCAGGGAAGTGGAATGATATAAAATGCCAGTAAAGTGCATTAGTTTGTCAAACGTCCACACCGTGATGTTAAATAAACTATGAACACGGCAGGTACCAAGCAATATTACAGGAGAGTTTTGCAAAGCATGTTGATGAATTTCATTAGAAGATATTTTATATCAGATGTACCATTATAAATCAGCATTGTTCAAACACAATGTCAGAGCAGTGGGGGTTGGCTGTGTTATTCATATCTCTGTACATACAACTCTCACTTCCTGCCACATTGTTAATGTTAATCAATTTGTTATGCTTTTCTCTGCTTCTGGCAAAGTCTTTTATGGCAACTCTTTGGTAGGTGGCAGGTGAGAGGCTCGCCTACATTTCTTACACAGATCATCAATCTTTTTCTATACCCCCAAAAAATAAATCTTTTTGTTCCTTACTTTTCAATTTTGACCACATAACCATACAAGGCATTGATTTTTTTTAAAAAGAGTTCCATCGCTTTTTTATATAAAGAAAGGTTTTCAGTATATCATAACAGAATGAGGAAAATCTATTTATATCATAGTCAGTTTAAGTTGTTTAGAATAACTAATAATTACCTAGAAATTATTAGCTTTCTATTCAAATTTTCAAACACTACCCAAAAAAATGTATGTTTTGCCAGTTCTGCCATCACGTTTCTATTTTAGAATTCATTTTCGGAAATGTATTCCATAATTTCTACAATTTAATACAAAGAGATGATGACCTATGTTTAAATGTTAAAGACATTTTCCTGAAAGTTGATATCATTAGGATACAAACTGAAGAACATAATATTCCAGATACTAAAGGTTCACTATAGTCTACAAACCAGAAAATTGGCACAGTTATGTGGCTAAATTATACAGTATAAACAATGTCTGACCCGGCAACCCGGGGAGCAGCTAATTCTCTGTGTTAGTCTGTTATATACACAGAAAGCATACTGAACTATTTCAGATCACTTTTTACAAGGGAGACAATTGGGTGACACAGCAAATAAAGAAAGGGCACTGGAGTCATGGCGACAGTTGCCATGTCAACAGGGTTCTCCATTTATACCATATCAGCTGAATCAAATCTTATTCGCCATATATTTACAGATGTCTATTAGAGACATACCCAACCTAAGCCATGTATAAATGAAATGCAGGCTTTTAAAGTCAATTAAGTCCCAGGAACAAATTGAGAATGATAATCACATTTGACAGCAATATAAAATCAGAAATTTAAACCCCAACCTTTTAGTGATATGAGATTTTACTCTCAAAATAATTTGCATTCCAATGACTCCAATGGATGGATATAAATGTATATTTATAAATATTATATAGGATTTTGGTTGAGAGAATTTTGCCTAATTACATATCCTTTACCTTTCGTTCTGTGTTGATATGAGACAAAATAAAAGGAGTGGAGAGAAAGCCCTGTGTGTGAATTGTTATGCCACCAATCTGTTGTGCAATTGGTAGTCCATAAAGGGCACATGGCATTAACCCGATCAGAGGCCAGGGTTAACAAGGCTTTATCAGGGCACACCAAGGGCGCCCCAAGGTCATGCAGATATGACCTATTCCTTGGTTGCCATGGTCAGGCCTTTTATACTATCCCAGCATCCTTTGTAGAACAATGCTTTGTCCCATGATGCATCTGTGTGAAGAAATGTTGTGCCATGTTTAGCACTCACAGTCACAATAACAATATTCTGGTTGTGGCTGAGATATGCACACTACCACATATACAACGTGTCAATACCACAGCCTACCCCCCTCTCCATAGATACGGCCCACATTTATATTACCATAAATCCCTTGTTCAATGCACCCTACTGCCTTCCATCCCACACAGCCCTTGAAAGGTGTGCTTCACTGTATATTTACATTCAACCATAACTATGAATATTGCATATATAGGCCTCACTTGAAACAACCTATACTTGAAATCTGTGTAATTATCAGTGGAATATTACTGCATGTTGCAGATCAATGCTAATTATCCAATTATCACACAAAAGAGTATCACCGGAATATCGCACTAAAAGGTCAATATTGATAATCGCACATTCATTATCATAAACAGACATACTTGAGCATTATCTAAAATCCAAAAGATAAGATAAGATATCTCAAGAGCATCAAGATAACATTGAGATGGGGAACCAGTATTAGATGAAAAAGCTAAGGGAAAGTCAATCAAACAACCACATAAATTGCACCAAAACCTTTTTAAATAGTTCTTATTGTTTAACTTAAATGGTTGTGCTTGGTTTATGGTTTACATTGTATGCATACGAGTTGCACGCATAGCCTTAGCACTGACATTTGCGGCTGACTTCTCATCCTGTTTCGTACACTTGTTTGCTGTTTCTGACTATTGATTACTTCTAAACAATACTGTTCTTGTTCACCTCATGTCCCGTATCTTTTTTATACGATCTATTCAGAATTTCTTACATGCCCAGATGCTATGTTGCTATGACAACAGTGTCCGAGCATGAGATAAGAGGTGGTCATCTGGCTCAAGCCACTGGTCACTATTCTGGTGACACGGGTCAAGTCTACCACACAACCTCAGCCACTTTGCTGACCACTGATGACCCGTGGAAATTAATTACGCGTCCAATGATGCTCGTTGACAGTTACAATATTCAAGATGGCAATGCCGGTTTTATTTCCACCCTCCCTGACAACTAAATGTAACAATTTCACAATGATCAATCATGGGAATGGCAAACATATCATTGCTGAAAATCTACAATATAGTTCCAAAAATCACAATCCAATCTACATTCTCACTTCCAATAAAAAAAAGTGACGATCATTTTTTCTCATAACCTAATAACACACTTTTCTTTTCTGATATTTAAACATTTATATTTTTTCATGTTTTAAGTGTGATATTTTGGCTATTCCTGGATTGGAAAGTGTGACTCAGTCAACTGACCCCTATGTTCATTTTGGGTGAGATTACTTGCCACTTATTTCATCAGTGAAATGGTCAATTTTGTCAGGGTGGATAATTAATCATACACAACAAGCTTCATCATTTCACACTGCCACTCATGGTGGTCTTAATATGATAATAAACTGAATACTCAACGAATACAATCAGGAAAAATATGCTTGTTCAATACCAAATATCTAGCTTTCAGTAATATGATAACATTATAATTTTATAGATTAATTTTCTTTTTTAAATATATATTTTTTTTATTTTTGTTTTATTTTAACCATAAAATTTGGAAATCAATGTTATGTATGGGTGAGCAGGGGGAGGGTGGAGGTGGCTTACTGGTATAGAGAGTGCCGCGTGGCTAACAATGTCGCTCGGCGCGTGCATTGTTCTGAGGCACACTTGCCATAGCAGCGGATCACGTCCGCCACATTTGTCACAGTCCAACAGCCCCAAGCTCGCATTCACTGTCACTGGGTGCTGCTTACAAAAAAAAATGACACCAAGCACTGCTATCATTCATAGCTTTCAGGTATGATGGTCAAATTGATGGAAGTGCGGGGATGTGTTGACCACAGTGACAACTTAACTAGGACCCATGGGTCACAACGGCCAGCCCACTGGGCCAGCCCATGCTACGTGCCTGTATTATTACTACAAGCTGACATATTGCACCACTTAAACATAAGGTCCGCAGCCGCTATCAAGCTTGCATGTCATTGGTCGTATTAACCTCTTGCCCTTAGCACTACTCCCTCCATGCTCCTGCGTATTTGCTGCCGATCTTGGGCCGTGATTAACAAGCACTTGCATGTCGTGCATGGCCCCTTGTGTCATTTACATTGCAGAAAAGCCCCCCAAGTCCCCAATAAGATGGTCCTTGGACATGCAAGAGCATGGTGCAGACAAATATTCCTGGAGGTTTGATCAGAGGCACAGAATATGCAACATGTCCTCCCATCACAACCTTAATCCTAACAACCTTCCTTGTATTCCCATGTCACGGCTTGTGGAAATACTGCTGCTATACCACATCACAAACATCTTACAAGGAAAAAGTCATATATCAAGACACATCAAAAGGTCACATTTGTTAACAGGCAACAACTGCAGATTCCTTGATAAAATTGAACTTAAACTAAATTGCCTTAAGTACGTTGATTTCGTTTTGATGAAGCTTCAAAATATACTTTGAAAATATTTCATAAGCTTCGAGGATGCCTTCAAAAACACCATGGCAAAATCTCTTAGCATGAAATCAAACATTATTGTTGGGCAATCAATAACACATCACGGAGATATTGATGCTATTTTGTAGAGCATTAGCAATAAAATGTACAAATTATTAACTATTTCCGGTGTCTGATTAATCTACTGTATTGCATCATTTCCATAAATGAGGTTAATTCTGAAATTGATCCAAACAGAGTCACATAAATAATGAAATTAACAACCCCTATTTTGGGCAAGTTAATTTCAGAGCAATTTGGCTGCAATTTTCAGCCATCATTCCACAGTTGCAAAAACTTATAATGGGTGACCATTTTTCACATGTCACTGATCCTATTGGAGAAAATGATATGACTCTCACGACTTCCGGTCTCAAATTCGTCAACTGACAAAGTTAGCTGATACAGTTTGGCCTGATACATTCAATCATCGATATTGTTATGAGCATGAATCTAAGCACAACCTAATTTCTCATAAAATGTCAAAACTTAAATATATCATGGCTTTAGTTCCATGATTCAAGAAGGTCTAATAATTTCAATGGCCAATCACCAACAACTAAAAATAACTCATAAAAACATCAGATTTTGTTGAGCTCCTTTCCTGTAAGTTTTTTTTGTCATAATGCACGTATCAGGTTACACATCATTTTGAAGAGATCGGCTGGTAGTTTCTTACCCTCATCAATCTGTTATGCAGTCTACATAAACTGTCCATTGTTTACCTGACAGCCGAGGTCTAAAAAAGGGCTTGTCAAGGTCACTGACACAAATGTTGGTAGGTCAGAGGTCGGCCCGAAGCTGACATGCTCATTAGCTCATTCATTGCTTTTGACCAATCATCACCATTCCTATGATCAAGTGCACCTGTCACCATGGTGACCCACATGACCTCTGACCTGACCTGAAATCCCATCAAACTGGGAGGTGGTGGCTTCACAATGGCCTGGTCATGTGACCTTTACAGAGCTTAAACATTTTTGATCAAATGAGTTGTCATTTTTTAAGTTACAGAGGTCCGATATATTAAATATATTCCCCTTTGAGCAAGTTACTCAAGGGTGACTCAGGTTTATCTTTCCAAGGACTATTATGTATCAAGTATTTTTTCAGACAGATATTATCTATTGGTATGATATTTGATTCACCAATTAGTCCTGAAATGGATATTTTTATAGCAGGAAAGGTCTAACGATAAAAACAGCATCTTAAGTCACAACCACTGAGCAACTTATTCCATACATGGCAACGTAAGTCTTCACACGATGCCAGATAAAAACGAAAAAAACATCTCAGTCCGACCACATCTAAGACACAAAGAGAAATCCTAACAAGTTACTTGAGAAAGTAGTCAAGTGGAGAGGAGATTGCGTATCTCACATGAAGGCAATGTGTGTCCTGTCATCTGGCTGTGTTTTATATTCATTGTTCTCCTATGTGCCGGCATCATACAGGCTTGATTGAGTGATACTGTTTCATAAGTGTCACCAGAGCCAAGTTTGGGCCTTTGACTTCCCGGCTTTGAACTTTTTTAATTTTGGTGTCATTTCACGACTGTCATAACTACTATACAGCGTGAGGTCAATAAATCAATACTTTTTTTCAAGAACAGATTATCCCGCGCAAATTTACCTGATTCTTTTAAAGACTTGGGTGAAATAAAAAGTTGGCCTGGAAGATTTTTCTGCCTGGCAGCACGGGGTGGATCTGTGGCATTTTGCCTTGTCCGTGGAGGGGGCATTACAAAGTCCGGTAGCACCGTGCAAGCTATGAATAATTTAGACCAAGGTTGGATCACCTATGATACTAAGTGGCTGGCGGAGCACACGACTTGGAGAGCCTCCTTTTGGATTCCGCGACGTGTTTCTCGCTAGGCGGGACACACCGGTGGAGAATGCTAATCAGGAGCCAGGTTTGACTTTGGGGGAACTTGATCTTTGTGCGGCGTGATACGACTGATCTGGCCATCTGACCTGATCTATGTCATAGGCCACTCTCGCGGGGCATACTAATTCTTATGGTACTTATTAACCCATCCTCAACCCTCCATATCTTCTCTCACCTGATCCCTCGTGTGGCAAGTTAAAATACTCCCTTTCAACTTTACAATGCGTGCTTAAAGGCTTTCTCTTTAATATTTAACTTTGACCCCTGAAAACAATAGTCTAACATGGGATAGGCTTTGAAACTCAAAACGTTGCTTGACAGTCAGGGGTCTTGAGGCTTGTGAATAAGTCATGAAGCATTTAGGCCCTTATAAACAGGTTTAAACACTTAACATTGTTGATCTGGGCTTTTATGTATGGTCGGATGACAAGTTGAGATGGGTCTGCGATCTCCAGTGATACAAAATGAGATGACTGTCGGTTTATCCCTGCATCGCTATGCTTGCATGCTTAACTGCACACAGCACATCCCGCAGTCATACCCTCATGTACCACCCGTCTTATATCCAAATACAGACAAGTCTCAGTCACAGTGGGAAAGCTGAAACTAATCCTTCCTTAATAGGTGATAATCCATGACAAAAAGATGATAATCAATAGCTATGATGTACCACAATAAAGGCAAACGCACCTATCACACGAGTCACAGTATGAGGAGTCAGGATGTTAGACAATCTTGGTGACTGGCTTTTTGGCATGGGCCTCTATTAGACTGTTTCCCTGTTCAACCACATTCTGTTCAACCGTCCATCATATAATTTTGATTCAATTTCCTATTTTCTACTTTCTTTTTTAAAAATTAGTTGCCCTTCTTTTAGCCATGGTCAAACTGGGGACAGAATTCTTTGCCATAGTCGCATATATGTAATGGTTGAAAAGGGGACCCATGCAAACATGCCAGCAACTAATCATCTTTATTCAGAAAAATATCACTTTATTTTTTTTTTTATTAAATGTCAATTTATATTTTTCCAACTAAATTAACGTTTGACCTCTTTGGACATAAACTTGAATGTGAGAGTTCAGTGGAATCATTCCGACACGAAACTTTCACTTTCTCAAGAGCTGACCACAACATAGTCATCTATTTGTAGCAAATACATGTACTAATTTTAGGACAATATAATTTATGCAAGGATCATTTTCTGTCATGATTCAAAAACATCACTTTCCATATTTTTATAAATCACTAAATAAAATATATAAAAGAATACATAGTTACACCCTAAAACTTATTTTTGGACTATTTATGTTCTCCAATTTAAATTCTTCAAGTTAGTTCAATTAATCAAATTTACCAATTTTGTATATTTTTAAATACCATGTCAGCAATGTAACTCAAAAGCTATTCCAAAGTTATATTAAACCATATGATAAATGTGATTTCCTTTTTAAAAAATTGTTTTCTTCAACAGTTTATATATCCTATTTTCACAAGTACAATCTTTTCAGAAAGTGATTTTGGTGCACTCTGAGTGAGTATATTATATGTAAATCCCAACTTTTAAGCGAGCAAGAAATATCCCACAACACATCTGTCCCATCCACCATTCTTGGCAAGTTAGAATGGAGCTCATCTGAGTGATTATGTTATAAGCTAACTTCACAAATAGCAATAGAGGGAGACTAACCCCTATTTGTGATTACTCTGGCTTGTGGAGGTGGCACAGTGTACATAACTGATTGCATTGTGACATTGTTCTGCTTACCCTAAGTCCTGCAGATCATATTTACCTTGTTCATTATGGGATTGTTAATTATAATGGGTCAACAATGTTGCTAATAATGATAATTACACATTATATGATCAGTCAAACAATGGCTATTCATTAATATGAGTGCTCAAAGCCATGTTATGTCATTCACTGGAGTTCACCAAGAGATGGTTTTAATACACATCTAACCTTTCTACATTACAAAATTGATTGTTCCCAGTTCTGGAGAGTTTGTGTTTCAGACATAAGATTCTGTAGAAAACTCGTAAGTAATATCCTGGCAGTTACCAATTTCTTACATTTGAAACCACTGTTCATTTCAAGTCAATAACATATAAGAAAATATTTCATTTTAGCCAATATATCTGTTTAACATGTGGAAATATCTGTCTTTTATTTGGGTGATTCTTGTACCTTTTTCATAGCCGCAGTCTCTGGGTTCCTGTTTGACGCTGGCCGGCGGGGAGGGGAAGCATCGCCCCATGGACATGTCGTACCCTCTCTCCAGGAAGTCTGGCTTGTAGCCCGGGTGAGGGTACGTGGACATCCCTGGACCCGCCATCACTCGCTGGTACGACTGCGCCACCAAGTGCTCACTTGTCGTAAAACTGTTACACGTTTCGCGTAATGAATATCTGAAAAAATATATGGATAACAAAAACTTTAATGGTATCTTTATATTTTTTTAACTTATTTGAAAGTCCTTCTAAATTCATATCTTTTTTCCTCAAAGTTCAAATTTCAATTGCATTACAAAATGTTTGAGTCCACATTGAAACTATTTTAGTGAAAATATTAATTCATTTTGCTGAAACCATTCTGAGACATGTATACATCATTATTGGCAAACTTCCATCAAAATATGCATGTTCACAAATTAAAGCAGTCTTAATAAACAAAAAACACCAAAATGCTTTTAACATTTCAATAACTTCAAAACACATATTTCACGCAGATTGTTTGCATACTTGCAACAATTTTTAAAATGCAAATATGGTCCTTAAATGGTTTTTGTTTAATGTGTTGAAAACATTCTGCTCTGATCATGAGTGACATCCATTAGAAAAGCACAATACAATTTTTTCATACCATTCGCCAATAAATCTCAAAGACAATAGCCATTTCTGAACAAATTTGTGACAATTCTGTTATGAATCTTTTCCCATCATGCAATGCTGTGATGATATTTGAATGTGAAATGACCTCTACTTGACCTTAATTGTGCCACAATCACAGAGGACCATACTGTTTGTGAAATTAACATTATTCACGTCAAATTAATTTAGCCTTTTATGATGCCAGCATTTTGTTTGCATTTTAATGCCCGCTCTGCACCTGCATGAAAGCACACATCATTGCATAACTTTACCAAATCTGTGCCTCGCCGCCCGCGTGCCCTGCAAGGCAAACCGTACTGTCATTTGAGATAATCACAGTTTATAGAGGTTATCTCTGTCCTCTGTGCTCCTTCGTGGCATCTACAAAAGTCAAGACCTTGCAGCACCCAATCAAATTGCCGTAATAGCACAGATTAGCCTTTTTAAGGCCCCATGTGTCCGAATTAAGTCAAATTAAAGGTCTATTTGTTCGGAGCCAGCATTTTCAGCAGGTCGGTGGCAGTTCTGAGTGACAGTACAGGTGCTGTGGGGCTTGCTCCAATCTTGTATCAATACGCCCAACAAAATAGTCCTCATTCCCCGATGTCAATGGCTGTTATCCCAAAAGACATCATTAAAACAACTCAATACGGGAAGCACACTGCCATTCAATGTCATGATGAAGCAAAAATGGGACCATATTAACTGAAAACAAAAGTTTAATCTCCATAACATTACCCACAAAATCATTTTGCTCATCTCGGAGCAAATGCCATGTGCAACATTTGCTTCCATTCCACATAATAATAATAATGAGAGATAAATGTGGTAGTGAAACATGAAAACCCAATTTTGCATCAAACTCTGCGAATTAGACTTGATGCTCAGAATTTCTGATGAGAATTTAATCATCTCCATGTACATACATACAGTACATATAGAAATATTTTGTATGGTGGCTCAGGTTTTATTTCTAAACTATCACTTATATATACCTCACTTTTTTGTTCTAGAAGTTTTAGAAGTTTCATTGTAGATGAAATTTGTATGAAAAAAATATGTCCTGAAAGCTCTGTTTTATAATCTTTTGTCGAGAGTACACGTTGGAAATGTATCTCTTATGCAAAAAATATCCATTTCAACTGACGCCCTTATTGGTTTTATCCCAGTAGATGCTTTTAAAACTTAAGCACTTTAAACGTCTGGTGAAACAAAAGTTTTGGCATCATCCTACTTGACGGTGAACAATTAGATCTAAGGGTATGAACATATCAGTTGATGAAGATTGTGACAGATATTTCAAGGCCTGGTGAGTTTAAGAGTACATAAGTTTGGGTCCTGTATTCATGTCCTATAGATCTGCTCACCATCTTCTGAAGCGAAGATTCAGCCTGTGATCAATGGCTAAGTGTCACCCGAAACAAAACCCATTTCCGGCACATTTGCGGCTGATGATCGTTTGCCACATGTTGCTTTTGTGAGGTGGGAAAGCGTTAAATGCAGCCATACCTAACCTCGTGGTTCGTATCAATAACAACAAACATGATATTCACACTTCAAAGTTGTTCTATCTGTCGCAAAAAAAACGTAGAGAAACGAGCGGCGTCGATTGCGGGAGGGTGGTAGGTTTCCCACCGAGGCCCGCGTTCTCAACCCTGCAGCACCAACCTGCCGCTACTTTCAGTACCTCCTATCCCATCTTTTGTGAGTAACACAATGGCCATCAAAGTGCTGTGGTCTTTATGTGGGAATAAAGTCAATAAATGCACAGATTTCTGCTGTCTGACCTTTCCATGTTCATTTTCAATCCCACAACCCATTGTGGTTATTATCGTATGAGTGTTCTGCATATGATGAAATTTGGAATTATCCATATAAATCATCTAATCTTTTGGGTGAGGTTAATTTTTGAAATCATATGCTTTAAAGCAGTGTAGATGGAACAACATAAAAGCGGATAGATCGCCCATTAACAGACTTAAGGCAAGTGGCATGTTCATGATCACTGGTAATTGCAGGCTTTAACCTTACAGCTATTTATCAATAAATATATAAAATTATAAAGTGTATTCGAGCACTCACATCAACTTAATTCTTTGGATATCATATTAAAAAAGATCTGATCTATTTATCACCAGATCAAGCAGCCTGGAACCATTAATGGCATCATAATCTGCAAACTTACTCTAGCTCACATTTTATCAGATAAGCACACTCAAACTATATCTGAAAGTTGAGAAAAAATTTCAAGTAATTAGGAATCATCCATGTTATCTGGTGATCCTTATATTTCAGTGATTTTTTTTAAAATCTAGTGAAACACAAAGGAAATGTGAAATTTGATGATGAAATGCACATCACTCAAGCAGGCAAGGTGGATGTGCTAATGAAGAGTTCATTCTACTCTGAAGCTGGATGCAATGAAGCTGTCACTGTGATTTTTGTGTCAATATTTAATTTCAGAATAATCGAGGCTTTTATCAGGTTTGGCATACCAGAGGCTCAGGATAAGTTAGTTTTCTTATCTAAAACTTTAATAGATCCATTTGGAAAACTGGATTTTGCAGAGTATTTACAAATACCTGCTTCTTTAAGAAAAAATGTTAGCATTACATCATATGTAATTCACTGAAAAGTAGCATTTCAATTTGAAAACGGCTCTATTAAAAAAAGCCCTTCATATTGAAATTTAGGCAGTTATTTGTTGCTATCACTAATATCACACGAAACATTCAGATATTTTACTTATATATATGAAAGAAAGAATCCAGTATGAAACAGGAATCACAATTTATTGAAGGAAGAATTAGTTTGCAACACAGAGGGCGCTGTTCTCCTTTCCTTCTCGTTGCTGTAATTTGTTACACCTCATTAATATCTTCATTACAATCTCCTCTTAATTGTAATTGATTACCCCAATTAAAACCCCAGAATAATTGAAAACGGTGAGCAAAGTTATGGATATGCACAATTTTAGAACATGACAACCTCTGTAGCATAATAATACATACCTTCATTTTAAAGAAATCTATTTTCACCTAGATGGACAAAGTAGCTTAAATACTCAATAAGTTTGGAAATATTATACTTTTTACACTTACCTCAGATTAAAGGCTGAAGTTTTAATTCATTATGGCAATCTTAATCCAGAAGTAAATTACATCACCATTTACATGCATTTCAATATAAAAAGCTCAGTCTTGGGTCTCTGCTCACCTCCGATACAAATCACACACTCTGGTTGCTGTGGAAACCATTTAATTTACCTTGGCTTTTGTCAGTCACAGTAAAGAAAGGTCTGCTCTCTGCTCAGGTGGTACATACTTGCCAATCTATGATGAATTAAAATATTTGTAAATGTGAAATACCAGAGAACGATGCCATAAAAACATACAAGTTGTCTTTGCCGCTATAAAATAAATCGTGGCTGCAAACTGTGTGAGTTTGGTGCGGTTGCCCACCGTGTGTCGCAGCGTGCTTAAGAAAGAGTTGCCGCTATAGAAGAGAGTGCATCTGTAATTTTGAGTACCAATGATCATTGTGGTGAGGTGGCTTATTAAATATATTGTGAATGCCAGCCTAGCTGTGGTATAAGTATATGCTGCCTTCAAAATAAAGTAATAATGCCTTTTGTCTCAGTGTCAGAAATATAACATTTTAAAGGTCTGCACATCACCCGATTGCTTGTATGGGGAAAAATAACTTACATATTCTTTATACATTTATAAGGCATCTTTACTCACACAATGTTCCTAAAATCTTGTATCAAATGCTGTGTAATTCATGGACCACAACTGATTGGAGATTTATGTTATACGCAAGTGCTTTTTGTGTCAATTTATCATACTTTGTGTATATTATCTATCAAAAATATCTCACTCAGAGAATCGCGAGTTATTGTTGTACCTAGTTAAATGTTAGAAACTTACCCAGTTTGATACCCGATCAATTATTATGTTCCTAGTTCTACTGCATCCATATATATATCACGACATTCATAAGTATTGAATTTTCCCAAATGTATTTTCTTCTCAACTCTAAGCACTAGGAGTCATCAACCTATGGAAGGTTATAAATATAAGTCTGCATGTAAATCAAATCAGCCTGGATGTAAATCAAGCTGAATCTCAACCATCTGATACATGGCAGAGAGATGGAAACCAGGACCCCGGAATAATGCTAATAAGGACTGTTCACATGGTTAATTGTGTTTGTTCCTTTATACTATTGTGTTCCAAATGTTGCTATGGTGATTAATATGTGCTGAAGCAGGGAGAATAGACAAATGGACATACTTGTCGAATAATTATAGATATATTAAACAAACACTTAATTTTACAAATCTTTGTTCAATATGTCGACTTGGCCAATAAGGTTTCCCTTTATATGAAATCAATGCTTTGTAGAAGATTTTTTCCCTTCAACAATAAGATAGGAAAAATAATAAGGTTTTTAACATCAATCATTTAAGAATTCAACATTGCTTAGTGTTAATTCTCAACTTTGTATGTTTCAGAACCTTTCATCTTGTGTGCTGACCCACCTTTTAAGATTAGTTAAAGCATCTTGGAGCATAATGTTAATGTAAAGCTTAAAAGATGCTGAAAATTGAAAATCTGAATATTTCTGCCCAAAACTGGAATAGAAATGTTAAGTATCTAAAAAACTGATATTATATAAATTGAGGTGTGTGTAGCTATGTATTGTTATTTAAATAATTGTGACACTAAATTGTTATTACACATTCCAGCTTGTTCTTATATAAAATACTTGCTTATTGTAAATTTGGCATGTAAATTTTTTTTTCTAAGTGATTGTAAAAAAGTAATATTTCCAAGACTTTTTTATTTTCTGACTAAAAGCAAACACATCATTCATGCAGTATTTATGCCGAGGGACTGCATGAGACATTTATTTCTGCACTGTATACTTTTTCATGGTTTCATTATATTCAGTCCCTGCATGTTTTTCGCAGGACAAATGAGAAGACTTGGGTCTTAAACAAGCAGCAAAGCAACTGTAAACTTGCGCCTCATGTACAATTCATGTACACTTCTGTCAATCTGCGGTCTTGACCTTTCAAGTTCCCAAGGTCATTGGCAATGACCCCCCAATCTGTAGATGGAGTACATCTTGTTTGTTGCTTCCAACCTTTATTCTGTGTTTAGTTTTATTTATGTGTTTCTATTCATCATTGCATATAACCTGTCACAAAAAAAATGGTTATTTTTTTTTTGCAATGTCAATTATTGCTTCTGTGAGAACAAACATCACACGTTAATGATCATAAGACACAACACATGTTTTCATTTGCTACTAAACTATGTACAGGTACAAAATTGGCCTCGCTTACAGTTATGGTTAGATATGTGGATCCTGTTCAGAACTGACAGGTTAAGAAGCTTGATATAGTAAATGTTTACTATATTTACATCCCATGTAAGAGTTAAGTTTCACCTAATCATGGAAGTCAAGCATCTTAATGTTAACGTCACAGGTAACCAGACGCGGTTAAGACTTTGAGCTCTGCATCTAACTTTAAGTGAATTATTCATCATTGTCCACTGTATTAGGATTCAAACCATCAAAGGTCAGGTAGCCACTAAGTATTTGCTGACAAATCATCTCACATACATATTACACTTATCATATTTATCATTTGAAAATCAGTTATTTGACCTCTTCTCTAAATGAAAGAAAGTTTTGATGTCTACAATGTAAAATTTAGTGAAGTTGAAAATGACATCCACAGATAACTTAGAAGTCTGCAAAATATATATAGCAAAATCAAACTGGTTAATATTCATTAGTCTTTTAGAATTATATACTCCCTAAAATATTTCTCAAGACTGCTTATTAAATCCCTTTCATCTTCTTAAAAATATAATTGATTCCCTTTTAATATTTTCAATGTTTTGATCAATGTCATATTAATTCCTGTGTTCGTTAAATTTTGGGTGCATTTCCTTCAATGTAGTGCATAAGGTCAAGAATTTCAACAGTCTCAAGTCAACATGAGTCAACACCAACCTGGGTCTACTTCTCCTGAATTTGTGTCTACGCTTTAAAAAATGCTGTCAGTTTTTGGCAGAAGAAATTCATTTACTTTTCAAATAATTATCAACACCTTCGAAACAAAAACTCATAAGCCGAAGTAAATTTTTACACTGCACAGCCCTTGGAGAAAAATCAGGAAATATTTTAAAAATTAAAATGATCTAATGTAAGAAAGAAAGTTGAGCATTAATTAGATACCATTGCCATCTCTTGTGCTTGATTCTTCCTTTCAATATTGGAGCAAAAGGGTAAAACAATGGTGTCAAACATGATTAATATATAACATCATTGTTCCTCCTTTGATAAAATCTTCCCGGAGTTGTTCAGAATGTCATTTTGGTGTATTTTCATATCATAAAATTGTTTTTGATCATTATCTGATAAAAGACTAATAATTTGGAGTATAAAATGCAGGTAATCCAATTATGCAAATTATAGTTACACCAAAAATAACACTGAACAAAAAACAGAAGTATAAGGTTACTGTGAATAGAGACTTGCCTCAAACATTTTAAATGGCATCTGACATTTTTCTCCTCAGATTAAAAGTTCAAGTTGGTAAGATGCTCTACCTCCCACTACATGGCACTGAGGTCACACAGAAATAACATTAACAATGATACCAGTTAAAAATGAGCATTAAATCGGATAAATGATGAGTTAGCAAGACCAATACAAACCAGTAAGCCACCGGAAATAGGCGGTCGGGTCAGACTCCATAGGGGCTCTGGCTGCACCAGAACATACATCTATTGTAGGTCGCTACCATCATCATTCCTACATTAATTTGTTTGAAGGGCTATTGTTGTAATGCTCCCTGAGCTGAGCATCGAAATAATTACAGGTCCCTTGTAATCATTTTGTGACTGTGATATATAGGGGCAAATTACATACTATATATAGGCAGAATAATGGATTTTGATGCACTGACACAGGGAGGAAGATATTTATGTGCATGTGTTTATGTCTACACTTGTATCTTGGCAGTGAATTTAGCCTCCCTGAATTTACCAAATAAATTTTCAATTTTTAAACAACTATTATAAATTACTACTTTTTGATAAGCTCTCAAAGTGGCTAATCAAAGTCAATATAAATAAAACATAACTTGATAACTTTTGATCAAATAAATTATTTAAATATTCTTAGATCAATGCATATGAAAATTATCCATAAAAAATATGATAGTCATTTTTCCTATGCTCTTTCAAGTTCAAGATAAAAAAAAAAAAATCCTTGATTCATGTTTGTGTACTTCCATAAATTGTTGGTATCGTTATGTACATAGAGTCCACAGCTATAAATCTTGGTACGGGAGTGGTGTATGTCACATGTAAATTTATCTGCTTTATTGTTATAAGCGGTAAATGATGTACAAAAAAACATTCTCCAAACTCAAAAATAGTGTAAAAATATTATAAACACCTTTTTTCACAATTTTTTCAGAACACATAGAGATTTATTGATTGTGCCTGATTATTTCAGCCAATCACTTACAAACACACCTTGCTTGAACAGGCTCACTAAAACCTGTCATCAGAGGACAACAATTTACAACTGTGCTCCAGCAGACCACTCCATTTTACCAGCTTTTGAGGCATGACTTGTTCAGAAAGGCCATTGTGGAGAGGCTTTGTAAATATAACTTTACGCTTGCATATTCCATATCTAATGAAATGAGGCAGATCAGGTCATTATACAAATGATATTAGCTATGAACATGATCTGAAAAAAATAAAAACAAAACAGATAAAATTTTAAAAAGGGGGTTGCATCTGAATAATGATACTGCAATTACTGTCTTGGAATCCACTATGGAAAATGAACAATGGGCTGTCCTATAAGTGGACAATTGTTGCTGGGGTTGTGACCCATGTTATCAATGCCATAATTAAGATCAATCAAAGATGAAATTGCACATTGAAATATATGGCACAATAATTAGGGACAATCACTCATGGCAATAATCGGTGAATAACAAGGAAGGCCAAACATAGGTCCAGTATCTCCACTGCCTGATCCGCAACAGTGGCTGTCTGTATATGGAGGAGATGGCTGTCTCTGCCTCAGTCAGGTGGCTGTCTGTATATGGAGGAGATGGCTGTCTCTGCCTCAGTCAGGTGGCTGTCTGTATATGGAGGTGATGGCTGTCTCTGTCTCAGTCAGGTGGCTGTCTGTATATGGAGGTGATTGCTGTCTCTGCCTCAGTCAGGTGGCTGTCTGTATATGGAGGAGATGGCTGTCTCTGCCTCAGTCAGGTGGCTGTCTGTATATGGAGGTGATGGCTGTCTCTGTCTCAGTCAGGTGGCTGTCTGTATATGGAGGTGATTGCTGTCTCTGCCTCAGTCAGGTGGCTGTCTGGATATGGAGGAGATGGCTGTCTCTGTCTCAGTCAAGTGGCTGTCTGTATATGGAGGGGATGGCTGTCTCTGCCTCAGTCAGGCAGCTGTCTGTATATGGAGCGGATGGCTGTCTGTCTCAGTCAAGGAGCTGTCTGGATATGGAAGAGATGGCTGTCTGTGTCTCAGTCAGGTGGCTGTCTGTATATGGAGGAGATTGCTGTCTGTGTCTCAGTCAGGTGGCTGTCTGTATATGGAAGAGATTGCTGTTTGTCTCAGACAGGCAGCTGTCTGTATATGGAGGGGATGGCTGTCTCTTTCTCAGTCAGGAAGCTGTCTGTATATGGAGGAGATGGCTGTCTCTGTCTCAGTCAGGTGGCTGTCTGTATATGGAGGTTATGGCTGTATCTATCTTAGTCAGGGAGCTGTCTGTATATGGAGGAGATGGCTGTCTCTGTCTCAGTCAGGTGGCTGTCTGTATATGGAGGAGATGGCTGTCTCTGTCTCAATCAGGTGGCTGTCTGTATATGGAGGTGATGGCTGTCTCTGTCTCAGTCAGGTGGCTGTCTGTATATGGAGGTGATGGCTGTATCTATCTTAGTCAGGGAGCTGTCTGTATATGGAGGAGATGGCTGTCTGTCTCAGTCAGTGAGCTGTCTGTATATGGAGATGGCAGTCTCTGCCTCAGTCAGGTGGCTGTCTGTATATGGAGGTGATGGCTGTCTCTGTCTCAATCAGGTGGCTGTCTGTATATGGAGGAGATGGCTGTCTCTGTCGCAGTCAGGTGGCTGTCAGTATATGGAGGAGATGGCTGTCTCTGTCGCAGTCAGGTGGCTGTCAGTATATGGAGGAGATGGCTGTCTCTGTCTCAGTCAGGTGGCTGTATATGGAAGAGATTGCTGTCTCTGTCTCAGTCAGGTGGCTGTCTGTATATATATGGAGGAGATGGCTGTCTCTGTCTCAGTCAGGTGGCTGTCTGTATATGGAAAGAATGGCTGTCTCTGTCTCAGTCAGGTGGCTCTCTGTATATGGAGAAAATTGCTGTTTCTGTTTCATTCAGGGAGCTGTCTGTATATGGAGGAGATGGCTGTCTCTGTTTCATTCAGGGGAGCTGTCTGTATTTGGAGAAAATTGCTGTTTCTGTTTCATTCAGGGAGCTGTCTGTATATGGAGGAGATGGCTGTATCTGTTTCATTCAGGGAGCTGTCTGTATTTGGAGAAAATTGCTGTCTCTGTTTCATTCAGGGAGCTGTCTGTATATGGAGGAGATGGCTGTCTCTGTTTCATTCAGGGGAGCTGTCTGTATATGGAGGAGATGGCTGTATCTGTTTCATTCAGGGAGCTGTCTGTATATGGAGGAGATGGCTGTATCTGTTTCATTCAGGGAGCTGTCTGTATATGGAGGAGATGGCTGTATCTGTTTCATTCAGGGAGCTGTCTGTATATAGAGGTGATGGTTCTTATCACAGCCATGCATAACATGGCATAAGCTGTCATATAATGCTTATTCTTTCCCTGTTTAATTTTGGGGTTGACCATCTCTTACAGCTCAACTCTTTTGTACTAAGCAACTAAAATCTCTGAAATTAGTGGTAAAATATGTACTAAATGTTCTTTTGTCTCATTGCTTTAAATATATGTAAAACAGTAGAGGTAATTCAACTGTTGTACAAGAAGGTCCTCTTCAATGTTATGCAAAATGACATCTACATATTATGATATCTTTTCTATATTTGCAAAATTTCTTTGCCTATAGCAAGTTTTGATTCAATAAAGTGACAATGGCAATTAAGCCACAACAGTTAAGTGCACAAAACAGTACCACACTAAACTGACACATATGTATATCCACAGAAACTTAACTTCCAAAAGGGCATCAAGTGCAGAGCTTATCAACAATCCCATGATGCTTTGCACCACTCATCACAGTGACCTTTCCCTGCTAACATTAATTACCCCAAAAGCGCACTGCAGCGAAGCCCTGCGTGAACAATCAGGCCAAGATTAGAGACATATTGGAGGCTATAGAGGTCTTGTCTGGGCCTTTATGCCCGGCAACAATGTGAGGATCCAAGACCCGCACCTCCGCATAGTCATACTTTGCCTCAGCTTGCCTATTGTGTCAGTCGGGGACTGTACATTAATCACATGCTACGCTTGGTATACCCACCCTCCCTCTAATTTCATATACTACCTTTCGTGTAGTGCATTACTTTCGTTGATCAGAAAAGGTTGGTTCTGGTTTAATTCAAAAAGGAAGCATAGACATGTTTTCCTATTATGTTTGGCATCCCCAAATTAGAGCGGTGGACAATAGGCTGTTTCCTTTGTTACTGTGAAACAAGAGTTGTAATCAGAGCCAAACTGAGAGGTCTGTAATTGCAACATCACTTTATGTCAATACTCCATACTCTAGGCACAATTGTCACAAATAACAGATCTGGCTATATCAGTTATAAGTCTCACGCAATTCTCTGACGTCCACTGGCTCGATGCACATTTCATCAAGCCTCTAAATTATAAGGTGTATGTTGCAGCAAGACAACTTAATGCACTCCACTGCTCAGGTCTAAATGCATGTGTGCCGTAGATGCGGCCTTTTAGTTGCCGTAGCCCGTTGCGTGTCTGTGCGGAATGCAACAAGTGCGGCAAGAAACAATCAACTGACAAACTATATTGTTTGGCGATAAATTAGCGCCTTGTCAATGCCTCAAAGAAGTCAATGTGCACAGACTTGTCACAAAGTAACAAGACACCAAAGCACTTCCTGTAGACTTTAGCGCAAAGCAAGACGATGCCTTAATAAACTCCCATACAAAGTGTATTCTTCACACATAACTATATACATCTCAGTAATTTTGTGGAAAAGACGACATCAGTTTCATCAATAATTAAGCTTTGATGCGAGTACAGACTTTGTGGGCATGAAATCAGCATTATTGCCTCAGAAATAGACGATCTTGCCATCATTACCTTCAACAACAGACGATGTATGCTGACTGGAATGACCAATGAACTCCTCTATGCAAATTACCCAATTACCAAGGTTTAGTTGCTATACTTAATAATTTACTGCTCACCACATAGTTCAATGAGGGAAAAGTAATTCTGCACTGCAGCAAATATTCTGGCATCATTATTTTGATGAGTCGTAATTTCATAATTTAATTAGATGAAATTTCCTAAACTTAAAAAGTTAGTGTTTCATTGACAAATTAAAGCATTTTATTCTAAACATTGAATGTGAATGTTTTGTGGCGTATGAATAAGCAAGGTAAATCTCACCTGGAGTCCAAGCCAAATGCATCGCTGACTCTTGGCGGGAAACTAGCTTCTTTATATGAAGAGGACGAGGAAGAGGATTCCTTCTCCGAAGCTGAAGAGCACACAGATCCCGTAGGGGAGGGCGTCGGTTCATATGAACATGTGTTGTACATCCTTTTTGGCACCTGCAACCTCGTAGGGTTTGCAGGAGACCTGTCCAACTGTGAGCAAGTCTTGTTCGGCCGTGAGCGAGGTTCAGGTTTGACTGGTACCAGATCGGCAGCTGAAATGATGACAAGAGCCTAGTGTGTAAAAAACCCAAACACTCCACGAGGAACCATTAACTGAAGCAATTATTCAATCAAAATTACAGTGAAATTGCAGATGAATATTTAAATAAACCTCTTCAATTTATTGTTATATTAATAATAGGTAAATGCAAATAGCATGAAATGTTTTTGACACCGTCAATGGTGTGCTTTTTACTGAGATTTTATCCCATTAAATCATTTAATTGAAAATGATTAGTATTTCAATTCACATCAAATAAATTTACATTATCATTTCAATCAAATAAACATCACATAATGTTCAGAACATTTGTTACATTTATACAGGCAGCCAGACATAAAGTGTCGGAGTAAAATGTTTGGTAGTTTAAGATTTTTAAGTATTAGCATATCTATTCAATGTTGAATCTAATTTAAATCATTTTGTATTATATTTCCCCTATATGAATTCAAATGTACAAATGTCTATGCCTGAATATACTTTTGTTTTGTATCCATGTCAGATTCATTGATACAGAAGGAAGAGTGCATTAAATACTGCTGCCAAGAGGGAGAATGCTTTAATTTATACTCCTCTGTCAACAGATCTGTGCCTCATTGTTAATCTAATCAGGGGACCTACGATGTTTTCCCTCATAATTATCTTCTTTAATTACAACAAGGATCAACAATAAACTCATCAATCATGAACCCCTATTGGAGGCTAGCCACGCTCCCGTGTCAATTTTCACCCATCGACGCCAACAAACGAACCTGTTGCTACGGCAGCGGTGACACAACTAGTGATACGGGCGCGCTGACCCTACAGGCTATCTTGACAGCTCCACTTCATGCGATCATGAAATGCCAACTCAACAGTCGTCCGCGGAATAAGACCAAGTTTTGTGGACAGGCAAGAGGAGAGCATGATTATTGAATAACAAGGCCAAAGTCAGCATAGAAATGTACCCAAGTGCCAATGTGGGTCGAGACAAAAAATAGAAGGGCAAATTATAGCATAAATGGACAAGTATTGGTGGCCGAATGTGCGGTATTATTGGAAGCTGGGGATTTAGGTGGGAAGCCCTTGGCGTCTGTATAGAGACCCGTGTGGGCTCGTGGTGCGACACAGAGGGCGGCAAACCTTGGCACAATATGCTCTCTGTCAATTACCATATGAATACACGGCGTTTTCTCTCTGCTGATTCTATTACCACAATGCCCTATTGTGCCCCAGCTATCCTCCGTACCGCAGATCCAAATACGCCGTCTCGCTTGCTAAACCTTGCTCCTTACGCTGACTCACAGATTTCATTCTTACTTTAAACGTCAAGTAACAGATTTAACATTGGTCTTTCACAAGGCACACACTAAATTCTTCAATGATGAAATACACAAAAGCGCACTGCCTGACTGACACACTTGGAACTAGATAAAATCTCCCAGAGTAAATTTAACCATATTGATTGAATGTGTATGAAGATATTATGTTACAATGATGGCAGGTATTTAAACACTCCTCAGAGAATAGCACTGTTCTTCATGATGCAGCTTATTCCTTGTCAAATTGGCAAATACCAAAGATTCCAAAGTCAAATTTGAAATTAATTTTAGCTCATTGTTTGCTGAATCAAATCTGAGAGCCAAGATGAAGCGAGAAAATCTCAACCACTCACAATCAACAATTATTCCCGTCCACACTTCGACAAATTACCAAATATTTTCAAACACAACTCGAAATCATGATGAGCAATAAGCCGAGAGCTTGATCAAATATATCCATATTCATAAAGCTATTGTCCAAGCAAATCAATGAGGCAGATTCTGGCAAGCAAACGACCTCGCTGCGACCTTTGAAAGCAAAAGCAGATTAAGAAGTGAGTTTGATTCACTTGTGTACCTCAGTGGGCAATGGATTGAGACAATGATGTTTCATTGCCACCTGATTCCAGAAATTGAATTTTGCTGCATACTGCAGGTGATGTTTCAGCTCAAGAATTGACACATTTTGGGCCTGAGACAATGGAGTGCAAAGTAATAGAAGGTCAATCACATACTCACAGCAGAACCATGGGACAAAAGGTCACAATGCAACTCCCATAATTCAATTAGGCTAATTTTGTGCCACAGATTTGGGTCGACATGGCTCGACTACAAACAGACAACTGGGATGGTCAGATAGAGCTGACAGACATCAAGTAAACAATGATATTAGCTTATGTTACCCCAGAAAGGGGTAGCAGGCATTGGTTCATACATCTGATGAACTGACTGTGTGAAAAGCCCCAATAATTCATGTGAGTCTGCAGGTGGTCCCAAGGTAGGCGATTTATATTTATATAAGAATGATTTGTTCGCCACAAAGCCCTTGTGAACAGGCCACTTCTCTGCAGTACAATTTATGCTTGAAGGCTAAACCTTAATATGACATCAGGCATTTACAACCTCTGCTGGGCCCTTGTGTGGAGACTAGATCTCTGGTATCTAGGACCTCCACTAGGCCCTAGTGTGGAGACTAGATCTCTGGTATCTAGGACCTCCAAAAGGCCCTTGTGTGGAGACTAGATCTCTGGTATCTGGGACCTCCATTAGGCCCTTGTGTGGAGACTAGGTCTGTAGTATCTTGGACCTGCACTAGGCCCTTGTGTGGAGACTAGATCTCTGGTATCTAGGACCTCCACTAGGCCCTAGTGTGGAGACTAGATCTCTGGTATCTGGGACCTCCATTAGGCCCTTGTGTGGAGACTAGATCTCTGGTATCTGGGACCTCCACTAGGCCCTTGTGTGGAGACTAGATCTCTGGTATCTAGGACCTCCTCTAGGCCCTTGTGTGGAGACTAGATCTCTGGTATTTACAACCTACACTAGGCCCTTGTGTGGAGACTAGGTCTGTAGTATCTTGGACCTGCACTAGGCCCTTGTGTGGAGACTAGATCTCTGGTATCTAGGACCTGCACTAGGCCCTTAATTGTGTGGAGACTAGATCTCTAGTATCTAGGACTTCTACAAGGCCCTTGTGTGGAGACTAGATCTCGGGTATCTAGGACCTCCACTAGTGCAGACAAGATCTCAGGTATTTAAAACCTGCACTAGGCCCTTGTGCCTAGATCTCTGGTAACAAGAACCTCTGTATATTTTTTGTCTCACAAATTAACCATTATTTCTACATCACAATGCATTTTGAATTTTCCTGTTTAGTCCGAAAAATCACCCCAAATCAGGAAGTTTTTTGTCCGTGCCAAACAAGATTTTCATAATTGGCCTTATTATGGCCACAAGACTAGCATATCTTATAATGGTCCCACCGACCTGATCTGTGTGGGGATTTCTTGCCACTTTTCGCAGCTTTTTTAATTAGTTTTGCCTCTGCCACAGCCAGACTGTGGTTAGCTTGAAATAAGGACAAAGCTGATGACCTTCGCCTGGCCCATTATACACTCCACATCAAATCTGACTCTCTCTTTTACGGTTAATCTGGAATGGATATCAAATATCTTCATGTAATTCATTGCCTTCAATAATGCAGCATCAGTAAAACATGAACAAAAATTGTAGTTTGGTTACCAATGATCTTCATTGCTGACATTTCACATTGTTAATAATTGAATGATATTCTTCATATCCACATCTTTCTTTGTGTTGACCTGGCTTGTTGGGGGTTCCCCCGTCCTTTGTTAGTTGCCATGGTAACAAGATGATGGGCTTTCACCTGCCTGGTTACACTTCACCCGTCACCTAGTTATATCTCCTCATCAACATAGTGGCTCTTAATCAAAGCTCTCACCTCTCCCCCTCTCAATATCATGGATTTTTCAGTACTTTTGTTGATACAATAGGTGAACCTAATGAAATAGCCATATAAAAATTTGTTTTTTAGATGGTATATTTTTCAGCACAACAATCATCTAAGAGTGATTGTAATAAAAACAAGAATGCATAATTCAGACACCATATTTGAATTTTAATATGTTAACATCTATTGACCCTAATCTGGCTTTAACCCTCTCCACATTATCCACTGAAATATTCAAATATATGAATGAAATGAATCCTTCTTTCGTGAAAGATTTGCTCAAAGTAAAACCAAATATATATGGAATCAGTGAGGATAAGAGACTCGTTCAGGCTGATCTTATTAACACTAGCACATGGACAGAAATGTTTTATGTGGTATGGAATATATTTATGGAATTTATATCTCCAGATATCAAATGAGCTGTTGATATGAATGACTGTAAAAAAATTATCTTACCTTATCTTTTTTATCTTATCATCCAATCAAACTTCACCATATCATATTCCACCCATCTTCCTTATCCCGGCTGAGCTATTTTATCAAATCCTTCATCATCCTGATTGAGCTATTTTATCAAACCCTTCATCATCCTGATTGAGCTATTTTATCAAACCCTTCATCATCCTGATTGAGCTATTCTATCAAATCCTTCATCATCCTGATTGAGCTATTCTATCAAACCCTTCATCATCCTGATTGAGCTATTCTATCAAACTCTTCATCATCCTGATTGAGCTATTCTATCAAACCCTTAATCATCCTGATTGAGCTATTCTATCAAACCGTTTATCATCCTGATTGAGCTATTGTATCAAACCCTTCATCATCCTGATTGAGCTATTCTATCAAACCCTTCATCATCCTGAATGAGCTATTCTATCAAATCCTTCATCATCCTGATTGAGCTATTCTATCCAACCCTTCATCATCTTGAATGAGCTATTCTATCAAACCCTTCATCATCCTGAATGAGCTATTCTATCAAATCCTTCATCATCCTGATTGAGCTATTCTATCAAACCTGTCATCATCCTGATTGAGCTATTCTATCAAATCCTTCATCATCCTGATTGAGCTATTCTATCAAATCCTTCATCATCCTGATTGAGCTATTCTATCAAACCCTTCACCATTCTGATTGAGCTATTCTATCAAATCCTTCATCATCCTGATTGAGCTATTCTATCAAATCCTTCATCATCCTGATTGAGCTAATCTATCAAACCCTTCATCATCCTGATTGAGCTATTCTATCAAATCCTTTATCATCCTGATTTAGCTTTTCTATCAAAACCTTCATCATTCTGAAAAAATCCCCATCAACCCTATCAGAATTAAAATGTCTGTCAATCCTTGGTAACCGCTACATTCCAGTTGCTAGAGGGTGTTATTATACAAAGGAAGTTCATGTTCATTATATGCATGTTATAGTTGACAATTTTGACAGAATTCATGAACACCATGAGGAGAAACATGACCTGGCTCTAAAGTGGTGACAAATGCCTTAATGAGTTGGTGAGAATGCAGCAGATTTCCATCCCAGAATGCACCTCAGATCCATCAAAATGTAGCTAAACACTTATAGTTTACCTGTTGTGTAATTCAATGATATACTAATGGCTCACATTCAAATCCAATCAGTTATCACAATATTTCTTCAACTATAATAATAACTTTTCATCCACCTTCATTTCACTTGCACTGATATAAAGTAACTTCACATCAGAACACGCAATCAATTCTCTATTAATTATACTTGACTATTAAAGTAATTGAGGCAATAAAAAAGTAACATCTAAATTTGATATCTCCCCATACATGTTTATTTTCCTGACCTTATTAAACACACTATCACTCATTTGAGCCATTTTTTTTTTATGGTGGACGCACTCTCATTTTCAGGGCCATTTTTCCTTACCATAAAGATGTCCAGGTTATATTATGGTAACCCTAGATTACAAAACAATGAGGGTATTTAATGGGCGTCAAGTTCTTCTTTATGATACCTTCAAACAGTGTAATACTCATCTACTTGTCTGGGATTCTCCCATATATCACAGACCTAATATCTCTTTCTGTTCACTTCAAATAAAAGCGATAGAAAGTGACATCCCTTAATCATTTTGTGCACTCTGTTTTAAGGGTCGGGACCTGTTGGTCCGGGGCCAGCCCTGCACCTCTCCTTGTTTTCTATCTTAATGAGTATCGACAATGTAAAACCTGATAAGAACACTGTTTGAGCAGCCATTAGGGCAGGTCATATTAAATAAACTTCTCTAGCACTGGACAAACCAACACTGCATTGTAATTAAATAAGGCAATCGACCAAATGGCTAATTCTCCTCAGACCTGTGTGCAGCTTGTTTTATAAATTGTGAGAAAATTGAGGGTTACCATGGAAATGTGAGTGGACAATGGTCAAGGGCAACCGAGTGCGGGTAACACTGTAAGACACCGTGCGCTTCGAGGATGGGAAAGACAAACACAGCGATGACAATGCCAAAGTGGCCTTCACAAAGTCTCTAATATGGTCAATGCCAGCGGTCAATATTTGTCTGTAATTCATGCAATAATATTTCTACTTTTTTACTTCTAACTGCCACAAGCTGTGACTGTAGACTTATATTCCTCAAGGCATTAAATTCCCCATCAGCCTAACATAGGTTTCTCTGTACATCATTTCTGGCACCTTAATATTGTGGCACTTTCTCTTAATTGAAGAGAAAATATACCGCTTTAAATTTCAGGACAACTGAAAAAAGTTAGGTTCCGAGCCATATGCTTGAGGTAAATGCATTAATCTAGCCAAGCATGAACAGTCTGTTAGTGGGATGATGAATTGTGCCTGTTTAAACCTAGCTAAGCAGGCTAAGAGATTCTAATTCTAGGTTAGTTTTGGGGCACACCCCTCACCCCCACCCACTAGAGTAGCCAACAGGCATGCAGAGTAGCGAAACTGATCACCAATTTTGCACCTTAATGCAGTGTGCAATCTTGATCAATTGTTAAGGAGGGGGTCATAAGTGTGTCAGAAACAGCCCCAAATGTCATCTGTCACCGTGGCAACTGCCTGACGTTTGACACGCAGCCACACGACAAAAGCAAACAGCACTCCTTCAGTATACATTATACCAAACTGCATGTCTGCACCTTTTAAATTAAAACTGCCGGTACAATTTTGATCTTATAATTCAGATGATAAAAGTTTCAATCTAAATCTCCTACATTGTCTTCAAAACATTTAAGATATTTTTTATTTCTCTATCCTGAAAAAACAATCAATTTCATTTTAGAATCTGTTGATTTCTTTCCTTTTAATGTGTTCATAATAAATTCATACAGAGCAGTACATAAAAAATAAAAAAAGAATATAATTTTTAGAAAATTAAATAATTCATCCTAGTTTGATGTGTCCATAAGAGATGCAGTATTATAAACTTTTCCAACGCCCATTGACTTTAACATTTTGCTAATTATAGACACGTGCCGCCAAACACTTGGTGGCAAAATGCAGACACTGGGGATTTTAAAAGCCAAATATGGAACAAAAGATATGCTAATCAGACACATGTGTAACCATATCCAAACATGTGGAGGATGAAAGGCCATAACTTTCCAAATAAAATGAACAATCATGGTTGATATTGAAATTAAAAACAGTCAGACCGAGAGTAAATAATGGCTCGTATCAGGCTTATGGGAGCAAAATAGAAAATAATTAAGCTTCCAATGTGAAAAAAAAATCTATGTGAAAAAATAACATATAATGATGAGAAGAAGAGATATGCAGAAAAATGCAATGGCTTTAGCAGATTCAAGCATTCTGTTTGTGCTAGCCTCTGATAAGGATTGTGGTTTTCTCACTCAAGTACCTAATTGACAAATAGGCTGAGAAGCCAATAAAATCTAAGTAGATATTATGCCTTTTACATAGGTTTTGACATTTCCTGTCTTTGCTCTACAATTTGTGAACTTTGTCTATTCCATTCTGATAATTGAATCTAGAGCTGCTTGATTAGTCAAGTTTTGCCCCCATATAAGGCTTTTCCATAATCACAAATTGGCGAACTCCTAGGTTTTCCTGTAGTCACAATTGTCATGGAAATATGTGCTGCAAATATCTGATCTCAAAAATGCCCAACAAAATGTCTTTGTTCCCTACTTCATAATAAAAATTTATCGCATGCAGATGCTTGTTAATTGCAGCCCTCGTATTGCATTTGGTCTCTATTATCAATAAAATCTCAATAAATCAACTCCGCTGAAGCCCACCATATTTGCATTGTTGCCCAACTTTTGACATCAGCAAAAGCCATACACAGGTCTGACGAGAAAATACCTGCTGAATTATGGGAAAATTATGGGATAGATCAGCAATTGGGAGCAGTCAAAGCCCTCGGTGACCCACGGTGCTTAGCTGGGCAGTGAAATATCACCACCACTGACACCATAAAATATCATAATTGGGCAAAGAATTCAGTTGTCATCATTGTCATGGTTACCAAACGATCACCTAAATTTGAGGTCAAGGTCTTGATAAATACAGATGGTCTTAGATTATCGGTGATAGTACTAATTTGTTTTGATTCGAGATCCTTTGATACACATTTTTAAAATTTTGACCTAATAAATCTTTGACAATAAATCATGCATCAGTACAAATTGTTCAGTAAACACAGAACTTATGTCCAATCAAATCTGACTAAATTTGAAAGAGAAATGTCAAGACCATGGTTCTTAAAAATAATTTAGTGACCACTAAACATATTAATTCTATTTCTGCACCATTTCTTAATGAATCTATTTTTGATATAATTAGAATTGAGGTATTTGCACCCTGAAAAATAAATATTATGAGCCCATAATGAAAAATGGCACACACCTTGATTGAAGTCTATTAACCCCAAGGAAGTCACTGCACCCTAACAATGAACCATGCACCTTGATGAAGTCTATGAACCCCAAGGAAGTCACTGCACCCTGACAATGAACCATGCATCTTGATAAAGTCTATGAACCACAAGGAAGTCCCTGCACCCTGACAATGAACCATGCACCTTGGTGAAGTCTATGAACCCCAAGGAAGTCCCTGCACCCTGACGATGAACCATGCACCTTGATGAAGTCTATGAACCCCAAGGAAGTCACTGCACTCAAACAATGAACCATGCACCTTGATGAAGTCTATGAGCCCCAAGGAAGTCACTGCACCCTGACAATGAACCATGCATCTTGATAAAGTCTATGAACCACAAGGAAGTCCCTGCACCCTGACAATGAACCATGCACCTTGATGAAGTCTATGAACCCCAAGGAAGTCACTGCACTCAAACAATGAACCATGCACCTTGATGAAGTCTATGAGCCCCAAGGAAGTCACTGCACCCTGACAATGAACCATGCATCTTGATAAAGTCTATGAACCACAAGGAAGTCCCTGCACCCTGACAATGAACCATGCACCTTGGTGAAGTCTATGAACCCCAAGGAAGTCCCTGCACCCTGACGATGAACCAT
Source organism: Amphiduros pacificus (assembly GCA_949316495.1). Classification (NCBI taxonomy): domain Eukaryota; kingdom Metazoa; phylum Annelida; class Polychaeta; order Phyllodocida; family Hesionidae; genus Amphiduros; species Amphiduros pacificus. The sequence continues at coordinate 48,539,152 of OX439002.1, read as the reverse complement.
GCATCTTGATAAAGTCTATGAACCACAAGGAAGTCACTGCACCCTAACAATGAACCATGCATCTTGATAAAGTATATGAACCCCAAGAAATTCCCTGCACCCTGAACTCCAAAGAAGTCACTGCACCCTGACGATGAACCATGCACCTTGATGAAGTCTATGAACCCTGGGGAAACCCCTGCACCCTGACAATGAACCATGCACCTTGATGAAGTCTATGAACCCCAAGAAATTCTCTGCACCCTGACAATGAACTATGCACCTTGATGAAGTCTATGAACCCTGGGGAAGCCCCTGCACCCTGAGAAAAATACATGCTCATAGGGATTTAGCAGTACAGGTCAGTGTCAAGGTCAAAGATCAAATCCCCAAAAATAATGTATGGTGGGACAGGGGCTTGCTGTAGGTTATTTTCTTTAAATCTCACACCCTTATAAATCAAGAAACCCTCTGGAAGTTCATGATATCTGAAGGAGTCCTTGCACAACCAAGAAGATTGTTAAATCTAGAGTCATTTCACATTGAGGAAAATCTTGAACTCTGAGGAATTTCCTTGTACACTGAGCGCATCCATGGACTGTGTGAAGGTACAAGTGATCTGTGCATTTTAGGGGTATGTGCACATTTTAGAGTTATGTACACCCTTGAGAACCCTAAAAATATCTTTGGAACCTAAAAAAGAGTCGTAGAAAAAGTCTCTCAACACCAAGGAAACAGTGGTTCACAGATATATGTTGGTTATTTATTAGAAACTTTACCTGGAGAGACTCTCATAGGAGTTGGTATGTGAGGCTATGCAAAGCGATGATTAAAATACAGTTAAGATATGCATCTTTATTCAACTTTGGGGTGAATAACAGAATATTTTTTCTTCAAATTCTGGTACATTCAAGTAGATAAGTATTTTTCAAGGCAATTAAGGCATTCATAAAACAGGGAATATACATTCAACTCTCCTTCTAACCCACACAATGATTCCCGGATTTTAACCAGTATAATGGGACACATTACCTTCAGCGAGCCATTCTTCTTGCATCAAGCTGAGATCTTGGATTAATTCTGAAAAAAGAGAGAGAGGATTGATAAAATGGCATGCTAAGGATACATATATGCCGGTTTTAAAGAAACAAGTGATAATTCAACCATATGCCTTTATCATTTCAACGTTAAACTCTATTGTTAAGTTATGTCTGAGTCACATTTGCGCTGGTAGGAATCTGACGGTTTCCCAGAGTCCGCGGGACCAGGAACTTTTTACTCTGTGTGTGGGATTTGTCGCGAGTATGGTCAGAGTAGATACAGACACAACATGGCCTGCACCTTTTAGGAAATCAGTGCAAATGTGACTTGGCCATTAACGAGTGCATTTAAAATATTACATTTTTTGGTTGAATATTTGAATCAGATAGAACAATAGAAATCTACACAAAAAATGGGGAATAAACTAGGAATTGAAACATGTTATTATTTCCATCTGGAACCTATATTTGGCATTCATAATATTTTGCTACCTCATATCCTATATGGCTTAAAGTGCCTAATTTCCACTTCATCAACCACCTCGATTATATGTTTAGTGGACAAAAACTAGTCGCTGATAAATCAATCCAAAGCGATTTGAATAATTAATAAAATTGTAATGCAGGTATCGGTGCAAAAGAACAGATAATAATCATGATAGGGAAGGTTTGTATCAAGGGATAAGTATGGGATGTCGTGGATGGATGACAAGATAACAATATGAGTCATCCTGCATGGTCTGTGCCAAGCTACTGCCTATTAAGGCAATATAAACGGTCGGCATCAATGTCTGAGTGCCTGTTACTGAGAACAATATCTATAGTTTGAATGGTCAGACAGTACAAGGCAGTCATAGACACACATATTTCTGTGAATTCATAAAATTTGACAAACACACACACACACACACACACATGTAGAAATATACTGATTGCCAGATTTCTGTGGCCGTACAAAAATTAAATTTTTAAATCATGGTGTTTTTAATCAAATAAACAGATTACAATATGTTCTTTATGTTTCAACAAAAGCTATGAGAACAGACAGTGGTCTCTGTTTGGCAAGCCAATATCACTTTGTATCTGGTTTGATCTGTTGGTGTTCTTTAATCAATCAGAAAGCAAACATATCAATCTTCTTATATTGCTAAGTGTGTAATCCAATACATCTTCTTTCTGTAACCTCTCCTTTGATATCAACTTTTTGTGAAGTGTGTTTCCATTGTATAGCTTTTATTTACTTTACTCACTTTACTTCACCAAAGCAATATTACAGATGATTTTGAAGTCATCATCACCTTAACTGTTTTTAACCACTAATATTTTAAGAAATATCTATGTTTCTATGTTCAACATATGGTAAAACAAACTTCATGTATCATATAGAGTGCTCCAAGTACCATGAAAGTGAGGCTTTTGATGGCTATATTCACAATGAAAACCCAGAGTGACAAGTGATAGACCAATGCATAATGACAAGCGACATAGTAGGCTTTGAACATTACTACAAAACTAAAGATAAAAGCTAATTACTGTATCAAATTTCCCAAATAGCACTAGCTCTTATACTTTGCTGTCTCCACTACAGTAGTTTTATCTGTGCCTTTTCTTTTAATTACAACAGCATCAAAAAATCGGGGGCTTCTTCATAGACTCATCTCTTTGCCATCTTTGTTTCATGATACACATCCAAATATATATATATATATATATATATATATATATATATATATATATATATATATATATATATATATATATATATATATATATATATATATATATATATATATATATACACAGAGAGAGAGAGAGAGAGAGAGAGAGAGAGAGAGAGAGAGAGAGAGAGAGAGAGAGAGATGTGTATATGTGTGTGTATAAATATCAAAATATATATCAAAGAGAGAGAGATATAGATAGAAAGAAAGAGAGAGATAGAAAGAAAGAGAGAGACAACATCTCATACTTTCCTGGGTTAAGAATTTCTATAAGATCTATATGGGAAATGTTACAAACAAAAAGCAGTAATTATTTGTTCTTTTTTAGAAATATAATGGAAGGTGTCAATGCCACACTCTATTATATCGACATTTACACAATCATGGTACTGCTTTTAAGCACTGGCACCTACTCCTGTGGTTTGACTGGAAATCGTTTTAAGATATCGGGTTGCCCTATTATTTACAAGAGCTGAGGGAGACAGTCAGCAACTGGTCGCCACAATAAATGAATACCACTTAAGTCCTTGCAGCTGCTACACATGCATCTCAGTAGTCATGTTACCATAATTTAACAAACCTTTTTATATAAATATGAAACATTTTAAAATTTATATAAATATGAAACATTAACAAAAAAAACCCACACACATATGCGTGTATGTATATGTATATGTATGTGTATATGTATATGTATATGTATATGTATATGTATATGTATATGTATATGTATATGTATATGTATATGTATATGTATATGTATATGTATATGTATATGTATATGTATATGTATATGTATATGTATATGTATATGTATATGTATATGTATATGTATGAACATGTGTTGTCATGGTAATGGACAAGTGTTGTCATGGAAATGAAGCCATCATAATTTCATAAAGTACCGGTATATATTTTCGATGTATAATCAGCATTGAGTGCAACTTGCATCGTTTTTACAAAGTATATATTACCTCAGTATCATTAAAATTGAGTGCAATATATTTCACATTCACAAAGTATCTTTTACCTGTGCATCATCAATATTGAGTGCAATATATCTCACATTCACAAAGTATCTTTTACCTGTGTATCATCAATATTGAGTGCAATATATTTCACATTCACAAAGTATCTATTACCTGTGCATCATCAATACTGAGTGCAATATATCTCACATTCACAAAGTATCTATTACCTGTGTATCATCAATATAAAGTGCAATATATCTCACATTCGCAAAGTATCTATTACCTGTGTATCATCAATATTGAGTGCAATATATCTCACATTCACAAAGTATCTATTACCTGTGTATCATCAATTTTAAGTGCATTATATTTCACATTCACAAAGTATCTATTACCTGTGTATCATCAATATTGAGTGCATTATCAATATTTCACAGTCACAAAGTATACAATACTGATGTATCATCAATATTGAGTGCATTATATTTCACAGTCACAAAGTATACAATACTGATGTATCATCAATATTGAGTGCATCCTACTTTGTGCTTCTAAAGTATATGGTACATCTTTATCATCAACAGTGAAAAGATCTCATTTTCCACTTGTATTGTTCACACTATACATTTGAACCTTGCCTTATGGAGTTGCACCTGATATTCCAGTAAATTATGAATGAGGAGATATCTTTTATTGTTCTCTTCAGTTCGCCAGTACTGTGAAGCAAGCATGAAAAGCTTAGTGCACAGGAAGGTATGTTACATTGTAAACAATGGACTATTTATTTTAAAACTTTTTTTTTCAAAATCGCATGACAATAATATTTCTTTCAAAATCATAAAAAGAGCATCTTAGTTTATTTTTACATGCCTTTACTCTTTTTTTTTTTTTTTTTTAGGTCAAGCAAATCTAATATAATTCCAAGGTGACATTCAATTTAAGGTATAATATATACTCTGCCTATGCCACACAAACATAACATGATTTAATACTATATATTGAATATCTTTTTTGTTTCAATTAAGCAAATGGTAAGCTTTGGAGCTTCTATATAAAAATATACTTCATATCAGGTTTTCTATGGAAAGCAATAAATCATGTAACACTAAGTTGGCCACAATTATGACCAGAGTATCTGATTGTTCTCGTATCGGTGACAGCAGCGGTTAAAGTGTATTCATTCCTACTGAGCGTGTCATTCTCATGTGAAAACACCAAAGTAACTTAGACCAAGACAATGGATCACAAACAATGAAAAAAGCTTCAAACAGGCTTGCTAACTGATTACTCTTTTGCAGTACATTGTCATATTGTGGTTTTCACACCAATCAAAGCTGGAGTTTTTCACACTAATCAAACCATATAAAGTTTTGATGAATAAGGGATTGGCATTTTTCTGCCACAATAGTTCAGCAGAAAATGCATGGAATCAATACCAATAGACAGATAATGTGTGTTCTATAATGGACTGAATATTTCATGCCAAACTTTATGCAAAATTTATGAGATGATTAAAATCTGTGATTACACTCACCAGAAGACTTCAGAAAAGCACAGGTGAGGGTGCAATTAAATATTCCAATGAATTAAACTTGTTGCATCATTAATACAACTGAATCATATCTTTTCCAATGGGAAGGAACAACAAATGATAAATTATGGTATCCGTTTTGGTTCAATAAAGATTTCTCACATTATACCATTGCACTTAAGGTGACAAGAAGCTCAGTGTATTCTATAAGGCCTGGATTCTTACTTATATGCCCTTGAGGAATATCAATTTGTCAGTGACCGCGTAAGTTTTCCTTCTGAAGAATATGCCCAAAAATATCATGCATTACAACTGAACAAAATATTTTTAACATTACGAACACAATAACTTCAAGTATGTCACTTTCCAGGCACATCATTTATATAGATGCAAAAAATCTTATAATAGCACAATTATTTAAATTAAATATGCATCTTCTGCAAATAAAATGCTGATTATACAAAAAAAAACCTTAATCATGCACCTACAAACTACAATCTGCACTCCAGTTTGTCCTTTGTATGCACACTAATACACCACATGCACCCCAGCGTACCCCTAACATGTACCCCTTATATGCACTCTAGCGTACCCCTTATTGTACCCCTTACATGCACTCTAGCATACATGTACCCTATTGTAAGTGACCATTAAAGTTAAGCCCTCATCCTAACTCTTCCAAAATGTAAATATACAGAGTTAGGGATCCATCATTGCTGAGAATATTACTATTTCAATGCATTATAAATACACTGTGGTGGCACAAAATAACAGCTTCTCCCTGTCACTTGCGCTTCCTGTCCAATTGTAATAAAATAAGTTACAACCAATATCACTTATGCCTCATATCATTTTAAAGTCAATCTGTAGCATAATATGACATTTTATCTGAACATAACAAGAATTGAGAAATCCTAAGAATGGTATCTTGTATCATGTAATTAGGTTACTGACCCATGATGACATTTCTTTTCTTTGCAATTTATATTGTCAAATAATGTATACTCCATATCATAGTCATAACTGGCTTGATTTCTTTCTCAGTTGTAATGACAAAACTTACCATACCACCAAAAACTTTCATTTTCATCAAATAACCAGGCCTGAAAATGGTAATATCTCTATACACAATACACAGCAGATGTATTATCTAACAGATAATGATACTGGTTTCTCATCAAAATATAATCTCCCTGTGGCACCGAGCACAGTATTCATCCTTTCCCAGCCTGCGCCTTGGGGCAGCCCCACAATCATTTTCACAATCCTGCAGGATGATAAATGATGTGTATTATTTGACCATTATTTACCTCCTCAGCAGAAGAGCTTATTATCCATAATGGCTTCTGTAATATGACAGCTTGTTTAGGCCACAGAATTATCCTATTAGAAAGTGAAATAATATACCCACTTTTCAGGCGCTCTTTCACAAATCCCTTCTGATCTGATGCAGCGATACTTTTATTAGCATAATGAAATTTCTTTCATTAACCGTATTACGTCGTATCAGGTAAAATCTACTGGGCCAGTTTTTTCTTCTGTGCCTGTCGGAGAGCTTGCTAAGCAACTGGGATTTGGTGATAATGTTATCACTATAATTGTGTTAGACCAATACGAGCTTGGAATGCCATCTCAAAATGTACTGTAATACGTAACATAATAGCAAACTCAAATCCATTAGCAGGCATATGGAGGGAAAGTGAATGAATGTGTTCTACAGATGTGGGTAGGTTTACAAGGTTTTAACAAACATACATCTCTTCATCTTGAGTAACACGATTACAAAGATGAAAATAATTCTAATGTTTTAAGTTCAAAGATATATATATATATATATATATTGGCCTTCAGATATTTGAATCGTATGAAAACATTGCTCAGTTTTTTTTAATGGTGAAGAAAACAAAACTGAAATAAAAAATTAAAATCAATAAAAAACACTTACTTATTAGACCCAAAGACATAGATTTTAATTAAATATTCAAATGTGGATAACATAAATTGAATAATAAAAGGTTTTAAATCCTATGTCGCCAGTATGGAAACCATCAACGTATGATTACATTTCAAACTAATTGGATCCATGGTAAAAAAAGATGCTTAGTTCAGAGAAAAATTTAATTTCAATGCATGTGCTTCCTTTTTTAATGAAATATAAATAACAGTTTACACATAATATTTTGTTGATCTGCAACCATTTGCACAGAGACAAAGAGCTCGTCATGCGTAGAATATTGCATGATTCAGTAACAGGTTATATTTTTGTCAGCACACACCACAGTGACCTTTGACCCACAGTAACGACAAAGTCTTTGCAAATGGCACTCGCATCAGTGGCACAGATCATTGGATAAAGATCAATCACGATATTAAACAACAGCCTAAATCATCGCACAAATGAATATTTTATTGGGCTAAACATTCCACGCTACACTGAGCAGTGAATGTGCAGAATGGAGGTAATTGGCAGGTTTAGGAGGCTGGGAGTGAGCAAAGTGCTTTATTTCATAGTGCAAACCCAACTGTGAGTCATAGGATAATAACACACCACTATCATTTGATATGTATCCCTGTTATTATGTCAAATCTCTCAAAACTCAACACAAAAACTTCCTGATTTAAATAAAAATATTTTGCTCTTATGTGGCAATTCAGCAAAACTGTTTTTTATTTTACAATATTTACAAAATAAAATACTAGAAAGCAATAAGAGTTTGTGAAAAATTCATACAAAGCAAATTTTAATGACAAATAAAGCCGAAAATACAATCAATGCTTGGTTACAAATGTTGATCAGAAAGTTTTCAAAAAGTTTTCAGGTTGAGTTTGGGACTGCAAACCTGTATATGATATATGACAAAAAATGTACACAATTTTCTTGAAATTTTCTTATTGGTAGCTTGCAGCCTTGCCTGCATTATCATTTTCATTGTCTGTATTATTATTTGTGTGCTTCGTTGTCTGCATTGTTATTGAGCTTGTCTGCATTATCATTGGCCTTGTCTGCATTATCATTGGCCTTGTCTGTATCATCATTGGCCTTGTCTGCATTATCATTGGCCTTGTCTGTATTATCATTGGGCTTGTCTGCATTATTATTGGTCTTGTCTGTATTATCATTGGTCTTGTCTGCATTATCATTGGCCTTGCCTGGTTTTTATTGATCTTGTCTGCATTACTATCTTGTCTGCATTAATATTAGCCTTTAACCTGTATGCATTATTATAGGGATATTGTAACTCTGAACAATACTGATTTATCTTTGAGCTTTGATATCAATCCTGTCATTAAAACAAAGGCCAATGGCCTTAGAGCTATGCTGGTAATTGCTTTTTTGTAAAGTCTGTGAATATTTTCTGTACATCGCCTCATAAATGATCATCTAATTTCTTTCTCAGAGCAGACTCAAGCAGTTGATAATTTTGACTAATCAAAATGCATGTTACATATTGAACTTGGCATGAACTTGTTACCTCGATTCTCACTGCCTAATATTTCTCATGTTTTTCAGAATGGCAGCTTCTTTTACAACTCAGTGATAGCTATTATTTTTTTTTCAGAAAATCATAACAAAGTTGATAAAATCCTGAGCCTAATGGAAAATAGATAGAATTGGTCCCCTGAAAATATTACATCTTGCCTACTTCTAGTTAAAAACTCCAACCAGTAGTTTCAGTAGAGAAGATCAATGTTGGCAATCAGATATGACAGAAAATTTCTCCATCATTGCAGAAGCTAAAATTGAAATAATCATTCTACGATATGACCTTGTATCTGACCTTTGTTTCTGTACCTTTATCAGATATTAAGTCACTGGCTGTGAACATTTGGAATGTAAATGAGATATTGAATATTCCATTTTAATGACCTACTTATTTTGGGCTGAATATAAAGCCTTCAAACCGCATCATAATCAAATATATCTATTTGTAAGTTGTGGACGGTATAACATTTCATATTACTTGTAAGTCTTTATGATCATTTCTGTCTGTCTTATAAGTCATTTGGCATAACTTTTATATATTCTGTCAAAAACGTGCCATATGAGTTATGTTGGTAGATGTTTTGCATGGTTCATCGATAACAAAATACCAATCACATGATGTACGCTGGAATATGAATTCCCATATTTCAAAACAGAACTTCAAAGTTTTCAGTTAGTTGACTCCAGAAAGGTTACCTTCTTCAGAATGATATGGTAGTAAGCCCTACTTTGGGTTTCGAGTTCTTTCTTTTGCTGATGCTTAATCTTTTATCAAATTATGATTATCTGCCTTATGCCAGGATGTCTGTGTATATCTTACCCTCCGTGTTATGCTGGAGTTGTCCCTCGTGGGTGGGGGACGGGGACAGCGGCAGGGAACCTCCGTGGTCGCAAGGACTTGTCGTAGTTGAGCTGGAAACGTTCCGCTTATCACTCATGTCCACATCATGCTAACTCCTCCACACTTTCCTGCCAGTGAAAAATAAATCTAAAATCAAAATATAAAAAAATTTGTTAAAGCAGCTAAATGACAAAAAAATGAACATCCAATCAAATTATTGTGCTGCAATAAATGTTATCATCGACCAATCACATAACAATTGGATGTCATATGATCAATATGGTAAAACATGGAAAAACTAAGATCAGGTGATGTGACTTGTAATACTTGCCCCAGCAACCCTGTTATCCAATCAGTGCTTGACTCAATCAGGCATTAATATCTATGTGTCTTGGTGTTTATATGATGCTAAGTACATTGATGTAGAAAGCTGATACACAGTGTATTTGTTGCTTCCATAATTCATATCAAAGGTTATAAGGTGCGATCCTCACTGTGACACATCAGGTATATATATGTCTTTGTACTCAAAGCTTCCACACGTATTTCCTTCAAAGCAGACAAGCATGATGAAAACTGGCGTAAAGTTGCTTTGCACATCAGACTTGATGGAGAGAGAGAGAGACTAGGGCTGTGTTTAAGTGTGTAGTGTATCTAGCCCTAATTCCCCTTGTCCTACATTGGTGCTGGCGTTTGTCACTGCTCACCGAGCCCACTTGAGGCCCATACTATGGTCATACGCAACTAGTAGCACAGCCGTGGCACTTTTGTCATATTAGTGTGATCTGGCCGGGCCTGTCGGGCCAATATGCCTGACAAAGGTCCCAATGGGGCACCCTGTGGCAAGCCTTTAAAAGCCAATGATCACCTCTGATTTAATGTTCCCTGCAGTGCCTCGCTCAGATTGTTCTAATTCTTGACAGGTTCTTGACATGGGATTGTGAAATTTCATTATAAATGTATAATGGTCAAGCTGGGATGATGAAGTGGACCAAGAAGCGACGTGAACAGAAAGACCAACAGCATGTATCTTCCTAGATAATACAACCCTCAAACCTCAAAAAATTATACAATAACAGCAAACATCTCAAAAAGACCATCACTTCATTTATCTAAATATTACACTCATTAAGGGTACTTTTAAAAATACAACCCTCAAGCCTAAAAAATTTATACAATAACAGCAAACATCTCAAAAAGACCATCACTTCATTAACCTAAATATTACACTCATTAAGGGTACTATTTTTAGCTTTATCGTGAGAACATAATTTTGTCTGCAATGCATCGATGATATGTTGCTATTTATTGACAAGGAAAAGTTATATATCAGGCCTTTAAGAGACAATACATTCTATCTACTTTCAACCATTTTTGTTTTAATGTTATCACAGCTTGGCTCCCCAAAGAATGCTTGTGAGTGCACTCCCTGCACAACACTTTCTATTTTTTTCAACCTGCGCATTGGATTTTATTTCAGTTTCAGGAACTTTCTCCTACATGATTACTGTTTGCAGTTAGCTAATAGTAGATGATATCTGAGGTAATTAGAATGTCAGAAAAATGTTTTGACATAATTTCCCAGAAAAGTTATGGATTCATACACATTTCCAAATAACTTACGTAAAAAAAAATTTCCAGAATTTTCTCTTCAGGAATAATATTTCATGAAATAATTTTAACATACTTTTAACAAGTAACATACCTGACTTTGGAAGTAAGGAATAGCCATGGGGTTTTAAAAAGTTGAAAAGAGCTCAGTTATTGTGTTAGCCACAAAGTAATTTGCGATAGAAATAGCCGAGCTGTTGAGGCACTAAAACATGGTGGATGTAAGATGGTCAAGAAATGCCTCAAAATCTCTTATGGGCCTAACACATAATGCTTTTGAAGGGCAGCACCTTTCTTATAATATACTGAACACCCAACTGGTGGATACATATTGGTATAAATCAGAAAAGCAGTTCATAGATATTATTAGAATATACAGATTGATAATATAAAAACCATGAAACCTTGACCTCTTGACCTCTTTACTCTGCTTGCCTGTCAAATACTTTAAATGAAATCCACTCACAAAAGGTCACCCATTATTAAACTCATTTAAATGCTGATGTAAAGTAACAAGTATGATTTATGTCAAAAGATTATTAAACTCATTCAAATGCTGATGTAAAGTAACAAGTATGATTTATGTCAAAAGATTCTTCTCGTTTTTTTGAGAAATGAGCATGGAAGACCTTAGAAATAGGCTGCTGAGGCTGTCAATCATCAAACTTATCCACCTTCTATAGAGTTCGCCCATTAGGGATGAAATCCATTAATTTCTTAGAAAGTTTTCTGGTAAACAGTGTTTGAGTTTTTTATTTAAAAAAATGACCAATAGACAGTAGAGATGCAGATATCCTCTGGCCTGTGACCTTGAAATTATGTCAAAGTTATCCATGATCAAACTCATGCCTCTTGCCAGAGATAGAACCTTATTGCCCTGCCACGATGTCAACATATCTGTATCCTGCTGTACAAGGAACCTTACGGTCCTGCCACAATGTCTACATATCTATATCCTGCTGTACAAGGAACCTTATGGTCCTGCCACAATGTCTACATATCTATATCCTGCTGTACAAGGAACCTTATTGTTGCATACTTGGGTATCATCTGAACCACAATTATAGATATGCAGAACCATTAAATTTGCTTAGTTGATACACTCAACAAGAATTTCATAATTCAGCTTGTCTGATGTTGACATTTCTTGTAAGATAAAATAAATATAATAAAATGTGACTATTATTTCAAAAACACTGCAAAATCGACACTTAAAACTATGTGTCAAATTACATTTTTCTTTTATATTTCAATTTAATGTCAATCTGCACTGCTTGAATACTTTCACTAACAAGTAACATTGTGTCAACCAGTCTAATGTGTTTTGCTTTGGTTTGGGTGTTTTGCTTTGGTTTGGGTTATACTTCCTTGCATTTTATCATTCAACAATCAAATAATATAAACTTATATAACATACAACATATTGTAAAATTATTTATCATTTGTCAGTATGGTTACAAAATCATTGGAAGAAACTCAATCTGGTACAACCACCATTTATTGTGGAGAGGCGCAGAAAAGAGAAAAACACAAAAGTAATTAGGATAAGTGCCCTTTCTGGTTCCTAACAGTTTCCTGAAGTGTTATGATGCCACAATACTTCAGTGATGTCATGACAAACTGAACAAAAATTATCATGCAAAATCATGCTTTTATTTGATTTTTTTCCCATCAAAATGTACACGATTCTGTGCAGTCTTTGTTTAGGTGGAAGGATGGCACTCATCTTTCAGACAAGCCGGATACATTGAGTATCATACATTTAATGTAAGATGTATTAAGTATAGGATGGTCCAGTGACTACTAAGAATAACTCATGCTATTAAAATCATAGAAAGGACGATGTCCACTATTCTGTAATCTAAGTGAAAACCATATATTTTAATGAATATACATTAGGTGATAATTATTCTCAAATACAATAAATATTCTTCATAAAACATTCTAAAGCAGTATAAATTTGTATCAAGATATTCTAACGCAATTTATATTCTTTATTTGAAGTTCCCAAAACGTGGCATTTTTTCCCAGTAAATGCCTACCTCGCCCATCAATAAATTATATCTTTACAATTAAATCTATTGTTCACTACACATTGTGTAAACTGGGCTGAATAAACACATTCTGAGTTCAGAACGTACTGAGTTCCCAATACAATATCATCTTTTTAAAGTTCCTTATGCAATATGTATTTTGTATTCAACTGTCTAATTCAATAAACATGGAAAAGGTGAACCATCAAAGGATGCCATGCAAGACAGCACAAAACGCACCAGCGTCAGGCAGACATCTTTGTCTGGTCACATAATCTGTGATTTCTGCAATAAATGTACACAAAGCTACAGACGTGTCGTGATTTATATCGCATCCACACTTGACACTCTGACAACTGCCGACACATTCTCCTCGAATCATGCAAATATTAGTTATGCAATGTCAACATGTAGCAAATCTGATTCTGGTATAAATAATAGAACATTGTAAGATATGCACTAAATCTTGAATCTGCGATAATTATCCCATCAAGGTTCCATTGAAAGCTGTGCCACAAATTGATATGGGAGGTCATTTTTTTCGGAGACGGAAAATGCTTTTCTTTAACTCCATGATTTGTTATTTTACCAAAAGAAATCAGCCACATTTTCCATGTCCATTCAGCCATAAGGGCGTGCTCCTTCAGGTATAAGGGCACCACTGGAATAATGGTAAAAATGTCAATCCCCCACACTGGATTGTAACCTGGTCATAATATCTCCCCAGATGTTGTGGTTTCTCTTATTTTAAACAAAAGAGTGGTGCTCCACATGTAACATGGCTGGCAAAAAGAATCAACAAACAATACATTAAATAAAGAAAGAAATCAAAACATTTATTCAAACAAACAAAAATTAAATGAACAACACAAAATTAAAACAAAACAAAAATATGAACAAACAAAACCAATGCAAGAAAAATTAAAAATCCTTACAATCAAAACAAAAATGAAAACAAACAAAACAAATATTTCACATAGGCAAGGTTGTTGAAATTACATTTGATCACATTTTAACATATATTTTGGTATTTTGCTCCACAGGGTGTCACCACCATACTTAATATTGTCTTTTCAATTTTGTAAGTGTGACGTCAATGCTCACTATATGTAGACACACCGTGACATCACAGGGTATTAATTCTATTTGTGAACAAAATGTGACGTCATTGTGTACTACTTTCTATGGGCCCAAGACAAACACTCCACACTCAAATTATTCAAACCATATTGACCACAGGACAAAACGATTTACAACCCACAGGAAGTATTTCTCCACTCCCAGGGACCATACCGATCACAGAGCAACGCTGATAATCTCTAGCAGCAGTAAATATCAAAAGAGGACCATCCATGTTACAAAACAATTGTCCTGCCCTATGTGTTTGCTTACCTCAAAAAGATTTTCAGGAAAATTCAGATTTTCACAAAAAGTTTATTCCTTTTTTATTATACCGTGAATGACACAGTTCACTGTATTCTTGGTTTTTTGACAAGTGTGTGCTTGTATCATGGTATGGAAAGGACATGTTATTGTACTCATTGTTTTCATATTGGTAGGGTTTAATTATGTCATCAGTGTATACCATTATATTTTTTATAGTAGATAATTTTATTTTTATTTTAATACAAAATGAGTTGTTTTTCCATATTTTGAAAATGAAAATGGTACAACAACATTTCCATGCAAGGGTTGGTTGCCTGGGGACATTTTCCTTTGACACACTGTGCTCCCTTTACCCTTGACACTCTGTGCTCCCTTTTCCCTTGATTCTCCTGTGTTTCACTTTCCCTTGACACACTGTGCTCCCTTTTCCCTTGATATTACTGTGTTTCACTTTCCCTTGACACACTGTCCTCCCATTTCCCTTGACACTCCTGTTTTCCACTTTCCCTTGACACACTATGCTCCCTTTTCCCTTGATTCTCCTGTTTTTCACTTTCCATTGACACACTTTGCTCCCTTTTCCCTTGATTCTCCTGTTTTTCACTTTCCATTGACACACTGTGCTCCATTTTCCCTTGATTCTCCTGCTTTTCACTTTCCCTTGACACACTGTGCTCCCTTTTTCCCTTGATTCTCCTGTTTTTCCCTTGACACACTGTGCTCCTTTTCCCCTTGATTCTCCTGTTTTTCACTTTCCCTTGACACACTGTGCCCACTTTTCGCTTGATTCTCCTGTTTTTCACTTTCCCTTGACACACTGTGCTTCCTTTTCCCTTGATACACATGTGTTCTACTTTCCCTTGACACACTGTGCACCACTTTCCCTCGACACACTGTACTCCCTTTTCCCTTGATACTCCTGTTTTTCACTTTACCTTGACACACTGTGCTCCCTTTTCCCTTGATACCCATGTGTTTCACTTTCCCTTGAGACTCTACATTAATTTTCTGTCAAAATTTTCAAAAATGATTGGTGCATATTTTTGGTGTTTATAAGTTAGGATTGTGCCATTTTTATTAGTTCTTCTATAGCAGTAAGGGTGATCTTTTACTTTTGCATTAATCATACCAAGAGAAGTAATCGTTAAAATTCCCACCATATAAAGAGGCACAGTAGTTCTTAGAAGTAGAACAGAACTATATATGGATACTGAATGCTACCACTGCACCAAAGTGCAAAGCATTCCATGTAAAACTCTTCTTTGCTTTTTACTGGGCGTGGCCCTGCAGCTACTGGAGACTTGTCTATTGGCAATATTAAGAGTCCATCTTCAGAGACAGAAACTAACTTAAACCTACTCAGTGGGGGGTGGGGGGGGATGACCAATTTCTTAGGAAAACATGGTGTTAGGAATGTACCATTAGCTTAACTCTTGGGACAAGGTGCATACCAAAACAAGCTCATAAAGATCATCGTCATCGGATAGTTTATGAAAAATAAAAGCCAAAGTCGTAAATGATGGCAGCTTGAACTGCAAAAATCTCTAAATGAAGACCTGGATATTTTTCAACATCTCAATTTAAAATTTGAGTATAAAATTTTTATCTAGAGAATATGAAATAATTTCAGTCTGATTTAAGAATTAAATCTTTTTACTTTACTCAAGTACATACAGAAGAAAAAGTTATTAATATGTGCGGAGTTTCTCAAACTGATGTTGCCAAAATCTGCACACAGGGCGCGCTACTATATGGTATCAGAAAAATAACAAAAATACCTCAGATCTTCACGAAATACAGAATGTCAAAATTTCATTTTTACCTCCAGTGTACTTTGAGATCCTTGCTTTGTTCCTTGTTCAATTAAATCCTCAAATATATCTTAGCAAGACGTGGAATAATGGCCCGGACGAGTGGATGGTTACTTTTCTGCGTGAAGTCGGGAAGTTGGTTGGCGACTTCTCTGCGCCGCTCTGCTATTGGTCGAGGCGGGTGGCTTGGTCAAGTCGCAGAAACACGTGCTCCGGCAAAACATAAACACGCCTGCTGCCACTGCCAGCTCATCGGGGGTGGCAGGCAACATTAATTATCATCTAAAACACTCATTTTTATCATTTAAATATTATTGAATGGTCTAGGCGACAATAATATTCTGTGATAACTCAATACATGGGATGTCACCAGGGCCATGCAGAGTATTCACACATTGGCAATACATGGGATGTCACCAGGGCCATGCAGAGTATTCATACATTGGCAATACATGGGATGTCACCAGGGCCATGCAGAGTATTCACACATTGGCAATACATGGGATGTCACCAGGGCCATGCAGAGTATTCACACATTGGCAATACATGGGATGTCACCAGGGCCATGCAGAGTATTCATACATTGGCAATACATGGGATGTCACCAGGACCATGCAAGGTATTCACACATTGGCAATACATGGGATGTCACCAGGACCATGCATTCATACATTGGCAATACATGGGATGTCACCAGGGTCATGCAGGGTATTCATACATTGGCAATACATGGGATGTCATCAGGGTCATGCAGGGTATTCACACATTGGCAATACATGGGATGTCACCAGGGCCATGCAAGGTATTCACACATTGTCAATACATGGGATGTCACAAGGGCCATGCAGAGTATTCACACATTGGCAATACATGGGATGTCACCAGGGCCATGCAGAGTATTCACACATTGGCAATACATGGGATGTCACCAGGGTCATACAGGGTATTCATACATTGGCAATACATGGGATGTCACCAGGGTCATGCAGGGTATTCACACATTGTCAATACATGGGATGTCACCAGGGCCATGCAAGGTATTCATACATTGGCAATACATGGGATGTCATCAGGGTCATGCAGGGTATTCACACATTGTCAATACTTGGGATGTCACCAGGGTCATGCAGGGTATTCATACATTGGCAATACATGGGATGTCACCAGGGTCATACAGAGTATTCATACATTGGCAATACATGGGATGTCACCAGGGCCATGCAAGGTATTCACACATTGGCAATACATGGGATGTCACCAGGGTCATGCAGAGTATTCATACATTGGCAATACATGGGATGTCACCAGGACCATGCAAGGTATTCACACATTGGCAATACATGGGATGTCACCAGGGCCATGCAAGGTATTCACACATTGGCAATACATGGGATGTCACCAGGACCATGCATTCATACATTGGCAATACATGGGATGTCACCAGGGTCATACAGGGTATTCACACATTGGCAATACATGGGATGTCATCAGGGTCATGCAGGGTATTCACACATTGTCAATACTTGGGATGTCACCAGGGTCATGCAGGGTATTCATACATTGGCAATACATGGGATGTCACCAGGGTCATACAGAGTATTCATACATTGGCAATACATGGGATGTCACCAGGGCCATGCAAGGTATTCACACATTGGCAATACATGGGATGTCACCAGGGCCATGCAGAGTATTCATACATTGGCAATACATGGGATGTCACCAGGGCCATGCAGAGTATTCACACATTGGCAATACATGGGATGTCACCAGGGCCATGCAGAGTATTCACACATTGGCAATACATGGGATGTCACCAGGGTCATGCAGAGTATTCATACATTGGCAATACAATGGATGTCACCAGGGTCATGCAGGGTATTCATACATTGGCAATACATGGGATGTCACCAGGGCCATGCAAGGTATTCACACATTGGCAATACACGGGATGTCACCAGGGCCATGCAGAGTATTCATACATTGGCAATACATGGGATGTCACCAGGGCCATGCAGAGTATTCACACATTGGCAATACATGGGATGTCACCAGGGCCATGCAGAGTATTCACACATTGGCAATACATGGGATGTCACCAGGGTCATGCAGAGTATTCATACATTGGCAATACAATGGATGTCATCAGGGTCATGCAGGGTATTCATACATTGTCAATACATGGGATGTCACCAGGGCCATGCAGAGTATTCATACATTGGCAATACATGGGATGTCACCAGGGCCATGCAGGGTATTCATACATTGGCAATACATGGGATGTCACCAGGGCCATGCAGAGTATTCATACATTGGCAATACATGGGATGTCACCAGGACCATGCAAGGTATTCACACATTGGATATACATGGGATGTCACCAGGGTCATGCAGAGTATTCATACATTGGCAATACATGGGATGTCACCAGGGTCATGCAGAGTATTCATACATTGGCAATACATGGGATGTCACCAGGGCCATGCAGAGTATTCATACATTGTCAATACATGGGATGTCACCAGGGCCATGCAGGGTATTCATACATTGGCAATACATGGGATGTCACCAGGGTCATACAGAGTATTCATACATTGGCAATACATGGGATGTCACCAGGGCCATGCAAGGTATTCACACATTGGCAATACATGGGATGTCACCAGGGTCATGCAGAGTATTCATACATTGGCAATACATGGGATGTCACCAGGACCATGCAAGGTATTCACACATTGGCAATACATGGGATGTCACCAGGGCCATGCAAGGTATTCACACATTGGCAATACATGGGATGTCACCAGGACCATGCATTCATACATTGGCAATACATGGGATGTCACCAGGGTCATACAGGGTATTCATACATTGGCAATACATGGGATGTCATCAGGGTCATGCAGGGTATTCACACATTGTCAATACTTGGGATGTCACCAGGGTCATGCAGGGTATTCATACATTGGCAATACATGGGATGTCACCAGGGTCATACAGAGTATTCATACATTGGCAATACATGGGATGTCACCAGGGCCATGCAAGGTATTCACACATTGGCAATACATGGGATGTCACCAGGGCCATGCAGAGTATTCATACATTGGCAATACATGGGATGTCACCAGGGCCATGCAGAGTATTCACACATTGGCAATACATGGGATGTCACCAGGGCCATGCAGAGTATTCACACATTGGCAATACATGGGATGTCACCAGGGTCATGCAGAGTATTCATACATTGGCAATACAATGGATGTCATCAGGGTCATGCAGGGTATTCATACATTGTCAATACATGGGATGTCACCAGGGCCATGCAGAGTATTCATACATTGGCAATACATGGGATGTCACCAGGGTCATGCAGGGTATTCATACATTGGCAATACATGGGATGTCACCAGGGCCATGCAGAGTATTCATACATTGGCAATACATGGGATGTCACCAGGACCATGCAAGGTATTCACACATTGGATATACATGGGATGTCACCAGGGTCATGCAGAGTATTCATACATTGGCAATACATGGGATGTCACCAGGGTCATGCAGAGTATTCATACATTGGCAATACATGGGATGTCACCAGGGCCATGCAGAGTATTCATACATTGTCAATACATGGGATGTCACCAGGGCCATGCAGGGTATTCATACATTGGCAATACATGGGATGTCACCAGGGTCATACAGAGTATTCATACATTGGCAATACATGGGATGTCACCAGGGCCATGCAAGGTATTCACACATTGGCAATACATGGGATGTCACCAGGGTCATGCAGAGTATTCATACATTGGCAATACATGGGATGTCACCAGGACCATGCAAGGTATTCACACATTGGCAATACATGGGATGTCACCAGGGCCATGCAAGGTTTTTTATACATTGTCAATACATGGGATGTCACCAGGGTCATGCAGAGTATTCACACATTGTCAATACATGGGATGTCACCAGGACCATGCAAGGTATTCACACATTGGCAATACATGGGATGTCACCAGGGCCAGACTGAAGCATTGAACACATTGTCACCGGGGCCATGCAGGGTATTTCATTTTGGCAATATATTAGGTGGTCACCTTGGCTATTTCAGGGTAATTCATTCATGGATAATACAAGTTTGGCATTGAATTTTTATGTATTTAGTTTGTAACATTTGGACAACATACATGGGGTGTAACTTCATAGCGTATGGAAGTAGTTGTAGACATCATATATATGAGGTGTGACCTCTTAGGGCATGGGAGTAGACATGTCCATAAAAAAGTTTTACAATGACGGTAGACATGAACAACATCTTTGAGGTATGATTATAAAGTGTATCGGAATAACATGGACAACATATATGAGGCGTGACTTCATGGTATATAGGATTAGACATGGACAACAAATATGAGGTGTGACTTCATAGTATATAGGATTAGACATGGACAACATATATGAGGTGTGACTTCATAGTATATAGGATTAGACATGGACAACATATATGAGGTATGACATATTTCATAGTATATAGGATTAGACATGGACAACATATATGAGGCATGACTTCATGGTATATAGGATTAGACATGGACAACAAATATGAGGTGTGACTTCATAGTATATAGGATTAGACATGGACAACATATATGAGGCATGACTTCATGGTATATAGGATTAGACATGGACAACAAATATGAGGTGTGACTTCATAGTATATAGGATTAGACATGGACAACATATATGAGGCATGACTTCATGGTATATAGGATTAGACATGGACAACAAATATGAGGTGTGACTTCATAGTATATAGGATTAGACATGGACAACATATATGAGGCATGACTTCATGGTATATAGGATTAGACATGGACAACAAATATGAGGCATGACTTCATGGTATATAGGATTAGACATGGACAACAAATATGAGGTGTGACTTCACAGTAAATAAGAGTAGACATGGACAACATATATGAGGTGTGACTTCATAGTATATAGGATTAGACATGGACAACATATATGAGGTGTGACTTCATAGTATATAAGAGTAGACATGGACAACATATATGAGGCATGACTTCATGGTAAATAAGAGTAGACATGGACAACATATATGAGGTGTGACTTCATGGTATATAGGATTAGACATGGACAACATATATGAGGTGTGGCTTCATGGTAAATAAGAGTAGACATGGACAACATATATGAGGTGTGACCTCACAGTAAATAAGAGTAGATATGGACAACATATATGAGGTGTGACTTCACAGTAAATAAGAGTAGACATGGACAACATATATGAGGTGTGACTTCATGGTAAATAAGAGTAGACATGGACAACATATATGAGGTGTGACTTCACAGAAAATAAGAGTAGACATGGACAACATATATGAGGTGTGACTTCATGGTATATAAGAGTAGACATGGACAACATATATGAGGTGTGACTTCATGGTAAATAGGATTAGACATGGACAACATAAATGAGGTGTGACTTCATGGTAAATAAGAGTAGACATGGACAACATATATGAGGTGTGACTTCATGGTAAATAAGAGTAGACTTGGACAACAGATATGAGGTGTGACTTCACAGTAAATAAGAGTAGACATAGACAACATATATGAGGTGTGACTTCATAGTATATAGGATTAGACATGGACAACATATATGAGGTGTGACTTCATGGTATATAGGATTAGACATGGACAACATATATGAGGTGTGACTTCATGGTAAATAGGATTAGACATGGACAACATATATGAGGTGTGACTTCATGGTAAATAGGAGTAGACTTGGACAACAAATATGAGGTGTGACTTCACAGTAAATAAGAGTAGACATGGACAACATATATGAGGTGTGACTTCATGGTAAATAGGATTAGACATGGACAACATATATGAGGTGTGACTTCATGGTAAATAGGATTAGACATGGACAACAGATATTAGGTGTGACTTCATGGTAAATAGGATTAGACATGGACAACATATATGAGGTGTGACTTCATGGTAAATAGGATTAGACATGGACAACATATATGAGGTGTGACTTCACAGTAAATAAGAGTAGACATGGACAACATATATGAGGTGTGACTTCATGGTAAATAGGATTATACATGGACAACATATATGAGGTGTGACTTCATGGTATATAGGATTATACATGGACAACAGATATGAGGTGTGACTTCATGGTAAATAAGAGTAGACATGGACAACATATATGAGGTGTGACTTCATGGTAAATAGGATTAGACATGGACAACATATATGAGGTGTGACTTCATGGTAAATAGGATTAGACATGGACAACATATATGAGGTGTGACTTCACAGTAAATAAGAGTAGACATGGACAACATATATGAGGTGTGACTTCATGGTAAATAAGAGTAGACATGGACAACAGATATTAGGTGTGACTTCATGGTAAATAAGAGTAGACTTGGACAACAGATATGAGGTGTGACTTCACAGTAAATAAGAGTAGACATGGACAACATATATGAGGTGTGACTTCACAGTAAATAAGAGTAGACATGGACAACATATATGAGGTGTGACTTCATAGTATATAGGATTAGACATGGACAACATATATGAGGTGTGACTTCATGGTAAATAGGATTAGACATGGACAACATATATGAGGTGTGACTTCACAGTAAATAAGAATAGACATGGACAACATATATGAGGTGTGACTTCATGGTAAATAAGAGTAGACATGGACAACATATATGAGGTGTGACTTCATGGTAAATAAGAGTAGACTTGGACAACAGATATGAGGTGTGACTTCACAGTAAATAAGAGTAGACATGGACAACATATATGAGGTGTGACTTCATAGTATATAGGATTAGACATGGACAACATATATGAGGTGTGACTTCATGGTATATAGGATTAGACATGGACAACATATATGAGGTGTGACTTCATGGTAAATAGGATTAGACATGGACAACATATATGAGGTGTGACTTCATGGTAAATAGGAGTAGACTTGGACAACAGATATGAGGTGTGACTTCACAGTAAATAAGAGTAGACATGGACAACATATATGAGGTGTGACTTCATAGTATATAGGATTAGACATGGACAACATATATGAGGTGTGACTTCATGGTAAATAGGATTAGACATGGACAACATATATGAGGTGTGACTTCATGGTAAATAGGATTAGACATGGACAACATATATGAGGTGTGACTTCATGGTAAATAGGATTAGACATGGACAACATAAATGAGGTGTGACTTCATGGTAAATAGGATTAGACATGGACAACATATATGAGGTGTGACTTCATGGTATATAGGATTAGACATGGACAACATATATGAGGTGTGACTTCATGGTAAATAGGATTAGACATGGACAACATATATGAGGTGTGACTTCATGGTATATAGGATTAGACATGGACAACATATATTAGGTGTGACTTCGTGGTAAATAAGAGTAGACATGGACAACAGATATTAGGTGTGACTTCATGGTATATAGGATTAGACATGGACAACATATATGAGGTGCGTTTTCATGGTAAATACAAGTATGCAACACACATAATCTTTGACTCCTTAGAAATGATGAAAACAATTCTTATCTTTGTTTAATAATCTTATTTTGAAAATAGTTTTACACCAAACTAATTAATGTTAGACATTAAGATAATGCACGACGTGTTATTCCCTTGGAAAGTATTTGATATGGAACCAGCGGGGGTGATCATGAACCATTTAGCATAATATTACATTTAGCATGATAATATACACTGAAAACCATAAACCTCATACAATTATGACCAGAGAGTTTGTCCAAGTGTTGATATGTTTACTGTACACGCAGAAAGTGTTGAGAAAATACTGATGTTTAATCATGATTAATTATAAGCCTGTATTACCTTATAATTGTTTTGTTATATGAAAAAGTGAATGCAATGTTTTATCATTCATCACGTGACTTTCCCCAAAGAGAACAAGCACACCTGACTTTGGAGGTGAAACACTGGAGTGAGGATTAGGCACGTAGGATTAAAAAAATGAATCGATTTGAGTCGTGAATGCATTCACAGGTATTGTATTAAAGACAAATTAATTTGCGATTGTGGTAGCCAAGCTGTAAAAGCACTGAAACCAAGATGAATGAAAGTTGTTTAAAAATTGTTTCAGAATCTCTTAATGACCTGTAATATCCTAGAATATAAACTTGATTACGTCATGCATTGTAGAGCAATAAAAAAATTAATAAATGCGTAGTTCATATGTGAAAAGAATGTACAAGGCAGGTTTATTTTCATCAAACATTTGAAAATATCATTTGATATTTATTGATAGTAATTATGTACTTTGAACTCAAAGTTCATCTCATAAATTTAGTGAAAAAATTAGTTCGCTTTTCCCTATTTCATCAGCCAAAGAGTTATATTTTCTGCAGCCAAAGATATGACTTTTGTATTAGTTGTCTCACAAATATCATTTCTTATACTCAAATAGTTCAATGCCATATTGAATTCTAGGGTATCATATATACAAATTAGCCTGTATAGAAAGCCCTTTCAAATCTTGAGAATAGTTTTGCATCTAATATTATTGTGGACAACGTGTTTATTACCTACATTTCTTTAATAGATATGTCCTGGATATCAAAATCATGATATTGATAGATCTTCATGAATTTGTTGTTTAGAATATGATATGCAAGGAGTAATCAGATAAATTGTCATATTTTGGAGATTGACATCTAATTCTAGTGTTTCATTTGTCTAAATTTACTATCATTTAGCTAACTTCAAATTGCATTTGATGTCAAAATGTGTAACAAAATAGCTCTACCACATATACACTGTAATATATATATATATATATATATATATATATATATATATATATATATATATATATATATATATATATATATATATATATATATATATATATATATATATATATATATATATATATATATATATATATATATATATATATATATATCACATATGAATGAAGGTCCTTTTCTGCAAAAACCTGTTGTATTTAAGTTCTTGGTGTTCATATATTTACTTCATAATGTGGTAAAAATCAATTTAGTTTAGGATATTCTTTGTCCTGAGTCATTTAGTTCTAAATGTACTCACTAGGTTTACCATTGCATGAGATATAAATGACACCAAGAATTAATCAGTAGATGTCAGGTTTGGATTACGTTTTGCAACCAGAGGGCCCTACAAATTTTAAACCTTGGGAAATATTTAAGCATATTAGTCTCTCAATTTTGCTAATCTTGTATCATTGATCAGTGATCAGACCTAATAGTCATAAGAACCACTTTGCCATGTTTTTATACGTGCGGGAAGATATTTCACAGTTCACAGTTCATTTTTCAATTTTATTCCCGAAAATTTTACTTTGCGTCACATTTTAATTTAAAAACCTATGACGCAATGTTTCAATTATTTTCAAATTTTCAGGGATTACTACTAGGGGATATATATATATATTGCCACAAAAAATCGCAATGCAAAAAAATAAATTTAAAGGTGAAAATAAAATTGTTGAAATTGGACTTTGAAAAAAAAGCAATTATATATATTCTGCAATTAAAAATAGTTATGAGAGATGTTCCAATGGTGTTGTATTTTACAGGGATTCATCTATAGGGTCCCTAGTATCTTCCAGAATTTTTCACTAATTGAGCAATTATTGTAACAAGTGAGAAATCCTCACAGTCCCTCAATGTTATACCTCATCCCTAGCTGCTAAATTGAGTAAAAATTGTATCATATATAAATTTTTATAAGGGGTTGAATTAGGGGGTTAAACATTACAATGTAGGAATAATTCCTATTTTATTAATATAATAATAGGAATTCCTACATTGTGCAAATCAGTGCAAAAAATTATTCCAAAAAGTTATTTTTGCACATTTTTGTCAAAATAAAGTGCGGTGATAATTTCAAGATTTCTACTTCCATTTCCATTGTAAAGTACGGATCAATCAAACTTGGTAACCAATCCTTTAATGCCAATAATGTCAAATTAAACTAGAGGAAGTGTCCGTCATTTTTTAAATACAAAATTAATATAAAACTGATAAACATTGAGATTATATTGTCCACATCCAGCCATCTGAGTTATTAACGTATCTTAAAATTCCTACTTATTTGCACAATGTAGGAATTCTCTACAATGGGACTACAGTGATATATATGTTTTTGTGTGTACAAAACGAAAGTAGTACACTTCATCTTTTCATCTTTTACAAAAGGCACTGTAAATGTAAATGAAACACACCAGTGGTCTGCAGTAAAGAACATTAACGAAAGCGTTTGTGAAATTGCAGAGGTCATAGGCAATTTTAACAGGGGTGGAAGAGCTCTGAACCAATCTGTACAGTAAATCTGAACCAATCTGGTTAAATCGCGTCATTCTGGGCGCTCGCAACACAACTGTGCACTAAATCGCAGCCAATCTGAGTGGTATCTGAGCGATGCCGTACGGTGAACAATGGCCAGACTGAAAAAGTTGTGTTCTTTATAATCTTTATATATCGACTACCAAGCACAAATGTTAAGAATATGCTCATGAGTTACATTTTTAAGTATATGATCATCTGAAATTGATTTTTAACGAGACTATTGACAAGTTTTAACGCAGGAATGCGCCCCAGTTTAAGATTGCATAACAAGGGGTAATTCCTGACTCGGGGGTACAAATATTTCCATAAAAACGTTGTAAATTTATCATAAAATTTACATTATTATTAATAAGACACTGTTATATGCTCAACTCTAACAGAATTTGTTAAATTTTGTGATGTTTATTATGTGAATTTGATGCTTTTTATGAGATATAAAAAAGTCGTTATATAACATAACTGTCTGGTGAGCTATTAATGCATTGGTAGACGCCCTCTCCTGTATGGCTTGACTATTGATAGATTGGTAGAAGTCTTCTCCTGTATGGCTTGACTATTAATAGATTGGTAGAAGTCTTCTCCTGTTTGGCTTGAATATTAATAGATTGGTAGAAATCCTCTCCTGTATGGCTTGACTTGAAATATTGGTAGAAGTCTTCTCCTGTATGGCTTGACTATTAATAGATTGGTAGAAGTCCTCTCCTGTATGGCTTGACTATTGATAGATTGGTAGAAGTCTTCTCCTGTATGGCTTGACTATTGATAGATTGGTAGAAGTCCTCTCCTGTATGGCTTGACTATTGATATATTGGTAGAAGTCCTCCCCTGTATGACTTGACTATTGATACATTGGTAGAAGTCTTCTCCTGTATGGCTTGACTATTGATATATTGGTAGAAGCCCTCTCCTGTATGGCTTGACTATTGATATATTGGTAGAAGCCCTCTCCTGTATGGCTTGACTATTGATATATTGGTAGAAGTCCTCTCCTGTATGGCTTGACTATTGATAGATTGGTAGAAGTCCTCTCCTGTATGGCTTGAATATTAATAGATTGGTAGAAGTCTTCTGTATGGGTTGACTATTAATAGATTGGTAGAAGTCCTCTCCTGTATGGCTTGACTATTAATAGATTGGTAGAAGTCCTCTCCCTCCTGAATGGCTTGACTATTGATAGATTGGTAGAAATCCTCTCCTGTATGGCTTGACTATTGAAATATTGGTAGAAGTCTTCTCCTGTATGGCTTGACTATTGATAGATTGGTAGAAGTCCTCTCCTTATGGCTTGAGTATTGACCTTCTGATACGCTTGCCTGGTGGGATGCCTGGTGTATTACCTGGTGTATTACCTGGAGGATTGCCTGGTGTATTGCCTGGTGGATTGCCTGGTGCCTGGTGTATTGTCTAGTGTATTTTCAAACCAATATGGCAGCCAATGAGTTACCACCGTCTTCCTTTCTTGGAAAGTCCTAAACTGAAGCTATGTTGAGATCACTGGATGTTCCAGGTGTCTAACATTTCAATGTAGGTGGAGCCTTGGTATTACATGCTTGAAAACTCGCTGATTACTATAGATTTTTTTAAATCATAAAAAATTAAAATAAAGATAGATAGAATACTTAAGAATACAACACTTTACCTATAAATAGGTAAGAACTCTAACCAGTAGTTAGAGATAGTCCAGTCAATATATGACAAAAAATGGCCTAACCCGCAACAAATTAGAACAGAAATAAAACAGATAGAAAATATCTCAGAAGAGCCTAGAGAATAACATAGTAAAAATCTACCAAAATCCAAGTGGTGGAACAATGCGTAATTTGCATAAATCCAAAATCGCCATTACATGGCAGGGCAAATCTTAAAAATTATATAGCTTGGCACCATTTTGACATATTTGAGTAATCTTAGAGTCTATTTTATGTTTTTTGGACATGATAAATCCAATGGGAAACTTTTCAAATTGGTAATACCCATATTTTGTATTCTTCGTCATAACAATGACCAATAAAAGTAGAATAATAAGTCGAAAATTAGAACTTTGCTTGTATTCTGATTATATCTGTCTGTTTTACACCTTTTCTGTGATATCTTCTACAACACATATTATTCTACAATAACAAGTTCTCAAAAAGGAGAGAAACAATAATTTCCAATTAGAATTTTTAAAAAAACTGTGTTTAACAACCCATTAACAATTTAATTGAATTTGCACGTCATTGCAAGCTGTAGGTAACTATTAGTGGTGATCATATTGAAGAGGGAGAGTCCATTCACACACAGGGAGGCAGCTTTGAATGCTTCAAATTAAAAGCTGAATTTACTACCAACAGCAAATAGTACCATACAATATGTCTGATTATTACTTCCCTATTGTGTACATTACAATACTGAACTTAGGTTAACAAGAAGCATTATTTTCATCATCATCCATTTTTGGATGATGACCCTTCTGCATTGTCCACATGCAGTTGAACAGTCTAGCCCATGTTTTCTGCAAATGCATTGTCAAACTTACTGAACAAAGTGTCCATCAGAATATTCTGGAATGTCTACACCATCACAAACTGCTGCACTATATTCATATTTTGTAACTGCATAAAAACCCATGTTTATGCAGAGTATGATTAAAGCATTCATGAAATGAGGTTTTCAAGCACCTTTTCCTTACAGTGTAATTTAAATATTTATACCCCAAACTTTGCAATCAAATGTCATTACCCATCTGATTTCACCATCATCTGCTACTAATGATATTCTGAAGCAAGAAGACCACTGAATCAGGCAGAAATGAACATGCAGCATCAGGATAAGACATCTGATCATAGGCTGGATGAATTTCACAATCATGTGGCAATGTCTTAATCTCATACATAGGGGTAGGAACAGGGAGGCTGGGTCCCTCACCTTTTCTCAAACCTAGGTTACCACATAGAAAGTTCAAAGCTGATGGTAAGAGGGTTTAGTGCATCGCTCAAAATAATATGAAACTGATGACCCAAAATCTCTTGACTCGAATGTGTCAGGTAGTAGTCTGAAGACAAACTCTATCTTTGCCAGAGAACCTATTGAAACTCATCATTGGTCTGCTTGGTGACTACTAAGATAAAAGAAACAATAACTACTGGTTCTCCTGGCAGAAGGGCCCTTTGTCCAACCAGATGGACAGTAAAGACAGATACTATGAAGAATGTCATTGTGAATTTTAAAGTTTTAAATAAAGTCTGGGAAGAGGCTTCAGATTATGTTAGAGATTTTAAAATGCACAGTAGAATTAGAGGAGTATTAGATGTGTACATGACTTTGGTGTCTTATTGGCAGAATACATTCTGAAACACAGTTATAATCTTAGTAAATCTGTCAAAGTCCACCAGTGTCAGCAGCAGAAAGCCAGAGAATGACTAGCCCAACAATTATAACAAACACAAAACAGACAAACAAAGCATTTGATCAATTTTAGAACAAAGTGAATAAAAAATGTAATGTATTAGGGGTAACTGGTCCCCAGCTCTCTGGATTAGGGCCTACATATCACCCGGCACCCCACAGGAACATTACAGTAAAACCTATTATGAAGCTGTAGATTTCATAATCAATGCTAAAGACGATAGATTTGATCATCTAGGCTATAAAGTGTATATTAATTTATAGAATATGTTGCTAAAGGCTGCTGCTGGTTATACATATGACCAGAAGTTTGCAATTATGACAAATCTGTATGCTTCAGACATTAATGCACAGAGACTGAAAACTCAAATAGACACATTAAAAAGCAACATAGGTCTTGAAAAGAATACACCAACATGAAACTCCATAATTAATTTTATGATTACTAATGGTGCATCTCTATACAGTGAAATTCTTGCAATGCCAGCAACAAATGCTACCAGTGAACAATCATTCAGTTTTCAATGTGAAAACATACTTTTGGGTCAGCATGACACAGAAGAGGCTAAATGGTCGATTGAAAATTCATGTTCATAAAGATCACACAGATGATGTTAACCTAACTCATGTACCCAATGATTTTATATCTCTTCATGAATTAATGAACATATCTGTATTTGGCACTTTTATGGAATCTGACATGCAATTTGTGATTTGATCCTTGATAAGTACACAAAATAACTAATATCTGAACTGATATTTCAAATTATGTATGTGTGAATAGGAACTTTGTGTTATTTGCAATTGTGTCCACAGCCATAGCATTATTTTACCTAAATGCTTAAGTTATTTATATGGACATCTAAAGGTAGTGAAGGAAGGTGGTGCCACACACCTCGTTTGGCATTAAATTTGGAATTTGTGAGGAATTGACTTGCCTGTATAGAAATTGGTGCTGCATGCCTGATGTTTGACAGCACTGGCAGCATGTAGGTTATTAACAAATTATATTCTAGCTTTGATAGTTTTGGCCAAGTCTCATAATGCTGTTCACAAATAGTGGCAACACTTCTGACTGGTATTAATACTCTTTTTTTCTTTCCACCATAAAGATATATATATATACAATGTATTTCATAGCAGAATGATGCTGGCATCGTATGAAATACATTACAAGAAACACTACACAGTCAAGCTATTTATTTCCTTATCATGGCCTTTATATAACTTCTTAACACCAACAGCAAGGGCATGACGTTATTACAGTGTGCAAGGAACCTTTAATCATACAAAAATCCTGAATATAAGATGAAATAGGGTGAAACGTCAATGAGAGGCGGCCATTTTTGAATTATGCAAATTAGGTGATGTTCCACTAAGTTGATTTTGGTAGACTTTTTATATGTTAATCTGGGTAACATTCTGAGACAAATAACACCAAAATGGTTTCTGTTCTAATTTGTTCTGGGTCATTTCATATTTTGACTGGACTAAGAGGAGATCAAAGTTGACAGACAGAATAGAAAATTTCTCTGTGGCACAGCACAAGCTTTGCTGACATAGCTAAAACCTCTAAAGCATCATATCATCTCAAATGCGAGGAAATATAAAATATAGGCCATATTGCAATGATTCCAGACAAATGTCTGCTCATGGCACTTGATAGTAACTGCCCAAGATTCTCCGGGTCTCAAGGCAAATATATATTACCAATTGAGCTATTTCAGCCAGTAAATTTGGTTGCTTATAAGGGGACATCTTTATTCGTTTGGAGAATATATAAATGTTTGCTGCACATAAATATGCATTTTAATGAGTGCCTATCTCTTATCTAGTTATTTATCACTTCCCATATTTGCAGCTACTCAGGTGCCCATCTTTCTGCCTGAGCTACTCAGCTATCTGCTTGAGCTACTCAGCTGCATATCATGTCTACCTGAAATACTCAGTGGCCTATCATGTCTGCCTGAGCTACTCAGCTATCTGCCTGAGCTACTAAGCTGTCTGCATGAGATACTCAGCTGCATATTATGTCTGCCTGAGCTACTCAGCTATCTGCTTGAGCTACTCAGCTGCATAGTATGTCTGCCTGAGCTACTCAGCTGTCTGCCTGAGCTACTCAGCTGCAAATTATGTCTGCCTGAGCTACTCAGCTATCTGCCTGAGCTACTCAGTGGCCTATCATGCCTGCCTGAGCTACTCAGCTATCTGCCTGAGCTACTCAGCTGCATATCATGTCTGCCTGAGCTACTCAGCTGTCTGCCTGAGCTACTCAGCTATCTGCTTGAGCTACTCAGCTGCATATCATGTCTGCCTGAGCTACTCAGCTGTCTGCCTGAGCTACTCAGCTGCATATTATGTCTGCCTGAGCTACTCAGCTGCATATCATGTCTGCCTGAGCTACTCAGCGGCCTATCATGGCTGCCTGAGCTACTCAGCTGCATATCATGCCTGCCTGAGCTACTCAGCTGTCTGCCTGAGCTACTCAGCTGCATATTATATCTGCCTGAGATACTCAGCTGCATATTATATCTGCCTGAGCTACTCAGCTGTCTGCCTGAGCTACTCAGCTGCATATCATGTCTGCCTGAGCTACTCAGCGGCCTATCATGTCTACCTGAGATACTCAGCGGCATATCATGTGTCTGTCTGAGCTACTCAGCTGCATATCATGTGTCTGTCTGAGCTACTCAGCTGCATATCATGTGTCTGTCTGAGCTACTCAGCTGCATATCATGTGTCTGTCTGAGCTACTCAGGTTTCATCATCAGCCTGCCTGTCATATGTGCGACTAGTAGTTATCTGCCTAAGGTGTCTATTTCTTGCTCCATTATGACTGTCTTAACTTGTCTATTTGCCACCTGTGTGGCTCTTCTCACTTGTCAGAGAGAAGTCTGTGTCTCAC
The DNA here is from genome assembly GCA_949316495.1 of Amphiduros pacificus. NCBI lineage: Eukaryota > Metazoa > Annelida > Polychaeta > Phyllodocida > Hesionidae > Amphiduros > Amphiduros pacificus. The sequence goes on along the minus strand of OX439002.1, from coordinate 48,505,994 downwards.
TGTATGATTGTTGTCTACATGTCACCTGTATGTGGTGCAATATCTGTCATATGATTGTCTTATGTGTTAACCTACTACCCATGATTTTTGATGAATTTTTGGTTGTTTGTCACATGTGACACCTCCTTACATAAGTCATTTTTGTAGCTTTTAGTGTGGTTGCCTGGCATCTTTGTGACTTCATGGCAACTGTCTGTGATATGCATGCAGCAGGGAATGTATATTCCTGTCATATATGTATTGATCCTTCCCCTGAGCATGCTTATCACCTACCTGTCACCTGTATACCCCATGAGATCAAAGGTGCAATGTGCGTTACCGCCAAACCATTGTGTCTTATGACACCATATGAACCAAAAACTTGAAGAATCTGACGTTATTCAACTTTGTGACAAATTTGACTCATTAAAGACAGTATTTAGACCAAAATGAGTGAAATGTTCGACTTTCTTCACTGATTATGAAGATATCAATTTTATTTCTCTATTCCAAGTGTAGACAATTCTATAACGTTTTAGAAACGTCCATGTCAGAGATTTCCACACCACCCACCCAACCTGCAAAGAGCTCAATACAAATACATTGATTTACCTGAAATACCATATAATTCTGTCAACTCGCACAACTTTCATATTTAGTTTAAACCATCAACGCATCCATTGGCAGGCCTATATATTTTTTTTAATTGGGAAAACATCTTTCTTTTGATATTATTTTCAAATCTGCCAATATATGCGTCCATTCCATTAACAAAGCATTTGCCCAGCAAGGTGATTTCACCCATGGCTGGGGATCGAACCCACAACCTTTGGATCACCACAGAGGAATTGGTGCTAATAAACTGGTGCTCTAACCGACTGCGAAACTGCCCATGGCCTTTCAATGTCAGCAGATGTAGTTGTGAGAAGATTGAACAACTTGTAATACTTCCAATTTATTACAAAGTAGCCGAAATAAATAAATTGGTAAAGTATTTGCCTTGAGACCCAGGGATTCCCAGTTTAAATCCTGGCCAGTTATCAAGTGCAGTGAGCAGATATTATTTGGAGTCAGCACAATATAACAGCTTTACAATGACAACGGGCCTCAGCTCATATGGGAAATTGTATCAGGAGTTTGATTCCCATGGTTGGGGATCAAACCCACAACCTTTGGATCACTACAGAGGAACTGGTGCTAATAAACTGGCACTCTAACCAACTGTGCCACGGCCCTTGGCCCTGTTTCCATTGTATGTGTGCCTGTCTATATATAATTTGGGTTTGCTACACCTAAAATCAATTCGATGAAAAGATGAAAATATCAAACATATTTTTAATATAAATTCCTTTGAGTGTCACATAGTTTTTATCTCATGAAACAAATGAAATTAATGACAGCTGTTTATTTGTTTTTCACCACTCCACTTGCAGACACCAAAGCTGTGGTGAAATTATGGCTGTGCTAGAAAATATATGTCTGAGAGGTGATATCCATTAAAATCATAAATATTTCAAGAGTTTCACAGAGGATCCTTGGAACATTTAAATTCATGGAAGGATGTAACCTCACAGCATTTATGCAAATGTTTTCGTGGATAAATAAAAATGATCATACCAAGTACATTTTTTTTTACAAACTTTGTTTATTGTGACTCTCATTGAAGTAAACAAACAACAAACATCAAACATACTTTTTATTCTGTATCAATTTGATACAAATATTGCATTTCTGTTTATGCAATATGAAGATTTATTGTCTTAAAGGACATTGATATAAATTTTTAGCGTGCAATAAATGTTCATTTTGCATGGTACACAAATGCTGTATTTGTTTTACTCTATGACATCATTAAATACAGGTCACGTGTTGCCATAACATTGTCATGTTGCTATAACATCTAATGGCATCAATTAGCTTGTGTGATGTCATATCTAAACTCAGAGATTTTGGACATTTATTATAAGAAGATTTCCAATAACTCTGTGATTAAATAACAAGAACATTTCAACTCAAATAACCCTTAATTGACCCTCAAAGAAAAGGTCACACACCATTCACTGAACAACATTCATTCCATAACCTGAAAATTACAACACAACATTACATCTTCATTCATACAATATTTAAGTACGTCAAAAATACAATAACAAGTACCACACGGATTGTTGAAAATTTCCCACTATATCTATATGTACATTAAATGTGTACCTAAACTTAATCTAATATTCCCACCTCATTTGAATATCTCATGGAAATATTCAATAACATATGGATATTACCTGTACAATCACATTTGTAACTAATTTCAACCCATTGTATACAGTAAAATTTGCTAAATAAATCATGTCAATTACTGAAATAAGTAAAATGAAAATATCAGAGGCAACCTTGTGACTGATTCATCTTTTACAATCATCAAAATAATTATAGCACAACCAACATAAATCTCAAAATGCCAAGCCTAATTAAATGGCAATCAGAGATCATTAAAATATCCCATGGTGCATCAGTTTTTCAGCAATGCTCCCACATCTTGCACATGTGCTATATTTTCCATGAATGCCTATTTTCCCAAACTGGATTTGCCATGAATATAAGCACCAAATGACAATATTACAATAATTGTGGATTTCCACAGAGCAGGGAACGTGAGAATTATTATGGAGATATAACCTTCCTGTCCCTTTCTTCTTTCTGGAAAATCTTTAAATGATTAACAGCCAAACAAAGGTGACCAATGCAATATCTAAGACAACATAGGCATGGCCAGTGTGCAAAGACTTCATGTTTTATGTATAATCCACAATCACAATGCAAAATACATTGTATGAAATTGTTGATTATTATGTGTCCAAGCTTGACCTTCTGATACTGTCTTGTGTTACGACCAGTTCCACTGGAATATTATGAGAACCTGTCTTTCAGATTTGAGGGATATTGCACATTTTTTGTACAGATCTTGATCTGAATATCCCTCACTAGACAAACATAGGTGTCACTCTAGTCCAGGAGTGCTTCCATTCACACTTTTCTGTAACTAGATTTGCCTCTACATCACTGCCATTTGGCATGTGATGCTATAGAAAAGAGCATTTTTTACTTCCACATGTTTTGTAATTTCATGAGATTGTAAATAATATATCAAATGAATGCTTGATTTGCATACAGAGAAAAAGCTGCCAAATTAAAATAATACTTCCTTTTAAAAAATGCAAAATTGAGTTAACAAGGATTGAGTAAAAATAGCAATGATGATTCTTCATAATAAATATAATATCCGAAAGCTATCAGCTTGGTACTCTGCATGGCGAGGTAGAGTCAAATACTACCAGAGCCAGGTATAAATCCTGGATCTGCTATGGAGAGTATCAGCTTGGTGGACTCCAATATCATAAATTTCTCAGTGTGCAGAGGTTCATGTGTGCCATATCAGTTTTAAACTGATTAAACTTGACCTCCGGAGGGCAATTGTCTGTTGCAGTGATAACCCATGTAACCATCTTTCCAAATCATAATGTGTCTTAATAAAAACCTCCGTGTTATTTTTCATTCCTTTTCTTCAGTTTTTTACCTGTCATAAAACTTGAGGACTCAAGATGGCATTTAGAAGAGTCCAAGATGACATGATAACATCAGAAGCACCACTGCATTGTGGAGCTACATATCAATGCTGTCACCCCTATAAAATAGACTGACCCACTTTTCACACAGTTGTGCAAACTCCTAAACAATGGTCAAATGATACTGACATCAAGAAGCAACCAAATTTTTTTTCTGACAAACCATGCAGTTGATATTGAATTGAAGAGAGCATATCTTCTCTTAAATCTGTTGCCGCAGATCAAATTCTACCTAAGTTATAGCTGAAATATGACGAGACAAAACTTGGTATTTCTGGAAACTGTGGATTTCAAGTCCATATTGCCGATGTCTTGGGGATTAAACAGGATACCATCTCATTACAATCTTGCACAATATCTGAGAGAGGAATCTGGGAGAGACACATAAGCCAATGCATCATGTTAAAGATTCCACTCACAAACAAACTTCCCACACATAATAATATATAGATGCCTCACTTGTTCTTTGAGGACGATTTTGCTGTTGTCAATCAATAGAAAATGTGTATGACTACAATCAACAAGTAAAAAATAGACTGTCCATAAATGTGATGCATAATGCTACATGAAAAACACAATACTTATTAAATCAAGTTCCACATATTGCTCCCAACTTTGACAAAAACGATGCTTCATACCACCCAAAATGAGTTCACAATATATTATAAATAAGCTCCCATATTTTGTATTACAATGGTAAGATTTAAAAGCACCTCCTGTACATTATCTAAAAATAAGTTATTATTAACCAATATGATAAATGTATATCATCATCACTAATTAGACCTCATTATTGTAAGATCTATACAAAGCACCTTATTTAAGCTGTTATCTCTGATACAACAAAATACATAAAACTCAACTCGGAAAATCCTAGTTTCAGATTACATTGTATGTACATGTTACCAAAACGAACATTGTGTATTTGTCTACTAGAAATCGTTGATAAGAAACTGTCCCACAGATTTTTCGGACACATAATTAAGTATATGTTAATTAAAAGTCATATTCATAAAATGGAGTCAACGTGACCTAATTTACTGATCCATCAGCATCAGTTTCAATAGCATTTAATCTGATAAAGTGATTCTGGATAACTTCAGCAAATTGCGGTTTTCTGCTTATGTCCTCCAACGTGACCAAGCAATGTTTCACCTTCTTGAGCAGAATCTCAGAATCGCTTTCTGCTTCAGAGGAATTTGACCTTTTCAGTGGTGAAACTGCATCTGCAATTTTTTTTGCCTTGACAGATGTTGGCGGACTGGACGATGCCCCATCCACCTGCAGCAGTTTTTGAGCTTCACTTTCACTAACACTGTCTTTTGATTCAGTTGGTTTTCTAACACCTTTTGATATCTTTGTTGTTGAAAGAGAGCCACTGTCAGATGTACATGTCATATTACTCTCAGTTTTGGATTCTGTTTCATTTTTATTCTCAGACTCAGTTTTTGATTTGTGAGTTTCAAGTTCAGGCTTAGGCTCTGAGCATGACTCATGACTTAATTCAGAAATACCTTTGGAGTCTGAGTCTAAATCCTTTCTGGATTTAGAATCAGAATCAGTTTCAGATTTAAATTTAGAATCAGTTTCAGGCTTAAACTCAACCTCGGGTTTAGAACTATTTTGGTCTTGAAAATCACTACTTATTGTTGGTTTCGACTCTTCAATGCTTGCAGCAGAATGACTACTTTTACCATTTTTCAAATCAATTTGTGTTGGTGATGTTATGGTCTGACAGTCTATTTTGCACTGAAAACTGGGCATTTCACGCTTAACTTCACTGTCATATTTTACACTTATCAGTGGAGATGCATCAGTCTTACTTTCTGAGCAGTCTGCACCAAGAGAACTACCAGGCCCTATCTTTGCCTCACTGTTCGAAACCTCCGACAGTTTACAATCTACATTTTCCTCTTTGGTTTCACCGTTTATTGTTGTAGTTTCACTGTCCTCTTCCTTTTGTCCAGTATGACCATCACATTCAAACGTCATGTCATCTTTTTCCTTTGCAATTGCAATTTGAGAAGTTTTAATTTCAGCAGATTTCATAGTTGTTTCAGCATGCTCCCCTATTCCTGTAGCAATCTTAATGTCTTGAGTAGATTTTGTTGAGCAGTTCTCCTCACCATTAAGTTTCAATGTATTTGAGCAAGGTTGTTTTTTTCCTGATTCGGCAGTATCAATAATGTCTCCGCTATTCTCAGAAATATCAGATATGCTTTTGTCACACAACTCTGTATCTTGCACTTTGTTACCCATATCCCCAACTGTTTTATTGATGCATTCACTATCATCTGTGATCAGTATTTTGTTATTTGTTTCAGATGCATCATCTTTGTCTGAAGCAGTTTGTACTCGGTTATTATCGGATGTTAGGCATTCATTTTCTTTAAAAATAGACTCATTCTTCAAATTTAAAACAGGGCAGGCCTCTTTGTTTTCACATGATGATTGTTTGTTTTTGTTCATCATATTACTTTCTGGTGCATTTGTGTTTATTCTATCACATTTTGAGTCCCTTTGTATCATCGGAGAAGCATTAGTTTTCTCTCCTTGTGGAATTATCTCTGACTGAACATTTTGAACAGTTGACACCTGTGAGGAATTTTTGTTTAATTGCTTGGTGATCACTGACTCTGATAATTCCTGAGTTTTTCTTCCGAGGGAATGTTTTTCAGTTTCATATTCAGAATGTAATTTAGCATTAAAATCTAAATGATCTGGTCCAATGTTTTTGTCACTAGCAGCTGAATCATTTTTTTCAGAATACTCAACACTTGCATCAGATTGTGTTCTATCTGTATAGCACTGATGTGGACTTTTAGCTGTCTGGATTTCACTGCTGTTCTGCACTTCTTTTTCTATTTTTAATTTATTAGTAGCCTCCTCTTGGCCATCTTTCCTCTCTTCATCTTTATCATGAGCCTCAATTTTCACAATATCTTGGCGTGCTGATTCCTGATTTTGATCAATATTTTCTTCTTTCACAAGTACTTCTGACTCTAATGGCACATTTGCTTGAATCAATGTTTCCATCACTGCTTTTTCTACTATGCTACTCAAAGCCTCCTCAGCATTCATATTTGAGTATTTATTTTCAAAATCAGTAATTTGAGCTCTCCCTACATCATCCGATATCTTATTTTCTTCATTCAATGTAACCTTTTTAGTGTCAGTTTGGTCGGTAACAGGTTTTTGTTCATACTGACTTTCTCTATTCACTGGTTCTATTGTCTTGCTTATTTCCATAAAAACTGCCCTGAAAACATCTGATGGGCCACTTTCAAATCTTTTAGTGACACTTGAACCACTGATATTAATGACTGGGTGCTTTTCAGTTGATTTGGATTTTTCAGATGGCTCAGTTACTGCTTTTTCTTCTTTTTCTAATGGTTTTCCCTCAATCAAACATTCTGATAAGTTAGCTTTCTTTTCATCACTCTTCTTTTCCTGATCCCAGTTTCCACCAAACAGCTGCTTCCTGCTTTCCTCTTCTACCTTTTCTTTGACAATATCTAAAATAGACATGCTCCTATATTTGTGTATTTTTGTATTGACTGGAACCTGCAAATTGAAAATTGGAATTCCTTCAGGTTTCACAGCTGTATTTGGTTTCTCCTCTTTAACTGTTGCTGCATGTTGTGTTTCACTTGGATTGTTGGCACTTGTGCTGTCTGGGCTTGCTCGACGCACGCTACTGGAAAGTTGGCCATCTTTGGCGAATACAGAAGGAACAGCGAGTGAATCCTCATGCATCCGGATATGATTTGCCAATAGAAGTGGATCGAGGAATGTTTGAGGGCAATATAAACATTTCAGACTTGAATCATCTGATGCTGTAGTAGGGTGTACCAGTTTGGTATGTTTACTAAGTGCCGCTGGGTGGCTAAAGCTCACGTTGCAGTGACGACATGGAAAGGACTGGATTGGATGGTATGTCATGTTATGATCAGTAAACTCATTCTCATCTTGAAAGGTCTGTCGGCATATGTTACACCTCAGTTGAGGTGATTCATGCGCCCGCATATGTCTCTTAAACACACCCCAGTCTCTTGTAGGGAAATCCTGACCGCACTGGAAACACTGCATGGATCTTGATCCTTCCCCAGGTTTATGCACATGACCTTCAAATTTAAGCTTTTGGTCTTCTTCATGCTTAACATCTATTGTAGCAGGTGAGAGCTGACTGACCGATGGACTTGGTGTGCTCAGAGGGCTACCACTATTTGAGCTTTGTCCTGGACTCACTGGGAAATTAGGAGGGTTTGGTCGAGATATGTCACTGATGGCCGAGTGAGGTACCTTGTAAGGTGAGTTTTGAGCTGTATCCACCTTGGTATTGCCCTTAGCAGCTGAGATACTCCTCACTGTCACATGCTCAACACTAGGTTCGAATCCATGAACCTTGTTGAAGTGCTTCCTAAAACTGTGTGGGCTACCGTATGTAGCGGCACACACATTACACTTAAGATACAGAATATCGTCTATGGGGTGGTTGCCGAGAAGAGCCTGGGTGCCCCTGGCTCGAGATACTGCAGAACCTGGTGATATTCTTGCATGGCTAGCTACCTGAGAAGCTGGTTTGTTTATCTGCTCACCCCGTGGTACCATCACATATGGCTCAGCACGGCCAACCAATGGTTTGGGAGCAGAAGGTTTCTCTTGCTTCAGTGGACTCTGGAATTCTGCAACAGTCTGCTTTTTATTGAACTCTTCTGAAGAGTGTCTAATTCTTGTGGGTTGAATGACCCTAGGCTTGACTTCAGCAACAGTCTGAGATGGACTAATTAGACGTTCAGAGAAAAACTGCTGCAGCATCATAGGTGGGCATTGCACAGATTCAGCGGTATATGGCTTTTGAATGCCTTGTAAATGTTTATGGAGACTATTTTGCATGCCCTGGATATGAGGACTGGGACTTCTTTCTAAGTACTTTTGATGTTGACCTGGTGAAGGTTGTGCAGGACGTGACCCAGCCTGGCCTGGGGAATGATGCATGGCTGGAGGGGGGAAATTGCCAGACTGATAATGTGCTGTGGGATGGACCTTGGATGGATAGGAAGCGGGAGCCTGGTGGACCGGAGCCTGGTGGACCGGAGCCTGGTGGAACATAGCCCGGTGGACCGGAGCCTGGTGGACCGGAGCCTGGTGCCTGGGTAGGTGGTGGCTTGGCACGCGAGTAGGATACCAAGTCTGGGCTGTCTTCACAGTCTCATTACTGGGCACATCCTTCTTCACACTAAGGTCAAGTGGTGCATCGCCACTTGGAGGTGAGCTAGGATTCTGCTCTGGTGGTGCATGGATTGGGAGTGCTTGTGGTTTTAGTGGCTTCTTACTTAGATCTAACGGTTGGTCTTTTTCATCTGCATTGCTGTCTTGTTGAGGATATTTCCTTGTTTCTTCATTTCTGTGATATATCGGAGGTTTAGCTATGTTTGCCTGGTGGATTGGGATATTAGATGGTGGTTGGCCCATGCCCTGTGTTATCAAACCTTTAGGGCCCCCAGATATTAATGTTTTGTGACCTGGAATATAAATACCAGCAGCTTGCTGATAAGGCACAGTAGAGGGTGGTCCTGGGGACTTTGAAGGCAGTCCTGTAGAAGGGGTGCTTGCCCCTGGTCTTGATGGGCCATACACAGTGTGGCTAGCATGTGGCAAATGTCCTGCTGTACCTTGTGGTGAATGGCTGCTTCTACCATGTATGGGATGGCCAGCTTGTCTAGGCTGTGTGCGATTATGCAGAGGATGTCCTGGTGAACTATGGGTTGAATGCCTGGTTGGCCCATGTGTCGAGTGGTCATTTCTTCCATGAGAAACACCAGTTTGTAAATGTGGCGAATGAAAGGTTGATCCTTGTTTAAAGTGACTGTTTGGTGCATGAGATGAATGAGTACTGTGCCCATATGGTGAATGGCCAGTGTTTCCATGTGGAGAATGGCTAGGGTTTCCATGTGGAGAATGGATAGGGTTTCCATGTGGAGAGTGACCTGGGTTTCCATGTGGAGAGTGACCTGGGTTTCCATGTGGAGAGTGACCTGGGTTTCCATGTGGAGAATGGCCAGGGTTTCCATGTGGAGAATGGCTAGGGTTTCCATGTGGAGAATGGCCAGTGTTTCCATGTGGAGAATGGCCAGTGTTTCCATGTGGAGAATGGCCAGGATTTCCATGTGGTGATTGGCCAGTATTTCCATGTGGTGAATGAGCATGTTTACTTGGCTGTGAACTATGAGTTGCAACATGAGTAGGGTAACTTGCTAGTCTGGCCTGATGTGAGTGGGATGTTGTTCCATATGATAAGTGAACAGGCTGTGAATGTCGCATCTGGTTTGGAGCACTTTGAACCAGGCCCGTCTGTTGTGAGGGTACAGATACACTTGGTGTAGCTCTGGACTGAAGCTGTGATGGATGGTAAACTGAATGCCTGATTGCAGCTGCTTGACCTATTACCCGCGGTGGGATACGTTCCCGCATTATCTCCTTAACGTCCTGAGGTATGGGCCTGTCTTGGTACCCAGCGATGGCTTGGACCATACTGGTGTGGCCTGCGCTCGGATGGCTATTTTTGCCCTGGTGGTAAGGCACTACCTGTGGTCTTAGCTGCTCACTAACATTCTGACCTGGTATTTGTTCATGTGATCTTGGCCACTTCTCTTCTGTTCTTGGTTGTAAATCCGGAGGCCAAGGCCTTTGTTCTTGTGACTGAGGCTTTTGGATTGTTGAGTAAGTCCTGGCTGTTGGAGTGAGGGAGTTCCTATGTTGTGTCATAGGAGGTGAGGGTTGTGGTGTGGATGTGGCCCCGTGATTCATCATGGGCTTTTTGGGTGCAGGGGGTCCATGCAAGGCCTCATGTTCTCCATATAGCTGTGACTGGCCACTAGAGGGCACACCAAGTGTTGCTGATGCCACTGTCACTGGTACATAGTCAACTCTGACCAAAGGTGGAGGAACTGAGTTGGCTGATACAGGGTTATTTGATGCCACTTCTGGTCCAGCCATGGTCTGTGCAATGCCACCAGTTACATCTGGTTTTCGAGGCAACATTGATGCCAATGCTGCCATCTGCATCAATGGATTATTTTCTTGTCCCTTTGGTATGCCTCCAATATTTGACAAAGCTGGATTTTCAGAAACTGTGGTGGGACTATTTCTTCTCGGAGAATCACTTTCGACAGGATTTGTTTCTGCCTGATCATATGATCGCTTTCTGTGTGGAAGTTCTGGTTCCTTGCTGCTTGGTTTAGGTAAACTATCTTCATCACTATTCTCCATCAAGCATTGTCTTATCACTTGAGAATCTATCACAGAGTCTATACACGACCTCAAGTTCAACGTCGCAGGTGAGGTCACTGAACTCCTTGATGCACTGGTATTTCCTCCAGAAGGTGTTCTTAAATCACTGGCATCTTTTGAGTCCTCAGAACCTGACTGAGGTGCACTCATCTCTGGCTTGGGACTATTTGATGCACTTTGGGCTTGTTTAAAAGCAGCCATGAAGCGTTTCTTTGGCCCAGCTTTATAAGCAGCTGTTTCTGTTGGTGTACTTGGAGTACTGGGTGTTTTGGGGGATTCTGATCCTTCATTTTCAATTATAACTAATTTGTTCTCATCATCTCCATCTTCCGACACCATACTGCTGCTCCAGGTCAGAGGAGGTTTATATCCCTTTTTTCTGTCCATCTGGTCTTCCATCTGAAGTGTATTGTTTGGAACCTTGTCTTGTCCCTTATCATATATAGCATTTCCTTTTGTATCATCAGCTTCCACCTTTGCTGCATTACCGTTAACAGTTCCCGTTTGTCTGGTTCGATTCCTCATTAATTGCCCACTTTGGTTCTCATCCTGTTTGTCAGCTATTACTGCAAAGACAAAATTTTAAACACCAGATTTAATTCTAACTCAAACTTTTATCATCAAATTTATATAAAAATGTTTTTATATGCATTATTCTGTGTGAATTACTGTATGTTTTTCACAATTCATATATTTAAAAAAAAAGAGTACAGTTTGCTTTAAAGATAAATATTTTTTTGACAAACAACAAAGCTTTGGACTTTCTAGACGACACAATACAACCAATGACAATGACAATGACATATTGTAAGATAAGATTAAATGAGAATCTGCCATATGTTTATCGCCCACACAAATCACACTCATCACATACAGTATAAATCATGTTTTAATCATTGACTTCCCTCTATGTTTGCATATAGAATTAATTGTTAATTGCACTATTTTCAATTACATCCTATTGGATAATCCTGGCTATTTATTATCATCATTCTAATCAAAACCTTGTTTTTATAAAATAAACAGAAAAATATCGGTAATCATGAAAGATAATCAAGTCATTGGATAACTTAAATGAAAATGATCACCAGGAAACCACTGGATGATCAAAGATAAAAGAGTACCTGATCTTGTTAAGAGGAATACATCAGTAAGGTTTGGTAGGAACCCAGCCAACTTGGAGTATTCATCAAATATTTGATCTTGACCTCATTGGAAAAGATACCAAGGTCATAAAAAGGTAGAACTTATCTACAGAGGTCAAAAAGGTTGAGATCAAACATGTCAGATTGGGTTATAAAACATGAATATGTTAAGTTTGGTGCTAATTTGGGCGACCTTTATAACTGAACGTTTATCTGCCTACATTTTGGTAAAGTTATATGATAACGGGCCTGTTAAAAAACTGAAAACCAGTTTTCGGTTTACACCCAACAACAAGACATGCGTCATTTCAGATCATGTCTTTCCCTTTAAAAAATATTTCAATTCCCTCCAAATATAAAAGAATTCGGAAATTTCCATGAGGAAAAGACCAACAATTATGTTATGAAAATTCCTAGAAGACCTTGTCTGTTATAATACTGAGAAATATAGCATGTGATATTTCATTATCAATAAACCTATCTTTCAATGATGGCAATCATGGACAAATGATTTACTATTTTATAATGCAGACAACCATTCCATATTAAATTATTCACAATGAATGATGCTGCTTATCACATGACAGGGATCATGATATGCCCCTTATCACATGACAGGGATCATGTGATGCATTTATCTGCCAACAAATACATTGTTTCAACGTTTTCATATTTCCAGACATAAAGCAGAAAAAATGCTATATCATTATCATTTTCTCATTGTGGTGTTAGACTATTTACCCCAATTTTAGTTCTGTATCTATTATGATTGTCACACATAATTTTCATTAGAGACATTGATAACACTGTGATTAAATTCACCTGGCTCGGCTCATGATAAGCATACGCTAATAATTTAAACATTATTTTGTGATCATGTTTAATCTACATCTCAAGAGAATTTGAAACTAAAACACCTCTCCTCATCTCAATTTGATCATTCTTTTTCCAATCCCCTTGAAATAGCATCTTTACAGCAAAACAGGATATTTTTTGTAAAATGTAAAATATAAACTCAGGCACCCAATCTTGTTTCAGTTATAGAAATCATTCTTTTTGAAGAACATAAATGCCATAATCTCCCAAAATCAACATTTCTTTCACATTGATTTAATCATAAATTCTGCCCATCAATGAGAGTTCCATACATTTTCCATATTTTTGAATCCAACAAATAATTTTCATATATGATCAAGCATTGGATATAATGATAAGATCCTCAGACACAGTGACCCATGAGCATATCACATTATTATTGATCCAATCAGACCATAAACTTGCCTTATAGAGGCAGATATTAGCTCCATATAACAATGTATGTACATGACATGAAGCTGAAATGTGTCCTCCATGCTCACATCCTTGACCTATTTAATTATGATAAACATTTCATCACAAACCTCCTGGCATAAGCTGAGCAATAAAGTTTGGTGACAGATACTCTATTAATGATGATATATTGTTATATTTGAAATGATATGTATGCAATTTTGCTGCTGAATTGGAGATTAGAAATGTTTCTAAATCACTGGGGATTATTTTAAAGCCAATCTATAACAAAAAAATAAATATTCATATAATACCTTAATTGGTTTTGGAGTTGCTACAATTGTGTAAATTGAGATCATGCATATTTTAACTCCGTGACCTTGACTAATGTTGGCACAATTTGACAGCAAAAATTGAAAGTGCGGCTAAATTAGTTGACTGTATAATCCCTTCTGAACCTTCTACACGAGAGGGGCGTGAAGCTCAGTTAACCAAGTTAGCAATATTTCATGACTTATTTAATGTTACGGGACAGAATCTTCATTTTCAAGTTCATTTTTCCTACCAAAATGTTGTTCCCCACATTCGAACCCCCAACAATGACATGGTGCAAAATGATTGTTCTGTTTTTTAAAAAAACCTACTAAAACAATATCAGCTTTTGATTAGGTTTTTTAAAATTTTATCAATTTTTATAATTTTGGATTCAAAGTTGAGGTAAAAATCAGAAAAAAAAGCCTGAACAAATTTGTTGGGTCAAGGTCATTGTAGCCAGGTCTAAGGTCAAATCTGGAAAAAAAAGACAGCCTAGCACACCCATCCCTAAACATGACTGCACAGCCCTAATATGAAGAAAAAATTGACCACACCAAATTTCAATGTATTGTCAGGTAACAACAAAGCGACCCCTGTGAAGATCCACCTGACTTACTAGTATTTTAGACCTCTCTCAGATTAAAATTGTCCATCCTGACATTGCTTGTAGAGATACCTCTATCAGTATGTACTAAATTGACTCTTCCAAGTTTGTTAAAATGTTTCCTGATAAAATATATCCTAAAATATCTAAGCACTAACTTCAACATCCTGTAATAAAAGACTCTGTCTGTTAAGTTCAAGGGAAAAAAAAAGTTCCCATATATCATATTAAACATAATGACTGCAATTGAATGAGACCACAACACTGGGATTTTTGTAACCCATTTTCTTGATCTCACAATGACAAGTGTTATACATACTTACCATAATTACTATGTTTTTAAAGGTAAAGTCCTGACATATGTGGAGTAAAGTACATAGTGCAATAACATTATTCAATAATCCAACTTCATGTTAGGCACGTCACAGATGAAAAGTGGGTGAAAGGTCAAGTATTTAGGACTGGTCCCATTTCAGCGTCAGTCTTGCCGTTTGCTGTGAGTCGGTTTTGTTTACCAATGTCAAATAAAAGCTGGGCTGGATTGTATATTCTATGATTTAATCGGAGCAAGTAAGTTTTAACTGACACATAGTTTGGTTGTCAGACATGATATAAAATTGGCTAAATACTTCATTGATTAAGACTCGCTATATCTGTAGCTTATATTATTGTGTTATGTGCCTGAAGCACTTTGTACTTGTTAAGCTTTTATGACACATGAGGATATAGCTAAAACAAACTGCTGCATCTATACTCATTGTAAAAACTGTTAGATTAATCATCCTACTTTTTTCCTTTATATATCTCCATGTAAACAAATCTCAATACTGAATCCAAATAGAATTTTAAAAAATTGCTCTGCTATATCAAATTGTATCCATGTTTTGATGAAAATTTCCTGTATAATTTATTCCATTTGCTTATCAAGTTGATTGCCATGCTTTGTGAGCTCCACATAAATGTTTTGCTCCCATCCCAAATGGGTCTAAATGAATCAACATGCCCATGTATTACACTGTACCTCTTATATTACTGGACACATGCCCCTTCCCCCCAACGTTTATGTAATTCTCTCAAGGCCTGCCAGACTAAAATAGCTCCATAAAGTTCACACCGACCCCCCTTTGCCCCCCCCCCCCCCCCCCCCAAACCAAACCAAAGTTGAATATATTGAGAAACGAACATTATCACAATTACCCTATTAAACCTGTGGTGTGCAGTGAAATTATTGTGCACCTGAAAAATAAAAATCAATGAACCTAAAACATCTTGTTATTCAAAAATATTCATGGTCTAATTATTGAACTGAACAATTTCAGAGAATGAATGCTTGACACTACCAGACTGTGACAAGATGATAAAATATGATTTGTCAGTGTCATGTGTGGATAGAGTCTGCCTGGCGAGGTAGAGTCATATTCTACCTCTGCAAGTTTTAGTCAGAACTGACTGTGTGAGTGACTTCAACATTTGAAGTGAAAAAATCAATAATAGAGAGGATGTCATTTCTTTTGGGTTGTAAATCTCTTGTTTTTCTGTGGTCAGTGTGGTTTGAACAATTAATTGACACAACTTTGGAATGTGTCTGAGACGATGTTATAGATTCTAATTTGCACATGCATCATTGCATATGAATGTATTTCTATATCATTTTACCAGTGAAAATAAGTAATGTGTGATGCACATTAAGTACAATGTTCATGCACAACAAAATCTTTGTGACTGAGTTACAGCCCCCTCCCTCAAGAAAGGGGGTTGCCATAGTGAGCAATTATCTCCAAGCAATCTGAGCTTCTTATTAATATTAATATATGCCGGACAATTATTGACAAGAGTCACACAAAGTGTGTCTCCAGTGTTGTTGATATCATGGCTGCCAACTCCAGAGTGATGGAAAATTTTATATTTATATTTAAACAAATTAAACTGATCAATATTTTAATGATGTTTCATAAGTTATATTAGAGGAAGATTCATATTCAAGACTACATAGATACAACTTTGTGTCTATTTTTGTTCATATACCAAAATAATTCTTCTTAAAAGATGAACAAATATAATTTCAGCTACCCTACATGAATGAAAAGATTGTCTGATTTAACATTTTAGTCTTCAATGAATTTTTGTTTTGTTGTAATATTTGTATTGTTTATTGTAATTTTTGTTGTTTCACTGTTTAAATATTTAATTATATTTCTTTACTTTCTGTTTTGTGTATTTTTTATTATCTGTGTTACACACGGAGCACCATATTTTTCTTGTTCACTAGGGCAAAGCCAATCTCAACATTAATTCACCTCAACAAGGGGGTTTACCGATATTTATTTTCACCCCTCCCCTCTCACTTACATGCAGATGACCACACTACCCTCCCTAGCAGAACTTCTGTGTACTGATTGGTGGAGGAATAAATGACTCATAAAACAAATTGTTTTGATTGGTTAGCATCTCTGACAGCCAACTGATCATAGGTTGTGAACTGAGGTTGGACAATTCTGATTGGATGATATTTTGGTGAGTTATCTACTTTTAGCTAACACTGGCTATAATAATAACTTAACTAGATACCTTACCAGACATGACTGTCACCAGATTACTTTGTACTATATACACTGTACTACAATTGCTATATAAACAGGTTGGTTTCACTTTTGTACTCAATGTTGCAGTCTGTTAAATGCACTTGCACTTTACTGTCTGATATAATTTATAGACACTGTTAAAGATAAAGGTCCCTATTCCATCTCCATACCAGTAGCCTAAACACCGATATCAACAAACATAGCTTACTAAGTGTTAATGGCTTCATCGTACATAAAGTTTCTGTAGAGGAGAAACACAGTGTGTATGACCAAGGGCCACGGTACAGTTGGTTAGAACGCCAGCTTATTAGCACCAGTTCCTCTGTGGTGATCCAAAGGTTGCGGGTTCGATCCCCCTAAACACCGATATCAACAAATATAGCTTACTAAGTGTTAATGGCTTCATCGTACATAAAGTTTCTGTAGAGGAGAAACGCAGTGTGTATGACCAAGGGCCATGGTACAGTTGGTTAGAACGCCAGCTTATTAGCACCAGTTCCTCTGTGGTGATCCAAAGGTTGCAGGTTCGATCCCCGGCCATGCTGAGATTGAATTCATGATACAATTTCACATATGAGCTAAGGCTCGTGCCTAAAGGGTTAACCTGTTGTCCTTGTAAATCTGTGACTAGGTGGGATGTCATGTCAAGGATCTATGACATGACAATACAGTGAGGAAGAGCTATATCTGCTACAAGTAGGTCTCATCATGAAATGACTGAAATAATGTTGAACATAGGCATCAGAGATGAATCAACCCTCAGCCCTGGTAACTTACTGTACAACATTCGCTCCGCACAATATTTGTGAACAAAACTTCACTGCACCAGGGCAAATTGATGCAGTGGTAAAAAAAAAAAGTAATACACATCAACTTCCTTTGATAGCTTATGTGTGTCAAGTATCACAAAGCTGTCATCATTTACTCTAGAATTATTGAGATGATGGGCCTGTGACCTTGAAGAGTAGGTGAAGGTCACCGTCCATCAAACTCACCTGGGGTCTTCACCAGATGCTTATGTGTGTCAATTCTCATGAGGTTGCTATCATTTGTTCTCGAGTTATCACAATGGGATTTCACATAATTGTCCCTTTGATCTTGAAATGTAGGTGAACTTCATGCTCCATCAAAAAAAGGTCTCAGGTCTTCACCAGATGATTTTGTGTGTCAAATTACATATAAAGCTGCCTTCATTTTGGTTCTCGAGTTATAGCAATGATGAGTTATAGCAATGATGAGTTATAGCAATGATGAGGTCCTCACCAGATACTTATGTGTGTCGAGTCTCACAAAGCTGCCATCACTTGTTCTTGAGTTATCGTGATGCTTGGGATTTCACAAAATTGTCCCTGTGACCTTGAAAAGTAAGTGAAGGTTATGTTCTATAAAAGTCTTGGGTCTTCATCAGATGCTTATGTGTGTCAAATCTCATAAAGCTGCCATCATTTGTTCATGAGTTATCGTGATGATCAAGGTTACTGTCCATCAAACTCATCCAGGGTTTTCACCAGTTGCTTATGTGTGTCAAGTCTCATAAACCTGTCTTCATTTGTTCTCGAGTACATCACAATTATGGGGATTTCATGATACAATTGTCAGTGACCTTGAAAAGTAGGTGGAGGTCATGATCCGCCAAAAAAAGGTCTGTCTTCACCACATGCTTTTGTGTGTCAAGTCTCATAAAGTTGCCATCATTTGTTCTCGAGTTAAATCAATGATGGGGATTTCAATTAATTGTCCCTGTGACCTTGAAAAGTATATGAAGGTCATGTTTCATATAAAAGATTTGAGGTCTTCACCAGATGCTTATGTGTGTCAATTCTCATGAAGCTGCTATCATTTATTCTTGAGTTATCACAATTCTTGGGATTTCACATAATTGTCCCTGTGACCTTGAAAAATAGGTGAAGGTCACCATGCATCAAACTCGTCCAAGGTTTTCACCAGATACTTAAGTGTGTCAAGTTTCATGAAGCTGCCATCATTTGTACTTGAGTTATCGCGATGACAAGGATGTTTGCTACAGATATACATACATACCTACGCCAGGAGCACCGCAATACCTTCAGCCTGATTATATCAGGGGCTGTGGGTAAAAATGATGTAAAACTCTAACCAAACAATCATATTAATCCCAATGTTGACAGACTGGGACTGATATCTGTATCTTGCAGACAGCTGTCACAGGAGAGAATTAAAATAAATTTTGCAGTGCTTCAAAACAATGATAATCTTGTTAAACTCAACCTCCCATGATTACCTGTCATAGTTTTTATCTGTTTATGATTTTGTCATTAATTATGGAATCCTCTGTTTTCCTTTACACAGTTCTTCAGTTTTTCTGCATTTATTGGCAGAGTCCTTGATGTTGCCACTGGAAATGAACTGACCTACTTTACCCAAAGAAAGCTCATAAAGAATGGCAAAGCGATCCTAAGATTTAAAAAAAAAAAAAAGACTTGGACTCACATGACAATTCATTTTTCAGTTATTCCATTCTTATTACAAGAGCAACCATTGAGGTTTAATGGCGGCAAAATGCTTCAAAACATGACCAACATACAGGAATACGGCAGACTCCATAGATGTGCAGCCTATTCAGTTAAAGTCTGAAGCATCCAGCACCAAAGGCAAAATAAGCACATGAAAAAAAAAAAGTCAAAATCTGCATCCTTTCTAACATTATGCTTATTCCTCATTGACATAAAACATTACATTGACTCACCATTCAGGATATAATTGACCAACACTATGATCATTATGTTTGTGTTCTTCTAGTTCAAAATCCTGTGAAGAGAAGTATATCATAACCTAGTTTTGTTTAATGCAGGCACGTTTATGGTGTCTCTCTCATCCATGAATGTATTACAAATGCAAGCAAGCATGAACAAAATTATTTATCGGATCATGTTGCATCATGCGTGTAGAATGAAAAAAAACTGGTGCATAATAGAACTATAGATAATCCTAAATCTTCAAAATATATAGATAGCCAACTAAAATTATATAAATATGAACAAATGTCAGCCATTTAAAAAAGAATTGAGATATCATTTTAGATATCTGCTACAGTTCTCAAATTTTCTGAATTGACGACCATCTCTTACTGATGGCGGCCATGTTGTCATGGGGATTATGGTAGTACCAGCCAATGAAAAAAATGTTAAATATTAATTGCAAATTTACAGCGAAAATGTGGCCAAATAAATCCCAGAATATATGTGTCATCTATTATTGTTTCCCACAAAGTACATATTTTTTAATCAAGGTCATCTGGCCATTTTCAAATGTGGTTTGTTTGTTTGTGTGGGGTTTTAAATCACTTTCAACATTATTTCAGTCATTTCGTGATGAGACCTACTTTTAACAGATATAGTGCTGCCTCACTGAATTGTCATGTCGCAGGTCCTTGACATGACAACCCACCCGGTCACAGATTTACAAGGACAACGGGTTAACCCTTTAGGCACGGGCCTCAGCTCATGTGGGAAATTGTATCATGAGTTCCATCCCGGCATGGCCGGGGATCAAACCCATGACTTTTGGATCACCACAGAGGAACTGGTGCTAATAAACTGGCGCTCTAACCAACTGCGCCACGGCCCGTGGCCTCAAATGTGGTAAAGAAAGGTATGCTTTCACAACTGTGAAAAATGGTGGTCATTTAAACTGTAGAAAATTTATCACACCTGACCTGCAGTTTTGTACAGGTATGAAGCTAGTTACAAGGAATAAATAACTGGAGTTTGAAATGGGAGTTTCATTGGTCTTTTTAGAAGAGTAGACTAAGTATAAAATCTCATTGGTGGATATTCTGCTTTTGAGGATCCTTGCCTTTTCTACTATTCTGCCTCTGAAACTTGACATTTCAGATGGGCACTTTTGGTGACAATAAAAGTGTCCCAATTCTCCATTCTTGCAGTACGATTTTCACAAAAAGAACTATATCTTCACAAAGTGTCAGGTATCACTGCTCTATTTTGTCAGCATTTATCAGCCACTGGGATATAGAAAAAACTGCCTGAAATATATTCATAATAAGGCCTGAATGAAAAAAAAAACAAAAAACAATCAGCCGCATGTCATGACTATTCATAAAAATCTGGCTGTGAACTGTTTGGTGAAAGAATAAATGACCATTCATACAGATTCTGTTTTGTCCTGGTAGCTGTACTGATTGGTCACTTTCTGGGTCAGACACCTGATCCCAAGTTACAACCTGATGTAGGTAAATTTGGATTTGGCAATATTTTGTCGAGCAAGAGTATCTATGACTCATGGAATTCCATATTTTTAATGATATAAAATACAGGGCAATAACAGCAGTTTTGTTTGTTTGAGGTTTTACATCAGTTTCAACATTAATTCAGTCATTTCATGCTGAGACCTACTTGTAGCAGATATAGTGCTGCCTCACTGAATTCCTTGGCCAGGGATCAAACCCATGACCTTTGTATCACCACAAAGGAACTGGTGCTAATAAACTGGTGCTCTACCCAACTACGCCAATGCCCATGGCCTTTCAATAACAGCAGGTGTAGTTTTGAGAAGATTGAATAACTTGCAATTCTTCCGATTTATTACAAAGTAGCCGAAACAGCTAAATTGGTAAAGTATTTGCATTGAGAACCAGGGATTCCCAGTTTAAATCCTGGCCAGTTATCAAGTGCAGTGAGCAGACATTATTTGGAGTCAGCACAATATAAATGCCACCTTGAACTTAACCTTTGTCAGAGATGAGGTATCCTGGAATCCAGTATATAACAGCACCCTGGGACATTATACAATGTCACTCATCAGTGAGCACAACAGCTGATATAGAGATAGAAATATATAGTGACAACAAGATTTTGGCACAGACCTTCCTTGACATTCACTACATGACTTTGAAATTTGTCAATGTCATCCATAAAGTCATGACTTTTCCATGAAAAGGTTCCATGCACCAAATATTGTAGTTTACTCTCCTTAGCAGATCCAGGGCGTATACCTGGCTCTGCAAGTAAATGGCATATTCAACTCTATCAGTGAGTGCTCAGAGGCCACACCAAGAACAAGCAGCCAACAGACATGGAGTTAAATATTTTGTTACATGTAATAACATAGCTAATTGTTGTCGTTGTTTTGGCTAGAAAGCGAGTACCACAACGAATGCATGTGCTGGTAACAACATGTACAAACAACAATCAACAATGTGTGTACATGTATGGTTGTGGTAGCTAGTTTTGGTCTGAAAGAGGGTAGGCATTGAGTATGTGCATGTACACAACACACCAACTGCTCACCTGTCTGTGGATTATGCAAATGATCCTGCGGAAAAAGCAGAGGCAATTTTATGCCTTTTGAGGCAGAGGTAGTATGATACTCTACCTCGCCATGCAGATTTGGTTTGTTTGGTTTGTTTGGAGTTTTACATCACTTTCAACATTATTTCAGTCATTTCGTGATGAGACCTACTTATAGCAGATATAGTGCTGCCTCACTGAATTGTCATGTCGCAGGTCCTTGACATGACAACCCACCCTGTCACAGTTTTACAAGGACATTTGGTTAACCCTTTAGGCACGGGCCTCAGCTCATATGTGAAATTGTATCATGAGTTCAATCTTGGCACGGCCGGGGATTGAACCTCGCCATGCAGAGCAGATGTAATCCTGCTCAAGGTGTTTTTATGATATTGGTGTTCAGGGAGTTAATGCTGTCTAGAAAAGGTGTCTAAGAATAGCCTTGTGACATTTAAAAGTATGTTGAGGTTTGAAGATTCTACTTTAAGTTGTTTTTCAATATTTTTTTAAGTGGATATCAGAGGATAATCTGCATTACACAGGTCGTACTCAATTACTACCTCTGCAGTCATTGCCCTCTTTTTGATCTCATTCAAAGTTTGGAAATCCACGAGTCATAGATACTTGCCTTTGTCACAAAAATATCATCAAATCTGAATTGACCAACATAAGATCATAAACTGTAAGCAGGTGTCTCTGACACATAAACTGACCAATCAGTGCAACTGCCAGTACAAAACAAATCTATTTGTATTCTTTCACCAGTGAGTTGACAGGCAGATTTTTCTGAATACTGATGACTTGCGCTCGATTCTGTGCGCACATTTATCGCTTTGGTGGCTGGGACTGATATGATAGAGAAGTCCAGGTGTGGAGGGTAGGCAGGGACTGATATGATAGAGAAGTCCTGGTGTGGAGGGTAGGCAGGGACTGATATGAGAGAGAAGTCCTGGTGTGGAGGGTAGGCAGGGACTGATATGATAGAGAAGTCCTGGTGTGGAGGGTAGGCAGGGATTGATATGATAGAGAAGTCCTGGTGTGGAGGGTAGGCAGGGACTGATATGATAGAGAAGTCCTGCTATGGAGGGTAATCAGAGTACTCTACAAAACAGGACGTTACTATCATTTCAGTCCCTGCCATCAACTGATTACAGGTCATGATTTGAGATTGATCAATTCTGATTGTATGATCTTTTAGTGAGCGAGACTCGCATGCATGGCTGAAAATGGTGTTCTAGATTTCAAACAATTTCAAAACAGGGCAATGATGGCAGAGGTAGTAATGCAGAGTAATATCAGAGTAGATCATATTGAATACACTGGAGAGTACTGACTGTCAGAGTAGATCATATTGAATACACTGGAGAGTACTGACTGTCAGAGTAGATCATATTGAATACACTGGAGAGTACTGACTGTCAGAGTAGATCATATTGAATACACTGGAGAGTACTGACTGTCAGAGTAGATCATATTGAATACACTGGAGTGTACTGACTGTTGGTGTGGATTATATTGAATACACTGGAGAGTACTGACTGTTGGTGTGGATTATATTGAATATACTGGAGAGTACTGACTGTCAGAGTAGATCATATAGAATACACTGGAGAGTACTGACTGTCAGAGTAGATCATATTGAATACACTGGAAAGTACTGACTGTCAGAGTAGATCATATTGAATACACTGGAAAGTACTGACTGTCAGAGTAGATCATATTGAATACACTGGAGAGTACTGACTGTCAGAGTAGATCATATTGAATACACTGGAGAGTACTGACTGTCAGAGTAGATCATATTGAATACACTGGAGAGTACTGACTGTCAGAGTAGGTCATATTGAATACACTGGAGAGTACTGACTGTCAGAGTAGGTCATATTGAATACACTGGAGAGTACTGACTGTCAGAGTAGATCATATTGAATACACTGGAGAGTACTGACTGTCAGAGTAGGTCATATTGAATACACTGGAGAGTACTGACTGTCAGAGTAGGTCATATTGAATACACTGGAGAGTACTGACTGTCAGGGTAGATCATATTGAATACACTGGAGAGTACTGACTGTCAGAGTAGATCATATTGAATATACTGGAGAGTACTGACTGTCAGAGTAGAATATATAGAATACACTGGAGAGTACTGACTGTCAGAGTAGAATATATAGAATACACTGGAGAGTACTGACTGTCAGAGTAGATCATATTGAATACACTGGAGAGTACTGACTGTCAGAGTAGATCATATAGAATATACTAAAGAGTACTGACTGTTGGTGTGGATCATATCAAATACACTGGAGAGTACTGACTGTTGCTGTGGCGTAAAATGGGAGCAAGCCTGTTACTTGGGCCAAGATATAAGCCACTGTGAGTGGTCCAGATTTAACATCAATCTCTTTCCTCGTCTTTTCAAGCAATTGTTATGGCTGCTATGGAAACAGCAATAGTTATCTGGAGCTAAAAAAAAGGCTAATTTCGGATCAGGTTAGAGCAAAGCAAAAAATATGTATTTTTTATTTTGCTAGATGTATTGTGGAAGATTGATATAAAATACTTGGTTTACAATATCACAGACTGTAGGGAGACTTATTTCTAAGTAGCGTGATTGGAGAAGTGCTGCTTTTATGTAGAAGTAGAGTGGTTTAAATCCTGTCCTCTACCATTGACACAAGTCATATAATTTTAAACACCATATGGCACTAATGGCACTAATAATAAGAGTATATTAGAGGTTATTATTGTTTGTAATAGAGGGGGGTGGGGGTGGGGGGTTGATGGGAGGTGGGTGAGGATTGGGTGGGTGGAAAACCATACTGAGAGGAAGAGAAGCAAACCATACTGAGAGGAAGAGGAGCAAACCATACTGAGAGGAAGAGAAGCAAACCATACTGAGAGGAAGAGGAGCAAACCATACTGAGAGGAAGAGAAGCAAACCATACTGAGAGGAAGAGAAGCAAACCATACTGAGAGGAAGAGAAGCAAACCATACTGAGGTGAAGAGAAGCAAACCATACTGAGAGGAAGAGAAGCAAACCATACTGAGAGGAAGAGAAGCAAACCATACTGAGAGGATGAGAAGCAAACCATACTGAGAGGAAGAGAAGCAAACCATACTGAGAGGAAGAGAAGCAAACCATACTGAGAGGAAGAGAAGCAAACCATACTGAGAGGAAGAGAAGCAAACCATACTGAGAGGAAGAGAAGCAAACCATACTGAGAGGACGAGAAGCAAACCATACTGAGAGGAAGAGAAGCAAACCATACTGAGAGGAAGAGAAGCAAACCATACTGAGAGGAAGAGAAGCAAACCATACTGAGGTGAAGAGAAGCAAACCATACTGAGAGGAAGAGAAGCAAACCATACTGAGAGGAAGAGAAGCAAACCATACTGAGAGGAAGAGAAGCAAA
Organism: Amphiduros pacificus; assembly: GCA_949316495.1. Lineage (NCBI taxonomy): Eukaryota > Metazoa > Annelida > Polychaeta > Phyllodocida > Hesionidae > Amphiduros > Amphiduros pacificus. Next base: position 48,480,482 of record OX439002.1, on the reverse strand, counting down.
CTGTACTGAGAGGAAGAGAAGCAAACCATACTGAGGTGAAGAGAAGCAAACCATACTGAGAGGAAGAGAAGCAAACCACACTGAGAGGATGAGAAGCAAACCATACTGAGAGGATGAGAAGCAAACCATACTGAGAGGATGAGAAGCAAACCATACTGAGAGGATGAGAAGCAGACCATACTGAGAGGATGAGAAGCAAACCATACTGAGAGGATGAGAAGCAAACCATACTGAGAGGAAGAGAAGCAAACCATAGTGAGAGGAAGAGAAGCAAACCATACTGAGAGGATGAGAAGCAAACCATACTGAGAGGAAGAGAAGCAAACCATAGTGAGAGGATGAGAAGCAAACCATACTGAGAGGAAGAGAAGCAAACCATACTGAGAGGATGAGAAGCAAACCATACTGAGAGGAAGAGAAGCAAACCATACTGAGAGGAAGAGAAGCAAACCATACTGAGAGGATGAGAAGCAAACCATACTGAGAGGAAGAGAAGCAAACCATACTGAGAGGATGAGAAGCAAACCATACTGAGAGGAAGAGAAGCAAACCATAGTGAGAGGAAGAGAAGCAAACCATACTGAGAGGATGAGAAGCAAACCATACTGAGAGGAAGAGAAGCAAACCATAGTGAGAGGATGAGAAGCAAACCATACTGAGAGGAAGAGAAGCAAACCATACTGAGAGGATGAGAAGCAAACCATACTGAGAGGAAGAGAAGCAAACCATACTGAGAGGATGAGAAGCAAACCATACTGAGAGGATGAGAAGCAAACCATACTGAGAGGAAGAGAAGCAAACCATACTGAGAGAAAGAGAAGCAAACCATATTGAGAGGAAGAGAAGCAAACCATACTGAGAGGAAGAGAAGGAATGCATCACACATTATAAAGGTGGAGACAAGAATTGGAGGATTCTACTGGCCTCTTTTTGTGCAAAACATAGATATGACTCCTCCATATTTAGCGTTGGTTTTTATATCATTTTACATAGCATCTCTGAGACGACCAGGTGTGTGCAGGGTGTGGTCAAGGAGTTGTCTTTGGTGACGGTAATGGAACTTATTTATGCCATCATCACAAAACTTTATCACTGGCATTTATAATACACGCCATGCCTCTCAACGCATATCATAGACTTGCACTGCTTGCATTATCACTCATCATCTACCTGCCTAATTTTCTGCCTCTATTTTCAAGCAGACCTCAGATATCAGATAAAAATCTGTTATCAGGAAGTCGTGATCATTGTCCGGTCAAAAAATTATTATTGCTGGTGACTACACTGACACACAATGTGAGGGCAAAATATCCCCTTGACACCAGACAATAAAATTTGCATGAAACATCAAAATCAGCAACAATCAACAAAATTTTGGTCCAAAGTCAATATTTCTGATTATTCTTTGGATGCACAAATGTTTATTATTCTTTGGATGCACAAATGTTTATTATTCTTTGGATGCACAAATGTTTATTATTCTTTGGATGCACAAATGTTCATTATTCTTTGGATGCACAAATGTTCATTATTCTTTGGATGCAAACAATTGACCAGAATTTTCTGACTCCTAGGTTATTCCTGATTGGCTTTCGACACATGTTAGAAGTTATGATATATCTTATTGAGGTCTCTTCTCTTGAGAAATGTTTGCCTTTGTTCTGCACCATATTAAAAGCCATATTCAAACACAACCAACCCATTAAGCCTAGTTTCCTATTTTCGGTATGTGTGTGCATGAATGTAAGCATGCAGCAAGAAGAATACCCTCCATAGCAGGACTCCATAGCATATCATTTCAGTCCCTACCACCAAAGCTATAAAGGCACGCACAGAATCAGTCACAAGTCATCAGTATTCAGAAAAATCTGGCTGTCCACTCATTGGTGAAAGAATATAAATATATTTGTTTTGTACTGGCAGTTGTACTGATTGGTCAGTTTATGTGCCAGACACCTGGTTACAATTTATGACCTGATGTTGGTCAATTCAGATTTGATGATATTTTTGTGAGCATTTATGACTCGAATGCGATCAAAACTTTGAATGCGATCAAAAACAGGGCAATGACTTCAAAGGTAGAAATTGAATACTACCTATGTAATGCAGAGTAATATGGTAGATTCTACATGACAATATTTGTGTTTTTGACTAGTATATGTTGCTATGAGATGATGTTCATTGAGGTTTAATGTGTTATTAACCGTCCATTATTGTAAAGAGTGTTTAAGTTAGTAATTGAATACTACCTATGTAATGCAGAGTACATGAAGAAATACATTGCCCTCATATATCACAGGAGGTGCTTCCTAGTTTACACAGTGGTATGTTTGTCACGTCCGCATGGGCTAAAGTCTATGGTTTGATGAATACCACAGGTGAAAAAAATGCATTACACAATGTGTCATGCATCATGCACACAGTCACGCTGATGTGCAAAGGGAAACAGTCCTTTAAACCATTCACAACTGCAGGCCTTGACATAAAGAGAAAAAATCTGGTTGCCCAGTTCGGTCACCAGAGCATGAGCAGTGATGGCTCACAGTTTCTTAGGATAGATGCATGATATAATAGATAGCATTGTGTATAAGGCTGTGTAGTGACTAGTGACTTAATTTTATCATTGAAGTACAAATAACTATGAAGCATATAATAGAAAGACACTTCTTAAAACAAAATAGGACCTATTACTAAATACAATATATAAAATTCAAGGGATGCATGGAGAATGTTTTGAACAGTTCAATGAATAGTAAAGAACAATATAAGAATAATTATTGAATTTTTTAACAGTTACTTTTTTGTAATAAGTGTCAATAATTGTCCAGTTCAGGCCTTGACATATGCACTGGCCCGGGGCCACCAGATCCTCTGTTTGGGCCAGTGAATGCTCTGTTGTAGTGGCGCAGTTGGGCAACCATGTTTTTGGTCTTTTAGGTCCTAATTTGTTTTAAAAAGTGTCTTTCTATTATATGCTTCATAGTTATTTGTACTTCTATGATAAGCCACACTTTAAAAGGTTTTCGCACACACTGATGCCTTAATCTAACATAAGAGTGCAATTTATTCACATTTCTTTTCCAGTTCTCAGATCCTTTAAAGGTATTATGCAGTTTTTCTGAAATTCAAGATATTAAAAGTATATGTACAAATTATATGGAGGTATCTCTTTAACACAGAGCAAAAGTCTGTGTCAGCTAACAGCTGCAGGTGATGGGTAAACAGGGTAGAAAATCCCTATTACACCATGACATATCTAAAGTGTTAGGGGAAACTTTCTCTTCTCTGAGACATTTATAGTATGGGGGAGAATTATGAGGCAAATTGATCTGTGGGTTTGGCTAGGGTGGTATACATGTTATTTGGAGTGAGATGTGGCTTTCTCAATGCATGTGGTGGCTAAAAAGTATGATGTCATCATGGGATAATAAATCTATTTTCATAACTTATTTCATTACAAAACAAATTGGAACGCAGCTAAAATAGGGATGTCACGATCTTCAATATTAGAATAGATGCACTATATAATGCTATAATGTGTGTTGCAGAGAACATGAAAAATGTGATATTTTTGTGATCGGAGCAATATGAACAGAGATATGACTTGTTTAATGAAATTTGAGGATCATTGCAATTTCATAACTGTAAATATAAATATTTCCTTATTTTCATTTGTCCATGGAACTTTTACATAATCATTGTGGCCTGCTTATTCACAGCAGACAACCATAAATACCATTATATGACCATTTTATATTTCAATCTGCATATCTTTGGTTTCCATATAATTATATTACCTTCAGCCTTCAAAACATTGACAGAATGGGGCCAAGGACGTGAAGCTCTGCAATAAAACCACAAAACAAACACAACAGAACAATAAACAAGAGAGCAACCAAAAAAATAATATTGCTCATATTTTGTATTTTGCCTAGATCACAAAAAAGATAAGATTGACTAGGATAGTTTGTGAGTGGCACAAAACTGAAGCTGCGCAGTATTTAATTCATACAAGTTCGTGCATCATCCAACTCACAAATGTCAATCTTTTTTGTGCTATAATGAACCCAGTTACATAAATCATTCTCCAAATTATGAACATAGTGTACAGGATACATGGTGTGGCAATAGATGATATTCGGTGTTATGTAAAATATGGTATTGTGTGATTTTGGAAATTCGCTCCTGTGACCTTGAGAATATCACCATATGTTAAAATTCTATTTAGCTTTTAAAAAGCTCACTATGACCTGGTTATATTGATGACTCCTCTAAGCCAATCCTAGTTCAATCACATATAGCAAGTTACATTGATATTGCTATATTCTTGCAATCAAGAGAGCATAATCAATAAAAGTTGCTAGTCTTGACCTTGACCTTGACCCTGACCCCCCAAAAAATTAGTCACATTTGCAGTCAGTCACATTTGCATTGATTTCAGTTAAGATGCCCGGCCGATGTTTTTTTTTAAAAACAAATTTGGTCAGCAAGCCAAGCATGCCATGAGAGCACTGGGAGATCATCGACCACATTTGGGCAATTTTATGACGTCATAAAGGTCATCGGAAACTTTTAGCTGCAACATAAAAGTTGCGTTTCCACAATGTCTTATCACCAAACATCATCTAAAAGTACACAGCAGGCTCCCATGTGTGTCCCACAGGCATATCTTGAGATCATCATAGGGCTGGCAGTGGCATTTTACAGAGAAAATAGGATTGTTTTCTTTTTTTGTGTTCACAGGCCATCGTCAGATGATCCTGGGGGCTCCCTAAGGTATCATATAGACATCTTTAGGATATCCTTCAGATGTTTGTCAAATGATATAGACATCTTTAGGATATCCTACAGATGTCTGTGCCATTCAATCTTGCACATGCCTTTTAATAATGTGACCATTGCTACCGATTGTCGCTGATAAATTCCCCGGCATATATGACTGGGGCATTAACAATTCATCACCAGATCATTAAAATGTAAACATTATGGGTTACATGAAATATATAGAGTTGAAAAATATACAATAACTCATCATCAAATAAAAAAAAATATTGCAAACAAATTATTCATCAGAGCACACAAATAAACAGAGCCACATTTCAACAGATTACATAAATATATGAATAATGCACATGAACTTTGAAATGGCGATGTTTTTTTAGAAGGATTTATTGGGTGAAATATCTTGTTTTAAATGATGTACATTATTACCAAAAGTAATACTAAACACATTTAATGACTGTATAGAAGACAGTAGGTGTGAAAAAGGTTTTTTTAGATGCAAAGGTATGATTTCAAAATCCACTACACAACAGTGAAAGATGGCAAAATGGTGGTCTAGCTGCACTCTCCCAGCATGATTATTTTTGAGTGGAATATCTTAAACATAGGCCAATGAACTGATCATTACTTTTTTGTAATATTTGTGAACATTTTCTGGAAATAACTTCAAAAATGATCATTTTAATCCTTTCCCAGAGCAGACTTGAGCAGATGGTAATTTTGACCAATCAAATTGCATGTTACATATTGAATTGGCCCAAACTTGTTATCTTAATTCTCATTGGCTAATATTTTTAATTTTATTCAAAATAGCATCCTCCTTGATAACTGAGTGATAGCTATTAGATTTTTGAAAAGATCATAACAAAGTGGAGACAAATCTGTACCTAATGTAAAATAGATAGAATTGATCCCCTGAAAATACAACATCTTTCCTACTAATTGCTAAGAACTCACACCAGCAGTTTCTTTGGAGAAGACAAAAGTTGACAGACAGAATGACAGAAAATTCTCCAATCACTGCAGAAGCCCCAGTCATTATAGCTAAAAATGTATCTTATCTAAAATGTATTTCATGATTTCGATTGTAGGTAGGTAAAAAGTAACAAGCACCACCTACATGTGGGATATATGTAAGCAGCAATCAGTGAATGCAAGATGTTTTACCACTTGTACAACTTGAGGCACAAAAATAAACAGACACTAAGTTTGCTGTATTGTTGTCTAGGTCATCTGGGTTTTGCATTGTATTAGATTTCTCAATGATAAGTGTCATGATAAGTGGCCAAAGGAGACGCAAATGAGACCCAAAGATGGGAAATTATGCAAGTGGTCCACTATGTTGAAAACCTACTTGTGTAATTTATAAAAATTGTGATCAGTTTATAATTGATCAAAATTCAAGAAATAATCCAATATGGCAGCTCCCATGTTAACTTGAAGAAGGAAACAGGTAGATTATCAATGAAATTGAGACAGAACATGGTGATGAAAAGTTCAAATTTGACACAGTGCATCCCTTGCCTGAGAATTGTTTATAATGTGAGATATTTGAATTGAATGTGAGCATCTCACAATCTTGCAGGTCACAATGAAAACCCTGAGAACTACTCAAGCACTAGAATCTGGGAGAAAGATCAATCTAGCAACTCTTATGTATTAAGATGATGCACCGGAGTATCCAAGTGAAATATCATTCTTAGAAATAACAGTACAAATAGAAAGTGGATCCCAAAATCTAATAGAGACACATTCAAACTATCATTACAGTATCATTCAGTGTCATTCTTGAGGATTTTTCACATGTGGCTAAGGTTATACCAAATTTCTTTTTTTAATTTTTTCATATTTTTGGATCAGTTTGAGTCTGGCTTCCAAAGCATTCACATGCTACGACAGTCAGGTAAAGAAAATTACACATCTAAACCTAGATTTCAAACATTTAGTCCCTGGCGAGGCCTCAGCAGAGGCCGAAACGCATAGGATATACTCCTATTTCAAATCTATTTTGAAAAACCAACCTTACCTTGATTTGAAATGACTTCTCGTACCAATACTGTTTTCTTCCAGTCTAATATATATGTTATACCAAACTAGGATAGATTAGAAAATCAGGCAATAAAGGCTTTCTAAACTTATCTCAGAATCAAAATATTATTTTGACCGTATTTATAATTAGTGTTTCTAGTCACCAGTATTGTATTATATGTATTTTTTAATGTGAATGTGACAATGAATGTGTGAATGCTGAACATGAATGAAAACCAAACACAACCGCTGTAGTTTCCAGGATAAACATAATGTTAATAATAAATAATACTAAGAATATATATATATAGAGTAATTAAAAGCACTATTTTCATTCCTGTTGTATTATTTTCTGTATATTTTATAACTTATACGTACCATGCTATATAAAAGTTCTGAAGAAAACAAATGAAATACCAGATTAATATGGAGATATAAAAAAGGACTATTCTCAAGTATAATACAATGTTTATAGAAGTGTTATCCGAGATGGCAAAGAATTACTATCAGACATAAAGACTATTGTGCTACCTTTTTTGGACCAACATCTTGAAAATGCTTTTTTTTTTCTTTTCTATTATTACTAAAGAATGGCAAAGTATCCTTTTTTCTCTCATGCATGAGTCACAAAATCTGCCATATCTGCCATAATCAACCAATTTTTAGATGTTGCACTAATCGCCAGGAACTTTTAGTTGTAACAAGAAAGTATATATATATAATATATATATATATTCACATGATATATATAATTATATATTCATATGATATATATATATATATATATATATATATATATATATATATATATATATATATATATATATATATATATATATATATATATATATATATATATATATGCACTCATGTGAATTGAGTTTAAATTAATAATTTAATGGGAGTCATCAATGAGTATGTGTTGGAAATGTCAGTATGACACATAAATAATTAATGAGAGCAATTCAAATCTGAACTTGATCAAGATTATGATGAATATGATATCAATATGTAAGCTGATATCTACTCATGATTATAAAAGATTCACTTCTTCATATGACTAACCATCCTCTCTTATCCCTGATGCCTCTTAATAAGTTATTTTGCTCCAATAAAACTTGCACTCAAACAGATGCAATAATCTAGATAAATCTTCATCCTATGAATGGCAGCTTGAGACATCCATTATTCATGTGCCCGGGCATGATTCATGCCACTCAATTGGGAACATGAAAATGCAAACCTACTACAATCAACAATATGAGAGAGTGGAGCATTCTGTGAGCAGTGACTCTATATAACCATCACTTGCTACCAGTGTGGAGCATTTTGTGGGCAGAGCTAGAATCTATAACCATTGCTTGCTACCAGTGTGAAGCATTTTGTGGGCAGAGCTAGAATCTATAACCATTGCTTGCTACCAGTGTGGAGCATTCTGTGGGCAATGCTAGAATCTATAACCATTGCTTGCTACCAGTGTGGAGCATTTTGTGGGCAGAGCTAGAATCTATAACCATTGCTTGCTACCAGTGTGGAGCATTTTGTGGGCAGAGCTAGAATCTATAACCATTGCTTGCTACCAGTGTGGAGCATTTTGTGGGCAGAGCTAGAATCTATAACCATTGCTTGCTGCCAGTGTGGAGCATTCTGTGGGCAATGCTAGAATCTATAACCATTGCTTGCTGCCAGTGTGGAGCATTCTGTGGGCAATGCTAGAATCTATAACCATTGCTTGCTGCCAGTGTGGAGCATTCTGTGGGCAGAGCTAGAATCTATAACCATTGCTTGCTACCAGTGTGGAGCATTCTGTGGGCAGAGCTAGAATCTATAACCATTGCTTGCTACAAGTGTGGAGCGTTCTGTGGACAGAGCCAGAATCTATAACCATTGCTTGCTACCAGTGTGGAGCATTCTGTGGGCAGAGCTAGAATCTATAACCATTGCTTGCTACCAGTGTGGAGCATTCTGTGGGCAGAGCTAGAATCTATAACCATTGCTTGCTACAAGTGTGGAGCGTTCTGTGGACAGAGCCAGAATCTATAACCATTGCTTGCTACCAGTGTGGAGCATTCTGTGGGCAGAGCTTGAATCTATAACCATTGCTTGCTGCCAGTGTGGAGCATTCTGTGGACAATGCTAGAATCTATAACCATTGCTTGCTGCCAGTGTGGAGCATTCTGTGGGCAGAGCTAGAATCTATAACCATTGTTGCTACCAGTGTGAAGCATTCTGTGGACAATGCTAGAGTCTATAACCATTGCTTGCTACTGGTGTGGAACATTTTGTAGGCAGAGCTACAATCTATAACCATTGCTTGCTACCAGTGTGGACCATTTTGTAGGCAGAGCTAGAATCTATAACCATTGCTTGCTTCCAGTGTGGACCATTCTGTGGGCAGTGATTGTCAATAACCATTGCTTGCTAGCAGTGTGGAGCATTCTGTGGGCAGGTCTAGAATCTATAACCGTTGCTTGCTACCAGTGTGGACCATTCTGTGGGCAATGTTAGAATCTCTAGCCATTGCTTGCTACCAGTGTGGAGCATATTCTGTGGGAAGAGCTAGAATCTATAACCATTGCTTGCTGCCAGTGTTGAGCATTCTGTGGACAATGCTAGAATCTATATCCATTGTTGCTACCAGTGTGGATCATTCTGTGGGCAGGGCCAGAATCTATAACCATTGCTTGCTGCCAGTGTGGAGCATTCTGTGGGTAATGCTAGAATCTATAACCATTGCTTGCTACCAGTGTGGAGCATTCTGTGGGCAGAGCTAGAATCTATAACCATTGTTGATACCAGTGTGGAGCATTCTGTGGACAATGCTAGAGTCTATAACCATTGCTTGCTACTGGTGTGGAACATTTTGTAGGCAGAGCTAGAATCTATAACCATTGCTTGCTACCAGTGTGGACCATTCTGTGGGCAGTGATTGTCAATAACCATTGCTTGCTAGCAGTGTGGAGCATTCTGTGGGCAGGTCTAGAATCTATAACCATTGCTTGCTACCAGTGTGGACCATTCTGTGGGCAGAGCTAGAATCTATAACCATTGCTTGCTGCCAGTGTGGAGCATTCTGTGGGCAATGCTAAAATCTATAACTATTGCTCGCTACCAGTGTGGAACATTCTGTGGGCAGTGATTATCAACAACCATTGCTTGCTGCCAGTGTGGAGCATTCTGTGGGCAGGGCCAGAATCTATAACCATTGCTTGCTGCCAGTGTGGAGCATTCTGTGGGTAATGCTAGAATCTATAACCATTGTTGCTACTAGTGTGGAGCATTCTGTGGGCAGGTCTAGAATCTATAACCATTGCTTGCTACCAGTGTGGACCATTCTGTGGGCAGGTCTAGAATCTATAACCATTGCTTGCTACCAGTGTGGAGCATTCTGTGGACAATGCTAGAATCTATATCCATTGTTGCTACCAGTGTGGTTCATTCTGTGGGCAGGGCCAGAATCTATAACCATTGCTTGCTGCCAGTGTGGAGCATTCTGTGGGTAATGCTAGAATCTATAACCATTGCTTGCTGCCAGTGTGGAGCATTCTGTGGGCAATGCTAGAATCTATAACCATTGCTTGCTGCCAGTGTGGAGCATTCTGTGGGCAATGCTAGAATCTATAACCATTGTTGCTACCAGTGTGGAGCATCTTCTGTGGGCAGAGCTAGAATCTATAACCATTGCTTGCTACCAGTGTGGAACATTCTGTGGGCAGGGCCAGAATCTATAACCATTGCTTGCTACCAGTGTGGAGCGTTCTGTGGACAATGCTATAATCTATAACCATTGCTTGCTACTAGTGTGGAGCGTTCTGTGGACAATGCTATAATCTATAACCATTGCTTGCTGCCAGTGTGGAGCATTCTGTGGGCAATGCTAGAATCTATAACCATTGCTTGCTACTAGTGTGGAGCATTCTGTGGACAATGCTAGAATCTATAACCATTGCTTGCTACCAGTGTGGAGCATCTTCTGTGGGCAGAGCTAGAATCTATAACCATTGTTTGCTACCAGTGTGGAGCGTTCTGTGGACAATGCTATAATCTATAACCATTGCTTGCTACTACTGTGGAGCATTCTGTGGACAATGCTATAATCTATAACCATTGCTTGCTGCCAGTGTGGAGCATTCTGTGGGCAATGCTAGAATCTATAACCATTGCTTGCTACCAGTGTGGAGCATTCTGTGGGCAATGCTAGAATCTATAACCATTGTTGCTACTAGTGTGGAGCATTCTGTGGGCAATGCTAGAATCTATAACCATTGCTTGCTACCAGTGTGGAACATTCTGTGGGCAGAGCTAGAATCTATAACCATTGCTTGCTACCAGTGTGGAACATTCTGTGGGCAGGGCCAGAATCTATAACCATTGCTTGCTACCAGTGTTGAACATTCTGTGGGCAGGGCCAGAATCTATAACCATTGCTTACTACCAGTGTGGAGCGTTCTGTGGACAATGCTATAATCTATAACCATTGCTTACTACCAGTGTGGAGCATTCTGTGGACAATGCTATAATCTATAACCATTGCTTGCTACCAGTGTGGAGCGTTCTGTGGACAATGCTAGAATCTATAACCATTGCTTGCTACTAGTGTGGAGCATTCTGTGGGCAATGCTAGAATCTATAACCATTGCTTGCTACTAGTGTGGAGCGTTTTGTGGACAATGCTATAATCTATAACCATTGCTTGCTACCAGTGTGGAGCGTTCTGTGGACAATGCTATAATCTATAACCATTGCTTGCTGCCAGTGTGGAGCATTCTGTGGGCAGGGCTAGAATCTATAACCATTGCTTGCTGCCAGTGTGGAGCATTCTGTGGGCAATGCTAGAATCTATAACCATTGCTTGCTACCAGTGTGGAGCATTCTGTGGACAATGCTAGAATCTATAACCATTGCTTGCTGCCAGTGTGGAGCATTCTGTGGACAATGCTATAATCTATAACCATTGCTTGCTACCAGTGTGGAGCATCTTCTGTGGGCAGAGCTAGAATCTATAACCATTGCTTGCTACCAGTGTGGAACATTCTGTGGGCAGGGCCAGAATCTATAACCATTGCTTGCTGCCAGTGTGGAGCATTCTGTGGACAATGCTATAATCTATAACCATTGCTTGCTACCAGTGTGGAGCATCTTCTGTGGGCAGAGCTAGAATCTATAACCATTGCTTGCTACCAGTGGGCAGGGCCAGAATCTATAACCATTGCTTGCTACCAGTGTGGAGCGTTCTGTGGACAATGCTATAATCTATAACCATTGCTTGCTACTAGTGTGGAGCATTCTGTGGACAATGCTATAATCTATAACCATTGCTTGCTACCAGTGTGGAACATTCTGTGGGCAATGCTAGAATCTATAACCATTGCTTGCTGCCAGTGTGGAGCATTCTGTGGACAATGCTATAATCTATAACCATTGTTGCTACTAGTGTGGAGCATTCTGTGGGCAATGCTAGAATATATAACCATTGCTTGCTGCCAGTGTGGAGCATTCTGTGGGCAATGCTAGAATCTATAACCATTGCTTGCTACCAGTGTGGAGCATTCTGTGGACAATGCTATAATCTATAACCATTGCTTGCTACTAGTGTGGAGCATTCTGTGGACAATGCTAGAATCTATAACCATTGCTTGCTACCAGTGTGGAGCATTCTGTGGACAATGCTATAATCTATAACCATTGCTTGCTACCAGTGTGGAGCATTCTGTGGGCAATGCTATAATCTATAACCATTGTTGCTACTAGTGTGGAGCATTCTGTGGGCAATGCTAGAATCTATAACCATTGCTTGCTACCAGTGTGGAGCATTCTGTGGACAATGCTATAATCTATAACCATTGCTTGCTACTAGTGTGGAGCATTCTGTGGGCAATGCTAGAATCTATAACCATTGCTTGCTACTAGTGTGGAGCATTCTGTGGACAATGCTATAATCTATAACCATTGTTGCTACTAGTGTGGAGCATCTTCTGTGGGCAGGGCCAGAATCTATAACCATTGCTTGCTACCAGTGTGGAGCATTCTGTGGGCAATGCTAGAATCTATAACCATTGCTTGCTACCAGTGTGGAGCATCTTCTGTGGGCAATGTTAGAATCTATAACCATTGCTTGCTGCCAGTGTGGAGCATTCTGTGGGCAATGCTAGAATCTATAACCATTGCTTGCTACCAGTGTGGAGCATTCTGTGGGCAATGCTAGAGTCTATAACCATTGCTTGCTACCAGTGTGGAGCATCTTCTGTGGGCAGGGCCAGAATCTATAACCATTGCTTGCTGCCAGTGTGGAGCATTCTGTGGGCAATGCTAGAATCTATAACCATTGCTTGCTACCAGTGTGGAGCATCTTCTGTGGGCAGAGCTAGAATCTATAACCATTGCTTGCTGCCAGTGTGGAGCATTCTGTGGACAATGCTATAATCTATAACCATTGTTGCTACCAGTGTGGAGCATTCTGTGGGCAATGCTAGAATCTATAACCATTGCTTGCTACCAGTGTGGAGCATTCTGTGGACAATGCTATAATCTATAACCATTGCTTGCTACTAGTGTGGAGCATTCTGTGGGCAATGCTAGAATCTATAACCATTGCTTGCTACCAGTGTGGAGCATCTTCTGTGGGCAGAGCTAGAATCTATAACCATTGCTTGCTACCAGTGTGGAACATTCTGTGGGCAGGGCCAGAATCTATAACCATTGCTTGCTACCAGTGTGGAGCATTCTGTGGGCAATGCTAGAATCTATAACCATTGCTTGCTACCAGTGTGGAGCATCTTCTGTGGGCAATGCTATAATCTATAACCATTGCTTGCTGCCAGTGTGGAGCGTTCTGTGGACAATGCTATAATCTATAACCATTGCTTGCTACCAGTGTGGAGCATTCTGTGGACAATGCTATAATCTATAACCATTGTTGCTACTAGTGTGGAGCATTCTGTGGGCAGGGCCAGAATCTATAACCATTGCTTGCTGCCAGTGTGGAGCATTCTGTGGACAATGCTATAATCTATAACCATTGCTTGCTGCCAGTGTGGAGCGTTCTGTGGACAATGCTATAATCTATAACCATTGCTTGCTACCAGTGTGGAGCATTCTGTGGACAATGCTATAATCTATAACCATTGCTTGCTACCAGTGTGGAGCGTTCTGTGGACAATGCTAGAATCTATAACCATTGCTTGCTGCCAGTGTGGAGCGTTCTGTGGACAATGCTATAATCTATAACCATTGCTTGCTACTAGTGTGGAGCATTCTGTGGACAATGCTATAATCTATAACCATTGTTGCTACCAGTGTGGTTCATTCTGTGGGCAATGCTAGAATCTATAACCATTGCTTGCTACCAGTGTGGAGCATCTTCTGTGGGCAGAGCCAGAATCTATAACCATTACTTGCTACTAGTGTGGAGCATTCTGTGGGCAATGCTAGAATCTATAACCATTGTTGCTACCAGTGTGGAGCATCTTCTGTGGGCAGAGCTATAATCTATAACCATTGCTTGCTACCAGTGTGGAGCGTTCTGTGGACAATGCTATAATCTATAACCATTGTTGCTACTAGTGTGGAGCATTCTGTGGACAATGCTATAATCTATAACCATTGCTTGCTACCAGTGTGGAGCATTCTGTGGACAATGCTATAATCTATAACCATTGCTTGCTACCAGTGTGGAGCGTTCTGTGGACAATGCTAGAATCTATAACCATTGCTTGCTGCCAGTGTGGAGCGTTCTGTGGACAATGCTATAATCTATAACCATTGCTTGCTACTAGTGTGGAGCATTCTGTGGACAATGCTATAATCTATAACCATTGTTGCTACCAGTGTGGTTCATTCTGTGGGCAATGCTAGAATCTATAACCATTGCTTGCTACCAGTGTGGAGCATTCTGTGGGCAATGCTAGAATCTATAACCATTGCTTGCTACTAGTGTGGAGCATTCTGTGGGCAATGCTAGAATCTATAACCATTGTTGCTACCAGTGTGGAGCATTCTGTGGGCAATGCTAGAATCTATAACCATTGCTTGCTACCAGTGTGGAGCATTCTGTGGGCAATGCTAGAATCTATAACCATTGCTTGCTGCCAGTGTGGAGCATTCTGTGGACAATGCTATAATCTATAACCATTGTTGCTACTAGTGTGGAGCATTCTGTGGGCAATGCTAGAATCTATAACCATTGCTTGCTACCAGTGTGGAGCATTCTGTGGGCAATGCTAGAATCTATAACCATTGTTGCTACTAGTGTGGAGCATTCTGTTGGCAATGCTATAATCTATAACCATTGCTTGCTGCCAGTGTGGAGCATTCTGTGGACAATGCTATAATCTATAACCATTGCTTGCTACCAGTGTGGAGCATCTTCTGTGGGCAGAGCTAGAATCTATAACCATTGTTGCTACTAGTGTGGAGCATTCTGTGGGCAGGGCCAGAATCTATAACCATTGCTTGCTGCCAGTGTGGAGCATTCTGTGGGCAATGCTAGAATCTATAACCATTGCTTGCTACCAGTGTGGAGCATCTTCTGTGGGCAATGCTAGAATCTATAACCATTGCTTGCTACCAGTGTTGAACATTCTGTGGGCAGGGCCAGAATCTATAACCATTGCTTGCTACCAGTGTGGAGCGTTCTGTGGACAATGCTATAATCTATAACCATTGCTTGCTACCAGTGTGGAGCGTTCTGTGGACAATGCTATAATCTATAACCATTGCTTGCTACTAGTGTGGAGCATTCTGTGGACAATGCTATAATCTATAACCATTGCTTGCTACCAGTGTGGAGCGTTCTGTGGACAATGCTATAATCTATAACCATTGCTTGCTACCAGTGTGGAGCATTCTGTGGGCAATGCTAGAATCTATAACCATTGTTTGCTACCAGTGTGGAGCGTTCTGTGGACAATGCTATAATCTATAACCATTGCTTGCTACTAGTGTGGAGCATTCTGTGGACAATGCTATAATCTATTACCATTGCTTGCTACCAGTGTGGAGCGTTCTGTGGACAATGCTATAATCTATAACCATTGCTTGCTACCAGTGTGGAGCATTTTGTGGACAATGCTATAATCTATAACCATTGCTTGCTACCAGTGTGGAGCGTTTTGTGGACAATGCTATAATCTATAACCATTGCTTGCTACCAGTGTGGAGCGTTTTGTGGACAATGCTATAATCTATAACCATTGCTTGCTACCAGTGTAGAGCGTTCTGTGGACAATGCTATAATCTATAACCATTGCTTGCTACCAGTGTGGAGCGTTTTTTTGGACAATGCTATAAACTATAACCATTGCTTGCTACCAGTGTGGAGCATTCTGTGGACAATGCTATAATCTATAACCATTGCTTGCTACCAGTGTGGAGCGGTTTTTTTGGACAAAGCTATAATCTATAACCATTGCTTGCTACCAGTGTGGAGCGTTCTGTGGACAATGCTATAATCTATAACCATTGCTTGCTACCAGTGTGGAGCGTTCTGTGGACAATGCTATAATCTATAACCATTGCTTGCTACCAGTGTGGAGCGTTCTGTGGACAATGCTTTAGTGTTCAGAATATTATGGTTTTTGGCTGATCAAAATATGACTGTGCAATCAATAGATAATCAGTTTTACCTTCTCTGCTATCAACAATACCACCTTTTCCTGACAAGCTAAGCTCCCAACATTCAGGTAAATTGTAGGCTCAGTTAATCAAAAATGAGTTTCTCATATTGTAAATATGATTATTTCATGTTACAAACATCTGACAAGTTTCTGGATATTGTCACAATATAGTATGTCACTATATAGTATGTATTAAATTCATTTTACTATAACCCATTAAAATACACCATTTTCTGCACTAGCAGAATTAAATGGATAAAAACTAATGGTGTCATGCTTCAACTGGAGGCCAAGATTTGTCTGACATTATGAAAATATTTGTACAATTTATGCAGAGACTTAGCCGAGCAATTTACCCCAGCAAGATAGAGACCCTTGCAGCACTCCTCGTGAGCTTCAATTAGATTAATTCTGTGATCTTTATGGATAATCAGCTCAAAGCTAAGATCAAGCTTAGAGGAGCAGGTCTTATTCATCATTAATACTGGCCTCTCTATGAATCAAGGATCTTTAATTACAGGTATCAAAGACTTGTTCCAGTTCCCAGGGTTGGGTAGAGGTTGGCAGTTATCCCAGGGGTTGCATTTTTAATGAGTCATACACAGATAACTACTGCCTGCAATGGCTCTGTTGATATCATATTCCACGCGACAGTACCAATATATTTCATCAACTAGTGTCAGTGATTTACAGCCAGTACAAAAAAAAACAACAAATACAATCCCCCTTCTTAATGACACGGTCAGACGTGAGCTTTAATAACCCTGATGCAATAATATCTAGCACATGGCCTCATTAATAGTAACAATATTACTCTCCTATTACAAACTGTATGCTCCCTGAACATCGCGGGCCAGCTCCCTGTCTCTTCTGTTCTAAAATCATCAATTTTTCTTACCCTGTATCTGTATATTTGTTGCATTTTGTCTGCATAATCTATCAGCTTTTTTTCTTCAAGTCTGCTACGATAAAACTGGTGTGATCCTGAGGCTGAGTAATTGCACTCTCGATATCACTTTCAGCAACGTTTCATTTCACTTAGCGTACGCTGCCATTGATGGAGGATGAGTGGAGTCAGTCATGTCTGATCACGTTAGATCTATGTGTTGCCGTAGTAACCGGAACGTGAGGAGCACACTAAGGCATCACATTATAAAGGCGCAGTGTCGTTGACTTCCTCTGAGGCAAATACGCTGATAAAACAGTACATGACTGGCTTACACTTCCCCAATACAGTCACGGTGGCTTAAAGGCCTATTGCAACAATCTCTGGGGTCAAGGCCGTCTTGCCCATCAATCAATTTCTACCTGTGCTTTGAAGCATGTGGTTGCCATAGTGATGGCGTGACACTTGTCATTGACACACAATAACCATAATGGATGTGTACTTTGAGTAGCGGCCAGGGTCAGCGCTTGCATACAATAGCTCCAAAACTGAATCTCACACATCTCTCGGCCAGTTAATAGATACCAGGCCAAGCAAGAGACATCATAAATTTTCCTCTTGACAGGTACGGTGAATAGCATTCGTGCCCAAAGTTCAAAGAGCAACAATCTTAACAAGGCCACAGAAATAGTTATAAATTATAAGATATGTAACACTCATCATAAAAAATGTTCTTGGCGAACAATTTACGTCACGAGTTTGGTATTGTAATATTTTATGCAAATAAACATAATATTCATATAATTATAAATCTCTTGATAAAATGCTGAGGTGCATTTAAAAAAATAAAAAGTTGTTTGTCTGCAACCTAAAATATTGTCTACCATTCCTAAGGCCAAAGTAAAACAAAATTTCTACCCATACTCTTTAACCTTGCATATTCATCAACCAAAAATGTTACAGTGGTATTTAGACGGGACCTACTTGAAGCAGAAATAGTGCTGCCTCTCTGAATTGTTGTGTAGCAGGTCCTTGACATGACCACCCACACATTCCCAGATTTAACTGATGCAATCCCCGACAATTGTCACTGTGCAAATTATTAATGAGTTATATGTCAAATTTGTTTCTAAAATTAAAATAGGTTCATAAATTATTGCAAAATGTTAATTGTTGGCAGACCAATGCACACCCACACACACCAAAACACACATTTATGTGCCCCTCTGGCTGAAGGAGCTTATAAAATGAAACCTTAAATTGCATCTCTTTGTTTTAGATCTTTATTTCCTTAAAAAACAAGATCATTTGTTTAGCCTTCTTAAATAATGCCTTCACTATGAACCTTCCTTATACATCAGTCATATTTGTGCTGATTCCAGTTAAACTGCCTGGATGATGGAGTTTTTTGGGGGACAAAATTGGCCGGCAACGCAGGGAGACATGAGGACACTGGCAGATTATTGGCCACAATCTGCCAATTTTATGATGTCGTACAGGTTGCCTGGAATTTCAGTCATTTCATGATGAGACCTACTTGTAGCAGATATAGTACTGAATTGTCATGACACAGATCTTCGACATGACAACCCACCCTGTCACACTCCCTTCAGTATCACACTGGCATATCACAAGATTGTCTTTGGGTTGCCGCTGACATGCTCTACCCAGGCCATCGTAGGGTGGCTTTGCCATATACTAGTGATAATTCTCGGGGTGCCTATGATATCCTTTTCATTCTTTCAGATGCTGTGTGTTTCCGATATGTAATGTGACCAATTGTCATAAAACTCCCAGGACCCTGGGAAGCTGGCAGATACTTACTTCTTGGCTGGCACTCGGTGCAAGTTATTAACCAGCAGCAGTTAATCATGTGATCTTGCTTAGTCAGTGGCTATTTTAAGCACTCATGATTCAAAAGTAGGTCAGTAGGCCAGTGTCTTTACAAAACACACAACCCATCTTCAATAAATAACAAAAGTTGATCTTGTTTAGCCAATAGCTATTTTTAGCACCCATGATTCATAAAACGGTCAACTGTTTTGGCAGCTCACAGTATTTCTGTAACTAAAACTAAAGTTAAGATATTTCAAGTGTATTTGGAAACATTCTTTTTCTAAAATTGAAAAAAAAGTAGGCAAGGTCATGTTTGGGAATATCAATTATGGATACATGTGTGGCAGATGTATAAAAAATAGGTGAAAACGTAGAGCAAAATGCCAAAGGTTTTGGTAACATTTTGAAACCTGTAACCTTGAAAAACAGGCCAAGGTCATATTTAAGGTCATCACTTTTTGGCCTCAGTGGGATATATATGTGTTAAGAATTTTTGTTGACAGATGCACATGCACATACATGGACTGTTGGCATAAGCTATTCAAAGATTCCAAGAATGCTCAATTATGGATACACATAATTCTTAATGCGCATAACATATGATCCACCTTACTGAAATCCCATCGAAGTCAAAGTACTGAAGTCGATATTACATGAAAATAAGCTTAGGAAGGCCTGATGATACAACAAATGTTGATTTTAAAAAATCAAGCTCATACAGGACTTTGAAAGTAATGAACATCTGAGTTCAGAGTTCAGGTTGACAGATCTGAATGCTGCATGAACCCAGGTTCTTACCATGATTCAATACGTATCCCGTGCAGAAATCAACTCTTTAAAAAAGCAAAGCAATGTGAACATTACAGAAAGTGCAGTACTATGTTGTGTCTGAGCCGTATAATTCTAAGCTCATTGACATGATGTATTCAATTTGATATTAATATGTGCAGTGAAACCAGGTCACAAAGCACTGTATGAGAAGGGTTTGATTTCGTACTGTATGAGAAGGGTTTGATTTCGAACTGTATGAGAAGGGTTTGATTTCGTACTGTATGAGAAGGGTTTGATTTAGTACTGTATGAGAAGGGTTTGATTTCATACTGTATGAGAAGGGTTTGATTTCATACTGTATGAGAAGGGTTTGATTTTGTTCTGTATGAGAAGGGTTTGATTTAGTACTGTATGAGAAGGGTTTGATTTCATACTGTATGAGAAGGGTTTGATTTCATACTGTATGAGAAGGGTTTGATTTCATACTGTATGAGAAGGGTTTGATTTCATACTGTATGAGAAGGGTTTGATCTCGTTCTGTATGAGAAGGGTTTGATTTCGTACTGTATGAGAAGGGTTTGATTTCATAGTGTATGAGAAGGGTTTGATTGATTTCATACTGTATGAGAAGGGTTTGATTTCATACTGTATGAGAAGGGTTTGATCTCGTTCTGTATGAGAAGGGTTTGATATCGTACTGTATGAGAAGGGTTTGATTTCATACTGTATGAGAAGGGTTTGATTCTGTACTGTATGAGAAGGGTTTGATTTCATACTGTATGAGAAGGGTTTAATTTCGAACTGTATGAGAAGGGTTTGATTTCATACTGTATGAGAAGGGTTTGATTTCGTTCTGTATGAGAAGGGTTTGATTTCGTACTGTATGAGAAGGGTTTGATTTCATACTGTATGAGAAGGGTTTGATTTCATACTGTATGAGAAGGGTTTGATTTCGTACTGTATGAGAAGGGTTTGATTTCATACTGTATGAGAAGGGTTTGATTTTGTACTGTATGAGAAGGGTTTGATTTTGAACTGTACGAGAAGGGTTTGATTTCAAACAGTATGAGAAGGGTTTGATTTCGTACTGTATGAGAAGGGTTTGATTTCGTACTGTATGAGAAGGGTTTGATTTCGTTCTGTATGAGAAGGGTTTGATTTCATACTGTATGAGAAGGGTTTGATTTTGTACTGTATGAGAAGGGTTTGATTTAGTACTGTATGAGAAGGGTTTGATTTCATACTGCATGAGAAGGGTTTGATTTCATACTGTATGAGAAGGGTTTGATTCCGTACTGTATGAGAAGGGTTTGATTTCGAACTGTACGAGAAGGGTTTGATTTCGAACTGTATGAGAAGGGTTTGATTTCATACTGTATGAGAAGGGTTTGATTTCATACTGCATGAGAAGGGTTTGATATCATACTGTATGAGAAGGGTTTGATTATGTACTGTATGAGAAGGGTTTGATTTCGAACTGTACGAGAAGGGTTTGATTTTGAACTGTATGAGAAGGGTTTGATTTCGTACTGTATGAGAAGGGTTTGATTTCATACTGTATGAGAAGGGTTTGATTTTGAACTGTACGAGAAGGGTTTGATTTTGTACTGTATGAGAAGGGTTTGATTTCATACTGTATGAGAAGGGTTTGATTTCGTACTGTATGAGAAGGGTTTGATTCCGTACTGTATGAGAAGGGTTTGATTTCATACTGTATGAGAAGGGTTTAATTTCGAACTGTATGAAAAGGGTTTGATTTCATACTGTATGAGAAGGGTTTGATTTCGTTCTGTATGAGAAGGGTTTGATTTCGTACTGTATGAGAAGGGTTTGATTTCATACTGTATGAGAAGGGTTTGATTTCATACTGTATGAGAAGGGTTTGATTTCGTTCTGTATGAGAAGGGTTTGATTTCATACTGTATGAGAAGGGTTTGATTTTGTACTGTATGAGAAGGGTTTGATTTTGAACTGTACGAGAAGGGTTTGATTTCAAACAGTATGAGAAGGGTTTGATTTCGTACTGTATGAGAAGGGTTTGATTTAGTACTGTATGAGAAGGGTTTGATTTCGTTCTGTATGAGAAGGGTTTGATTTCATACTGTATGAGAAGGGTTTGATTTTGTACTGTATGAGAAGGGTTTGATTTAGTACTGTATGAGAAGGGTTTGATTTCATACTGCATGAGAAGGGTTTGATTTCATACTGTATGAGAAGGGTTTGATTCCGTACTGTATGAGAAGGGTTTGATTTCGAACTGTACGAGAAGGGTTTGATTTCGAACTGTATGAGAAGGGTTTGATTTCGTACTGTATGAGAAGGGTTTGATTTCGTACTGTATGAGAAGGGTTTGATTTCGTACTGTATGAGAAGGGTTTGATTTCATACTGTATGAGAAGGGTTTGATTTCATACTGCATGAGAAGGGTTTGATATCATACTGTATGAGAAGGGTTTGATTATGTACTGTATGAGAAGGGTTTGATTTCGAACTGTACGAGAAGGGTTTGATTTTGAACTGTATGAGAAGGGTTTGATTTCGTACTGTATGAGAAGGGTTTGATTTCATACTGTATGAGAAGGGTTTAATTTTGAACTGTACGAGAAGGGTTTGATTTTGTACTGTATGAGAAGGGTTTGATTTCATACTGTATGAGAAGGGTTTAATTTCGAACTGTATGAAAAGGGTTTGATTTCATACTGTATGAGAAGGGTTTGATTTCGTTCTGTATGAGAAGGGTTTGATTTCGTACTGTATGAGAAGGGTTTGATTTCATACTGTATGAGAAGGGTTTGATTTCATACTGTATGAGAAGGGTTTGATCTCGTTCTGTATGAGAAGGGTTTGATTTCGTACTGTATGAGAAGGGTTTGATTTCATAGTGTATGAGAAGGGTTTGATTGATTTCATACTGTATGAGAAGGGTTTGATTTCATACTGTATGAGAAGGGTTTGATCTCGTTCTGTATGAGAAGGGTTTGATATCGTACTGTATGAGAAGGGTTTGATTTCATACTGTATGAGAAGGGTTTGATTTCGTACTGTACGAGAAGGGTTTGATTTCATACTGTATGAGAAGGGTTTGATTTCATACTGCATGGGAAGGGTTTGATTTCATACTGTATGAGAAGGGTTTGATTTCGTACTGTATGAGAAGGGTTTGATTTCATACTGTATGAGAAGGGTTTGATTTCGTACTGTATGAGAAGGGTTTGATTTCGTACTGTATGAGAAGGGTTTGATTTCGTACTGTACGAGAAGGGTTTGATTTCATACTGTATGAGAAGGGTTTGATTTGGTCTGAGTTGGAATGACAGTTATCAGTTCTGAGATTCCTGCAGAGTGTTCCCGTCTCTGCCAGAAGGGGGCCCACTTGTTCTTCAGGACCCAAATCTGATCGTCATCTGGTGCAGGTCAAAGCAAACCCAGACATTCATCATGTTCATAAAAGAGAATACAGATATCTACTAAAGAAATTGCCTTGTAATTGTCAATTATATTTATCAAGTAATAGACAAAGATTATGGCATGTGTATATCATATATCATATCATATATCTGATATCATATTCAAACATATTGTTCATTTGAAAATAATGTAAGTAGAAAAAGAATCTCTAAATAAAATTAAAAGATAATAGACTCGAACAAAGGTGATCTGCAAAAGTAGTTTGATATCTCATAGGTCGTGAGCACTCTCTTGAGGCACCAAGTATAAGTTACAGGTATTAAGCACTAAATCTGTAATTTTGTGTAAAAAACGTATATCTACATATGAACTTCATGAGATGATGAAGTTTAACATAGAGTAATAAGATATGTTGCTATGGGACATAGCAGTTGCACTACCAGCAGAGGTCTGTCTAAGCCATAAGCTGCACGTAACGGGTAAACACGGGTAGCGTGAACTTTGTTTGACCTCAGATGAGGTTCAAAGCAGGGTAGCACTGTTTGACGTCATTCTGGCACTATTCAAAGGACAATATGTTTCATGACGTCATGAGCATATTGCCATACTCATATGATGTTATTTTACCTTTCAGTGCCTCTATGATCACACTCAACATAAAATGATGCCAAGAAAGATGTATGCTTTCAAAGGGGGGCTATAAATTAGGTTTTACTGACATTTACTGGAGTGCATCAACAAAAACAATATACAGATATGAAAGTCAAATATCTTTATCGTTAATTTGTGATACTTTTTTTCAAAATCACTGCTTTATCCCTTTGATATCGAAAACTTAATTATTACGCAAATTACTGCGGGAGTCAAGCCAACCTCCAACAGAGGGCGAGGTGGTTAAACTATCACCCCTGTTTTTTTTCCACATCAACTAATTAGTAAAATTACTATCTGTCTTGCGAGATAATTTCTCAAGACATAATACATTCATAATTATAAACTATGATCAAATTTTAATACCAAAATGACTAAGTTGCAGTACACTATTGATTTGTTGCTTTTTCTTGCTTCATATATATCTTAAGGTTTACTCTGCAAAACCAATTAGTATCCTCTATTGTCATGAAGTTGCTTAATTCATTCTGTCACATCACAGAGACCCTACAACCTGATAGGGTTGTACATTGCTTGTTAGGCTTATATACAGTACCAGAGAAATGGTAATCTAAGTTGGCCACAGGTAGTAGTTTGCGTGTGCAGATGGTGGACAGTGTGGAGCCAATCATGAGATTATTCTATACTTGGTCCTTATGTACACTCACAGCCCAGAATTCACTTTTGACATATTCAAGTTGTATTAAGTATGTGTAATCTTGTGGTATTATGCTTAACACTTCAAAACATGGCAAACATCGGGTGATAATACAGTGACTCTCCGTAAATCTACAGCCTAACCAGATTAAACCTCAAGCATCCAGCCCCAAAGACAAAACAATAATCAATACATGAACTCAAAATGTTCTATATAAACACTATAATATCTCCTGTTAGAGGGTTTCTTTGGCTGAATTACAGCCTCCTCCCTCAAGAAAGGACCCTCATGGCATAAAAAGGTTCATAAGGGATGGAAGCAGTCAAAGGCTTTTTAAAATATTCTGTATCACTATAATATCTCCTAT
Organism: Amphiduros pacificus; assembly: GCA_949316495.1. Classification (NCBI taxonomy): domain Eukaryota; kingdom Metazoa; phylum Annelida; class Polychaeta; order Phyllodocida; family Hesionidae; genus Amphiduros; species Amphiduros pacificus. The sequence goes on along the minus strand of OX439002.1, from coordinate 48,455,481 downwards.
TAGAGGGTTTCTTTGACCGAATTACAGCCCCCTCCCTCAAGAAAGGACCCTAACAGCATAAAAAAGGTTCATAAGGGATGGGAACAGTCAAAGGCTTTTTATATTGCACAGTTTTTCTGGCTGTCCAGGAAGTTCTCTCTCTGTGCACATATGAATACAGTCATATTGTTTCATTTTATAGTCTTTTATTTCAGGGATGACCTTTATGCACACACATAACAATTGTTGGCACATACAAACAAAAACACATGTCTATGTTTTTCAAGATGTTGATTCCAGTTTCAGAGCAAAAACGACATGATTTTCCAAGCACAAGTTACAATATTTCTCAGATATCATCTAAGAACTAACACTATTATTTATTTCATCCTATGATTTTGTTAAAATCATTATTTCATTAGTTATCGTTTCACACCTGATCAGGAAGAATTGCAATAGGCATCTACATAAGAACTTGCCCGATGGACCAGAGTTCATTTTAGGCACCTGGGCCAGTATGAGCCAGTACTTCACAGATTTTACTGGCCTATTGGGCCAGTGGCAGATAATTGTTATGTTTTCCAAGAAGAAACATCTCAATCACTGTACAGTGGTATGGTCATTTTGCTTATCTCTTGCACGTTAACTAACACACATGGCAAGGCATTTATAATGTATATGAATATATCTTTGTCTTGTTTCCAGGATTTCAGAAATATTATCTCTGTGAGTATAATATTTCCAAAGACATTAATGTGAAACCTGTAATAAAAATGTTTACATCTTGTTTTGTAGTTTCTAATTACATCAACCATTGCCATGGCAAAATATCATTAAAATCTAATAAAACATACAGAACTGTCTTCTATACTTCAGAATCATTTCTGTAAGTGCATTATTTCTTGAGGTATTAATATAAACCTTCAAGCTCAGTATTTTGCCTTCAAGCTCACATTTATGCCCACCTTTTAACAGGGTCAAACATCAAAAATCTTTAAAAAAAAAAAGAAAACAAAACAAACATAACTCTTTTTTGTCTTGTTCTCCCTACTTCTAATATTCACATATATATATTATATGAATGCTTAAACGTGAAATGTGACACGAGGTCGCCATTATGAAAAGCAGAAATGATGGGGAGCTGTCATTTTTCATACAAAAGCAACCAAGGTGCCACCACAGTGTATTTATTGAAATATGAATATATTTGACAATGATGTATCCTTTACTTTTTGTATTTTTGTGTTAGGAGCATTAAAATGGAGGCCAAACTTAAATAGTAGGTTAGAGTGGTTTGGTTGTTAAGCTCAAAATAGAATGATGTGATATTCTGAGTTTTTAATAATAACTCAACAAATAATAGATTTATTAAAATTATTTTTAAAGTTCTGGAATCGTAAGAATGAAAGGGGTGAATTGGTAATATAAACTGATCTTAAAAGAATCAAGACCTAGAGAGAATAGACCGACAATGAGTTTGATAATGCTTAAATATGATATGGATCATCACACATGAAATGGTGAAATTAAGCTAAATCTAATGTACCATTATTGTTCAATAATTTACATTATTAATAGTAACACCATCCAAATTTATGGATTGCATGGAACACCTGGCAGGTGTTAATGATATTTTATCTTTTATGGAAAGAACTATTAAATATAGTGAAGAAATTATAGGTAATAGGTAATTATATGTGCCTGTGGGGCATAACTAAGTAAGCAAGACAAATGTTAATCATCCCTTACAACCAGTTTAATATGAGAACAAGGAGAATAATTACCTGGTTATTTAGCACTTTCTCTGTCCAGGAAACAATTGTCTAACATGTGTAGAATCACTCGTGAGATTTACCTTTTAAGTGAGTGTAAAATAATGCAGGCAGACAATAACATTGATTCAATTGGTTCTCCCATGTGACATGTTTCAATATAAGAAAAAGGGACTTTCATATGCGGTCAACACCAATATCAAACGAGTAATGACCACAACATAGAGTGGTGAATATATCTACAGTCCCTACTGCCCTTGGGCAATCTCAATGTTGAAATGAATCATTTTGTATAAAGTACAAGCCCTATAAGCCAGTTTTCATCATGATATATATCAGGCAAAAAAAAACTTTACCTTGCTTCTGTGGTCGTTGTGAAACACACCAGATGGTAGCACTGCATTCTCATGACAGTAGCCAGTAAAATGGTCATATCCCAATAGTTTAACAGTTTCTAATTTCGACCAACAAGCTGAAGAATTAACATTTAGGGGAGGAAGAGCTTTGAAAGATGCTGGGCTAAAAATCTGAACTAATCCATATATTTCATTGACTGAGTTACAGCCCCCTCCCTCAAGAAAGCTGTATGGCCCCTCACAGCATAAAACGGTTCATAAGGGAATGTAGCAGTCAATATATTTCGCTTCATTCCAGACACTCACAACACAGCTGGAGCATAATTGCATAAATTCCAGGTGCTCCCAGCTACGCTAGACACTAAATCATAGCAATTCCAGATGAAATCTTAGCAGATCCATGTGGTGTACAGTTGCTAAATTGAGAGAGTTGTTTTCTTTAATTTTTATGTGTCAACTGCCAAATCCCAATTCTAAAGAAATTGACACATTCAGTAACACATATATAAGTATCAGAACAACTGGAACTTAATTTTGATGAATTTTTTGCTGAATCCTAACACTGGGATGTGCCCCAGTTTAAGATTACAAAACGAGGAGTTTAGTATACACTGAGATTTGAGATAGTTGGCCACCAAGCCAACTTTGAGAATGGATAATACTATCATCTATTACAACACAAATAATATGTATATCACATAATATGTTTTAAGTCAATCCAGCCAATTCTCCTTCAAAACCTACACTTTAAATAAAAATCTAAAAAAAATAAAACAACTCAGAAGTTCTTGTGATACATGAACTGCTCTGACCATTTTAAAAATTTTGCAGTGCCACCTGGTGTCTTTCATCCTGCACTACTAGTTTCTCCTGGAGTGGCAATTCCTTGCTAAAGCCATTTATCTGCATTATTTCTACAGTAAATCTGCCAATGATAACTGTTACATGAACAAAGAAAGACTATGTTCTTGCCTCTTTCCAGATAAAAAGGTATCAAACCTCTCCCTGGTTACCTAAAGAGTTGATGCATGATGAGTTGACATGCCTCGTGAGGCAGGACATATATGAACACAATGCCGAGAAGACCTCCTTGACTTAGCATTTCAATAAATCAAAACTATTCAAACATTTTTTTAATGGGAATTCCTATATAGAAGGCTTTAAAACCATCAACATTAGGCTGATATTTCCTCTCTGAATTTCGTTGTTTTTGTTTATTTTTTTGTTTTTTGTTTGTTCATTTCTATTTGGCTCTTCAAAATATTCAAATGGTATTTCTATTAAAAGCCTATACAACATTGAAAGTCAACTATTTCAAAGGATTTTAATATTTCCATACAAAAGAGGTATCTCAAGTACTATAATCTTGAACAGAATTTATTACAAAGTGGATGACACATCCTTATTATGTAATATTAGCTACCTTGTGACAAATATCACAAAAGATAATGTAACAATCTGTGGTGTCAACAGCAATAGTTTTCATGTCTACAGTCAGATTCCTCAATATAATATACATTGCAATGGTTGATATCTGACTTAATGACCTAGTTTTTGTACTCTGTGCTACAGTCTGTTAAGTTCACTTGCACTCTGTTGTCTGATCTAATTCATAGGCACTCTTAAAACATCAAGGCCCTGCCCCCATGTCAGTGGCCTGAATACAGATAACAAAAAACTTGTGTCTTGTGTCTTGTTTAACACAACACATAATGAGATAAACTCACATAATATGTGGAGATAAGGTCAATCTTACTTTATGACATTCTTATGTTGTGTCAAAAGGAATCATTAAATAAATGAGTAAGTGACTCCAATTGGTAGAAACTTGCCATTGCTCAAATGTATTTGACCTAAATAATTTTTATGTTGCCAAATATAATCCATAATCTCATTGATGCCTCATGTATAAATAAACACAGTACCTTACAGAAATTAGCATTAGAGTGGACGAACGAACAGATGAAGAAAAAAGGAAGAATGGATGAATAGACAAGAACCTCAATAAAAGATAATGGTCTTGAAGAATTCTACAGACCTGCCGAGGTAATTAATGAAAATGTAAACACCCCAATACTACATGGTATTGAGATTACAGAGATGAAGTTTGAAATGTACTGGCTACACAAGATAGCAATAAAGGGCCTTGTTCCTAACAAAGTCTAATCTTAATGCACTGACCACTAAAGGACTGGAGTATTCACATTTTGTTGATTTGCAGGATTAAGCCAAAACTGGACTAGGGTATCTGCATACTAAATTAATCAAATTTATTAACATCAATATGCTCAACCTTGGGAGTAATTATGAATGGAGGTGCAATGTCGCAAGAATAAAAGGGACATCATAGTTGTTGCATTGGACATTGTTATGATGCCATATAGGTGCAAGATATGAAAGTTTTGACATAATTTTTTTTTCTCAAAACTATTTAAATTCATCCAAACCACAATTTATAACTATACATATCAGGAATGAAATCTTTGTTTTTCTCAGGATACAGGGATATAAATCTTATTTCTCTGTTCCAAGTTGAGACTATATTATGAAGAGATTTGTACATTCACATCAGAGTGATGAAAAGAAATAATTAATAATTAATTAATAAATGATTAATAAATGTTGGTAAGTTTCATTTTTCAAAATATAAATATTAAATTTCCCATTGTTCTGAAGTTGGCAACAATGATAGGATCAAACGATTTTGAATACATTGTGTTAAAATAATGCATTACCATGATGCCATATCTCATACAACGGTCATCACGCCTCCATGTAAAATTACTACAACAAAGTACTGGGACCAATATTCATGATTCACACGTCTGACGTCATTACCATGATTACATTGTAACAAGCTGTAGCTCTGTAGAATGTCCCAAAATGACGTCATATTGTTGAACATTGGGGTTGTTAATGTCTTTTCCGTCCATTGCTAGTTGTGGAGGATGTCCATTAAGAGTGAAGGAGTTGTTAACATTGACAAGTTTCTGATCATTAGGCCAAAGTGTATCTTGATAATCTTGTTGAAGTAATCATTGTGTCATGCACATGTTTTCCTTTTGTTCCCATGTATATGATGCAGACAAAAAATGTCAACTAACACCACTCTGCAAACCTGTCCATTTATATATATATCAGCTATTTAAGACCGTTGTTTAGGACCGCTGACAAAAGCCTCTCAGTTTCAGTTGAAGATGATAACAATAAGCTAAACTATTTTATGGTTCTGTATGATCAAAACAAAACATATTTTTTTCTCAGCCCTTCAATTGTTCAACACAGTCAAAACTTTTTTTCTTTCATTCATCAAAATATGAAACAATTTACCTTTTTCCTGTGTTCTTTTGGGTTCTCCACTTGAAACATCTGTCACTTCAAAAATCACCAGAGGGTGCTGTTTTTCAGATTTTTCACCAGAGGTCACCACTGTGTGGAGTTGGTACTGAAGCACAAAGCCTGTGGAGAAGTACACTTTATTCTGTGTGATATGTACAATCTTATCCAGGTCTCGCACCACATTCACAACTCCTTTCACATCTGGACCTGTGTGAGACAAAAAAATCATAAAATTAATCCTTGCTTCTTTATACATTGTACTTATGATCGTTTGCCTCTGAGCATGTCACCTGCATGTTACCTGCATGTCTCCTGAAGCAGCCTTGCATGCCTCACATTCACATAAAGCAATTTGGGTAGAAATATGACTTAAATCTACTTGAAATAACCATAACTGTTCTCATCTTGTTCAGTTTGTTTTTTCTTCAAGTTTATCTCATACTTGGTGCTTCAAGAGGGTGTTCTGCACCTATGAGATATTCTTTTGCAGATCACCCCTCTGTCGAACTACTTTCACAGATCACCCCTCTGCCGAACTACTTTCGCAGATCACCCATGTGCCGAACTACTTTTGCAAATCATCCTTGGTCCAAATGACAAGTGAGATGCTCTTGACTTTATCTCATATTTATCTACCACAAATGGTTTATATACCAGACCAGTAAAGAAAAGAACATGTGAGTGCAGTGTTCAGGCTGACAGATCTCTCAAGTTGGTTCTGGTGGAAGGATCTCAATGCCCACCTCTCGATGACGTCATTACATAGTAAAATATATGTTGCAATGACGTCATTGAGTGTGACGTCATTAAAAAGGGGCGTGGCATTGTTTATGTTGTTTGACACACACAACATAGGTCCGCACATGCTGCAATGTTTTCCTCTCTGTTTTGCTTCAAATAGATTGGACATCAAACCAAAACCTTTATCTCATACCTATCTGTAGGAGTAAAGTATGAGATAAAGTCAAGAACATAGGTTCGTGCAGTGTTCAGGCTGACAGATCTCTTACGTTGGTTTTGGTGGAAGGATCTCACAATATAGAGTGGCACTATGCCCACCTCTCAATGGCGTCATAACATAATAAATTATATGTTGTAATGACGTCATTGAGTGTGACTTCGGACTCTTGAGATCCTTCCACCAGAACCAACTTGAGAGATCTGCCAGCCTGAACACTGCACTCACATGTTCTTGCCTTAGTATTATGACTTGCTAGACAGCGTTCACCATTGTGTCAGCCATTTTCGGGACAAAATCTCACTTGACTGACAAATTTCAGAAATGTTTTCTTTTTTTCTGTAAATATTTTTGGCCAAGATATTGTTCTGCACATAAAACATAGTGATAAGGCTTTGGTATTTGTTTACAGACATTGGGATGGCATGACAAAAACTGTAAAAAATCTCCCTTAAAAGGCTCAAATATAAAACAAATGACCTTTGATCAGAGACTTTCGTGAAATACAGTCACAAGACCTCTGAAGTGCATTACAGTGAATACTTAAACTGCTTACTACATTGAAAGTTGTTCTTTGAACTCCTTTGAACACGGAGGTTGTTTGATAACTCATGTGTGAAATAACTTGTTTTTCTCACCACAGACTAGTTTTTTTGTAAAGTATTGACTACGTGTTATTTCTTTGTTATATTATTTGTATCTATTATTATGATGGAATTATGTATGACTGTTTTAATGTGAACCCTTCTGAACAAAAAAGAAAATACTTGTAGGCTACATGATCCCCAATATTTGTCATATTAAAATTTGGCACTTTCAGGAAAACTTAGGCCAATGGCATCAGAGCCACGCTGATGATTGTTTTTTTGTAATGTCTGTGAACACTTCTTGGAAATTGTTTCACAAATGATAATTTACCTTTCCCAGAGCAGATTTGAGCAGATGATTGAATTTGGCCCCCACATGTTATCTTGATTCTCATTGGCTAGTATTTGTCATGCTATTCAAAATGGCAGCCTCAATGATAGCTATTAGATTGTTTTTAAAAATCATAACAAAATGGGAAAGATTCTGGGAAAGATTCCTAGTGGAAAATAGATAGAATTGGTCCCCTGAAAATACATCATCCCTGCTTATGGCTAAGAATCCTGACCGGCAGTTTCAGAGAAGATAAAAGTTGACAGACATAATAACAGAAACTATCTCCCCATCACTGCAGAAGCTATGCTACACATAAGTAAAAATCTAACTAAAATCTGCTTCCGAACTTTATATCATTCCTGTTAGTTATTTTGTTGCCCAGACATTATTGTATACATTTTCAATCTCTATGCCTGCATGTTTTATTTTGCGACCTTCCCGTGGCACTCAAGTGTCACTCACATGGCAAGTGTGGGACCCCTGCATGTCTTATATGCATGTAATCAGAGGCAAACAGTCATCAAAAATGTACAATACATACATTAGAAATGATCTCATTAAGTCAAAAACTTATGATCACATAGCTATAAAGATGTGGGGTGATAAATTGGCAGAAGAACAATAACATAATATGACAAATTGCCAAATGGACACATTTCAATTTTCAGCATATCTCTTTTTCTAAACATTAGGGCCAGCACTAACATATAATTGTTTCTTGTAAATGTTTCTTGTTAAATTTGATAGGCAAATTGGAATGTCATATATCTTGACAGATATATTTGCTTTTATAACAGCACAATGTATCCCAAAACATGTTTAATTTCTAGCTTATCTTCTAAAACGAATTTTCCTTTGAATAAACTTGCCAAAATCAAATTGCTAAATTGAGCATAACTGCAAATGTTACATAGGAACAGTTTTATGATATGGATAAATCAAATCACTTATAAAAAAAACAACAGTGAAAAACACTGACCTGAAAATATATTTTTGCTCATAAATTTAGAGATATCTGTGTCACAGTCATTGATTCCGTGTTCCACCTCCAGGTGGCTCTGAATTGTTTCCTGGTAGCGGTAAATATGGCTGCTATTCCTCCTCTCAGATTCACACTCCTCACATCTGTACATCTGATGATCTTCAAATAAATGTGACAGGTAATCTTTATTTCCATAATAACTCAAACCACACTGCATACATTTGTACTCAGGACCGCACACGGATGATAACACGATATTATCGATGAGAAGATGATCCATGCTGTCTCTGCTATCTGTGGTAGAGGGCGACTCTGTGCTCTCCGGCCTCTTTTCCACATCTGCCTGACTTTGAAGTTGTTCAATTCTGATTGGCCATTTTGGTGTCATTTGACTCCCCTTCTCTTTATTTGATTGGTCACTACATCTTTCCATGTTCGTTGTTTGTGAAACTGAGGTATCAATATTGTGACTAGACCTTTTTTTCATTGACTGTTGAAGTTCACTTTGATTATTATTGCTACTGACCGAGCCATCACAGATTTGTCTGGAAAGTTCTATGGCTGTATTCTCCCCATGAAAATTCTCTTTACTTCTTTCATGCTTGATCTCCTCTGCTTTGACGGAAGCATCTCCTAACATGCAAAAAGATCTTTCCGCTTGAAGCTGTTGTTCCTCTGGGGACAAAACTTTTAACGGAGAATCACAGCGGTCCTTTATATAACCAAGCAGACCTTGCACCGACACGTCCCCATGCTTCACTTGATATTTGGCAGACTTTAAAGGTAACGTAACTGTACTGCCTTCTGGCAGAATGTGTGCTGCCCCGGGCATGCTGCGATGACCAGAATCATTATGACATACACACAATCTGTGCTTGGTTTGTTGGCAGGCTGCCAACTTTCCTATGACCTTTCTGCATTTTGTACATTTACCATGTCCAGCACATTTGTCTCTGTCCTCTTCTTTTGAACCAAGACATCGCTTGCTTTGTTTATATAACCAAAAATAACTTGGAAAATTCTTTGAGTACTTTTTTTGGTATTTGTTTTTTGATGTCTTTCTTTCCTTGTGCTTAACTGTATCTGTTTTTGACAACTTTAACTCTTTTCCTCGAAGAGATTTAATTCTCCTAACTCTTCCTCTTTGTAAAAGCTTTATAAAATCACATTTCCTTTGCCCCCACTTCTGCTTGCATAAACTTAACCAGTTGTACTTCTTTTTCAAATACCTCATGAATAACATTTCAACCTTCACGGGAAGTCTTCTAACCTTGACCTTGTTTGTCATTCTGGTCTCAGTCTTGACCTTGTCATTTTTGGTTGGACTTCCATGGACTACAGGTGACCTTATGGCCTCAGTACTGGGCTCGCGTTTTGTAGCAGGTTCTTCATTATTTGTTCCTATTAAGTTGTCGATGCTGAAGGAATTCATTCTCTTTTCTAACTGAGCTTCTTTAGCGTTTGTTGCCAATAAAATAGGTGAAAAAATGCCTCCAGCATCTGAGGGAAACATTCCTGCTTCATTAGCTAAGTTTCTCTTTGGACTTTGAGACTCTTCAAGGAATTCCCGAACAGTTTTTGCTTTTTTTCTTATTCTTATGAGGTTTTCTCCCTTTGAGTCATACTTGTTATCATCTAGACTCTCTAACCATGTGGGAGTTTCAGTTTGTGACCTTGAACCTGTAGAGGTCAATGACCATGGCCCTGGAGACTTGGACAATGGTAGAGGATTTTCAAGTCTGGAACTGGCTCTTGAAGAGGCCGGACTTACAATATTTGGTGTAACTGAGCCTGTCCTGGAATTTTCTCTTGACTGAAACTCTGCCTTTGGCTCTATGACAAACATTCCATTTTCCATCTTAGGAAACATCTTTTCTTCAATGTACTGTTCTGCCTTTGTGAATGTTTTCTCAGCTGCATGACAATCCTGCCCAGTCAATAAGCTTTCACCCCTCCCAGTTTGGGTATTGCTTGGATCTACATACAGACAGGATATTTTTTCAATATCTGACGATTTTCGTTGTGTTGATTCGGTACTTATTTGTTTAGAATTTGCAAGCTCTTCCTGAGTGGTTTTTGTTTTATCATCACATCTACTCATATTGCTTTTCAGCTGTACTGGTTGTCGTTTAACCTGCGGCTGTGTTTTATCACTGTCTTGGGATAAGTTAAGTATTTCTGCTGGAGGTGTGCCCTGAGTTGGCATTCCATACATGTCCATTGAGGGCAAAGCATAATCAGCAGTGGGTGGGTATGGAATGGGTAAAACCCCTGTCTGATCTGGTGAGGCATATCCCCACATAGGTGGCGCTACCATCTGTGGAATGGCTGGGGATGTCATGTAAGGTGTTACCACGGGATACTGAGCACCATAATATGGGTAACTGCCCACTTGGGGTATAGCCATCATCTGATTTGATGTTAGGTAAGATTGGATTGGATCCATAGGGGATATAGATGTTGCTATAGTAGATACTTCAACACTAGGGGTCGCGACCTTGGGCTTTGGTGGCGGCGGCGGTGGCGGTGGCCTGGTTGGACCCACCTGCCTGTCTGGTTCTTTGTGTGGCTTTGGTGGGGACGCTTTGACTGGTGACTTAGCCGTGTCTTTTCCACTAGAGGGCTCTCCTTTTCGGACCCAGCGGTGATAATACATGGTATAATTCTGCCATGATATATTATGATATAACACCACATGTTCTTCTAAAGCCTTCAGAGTTTTGAACTTTCTACCACATTCCATATAGGTACAAACACAATATGCATCTTTGCGTTTCGATGTGGTTTCATCGTCATCTTCTACTTCTTCACCCTTCCCAGCTGTGTACTTGGTGTAGGAATCCCAGCTCATGTTGTGATTGGTCACGATGTGTCTTTCTAAAGCTTCTAGAGTTTTGAACGTCACTCCACATGCCCTGTAAGCACAAGTACAGTATGCTCCCCGTTCACGTCCTATGAAGTATGCTTCCTCTCCGGCAAGATTGTCGCCCCCCAAGGGCATCATATCCAGGGCTGGACAAAATGATATCCCCCGTCAGGACCTCATCCTACCTGCAATGAGACAGAAACAGCAAAAAATAACCAAGAGGCTTTGTCACAAATTAAAAATGGTTACCCATTCCTCTCAAGATTATTTGAGAATGATGCTAAAAGTAAGTACATTAAAATGGAATGATAAGCATTTTTCTACTCATTTTGATGCTAGAAATGCAATATATTGAAGCAATTAATTCACACTATTAGACTAAAATCTTATGTGGTAGGATTTCACAATCTTATCAGGTGAATCCTCCAACCAAATTCTCGAATTTTAGCATCCATGTATGCCATAGAGAACTGCATTAGCTTCCAGCCTCTCAAGGCATATGCACATGCAGGGATACCGATGCGTATGCAAATATGATGTATATCAAGAGAGGAAACAAATAAATCAGCAATTCCTGACCTTTGGAGGCAGTTGGGGTTGTAAATTGTGCAAACGACGGCTTTTCTTTTCTATGTGTCTCTGGTCATGTTTCAAAATCAATTGTCTTGCGTTCCATGATTGTAATATTCCAAAATGTTTGTAGAAAAGTTACTTTAATTTGTTTCAAAGTCAGCCATTGGGCTCCAAAAAAATCAGATCACTTTGGTGCTCAGAAGTAATTGGTAGCTCAAAGAGTTACCGGTATATAACATCACAATACAGTTTCAATGACTTGTTAAGTAATTCATAACCATATTGGCAACCATCAACCCACCAATCAAGATTTAGCATGCACGTGAGTAGGCTGACTTCTGGGCAAAAAAGTGATCTGCATTTTTTGCAGCCAAGAAGTTGCTGTCTGAAGTCACAGGAATGAAATTCCAAGAAACTTGTTTCATCTCTTGAAGTACATCAGATTTGAGTTACGTCATTGCATCTTGCAGTGAAAGGTTGGAAGCCAATGTGGCTCTCTATGTGTGCAGCCATAATCTGAGAAAATTTTCCAAAGTTATGACATCACCAGTGCACTATATTTAAGTTAACTATGACCTCATTTTAGAAGATCATCTTTCACACTCCTCAAAGCAGAACACCAGCACATCATCAGACAAACTGGTGCCATTATATATACATGGATGGCTCATTAATATGTTAACTGAGTTTGGGCTAGACAAAGCCAGGTAGGTGAGTAAAAAAAAACAAATCTCATTTATTGTTATTATTGCAATTGTTTAGTTTTGGTCGGATCAAAGGCGAGCATAAGGCACGAAGAACAACTGTAGTTAGTAGACACTGTTCAAACACAATAATTATCTTGATTGAGTTTCAATCCCCACCCCCTCCTATCTGGACCCTCATGACATAAAGCAGTCAGGAATATTAACAGTCAATAAATATTCATTTTTAGATAATATAAATATTCATAATATGTGACCAGTACTGGCCACAGGAGAGGGCATTGGGAGCAGAGGTACGTGGAGGATCTACTACCTCTTTAAAGCAGAGAAAAGGGAAATTTGTGAAGATGACAAAACCCTAAATATCTGGAGAAAATAAAACTCTAAGTAGATAAGACAAAACTCTAAATTGTAGCTCTAAAATGGAAAAAAGAGTAAGCTGACAATGAACCTTATGAACCTTTTTTGTGTTGTGAGGGTCCATACCTTTCTTGGGGGAGAGGGCTGTAATTCAGTTAATGATTGGCAATAAATCAAACGATTAAAATGAAAACAAATGCATTGCACCTGACACAAGAGACACCTGGTGAATCACAAATGTTAAAACTCAAGTGATCACATGAATGTTGTGTATTAAAATTTTGATTAATTCATATTCAATCATTGATTTTAATCTTCAAGTTAATTGTTCACAATGAAAACATTGAGCGTGTATATATATGAGTCATTACTATAAATATGACTCATTATTTGCTTGCAGTTGTGAGGAATCTTAAACTAGATAATAATTTCTTAATTAACAGAGGATAAGATAATTCAAACAAGAATGATACTCCTGTATTTTCTGCCAGGGGGCACTGATGGATGCCTCCTCGGCATCTGCCACCTGGTGGTTATTATTCATAATTGTTGGGATCTATAACATTTGTTAAATGGAAAACCATTTCAAAATAATCAACAACCAAATCAAAAATACTTTTTGAGAATGTGTTTCAAACAAAAATAGCAGCAGTGTGCACCACCGGGAAAAGCTTTTACACAGGTTAAAAAAGTATATTTTTATCGAAACTTACTACCATCAAATTCAACATTAAATAAATAATATATTATCTACATATGTATGAACATGCAAAAATGGCTTTTGAAAACTCAATTCATTCTTTCATAAAAGCTGTTAATCATTACTGCATAATATTGATCTGTATTTTTAAACATGTTCATGACTTTTTAAATATATTCATGTGTTTTCAAGCCAAGTAAATATATATTCAAGTGTTTGTGCATATGGACAGGTGGGGAATTTTATTTTGACAGAAGTGGACACAATTTGTAGCAAAGCCAATATTCAAGCCTTCAAGTACTTGTGATGTAGGCAAATAATTTCTTTCAATATATCAAACAACTTTTATAGGTCAATTTTAAACTTTTTCCTTATATTCTATAAATATTGCTATGATTTTAGTGACGCTACCCCTTATGAACTTTTCTGTTACATTTCCTTGTGAACTCTTTCTCTCACCATCCTTTATCTTAAACAAGCCTGGCTCAACCAATCTGATCTCAATAAGAAATTTTGTTCTTTTTTAGACATTTCAAACACAATACGATCATTTTTTGTCTAAAGATATTCTCGAAGATATTATCGAACTTCCAGTTAATAACTGCACCCAGCTTCACAAAAACTATCCATTGGGGTATAATTTAATAAATAAAGTGAAAAGTGTCAAAGATCTTATGAAAATGAAGTGATAAATCTGTTTATTTGCTGAGGGTAGCAAATATACCGGTAAGTGTTGTAAATAACCAATTGTTTTAGCTAGGAATGTTAGTTTTTATACAATTTTAGGTGTTTTGATAAGAAGTAGTAAAGGCGACAGAAATTACACAGAATTATATGAAAAGCTTGTGAGAAAAAAAAACACCAGCTGTTGTTCAAGTCAAGCTAGATATGTCAAAACAAACTGGAATTTATTGTCTTATAATATCCATGCCAAATGAGTCAATCAAGTGAACATCTCATGCAGATAATGTCGAAAATGAAATGTATCTTTATATCATCACAAGTGCATAATGTTTGACATTAATAACAGAAATTATTACTTCAAAGAAGAAGACATGTGTTGCATTCAGTGTCATTATTTCAAATCTTTTGTCCTGATGTGTTAGTTATCAACTATTACATTGGTAGAATACAGCCTGAATATACATGATATTCTTGGTGAGGAACTACTTTATATAACATCTCACAACCTTTATAACAGTTTTCAAAACTTTTATGTCGATAAAATTCTGTAAATTTGATTCATCATTTTGTTTGTGACCAAATACAATCATGTGGTTAATAATTTGGCAAGGAAAAAACGAACAAGAAATACATTTTTTTGATTTTGCTATATAACACTACAACAACGCCAAAATCAAGTGATAGATTCAGTGATAAATAACTGTATTAACTTTGAGTGAGGAAATGAATAACAGTTGGAACTGCAGATGTGTGTTTAATGATAAATTTTTTTATGGCATAAATAATAAATTCTTAGAAAAATACTTTTGAAAACAGCAATAAAATTGAGGTTATTGTTGAATAAACAGGACAAATTACCTTGTGGAGATGTGGTGACTGTTGACTATCAGGCAGTAAACTGTATGACATCATGTAAACCTGAAAAGTAACAAATATATAGATTCACACTGAGGATTTGACTATCATATGCAAATATTGTCACGTTTAACATAATTGAAACAAGGATATGTTAAGAGGATGCATCCCTGTTTGAAAAAAATGTTACATAAATTCCTCATCCATGACATAAATGAAAATGAACAGCTGTGTTTGTCAAGCTTGGTTGGGAGTAGGAATATGTAGTTCCTTACTTATACACCAGAGGTCACTGTTTCTATCATTATTTGTTGAAAAAAAATCCTTTCTTTTTTCAACCTCTGCAATATCATTTATGCGAAACTTCTTCTTTTTTTTTTTTTACAAAATCAGAGTACCAGTAGATAGGAACATTTACTGTAGGCTGAAATAATCATTTTTATATTATAAAAACCATCACATCATTTCTCATGTTTCAAAGGAAAGTATAAATGATGTTCACGCTCATGTAAAAAATACACATCATCTCCATGAAATAATCAATATGGTTGAATGTCAATGACTCTAATTCATATATATTATATGAGCTAATGTAGACTGATGTTTACTTAATCTGCTTGTGCTCTCAAATTACCTCAAAATTCAAACCTGGTCAATGCTTACACTGTCTGCTACTGACACCTAGTGGTTATCATTTCTTCTGCTTGACAACAATATAAAATTACAATAATAATTCGAAAAATTCTTGCAAAATCTGCAGCAGATCCATTAACTTAATTTTTATTTGGACTGATCAAATTGACATCATCACCTAGACTTTTGATCTATAACTGAATGTCATCAGATGTACATACCCATGGTTACCTACATCTGATGTTATCCAAAGCATCTAACAATTCAGAAAAAATGAGAAACAAACAAATTCATAATTATTTTGATTAAGTTTCAATTAAATAGTGCATAACAATCATTTTCATATGTTGAATAATCTATACAGGAAATGAAATGTGTTGATAAAAACTGATAATAATTTTCCATGTGGTTATCTTGGAAACCATTCTCACAATCCTCAAAAAAAATGTTTACAATATCCAAGGACACAATCCCTTCTAGCACATGAACATCTTTTTTATTGAAATGTATTGAAATCTGTTTTGAAAAGGATATATTTTATGTAGCTTCAAAAAATAATTCAGCCCAGTCCTTTCTACCAAACTTTATCACTTTTAAAAATATTAGAATTTTAATATATTCTTATCATGATGTAAAAGTATGATTAAAATAATAAACGTAGATGAATGGTTTGGTTGAGACATTCCCCATTTTGAAATAAAAAAATGAAACAATTCTATTAACTTGTTACTTACCAAATCATTACGGGTATGTTGTATAGAGAAATATTTCAATTATGATTGCTGCAATCATATCATGAATATCCAACATATAAAAATGACATCATGCACCCATTTGTGCAATATGTTAAAGTAGCTCTTTCCCTCACATAAACTTTCCTTGTGCAAAGACCTAGCATTGAATCTGTTAACCTAACATAAAAACCTTTCTTTTTATATTTTAAAGGATGATTATCTTTTTATCTGCTTTTCACATGACCAGCTTATCTGAATTACTTGACACTTCAAAGATTACCTCTCTGTATTCTTCTCATAAACTGATATTTGTTCATTTATATTGATGAAGCAACAAAAATCATATGATAATTGAGTTATAAGCATTCTTATTCATGCCTGCCAATGACTTTCATTGGTTTATGTTCATTAGCATTTGGAGATAGTCAGCTCTCACATCCCTATTTTTTTACTTAACAATTCTTAATTTGATATTAAAAATCCCAATTTTACAAATTGTTATGTTTTGTTAATATTTAAGGACTCTTTAAATCAAACTTGGAGCATACAGTACAAAATATAGTTAAACAAATTACAAAATATCAATTTTGTACTTTTGTAAATTACAAAGATTGCCATTGAATCATAGTGGATGTAAGTAAATTTCTGGTGCTAGTTGGCAGCCCCAATAGCAACCACTTGGTGACAATCATTATGTCTATTTTGTGTACCATATATGGTTATATGAACCATAACAAATCAATAATTTGAGGACATATGGTATTAAAATATCACCTGACCTGCAGAATTTTTTTTTAAACACTTAATTTTTTCGAGAATGAAATTAATTGCTCTTGATATGTTTTATGTTCATCTGGTTAACATGTGATAAATTGTTAAGCATGCATAATGTTGTGAAAAAATACACACCATGTATTGTATTCGGAACCTTTACAAGTGTCATGTTTATGAAACAATAATTTCACCTAAAGACATCCACAGCATTAACACAATTGACTTAAACTATACAAACAAAGGCCAATTTAAACAAAGACAAAACACATGAAATGTTTATGAACCCTTTCAATCCTTGGAATACTCCTGGTGACCTACACACATGCATTAAAAGTGTTGTGGACCAACAAGCTTCACTAGTCTGGACACTAGATTTTGGGGTGTTCCTAGGATAAAACTATCACATCTACAAGGAATTCCCCTGTCAGATGACTTGACAAAATGGATTCTTGGAATTTCTCACAAGGAGAAGAAGTTGCTACATAGATAAATAGTCCACTATCAATGGCAAGAAATGGTGCATTTAAAAAGGTTGGATGAAGGTCAAGATTCAGTGTGGCATAAGGGAATTACTTATATCTTGGATGCAACAGTGTTGCTGAAGATACTCTATAATATAAGTATGCAGTATTAAACCTGTCTGTTGATACATCACACAAAAGTTTCCAAGCACTTCTGGTACACTACACAATGGTGTCTCCTTTCATTTCCAATAATAAATATTGAGTAGAAATCACATGAAATCACATCTGACAGAGGACAACTGGGTGCTCCTCATCAGCTCAATACACTATTCTTTGAGAATGTGAGTTTGCCTTGATATTAATAATTCACTTCTGCATTTAAAAACCCGATTCCTGCAAGTCTATCTCACCAATATTGAAAAATATCTGTGAAATTTAGGCTCAATGAATTGGAGTGAATTTCAATGAAGTATATTGACACACAGGCAAAATGCTTGAATTATCGCTCAGCATTGCCTTGGACTCAGGTGAACTCGCCAAGCACTAAGTCCAGTTATATGTCAAATTTGATCTTTAAACCTTATGAACCTCACCTGACACGTTCTTTTTAATCTATAATAACACAAAAATCCAATAAAAGTGCCTTTTAATGCTTACCAGAGAGTTTCTTGTAAAACCAGAAAGAGGTCGCTGTCAACAGCCTAGCCTGGAGTTCATCTTATTTCTTACGTCATAAGAAGGTCAACAGTTCAGAAGCAGTTAGCTGGAAATTTATCGCAATAAGAACTATACTAAATAATACAACAATGTTAAATTTCCAGAGCTAAAGATAATATCTCCATTTGCACCATGGACAAATGTTGACGATGTATGTAATCATTTGCTATGATATCGTGGCAATTGAGTTGGCATGTTCTGATTGGGAAGGAATGGAGACGCCCATCTGAATTTGTATTCTTATGAAAACTAACCAGTCACAGTCTAAATGTGGTTTCTTTTTAAGGGTTTTCATCTACAGTCTTCAAATGTCATAAAAATCGTGTTTCCGCAATTCTTATGGAAACATAAAATGAAGAAAACATCAGATTTTCGGCTTGACAGCTGAGCTGTCAGAACCATGTGGGTTTGTTATTGTTTTGAAGCCGCATCACCGCTCGGGCGCCTACCCAGTATTCCTACGCGAGACAGGTGCTCGCTCGGGTGCATCGCGATTTATGTTAAAAATTGCCAATATTGTCACTGTAGCTTTAATAATAATTATCTTCCAACATAAATGTGCTTACTTTTGGCATTTTTATTGTATATGAAAGAATATGTCTATTCATTAAGGTTATTTATATGAATGGATTAATTGTTGCGGAGACAGGAGTGCGGATTGAGATCAAGGTGTGTGTCCTGTCATCAGTCACCGGTGTTTGATACCGAGATTCCACGCCCCCTTTTCTGGTCGTGGCTTCCAAAATGCCCTCCATTACGCTCAATAAACATAATTGACAACATGCTAGACATGAATGACATGTTTGTGAAGCCTGTAAGTGTGTCTGGGACGCTCAGGTTGGTCAAGGTGTGAATAACGTTTGGGGACAGTGGCGGTGCCATCTGACAGAATTTGACGTCGACGGAAGTGTGGTTGGGTTTCACTCGAGTGCATGCGCATTGTTCCATCGTACGTTTCACTTTCAGGAATGAAATGAAAACATGGACGAGGAGACAGGCAGGTGCGGCCGCAGAAAACAGAGAAATCCTCGTCGGAAAAACGGTAAGACAATTCACATATATGGGTTCTTCATAAATTTCGATCTTTCGGGAGTTGTCCTGCATTGAGAAAACTATAATGAGGATTATATGGACTGCGCCGTTGGACGAATTTGAAACACCTCTCTCGCGGTACCTGGGCACTGTCCCAGCATCCCGTATTGATCAGTTGTCAAACCATTCTTTGAATAATTAATATTATCAAATAACAATGGCATTTCTGTATTGGAATGAGCAGTTAGATGCCGTTCAATAGAAGATATAGGAATTTATTCGTTTGACGCAAAGGTGTTGGTTAGAAGTAAAAGAAGGGTATTTAGAAGTGATGTCACCGACTGTCACCATGGAGCGCTATCCAGGGATGAGGACGGGGATGGGGATGCAGACATGGAGCGAGACTTTCTCAGGATAGACACTCAGGATAGATCAGCTGGCAAGGGATGTCACACTGAATACAACTCAGAGGTGTTGGGGCAGGTTTTGTAAACTGACATCCATTATTAATGACACACAGGTGTAAACATTTGTGAAACTTGATAGCAAATAGGAGATATGGCCCATATTACTAGCCGATGTGTTCCACTTTACCCCCCCCCTACCCCCCCTCATATCAACCACCCTCAACCCTTGGTGACCAGTTAATACTCCCCTCTCCCTACAGTATACAAGACACCCCTGTTACACCTGATGTCTGCAGATACCATGTTAAATGCATTTCCCCCTGGAGCGGATTGGCGGTATCCACCTCATGCTTTTATATCTAATTAGAGACTGTGACTTCAGACGCCTGATGTATGTTTTTCTATGAGAGCACAAACAACAGACCTTTACAGTTGAGGAAAACCATATGGCACTATTCATAGATTAAGTTTCAAGTAGTGAAAATAAAACAAATGGCACCTGAAGGTAAGAAGGGCTAAGTGCTGTGAGGTTGATTCAGACATGCCATGTGTCTTGAACTGTCATCTTATAGAAAGGGGGTGTGTCTCCTACAGATTTCAGTCCCAGTCGTCTGTGCCCCTTATGTCTCTGGACTGCCCCACAAGAGTAAGCCGTGGCCACAAGAAGAATAGCCAAGTTATCAACATTTATGGGGAAATGATATTGGTGAATCAGGCTCCACCCGGCTCACGAGACCCCAGTCTTATCTTTCCATTAAACTGCCTCCCAATCGTCAGAGGTAATACTACTCAGTTTATCAAATTCAGGTGATGGTCTTTAGCTGTCGCAAAGGGTAATTTAAAACCCTTTTTTGAATGGTGGTTACGTTGCCGTTTGAATGATGTTTGTTAGGTTTGGTTAAGATGGTGGATGAGGGGAGTATGAGGTGGTGTGGTGTGCGTATGATTAGCTCCAGTCCCACCTCTGTACAGTGGCGCCTACGCCACAAATCTAGGCCAGCAGGCCACTCTGTCACATTAATGTACCACTAATATGGGCACCAGGATAGATATAATTTGTCATACAATGGAAACCATGTTTATGTTAGCACCAAACACAATTGGTTTATATTTTTCATGTTCCAATGATCACACCTTCGGGCTGGCCCAAACTAAAATATTTTTCCTATTTGGTCTGGATACAAAGTGCAGAAGAGTCTTTATAACTCAGTATTGATTTTCTGTATAACTGCAGTAGTATAACTTGCGTCGTTTATAATCTCAGGGAGAAGATATGGTCTGCATTGCGGAGGATGGTTGGCAAATTTCATTCATAGATTTGGAATAGACCTTTCCATATCTCTTTGTGGTTGGGACCCAGCTCAACGACTTATTATATCATACACATTTGGTTGAAAATTACAATGAAATAGCTTTGAAGTAGTTAGACCATATTTATTTTGATGATATTTTTTAATTATCTGTAGTAGAAATTATCTTTTTTCCTTTCTGTGTGATATTGGTATGGCCTCTTTTGTATGACTTTAAAATACCATATCAAAAAGAAAACAATATACTCTATGTGTTATTTTCAATGTTATATTCATTTAAACATGTATATAAAATACATGTTAAACATCTACTACATTATCACAATTTCAGAAAAATCCCATGCCACATAAAACAAATTACTGTCTTCATATGCATGAGAACAAATTTACCTATATCATGAAAAATTGATGAGAATCAATGAACATATGACTCCTTTATATGATTATATCTCTTGTAATCCAACCATCATTTTCTTGTTTAGCAAACTATTAATCTATTCCCTATTCCATACAATCCAATATCTTCGATCACCATCTTTCTGATTTACTCTCCTATGCCATATCATGCATGTATCATATTTGATTGTTCATCCACCATTTATCTCACTCATTTTGTAACTTATCTCTCTTTGATAGTTCCTACTTTCCTTTGTTCTGCCATCCCAGTCTTCACATCTGCCAAACTCCACTTCCCTCAAAGGTCTACAATCTTCAATATCCTCTCTTTATATCAGAAATAATAGTTTCATCAACTTTCACTCTAAAATATCTTTATATTTCCCACCAAACAGTAGTTCATTTACATTCCTATCCATTGAACATCTATAAGTATCTCCCCTTCCTCGTGCCACCCAGTAACACCAATCTTTATCTCCCTTATTCTCTTATAGTCCTCTGAGCTTATTCTTAACACCAAAAATCACACTTTCACTTTCCATTCCTCCTTCAACTTTCCATTCCTCCTTCAACTTTCCATTCCTCACACAATTATTCCACCCACCTTCCACCCACCAAAGCTTGTCCGACTTCCTGTTTCTAATAGTCCCACCTACCACCAGCAATCCGCCAAAGCCTGTCTCCCTTCACACTTCTAATAGTCCCACCTACCTCCAGCAATCCGCCAAAGCTAGTCTCCCTTCACACTTCTTATAGTCCCACCTACCTCCAGCAGTCCACCAAAGCTTGTCTCCCTTCACACTTCTAATAGTCCCACCTACCTCCAGCAGTCCACCAAAGCTTGTCTCCCTTCACACTTCTAATAGTCCCACCTACCGTTAGCAATCCACCAAAGCTTGTCTCCCTTCACACTTCTAATAGTCCCACCTACCTCCAGCAGTCCACCAAAGCTTGTCTCCCTTCACACTTCTAATAGTCCCACCTACCTCCAGCAGTCCACCAAAGCTTGTCTCCCTTCACACTTCTAATAGTCCCACCTACCTCCAGCAATCCACCAAAGCTTGTCTCCCTTCACACTTCTAATAGTCCCACCTACCTCCAGCAATCCACCAAAGCTTGTCTCCCTTCACACTTCTAATAGTCCCACCAACCTCCAGCAATCCACCAAAGCTTGTCCCCCTTCACACTTCTAATAGTCCCACCTACCTCCAGCAGTCCACCAAAGCTTGTCTCCCTTCACACTTCTAATAGTCCCACCTACCTCTAGCAATCCACCAAAGCTTGTCTCCTTTCACACTTCTAATAGTCCCACCTACCTCTAGCAATCCACCAAAGCTTGTCTCCCTTAACCAACCTTCCTATTACCCTCTAGTAATGCCAGCCTCCTTCCCTCCATCCTTCAGTAATTAACCCATGCTTGTAGTTCATTTTCTCCCCTCATTCTTCTAGTAGTCTAACCGACCTCCCCTCCATTCCCTAGCAGTTCATACAAGCTTTTTCCCCTCATACTTCTAGTAGTTCAACCCACCTTCCCCCTCACTTGATGGGCTCTTATCAATGGTGATGTGTCATTATTGTGGCCTACTTTTGTGGCATTTTCATATTCATATTTACTTGCAGACTAGAGGACCATGTTGAGTGGCTCTTCCATTGTGCCAGAATTCCTCACTAATTTAATAATATTTCAATAAATTATCCAGGTGTAATATTTGCAGCCCATCTATTATTCAGCAATGACAGAGTTAATGTAATTTTTTCTCAGCGTTCACCTCGGCCTTTCTCGAGGGGAAAGGATGAAATTTTTCGGAGATGGGATGCAATTCTCTTGGGAAGTTCTACCTGGCAAGAATAGCAATGATAGGACTTGAAAGTGTTGTATTGTTGGGCAAGGTGATGCATCTCGGTGCAAAGATAACAGCCATGTTTGACACTCCCGACTGACGAATATTAGTGATGAAGGGGGCCATAGAATATGTCTATTTGTACGAGCTCCTGACCTGCCAGGCGTTATTCAATTGACTGGTGGCATAGCACTGCCTCTTGCTCGCCATGTATAACTTATGGCATGGGTACCCGTCAAACTGAAAAGGTAGTGTTGGTGAGCAAATAAGGTAAATTGAAAGGTAATCAGAGTGTATTGAGACGTTTATTATATCTGCACCTGAGCACAAGATGGGCGATGTAGCACATCTCGGCAGCAGCAGCATCTTCGGACCTCCATCTAACACACCTTTCTCTTTCTATGAATTATTCATGAGCTCACCTCAATCACCTAGGAAACTGCCTTATTTGGAATATTTGCCCATTATCAGTTTCTTTGTATAGAGCTCTTTGTAATGTGTATTGTTTGGATTATATGTTTATGTAGAGGAGGTGGATTGAAACATTATCAACTGTATTATCATATATATGTCTCATTTTGTGATCTATTCAGATGTTTTCTATTTTACTGATAATAGCATCATTTGCTAGTCTTAGGGAATATTTGGAATTAAATAGTGTTTTTATTTATCATCAGATTAGGGTTTTAAGGTGCAAATCTTCATACAAACAAAAAAAGTCATGCAGTCCTTTTGATTGACAGTTCCAAAATGAAATTAGCCCACACACCTGGGTGGTGTATTTCAGATGTACATGTCTGAGCTGCGCCAATTTTGATGCAAGTTTCAATAATATAGCGCTGGGTCACACAGTCACAAGTCGACCGCTTGTCCGATATTAAATTTTCTCCCGTGCACACAGCCTCAGCAATGAACAATGTTTATTCAATTTTGGTGAGATGGGAGTTGCTGCAGGAAATCAATGACAGAGCAGGGTATGGTGACAACACGGCAGTAGGCAGAAAGCTAACGTTCAGCTGCACCCACTCTAACCAACATCCTACCCTACCTAACTAACAATATGTACATATATATATACCGGTATACCTATATACCACTTAGGCTTACATATGTTTATACAGCTGATAGGTTATCAGATCATAATAGTCTTCATTATTTTTGTCAAGATTTCTAGAATGTGTTTTTGAGGCAGAATTCTCAACAGTGTTTTATTTTAATGATGAGTAGAGCAGAAAGCCCACTCAGTCAAATGAAAAAAGTGGTCTTTGTGTTGAATCAGCGTGTAGGTGTGTAGTGAGTTAGGAGCACCTTAGAGGAAAATGACCAGTTGGCAAAGACAGGGTGCCAGATGTACTATTATGGGATGTCACAGATGCTGCTCGCTATGGAACGTCCTTTTGTTTCCATGGCAACCAGTATCTGGATCCATCAGCAGGAGCCCGGCTTTTCACCAAATTCACTGACATGTGCAGCGAGGGGAACAATTATGCAATTGTATCATAAAGGGTTTGATCTTTAATTATTCCATTAATCCAGGGCACCTTCTGTGGCAGGAGAGAGGGTATCTGGATCACACAATTGGCTATGTGGCGTGCATGTTTCCAGATCCCAATGGCTGCCTCTGCCTATGCAGCCTTTGGCCAGGGATGACATTCTAATTAAGTTACAGGACAGTGTTCATCACCACCATCCAGTGCAGTATACATGGCTGTATCCGGCACTGTCGAGCCTGGCAGTCTACCTCAGGAGAGCCCCCTTGGCACCTGAAGTATTGGGCCCATGTTTATTCAATGTTTATTCGCTCAGTTTGAGTGCAGCCTCCTTGTTTATGCAATTAACTCCCAGTACCTTTTACCTTGTGTCCATTTCTGTGTCTGGCAATCAGGGATGATCTAGTTACCATGGCAACCTGGCTGTGTACCCTATGATGTAATTCCCATGTAATCTTCACAAAGCACAGAGTGAGGCAGACATGTTTACCTTTGTGATAAAAACACTCATTGAACTGGTCTCAAGTACAGTTACATGTTAAATAACCATACATAACTCAGTGGGTCATCTCCCAACCCTCTGATTATCTCATTCATTTTGCTGTCATAACATTTAGCTTTTTGATGCCACAATCTCCAATTTAGTGAAAAGAAAACAAAGAAATAAATTGGATTAAGGTTTGCTTTTGTTTTGCTGGGATTAGATATATCAAAAGGCGACTCTTTGCCGATATATTATTAAACTTATTGTCCATGCCAATGGCTGATTTATGATTCCAGCTTTGTGGCAACCTGCAAGATAACGATGAATTTCAAATTGTGAAAATTGATTTGAATCATTTGAATGTTGTAATTTATCTGGTTTGAGCCATTCCAGTGGCATAGCTAATTTGGGACATAGTGTTTACTTTACATTAAAGGTATGATTCAAGGCAAGGCATTGACAGAATCATTTTGAGTATGTAATTAGGAGGAGAGAACTGGTCGTATTGATGTAAGTAAACAGCATGGGGGTTGTTTCGAGTTGAGATAAAGCAGACAACAATGGGAGCAGGCATTGTTTAGCGGGGTGTCGGAGATGGTCTGATAACCAATGGCAGCCTCCTTACCATTCAGCACATCCTTGCTCAAATATCCAAATTACAAATTTTATATATATATATATATATATATATATATATATATATATATATATATATAATTACTCAATCATATATATATATATAAACACATACCAGAACAGCCTAGGATTTCTGTTGGCCTTAATGCTTTTTTTTCTCTCTATATTCTTTATTCCTCATCAGATGCAGGATTTCTGAGGTTTTAGGGGATAATATGCTTTTATTTGGAGTCTGTCACAGTGATGACACTCATCAGAATAAAACTTGATGAAAAGTTGCATGTCCTCATAACACCAAAACCTTTCTAAAAGAGAACATTTCTCCTACGGAATTGAATATTTAGAATATTTGTGAATATTTATCATTTGTTGGAACTCTAAAAAATCTTTGATATAATGGAGAATTATTTCATTTTTTCACTCTCCATATCAGCCATTAATAGACAGAATATGATATATCTGTATCATATTATTTGTACTTTGAATTATGTTATTATTAAAAACTCTATTTACTTTGTTCTTGTGCCAAATTGTACCTATTATATCGGTACAAAAAATGTCCCCGCCATAAACATAATTGAACTGGATCCAGACAGATCGGCTAGCACAATTCACAAGTTATCAGTGTGAGAGAAAATTCTCCTCAATAAAGTGCAAACATATTTTCATATTTATTAGATTTTCACATCATGTAGACTATGTGTATCACAGAAGGCAATCTCTGTTCAGATAAAAAGATTCCAGATCAAGATGAATAAAAAGAAATCATATTTGAAGAAAAATACAGTTGCAATAACTTCATTTAATGGTGTTGCAAGCTTTGTGCATATATCTCTGTACATTAAACCACTTTGTCTCTGAGCACATGTGCTGTGGCTGCACATTAGTAAGTGAATTCTTCTTGTATTTGTAAGCCCACCTGTGTTTAGAGGGCTCACAGATGTGGAGGACAGAGGAGTCACTCCTCATTGGATCATCCTCTGTCCCCTAATCCAGGTGTAATCGAGTTATCCACAATAGACAGATGGTCATCTTAATGCACAGGTGAAATGAATACAATGCCACTATTTACTCCCTCTTCACCTGATCGAATCTGACAATAGCCGTGAAGTTTGCTTAAGCAAGTAACAAATTTCATGCCCCGAGAAAGGAGATGAATTTATGATTTGATTACAGTTCACATTAGGACTTGTCACAGGCAGAGCTGACGATGAAAATGCCTTTTGTAAGTGGCCATGGAGGACAGGTGGGACAAGGATCCACCAGGTGGAGCTGCATCTGTGAGCTCATCATCCATCAACACAGTGAACATTGCTCAATTAAATTATCATTTAAAGCCAATATATTGAAAAGTTCTCCCAAATAGTTGAGTCTGTTGCTGTTGATAGTGCATAACTCTCTTTGTTAGTATTGAGAGTTAAATCTGGTTTTATTACATTTTATGGTACTTGCAATGGAAATAAAAACTTGTTTGATATTTATTTGATGAATTAGGCTTTATGTTTAACAAAATTTGAAAATTATGTTAAGATTATTTCAGAAATTTGGATGACTTTGAGCTTGATTTGTTCAGTCATTTGTCATGGACTGTCATACTTCTAAGCTCAAATTGTCAAATGTCATAATTACTGGTTATATTCTTTGATGTTAGGGTATAATTATCAGTTAAATGGCCGCAAACAATTTTACAAATCAACACCACTTTGACTTTTAATGTTTGTCAAAATATCCCTTTGATCTCGATGATGTATGTTTGTCATGTCCATGTGCTCACCTGAGGGGGTGTGGCTTTCAATCTCACCTGTCAATCACCTGGGGCACTCAATCTCACCTGTCAATCAGGAGTGGGGATCCTCCCTTGCTGCCTCGCCATTGCACACCTGTGATCGGAGTCATTGATCAAGAGCCCGCCTCTCACCTGGTTGTGACTGCCAGCCCCGCAGACACACCTGTCCTGATTGGCTCGTTAATACAGGTATCTGTTTCACGCTATTGACGCCTTCCTGCATGAACGGAAGCAGGCGAATGAGAGTGCTCACGGTGTGGTCTCACGCTGACAAAAGCCGACAAAGCGTTTGTTTGCAATTGAGACAATTATCTACTTAGGGGCAAAACAATATAAACACAGGTGAAGAGCTGAGGCAATACAGGTAGCCGAGATTGATCCGTAGGCCAGCGTGCACAATGGTTCACATCACCTCAAGTGCTTTAGTACACATACTTGTACGCCTCCTTAGTCAATATTGAATCTACCTATTATAGTGTAATATACTACAGAAGTAAATAAATTATATATCAAATCAGGTAAAAATTATATGATCCACAGATAAAGAATACGAAAAATACTTTCGTTGTCCATAAAAGGGATTAATTTGATCGTCTGATTGTTGCATTTCATTAATATTTTCTCAAGATGATTGTAATAAATATTTACAGTTAGATGCCACAAATAATTTTTTTTTAAAAATCAGTGTGATTGATACACCTGGTTGAACATTCACAAGACCTATTAACCTTGATTGTTATTAATAATCCCCTTCCCTGAAAGATGTTGTGATTTTTGTGTTAGTAATTATTTGCTCTCATTATATTTCAACAATGTAATATAATCATATTCTTTTAAAACTGCATTTGAAGCTTATTTATTTTTTTATTTATTTTATTATTTATTTTCTTTCATTAATTGGGCTGTTTTTTTAAAAATTCCAATAGGTGGTTTCTATTCTAATCTATTTCAAGATATCGACATTTTGAGATAATTAAAACTCCCTGCTATTGATAATATGCTGGATGAAATTTAAAGCTGCAGCATAATCTAATCTAGTGAGCATTGTGGCAGACCTGAATGCACTCACATTGATTACAGAAGGCCCATATCATTTTACTGATGTGCAGATAGTATTTTTTTTCTGATATTTAGTTGATGAGTTATAAATTGTGTATGAATTGTTCTGAGATTTTGACTGAGCTTCAATCCTGTATGGACCCTCGCAATATGAGAAGGTTCACGGGGGATGGAAAAAGTCAATCTTAAATTAAGAATTTTCAAAGAAAACTAGATAGAAATAATGAGAGTAATAATGATATATTGAATGAAACCTTTCTTAACACAATAAATGATATATTATGTGGTCCATATATGTGTACAGATGTGCTTTAATAGGATATCTGATTTGAAATAGAATAAAGGTAACAAACGTTACCTGATGGATCAACAAAGCTTGGCTTGGAATTTTGTCAGTTTTCCCATAATGCAGCTGCTAAGAAATGAAGAATGGCTTCCCCCTTAAATGATTTCATTTAATATTCTCTTTATAATTAAAAACTACCAAAGCATTAAAATACCAACCCGAGTCAGCTACCTTCAAAGGCGCAGCTCATTTTCATTGTTGGAACATAATTTTGTCAGATCAAAATCATAATAAGTTGGACATCAGATTATTGTCTGTGTGGTTTTATGGGTAGATATTGTCCGTTTATTGTTTCACTGATTAATGAGAAAAAGATAATTGAATTTTGGAATTGATTTTGATCCTGGATTTTGATCCTAGGTGGGTATTTTCATCTACAAAGGTGTGTTTCCTTGTGAAATTGCCTGTTTTATATAAAGTGTATTGTTCAATAAAGTGATACAGTGTTCTTTTTGTGGCGGACCCTTTTGTATTTTCTGTCCTAAATCACAGTTGGCCACTCAGTCTTTTGTCCATTGTTGGGAGCATCGATTATTTGAAATGTACATAGCGACATAAGGTGCGTCATTATGGGGCGGAATAATGAAACCTGAATATTGTTAATTTATCATTCTGATAAAGTCAGTAAAGTATAACAGTTCGGGGGCGTTTTGTATCAGAGACAACAATGATCGCCAAAGTTACTCTTTTCAATGCAAACCTCATGGATAAACGTTTTATTTATGATGTGCATGTTTGCAGATGAGGGGCCTTTCTAGTTTCTTTCTTTGAAGAGGTTGTCGTTACCTGGCTGGATATAACAGATGGGATGACCTTGGGTCAAAGGTCAAAGTTTTTGTGCAGTAGTCATTGTTGGCTGGGTGAACTATGCCTGTGTCTGTCATGGACAAAATGTTATAATTAAGTTATTCAAAAAAATGTAATCAAGTTGTGACAAAATTTCAAAATTTATCATTTATATAATCAAGCCAGAATAGTTCGTTTCAACGTGTGGCCTTTGAAGGATAAAAAGGAGACAAAAACCACAGTTGCTGTGAGGTTTCGGCAGAGGGCAAATAAGACACAGCGATGAGCACCTGTCCCGAAAGATGAGGAGCGTTGTCAGCTTGGGTGCATCGTTGTTGTCCTAGCTCGAGCTGCGCACTCCATCTGCGCTGAGCTCCATGACACACTCCATAGCGTGCGCCTTCTTTCCACAAAGTTTTCATGCATGGCCGGCCACACGAGGGGCGAAGTCAGTGGGAATCGCACGGAAGCATTCGCACGGAGGGATGCGGGCTATCAGTGTCGCCCAGGTAGTGTATTGTAATAACTTCACACCTGGGTAAGGTGCGATAGCGCGCGCCCGACACGTGCCCACCCGGGCTAATGGATGTCCGTTCCCGCGTGATAAGGGCCCTCAGTCGCCATGACAACTCCTGCCGCTAAAGTGGCTCTCCTGCACCTTTTGTGCTCCTGCCAAACGCAGGTAACTCACTAATGACGGACTTGACTTGCTTTGTCCGCTGCAAAAAAGGTGAAAGGCAAAGTGATTAGTAGGGGAAAGGTGTCTTTGTTAGGAAGGTGTGGGAAATGCGAGACTCCACAACAAAGACACAACCAGGCGCACACAGATTTCTCTTACTCTTAGCATGTCAGGCCTTTCACAGAATGGATCTTCCATCAGGATTACCCTGGTGTTTTGACATGAGACCTGGCTGAGTTTAATGTTTAATAGCATACCTGGCTTATCATGGGTATCTACGGAGCTTTTGTAAAACTGATCCCCAAACCCATCATTTCTGATTAATCTTTATCATAACATTTGTGGTTTTTCTCACAAACCACACGGTTGCATTTTTCTGGAAACTGATATTATTTGCTTCAGTGGATTTGAAATGATGGAGAGGAGCTGCCAAACTGGACCTCTAAATGCCCTGTCCACATCTATAGTGGAAAACGTTAGCTTTCCTATTCAGAACTTTGTGGTTTGATAAATTATCAACATGCAGTGTTGACTGCACCATTAATTTTAATTTTGTTGTGGTTTTCTTCAGATGAGTAACTCATAAGATAAGCATATTTTAAAATGGGATATTTTTTATTCCAATAATTGAAAAAAAAAATGCAGTTTGAATAATAAAAGGACATTACTGACATCAATTAGTGTCCCACATCAAAGGTCATAAATTTTATCATCAATATGTTTGGATTTTTTCTTTCAGTGATTATCTGAAATTGAATATTTCAGGCATCTTGTTTGTGCCTTAACAGTTATAAATATATTCTTACGGAGCATATGTTTGTTTGACATTTCAGAAAATATTGTAGTATATTCCAAAAGAATTGTTATATTTATATAGACAATTTTGGTAAAAAATACTCAAAATTGATGTATCAATTTTTTTTTATTGGTTGGCTTACTTTGTCGTCTTGTATATTAGACCCATGGAAAGCCAAGCATCATACAGTAACTATATGCCATGATTTTGTTTTATCTGAGGGTAATTTAAATCAACAAGGAAGTTGTATTTCTATGCTTTACACAAATGGGAACTGTGATTACAATCTGGAAAACTACATATTGTTTCGCCACAAAGAAAGCAGACAATGTTTTTTTTTATGAATCACAATGAAAGTCGCGGCTTTGATACAAGAGCTTTTACCTGGGCTAATGAATCCATTGCTGAATTATTTATGCATGAGATGTAATTAAGTTAGCTTGACATTGATTAATTGTCTCTGTCAAATTTGCTGCTCTACCTTGAAACTGTAAGCAACAAAAGGATTGTATAGATAATCTGCAAGACTTACCTTATGTTGAATAAATAGATGTCTTCTCCCCATCATTTGGATTAAACCATCAGGGATGGCCTAGGTCACGTCGTGTGGCCATCTTGTTTTGGTTGGGATGTTAATTGGAATCAAAAAATGAAAGTCAATTATATGTCACAGTG
The DNA here is from genome assembly GCA_949316495.1 of Amphiduros pacificus. Classification (NCBI taxonomy): domain Eukaryota; kingdom Metazoa; phylum Annelida; class Polychaeta; order Phyllodocida; family Hesionidae; genus Amphiduros; species Amphiduros pacificus. The sequence goes on along the minus strand of OX439002.1, from coordinate 48,423,387 downwards.
ATAATGAATATTTATACTGATTTATTTCCCCCAAAGAATACAAGTGATTCTTAAAGAGGTACTTTCTGATATTTTTTTCTGTGAATTTCCAAAATTCTATGATCACATGTGAGTTATACATTGAATTTCTTGGACAAATTTGTTTTTAGCAACCATGGAAACAAAAATTGTTAAATTCATGTTGCATTTCATATGATCATATGTTGCAGTGAATGACATTATCATGTGGAATTTAACGCATGTATAACTCATGCTGTAATGATCTTCAAATGTTATAAAACTGGTCATAACTTAGCTAATCTTGGTGTAATTGACATGCTTTTTACACCAAAATGTCACGTTGTTATTACCTCACATTCTTTTGTAACCAGCTTGTGCATTGAGAACGCCACATTTTCCTCTAAAATCATGTTTGCTTACCACAGTCATAGTGAGAGATCCCACTTATTCCATGCCGTTCTTCTCCAAAATTGAAAGTGAAAGTTCCCTTTAAACATTGAAAAAAAAATGAAATTGCAGCATTTTCAGCAACTTTCAGAATCTGGCACATCACTTGTATGTAGGGCAGTTCACCTGGGCCATATCAATCTGTTCCTGATAGGTGGAGTTTGAAATTGGCTCAGGAATAAGTCATATTCTATTTATCATGTCAAACCAAAAGTGAGATAGCTTGTAGTTGCATTTGATCAAGAGTTACATTGTAGACATCCCATCTGCCACGGTTTAACTCGCGAGTAACAATGCCCTATTAAGTTTAGTGGCTGCAAATACATTTTTTTCCCATAGCCTTTATTGCAGCAAGAGTCAGTTTTGGAAATGCATTAAGTATTAATGAAATTATATAAACGTGAGATTTGATAGGTGAGTCTCCGAGGAGCAGCATGTTTTGCTTGTTAATTGCTGTACAGTTTATTGAGTATGCTAGGTGTGGATGGCAATGAACATTAATGAAGAGGTGAAATGATCACGGCACACAATGCAATGTTGATTTTTGGGCTAAGTCATACATTTCGATAATTGATGTCAAGGGGAACAGAATGGCAGCATTTATTCTGCATCCAGTATCTCATCATGGGCCAGGTATTAAATATCCTAGACAAATATTCCGCTCTCAAAGCGCAGGTTGACTTTGCGCCCACCAGGTAGGGCGTACATTTCAATGTTGACTTTTCATTAATTTCAAAGCTTCTTGTTCATTAATTTCATTTCCACACAATTTCCCGTACTTTGAGAGAGAGATCCCCGAAGCGCATGCCAGGTCCATATTTCGGGGCCCTGATAAATTTTATTTGGAGATCATAGAGTGAGATAGGATTCACAACTACATAAATAGGGGCGGCAGTGGTGGCGATATCGCATCAATAGCAAGGCAATATCAGGGTGATATCTCTCCTGAGAAATGAATGACACCAGTACGCACCCGATACACATCACAATGGCACAGAATGGTGTCAGTTTGTGTTGATTACCAAGCTTCCTGGCCAGTCTGACCTGTCATTAAACCACACTTATAGCACCAAATACAAGATACCCAAGGCTTTGGCTTATAAACCATGAATCTTATTCCAGTTACAAATTCTTTTTATTTATTTAATTTTAGACATAAAAAATGGGGCTAAAAATAATTGAATATTTTATTTTGTGAAAGTCTTTTCTTCTCCACCATTTCATGTTATTGCCCATTATTTTTTATTAAAATGTATTTGATATAGAATTGTAAGCATATTGAGCAGTACACTGCATTGACATGTGTGATCTTTGATTTAATTATGTGTTCCTTTACTTGCAGGTAAGTTGCGGTTAATTTTCATTGTGACACCAACATATTGCTGGTAAGTACCAGAGCCACAAACAAGTTTCCACAATTATTTAGGCCCCATTGATTATCATTGACCGGCCAATTTCAAGTTTTCTTTGGAAATGATTGATGTTCAATGGCAGCGACAAACAGCACAATAAAACTAAATGATAGGTGAGGAAATTAGTGTGAGAACAAAGCGAGATGGGTGGTGTGTGTCCATACTGCACCGTGTCCAGCTGAGTATGGTTTATGGACTCCCACCAGGTGTTCAATGTTGTGGGTGGTCAAACCCAATTAAAGGCTCCATCAAAATCTAATTGCTCTTGCCATCATCCTTAGTTATTATATTGTAAAATAAGAGGGGAGAACCAGTGTTCCTTTCTCATCATCAACCCACTGAGGGAACACTATCTCACAATGACACTTTTACCTTAATAGTAAAATATACAAAGAAAAAGAAAGAAATTTATTTACCATGGTTATGATATATTGAAAGAGAGGTCATTTTATTGTCCTTTCTGTTCTAAATGAGATATTTGTGTTCTGCTAAATTAGCAACTTCAAACTCTCACCTTCATCTGATGCTCATTAAACCCCAATGATGTATCTATAGGCACAATGGAGTCTTGTGCAGGTTTTCACTTGGTTACCTTTTATGAAGGACATTGCTAGATGGTCCCAACAGATTTTCATCTTGCCACTGAGAGGTCATTACAAGTAATTTGATAAAGTTTGAGGTGTTCATGACAACATTCATCAACCAAGGTCAGTTCCAGTGATGCAAAATAAAACAGCTATCATAACAGTGTTTTGATTCTTCACAATCCATGAAATTTCATCCATAGAAATTAAAATTTGATGTTACATAGAATTTGCTGTATGTTAGTCAGAGAAAAATAGCATTACCCATTGATGATTATCAAATTCAATATGAGTGAAAAGTTGGATATGGTGTGTTTTGTCCGTATCACAAGCACCTTCTAGTCCACACAGGACCCGCATCCTTGTTCATAATATATACGTGATATGGAATGATTATCCGTATGTTATGTATAAGCTATGACAGGTTATTTTGGCGTCCACTTCTCCCCTTCGGTAAATAACTCACTAAACCTACCCGCAATTAGTGGCAATTTTGGAGCAATTTGTTGGCCAGGACAATTATATATTATTTAGACAGTATATTATGCTGGAAAGGTACTCCATTACAGACCCACCTCGTAAGTACAGCAAAAGTGAAATTGACGTCCCACATTGTCAATTTATGGGCCCATCATGAGGGCGTAGTTTACCATTATTTGATGATGTGAAATATGCATGAGATTTGTGTCCTGTAAACTGCTACTTCAGTCTTCTACCTCCAATTTGGCACAAATCACACCAGGGAAGGCAAATTAGTAACAGTTGCAAAATTTGGCGTGAAAATGGTGAAAGCGGCCTCGTTTCGTTAATAACTTAATTTGTCAGCAAATGGAAGGATGTGTTTTATGTTTGAAGTAGATCTGTGTTCAACCTATGTATCCAAAACTTGAGCCCGCAGGGAATTTAGCACAAAAGGCTTCCTATAATTTCATCCAATACCTTTTCATTGGTGTTTCTCAGCATCCAAGCTTCCTCAGGTACTTTGCTTGTGGATAAAAAGCATGCACCTTTTGGACAATCAACCTTGATTTTCATGGAAAATTAGAGTGTCTTTCTTCCTTTATTAAACATCAGAAAAGATGCTAGCTTTTCATTTTCTCACCTTTTTACAGTTGGAGAGTTCTAGCGAACTATGTCGAGAGTTTGGATTGGAGCAATTTTCGTCTCGTTAGTTCGTAATAAGTGAGGGCTTTTGAGCAATTAACGTGGGGTAAGTGGGTAAAACTTGTGTACCCAGCCGAGTGAACAAATCACTCTGATTGGCTATTGTTTTCGACATGCTGCTCCAAATCGGTGGCCAAAGCCTCCATGCAGAGCTGAGCGATGGCCAGGAAAAAGGTCCCCTGTCATTAGCAAAAAGTTCCTTTCATGGGCGACGGCGGTCGTTTTTTGTAGCAAATTATTTCTGCTCGACAGAATCTTCTTTAAAAGTCAGGTAGTGCTCGTGAAGAGTGCAAAAACACAATGCAGAAAGGTGGGAGGCCAGGGGCAAGCTTGGAGGCTGGTGGTAGCACCACACTAAAAAGGACCTCTTCAAAACACCAGACATCTCTGCAACCTGCTTCAAGTGGATGGATGTAGGGACAGATCTTTTGTGAAAGTGGCCTGTCTTTACCTATCAGCTCTATGATTATAAACTTGAAATAAAAAATGCACATATGAAAGATAGTAGCTTATAGGAAACACAGCTGATTCTTATTAGAAAATAGCGGCATTGAACTTCATGCACTTGGTTAAATTGTCTGTATATTATCGCCTACTGCTGGAATTGAAACATGAATCAAAGATATTAAATGATACAGGAGTAAAATTTCACAGGACTTCCTGAGTGTTGACAATGTGGTAGATGCAGATAACGTGAGTGGATTATCTCATTACGGTAGGTATTAGTAATACAATGGCCAGGTATAGCATTTATCGGAGTGGTGGCACACTACACGGTCTTATCTCTCCAACCCAGGTGCTTGGCACCAGCCAGGTCTGGCCAGTAGACAATGCCTTGTTACTGGCCTAAAACTTAAAACATGCGAAAATAATACCACCTCAAAAGCCAAGTGCAGTCTTAGAATAATATCACTTGGATTTGTTTTAGTGAAAGCTATATATAGATGTATGCCTCATTTATTTAATATTATCAAACATAAAATAAAAAATTAAAGAAGAGATGATGGAAAAATGAATCATGTAATAATTATCAAACATTGAATTAATATTAATTTCATATAGGAAATGATAAATAAAGTTACATACTTTTCACTATGGCAACCATTGCTATGGTAACTAAGCAGCTTTGGTCTCCATCTTGGAACAACATGTTCTGAAGCAGTGTGGTGGGATAAGAGCTGGATAAAAGAGATTTGAAGGCTAAGCAGGATATTTGTCTGTCATATTTATCTCAAACATAAATAGAACAGATACACTACCTGCAAGTAATTAGTAGAATTGGAATCAAATAAGCTGAGATGATATCTTTGAAGCTAGGATTGCTGCCTGCCTATGATTACAGTGGCCCTCACCAGGCAGAGAAGGAAGTTCATTATATCGTTAGAATTTGTCAGGAAGTTTAAAACTTGCTTTTACTGTTATATATTTGTGTGTAAATTAAGTAGACATCTTAAAAAATGATATTGAAATTAAAATCTGTTTATCTATTTAACAACATAGCCCATTAGACAGGAGTGTCATGAACATATATACACACACACATATATATACACACACACACACACACACACACACACACACACACACACACACATATATGGCAATAAAAGGTTTTAACTCTTCCTCTCCAGGCTACGGCCCTCTTGCAATTTAATATTGCATAGATTTCATTCATTCATTAACTCTTTGTCACCACGGACTTTGTTGGATTACTTTTATCACCATAACACTATACAACTCATATATATATACTCGCATATATATATAATCACTCGCATATATATAGGTATATTAGATGAGTTATGACATATGTGGCCCGTTATGGTGATATGTACAGAGCCTGATAGGTGCTTTGTCTGAGGGGAAAGTGGAACAGGATGTTGCCCTGATTGCTGCCACAAGATAGCGCTATTGTCTCTCACATCAGGTGATGACACTCGCATTATCTCTACTCGCCACACATACTGCCCATGTCATAGTAATGATGGGAAATAACATGCATGATGGTCGCGGTGAAAGAACCGATTCTTTACAAAGTCATTTACAGTTTGAAAGGTTCCCATTCAAAAGTGATGGCAAAGTAGTGAATTCCATGAAAATAGATAGAAATATTTTTATACTGTGTTGCTTATCTCATTTGATATGTGCTAATTTGTGTATAATATTTTATCATGGACACCTCTGGTGTTTAATTGTATGAGTATGATAATTAACAGCTTGAAGTCTAAATATATTTCATGTTGAGTCATGTTGTTAGAGCAAGGATATTTGATTAACAATGACAGCATATCTTGGAACTGTGTATGAATAAAAACCAATTAACAAAACAAAAATGTACTTTAAACTGTGAAATAACCATGCGTTTAATCATTAACTGTATAGATATGTAATTAGAAGTTTCAAAGTAACAAGATTTAAAATGTAATAAAAGCAGGAGCCAGCTTTAATGAACATTTCGTTCTGCAACAATATCACAACTTTCTGTTATTCAATATATAATTATTGCAAATTGAAGTGGAAATCAAAATTTTGAAATGTAATTAGGCAGAGAATGACATCCAGGTGCCAGTATTGAGTGGATATATCGGATCCTGCTGCCAGGTCCCCTATGAGGACACAGTGAGGTAGCAGATCTATATAATTGTGATAAATAATGTCTGTGGATCTTTGATAGTCAGATGAGACCTGTGTGGCGATAATGATATAATTATACCATTCAGCAACTAATCACCCCTATTCAGTAATTATCTCGTATATGTAATCAACATCATAATCATTTTCTATTGAACAGGAATTTACATGAGTGATGATCGGAACTGGTATAGCATAGAATAGTTTTTTTAATTGTTGGTGCTAGAGGTGGTCCAGACAGTTATGATGGGGGCAGAACCATCATTTATTTGGAAAATGCGGGGTCAGTTGCTCTAGGGGGTTAATAAGAAATTTGCTTGAATTATAATCATTTTACATATTTATCTATAATTATTCTGTTGTCAGGTGATATGTATGTAGATTGTTTTTAGGATGAATGTATCATATCAGATAATTTGTCAGATAATAGTCACATACATTTATGTGCACTAATGCCCCCCTTGGTATGCTGAAAATTGATATCATCTAACCACCAAAACGTTTTGCTATTGTTTGCCTGTGGCACAAATACATGGAAATTAGAAAGGTTTTACAACATAATATTCCACTGATATTTGGATAACCTGGCAATAAAATTATAATGATAGTATAATAATTGTATATTGCATGAGGTAATCCTATTCATCATATGCTGTTGTGGCTTACCGCTGTTTTTCTTTTAACTAAAGCATGCCATGAAGAATATATTATAATTTCTAGTTTTTATGTCCCGGTAATTTCTGTTATATCAGTTTATTAATCAAATTGAATGTCTTTTTTATGTAGAGTGCCATTCTAAATGATAACATATTTCACCGTATTGCTCATGCTATATGAATAGAGTAGAATGTTTTACACCAGGAAATGGGATTTTTATTATGCACATTTCCATTGGAAATGCCTGCCTCATTGAGTAGAAAGAAGTGATGTTCACCCACATAGCATGTATGTTTCATAAATGACACCGTAGTGTTTGATTTGAATGGTTGTCATGGTGATAGCATTGTCCCTTATCCTGGAGAGCCTCAGGTTGACACGGCAACCAGGATGGAGGAATTGACAAGCTAATCATGTTCATTTCCTGGTGTTTGTTTCTGGAGATAAGCGTTGCGTGACCAGGATGGGGGTCACACTTGACTAGACCAGCTTGCAGGTACATAGGCGATAGGTCTCCTATCTACTGGTACCTGCAGAACTGATGACAGCTTATCAATCTTCATTTGCAAGTGCTAAATAAATATTTCCTCATGAGATGAGGAGAAGTTTAATCATAGAGACATTTTATTAATTAATAAATCCAAGCAACCTTCAGAAATCTGAGGGCCTCTCAGTTTGTGGTTGATTGTAAGCAGCGAGAGAAGAGATATAATTTATATTTGCCTTAACCTAGTATTGATGTGCAATATGTAAATAAAATTTTAAGGCGTAATATGTGCCATTTGCAAAACAAAACTGTTCTCTGATATTTGAAACCTTCTAGTTCTCCACTAGAGTCTTGCTGAAATTGATAAGTAAACAAGCTGTAAAGTTTTTCTTTAAAGTGGGAGTTTGTTTACAAATGGATATCATGCTTTGATGTCTGTTTACCTGTGAGTAGATTAAGACTGCTTTTCCCAGGATGTCTTGTGCCAGTAAGGTGTTAAGCGATGCAGTGGACAACACTTCAGGCATTGATACTTGATGAGATCAATTTCCTGGTCAAAGACATCAAAGGCAGGTAGCCCAGGTGAGATTATGGTTGATTACATAATACCCAGCCCCACTCAATCAAAGGACTGTCCCTTATAAGGGTAATTACCAATTAAATGTCATGTGAATGGGGTGAGTGTTTAACCCTTAGGGTTATGGCAGGATGGGGGTAGGAGGGTAAGGTGTATGGGGGTGATTACCTGGACCAGGGTGTTGGTTGCTGATGCAGGTCCTGCATCCTCATCAGTGCCTCTTTGGCATCTGGTCTGATGTAATCCTGAGTCAGATGATAAACAGTTAGATAGCATTATGGAGAGAACCACACTGAGATAAAGATACACATTTATACCTGTACACCTGTGCATACTGCCTGCAACTGGAATCTGTACACAACACTGGCTTGCCCTACCGGAGTGGCAAGAATCATCCTCACAAAACTGGAGCAAGAATAATACCCTTATTTTTAGGTAGACTTTTAAAAATTCAGAAGAAGATTCAAACCAAGGAGTACAGTTAGGATTAGTGGCTGCGTGGTGGGACAATCACCTTGATAGTGTGTTTCTAGTATTTAGGGTCAAGTTGCAGCATCCTGCTGTGTAATCTACAGAACAAACTCCTGGGAGGGCAAAATGCAAGGCTTTGAGGGCTGCTGGACCTGATCACAACACACTCTGACTCAGCTGTGATGAAACGGACATCATTTGTTCATTTCATATGGAATGTCAATAGTGAATTAACGGACACTGTGGAATGCACATACCTCTGTCACAGAACAGGCTGAGCAACACAGAGGGAAAAAAGAGCTTGACATTTTGGTGATAACACCATACACACTCATACAGGGCACAAAAGACCTCATGGTGATTTCTGTGGAGTCAGACAGGGCTATCCTGGCTCGGAAGATGAGAAGAAAACAAGCTTCCCCTCGGTGGAGATTTGGTATGTTTTCCTTTATTTTCTTGGTTTTAGTGTGGTATTTAAAACACTAAATGACAATTTCACCATTGCTATATGATTTCCAGACATAACATCTTAGACTGTAGTTTTGAAACGGCAAACGGCACATGATTTGTAGGACAAGCAAGGAAAATGAATGCATAATAGGTGAAGTTTGTGTTAAATATCTGCATCATATATAATGTTAGGCAGACTAGTTGACATTGCGATGTTGCTATTCTATCATATTATGATAATTGGAGGTGAAAGTTGAGGCAGGGTTCAGCATTTGTGGATGTGATAATGATGCTGTGTGTTGACACTGTGGTGCAGGGCTGCTGCCTCTCAGGACCGGGCCAGTCAGTACACACCCACACCAACATCATTTATATTTACATTTATAAGCTCATCAACAATACCACGGTGATAAAAGTGTACGGATATTTCTCCTGAAAGGCTTCCAAAACAGTTATAAGACACTGCCGTGTTATTATAGTTAGCGGTGAAAAGGTCTCTGTAAGGCTGAGGGCCTTTGTAGGATTTGTGGCATTCTGAGGTCAAAATCGTGAAAGGAAACCCAATTATATTTATAAGAGAAACCACAAAACAGTTTGAAAGACAGGGGTGTGAATTGACACAGGTAGAGTCAGGTGTGTTTAAATAATCGGGAGATAATACCACATCAAATCTATAATCTTGCATGCCATCAATACGTCAATTACAGGAACACATGCGTAATTGTGTCACAGTTTCCCACCATTGAGGCCCTCTGATCCAACATGACATTATGCACAATAGTTTATAATATTGGTGGTTTGTCTATTGGTAGGGAATTTGGTTGCTCTTTGTACAGTCAATCGGTTCCCATTGGTAGTCAATCACTGGCGAACAGTGAAATCCTAGAAAGGTGAAGCCCAGTTATTTGCAAGGTGGGTCCTTGTTTGAACTGATGTTGATTCACCGAGAGAACTCGAGATCCGCAAATTGAATCTGAGGTCTTGGCAAACAAGAGACACACGTCACAAGTACCTGGACTTAATTATGCGAATATCCGACACTTTGTCGATATGGAAACCAGGTAGTGGAGTCTCGTCTCCAAACAGTGGATAATCGAAAACCATTGCCTCGGAAACTGACACTGCAGGTAAAGGAATATTTGCTGAAAAAGTCATCCGCAAGATCGATATCATCTTTGTTTCAATCACAGACCATTTTCACTAATTGTTTTCCTTCCCAATGGATAGTGGCTGGCGGATCAATTATGTCTGCCAAGCTGTGCCGAGAGACGTGTATTTTGCTATTCTGCAGTACACAGTGCTGATTGCAAGCCCAGGTGCCCACGTTGACACTGTCGCCAAATCATCCCGATCCATTTCACTGTGTCGTCAATTCTAATTTAGCTCCCTTGAAAAGTAATATTTACAAACAGACTGGTCTGAAGAATGCCGCAATTTGAGTAAGGTGTGCAGAAGCATGCTTCTCAGAGAACCAATAACTTGAACAAAGGTGGGGGAAAACGGTGCCCGCAGAGATTTTTAGCGAACAAAGGCACCCGCTGAAATAGCAGAACTGCAGTGGATTATGAAAATATTTTCCAGAATTATTATCAGGGAAAGGATACTTGGGCGCCATCTGTTTACATCTCACAGTGCATCATGGGAGAAAGCATTGTTCTGTTATATTGTCATGGACACGGAGTGGAATGCTAGAGACAGCAATATCTTTACCTGGTCAGATTAAAAACTGAAATAGAACATGATCAATTTCAAAGTAATTTAATAAAGAATGCCATGTTCAGTATCAGAACTCATTAAGGACTTCCTGCCTGTCTAAATTCATTTCTAAATCATGAATTATCAGGGAGAAAAATACAGCACATAAACAATTTGAATTTATATAGGTAATTGAAATTCATAAGGGGATGAAGTTACCTTTAATTCTTAGCATTGTAGAAACAGAACACAATCCTAATACTTTGTGTAAATTTCAGGCCTTGAAAAATTGAGTTTTATAATGCAATGAATAAAAGAAGGATTTTGCTGTAGGGAGACACTAAAGTGTTGGGACTCGGCATCTTTCAGGCCATTCTCACTCTCCAGGTGCACATTTTCAATATTTATCTGTGCTAAGTCCCAAGTTATCTTCCTCAAATAAAAAACTTACGAAAAAGTGCTTCGAAATACAGGAGACAACAATTGGGACAAGCTAATATTTGAAGTATTACAATAGGGATACATCTTTGTTTAATGTTTTTCAGGGTCTTTTAGGAGTGTGGTAGAGTTTACTTGCTAAAATCTGAGCAAATTTACACAAAAGACGTCAGTTTGACCCGTCTAACTGAAAAAGACTAATCACAAATTTGTGCAACATGAGTAAAGGTGTCAAAAGCCCAAACCCTGCCACGCACCCATGATTACCATAAGTTCACTATGGCCAAGACTATCATTAGCACGCTAAGGTGAAAATATGAACCAGCATATTTCAGGGGTTGCATCTGTTATATTTTTGTATCCACGTGTCATTCCTTCCCATCCAGGTGGGACGCTCGGCCATTATGCATTGTCCAATGACAAGGTGAAATTTATTTAATATACGAGCTCGCTTTTGTGATTCTGTAAAGCCAGCTGCACGGGACATTGATTCTTTGCTGAGGTGTAACATTTTTGACATGCTCTTAAAAATACTTGTTGGTTGAATTATAATGTGTCACTCTCCTGTATTGTAGTGAAAGTTAGGGAGCGATCACCTGGTCATTGAAAGGTGTGCTGGGGTCGATTATTGAAATCGATATCAAAGTATATTAAAATGTACACTCACAGGTAGCCAACATGTGCACAAGCCAGATGCAGGCTTCCCGATTGGCTCACCACAAAAGGTGAAATTGGAAAATGGAAAGGTAGAATAACAATTATGTAAAACATTCATTCGGATGATCGATCAGAGAAACGTGGCAAGTTTTTCAGGTGATTAAATCCATGACTGTCATACCCACCCAGGTGATACAGTGAAAAAAATACTCTGATAAATGATCATATTTTAAAACATTCACATCCTTTTTGTATTATTCAGATATAAAAAAAATACAAAGATAATTAAAAGATAAAAAGTGGATTTTTATAATTATTATATTTGCCATAATAATGGCTGAATTATGATGGGACAAGACAGATGAGGCAGAGGTGATGGATGTTAGATGCAGATCAGTATCAAGCTAGAGAATATGGGGATGTCAGGTGGGATATGGGCAGACTCAATGTCACAAATCATGATGTTCACAAACAGATAATATTATCAGCACTCACAGACAGGTGGAGAATGGTGAGTTTTAATTCGGTAAACTTCTCTCTCATTACAGCGATGCATTTCATCTGAGGCTAATCTCAGATCATATCTGAAATGAAATGTACACATCTCTCTGTCTAATGAGATTCGGTTCTTTTTTTAAAAGCGGAATTGTCTTGTCATATATATTGATAGTGATGTCCTGTGTAAATGATAGAAGTTTAGATGTATGTCGCAGCAATTTATCACTCGTGGCTGGTCGGTCTGTTTGATCACAGACCGTCCACGGGCTGTCTTGCATCTGTAAATCGCTAATCAACCAAGTCTGATTTAAAAACAAAAATAAAAGCATCAATTAGCTATTAGAGTACTTCAAATAGACCTCAAAAAGGTACAACAAAACAGCTGTCACATCGTATCTATTTATTATTAGAGAATACCAACTTTATAGATGTTCTCATTCAAAATCAAGAGACCTGAAAAATTAATCCAAATGAAAGGTAGTTTAGGATTTTTAGTTAAGACTGGCCCGTGGGCAGATTGACCGTGAGGGCCAGGTGGCAAGGGGAAGGGCGGACTGGTGCCCTCACAATGGGGGACTGAAAGGGTTTCATAAATGAAGATAAATCATAAATTCATGTGTCTCGAAACATGAGTGTCATCTGGTTAGGCCTTTGAACAAAATTGACATTTGGTGAATTATGCGTTGCCATCGAGGGCCCTCATTTGAGACGAGGCGGTGGGGGCAGAAATTTGGGAGGTCTTTGTAAATATCAAATGTTTTTCTGATAATTGTGGGTGTGATTAGTTATGGAAAAGGTTTATTTAGATATGTTTTGTTACCTTTATAATATCATTCACAAATCATTTTGAGAACTGAATGTAATTAAACTAGGCACAAGAGTGTTTGAGGAGATAGAAATTTTGATATTTAGTCAAATGGCTTTGGTAAATATCCCCAAAGTAGACATTAAGTTGAGTTGATTTCAAAGCTCTATTTGGGAGTAGCTCTGAATCTCTCAGTGCTAATGATGTCGAAAACAAGCGGCTTTTCTCACCTGGGAGATAAGGGGAGATGCCCTCAATGTCAAACTTAGCAAGTTCACAAGAACTTTTGAAAGACAAAAATACATTATCACCAGAGAAGTTGAGATTAGAAAGGTGGGATTTCACAGCTGGTGCAACCATCAAGGTCCACCTGCACATGAATGGGTACTGCCATCTAGTGGGCAATGCTTAGCTGCAGAAACCTTGGCAATGTTTATATTTGATAATAGGTGATTGAATACAGATTAATCAGAAAATTGTGTCACTGTCTTGTATATCACAAGTGAATTTATTTTCTTTTTTAATTTTAAATTTATTTTTTTTTTAAATCAAGAAAAAAAATCAGTGCACACTTTTACTCGGGGGATGTATGTTTTATTCATGGCGGGATTGGACTAAGCTAGTTGAATATGGTAGTTGAAACTTAGTTAGGTCCACCAGTAATTCCAGGTGGGGTTTCTCATGGAGAAAATGAGAAAAGTGAGAAAGTTGAAGGTGAATCTTTTGAAGGTTAGGGCACATAATTTGCTAAAGGTCCAGAAAGTATATTTAACTGGTTCACAAATCAATGATGCCCAGGTTAATGCAGACAAGCAGCTTTGCAGCTATATTAAGGGCATACCTGCCCATTTTGATCTTGGATGTTCAGACAGAGAAAGTGTCACCTGGGAGGTTCTAAAGTTATACTTCAATGTGGAAACCATCCGTTTATTTTTCCCTGATAGCCTGATAGCATGCAGTGAACAATCTTTTGTGAATAAAAATTAATATTTTTTAAAGATGTATAAAGAGAATTAACAGTTTATTATCCTGAGAAAAATGTGGACAGCCACAGAACTGAAGAGAAAGGAAAATGAAACAAAATTGCAAAATTGTGCAGGTGACATGGTGGTCTCTTTGATCAGATAGTTCCCACAAACTGCACATTAAAGCCAAAGTTTTCCACAAATTGATACAAAAGACAAAAGGTTGTGTCGTCAGGATCAAATAACTGGTGGGCGTGTCCTGATTGGACAGACAGGTGCGGATGTGTGGAGCGAGGACAAGCCAGCTCCCACCGTTGCCGGGAGAGGTGTAGTTTTCAGGCTTGTCACCATGAACGTTTGCCGCAATAATAAATTCTCCAGAGAGAACAGGTGGAAGCCTGTGACATCAAAGGGCTATGAGATGATCTTCTTGATCCGCTGAGTTGACGTTAGACTGGTGCCCTGCCTGAGGAGGAGTTTGTTAGACGGGTCACAGCCCCTGGGCGAGTCTCAGTTTTCCATGACCGGCTGGTTGATGCTGCCTCCCGTTGCTACCCTAATACCTTCGGGACAGCCCACCTTTGGTGCCACTCTCACAGGTTCAAAGGTCATTCCGTGATGAAATCGGCAAAAAGGTGCACCAGCAAGGTGTTGTCTTTGAAGATTAGACAGGATGAGCCAGTAGTATTGTTACACTGTCACATTGGATGCCCAACAAAGTACTTCCATGTCAAGAATTATCCCCTTGGCTCGCAATTTCAAAAGCGTCTGTCATTGATTTCTGTTTGCTGATAGTTTCATGGCAGGTAAAAAAGACTGGTGTTTGTTTATGTATCAGATTTGATTGAAAGTGAAATGAATATGAATAAAAAAAGTGAATTGCATCTGTGCATCTGGAGCATAAAAGGACACAATAGCAAAATGTAAATTTGTTGAATGAGTGAACGGTTCACCTGCCTATCTATTGCTAGTGTGGTCCAAAATCAATTTCAAATATCTTTTTTTTAAATGTAATAAGGAAATATGCTGAACAAAATAGCCACCAAATCAATGACACCGTTTTAATACTGTAAATCAGTGTGCGTGCACAACTCATGCGTATAATGTGTGTGCTATTAAATACGATTATTTTCCCGTAATTATCTTTTTGCTCTTTTTATTGTGAAGCAGTTAAACAATTAGGCATGACCACCAAGTGAAACCCAAATTGCACCTTTCACTGAATTCTGTCGGCCTACCCACCATCTCTGAACTTTAAAGATGGAGAGTGTCTGATCCGAGATTAAAACTTTGTGGTCTGCACAAAAGGGATTAGTGGAAGCTGATTGGTTGATAATGGAGCACCTGGATAAGACCATTTCCTGCAGCAGTTTGTCACGTCACCTGTCGAAGGTACGTCTTCCAGCAGGCGAGACTTTGGGGCATGAAAATGGATTAAATTCAGAATTTTTTTTTTGCCAAGATAGGAAGATCCCATTGAGCCATGCTGAGACACATGCTTCAATTGTTTTTAAGGCTCAGCGTTCAGCATCACCTGGCAAAGGTGCACGTTTAAACAGTTGGGGGTTTAGTGATGATAAATAGTTTCCTCAGATTTAATTGAATGGTTTGAAAGGTGTGAGGTGAATGTGACAGTTGAGAAAACACTCAAGTTTTTGGACACAGCTTGGCTTTTAGCATCATTCACACCTGAATATTGGATTTGTATGAAACATTAAATGTAAGAAACAATATTAATAAGAAACATTAAATATAAGAAAATAAAATCTAGCTTTACTGAAAAGGTTTCTTTATTACAGTGTGTTTCAGAGTGTTTTGTGGCGTGATTCAAAGTGCCTTATACTATGATTCAAAGCGTCTTATAGATTAAGTCAAAGTGTCTAATGGTGTGATTCAAAGTGCCTTATACTAAGATTCAAAGTGTTTTATAGATTGATTCAAAGTGTCTAATGGTGAAATTCAAAGTATCTTATAGTGAAATTCAAAGTATCTTATAGTTTGATTCAAAGTGTCTAATAATGTGATTAAAAATGTCTTATAGATTGATTCAAACTCTGATAGTGTGATTCATACTGTCTTCAAAGTGTGATCCAAAAAGCATTATAGTGTGATCCAAAAAGCATTATAGTGTGAATCAAATTGTCCTAGTTTAGTCTCAAATACCTTTATAGTGTGATTTTCAAAGTGCCACATAGTGTGATGCAAAGTGTCATATAGTGTGATGCAAAGTGTCACATTGTGTGATGCAAAGTGTCACATAGTGTGATGCAGGGTGTTTAGAGTGTGATGCAAAGTGTCACATAGTGTGATGCGAAGTATCACATAGTGTGATGCAAAGTGTCACATAGTGTGATGCAAAGTGTCACATAGTGTGATGCAAAGTTTCACATAGTGTGATGCAAAGTGTCACATAGTGTGATGCAAAGTGTCACATAGTGTGATGCAAAGTGTCACATAGTGTGGTGCAGGGTGTCACATAGTGTGATGCAGGGTGTGACATAGTATGATGCAAAGTGTCACATAATGTGATGCAGGGTGTCACATAGTGTGATACAGGGTGTCACATAGTATGATGCAAAGTGTCACATAGTGTGATGCAGGGTGTCACATAGTGTGATGCAGGGTGTCACATAGTATGATGCAGGGTGTCACATAGTGTGATGCAAAGTGTCGCATAGTGTGATGCAAAGTGTCGCATAGTGTGATGCAAAGTGTCGCATAGTGTGATGCAAAGAGTCACATAGTGTGATGCAGGGTGTTTATAGTGTGATGCATGGTGTCACATAGTGTGATGCAGGGTGCTTATAGTGTGATGCAGGGTGTCACATAGTGTGATGCAGGGTGTCACATAGTGTGATGCAAAGAGTCACATAGTGTGATGCAGGGCGTTTATAGTGTGACTGAGAGTGACTTGTAGGACGATATTGAATGTAGCCATCAGGTCACCACATGGTGAGATTGTCTGTTTAATGTCACAAGATCTCATTGTTTTGGTCAGGAGGTCTTATAACAATACTGGAAGGGTTAGCACAACCAAAGATGCATATTTATTTCTAAATATTTGTAAACCAGCAAATACCTGTGGGGGGCAAGGTAAGCATGGGTTGGGGTATTGTTTTTCTATTGTGTCTGCTATATCAGTTCTTACCTTACCTTAACACAGTCATAACACAATACTTTGCCTCTCAATGAGACAATATGTTCCCTGACTCAGGTATTTTATGAGAACCCAATGGCAATGGGGTTTTGTTTTTTAAAATCAAGATTTTGTTCTTTATGCATATTTTATTTGCTATTTTTTTTCACTTAAACAGTGTTATGTTCTCAATGCACCTCAAAGTTTTGTGTAAATCTATACTGTAACATGACATGGAAAGGTGCGTGTGAAATAACACTAGAAATCAATCACAAATTTGTCGCCCCTTTTCAGGTGAAAAATAAAAGTTCAGGTATGGCCATTTATTGATGATCATCTGGAAAAATCAAAGGCAACTTCCTTTGAGAAATAACTAATTTCTGTAAGGTAAATTAAGCATGAAGAGGCTAGAGTCTGCTGTATCGATTCTCAGTCATAATTTCCCCTGAAAATGTGCCTCGCCAGGTAACTGCAGGACAAGTTTTTGTGAAAAATGTCCGACGGCACATAGAATCGATTCGGCAATTGGCACGGGACCCATATGGACAGGGGATGTGGCGTACCTTATATTACAATTCCTGGTTTCATGTTCTGTAATATAACCACAAAAGCGACTGGTGCCATGTCTTAAGGTGTATATTTATCCCGTAAAATATGACGTCTGAATTGTAAAATGCAAAGGTAAATCACTGGCCACCTTAACGACACCGATTATTCATCTCCTACCTCTCAGCCGCTAATGATAGCATATCCATTTGCAATACACGAACAAAAGAGTCGGCCATAATAAGCATGGAAAATGATATGAGCACAGATTAATCATGTCTGAGGTAATAATTTCTATCAAGGTGTTCCATTGGTGAAAACAGCTGGAGTATGCCGCTCAATTGTGAAATAATAACAGATTGTTACCGTTGGCAGTCAGGCCTTTTGTTTTTACATTGTATCATAGAACTAATGATTGATGATGCCTCTAATGCTATTTAGTTGGCGTCTAAATCGCGTAATGAGCACATATTTTGATCTGGGTTTCCAAAATTTGCACAGGTTCCTTCTAATAAAGGATCACCTTCCCCAGGGGAAAAATTCGCATTCATCATTTTTTTTGACTGCGGACCTGTCACCGTTTGATCTGCTCTTCGGTGTGTGAGACAGAAAGGAAAGGCTGACGAAAGAAGGTCGTAAAGGTGCAAGGGAACAACGTCAGCTCACCAGGTGCTCTAGGGAAGGTGAATTTGCCGATCATATTAAGATCTGGCATCTCTTCGGACAACTCGGCAGTATTGGGAGATTGACTTTATTGGCACAGTGGCGTGTGGCTGTTGTACATCTCAGAGGACAGGGGAAGCGCCCAGCCTGTCTTTGTAGTTGCTCCACCGATTTTCTCTGTGGCTGCAGAATTACAATAGGGCCTATCACAATATGGTGGGCATATTGTGAATAGAATTACTACTCAAGGTGATTCTGCCCGCGCCTATGTTTGCCCAGAAACCAGCGCAAGTAGACACTGCCTCAGACCATCAGCAATACATATATACTGTATCATTCATACATATATTTATATAGAGAAGGTGGTATATATACTCAAAATAGAAATATAGTGATGCGAAAATATCCTTAGAATTTACTCTCACAATGATTCTTGTTATATACACTCATGATGTGAAGGGCCTATACATGGCATAAAGTCCATAAAAAATGTCAATTTTAAACAGGTATTTTTTAATGAAAAAAGGTATCCGGCGAGAAGGTTATCTTAGAAGGTGGTTGTTGTCTTGGGGAGTGAGATTTGGGCTGAAGCACACCTTGCTGTGTTGGTGCAGTGGCAGGCGGTGGTTGAGGACTGAGCAGTCAGGCCAGGCAGGAGCTAACTCTGCCGTTATTTGGAGAGTTGGTGGGAAATATTGATCTGGTGGAAACGCTGCACTTCATTTTCTACTGCCACAGGATATGAGAATGTGTCATCCAGCAGGTAAATATTTAAGCTGATTCTTTCCTCCTCGTCCCCCTTCACGTGATATTTTATGAAAATTTGGTCGTAATTAATGCCATTTATCACCTGGAAACGCAGTCTGGGATGAAATGATTTCAAGAGCAGGTCATGCTTGCGGTATGGTGAGCACTTCCTCTTCACATGGTTTTAACATAATCATTTGGTTATTGAAATATTTACTGTTCTGTTGGGAATCAGAAGTTAGACAACCTTGGAATGGTGTACATGAAGGGTTATGCTGAGTCCTTCCTTCCCACGGATCTAATGGTTCAGCCCACAACGTTTATCTGTGGCTGATTTTATTAAATTCATCATATGCATCAAATTCCTGCTAGCTCATTTGCATAGTGAGCAATGAAGAGGAAAAGTTTTGTGCGATATTGAATGCGCACGGCAGGTCTCTACGTGACTTCTTATCATAGGGTCCAGTTCCCAAAACGAGGCTTGCCTTTCCACCTGTCTAACCTCGCTAGCGAAACACTGTATTGTAAATGGCTACCCAGGTGGAAAATCCAGCCAAACATGGAGTAGGCCGGGTGAACAATAATGATGATTGTGCGTCTTGTTCTGCCACGTGTATCACACGCGACATGCTACTTGATCACAGCCACGCTCGCTTGCTCACGATCCTGTTCCCAATTGTACCCGCTAAGTAAATCGCAGGTAAAAACGCTAATTATTCTATCACTTGACAGTTCCGGCCATTGTGCTCGCATGATTTCAACCGACCAACAATTGACGGGTGCCCGATCTGCTATGAAAAATGAGGAAGTAGAGAATAAGAATTGTTCCTGAGTCTGACAGCGCTCTATTTTGCCACGTCGTTTTTTGACAAGCAAACGATTGATACGCTTAAGAGCACTTGGTTCATAATTTCAAGGCGAGGCTGACAGAGTGGTATCCCTAATACCTGGCGTGCTGCGGTCCCAGGTCATTTTAGAATGCAAATCACATGCGAGTTGCGGTTCTTTACAGGATTAACGGTCACACCAATCCACTTTGTTGTGTGGCATAATGCAGTGTAGATTATAAAAGGACAAAATGAGCTCCTCGCCTATCTGATCTGTGAGCATTGATCTGACATCTCAGATCACAAACCCAACACCATGCCACTTAAATATTATATATTTTATTTGATTGATCATAAACCCCACCAAATGATTTATCAACTATCACAGTTCATTGCTTGTCTTAAATACTCACCAAATACTTACCATGAAAAAACATAAAATATTAAACGTTTTGTGTATCATGCCAAAAAGTCACTTTTAGTATCAAACAAAAAGGTGTATATGGTGATGAAGTCACATAAAATGAAATTATTTTGCATGAAAATGTAACACACAAGATCAAGTAAATAGGTCCATTGCGCCATTACATCTTAGGCTCATCTGTGTGAATCTAAAGGTCATCTGTGAATCTGAAGGTCGTCTGTGTGGATATATGTCCTCACTCCAATCATTGTCCTAAAACTGGTTTACTGGCCCTTTGTGTACCTTACAGCATACTGGCCCTTTGTGTATCTTATAGCATACTGGCCCTTTGTGTATCTTGCAACATACTGGCCCTTTGTGAATCTTACAGCATACTGGCCCTTTGTGTATCTTGCAACATACTGGCCCTTTGTGTATCATACAGCATACTGGCCCTTTGTGTACCTTAAAGCATACTGGCCCTTTTGTATCTTGCAACATACTAGCCCTTTGTGTATCTTACAGCATACTGGCCCTTTTGTATCTTGCAACATACTGGCCCTTTGTGTATCATACAGCATACTGGCCCTTTGTGTACCTTGTAGCATATGGGCCCTTTGTGTATCTTGCAGCATACTGGCCCTTTGTGTATTTTGCAACATACTTGCCCTTTTGTATCTTGCAACATACTGGCCCTTTTGTATCTTGCAACATACTGGTCCTTTGTGTATCTTACAGCATGCTGGTCCTTTGTGTATCTTATAGCATACTGGCCCTTTGTGTATCTTACAGCATACCTGCCCTTTGTGTATCTTACAGCATAATGGCCCTTTGTGTATCTTACAGCATACTGGCCCTTTGTGTACCTTACAGCATACTGGCCCTTTGTGTATCTTGCAACATACTGGCACTTTGTGTATCTTGCAACATGCTGGCCCTTGGTGTATCTTGCAACATACTGGCACTTTGTGTATCTTGCAACGTGCTGGCCCTTTGTGTATCTTACAGCATGCTGGTCCTTTGTGTATATTACAGCATACTGGCCCTTTGTGTATGTTACAGCATACTGGCCCTTTGTGTATCTTACAGCATACTGGCCCTTTGTGTATCTTACAGCATACTGGCCCTTTGTGTATCTTGCAACATACCGGCCCCTTGTGTATCTTACAGCATACTGGCCCTTTGTGTATCTTGCAACATACTGGCACTTTGTGTATCTTGCAACATGCTGGTCCTTGGTGTATCTTACAGCATACTGGCCCTTTGTGTATCTTGCAACATACTGACCCTTTATGTATCATACAGCATACTGGCCCTTTGTGTATCATACAGCCAACTGGCCCTTTGTGTATCTTACAGTATACTGGCCCTTTGTATATCATACAGCATACTGGTCCTTTGTGTATCTTACAGCATACTGGCCCTTTGTGTATCTTACAGCATACTGGCCCTTTGTGTATCTTACAGCATATTGGCCCTTTGTGTATCTTACAGCATACTGGCCCTTTGTGTATCTTGCAACAAACTGGCACTTTGTGTATCTTAAAGCATACTGGCCCTTTGTGTATCTTACAGCATACTGGCCCTTTGTGTATCTTACAGCATACTGGCCCTTTGTGTATCTTGCAACATGCTGGCCCTTGGTGTATCTTGCAACATACTGGCACTTTGTGTATCTTGCAACGTGCTAGCCCTTTGTGTATCTTACAGCATGCTGGTCCTTTGTGTATGTTACAGCATACTGGCCCTTTGTGTATGTTACAGCATACTGGCCCTTTGTGTACCTTGTAGCATATGGGCCCTTTGTGTATCTTGCAGCATACTGGCCCTTTGTGTATTTTGCAACATACTTGCCCTTTTGTATCTTGCAACATACTGGCCCTTTTGTATCTTGCAACATACTGGTCCTTTGTGTATCTTACAGCATGCTGGTCCTTTGTGTATCTTATAGCATACTGGCCCTTTGTGTATCTTACAGCATACCTGCCCTTTGTGTATCTTACAGCATAATGGCCCTTTGTGTATCTTACAGCATACTGGCCCTTTGTGTACCTTACAGCATACTGGCCCTTTGTGTATCTTGCAACATACTGGCACTTTGTGTATCTTGCAACATGCTGGCCCTTGGTGTATCTTGCAACATACTGGCACTTTGTGTATCTTGCAACGTGCTGGCCCTTTGTGTATCTTACAGCATGCTGGTCCTTTGTGTATATTACAGCATACTGGCCCTTTGTGTATGTTACAGCATACTGGCCCTTTGTGTATCTTACAGCATACTGGCCCTTTGTGTATCTTACAGCATACTGGCCCTTTGTGTATCTTGCAACATACCGGCCCCTTGTGTATCTTACAGCATACTGGCCCTTTGTGTATCTTGCAACATACTGGCACTTTGTGTATCTTGCAACATGCTGGTCCTTGGTGTATCTTACAGCATACTGGCCCTTTGTGTATCTTGCAACATACTGACCCTTTATGTATCATACAGCATACTGGCCCTTTGTGTATCATACAGCCAACTGGCCCTTTGTGTATCTTACAGTATACTGGCCCTTTGTATATCATACAGCATACTGGTCCTTTGTGTATCTTACAGCATACTGGCCCTTTGTGTATCTTACAGCATACTGGCCCTTTGTGTATCTTACAGCATATTGGCCCTTTGTGTATCTTACAGCATACTGGCCCTTTGTGTATCTTGCAACAAACTGGCACTTTGTGTATCTTAAAGCATACTGGCCCTTTGTGTATCTTACAGCATACTGGCCCTTTGTGTATCTTACAGCATACTGGCCCTTTGTGTATCTTGCAACATGCTGGCCCTTGGTGTATCTTGCAACATACTGGCACTTTGTGTATCTTGCAACGTGCTAGCCCTTTGTGTATCTTACAGCATGCTGGTCCTTTGTGTATGTTACAGCATACTGGCCCTTTGTGTATGTTACAGCATACTGGCCCTTTGTGTATCTTACAGCATACCCGCCCTTTGTGTATCTTACAGCATACTGGCCCTTTGTGTATCTTGCAACAAACTGGCACTTTGTGTATCTTACAGCATACTGGCCCTTTGTGTATCATACAGCATACTGGCCCTTTGTGTATCTTACAGCATACTGGCCTTTTGTGTATCATACAGCATACTGGCCCTTTGTGTATCATACAGCATACTGGCCCTTTGTGTATCTTACAGCATACTGGCCCTTTGTATATCATACAGCATACTGGTCCTTTGTGTATCTTACAGCATACTGGCCCTTTGTGTATCTTACAGCATACTGGCCCTTTGTGTATCTTACAGCATATTGGCCCTTTGTGTATCTTACAGCATACTGGCCCTTTGTGTATCTTGCAACAAACTGGCACTTTGTGTATCTTAAAGCATACTGGCCCTTTGTGTATCTTACAGCATACTGGCCCTTTGTGTATCTTACAGCATACTGGCCCTTTGTGTATCTTGCAACATGCTGGCCCTTGGTGTATCTTGCAACATACTGGCACTTTGTGTATCTTGCAACGTGCTAGCCCTTTGTGTATCTTACAGCATGCTGGTCCTTTGTGTATCTTACAGCATACTGGCCCTTTGTGTATGTTACAGCATACTGGCCCTTTGTGTATGTTACAGCATACTGGCCCTTTGTGTATCTTACAGCATACTGGCCCTTTGTGTATCTTGCAACAAACTGGCACTTTGTGTATCTTACAGCATACTGGCCCTTTGTGTATCATACAGCATACTGGCCCTTTGTGTATCTTACAGCATACTGGCCTTTTGTGTATCATACAGCATACTGGCCCTTTGTGTATCATACAGCATACTGGCCCTTTGTGTATCTTACAGCATACTGACCCTTTGTGTATCTTACAGCATACTGGCCTTTTGTGTATCTTATAGCATACTGGCCCTTTGTGTATCTTACAGCATACAGGCCCTTTGTGTATTAGCATCTTACTCACCATTTGTGCATTTTATAGCTTATTCACACCCTTTGTGTATCTATTATAAGTTTATCTAGATTCTTCTTCAATCTGCTTTAATATCCAATTCAACCTCTTATTTATGCAAAATGGATGATGTTTGATGACAGAACAAACCAGGGGAATTTGTTTTTTAATAACAGCTTCAATATCAGTTCATAATGAAATCAAGGTCTTTTCCAAAAGACAGCTAGATAGGTATGTGAAATTTTGTGCTTAAATATGTTATAATCTTCTTTAATCATCCAAAGAAAAAGTGGTCATCAAATATATTATTCAGAATTAGGGACGTCCTCTTTGGACAGGGATTTTATTTTTGATTCACCTTTGAAGCGACTGGAAGGTTGCCTTTGGGCTGTGAATTTGTGGCAGTTCTACAAATTAATATGGCCGCATCAAGAGCCTGATTTCTCTGAGTCAATACAGACACCTTTGCTGTTCACATAACCAATTTGCTGTGCAAAATTAGCAGTTATATTTCATCATAGAAGATGACAGTTTGGGGAAACCCCCTCCCTAACTTTGAAATTCTCAATATGACCAACTGCAAAACAACATGACACTGAGTCAGTCGGCTGAATTTATTTTCTTTCAGAAAAATTAAATTGGAGTGCAAGAACCTGGAAGTATGAGCTTAGGTGTGAAATTAAGCCTTGTCTATCAATGTATCTAGTCATAATTCACACCAAGGGCCTCTTATCTTGAATTGCGCTAAATTAAATGGGCAATATTTATGCAAATGAGGCTAACCAACTAATTAGATTGACACAGAGTTTGCAGATTACACTAGTTAACTACATTGTTATTCAAATTGTCCAACAAAACACCGCTAATGATCTCGGCGGTTTCAACACTCGAAAACTCCCAAAAGTGCAATTTGTGCAAAATTTTAGCAATTTGAAGAAATTATTAAAAAATCTCCATGTGAAAATATTTTGTCACATGTGTTCTGAGATAAAAGTTATAGATGCACTTGGGTACCTCAGGTTTTGCTGGAAATTAGCTCTTCAATGGGGAGGTACATTTTGCATGGGCTGTGATCAGGAAGGCAAGCGCAAACCATTGACCAATGAATCGACCAATAGAGATGCTTGAAAATTATTTCTGCTCGCTGATCAGTCATCACGGTTTATAATCAAAATTCGTCAGAACGTGCGGTTTAGTGCGAGAATGAAAGGTCTGCTGAATGGGTGCTGATCACAAGAAATCTTCCTCACCCTCTCTGGTGCTTTTGAGCACCAATAGATAGGTGGTTACAACCATGTCAAATAGGAACAAATTGTCCATGTTTGTTTTGAATAATTGCGACTTGAAAGCCTTTGTTTGGGGTTGAGCACCTAGTTTGCTAGGACTTTGTGCATGTTGGGCAAAAAAAAGAATTGAAATTTTTCTAATATAGTTCCCGCTGATCTTGTTATACCGTAATGTAGTTAAATCTCTTATGATGCTTGAAAAAAATCAAATTATCCTGGCAAAGCCCCTTTGATCCTGTCTGATTGGTTTATTATTAAAACATATTATTCCATTTCTACCTGGCTTCAATGTTGTTTGGATGACAATAACAGCCGAGTTGATTAAATCCACTAGTCTCATCTCTTTATGTCTGAACCAGTCGAAACATGGCTGTCATGAAGGCCCTGTAACCCATTTAGAGATATTTGCTCTGATAATATGAAAACTATATTATACCGCCCAATATTCAATTTTTGCCTGGTGCATTTGACGAATTTCACCTTAGTAATGGGAGGTGGGGCAGAACGGCTCCCTCGGGACGGCTAAATCATAACTTGCTCGTGTGCCGTGAAAAGTCATAAACTGATAAAGTCGGCAGAATAATTGAAGAACTACCTTTGGAGTCCTGTCTGAATTTGATGGGGGCTTCTCAGACTTGGTTTGATGATGACTACAGGCCCAGGAGAATTATAAAGACAAGCAGACACAGTCCTCCCTCCAAGGTGAGGGAATTGTGGAAGATATCTGAAAGTGAGGCTGAGCAATGGAATTTGTCTGGATGGCTGTGCTTCCATAATGGACTCATCGCATGACTCGCTGATGAAGTAATTAAAGTGATACGCCCAAACCTCCGATTTGAAAAAGTCCAGGTATGGGGGGTGTCATTGCAATATGATTTGTCCTACATAAAGAGAGGTCTGGTGGCAAAATGGGGGAGAGGTAATATGCGTCTACAAGGTTATCCCCAAATCGGCCCATGACTCATTTGGCACGCTGATTACAGTTAATCGGTAGTTGAGGCGCAATTATACATTTTACAAGGTATTTTTGCATGTATGACAAATGCGCAGTACAGCCTTGTGGGTGATCATAACTGGTCCATAGATAATAGCCCTAAAAGTTGTTTAAATGACTGGCTCACACCGATGTGGCGGCATAAAGACCGAGTAACACGTCAGGATGCCATATACAGCACTAGCGCCCTCTTATCGCCAAAATTCAGTCTGTTTATTTGCATACAGGTCTTGCAGAATGGGTGCTTATTTCTGGATGTGTTTGCTCGCCAAGCAGATCCTGATTGACGAACAGTTTGTCACAATGCAAGAAAGGCTCAATGAAATAACAATCTTCTCCTTATTGTGTGGAGAACTTAAAATTGTACGCACACCTCATCCTGCACAGTCTCCTAGTAGAAGACGCCCATCGTAATATAGGCAGACTGACAGTGTTTTAGAGTTGCCAGATCCACCTCACATTTAATTATCATTATTTTGGCTTCTGAAATTCCCATAAAAAAATAAAATATAATTTCCATTAGGATTTTTTTCTAAAGAAGGATAGCATAATGAAGCTGTATTTCTGCAGTAAACAAACTCATTTTCAAACTGAGGTCACCAATTGTTTCATATATTAATGACAAGAAGTAATATATAAAAAAAGTGTCACAAAAAAATCTAAAGGGGTGAAATGCCCTTTCGTGTTATCCACAACAAGTGTGTAATATTTGGAAGTGAGGGACGTGAAGGACTCGGTCAAGTTGGCAAAGGACCTGCATTATCTGTGTATGATGCTGAAATGAAATGGAAGCAGAATGCCTCAAATATTTGTAGGCTCTCAGGTTGATGTTTGAGGATATTAGAAAACAGGAGTAACTCTAACATTCTAAACAAGGTGGGATTCGGGGGGAATTTGTGCGATCCATTTCACGTTGTGTGTAGATGTGAATAAATGATGTGTTCTCATATTTGCTGATACACTTTGGGTAAATGACAGGCGCAGCGCCAAGGTATTACTTTTGAAGTGGAGGCAAGATTAGTGACCAATCATGGGACAGCTAGGTGAAAAAAGACACAAGGCTACCAAGACCTCGAGGGATGATCGTAGGAAATTGGTTTTCTGTTTACCTAGCTAGGTATGAATTGAGCGCCATTCTGCCAAGTCACAGAGTGCCGTCACAGAGACTGTTCTGGATATAATTGTCTGAGGTATGCCAGCCAGGCTAGAATTTCAACCCATATCTAGTTAGCTGCGTGTCCTTTCAAACTCATCATCAGGGGCTCAAACGAGATGCATAGAAGTGTATTGACTTGGCGGAATACGTTGACAGTTTTGCCAGAGAGTATACAATAAGCATGCGGAATCGCGAAACATTATAGTGCTGAGACGATTTCGTTACTTGAACGAGCACTAATCAAACATGGAAGCGATTGGCAACCAGGTATTAGGATGAAAAACGCAAAATATGTAAACTGGAAATTATGGGATGGCGTGGGATTATCCATGTTTGTCAAGCAGAAACGTGATAAAGGCTCACGATGGATGGGACGACACAGAAAGATGAATTACTGTTTGTCAAATGTAATTTCAGGTTCTTACAAAAGTGAGCAATCCGCCCAGAGAAATAAGGTATTGGAAAACTGTAGGAGCTCGCCAGCACTACTTTTGATGTATAGTTCAGCACACACAGCTCTGCTGTTTGTTTTTACCCCATCCTCAAGAACCTGGAAGTTGATTAAAAATAGCACCACTGTATGAATTATATGACAATCTCATTCCCATTTGCATTTTACTTAATTTTTTTCTGAATCTTACAAAACCAAACCAAAGGGAATTTACTCGATGAAATATAGAATTAAACTCTCAAGTCGTGTACCTTTTTGCAAATGAAGAGACACCTCGTTTTTTGGAAGGAGGTATATCTTTAAATTAGCAATTTTATTTGGAAGGTAAATCAGGCAACCTTATCTTTTAGTGTGTGGATAAATTTCCAATTTATTCTGATCTCAAAGATGAGAAAATGTTTGGATCATCAGAAAAGTTGCCACCATAAAAGGCATGAAACATGATGATTCATCATACATGCCACTTTTACATAGATCAGATTTGAAATTTCCAGCCAGATATGACTTAAAAGTTATTGGCACAAAAGACTGGTGAATAAATGAAGATGTCTATGAAATGATATATGATTTAATATGAGGAATTGCAAATGCAACAAAAAACATCAAGGTTTTTGACATCCTCGATTCATATCTGTAATGTATCAAAAAATTGAGAATCAGGATGTTAACTTTAAAATGAATTTCACAGAAGATTTTAAAATCCAATCTATAATATTTCAGATGCTTTCAAAATGTAAAACTACAGTGTAAGTGTTGCACTGTAATGTACCACTGTGAGTTACACCTGGCACTGTAATATATCATTGTGAGTTAGACCTGGCACCAAAGTGAGTTATATCTGGCACTGTCATGATCCATTGTGACTTGCATTGGCACTGTCATGTGCCACAGTGAGTTGCACCTAGCACTGCATTGTACCACAGTGAGTTGCACCTAGCACTGTAATGTACCATAGTGAGTTGCACCTAGCACTGTAATGTACCACAGTGAGTTGCACCTAGCACTGTAATGTACCACAGTGAGTTGCACCTAGCACTGTAATGTACCACAGTGAGTTGCACCTAGCACTGTAACGTACCATAGTGAGTTGCACCTAGCACTGTAACGTACCATAGTGAGTTGCACCTAGCACTGTCATGTACCACAGTGAGTTACACCTAGCACTGTAATGTACCACAGTGAGTTGCACTTTGACTTTATCTACATTACATTATATTTTCTAAGTCTTGTTCCAGTGGTCTTCATATAGTTATATCCTGAACTACTAGAACACTTTACAGATTGGCCAAACACCTCATGCCTCTTAAAAATTAAACCAGACCAACCACTAATTGAGTTACAGGAAAAAGACACGAGGCAACATCACCCGGTCCTTTTTCTGCTGGGTTTTACATGCATTTTGTCGGGCTGGACGTCCCAGGTGGCACGCCCGTGTAAAGGACAAGAAATCAAGCTAGCACTCCCGGGGGCTTGCAGACCCCCAAATGTGTCACAAAAATTGCCAAGATGGATGACAGCATCAGTGCTATGACACCTATTCTGGCGCCTCTACGCACCCCTTTGGGGACGAGCATTTTGGATAACTCTCGATCCCGTATTCCAGGCTTGCAGATATAGGTCAGGCATAATTTGTTGGCAAGAAATATGGAGGTGTTCATAAGGCACAGTGTGACCTTTACAAGGCACAAGGTGAAATATGTAATCACAGATAATGGCAGACAAAAATATATGGGCCACTTTGCTAATGAGTCCCCTGATATCAACACTGTATGATACAAATGAAATGACTCGTTGCTATGAATTAATATGATGTATAGCAGTGTGTGAGAAGATGAGCCATCTACAGGAATTTCTTATTCTTTTTTTTCTTTTTTTTTCATCTGTATCTTAGACAGGTGTAGCACCACCCCATAAGACTTGTATGACACACACAAGTAATAGCCTTGTGTGGTTGAGTCCTTCTGGGGACAAAAAGAGTGCATAAAGAGAAAGGCTTTTCTGATGTTTCCCTTTATGCAGAGCGATGTGTGTGGATATTAGTTTTATTCTTATGTAGATATGGCTAAAATGGTCAGCAGAGCTGGTCATCCACAAATCAATTGAATTACATGGCACAAGCCACAATTACAGCAAATTATGTTTTCTAGTCTCTGGGTATTTTCTGTATTAATATTTTTCGCATCAAACCTAGGATGAGGATGATATGAGAATCAATTGGGTCAGCTGGTTAATCCGGGTAAAGTGACCAGAGATTAGGGCCACAGAGAGGCAAATTAGTGAGGTTTGATTAATACAACACATTTGATGTTAAATTAAGAGCACCCATTTTAGAATATTGTATGAAATTACTGAGCTATATACATCTCCATTTGTCTTGTATGGGATTTGCAGTGTCAAGGTGGG
The DNA here is from genome assembly GCA_949316495.1 of Amphiduros pacificus. Taxonomy (NCBI): domain Eukaryota; kingdom Metazoa; phylum Annelida; class Polychaeta; order Phyllodocida; family Hesionidae; genus Amphiduros; species Amphiduros pacificus. The sequence continues at coordinate 48,392,892 of OX439002.1, read as the reverse complement.
ATTTAAATGGCACTATAATTATGTTTACTTGTATTGTCTAATTAATATTTGCCTATTTGTCATTGTTAAGCCTTTGTTTTGATGTAATTTGTCTTGTTCTTCACCTGGATTATATGAACACCTGTCCTGCATAGACATTTATTTCCCCCGTATGATATGATTGTCATGATCATCATTTATAGTCCCAGACAAAGACAATCAAATGTTTTCCTGGGATTACACTTAGGTTTTTGACAGGATCAAGAATTGGCCCCAATCCATTGTGATATAAATTATGACATCATCTCTGCAGATTAGATGGATCACCTCTGTGATTGGCTAATTAATTTTGGCAATAAATGTCAGGTTTGTATCAAGTAGCAGTCCCCATCTTGTCTGCCAGCGTGCATGAATATTTAAAGTGTGCAAACATTTGATCTCTCGTTCAGGTTTCTGGCCAAATATTGTCTTTATGTTCATGTAGTACACTTGTCCATCTTAACATGGGTCAGTTTAGCTGCTTAGCACTTATTATCTCACGGTCCAAACATGATTTGCATGTTTAATACCGTGAGTGAGCCAAGGTAAGAAATACACTGACAGTACACAGATATTTTCCTTCTGATAAGTTTACCTAATGATAGACAAATAACCAGATTACATATATTACAGAAACACATACTTTTTAGTTTGTCTCAAATATTAATATTATTGTGCATCTTTTCCCTGTATTTATAAATAAAGGATATTTGGTATGGTTTCGAGGTATAGCACACATTATGTGTTAGCTTGAGGCTGATTACACTAAATTATGATAAATCTAATGCAAATGTATGAGAGAGGAATAGTCCGAGTTCACCGTACACCTGTCAATATGATATATACATAGATGACATAAGATCATCATATGATGAGGTGAAAAAGTCACAATTCTCACGTCTACTAATCACCTGAGTTAAACAAATGTGGTTTTTAATGGTGTTGGTGACTGGACCTTGACTCCCAGCACAGCACCTCCTGCGTGGCTCGGTACTGGCTCGGTACGGTCCGATGATCATCGTGTGCATCACACATGTGTATTGTGATGGAATGACATCAGATCTCACTACCATTTGTTTATGAATCACATCCATACTAGGATGTCTGGTTTGTGTTAAAACAAAGGATGGTTTATCAGTGTGTAGGTGTGCAGGAGTTTTTATGTGCGATAAGGTGCATCATTCCATTGCCCAGAGATGTTTTGGTGGCGGGCAATATCAGATTGGATCAGCAGTCAAATCTGCACGCAGTGAGGTCATTTGATGTGAAGGTTGAAGCTGCACGTGCTCTCCCTTTCTCAATCATATATTACCATATTAGGATCAGCCCAAACACATTTGCTATACACACAAAGGTTTTCTCTCCTATTTTATCATATTAATCATGATATATTAATATGACTGTGGAATGACTTTATGAGAAGCAGTAGATTATATTACATGGTGTGACACCGAGGGTCATTTGTGCAGGGGGAGTGAGAGGGGACAGTGTTATGATGCAGGACAGGGCACGGGGCGGTGTATGTTACTGGCCCACCGTTACCATCTCATCCTCCACGGACTCATTACCCTTACCCACTCGCTGCCTCTGTCGCGATGCAGGATTGATTCCTCAATCCATGATTTGCACTTTTGTGGCAGGCGGGTGCAGCCATCTTGGTACCATGCACTGAAAAAGCGTGAGGGACGTCCCCTGGTGGGAAATGGCATGTTTGTCCATTGTGCTGGCTGTTTGGTACCCTTCCCCTCAAAGAACTAACACTCAAGTTATGTAAAAAAAAAGGGGGGGGGGAGATATTAGAATAAAGCATGTTAAACATTAGGACAGAAGTGAAACATTTGTCAACTTGGGACAGGTTTGTCAGAGGAGGGTATTTGGGAGTTAGTGGGGAGACTAGTAGATATTGTCAATGACCTGTGAGATAGGGCCCTTCCCTCAGAGTGAGAGCCCTGTGCACCTAAGAGGACCTATGATTTGATGTGATTCTATGATGGTTTCATCCATCCACAATCTTGCACGCTTGTCATCCGAGGCCGGTATGCTCACAGCCTCATTCCCAACTGATCATAGGTGCGCTTCTGTAATGGAAAACAAATCTTAATTCAGCCCTCGCGATAAGGTGGCGCCAAGCTTCATACAGTAGCAAGTTGGCCTCGGAAATTGTAGCCTCGGTGCGGGCCACAAGTCAGTTACCTTCAATGGGATGGGATTAAAGCCCTGGAATTGGTGTATTTCAAGGGAGACCATCATAATGTATATTCATACCCAAATAGGTTGTGTGCTGCCACAAAATGAAACAAATTATACGTGACAGAGTCGTAATGAAGGTTGGGGTGGCTAGGAGCACTTTGTTCCTGCCACACTGCCTCGTTGTCTGCTACCTGAGGGGGGGTAATAACCATTGATAGAACAGCAAGGCTGCTGAGCGCAATCAAGAGCTCTATTGTGAATGTAAACACAGGGAAACATTGTGAACCGAATGATACACAGAACACCATGTTTGGCTATTGGGAGATGGGCTCACATTACATCATTGGGACGGGGGACAGTCATTCAGTGCTGTCCCGGAATTTGCCAAGTTAATATCACTAAGTACGCACAAATTAAGCCAGGTCATTCCCAGATAATGATCATTCAATTGTAATTTATGTGTGCCATGAAAATTGTCCATCATTTCTTTGCACCAATCTGCCGAAATGAGTGAACGAAATGAGTGAACCGTCCAGCAGTCCTCTGACCCAAACGGCGCGAGGCACAGGATATTACTGGAACGTCATTTGCATCTACCTACGTCCAAAATGTGCTTTATTATATTTCCATACTTAATAGCTTGACAGGGCCTTAATAGGAAGTGTTTAATAACAATATTCAAAAGGCATTCCCAGCAAGCCCTGGGGAGTCACATGTGTACGCGGGAAGGGCGGGTTACAAGGGATCTGGCAAAACAGATTTCATACCTTGGCCGTGGCACAACTCTCAGCCAATTGGATCAATGCAACCTTACTTTCATCGATCGGGGACCAGCCAAGTGTTCAAATGTCGAATTCAAAGGACGGGTGACCAGGAGCGGTGGACGCGGTCGGCGCCGATCGCTTAAAGAGATCTAGGGGGATTGGAATAAATCAACTGTAAGAGGACGGGCAGTGCAAGGTATCGCTCGCCTCAGTTGCCGGTGCTGACGAGGTGGGACTCGGGTGGATCCCTTTGAAATCAGAAAACAAAAGCAATAGCAGCGTGTAGCTATGTGGAGCAAGACGGGACCTGGGAAGCGCTCAGCTGGTGTAGTAAAGACGCCAAGCCTCTCATTGGTATGCCCCTCGCATCCAGCACTCACCTATTGAAGACGTGGCCTTCGCCACAAATTGACTGAGCTTCTCGCCATATGTGCTGCAGTTAGGGTATGCAGCTTTAAACAACCAACAAAGGTGTGAAATAAACAAAATAAAAAGTTTAGTTCCCAGATTAGATTTTTTTTTAAAGCGTTTTAAGTGGGAGATTTTTGAGAACACAATGTTGTATGGAATTAATGTGTTTTCAGCATCGGGTTAGGCATAAGCATTTAAGAAAAGCTTTAAAGTAATTTTATTGGAGCAAAAGTAAGGTACTGCAGCACCAGCTGTGATTCTGTCGAAAGTTTGCCTCCCTGTGTCTGCCGATTGCCTCTCAAACAGACACTAGTAACCGTAGATAATCCCCATGTATCGACAGGATTTATGGGAAAATGGGATCCGCATAGGAATTCCAAACATGTTACACGGGCACAAATAATGGATTATTATGAACTGATTATGGTTAATGTACAGTATACAGCCAGCAGGCATATATTGAAGCCAGGGCAAGTGCCCATGGATTGAAGCCCACCTACTCCCAGTCCCCACTTCATATAGGAAGGGACAAATGTCACACAGTCTCTACACTGAAACATACTCATATCCTATTGACAACAGCAAATTTACATGCACATATATCGAGTGGTTTATTTCTCGTAATTTATTTGTGTGTTTTCAGTCCTTGCCTTCAAGTCATAAGACAAAAGGTCATCGCTGTAAAAGTATTTTATTTCTCACATGAAAAGGTCCACTTTCATTTTGAGTGAAAAAAGATCTCATGGCCAAAATGAAGACTTTTAATAAGCTTTGTCTCTCTCTCTTATCACGTGAATATGTATTTATGTTTTTATGAAGTCATGTGAAATGGGAATATATTTTCATGAGACATTGTCTTTATTTCATCACAGAGAGGGCTTTTGTTGCACCAGTGCTGTATACTTGAGTCTATATACTGCAATATGGATGATATTTTACTTAGAATATTTTGAACTTAAAAGATATAAATAAATAGGTTAATTTTATCATAATATATTGAATCATAGCAAATTCAGTAAGTTCTCACAGGGTATCAACATTTTTACTTTAAGTAAAACGGAAAAAAAAAAAAAAAAAAACCTGGTTTCTGATAAGTGAAAGACATAAAATATACATTAAGTTTTGATATTGAATGCATGCAAAAATGTGTTGTAATACAGTAGTGAATGGTGTGGAGGGAGAGTGTGGGAATGTGTGCGGTGCCGGCTGGTCTGCAGGCAGGTGCAGGGTGGCAGGAGTGGATACAGTCTTAAGGACATTCATTGATCTTATGCTCACCCACCTCTCCATAAAAACACCAAAGTCCTCTCAAATTTGTCATAACTGGCATTAATTTGTGAGCATATTACAGCCCGTGACTGTTCCTTTCCCCTGCGAAATTAGAATTGACGTAAAGTAATTATATTCCATGATAATGTTTGTATAAGTTGGCAATGGTTGGAGGTGGAAAGCCAGGTAGATAATATTGCTGTGATACAGGATGTGTGGAAAAACAGCAGGAGCAGAAGGGTCAGGATGTCCAATAAAATGCAAAACATGCAATTAAAAGAGTGACAGTGGTGGATCAATGAAACAGGAAGTAGAGGCACCTAGGGCATGCTGGGAAGATTCACTGTTACAACAATTATAACAAAGGAGAAGACGAAACAAGAACAATTTATTTTGGGCATGAGTTGAATTGGAAATATAAGACAGCAACAGTGTTTCATTAAAGTGTTTGTTTTGTTTGTACTGAATGTTAAGAATTTTGAGAAATTAGTATTTATATGTATGGATTTCCAAGATTTAAAGAAATTCAAATGAATTTGTAAATCTAGCCATATTCAAAGAAAACTATAAAAACAATACCTTTTTTATAAACACCATTTAAATGTATCATGAATAACAATATTTTGTTTATTTTTTCAGAATTAACAGATGTGCAGTCTCAAGGTAAGATATTTACTGATTCACATTATATCTGAATACCCATTATTATAAAAACCAATTACCTATTCTTTTCTGTACTTCTGTACTACCCTCTAATATTCAGCAGAACTCCACAAAGTTTTCTCTGAAATTGTGATTGGAAATAATTACTTCTGGGGCCCTGCCATGACAGTTTATCGCTTTTCTGTGTATTGTACTGATAATAGTTCATGTGCTTAACAGTGAGGAATTGTGGGCCAGGTCATTGTGGCACCATAACGAGTGATTTTCACAGGTGGTTTTCATCTTAATATGAAAATAAAACACCTGTGGAGATTATAAAAAATCTCAGCTAATCACAGAGTCGGAAGCCATTTCTGCAATAACGCTACACCATTTGTTTCAATTACCCATGTGCCAAAAATGAGCTTTGTAATCAACGATATCACGATTCAATCAAAAACCACAGGTGCCCAATCAGGTGAGAGTCTTTTCATTTGTGCTATCAGATTTTCCGCCTCGCCTCTGGAGGTGTAAATTGAGCCGAGATCAAAGGCAGTTACCTGTTGTTAACAGGTGAAAACAATATCAATGGAAGCTCAGGTAATTGGAGAACAATGAACTGTTATGACTACTTGTAATTTGATGCTGATTGGTTGATTGGTGTTGCACAATGGGCAGGTAATGATAAGCTCACCTTGGGCCAATGAACTAATGGCTTGCCAACTGCCAGGTGAAAATAGCCTCATTCCCTCATGCAAAAACTGGCCTCATTATAGAAGTGGATAAATCACCATTGTATCAAATCAAATAGAATTTAAAGGATGTGTTGCATAAATATATGAGTTTGAAATAAATTAATTAAAATTCAGAAGTAGAAAACTTAGTAAATTGTGGCGAGACAGTTAAGTTTTCTTCGGAAAGTTCTATGCGTAGTTACGTGAGTCACTCAGCAGAGGAAATCACCTTGGAGAAAACAAATTAAGTCTTTGCACCCAAATCAATTTATTTAAAAGCAATATTACAGGAAGTCAAATGGTAATACCTGATCTAATATTTGAATTCTGTGCATTGTTTTCTGCATATTTTCCTTGAAATGTTGGAAGACATTGAATACACGTGTCAAAGAGGTAGTTTTTAGGACAACAACATTCTTTGATCAGAAGACTCAGTGGCATCTCATAACATGTTCCCATGGCAACTATGTTTTTTGTTATTTTGCTAAACAACTGAACAAGTGCTTCTGTTTTCTTGACATTTTTATGAACAGGTCCTGTTATTTTTCATCCCTGCTGTCTGGGATGGCTTTCAGAAAATACCGATTTGAATCCATTGACTGAAATGGAACACTACATTAGTTGGAAGAATACACCTTTTAGCAGAGGTGTGAGTGGGTTTTGGTTACCGTTGGCAACAAGGTATGCTGCAATATTGACTTTTATGGAAGATAAATGTTCAGCGTGAAGACATTTGATCGGAGCCAGCCCATACCTACGTGTCTACAAAATTGTATTAAAACAAAGCCAAAGCCTGTCTCCAGAGAACCTTGGCACAATTAGAACTGCAAGAACAGACGCCAGTCACCTAAGGGATCCCTTGGATCGCGGAAAACATGCGACCCTCCTGCCACAGAAAAAAGTACCTGTGGCAGGTCTGTGTAAACAGCAAAAAACAGTCATGAATCTTGCAGCAAAACTAGCCGACAATCTTCAATGAAAGTTAAAGGCTCGATGAATTGTGTCATCATTTAGAATTGTTGCAGCTGACTCATGCTGCGATTGCCTTGTTAATTGAATAGTGGCCTGATCAATCACAAGTCAGTTTGTGCCACCTCCTTGTGTACTCTAACACGGTCACTTCCCTTCCCCTGATAGCAAAAAGAGTAAAACTGACCTTCTCTGTAAAGAGAAAGATGTATGTGTCAAGATGAAGAGGAGGGATAGCATCAGCCGAAGCATGGAATCTTTGGGTCACAAAGTCACGTCTTAGGTGAGCAAAGATCCACTTTAAGGCTCGAGGTTCTCATGATTTCTTATCCCATTAGCAAAGAAATACACTTCTATGAAGAAAAAGATGGAATAAAAAGTGTCATAGATGAATATTTCTCCATCATGGTCATTGCAGTGTTTGGGTGTATAATATAGGGTATTATCTTGAGGCTGAATGTCGGCAGAGAATTATTGCATGTCTCTTGTCCCTGAGAGGCAGATGATCATAGAATCTTATCTGTAATGAGTGCAGGCAGGTAGGCTGAGATAGGTGGGTAATGGTTATGAACAAATCACTTGCTTCCATGAGATAAGCCCCTAACAGCCTGTGGTTTCTACTTGATAAACAAATGCTGAAATCAACCTGGAAAAAAGATGGTTTGTTTCCTGGCACACAATAAATAGACACTGCCTGCATACTTTTATCATTTTCATCTTCCTCTGTTGTTTCTATTATAAACAACACAAAAAAAATGTATGACCTTGTATATATCAGATGTGTGTGTGTGTGTGGGTGTGTGTGTGTGTGCATCAACATGACCTGTGTAAATATGAAACCATGCATCTTCATACAGTATGGTACCTAATTTGGAAGAGAATTGCCAGTTGTAGATATTCTGAAGAACCATCAGAAAATTCCTTACATATTATGTTGAGTGAGAAACATGTGTGATTAGTTGTATTATGCATTGATATGACTTTGATTGTCACAGTTAGATATCGCTGATGAATGATCTGAAGAGTGGTGAAAGAAGGCTCCAATGTGGATATGAATATCAAAATGCATCGGACAAACAAAATCAAAGTTATTTTCAAGGTAAAGACAATGTTGGAGAAGAATTCATATTACCTTTTGAGTCAAACAGTTTTTCTGGCCCTTCAAAATTTTACATTTGTCTTCCTTTGAGTATGGGAAGCATAAAGAATCAGAGAAAAAATGGATGGTAAAACTTAAGGTGATATTAGGTACTTGTGAACCGCCCATCAGCGCAGAGAAAACAGGTTTGAGACTAGTTCCATGGAAGTATGCATAAAGCTTTGAAAATGTTCAGTAAATGGCAGAGTTTTCAATTGGAATGATTAAGGAAATATGCAAGAATTTTCTAAACTTCACAGAAGCACAAAGAAAATCTGCAATGTGGATGACAGGCTTCTTGAAAGCTTCGAGAAGAAAAAAAGTCCACCAATCACGTGGATTGATGAAGTTCTTTATGTAAGGAACATAGGCTTAGTGGGTGTTTTTCATAAGATAGTGTAGTGTATTCAAACATTAAAAGCGCACTCCTCATGATCAAAGATGGTTTAAGATTCAGTACTCAGAGAACTGAAAGACAAGAAAACATTTTCCTGAGCGTTTTTCTTCTTCATTAGATACCTTTATCACCTGAGCAGGTCCACAGCTCTCAGAAAAATTTCACGGGAGAATAGGGCTTAGACTGGCTACAAACGCAAGAAATTGGGCTGCCGTTTGATCAGAAACGTTGATCATAGGTAGGGCGTGGGGAGATTAGTGCGGTGTGCAAAATCCTCACAATTTTCCCAAGAAATTAAAAAGCAAAGACAATTCCCCGGATTGTGGTGCTGCCGATCAGAAGATGAAAGAACGTCAACTGATCAATGCCATTTAAGTGGGTTTTGTAGCACACAGAGAAGATATCAAAGAGACCGTACGCACAAAGGGAGGGGGGGTTTATTGATCGTTTTTGGGGGTCAGGTGGTCTGAGGATCAGTGGGAAGGGGTGTGGTTTTGCGACATGTCGGCGGTGTCCCAGCTCGGAGCAGGGACCATGTTTGCATGCTCACAAAGTCCCCAAGGTGAGATCACAGCGTGGAGAGAATATTAGCTTGAGGTCTGTGTAATTTTGGTATGCATGCAGCCAGTTGATGTGAACAGGTATCAGTGATATAGGGTAATCTGGCAGCTCCCTAGGTGCGCTTGCGTATGCATGTCAGGCCATCTCCGGCTAGGTCAGGTAGCGTTTTATTGTTCACCGCAGCTGTGGCCAGCCTTGTTCTTTCATCCATGAACGGATTTATCAAACCACGCATCTGAAATATGAAAATTTATGACATTGGCTGATTGCGAAGGGGCTGTTATTAACCAAGATTTAGATGAGAACGACGAGCGATTGTCGTCCTCTAGGACCTCAGAGGAGGTGCTGGGAAATGAAGGCATTCTAATGATGCTGATCCCAATTTTAGATAGTGACTCACCGAGCCAGTGCAGGTATTTCTAGAGTGCCCCAAGAGCCAAGTTTGTGGTCATTCAAGATCAACACACGATGTCCACCTCAAGTTCCATTTTGTTCGCACTGATCGTGATGATAACTCGCTTGTCATTATCCTGCAAAATGACTAGTCACTCCAGTGCTGAGCATTGTAACACGCCGATGAGTGACAATAAAAGCAAGCACTGCCGATCAGGCGGCCACATTACCCATGATTCAGTGCGATGTTTGGCAAAGCAAATATAGCGATTTTGCCAATTGGGATGATGGTCCTGACAACTTGACCTGGGGTCAGCGCACCGTGCTACGGCCAAGCCTTTCCCGTATCAAGTAAAGCCGTTATGTACCCAACATCGTTCACAAATTTAGTGACCTTGACCATGGAAGATTTGACCTTTGACTCACCTTGAAAGCCCAGCACATGGTGCCAAAGTCAATCACTTGCCTTTTCTCTTACCCTTTTTTCCAATCCATATATTGTACTCTAGTCGTCAGCCAATCAGATTTTCCCCTTATATTTTGATAACATCTATTATTTGCTGATTGAACTGAGCAATCAGCTCTGAACATGTACATAAGATGTTGGATACATAACTCAGCTTTCTCTCCTCCCTTCCTCCCCCTAAAAATGGTTATTCATCTTCACTGCAAACCCCTTAAACCAATGATATCTGCACCCTCTATCATGCTTGCTGACAACCTTTTAATGTGTCTCCTTCCCTTATGTTGACTCTGATTTCAGTTGTGCATTTGCCTGGCATTTTTCCAGATGACTTACCAGGAATTGATCATATTCTGCCTCTTACTTATGACTCAGTACGAGCATCTTCCAGTGGTTTAATCTTTAACCTTTTTGTCACAGAACAATCGTATCACCGCGATGACTCAGTTTACAGTTTCCGACTTCCTTTTTGCGGCATAATGCCATGAGTGGCACACACCCAATCACAGAGCGAAGAAAATTTGCTGATCCAAAAAGTCAATGACTAAACGAGGTATACAAGGATCTCGGAGCTGTTGTTTAGTATACATTTGTCAAAGTGTGACACTTAGTGCACTGTAGGCAGGCATCCTGATCTCACTTGAAACATACCAGGTTTGTTTATTTGTAACCAGCTTCCATCAAAGTAATTGGTCCCAAAATGTCTACCTGCAATGGGGCAGGAATGTCTTGGTTTTTATGGATATTTGGATACAGTCTAGTGGTTGAGTTAATACATCTGCTATGTTTTCAAATAAATGTATGTATGCAAATATCTGGAACTAAATATATTGAAATAAAAATGTTGAAATATATGAGAGGAAAGATAAATGGAAATATAGAAATATAAATTTTGCACATTATTGCTTTTCATGATATTAAATTTCCCGATAAGTATCATAGATTCTTGGGGTTAAATATCGGATCCTAAATAAATCATTCTAAATTTTTGCAAAGAACGCCTACACATTTTTGACCAGAATAGATCAGTATTCTTATGTGTTCGTCATAAATTTTTCAAGAAATTGTATGTGGTTTATCTCAAATGAAAGGCTGATTTCGGATCACTCATTAGCAGGATCACGTGTAATAAAATTAAAATGTGAACGTCCAAACTAGTTGCAGTCATGCAATGTGTCAAGGAGGGTTAATTTATTTCTTAAATCACAGTCATTCATCATGGTGATTGACTGTGAGGAAATGATATCTTGATCTCACACCATTGTCCCCACAGTCGTATCTAGAACAGGAACTCACATTTTTAAATCAGCTGCAAATATCCATTTTTACGTACTAAATCCCAATATATCCTGATATCTACATTACTTCACACGATGAACAAGCTGGTGGCTGTGTTCTGTTCCCTCACATTTTAAACAACCAACAGAAATATCCATATCTTTACCAATCATATTAATTATGCAAACTTATCTCAGACAACATAAATATTTTGATTATGAAAAGTATTTAAAATACATTTAATTATAATTTGTGAGGAATGTTTTCAACAATTTTGTGTGAACTTGCTGTGAATTAGTGAAAGTTAACAACCAGCCTCTGATAAAACAAATAAGTTTTTTCCCATGATTTAAAAAAAAATAAAATAAAGATGCCTTGGGATATTTGGGTGGAAGGTCCTGCAGGTGTGAATGGGTGTGTCCAGGACGAAGGGTGTTCTGGTCACTTGGAAGCTGAGGAGGTCACTTGACACAGGGAACCTGGGGCCTATCCACTTCTGCCAAGCCATTTAGATATGTTTGGAATCTTCTGTCGTAAGCAATCATTGGCTGAGACAAAGTACCTGAGATTTACCTGCCAGGCCACTCGTAGGCGCTGATGTGTATACTGTCCAGGTATGTAAACTACAACTGTAGTTTACACCTCGAGGGACAGGCAAGCAAGAGAAAGAACGAGAGGGAGGCAGATTCCTCAGCTTGTACATATAAAATGCAAAAACAAATCATGATGGATCTTTTTTTTTTAACTTTTGTGATACTTTCATTGAATAAAAGGCATCAAGATAAGAGTATTTTGCAAATGCCAGTTTTGTTTATTATCTGCAGTTTATATCTGTTGCAGTTTCTTGTCTAAACTAGGCATATTCACTACTTTGATCAAACTACCTTTGACAGGACCAGTTTTGTCCACTGACCTTTCAGTGTGATGTTCGTCTGCGGAGCTACAATATGGCTGTTGTGGTGCAGACAGAGGAGCCAGTGTGGCGCTTTTGGGGCACCCAGGTGGCTCGGTGTGTACCTAGTGTTTTGACGTTGATTTCCTATTTTGTGGCGTATTGTAATTTGGCGTTTTGTGTGCGGAGTGTTGGATGTACATTTCAGAGCAGGTCGGAGGGTGGTCGATTTGGGCGCCAAACGTCTGGGAGAACAGCCCGCTGGAGTGAATAGAATTTAATGATGATTGGGCCATACTTTCGCTATTGATTCTTTTTAATGAAAGTGCTTGAGATCAGTTTGGCCACCAAGGGGCTATGTGGAATAAGAATCACTAAATGTTGAGCAGCACTGCATTGTGGGTAAAGAAGGCTTCGTGAAGCGGTGGCTCGTTTGACCGCCAAAAGGTGCAGGACGATTTCAGTACTCAAGTGCATTCTGGGATATAATGCCGCACCTAATCACCTGGCCCCCGTTTGATTGGTCGCTTCCACGCTCCGATTTACTGTCGCGGAAAGATAAAACCCCAGTGTCCGAAATTGCTCATTCTTTCGAAAATATATTGTAGCAAGGAGGGATGAGTATGTGACAGGGGTGTATGTGGTGATGCATGGGTGTTTAGTGGACAATACAATGCCAGATAGGGATGTCATCATTCAGGTTATGGCAGAGGGGTGCGTAATGACCCTCTTTGTGGACACACTGTTTCATATCAGAAATGAGCTTTAGGGACTGGCCATTTAGGTGATTCAGGGAGGATTTCGGGGAAAGTGCCAGACCCTTGAGGGATGGGAGAAGGAGAGAGAGGGATGAGGTGAGAGGGTTTGGGCAAGACCGTGTCATTCTCCATGATGTTGACCAGGTGGGCGCCATATTCTGATAAATCTCCTCCATTATCGTGCTAAATTTCATCACAAAAATTGCATCCCCACCAGAAATGTTTTCACAAAGTGCCCCTAAAAGGTCCTAAATCTTCAGCACTCGGCCCGCACAGTTGTACTAATAATCTGGGCGATGCACCGGGCTCAGGCGCCGAGCAATCCAGAAATGCGGCGCACACTATACGGGGGCTGATAGTACCTGATGGTGGGATGACTTATCTGCTGAACACCGACATGCAGTTGTAGCACAGGTCTCCGGCTGATTCCAATTCACCAAATGGGCTCCAAGAGATGGCATGGTGACCCTTCATGGCTGTTGCCATGGATACACAATTCCTACAGCACCTTTTATCAACAAAGCAAAGTATGGGATGGTATGAGAACATGAAACAAAACCAGGGCCCAAGTCATGTTGTGGGTTTTTTGCCAGATAGGACTCACGCTTTAGTACGCCATATGTTGTCACGAAGATGCAGTTTGTGTATTTACGTTTGCTGGTTCAAGTAGTCCTTCTAGATCCCTGCGCATGCTGATTAGATGAAAGATGAAAGTGTGGACTTGGGTCCTGACTGAGGTGCATGTGTCCTTAAGCACCATAGGACATTGTCATCGGCAATCAATCTGTGCAGTGAAAGACAGTCATTAATCTGCCAGATCCCAGCCAAAATCTGAAATAATACACACAAAGAGCGCATTTAAACGTGCATATCCTTTTACGTTATATTGTTTTTTTTATCTGATGACACAATGCATATATCTTTAAATGGGCACCAATATTAACAGAATATGAAAGACTGCAGACACATGAAAACGAAAACGTTAGGGAACCATACAATTTAATATATATGAAAATAGAATGATATCAAATGCTAAATCAGGCTTGAATAATTTTGATAGTTTTGCTCACAGCACCGGATTGTGCACAGTGAGTATGGGAGTAAATGAGTTTAGTGAGAGGGGGGCGTTGTTTGGTATACACAACCTTTATACTCAATTTGTGGTATCAGAGCTAAGTAATACCTCTGGGTATGGACCAGTAATACCTCCAAGGTAGATGGTGGGACCTGGAGTGATAGTGTGATACAAGTCACCTGCTCCTAGCCACCGGCTCACTCACACTGACAGCCCACCGCAGCCCCATGCCACATACACCACCTCCCAAACTAATCCTAAGCTTCAAATAAGGGGAAAATGTTAACAAAAATGGGAGACATTTAGTGAAACAACATTATGTTGTTAAAAAAATTACGTAAATTGTAAATGTATAAAGTACATTTAAACAAGTTAATGATGCCCTGTTGTAATTTGGGGGGTGGAATTTTGATCTCCCAGTCGTAACTGGATTCCAAAGGGGTATTTCCTACCCGGGGTGGAGGAAACCGCCCCCTGACAGATATATTTACTGGTCTGTGGTGGTTAACAAGAAATGTGACTAACCTTGCATTGAAATCATTAGTGCCATGTGCCACCATACATTAACCAGCTAAATTCACTTTGGTGATTTTTTTTTTCTAAAATGCCAATTTAGGTGATATATTATCCAATGGAACATATGTAGTGTCTTACGATTTGTTGGTCTTATTCATTGTGAAAGACTTATTTTTTTATATTTATATAGATTTGAGTGTCGACTTGAGCTATGTTTATTGTATGTGGATTCCATAGTGATGGTTAATTAATGCTAGATGTTTAATCAGCCAGGTGGTGAAGTTTTCATCGAGACTTGATTAATCTCCCTCCAGGGCTCTGCCCAAGAATATCTCACAAACTATTTTGTTTACAATATCCCTTGTAAAATGCAAGAAATTAGTGGAATTGAAAGTTTACCACCTGATATACTTTGGGGAAATTGCATACCTTAGGACTACCTGTCACCACATCCAAAACCCATTTGCCATGATTAAAGCCCACCGGTCAAGTATTATCTGGGGAAATTTTCCAGAGGGCTAACCCCGGGGAGTTATGAGGGGATTATCTGTGGGAAAGGTCGGGCAGTACATCCAGGTTAATCTGCACCTGTCATAGGTGATATGTCACCCGTTTATTTCACAATGTTTGGAATTTACGGTTTGAAATTTTTATTTGAAGCAAACTTCTTCACAGGACATTGTCATAATGAAAACACTGTTAGTTGTTGAATATCTTGTTGAATTGTTATGTCATAAGTGGTGTTGTTTTTGGGAAGGAGGAACATTTGTCAGACATGTGAGAATACTTGAGGAGCAAAGGTGTTGGGGGAGGGCAGGTAGGGGGTAAAAGGGGTCTGATATATGGGTCAGACAGGTGGGGTGTGAGAGATGGGGGTATTAATGTCAAGGATGATCACACCCACCTATGTTGTGGCACCCCAGTGGATTAGTAACCAAGGTGCAGGACTAAGGTAACCAGGTGCAATCTTGGAAGCTTAGTAGGGTTCAGGTAACATGTGTGGCCGGTGGGAATGGGGTAAAAGAAGGACCACATGTGTCTGTGTGAAAGCAAAGTTGACATCTCAGAAGTGAGGCAGAAAATGGTCCAAGCATGCATCCATTTAGGATTCTCGACGGCTACAACCTGCTGGACCTGGGATCAGGGAAATCAGGTAATATCCAACACATTCTTAGACTGCATAAAACTGTTTCACAGATGACAGCCAGACACATTGCTTTCCAGATCTGTTGATTTCACCAAGCCATGTGCTCATTCAGTCAACACAGAAACTGGGTCACCACATCTCTCCTGTCATATGAGATATACACTCTGGGTAATATTATCAGCAGTAGAATTTGACCAGAGTAAAATGAACCCCAATGATATGATATTTATATTGAATAGAACCTGTGATAGACAAAGTATCAGATGCTTAGTGAAGATGATTTTTTTAAGTAATAAAAACACACCATTTAAAAATCCGTGGACCAATATAACACCTTTGGGTCCAAAATGTCTAAAATATAAATATATCACACCAGGATATACAATTTCTGAGTCATCTAATTGCCCTTTTTGTCTGTTACCATTTTGGTCTTGGACCTTGATGTGATTGTATGTATTGCTCATTATTGGATGGGACACAGTGAATACAGAAAATAACTTTGGTTATTTAAGTTCATTTGTACAGCTTTTGTGTTGCCCCCAGACCACAAAATCTCATCATCGGTGATTCAATGGAGCTGATTGTGGATGTTGTCCTCAATGTTGTATTTAGTGGTACCTTGGGTTTTGTGGTATGGTCCTGTCCTGGTTTCACCTCGTTCTCTAGTGACCTGTCAGGAATGGTCTCCATATTCTTGGTTAACCTTTTGTGGTTGAAGGGCATCACTGAAAGCCTTAACCTTGTCACATTTTAGACCAAATGTAAACATGAGGGTCCTTGTCTCACACCTATCAGGTGTATTTATAACTTTGGACCTGCTGCACTACCAAGGAATGGTCTCCAGACATCACACATACACTCTCATGACCTTTTCACCATTTGAGATATCTATAGTTAATATAAACAGCGGTTTGAATTAGACTGTTTGGTAAGTATATGCTACACACCTCCAGTATTATGATAGATCTAATCACATCATTTAACTGGCATTCAAACAGCATGATGTAAACGCTTTCCTTGAATACCTTGCACAGTGAGGTGTGGAAGTTTTAAATTGGATTTCTTAGTTTTTGCATGGGCAGTTGGCTGTCACTGTATGTCTGAGACAGCACCTATGGTGACAGTTGTACCGGGGTCTGCTCTACATGTATTGGGTTGCATCTTGCTCACATTTTTCAGGTTCAAAGGTTGCTCAAAAACAAGGTGATTAATGGTCGAACTTGAGAGGGCGCCGAGAGAATGAGAACTTTATCAACTGGTGCCCTACCTTCCTTTCTCTGTGATTCTATATCAGGGGCCAACAGGAGGCCAGGTCAGGTTCTCAAGTACACTTGTATCTGTGCAAAGGTGGCTTGAGTACCTTGATATCGGTGTCATGATGCCCAATGTCGCAGATAATGATTCCAAATTTAAAATCATAACTTGATCTCACATATATATAATGATTATATTTTAATAAATCTGCATCATTTCAACCTTTTAACTGTTAATGAGTGACAGTGATATATAGAATATCTTTAAAAGGCCACAGTCAAGAAATTTAAACTAGGTATTACCCAGTACTTACATGAGCAAATCTTGTATAAAAATGGATTGAATATCAGGGAAGCAAATACCAGAACAGAAGAATGATTAATCAGATCTGTGGAGTATTTTGATAACTATGAAACATCAAAGTTATGTTAATGTAATATGAAGATATTTTTGTTGTCATGGTTACATCATAATGCCCCTTACCATGTATACCCCCTGCTAATTTTGTCCTGTCTGGTGCCCCATCTGGATTATCTGGTGTAACCTTACCTTTGCACAGGTGTGCAACCAGACCTATATGTTATGCCTGTCAAACTGGTCTGGTTTTTGCTTCTAATCATACTGTTGCTATGGAAATACTCTACTTTATGTCACATGGTTGCCATAGCAACTATTCACAAAGTGGCCTGATTTGTTCACCTAACCTACCTGACCTGTGTTATTTTCCTCATACTTTCTCAACAACACAAATCTCACCTGGTTATCATGATTCATGCCAGAAAAAAGTAAGAAACAACATATGTTAGATATAAAATACCGCTAACATCATCAGGATGCTTGATAAAAAATATCAAAACATTTGGCATATGTTGAAGTATGCTAGAAGACATCCCAGATGTGGCATATCAAATCTAGTATAAGGCTGTAATTGCTATTCATTTAGCAAGGTGCATGGTGCCGGAGGTATGGAAGACATTTTGACTGAGGAATCATGGGATCACGTTATGTTTGCGAGGTAGTGGATGTGATATTTATGATGAAGAGGGGCAATAAGCATAGCCATGCTTTATATCAGATCACTGGGCAAGATGATATCTGTACGGTTGAAATAAAAACAATCTGGCAAAATTGTGCAGTAAAATGATTTATCCTGTCATGAATCTGAAAT
Source organism: Amphiduros pacificus (assembly GCA_949316495.1). NCBI lineage: Eukaryota > Metazoa > Annelida > Polychaeta > Phyllodocida > Hesionidae > Amphiduros > Amphiduros pacificus. The sequence goes on along the minus strand of OX439002.1, from coordinate 48,374,855 downwards.
ATAACCTAGGTGTTTGCAAATTTTCCTATTTTGATTTTGCACATTCGGCTTGAATAGCATAATCATTAATTCATTCATTTAAGGTTTGCAGAATGAATATCCCCAAAGATTGTTTGCACAGACAAAATTATTAGGTGCATTTATAAAAGGCAGAAAAAAAAATCAAGCCTGATAAAGAGATTGCATGCTTTAATACATAAATTAGAAAAAAAAAGTTAAAACATGACACTTGAATGAGATAACATATCATAATTGTTTCCATAGCAACAGACAGACTGTAGGTGCCAGTGTCTGTGGTGGCTTCTTGATAATTCGTTTTCCACTAAGATGACTCTAAAACAACATTGGCGTGTTGTTTGAGACAAGAAGGGCAATAACATTATAAGACTTTCATTTATTTCTACAATTTATTTTTATACAAAGTCAAGGAAAATGCTGTTGTTCGCCAATAATTTATTAGAGTTAGTGACCATAATGGATACATTCAGAATAAAAATTCTAGTTCTATGGTCAGACTTGTTTGATTGATAAACAAACAAAACATACAAATACGCTCCCCTCAAATAATGTGTTTTGAATTAACCTTCAATGCATGGTTCAAATGAATTGACCTTGCAAGTGAAACCATAGGACCATTAGAAATTATGCATAACTTTGGCAGGCCCATTCTAATGTGGCTTGGCTAATTGATCAGCAGATAAGAGAAGATTTGGCGGGATCAAGTTGCCCTGCCTGACACCCCAGCAGAGTACTCAGGATGGTAATAGAAGAGGGCTTGTTGAGAACAGATGGTAAACAAAAATGGCATCCTCATTCTCATGTCATGCCCCTGGGGTTTGTTATGGAAATACCTGCGGTTATTATCAAATTCTCTTTGCAAGTTATCACATTTATTCAAATTTATCAGAAATTCTAAGGTTTTAATGATGGATTTTGTGAAATTTATATATTCCTGAATGTTTTTAGCAGATGAAATGAGTAAATAGGTGTAAAATTAGCATAAAATTGATCTGTGACACATTACATAACTGTACATAAGATATGCCAGAGGCAAAGCATGGTTGCTTGGTATGAAATTAAGCACCCAAAACTGACGAGAGGTGATTGCTAAGTGTGACAGATGCTGAATATTGGTATAAAAAATAACTAAGATTTGAGTCATGTCTAAATAATTCTAGGATTTAAAAAAGGAGGGCATCACTGTGAAAAAAGAACACAGCTTCAAATTTGTAGGCTCTTTCTGTAAATGGATTGTGACAGTATGATAGAGCCTGCAAATTGTATTGTGGTTTTACTGCATAGTCCGGTGCCAAAAATTTGAGACACTATTTGAGGTTTGAGTTAAAGCTGTAGATGCACGAGTTGGCCATTTGCCGCATTTCCTGTGACATTGCTACATTGCAAAATTAATTAAGGCAGCTCCTGGATGCGTGTGAAAGGTGGACAATTATCAAATTTTCACACCAGTTTGTTTTCTCAAAGAAAAAAGGCTGATTGTGCAAATGGCAGAGAAGAGGGGCAAGGTTTAGTGCCACCCATTCCTTGATGAAATCCACAAGGTTTTGTTTTGTCAAGAGTAAAGGGTAGAGAACACTTCATTGGAAGTGTTGCAGGATTAATATATAATGTCAACACTTATGAAGTCTTGATGGAGACCTCGGAGTGGGACGATATGCGGTGCGCCAATTTGATTAAACAGTTTGGTCTGCCACTAAAGACGCAGTCCATTATTTACAACCAAGTCCAGCCACTCTTCACTGATGACAACGTAATTTTTGTGAAAGCTACCTGAATAGGGGTGCACCAGATCGGCCATTTAGTGAGAATGTGTCCGCCAGGTCTCAATAAGGGAAGACCCATAATGGCTGCCCTATGCCAAGAATGGGGGCTCAACCAAGGTGTGTTAGCCTAACCAATTTATACAAATCCATCACACCATTACTGTGATGAAGAGATGCATTCTGGGATGGTGCATAGAGATGAAATCAGCAGCACCTGTGTGCATCTTGAAGGCGGTGGAGGGCACTTTCAGGAAGATGGCCGCAGTATAGGGGGCAGCACCTGGGGCATCTTTTAAGGCAGTGGAGGTCAATTTCAGGACGCAATGGCTGCAGTGTAGGGGGCAGCACCTGGGGCATCTTTTATGGCAGTGGAGGTCAATTTCAGGACACAATGGCTGCAGTATAGGGGGCAGCACCTATGGTGTCTTACGGCAGTAGAGGGCACATTCAGGAAGATGGCTGCAGTGTAGGGGGCAGCACCTGGGGCATCTTTTAAGGCAGTGGAGGTCAATTTCAGGACGCTATGGCTGCAGTGTAGGGGGCAGCACAAGTTAAAGTTAAAACCTCAAATTGAAATGGCTGATAAAAAAAAATGCCCTACTCCAGAACTTCCTTCAGAAATTTGTTGTGGTTGTTTGATTGGGGTGCTGATAATCATTGCAGGTCATCTTCCTGATAAAACTGTCCAGCTTAGTTTTGCCATGAGAAGAAGAAAATTTATCATGTCAAAAGTCTTTCTGTTTTGTTTCTGGAAATGCAGGCCATTATGGTTTTGCCCCAAGACTGGTCAACCATTTTGATAATTACAAAGTTTGTCATAAATCAGCATGGGCGTTAGGTCCCTGTCTTATTGCTGACTGAGTCACAGGCACGACATCATATCTGATTAACAAATAAAGCATTCAATCATATACTAATGTAATCATTCACCGCAAGCGGCAGATCACCTTCGAGTCAATTTGCTGAATTCCTGTGCATAAACAACATAGTGAGAGCTATCGGAAAGGCAAAATTGTGTGGTATTACAAAGGTGACCCTGCAATTACTGAGTCTAGTTTTCGAAATTAGAGGAAACACAAATGGTAATAAAGTGAATATAACATTGGCCCTAGTATGCCTTTAAGGTGTATAACGTGACTAGAGGAAAGGTGAGTAGAGGCTATTTTGACCTCAAAGACTGAAGAGTTCTTCCTTTCTAGGGACCTGCTTTCATGCCAAAATGCTATTAACGCAGGTAGCTTCTAACGAGGACAAATAGAAATTCTCATTAAGGTGACATTTTGGGCTTAATCACCCAGCCGGCCGCAAGTTGCAAAGACACGATGACTCTGTCGTACCCACCTTGAGCTCTTAGGGCCCAAAATGACAGAGAACAAGAACTAATTTTGCGCCATTTCTTGGCCCACCTTGATTTGCTGGGACAAAATGGAAGTAGGGGATGTAGAGACGAGCCCAATTAAGGCAGTGAGTTTTCATCATTAAAGGCCAACAGTGAAGGAACCTGGGCTAATTTGGGCCAACTCTTGAATACTGAATTGGCTTTGTTACCAGATAAAAGATTTTTGAGAAAATGACAATTTTGTCGTTGGTGTAGGTAGGTGACAAACACAGCCGAAGCAGAGAGGTGAAGTAGAGAGAACCGGGAGGTGAATGAAAGGAGCGGCAAGGCCTCCGCTACCATGTAACAATGTTATCTCCCACACAGGAGAGCTGAATCACTATGCCACAATTGTTTGCCGATCCAGCCTCTATTAGCGATAACCCCATGACCTGAAAACTCAACTAATTAACTCAAATGTGCTGCTACCTGGAAAAATTTGCTTTGATTTTTACGTGAGGTTGATGAAAAGTGGATCTTTTGACAAGCTAAAGGGGGCTTAATGGCTTTATGTTGGGGGCCGAGAGACAATGCCTCAGTTCTTGTATTTAAAGACAAGAAGAAATAATGATTGGCATGGTAGTCACAGGTGACAATGCATCACCTGACCTGGTTGGCAATCGACTGATTGAATCCAAATTAAAGAAAGCAATTCTTCCTTGATTGTGGAGAATTGGAAGCGCAGATTGATAGATTGGTGGCATTATGACGGGACAAAGAAGCTACCCATGATTCAAAGAATTTATCCATGATTCACCTGGAGTGGAACAATGCAACTACCTGCCTTTGTGCGGAAGGTTGGGATTTAATTGTGACTTGGGAGGGATCTCCACGAGTGAAGGCTGAGATTTGTTTGCGCAGGATCAAAGAAGCTTGTCACCATATTGAACAATATGAGATGAGTTTTGTTCAGAAAATATTTATAGACAGTGTCATATTGCCAGTATTTGTAATGAACCAATAGAGGCATTATCAAGCCCGTCTTTATGTGGAGTGTGCAAACTGTAATGAGAAACTAGAATAATGAGAGGGCGCCACTGTTCACATCTTTCACATGAGTCGTAACTGGATGATTAACTCTGGAAATATCATATGTCACTATATTTGTAGTATGCAATCCCATTATAATTAAAATTTAGAAATGAATGTCATGGGATTGATTGCCAGAAGAATATGGTACTGTTTAAGTATATTTATTGTATAGATTACTCAGGTATACAAGGAGTATGGTTTTAGAGCCAATTTTCTAACTGTCCTCGGGTAATGAAACATCGGTGTGAACAACAGTAATATGATATTTCCAATTGTTTAAATTAATCCTTCTTAATTCTCATCCAATTGATCCGTTTGCTAAATAAGTTCAGCTGGCAGGACTTAGTGGTTCATCAATATCCATCTCCTGGTCCCACATTCGCAACATAATATCTGTTGTCCACCTCAAGAGGTAGGGCACACGTCAATAATCCCACCAAATCATTCTGCATGTGCCGTCAAGCTTTGTACTGTATTGTTTGACAGAGATAGAACCGTCAGTTACAATTACACCAGAGACATTAGCATTTTAGAGTGGATTTTGCTGTAAACTTTGTATCTCAGCATTTTCTTACCTTCCAGCAAATAATTAGATAAAATGGCTACCAGGTCTGAACAAAAAGCGCCCACTAACGATTAGTGTGTCAGGACACAGACAGGAAGGCTTTTGATGGCCAATGTTTGAGAATACTTTTAAGGTGTGATTGTCAGGCACTTTCAATTGAAATATCTTTTGCCTTCATGAATGCTAAAATATGGCTTAATACGCGGCCCACCTTGACAGAGTGAAATAAAGAAAGAAATATGAATCTTTGTTAATGTTAATGTTAATCTCTGCTCTTAAAAAATCTGTGTTGTACTTTTGACAATTCTGCATTGGTCAGGACCCATGATTTCTTGAAATAATGGAATATATGAAAGCAACAAGAAATAGCTTTATGATATAAGAATTAAATTCAATCTCTCAATCAAATATATTTTCAGAGTTAAATGGATCCCATATCAATTACATATTCTATTTGAAAGAGATTTGACTCATGATTTGATGCCTAATACAAGCATATTTTTAAACACTTGTAATTGGCTGATTAAGAATTCTAGAATAGCCCACTCTGTTCAATTTAAATGAGAATTATTGTTGCAACCTGACTTTACAGAAATGAACATTTAAGAAAATCCAAACATGAAGCCATTTCCTCCGTAAAATTAGATTTCATGTCAGATGAACGGCAAAGGGGGATTCATATCACTATTTTCATATTGCCTTAGCGGGATGATCAAACGTTTTTGCAGTCTTCTTGTGCTTTGCTCCTCTCAGGTTTTTGATTTTGTATTATAATTCCTTGGAAAAGAAGATAATAGATTTAATTTGGGGAGTAAATAAGAAAACATGCAATTTTCATTGGTAAGTGGATTTACCCTGTGCAAGGTAAACAAGCATAATCAATGGCACTGGATGAAAATTCATAGGTAAAATTTGGTTACCCTACAATCCGTGCATTAACCAAATTTGATGTTTTTTAATGGATGGAATTGGGGGAATTTAATTACAGAAATATGTTATGATACATTACGTGTGTTCTTATAATTGATTAGTCTGCCACCTGAATAGTTACATTGTGCTGTGGGTAACGCTGAAAATGTTTGTGCTTCTGTTAGGAAAGATTGACATTGTGGAGTGAATTCTGAATGGAAAATTTGTTTTATGGTTTTAAAACAGTTGAGTAGGTTGACACGTGCTTGGTTCCCCACTGTCCAGTTGCCTAACAAGTCTTGAGTGTAGTTGCAACCTTGCCTGTGTGAAGTAGCAGACTTTCATGGGGGAAAAGATTGACAGGGACACTGCTCAACACAAATGAGATGTCAGAAAAGGTGACAAAAGTCACACATTGGGATTGAAGCTGGGGATTGTGGCAGAAGGAGTGTGGTAGATTTGGAGGCAAGTTAGCCAGGTTTCCCAGGCCTGCCATGCACAGAGCACTCAGGTGATTTGTCATTGGCTGAAACAGGAGGTTGGTGCCACCTTGCCTAGCAACCAGATCCTCTGTGTTTCCAGGGGGTGGCATACCTCCGCAGACAGATCCGAATCACCTGTCCAGCCCAACACTGACTCAATTGACTTTTAAAATTCCCAGATCAGCTGAACCTGACAAATAACACTGTAACGTCTTTAACTTGGAAACTGAGCTGAAGCTCACATGGATTGCTTTGTTGGTGTTTTTACCCTCAGCCCCTGATGTAATCAGGCTGAGGGTATTGCAGTACTCCTGGCGTGGGTATGTATGTATGTATGTATGTCTGTAGCGAACATCCTTGTCATCGCGATAACTCGAGAACAAATGATGGCAGCCTCATGAAACTTGACACACATAAGCATATGGTGAAAACCTCGGACGAGTTCGATGGACGGTGACCTTGACCTATTTTTCAAGGTCACAGGGACAATTATGTGAAATCCCAAGAATCGCAATAACTCAAGAACAAATGATGGCAGCTTTATGAGATTTGACACCCATAAGCATCTGGTGAAGACCTCAGAATTTGTTCTATAAAACATGACCTTCACCTACTTTTCAAGGTCACATGGACAATTATGTGAAATCATCCTTGTCATCGCGATAACTCGAGAACAAATGATGGCAGCTTCATGAAACTTGACACGTATAAGCATCTGGTGAAAACCTCAGACTAGTACGGTGGATGGCGACCTTGACCTATTTTTCAAGGTCACAGGGACAATTATGTGAAATCCCAAGAATCGCAATAACTCAAAAACAAATGATGGCAGCTTTATGAGATTTGACACCCATATGCATCTGGTGAAGACCTCAGATTTTTTTCTATGAAACATGACCTTCATCTACTTTTCAAGGTCACAGGGACAATTATGTGAAATCATCCTTGTCATCGCAATAACTCAAGAACAAATGATGGCAGCTTCATGAAACTTGACACACATAAGCATCTGATGAAAACCTCAGACATTTTTGTATGGAACATGACCTTCACCTACTTTTCAAGGTCACAGGGACAATTATGTGAAATCCCTATCATTGCTATAACTCGAGAACAAATGATGGGAGCTTTATGAGACTTGACACACATAAGCATCTGGTGAAGACCTCAGACTTCTATTGATGGAACATGACCTTCACCTACTTTTCAAGGTCACAGGGACAATCATGTCAAATCCACGTCATTACAATAACTCAAGAACAAATAATGGCAGCTTCATGAAAATTGACACACATAAGCATCTGGGAAGACTCCAGATGAGTTTGATGGACGGTGACCTTAACCTGCTTTTCAAGGTCACCGGCCCATCATCTCAATAATTCTAGAGTAAATTATGACAGTTTCATGATAATTGACACACATAAGCTATCAAAGGAAGTAGATTTTATGGTTTTTTTGCCTTGGTGCAGTGACATTTTGTTCATAAATATTGTGTGGAGCGAATGTTGTGCAATAAGTTGCCAGGGCTGAGGGTTGATGCATCTCTGATGCCTATGTTTTGTTTTTTTTAACTGGACAGTTATTAGCATGGCCCATGTCAGGATGAGTTTGTTGTTGTGAGAGGTTGACACCTGAGGTGGAGTCCCAGGTCATTAACAGCTGCTGATGCTCAGAGTTGCTCTGGTCAACTGGTAATGGGACAAGGGTCAAGGTCCACCTCCATACCCACCCTCGACCTGCTTGACCTGTCAGGGGCGGGGCAGTAACATCAACCCCTGATGAAAGCTGGCCTGCAAGTTGATCTCACCCCCCCCCCCCACTCTCTCCTTTATTTCACCTTTTGTCACACGTTGATCAAGAATTCCGGTCTTGATTGCATTTGCTTATCATTAACTGAAATGGTTTAGATTTTGGTCTTCATTAGGGAAGGGGATAAAGTAAGGTGAGGGTGGGAGGCATGAAGGGTCCAGGTGTGAATTGTCAGGCTTTGTTTTGGATTGATACTATTACTGGGGCAGCCTCAAGGTTCCACTGTGGAATGTGACCTCATCCCAAGTTACCATGGTAACAACAATAGGGAGATTGTCTGCATAGGTGTGCACTGGTGTCAGAACCATATGTCCACATTTTTGTGGACAGAATTAGTAAAATCAACATTAAGGTCGCTTTGGAAATACGGCTTTGTGTTTACACAAAGGAAGCAAATGAAATGTACCTTCATATCACTATTAAATGTCATAAACAATTCAAACCAAAAATATGTATAAAATGGAACTGTGTTGCAGATGAGACATAAACTTCGACCATTTTACAATAGAAACATGCAGGCATTTGTTTGGAGAGGCAGCATTTTGACACATTGAAATCAGGTTTATCACACCTAGTTTGGGAGATAATTAGAGAATCTCAAGAGTTAGTGCAGTTTGCAGGTTTGACAGCGGCAAAATTGTGATGAAAGAGAGCTGAGTGTAGGTGTGACAGCTGAGGGGCTGCGTCTTGTGCCGCTGGGTGTCATGCCATCCCGGACACATTATCAACCTGATTATCAACCACTCCTCACCTTCTATCATATCTCGATGCTCCAGACCTGACAAACGACATATTATCTCACTTAAAAATAGCAATATTATGTAATAACATTAAAACTTTTGACGATGCCCGCAAGTTGGTTTTTATGACAAAAATTTACAATGAAATATCTGATATGTATTTTTTTCCATTAAGGTGAAAAGTATGGAAGTATGTTGTGATATGACATCAAGTGAGAGAAGAATTCAAAATGAATTTGTCAGTCTAGTTTGATGCACCTTATCTTTCCCACGAAGGTAGGTTTAGCGGTGACCCCTTGGAATGACCTTTATGGCAACTTAACAGTCATACAGCTATGCAAGGTATGGTCATGTAGGGGTTGCCATGGTAACCAACAGGCTACCCCAGATGACATGTCAAGGTGTTATGATTGGCAGTGTGGGGTATTTGGATGTGGGTGCAGTGGTGGGAAGTGGTTTTTCTTGAAAGAGTTAAAGCAGTAAATTGATTTATCTTTATCTAAACAGTAAACAGGATGTATGAGCTGAAGACAACGACAGGTCTACACACTTCTTCAGTGGAAATTGTGTCCAAAAAACAGTAAAAAAAAATAATTCAAAGTAGTGATCCAGATAGCTGGTATAGATTTCAGGGATTGTTTCTTTACAATTGTACAGCATAAGTAATGAGATCTGGAGTGATGTATTGGAGGAAGATGAAAGGTTAAGAGACCAGTAGGTGGAAATGAAACAATTCTGTTTGGTGCCAGTACCAGTTTGTATTGGGTGAATATTAGTTTTAGGTGTGTGACACAAATATGGAAGGTATGGCGAGTACAAACAGCTGGACACAGTGAGGCATAAGATGAACATAAACTGCAGGAGGGGGGGGGGGGGGGGGTTGGGGGCTAGGAGACAGAACAAATATGAGATGATCACACTGAGGTATGAATCTTGCACAAGATGAACACAATGAGATACTAGTCAGGGTAGGGATGGACACAATGAGTTACTAGTCAGGGTAGGGATGGACACAATGAGTTACTAGTCAGGGCAGGGATGGACACAATGAGTTACTAGTCAGGGCAGGGATAGACACAATGAGTTACTAGTCAGGGCAGGGATAGACACAATGAGTTACTAGTCAGGGCAGGGATAGACACAATGAGTTACTAGTCAGGGTAGGGATGGACACAATGAGATACTAGTCTGGGATAAGATGAACACAATAATCTACTAAGGATAGAAACAATAAGCTCCAAAATTGAATGATTAGATAAATTATTAAAAGTTTGACACCAATTTTACATGATATCATTTAATTTGGTGACACAAAATGACACCAACACCAAGCATTGAGCTGCCTGGAGCCAGTCAGGTGGCAGTTCATTGAGACTTTGGCCAAGGTCTGTGATGGGATGGAGTGGACAGAGTTCATATGTGGCACCCTGTCAGTTGATACATTTTAGAATAATGCCTCAAGACTTTAAAGTTAACCTGTGACTGTCACATAGTGTGACCATGTTATGAGTAAGGTTAATGAGCTCTTATCCATCCCAGACATTAGAATTTGCAGTTACTTGTCAGAATGCCCCGGACCCACCCATACAGGTTAATTTGGTTACCGTCACTGCACTGCTCCAACATAATTGGTTACTATGGCAACTCACATTGAAAATAATTCAAATTGCCAGATCAAAGGAGAGGGGAATGTTAACAAGAATATTGCATCCCAATTACACAACTCCAACATAAACAAGGAGGTTAAAGAAACTCAAATTGAATTTATTTATTTGAAAACTGTGTTGTCTGCCAAAGGACCTTTTTGGGTTTTTTTTTCTCTCTCCGATATGAATTGGTATAAAACCTTGTTTAGAGTAGTTCTCAGGCAGGTAGGCAAAAGGTTTACCTCATATTTGAGACCTTTGCCACTGGGATAGTAGGAGGTAATGAGAATTTGATGTTACTCAAGTATTTTATGTGAGGGTGTTATCAAAGTGGAGCTGGAAAGAGACCATGTGACTGATCCCAAGGACCTCACTTCACCTGCCTGTGTCTGTTTGAGATAAATTTTATAAGGACAACAAAGTTTGCGCCCTTGACACAGACATAAGCAATGTTTTATAAAACTTTCAAACCATTTCAGAGGAAAGTGGTGTCAAATGAGAGTTTTGCCCCAGTAAAAGCAGGGAAGGTGTCAAGGGAGGAGTTTGTGCTCTGTGAAGTAAAATGGAGTGTCTCAGAAATGTGTGCCAATGGGAAAGGTGTGTGGGAAGGGGTTGCCGTGGCGACATGGATGGAGGAGCTGGTGATAAAGGGATGAGATTAGATATTAAAGACACATGGAGACGGTGCAAGAGAGCCTGCTGAATGTTAAGATGACAGGTTGACCTGGGTATCCATGTCCTACATATATAGGTGGGAGGGAAAATAGATGCACTGAAATAACACTACAAAACCAAAAGTCATTTCTTCATAAAGACCTCTGCAGTTCAAATGTTAGATTCTGGAAATTGTGTCAATGAGCTTGCATTTTATGATGAATTTTTACTTGGAAAAGTTGTAGATTGTTATATGGGTATATTGTTTGATTATCCCTCCCTGGTTGAGCAGCAGCTTGTGTGGGGCAGGTGATGGAGGGGGGATTCACAAAGAGGCCCGGGATGAGCTGGTCTGGTTAAGGTACACACCACGGCTTTAATAAAGACATCTACCCTGGATACACTCACATGGGGCAAACATAAAAGCACTTTTGATGATGACACCAATTTCACAGCAGCACCTTTGATCCTGTCCAAGTTATTAAAATGAATGGCTTGTGGACTTTATTGGGTTGTCAATGTCCTAAGGAACCTTGCTGCCAAGGTGACGGGATGCCACCTTAGCACAAAGTTAAAGGGTGACACATCGCAAATGGTAGAGGCAAGGTCATTTGCAAGCAGGTCACAAATGAAAGGGATATTAGCACAAGTCTAATATTTGCATTAATTTTTCATCGAAAGTGAGATTAATAGTGTGGTAGGTGTGTAATAGGATAGTGTATGTGGAAAGTAGTGAATGGCCAAAGGTAGGATAGGTGGTAATTGGCAGAAGCAAAATGGCTTGGACATAATCTATTTACAGGCAGAAAAGACACTCAGCTAAGATTAAAAGAATGTCAGAATGTGGATCCAAATGTTAATCTGCGCATCATAATGCAATCAAGCGTTATTTTAGAAGTTGTAGGTCAAGCCCGTATGGACATTTTGTTGATCTGTAAAGGGCTTCAATAATTTACTGTGACCGCAAAATACTGTACATCAAATATGATTTTAACCTGGATTGTTTGTGATAACATGTTCCACATAACAGGCATGAGTGTAGTAAAACATAATGTGCTGCCAAAACAAGGTCAAAAAGTGTATGTGTGGAAACACAAGTCATAATATGTTTGCGAACATAAACATCAAAGATTAGTACTATTTGATCGAGTTTTTGCAACGGTACATAAAAATAAGATACATAGCAAGTGAATTGTGGTGAAAAAATAAACATATTTAAGGGGTATAGTCATAGAACAGGTGCTGGTGTGAGACAAAGAAGATGGCTGCCACCTATTTCTGTCCTGTCTTGTGCTCTCCCACGCCCCTGTGGCCCCCTGCCCCACCTGACGCTACCTGAAGGGGGCGCAACTGTCACCTGGTACCCTACCCTCCATGCCACATGTCTCACAAATTTAGCTAATGCAAGAAGCATGCATGCATTCTTGCAGGGTGACTCAGGGTCCACACCTTGGGAGTGTATGTATACAAACAGGGCACCTTCTCATCGCTGGAAATTTGAATGTTAAAAACACCATCTTTCTCTTTTATTTCCTTAAAATGGAAAAAATATTCACTAAGATTTGGTGAAATCAAAAACATTCATAAATCTAAAACAGGACAGTTCATGACAAAATGTGAGCTCCATAAACAAGGAAATCATGATGTTCAAATTATCATTTCCGGTTTTTGATGTTTTGTCTGCATATTGGAGAGCATAGAGTTGCAAGTTTTGATATAAAAAAACAAGTCATGAGTTGCATAATCAAAACTATGACAGAGTGTCAGGCCAACGGAAACATTATTTTACTTTTTGCTTTCCAAGAAAAATTTTGATGTTTTGAAACCTCAGTGAATTCGCATCCTAGTTTTTCAAGGTAAATCGTGCCATTTGACACTGATATCACCTTGACAACCCATCCTATCCCACGGCTTGACAGCCATTTCTCAACCCCCTTTAGGCAGATGCCCTCATAACTAAAATTCTTGATGTTTAAATGTCACTCTTCTTTGAAATGTGAATAGCAGCTACCTGACTAGAAGGAAATGGTTCTCACTTTATGAAACAGGATGTAAGTTTGTCAAAGTAAAAGATGAGACATACTTCCATATTGGTTTCAACTTATGTTTTCATTCTTGCACAGAAAGGCCGTTTTAAACTGTACTTTTCAGTTGAAGGAGAATATTTATTGACAATCATCATGCTATTCTTTGTATTCAGCCTGCAACATTAGATTAAAAGCGCACTTTAATGTTTCTATTATAATTACAGAACTGTTATGGCAATCAGAATTAAAGCTCTCTTATGTTAGAGATAAAATGATGTATTAAAAAGTGATTTCTGTTTTTGATAAAACAGCAATATAACTTTATCAATTGTGAAGAAGGATATTAATTTTGTGTGTCTTTGACTAATGAGGTCATCATACAGAGGATTTACTGGATATTAGTCAAATGGGTGAGACTATTATGGGCCCAAAGATGTGTGTCATTCTTGTGATCCCCTCAGATACCACGCAGGGTAGATAGGCACAGCTGAATCATCTCCTCATTTTCCTATCACAGTTTCATCCAATGTGATTTAAGTCTACATCTACTTTAAGGTGTGAAAGGTATAGATTGCCTGAGTGGATGTAGCGTGCAGAATCCGGTGTGCGTTTGTTTAAAGGATCAGAAAAAGACTGGAGTGATCTGTCAGGGAAAAAGGTTATGTTGGATGATAGAGCAATCTAGTATGTAAAATAAATCTGGTTGATTCATTAGATATTTCAGAAATGAATATGGTTTTGTTGAAAGATACTTGTAAGTTTTAGTTGGTTGATATGTGTCTGTTTTGGAGTGAAGGAGCTTCATTCTCATGTATTGCTTGTTCCGGGCAGGCATAAGTCAAGGGGGGCCACCTTGGGCAAATACTGTTGACATTTGTAATAACAAATCACACACATTTTGCTTGTGTACCTTTCTGTGTTACCCTTTTGCCCTGTCTGTACACAACAACTAGCAGCCTTTAGTCGGCCCCTCCACTCCGATCTCGCCCAAAAGACGCCTTTACCTTCAGTCCCATTAAATAACATCCCATAATTGATATCCCAGAATGCACACCTAAGTCAAGGGTTCTAAATAATGACCAAGGTTCAGAGTTAATTACCCCAGATTTGCTGTCCCAATCTCGTGGATGTGTGCGACTCCAAATTTAATGTGCGGGATGTACGTTTTAATCATGAGAAACAATTTAGGTAATACCTCGGTAGAGACAATGTGCGTTACTGCCAGACTCGGTGGAGCGTATTGGGAATTTGGCAACGATAAATCACAAGCAATGTGTGAAATGGTGTCCATTGCCCAGAGTGGGGAGTGTTTAGAGACAGAGATAGGATGGGGGGATCTGGCGGGGTGTTGGGAAGTCGGGTACAAAGGTGTGATGAGGTGTGACTGGAGATTGGGAAATAAGGGTGTGGATCACACTGATGTCTTGCATGGAGGGTGGACACATGGAATGATGATTAACTCAAACTTGATGGTGCACTTACAGATCAGGATATTCATTAAGTGAATTATGGATTAAACCATTTATTTACCCCATTAATTCTGTTCTTGAGGTTCTACAGCAAAGGTCGACCATCACACATATAAAGTATCTGTGCAATATTTGGTAATGTAGCATAAAAGTACATTTCTATTATGACAATTGTTAAAATTTGTGTCCTTTCAGTTGAAGGAGAACCTGGAACAGAAGACCAAGACACAACACTAGATGGCGACTCTGACACACAACCAGAATCTTCTACTCAGTCCGATGTAGATAGTTGCCATGACAACAAAGATGAAACAAACAACCAAACTGACATGAACCAAGACACTAATTCGCAAGCTTCAACTATAGTAAATAGTCCCGAAGAAAGTAGTGTAGCAAAAGATGACTTGGAAGAGAATAAAAAAGAAGGTGAGAATGTGTGAAAAATAATTGCTTAATGTTAATTTTATACATTTGGTATTTTACACTGCTAATGTGAGTGCTGCTCTAGTTTTGTTGCAACTGTGGTGTTTTTTGCTGTTTCTAATGATTTAAGTTTTATGGATGGACAAAGTTGCTATGGTTACCATCATGCAAAGAATAGAAAGTGACTTTACATAGAAGAATCACAGACATCTAAAAGCACATCACAAAGAGTAGAATAAACAGATATTAGAAGATAATGAAATTAAATTTGCATGAATGGCGTTTAGATTATTTCACATTCATCGAAGCATTAGCTGAGGAATTGTCGTCAGCAAGACAATCATCAATGAAATTATTGTGGCTTAGAGGACTCTTAGGCTTTTTGCTGAAAAAAAATTAGAAGGTACAGGACTAGGTGCTAAAAATCAATGGTTTACACATTGATGCAGAGAATGGTTACCATGACAACATGAAGAACGGTTACCACACCAACCAAATCCAGGAGCATGGTTTCAGTGAGGAGGACAGGATTCAGGAGTTGATGAATCGCAGCGACACAGCAGTCATCTTTCCCGAACCAGTCAGCGACCAAGAGGATAATTCAGCCCCTCACGACAACAATAATGGTTAGTAGGGCCCCTTCTGTGCATGATGAGCCAGGACGGTAGAGCAGAAAAGTGCCTCTATACAAATGTCTATCCATATCTCAGTGGTTTGCCTTGGTTTGTGCATTGGTAATCACCATAGCCATTTCTGGTTTTATCAATAACAACACAAGTAGCGCTGATGCCTTTTATGCACTGTGTATTTTGTAGTTTGCTGTTTGCAGTTCTAGTGTCTGCTTCTATTTCTCATATATCTTTGCACTTGTAGCATCTTTCATAAATAGTATCTGTCTCCTTTTAAAAGCTTTCTAAACACGTAAACTTTAACAAACTTGAAGTAATTTAAGCTAAATAGTTTTCACTTTATTTGACTGTGTTATCAGCCAGATATTGGCTAGAAGGTGGGAAAATCAAAAGATGGGAGTGACAATGATTATGTGGGCATAAAAAAAATTAAAAGAAAGGGAAATATCTTTTTCGAGAAATATTGAAAATATTAGAAATGAGCCAAAATGTAAATATGGGTTTTAATTCAGTCAAATAAAATGACTCAATAAAGTATATGATTGATTTCAGAAATGTTTGAATGTCATATTTCATATTGATATAATGTACCAGCTACCACCATCCACCATTACAGGTAATTCTAGGGCAGCAGGCAGCAAAATTCACATCAGAAATTGCTGATTTACTGGTATAATCATGTATTGATACAAGAGATTGAGCCGGTGGAGTTGGCATATTCATATGGATGGAGGCGAAGACTTATCATCCTCATATCAAAATGTTTACATTAAATATGTAGCCGATTTCATACCTTCATGTTGGCAATTTGCATTTTGGAATTTTCATAGCGAGACGTATATGGTAATTTGTGATATTATAGTAGTTCTGAAAGGAGGTGATTTATGAATTATGCATGGGTGGGCAAAAATGGAATATGGCTATGTATTCTGCGGAGCTCTTCATCAGAGGAGGTAGAGAAGTGATTCATCCTTATTGTAGTGCAGTGGTTTACTTTTCGGTGTGATGATCATTAATAAAATTGAGCAAGGCCAGAGCTGTCAGGTTTAACCATAACGCCAAGTTGGCATTGTCCCTCCCTAAGGTAACAAGGGAAAACCTGCAACAAAATATTAACCATCTGGACTCACAATCTAATTATAGATATGAAATTTGCATCTAATCCTGTGTCTGCCGGGTTAATGTTTTCATTCTGCGCCTGGGTACCTTGGGCCAAATGTTCGCCAAAAGCCAGGTAGGGCCTTAATTGTGGAGGACAAATGTTTAATTCAATATGATAGAAGCAGGTCATTGGGCCGGGTCGCCATCTTAATGTCCTGATATGGGCATGTTGCAACTGGGCGTAATTGCTGAAATGAGATGACCAGGATGGGATTAGGCATCTTAATAGGGGATCAGCATCTGCAGCGGCCATTCAGTACTCATGGTCTGTGTGCCACCGAGTGTCCACGCGCTTTCTTATGTAAAATGGGGGCAGGAAATATTTGTACATAATTGGATATAACCCAGATAATTAGCTTATTGGACAAAGTAGGCACTGGGTACCTGGTGTCACAAAGTTTCTCCAAAATTGGCTATTTTTCAGGTACTTTACCGGTTAATGGTTTTTCATCTCATTTTTGGGGGGTAATTAAATATAATGTGAATAACTGTAAGTGGGGTAATAAGGAAAGCATTAAGTATCTGGTGAAGGTAATGACATGTGGGACAAGAAAACTCGACAGTGTGTTATGGTTTTTGTTATTCCTACTAAAGTATAATTTTTGGATGATAAATCATCGACGATGTGGCAAAGTACAGGTGTTTGGGATATAAAGATTGAGATTTCATCAGAAATTTAACCTGCAGCTTTTCAAAAGAAGTGTCAAAAATGTCATATAAATTAATACGAAGGAGAGATGATCGACTTTGCCATTGTTTGAAATTATGTTCATTTGCATTTGGCTCGGTGATAAAAAGGTGACATTAAATAGACGGCAAAGGTAGGTACTATCATTAGGAGCACAATCCCCGCAATTCTTATTCATGAGAGGAAAATATCGCAGACAAAGAAAGTTGTAATTTTCTCTCACGACAGCAAAATAAAGGTGAGAATCAAAGAATGGTGCCATATAAAAATCATGTCAGGTGACTGGAATACCTGAAATTTCCACGGAATCAAATCACGAAGGTCATGCGACAGGTCCATAATAGACAATCTTAGGCCATGGAGTTGTGGCTAATTTGTCATTCTCACGAGGTTCTTGCCATGCGCCTACCATTTTGAGTCAGTCACACCTTTATCCAGACTGCCGATTTGGGGGACATGTGTTCCCGCCATTTTTCACATGTTCACAATCTGGCAAGTGGGCCCATAATGAGGGCCAAATTGGCGGGATCACAAGGTAGGGCCCAGTGGCGGGCGCCCCACTACCACTGCTAATGCCCCTCTCAGGCGGTAAATATCATTCGCCTTGTGTACGGAAGTAGTTTTTTGCCATTTCTGTTGGTACATTGTGACCAAATCCTTGATGAAAGCAATTGGGGATGCAAATTTGATACCTGCTAGTTATGCTAATCAGCAATATGGTTTCATGAGATACCTCTGTAGCAAAGGCACAATCGCAAAATACAGGGCCAAGAACGTGAGAATGTGAAAAAGTCGTGTGGGATGGCGACAGATTTGAGCAAATGCATTGCCAAGGCTGGTAACATGGAAGGAAAGATAATCAGCTTGAAGTTTTTCACACCTGGTTAGGTGGAAATAAAAAAGCTTTTCATGCCGAACATATAATCACGAAATGATATTGCTCAAATATCACACTATGTATTATTGTATTATGGTTGGTAGTAAGTGTACAGTATGTTGCAATCAGCATGTTTCTATGATGGCCATCCATGTATAATTCATGGCATGGAAATGAGAATAGAATAGTTTATTGCTTGACTTGCCCTTGCTGAAGTATTGGAGGTTGATGATATGTATCAGGATGGAGGTAAACCATAAAGGTGTACAAGAAAGTTTGCCAGCCTTTATCAGTGCACTGACTGCAAAGAGTGGTCAAAGGTTATCAGCAAAAGCGACAGCCACTTGGGTGTCGTAGTCAGCAAAATTGGAGATAATGTCAAAATGGGCTTACACACAAGTGGCCAGTTGTCGCTCTCCATGAAACAGTTGATGTTGATGTGCTGTTGTAGTTTGTCTACCTGGAGAGTGCATTTTGACATTAAGTCCCAGTCTCTCTGTCTACCTGAGGTTGGTTACCATGGCGCTAGACGGGTTACATGCTTCAATATAGTACCTCCGCAAAAGTACTCATTCCAGGATAGGAGACCCGCCAAAAAATTCCAAGGTCTTGTTTAGACATTTGCAAGAGAATGGTTGATCAAATTGGATATTTTATTCAAATATGTGATTTTAGATTAAGGAGTCAGTGCGATTATAATCATTTTTCTTCCGCTCCAAGCTTTGTCTGCCCAAGATATTTTTCCCAGAAGAATATAAACCAACAGCAGCGTAATAGAACAATGCAAATTATAACACTACATTGAAATCACAAGGGCCCTCATTTCAAAAGAGGCATTTCAGCTAAGACACATTTTCAATAAACTTGGGCTATTTCATTCATTATGCATGTTATTAATTGTTTAATTATCAAAAGAGAAGCCTTAATGTCTTTCACTTACAAGCAATTCCTTGGTGGCGGACGCTATTTTTTGCTTGGCGCAACTCACGGAAAAGATCAATAAGACGTAGGGAGAGTATTAATAGATAGTGACTGCAGGAATTCAACGGGAAGAAATCCGGTTAGGCAAGGTATCCCCAAATGATGTAGTAAATATTACTGGGGCACCAAGTGCACAGATTCGGGGACCAAAATGATCGCCAGAAATTAAATGAATTAAGATCTTGTTTTGAGTTAATTGTGATGCACACATGGGAGGGATGGCAAGATTATTACCCGTCTCTCGTCATGTATCATCGCATAATGAGCTGACGAGAAAAACACACCACGATATGATCCGCACTGCAATTTATTGCATAATTGCAGGTCTATCATATTTTTTGGTTGCATAAATGGCAGGGATATCATCAATTCAGGCGGCATTATCATGGCGGTGGAGCCTGGGATGTTATAGGAGGGGAGAGTAAGCCTGCAGGCTAGGTATACTCATTGGAGTAATCGATGGTCGCTATTACGGGCCTAGCAGCGACTAAACATGAGTTGCTGTATTTGTCACAGCCAGCAAAGCTTGTTCCATCTCGCCTGACACAGGCCCCCGTCAGGTAAATGGCTTTTGCCGTGAACAGAATCGTTTCTGCAAAATTATGTCCAAATTAGGTCATTTGTTGTGGCGGTGTTGGGAGCGTCTCGCTCGCACGAGATGTCGTTATTCATTACAACATTGCTATGCCCCGCACCCCCTGACAAATCCAGAATGAGGCTGCTATGGTCAGGTAGTCAGAAAGAGGCTTGGTGCTGCAGGGCAGGTAGCCAGAAAGAGGCTACTACCTGCAGTACCTCCGTGGACTTAAGGCTTGTCACCTTGAGTAATTGTCTGCTCATCCTCCGCGGGGCAAAAACTTTTAAATGTTCCTAATTGCATTGTTTACACTAACAGCTGAAAACATGCTGACTGGTAAGAAAAAACGCCTGTTAGGTTAACCTTTTTTGTGTCTTTGAGTTGGGGAAGTGCCATCAGTGTTGGGCCCAGTCGTGTACAAAGGTGCTTTGACGTCAAAGTCATCGTGCAACTGATCTAGCGAATAATGTCCACGGCCTGACAGTCAGTGGCGACTACAAACATCTACAAACACTGCCGCCGAGGCATTACGGCACCACTGAGATCAGCCATGCATCCCAAAATGCAATAGATATCCCAGAATGCAGTAGATTTATGGCGTGTCTCCGTGACATGGCGACTGAGAGCTCTGGGATCTGGCAGGTGAAGCATGGCTCTCACAACTGGCCATCTAATGGCGACTTTGTCTGCCTGATGCCTGCTTCCCATTTTTCTCACGTAGACTCCCGGCTGCTGACGTCCACCCACCTACAGACAGGCCATTGCACTTGTGCAAATCTTAACACGGTCATCACAGGAAATACACATCCCATTGTCCAAGCAGACAACAGGGATACAAAGGTCCTCCGATTGGACAGGTTTTATTGCAGAAATGGCAAGTTTATCATAGTTTTCCATTTGAGATATGTCAGCCGACTGGTAGCAAGGCTGTGAGGTGTTGTTGGACAAATGATGTTAGGACCTAGTGGCATATGAGCCACCTGAGCTGGACCTGAATTACTGCAGGCAGCATAGGGCCAGAGCAGGCAGCCTAGGACTGGGTCTAATCAGTTCTGATCTCTGTGTTCAATATACATGAGACCCCTAAGAGGAGACTACTAAAACTTCAACTGTTTCAATCATTGACGCACGGTAATAGTTTGATACTAAAACTGAAGTGATGTTCTTGATGCAGTAATAGAGAAACATTTGAAATGTTTATGAATGAAAAGGGAATAAACTCTGATGAAATATTACAATTTGAGCCGTGACAGTAAAGATGATCGTGTAAAGAAACCATGACAAAAATAACCAACAACGCTGATATGTCATCATTCCCCCAAAGTATAAGATGTCTCCAAACACAAATACACACCTATGAATATTACCTGCCTGGCAACCCATTATCCATCACCTTGACGACACTTATTGTTTGGTTGCCAATGGCAACATGTGATAAATTTGTCATGTGTGTTTTGAGACGAGGATGGCTTTTCATCTGCATAATTGGAGTGATCATTTGGTATGATGGATCATACGAGTGATAGAAGGTAGGGATGCTACCTTGACATTATCGCACAATTTGTCATTTGACAATGTATGATGTGGCGCAGCCATATGGAATAATTCCTCGGCATACTCATGCATCTAGTTGGACATGTTTTGTGCCCACCTTTACCAAGGTATCATTTGCTTCTTCATGCATATGATATATGAGGTCAGATGTGTATGTACTTATGATGGGGTAAATGTGCAATATTATGTATATGATGAAATCATATCAGCAGACATCTTTCTCACCTCAGAGTTAGCATATTTTTTTGTTAGTTTTTTAATTTTTTTGGGGGAGGGGGGGCGGAGGTGGTTTTATTGGCTGAATTTTTGGTTTGATGATCATGTTCATATTACTTGTTTGTTTTTCAATTTCCCTCATATTTTGTTTGCTGTTCTAATAACTAAAAATAGATCATACCAGCACAGCAGTACATGGAAATATAACTTCACCCTCTCACATACAGTGTTTTAACAAGGGGGTGCTCAGGTGAAAAGGGAAGTTGGATCCTTCCCAGCATGCAATATTCTTCAGACATGGGCAGCCATGTCATATTTAGGGTCGCCATGACAACACCTGTGGACAGCAGTCTCCCATAACAATGATGGCTGCCAGAAATAAGTAAGATTTATTTGTCCACCAGGTATTATGCCTGTTTGTACTGCCTATGAGATCCTGTCCTAAGTTATGCTGTCTCATGGGATGTCACATGACTTGCAACCATGGAAATAAGGTGTGGGTTGCTATGGGGACACCTGGAAACATAATGCAGCCTGTGTTTAGGTGATCATGTGACCTCACAGGTGCTCCGAATACAAATGGGGGTCACTAGGGGTTGATGCCATCTTCCCATGATCCTGTAGGTGTTAGCACCAGAATATAAGAGCGGGATATGCGTAATTGGGACATAAAGTAGTCCCGGTCGAGACGGCCGGTTGTTAACAAGGTATGACAGGTTGAATGTAGGCTTGGCTTTACCTACCTGACAGATGTGCTATTGAGGTGTATTACCTCCCCGGCAGCTACTGTTTGGAGGTGAAAATCTCCATAATACCCCAATAAAGGTGGTCTATCGCAGCCAGGCTGGCCCTAATCTAGCCGTCAGTGGGGGCTCTAATCTTGGTAATGTTAGACAGTTGTGTTCAGGTGTCGCTCCAGTCAGCCTCGCCTTTATAATGTGATGTGACAGATCCATATTATAACTACAGCAAATGTCAATTTCTCAAAATCTTTTTATGCAGGATGTATGAAGGAAATACGAAACACTGAAGTCTTCACCACTATGAAACCATGCAGTCATATTACATGTCAAAGTGAGCAAACATGTTGTATGAATTTTTAGTGTCCAATTTCAATACAAGTTCATTCTGTTTTCAAGGTCTTGACAGAAATTAAAATTTCAGAAGCAGATAAAAAAGCCAGTGCCTATCGTTTTCCAATTTTGCTGACGTGTACTGCACTTGGGACAAGACACATTGACCAAATAGAGCTACCTGCGTGTCTACCTGACAGCTGACCTTTACTGAGAGGATGATTTTCAATCAATTTCTCTTTTGCTATCATCCAAATCATCTGAGAATAGATAAGATAAAAATTGAGGTGAGAGGAGCATGTGAAAGTTGGGGTGTTACCTGGGCTTGTCGCCCAGCAAACGTCACCATGATCCCAAAATACACAATATTTATACACACCCGTATGTACAGGTGAGATTTTGCCAAGTCAAGGTGACAAATAAAGAGCTCCAGGTGTCACATTTGTCACACTACCGTTCCTATTTCAAAGCATGCAAGGTGTGTTTTGGCTGTTGCTTGACAAATTATGTTTATTACCCAGTTTCTCAAATTTTTAACTGGTGCGGCTGATTAAATATTGTTAAGAGTTAAGATGTGATGTTTGGCAAGACTTCAGTGAAAAGGCAGGGGACCCAGGCTGTGTCCCTGTCACACCCGAGCATCTCAAAACAACCGTGCTCACTTCATCATTGGGGACAAGTACCTGTCCAGAGCAGGCGTGCCTCTGGAGGTGACACGTATACCTACCTACCTGCCTGACTGTGTTCACACCCAGACACAAATACCTACCTGGCAAGGACACAGACATGAGCACTCCATTCTACACGGCTCAGAAGCCAACCACCAACTTTGGTGAACTCGGAAGACGAAAATATAATCTCCTTGGTGAAATGCTGTTAGTGGCCTGCGGACATGGATCATGTGACAGGGAGTGATCAGTGTGGCCAAGGTAAGATGTGGGGAGAAGTTGTTGTTTGTATATATAGACAGGGAAGTCCACACCCTGGTCTGTTGTGTCCCATCACAGGTGAGCATATAACCGTTCCCTGCTTCACTCGCTTGTCCCATATTGTCTCATAGGGTTACAGACCTTCTCACCAATATCGGAAGCAGGCATTTCGGTGAACCAATGAAGAAAGCAGAAATATTTTAGTTGATAATAATAAGATGGCACTATGGAAAAGAGAGGGAGACATTTTCAGTATACAAAGTATTACCCTATGATCAGTGTTTACATATCAGTGGGATAATACTCCAAAATAGCAGGTGGAAAAGCGATCTATCTCAGGTGTACAAGGATCAGGTGAGGAAACAGAAAAACCCACCTGAGCTAAACAAAGACGCCCAGCAGTAGCTATGGTTACACAAACGAGTTGACACCTGGATTAGGGCCATCATATATATTGCTCCACCAAAATATCATAGACTTTGTCTGGAAAGGTCATGTACATGCTTACAGTATGTGTGATATTCTATATCTCTGAGCAGCTCATTTGAAGATTTCAGACATGCAACACATGGTCATTATGTACATCACAGGAAATATAGAAAATAGTCATGTATCATTGATGATTAGATATACTTTCATTTTCATCATTTAAATTTCCTTTGTCCATCATTGGAAATTATTATCTGGCACATATTATTTGTATTTAAGAAAATTACTGTATAATTTGGAGGCTGACAATATCACTTTCACATGGAACTTCTTTTAAAGTTTATTATCTGTAAATAACAAAGATATTACAGCCATAAAGTAAATGTAATTGTATTTTATCCTGTTGTACATCAGTTAATGTAGTCAAAGTTTTGTTTTATTAATAATCAAGATGTCCTGATATATCTAGGTAAATAGTCAAGTTGTGTGTCACAGGAAAAGGTCAGGTTAATTTTCTCTACATAATTGTTATAATTATGATCTGAAATGATTCAATTGTGTGTCGCACGATCAGAAATTAGATGGCAGTGGATTACTAAGAAAACTGTGTTTCATTTGAGTAAGTAATTTGTTTTTATGTGAGCAAGCTTCAGATGAACATACAAATAAAAAGTCCCAGGACCAGAGCAGGTAGGAGTTATTAAATCAGTTATTGCAGACAGGTCTGATTATTTGGTGTTGACCGCTACTTGTGACATGAGACTGTCCTCCCAGGAGAGCAGCAGGGACTGCAGAGTTGTAGGCCGGTGTACAAAGGTTAATTGTGTGTGGGAAGAGTGGACATGATATGAGCACATGAAGGCCACATGGTAAATGTGACAGTGACAGAAGGCTGCACTACACGCTCATCTCCACTCCTCTGTGTGCAGGAGGGCGGGTAAGTGCTAAAGTACAAGTATAGATGCAGGTGGGATATACCTTCAGGCACCTGATTCATGAAGATGTATGCCTTCAAGCCACATCTAAGTGATACAAATTGCTGGCCGCTTTTTGTCCGGCGTTCAGGATTTATGTTTGGAGGACTTGCCCGAAATGGCATTGTTGCGTTGCCATGTCCAGGTGGACGTGGAAAATAAACAATGTGGCAGGTTGGAGATGGTGGCCACTTTGAGGCCAGACCACTAGATATCTGTCTGCTGACCTTTGTCTCCACCTTTGTTTTGCTGCTGATACCTGAGACTCAAGACCTTTTCCCAGCCAAAAAAACTCAAGATCTCACTCAAGATGTACTAATCTGAGAATTTATTTTCCATTTATTTTATTTTTATTTAAAAATCATCTTTTTTTCCATTTGCAATTTACTTATAAATCATGCAGTGTGAAAATGACATAGTTTTGGTGTCTTTGATATGAACGTTTTTTTCAATGTCTACAATAATAAATTGACAGACAAGTTTACATCTCTTGCATGTAACTCAGCCATTAGGATGTTTCTTATTTCCATATGAACTGACCTCTTCCACCTGTACATACAGGATTACATTTATCTCACATTGGCTGACACCAACCTGTCTATTTGCACCAACATGTTGAAGTCTGTTTCATTTACCTCAGTTTGACATGTTCTGAGCCAACTCGGCTCTCTGCAACACCACATAGAGGTCTCTTTTACCTCACTTTGATTGCCAATTTGCCTCTTTGCGTTGCCATGTTGAGGTTTACCTTTACTTCGTTTGCCTCTTTGCACTGCCAACTTGCCTCTTTGCTACGCTATGTTTAGGTTTGCCTTTACCTCACTTTGACAGACGCCAACTTGCCTCTTTGGCCCAGAGCATGTGAATGTAAACATTTCCCATGGCCACCATGGCAGCCCCCCAAAGTTGCCTCCCCTACAAACAACACCTTTGATATAAACAGGCCTCTATCAGATGCAGTTGCCTACTGTAAACAACCGTGTAGTAGGTGGCCATGTTTGTTTACTACTGCTCCAGTGATCTCGTAAAAGATGAGGGGTACCTGGAAGACCGAAGAGGAAGGTAAGGTGTATGAGGTCAGAGGTCGTGGCGAGGGATATGTTCGGAACGGTAAGAAGGCTGCTTAGGAAGAGGATTGAGCTGCCAAGGGGAGAGGTTTGATCGCAGACACTCTTTGATGGTGTCGATGTCAGCATGCGTACTACTACGAAATGGCATCTCAGCCCGAGACCTGGTTTGTTATTCTCCCCTGTGAGCAGCGTGTCTGACCTGCACATGTCCAAAGTGAAAAAATACACACAATTGGGATACCTGAAAAACCATAGCTGTTGAACAAACATCTAGTGCTTTTCATAGATCATTGTGTCTTGAGTATGTTAGGTCATCAAAACACAAGAACAATATATTTGTGATATTTTCAAGTAGCTGTCTTTTTGTGTGTGTGGCACACATGACTTGTTAATTCTGTGCATTGTATTATCAGCAAATTATAACGCCACATTTCGCCCTCAACGGGGCATACCAAACCCCGCCCTACAACCTGGCTCCTAATGACTTCAGCAATGAGGTAGGGGATATATAAATATATATATATATATATATATATATATATATATATATATATATATATATATATATATATATATATATATATATATATATATATATATATATATATATATATATATATATATATATAGCATTCTGATAATAAGTAAACAATCCCAATTCAGACAATGGGTTGCCATGGTAACCAGTCTTGGGCATGATAAGGAGCACCTGAGCTTGTTGCTGATGCAGATTAGGTGCATCATTGCTGCAGAAGATGCCAGTACACCTTGTAATACAACACTGGTAGTTACATAAGAGCTCCATTAAGGTAGCATCTTATGCCGGAGCCTTCCTATCTGCCCAGTGCCTGCCATGCCTGCTGAGTGAGCACTCCCACTGGCAAGTGGCACTCCTAAAATTACCAAATAACATCACTTCTTTGTGACATCTGTGACTGCATTATTGTATGTTTTGTGCCATATGTCTGCCTACAAATGTGTATTAGCTGTACTCGTAAGAATCTTTTTAAAGGACAGATCCATTGGCATATTTATCTTGATTTGGGTCAGTCATTTTAATTTGACCATGAAGTGTGGTAATGGCTTAAGAGTCTGAAATATTCAGCTAAATAATGAACTAAGCAAGTGTCTATCAAGCTTAACCAAGATTAATAAGCAAGTATCCATCAAGCATAATAAAGCAAGTGTCCATCAAGCATAACAAAGCATTTGTCAATCAAGCATAATGAAGCAAGTGTCCATCAAGCATAATAAAGCAAGTGTCCATCAAGCATAATAAAGCAAGTGTCCATCAAGCATAATAAAGCAAGTGTCCATCAAGCATAATAAAGCAAGTGTCCATCAAGCATAATAAAGCAAGTGTCCATCAAGCATAATAAAGCAAGTGTCCATCAAGCATAATAAAGCAAGTGTCCATCAAGCATAATAAAGCAAGTGTCCATCAAGCATAATAAAGCAAGTGTCCATCAAGCATAATAAAGCATTAATCTTAATAAACTACTTGTCTATCAAACATAATAAAGCAAATGTTCATCAAACATAATAAAGCTTCAGTCAAGCTTTAAAAAAATGAGTGTCAATCAAACATAATAAAACAAGTGTAATAAATAAGCAAGGTATAAGTGTCCATCAAGTGTGATTCAGCAAGTGTCAACAGAAATACACTGAGATCATAAGATTCCTGGTTAAAGAGGAACTTCCACTCTAAACACACTTCTGTAATATGGAGAATCACAATTTATGTCGATTTCTTTGCTCTGTTAGATTAATTTTAAATGATTTTTGGGTGGAAATGTTGCATTTTGAATGCACATGGGGTTTAAAAAAGGATTTCATCATTGTGAGACAATAACTTTCTTATATATTTTTCTTACTAGTTTATGAACAATGCTGAGTTGACTGGAACAAATGAGCATATTTCATGGGGTTCTAGATGAATTTATAGACTTGCTCCTTTTACCATGGGTACTCAATACTATTTGGAATGGGAGCCAACATGGCTGCTACTTTGAATTGTAAAATATTTCATCATTAAAAAAATGGGTTTATTTGTATGCAGTGCAATTGTGGGTTACCATCTTGTTTGTTTGAGTGATTAGATTTAAGAGAGTTTTTATTATGTTCCCTTCCAACTTTTTTGTACATTTCCGGTACATGTATATTGTTTTCAATGGGTCAAAAGATGTTGACCCACAGTCTCCCTTTAAGGTGAACAATTTAATTAATGATTTTGCCAATCAGCAATGACGTCAATACCATCAACAATATTGTAAACACAGACTAAGATAAAAAAAAATAAAACAACCAGGAAATTAGGAAAGAGATTATTATAGGTGTCTAGACAATGCATGTTGAAGAGTAGGTATATATTACAGGAGAAAATGTCATCAACAGTCAACCAGTGATGTGTACAACTTGTTTGTTTACATAACTTTCACTCAAGTCTGAACAATGGGCCCATTCATTTGGCAGGTCATATTCCGGGTAAATAAACAACGGGGTTCATTTATCTAAATAAAGCTGTATAATAAACCATTAGGGAGAATTAATGAAATTAACTGGATCAATTAAGCTTGTACATGAATGTGTTTCTTATGCAAATTAATTTCTACAAGGGACGGATAAACACCTTGAGATAAATGAAGGTGAAAAATATGACAAATAGCTGTTGACGGAGACATCAATCCTTCTTAAATATGTCTTACACGCAGCCATAAAGATACAGGAATTCAACATTTTCTGGAGCATTTGATTGACAGTTTATCATTTGTTATTGTAAAACGCTGCCAGATTGAGTTGTCATCGGGTTTGTCAGTTGGTAAATATTCTGAATTCTACAAGCGCAGATATTAGGATGGAAATTGGCTTAGATTATGTGTCCGAGTGGAGGCAGTTATGTGACGAGCCATTATGTTAGTCTCAGCCCCGAGCCCAGTCCAGTTTACAAAACTAGGTGTGTCAGCTTGGTCCATGTTGCCTATTTTGTATAATTACTACACACTGTAGTTTGCAGAACTGGCCAACAAATTCCGACAGTCACAATTGGCATCACGAAACGCCAGCATAAATTGGTGCTTTCATAGCCATGGCAGGACTCTGTAACATTGATGTAATTTCTCATACAGTGTCACAAAGACTTAATTCACTTATTTGGTTCTGGGATGGCTACACTTTCACAGAAATTCCATTACGTCAAAGCGTATCACCCTCAATATGACAGTTAATATTGCTGTTTGGGTAGAATTCTCGGCAACGCACCTTGTTCAGCTAAGAGTCAGATAATCACATTAATATGCACAATTCACGATAGGCAAACTTGCCAATTAGCTGATATGCAGCGGTGAATTAACGTCCACAATTGTGTGCCATAAGTGCTGTATTGACGTTGAAAGCAATGTTAAATAGAACAAATTTACTCTAGAGCGACCAACCCACCTGAGACAAAAGGTAGGATGGATTGAGCGGCTGAGCCAATCAGATAATTAACGTCAAAGGTAGAGCAGATAACACATTACATAATGTGTAAGAGCTGGGGGACTGAGGATCGAATTGATCCAAATTCGGATGAGGCTTTGTGAAAAATAGAAGAATCTCATGGGAGGCAACACACGTCTGCCAAACACCCAGCCACACGTCTGCCTAAAAGGCAATGGGCATCTGCCGCGTAGAGGCAAGGTGTATGCACTCGCAACCTTTTGGGGAAGCTCGTCAGATCGATCAATCGACATGTTTCAACATCACCAAACCAAGACGCTGAGTTGTACCATTAATGTTCCTGCTCGCAATAAACTCAATATTTTGATCCAGCAAATGTTGTTCCATAGATCGCCATACCGGATCTTGGGATTGGGGGGAAATAAATGACAGAAGTGGGCTATAAAATCGGAAATATTTGATTAATTCTTGCCCTAAACTGTCTCTTCACCTGTTTCCATTAGCAAAGCTGCTCATCAAGAGCCTTCATTTTGCTAAAATGCCATAACAGCATAAATGAAATAGCAGGGTCACAGTAAATGGTGTTCTAGCTCAATAAACCTCTGCCTTATATGCAAAAATTGTGTAAGGGGATACATTAACTGAAAAGCTTTGAACATGCTGGAAAGCATGTAGTGTTAGAAATTATGGAGGTGCAGTGACAGGGCAATTCATACGTGAGAAAATGACAGGTCTCCTAAACGCATCCCATGGAATTGTGGGTAGTAAGGATAAAAGGCAATCGTTGTACAACTTACTTTTCCGATTCACAGTTCCCACAGAGTAGCAGATTTTCAGCTTTAATGTGAATGGCACAGAGTGTTAATTATAGCGTTAGTGGGAGGAAATATCAGTGAAGGAGCATTACTAAAAATACCTTTGACAAGGGCACAGCAAAAATCTTTGAAGAGGGCATTACTACTAGGCCAGGTAGGTCCAATGATTTTAAGCCACAGTGAGCAGTAGCGCCATCTGTGGGCAGCTCAACATTCAGGCACTTAGACAGTCGATATCGACCAGGGAAAATAACTGGTTGGAAGCACCTGACATGGCGGGCTGATGTGCACAACCATGTTTGTACTTTGCTACGATTGTACCTTAGGTGTCTTTTTATTGCGGCTTAACAAAATCCCTCTCCAATACACCAAGACCTGACTGCCCGTAAGTGGTGGGGCGAATTTTGTGCTGAATTGTACCCACAATGCCACAGGGAGACTGTGGATACGGCGCATGCAGCGGGACAACTGAACAGGCCTGATATTGAATTCAGGTTGGAAATTAAGAAAGCATCCCCAAAGTATGCAGGTATTGTGTGCGGGACATCCCTGCTCGATGGGCCTTGAAAGAAATGATAATGCACCATTTGCATGACAAAACGATGGGATTATTTTATTGTATTACCCACCGATGAACCGTACGTGGCCTCGTTAAAGGTACAGACGAGCACAGCTCTCTTGTATGGTGGGGATACACGCAAGCGATTGATTTATTCAGTGATCTTGTGGCGCACTCCCCTAAACAAAGGAACGTGCGGGGACCTCCGCGATCACTGGCGGATGCTACATAAATGCCAGCTTGTGTTATCAGGGCGCTCCGTTCATGTCCATCAAAGGGCAAGCATGCATGTGTGAGTGTATAAAAACATGGCGTGCAGTTATAACGCCACATTTCGCCCTCAACGGGGCATACCAAACCCCGCCCTACAACCTGGCTCCTAATGACTTAAGCAATGAGGTAGGGGACCTCAATCTCCCGATTGGACCAAGTGAATTCATGAATTTATTTAACTTTATGAATCTTGATGGTGAGATGATTAATCTCTATTTCATACTTTCGCATTAATTCAGCAGTCAGAACTCAAGTCGGGGATACGGCAGGTACTGCACGCATATCAGGGCATTGTTTTTTGTCAGGGAATTATGGGTAGTGAAGGGCCATCCATCATCATTGACAAGCCTCAGGTGAAAGGAGAGGTCCGCCATCTTGGAAAATCTAGGGGTATATTGTCACAGAATAATACAGTATCTGCTATATGGACAACCATATTACTTGCACACGATGTGGATAAAAATCTCATCTCCTTTGGCATGAATGTTTGCTTATATTTTGATAGTTTAAAGCAGAACTGACAATGGTGATATTAAGTCTTTTTCCCTCATGAATCATCCACAAAATGAATATATTGAGCTCTCTCAAATTGTCAAGCACCGTAAAAGCCAAGGTGAAATCCGAACTCGTCACTTCAAAACTTGTAGCAAATTTGACAAGTCATGAAAATGAAATCAACGTCTTTCTTTGAAGATGGATTACCCCAAATCGAGGAGTTAAAGTAACAACTTGAAAAAAGTAAACAGAAAATAAGCACATATCAGGTTGGCAGGTGACTTTCACATGTGTCACTGTTTCTCTAATGGTTACCCAAAATGGGAACTAATGATATGCAATTTCATGCCAGATCAGTCTTAAGTGACATTTAAAAAAGCAGGGAAAATTTTGCTTTAATGCTATAGCAAAATGGTACAAATGTAAAAGAAATGTCATGTTGTCTACATAGACTTCTTGAATATAGATTATTGTGTGTATAGATTTATAGCACAAATATGTTTATAAATTTATTGCAGATTGGAAGATGTGAAATTCAGTTTAGATTGGAATTTATAGATGTACTTAAGGAGAGCTATTGTGTCAGTCATTTGCTCATTATTTAGATACAATATTGTAATCCAGAGTTATTACACCTATTACCTGGTCCTAACAGCTTATCACATCAATACTACACACTTGGATGAATAACCCTTAATTGGTTGATGAGGTGTCCAATCAGTTGTGATCATCTACCGCTTGATACCTGGACGCAATAGTCTCACCTGGAGGGATTACACTGCTCCTCGCTGTACCTAATTGTCAGATTGGTGATCAAGGATGAGCAGTTGATCTCAGGTGTGTTTGATCCCATTATCATCTCACCTGCGTGCTCGCCTTGATAGGCACTCTTTGATCACCATGTGCCACAGGTAGAATGATACATCACTGCGTATTTTCGCTTATTTTGTGATATTACTTTATATGTTTGACAAAAGAGAGTTACATAGAGTATTGATGAGATTTTTATTCTGTTAGTTAAAAATAAAAAATGAGGACTTATTGAAGGGCAAATTGATATTTGATGTGAGGTTGGAAAGGTTAATTGTTGATTGAGACCACATTAAGAGATTGTGATTATTCAAGGTAAGTGGATCATAATAATCATCGTTAACAGGATCAAAGAAATTCTCACAGGTGAGGCAACGTCACATAAAAGATGTCCCGCACAAAGGTCCCTGTTAAATGTAGCGTGAATGTTCTCCCCAGGAAAAGTGTGAAGTGTATTGATTAATCACTTGTGGTCGCACAAGCCCAACAATTGGGCAGAAATTAGTTAATAATAATAGATGACAAGTAATAATTTAGTAATAATGCTGGATGATAAGATGGTGATTTACAGGTGATGATGAGGAGGCATTAAGGTTTGATGACTCAGGTGGAGCTGGGGAGAGGGGACTGGACAATGTAATGGGCAGACTGAGTGGTCCTGCACTGTTGACAATGCTTTCATCTTCTGTGGGAAGCTTCATTGTCAATCTTATAATGCATTAAATCTGCTGGTTTTGTCTCTCCAAATAGTCCATTTGTTTCCCGTTCTGCCAGGTGGAAATGAGGTGTGATGAGCACACATGCAATACATGTGCAGATTTTTAATTCTTATGGACTAAGGTGTGATATTTCTTTTTGTATCTATAAAACATATTAAATTGAAGTTTTGAATTTAATAATTTTTACATGTTATATTTATATTCGCAGAAAGGATCAAATATTTATTTAAGAAATGGTTGGTCTTTGAAGATTTGAAGATTAACAGGGGATTAAATAAGGAAATGATTAAGATGGGATAATCTTGAGAATATTTATGGATGCTCAGAAGTAGGAGGACACATGATGTATTTATTGTAAATAGGTAGATAGGGTAATATTGATAGAGGAGATTACCTGAAGTATTGACCTATTGGGAAGGAGCTTTGTAGGACAAGCAAAGTGTACACAGCTTGGCCAGTCCCAAGTGGAACAACACCGTGTTACCTGCAGTTAGCAGTGAAATGATCAAAAGGGCTTAAGTCATTAGGAACAGGTGATCAAAGCACTGGCAGGTCGTTAAGACCAAGTGAGAACAATGGGTAAGCACTCAGGTGTTAACTGTATGAGTGATAAGGGAAGTGGTGGTGTAAATGGCCCTTCCTGGTCCTGAGGTTGCACAACCAGTTGATATTGCTACAGGAAGGATGCCATAGAAATATTAGAAATTTGTGCCAGTTAATTCACTCAAAAGGGTATCAGCATGTGGTGAAGATTTAAAAAAAAAATATTACCAGTATAAGCAGGTGTGAAATTTGTAAAAAGTGAAATTTTGAATGGCCCACTTGATATTCAGCTATTCAACATAGTTGAAATATAGAGAATACATTTCAAGCACATTTTAAAGTAGCCTTTTCAGGCACCATGGAAACAAATTAGGAAATGTGACAAACTAATGGCAATAGAAGGATGAAAAAAGTGTGACAGAAGTTTACATTTTATTTAAAACCCATAAATTTGCCCTCCCCCGCAGCTCGGCATTCATGTGGCTCTCAACAGTTCATCCAAGCAAGACCGCATTCACTGATGCAGCAAACAATGCCACATTAAACAATCACTCACCTGGTTGCCCACAGTAACTAAACAAATCACACAGGTAGGGCCTTCAAATCAAAAGGCTGGCAAACTTTGAAGTCAGACCATTTGTCAGTTTCACTTTCACAAAAATAAAAGGAAGGATGCGATGTCAACAGAAATTTGATACTCTCGATCAAAAGGATCAAAAGAATATTGTCAAATACGGGGACAGGTGTCGCAATGGGGTCACAACCTTTTGGGGCGACAGACTTTAATGTTAGACAGCGGGATGAAAGTTTCATATTTGCTTATCTAATTAAGTCTTCAATTAGGTCAATGATAATTAATAGGCAGGGCATCATTGGACAAAATAGACAGTTGTTCGCCACAGTTTCAGCTTCGCACCTTCAAACGGCCCGCAATTGTTTGCAGAAAATGTCTGCCCATTTAGGGTTGATCTCCAGAGAAAATAGTGGGGGCGCCAGGAGAACGGCACACAAGGGGCGATTATTGCCACAGCTAATATACATCCATTGAGCTGAAGAGCCTCAATTTCCTTGGTCATTTTGCGATGCGCTAATGACAAGTGGCGACCTCAATGCAGCCCAATGGCAGGAGATGGAATCACAACAAATGTATGATTACATATTCCTGGTCACAATGAATGGGTACAAATCCCAAGAGCTCTCATCCAACCTGTCCACCTATTTCAAGTCCCTTTTACCTTTATTGAAGCCTGCCCCATTGTTTTAGTTATTTGATTAATTTTGCCTCATTAATTCACCTTGCGATTCCATTTAGCGATTGCTTTGTTCGGCAGGTTTAATCAAACTGTGGCACACTCTTGTCGGCAGAATGCGGCGATATCTATGCAAATATTATCATAGATTTCTACACGGACAGGAAATTTATCTGATCTTTGTGGACAACAGTTAATGCTGCTGTCATGGTCATCAGCTTCTTCTTAATCCATGCTAGAAAGTAGATATTAGAACAAATCGTTTATTATCAAAACCAAAAGTCATAAATTGCTTTAAGATGATTTTTTAAGTTAATATACACCAAATAGATAAAGGGTTTTATTGGACCTGACATAGTTTAGGAGTGAAGCAAGTCATATTTTAGGAATGAAACAAGTTGTATTTTCAGATTGAACACAAAAGAGTGAGAGTATCTCTGATTTCTTCATTAGTTTCACCTGATATTAGTTTCAGTGTCACTTATCTACACAATACAAGTGTTTGTCCTATCTGATGATAACACCTTAATTACTTCTCACACCTTTGTACAGATGAGCGATTGTCATTTATTATTCACAAGCTAACACTGGGAAAGACATCAAGCCTGGACCAGGTATCAATTTCAGTTGCTCATAGCTGTTCACAAGGTGATCGTCAGTGTTTTGTATTGCATTGAGTCTGGTCATAAATAATGCATGCGTCTTTATGAAATATGAAAGTGAATTCTTTCGTGACTCGCACCAAAATCAAGGCAGCCCAATTGTCAGGCAACAAAAGAAATTAACTGTCCTCTATTGACATGAATTTTGCACGGCTGTAGTTTACAGACCAGATTAGTGCTGATTATGTTCAAATCTAGATGAAGTTTGGTGATCATTTGCATTTTAGTTGATGCATTGTTGGGCTTTTAACCCCCGGCTGGCTGTTCAGGTGACGAGAACAGATGCGATGATGAGAGGTATTGTTGTGAGACCCAGGATGACACGGGGAGATGGGGGAGGAGCCAGGTATTGTGTCGCCCGGTCAGGGGGAGCTAAGAGACACAAGGCACAATCTCTGCCACACGACCAGCCCGGGATAAACACACACCTGGTGGGGGCAGCACAGAGAGGGGAGGAGCAACATGAAGGAGATTTAGCATGGAGCTCTGGGAGGGCATGAAACAAACAGTAAACATAGGATTAGAACAGGGTGAGAAAAGTAGCACCAAACAAGCTTAAAGTCATCCTCACATCAAAGAAAGTGGACAGTCCTTCCTGTGGATTTGTGCAGGATTGGAAACAGACTTGAAAGTGAGCCTGAGAGGGTTAAAGCAATAATGCAAACATGCTGCACATATGAATATAGGGGGGCTGGCCAGTGTGTATCAGTAGCAGGCAGACTTGTGAGAGGATCACACTTCACTGTCCCAGAACAACAGGGCTAGAAACTTGCTCCCCGTGTCTGAATGTGAGTCATCTGTGAGCTCGCTGCCTGTGAGGTGTATTAGGTCAGTAGTCAGGTGGGCAATACTATCATACTGTGATCCTGCGGCCAGGCTGCAGCCAACACGGCCACCACAGAGGCTGAGTGAGTCACAGAGGTACTGTGTGGAGTCTCCATCACCTCCCACCCTCCACCAATAGGCACGCAGCTAGCACGCCACTGCCACCAGGTGGGAGAAGTTGGCATCTAGGTGAGCTGGTGAGGTGTGCTTCCCTCAGACAAGGTACGGACTCAGAGGTGACAACAGCCAGCATCAGGACCACACTACCTGACATGTGTCTTAGTGGACATATATGTGGGAATATTGTTCATAAACAATGACTCGGACATGACAGCAGGCACATCACCTTGCTGACATCATTCGACAACCTGCCTCCATTGCTGAATCGCACAATCCTTGATTCAACATTTGATGAAGTGGACTTTGGAAAAAATAATTTTCCGAGTCGCTGGACAGCAAATGGGAAGGTCACAGTAGAAGGGGGTGCGGTCAGCCAGCAGGTCTAGAGGGGGCGAAAATAGTCGCCCTGGGACTACTAGACAGGAGCAGTACTAAACAGGCCAGAGACACTCAAGTATTTGGTGTGGACAGCGGGATAATTTGACCAGTTCCGGTGTTTCTGCAGCTTTAGTCCACCATTGAAACATCATTCAAAATGGTCATCCACAGCGAAGGTGAGGCAATCTGTTTATTCCTTCTCAACCTCTATGGTTACAGCTGAAATGTTGGCCAAACCTGTGCCGGGAATCAGTGCCTTTGTATTATTGTCATCTACTGTATATTGATAGGATGTGCGTCAGATATGCATGAGAGGTGGTAAGGTTCATTTCACGTTGTAGATGTCACTTCAGATCTCTTGATCTTCCTGCATCACCTCAGATATGAGAGATGCTTCAGCTTTGAGTATATTATAATCCAACTGATATTTTAGAGAATGAACTGATTTAAATGAAAATGAAATATATAATACAACAAGCATCTGTATCATTTTATTCACTCTATGTATATTTCATGGTGAATGTTGTAATCACCATGGTAACTGAATGTCATGGATGTTAGGTTCATTTGCATATTAAGACAGCTTGGGAGTTGTGTCTAAGTCTATTTCCTCTCAAGAGGACATATGTCAGATTTCGATTCCCATCTGGGGCAGAAATCTATTAAAGTTTGTCAATTTCCTGATTAGATAGATATGTATGTGTTGATAGATAGGTCCGGGTTTGACAAAGGTAATATGATAGTCTGAGATGAGCAGAACAATATCTGTCTGTGCTGATAATAGGCACAATGTAAAGCTTATCTAATTGACACTTTCACTTTTAATGTTGTAACAGAAGAAGGGAAACAAAATATTATATTTCTGTATGTAGTAGTTTAGAATATAATGAAAGCTATCAGTATGTTTTGCCTGCTATGTTTATCATTTAATTTCGTTTTAGTTTTTCAGTTATAGCATTTCCAGTGTGTTTTTAGAAAATGGGTGATATTGGTTTACGTTTTTAAACAAGAACATATCACAAAACTTAGAAACAAAACAAATAACTGCCGAAAAATATGAAATTCATGTTTAAATAGAAGAAAACAGGATATATCCTATATCAGGATGTAGAAGAAAGAGAGATTAATTTTGAATTCTAGTGCACACAATACCTTCCTGGGCATGTGAACAAGATTAGCAATGGGATTAGTCTGTAGTGTCCTTTCACGTAAGCTCGGTGATTAGAGATTCTAAATGGCTGTCATCACACTTACTCCCGGACACGGTAGATACGCTGGATGCTTAATTATGTGAGGTACATGTCTGAAATAAAATTGAAATGTTGTTTAACTATGATCCGGTTTGGTATTAGATATTTAACAAATTACAAAAAAAAGTGAACATCCATATGCGATATGGAAACAGACCAGGTCCATGGATGAATGGTTGGAGACAGTAGAAGCATCTTTGACTTGTCAGTATCTATCTGGGGATTTGTTTACGGAACCAAGGTGTTCTTACACCCAAACACAAGGGGCAGGTTATTTAGGTTACTACGGCAACCAGGGTTGCTAAGGTGTGCTGGGGCAGTAAGGTGTGGGAGTTGCCTGGTGAAAAAAGGGTGAATGTATGAGCACTCCCCCCTTTCCTTTCAGAACTTAGCCTCAGGGCAATAGAGTGCTCAGTTGTCATGGAAACTGTTTATGTTGGATGCTAACATTTCTAATGGTGGCTAAAAGCAGGTCCAGATTCTTATGTAATGGCAAGATTCTGACATTCTGGGTTTTAACAGAAAACAGGTGTAAAGTGAGGGGGCAGATAAGGTGCTTGATAAGCATACAACTGGACATATAACAGGTCTGATCAGAGCTAGGCCCCTTACCTTGATACTGCAGTATGTACATGTGATAGGCACACCTTGAAAAGTAAAGGAATTAGTAGAAAACAAGGCATTCATTCAGCAGGTCGAAATATCTGGAAATTCTTGTGATAACGAACTAAATTGGTCGGCTTACATGAAATAAAATAGAGAAAGAAAAAATCAACATTTTTGGTTCTAAATATATTTATTTTGTGCAGGTAGACAGTATTTTTGATTATTTATACAAAAGTCAACAATATAATCAAATGCATTAACATTTTCATGTGAAAGGTATATTTTTGGACCAGGGAAGCAAAGCGCTTAAAAGGAAAGTCAAGTTCATTTATTATTAATGCCTTGCAGGTGAGAAAATCTGACGAAATGTAGATATGTGACCATGTTCCCAGTCCATAATGATAGAAGTCAGAGTGAAGGGAATAAAAAAACACTATCTGCCAAGTTTTGATGAGAAAGTTATTATTTAAGGCACAATTTGAGACAGAAAATTATCATGGCTGCCACGAATGTGGGTCAGTGACAGGAGAATAAACATACCTATACTCAACCATATTACGTATATCAAACAATCAACTGGGCATTAAATCACAAGTTCAATCTTTGACTTGGAAAATATGAATCAAAGATATTCTGTATGTGTGATTTTATTCTAAAAAGTCACAAAAGAGTGATATTTCACAGAGGGTGGCAATTTGAGAACGGGACTACTTTCTGTGAGTGACATGGTTGTAATGGCCGCCATTGACGGGTGTGCTCTCATTCTTCTGAAGGCAGCTGTGACCCACTTTGGCATCAGCTAGCAGGATGCAGATCATCCTCAGTATCATTAGCATCTCAGCTGGACCACTGATGAATTTGATTTATGCTTCAGTGGACAGGTGGCAGCACTGCATGATGTGTTGCAGTGCGTGTTGCATCCTGGAAAGGATTGAGCCATTCAGCAACTAGGTGGCACCACTGAGCAATGAAGTGGTTTGCAGCCAACAGATGGAGATAAAAGAACAAACATACCCATTCAAGTTGCAATTATAATGTTATCAGACAAAGTGAAAATAATATATAGATTAGTAGATAGCAAGGCAGTAACAATGGTTTCTATAAGGGAGGATTATTATGGGGGTTTCCCCACCAAAATATAGGAAAATAAATGACAGGTATTAGATGCATTCATTTATTCTAGAAAAAATTGAGCCTCATTTGTACATGCTATTTTTTTCAGATTTTTTTTACTTTCAGTTTTGGTGCCTATTGTTATATATATCTGTGTTTTTATCATAGAACTTTGATTTATTTGTGCTAATGAAATGATGTTGTGTGTATTTCAGATGAGGGTAACAGTACGGATGGAGAGTATGTTCTGAAATGCCCACACTGTGACAAGGGCTGTACCCGGGTGTACCTCCTCAGGGAGCACATCCAATCTGCTCATCCGGAAAAGGGCGAGAAGCACATCTGCTCCAAGTGTGGTGCCAGCTTCGTCCTCAAGACTCAGCTTGAGAAGCATTTAGCCTTACATTCCCCAGCCTCACAAGTGTGCAAAATCTGCCACAAAACATTCGCCAACGTGTACCGTCTGCAGCGCCACATGATCAGTCACGACGAAAGCTCCGATCTCCGCAAGTTCAAGTGCCCAGAGTGCGGCAAGGCCTTCAAGTTCAAGCATCACCTGAAGGAACACATCCGGATACACTCTGGAGAGAAACCGTTTGAATGTTCAAACTGTGGCAAGCGCTTCAGCCACTCTGGCTCATACAGCAGTCACATGACCAGCAAAAAGTGCTGGGTCGTAAATCTCAAAATGAGAAAACCAGACGCTAAACCCACCGACCGTGCAGAGGAGACTCTGAGGCCACTTGTTCCAAAAGTAGATGAGAATGGAGTGGACATGAATGTCACTTCTTTATATGCAAATCAGTTTGCACATCAGTTTATTCCATTTGACCCCACTGGAGGTCACCTCTCAGCACAGTATATAGCTGCGCATCTCAATGGAACTCGGCCACCATTTCTACCATTTGGAGCATTCAATCCTGGTCACATGATCAATCCCATGATTCCCGGCCTGCCCGCTAGTGCCTATGGATTTCCTGTCATTGGAGATAAAAAAGAACAGAACCATGAAGCAAAATTGAAAGAATCAGGTCACAATGCCACAGTTGATTCCAGTCCAGCCCCCAAAGTGCCCGAGAACAATGATAAATCTGATAAACCCATTACTGATGAAAATCAAAACAGCCAGTCAGTCCCTGATTCGCATGAGAAGTCTCAAGTCAGTGAGAGCAAAGAAAATGGTGAGGAGAAAGAAAGTGAAGTCAAAGAGGAGAAGGAGGATGAGGAGGAAAATGCTGATGTGAAGCCAGATATGGCTGCTGTGAAAAAAATCCTAGAGATTGTTGATGCGACAGTCTCACAGCAACAGATGACAAAGGATGACAAGACAGCCATCAGCAAACTCACTCAGGCCGAGGAGGATGCTGAGAAAACAGAGGAAGAGGAGGATGCAGAAAAGAAGAAGGAGGACGAAGAGGAAAAGTCAGAAGTAGAGAACGGTGCAACAGACCATACCTGTCGGCACTGCAAGGAGCAGTTTACAAGCCCAGTAGACCTGCACCAACATGAGAGATATCTATGCAAGTGGAACCAGGAGATTCCTGCCGCAGTGAGAAACTCACATTCCAGCCCCGTAGTGCCCAACGGAGTGCCCCCCACAGCAGCAGCAGCAGCAGCAGCAGCAGCAGTGCCAGTCCCAGAGAACCAGATCAAAGTAGAGCACGAAGATGACAACACCAGTGATACATCGTCCATAGACCGGGAGGGCCGACAGTACCACGTGCGCTCCTGGTTCTCGGAGGAACAAAGGAGCATTCTGAAGGGACACTACAAAGCAAACCCTCGCCCAGATAAATATGAACTCACTGCCATTGCCTCACAGCTCGGGCTGCCCAAGCGTGTGGTGCAGGTGTGGTTCCAAAACACACGGGCACAAGATCGGCGCAAAGGCATCGTCATTCCACCTATCAGTAAGAACAGTGACTCCAAAGTGACCAATGGTCAGACAGGATACAATGTGAAAGTGTCCTCCACGTACATCCCTGTTGTGCCCCAAGTGACATTCAATGGCATAATGTCGCACAATTCCAGTTTGCCATTCTACACCACAAGCAACAAGACCACCAGTGACTCAGTCTCCAACTCTTCTCAGAACTCCCCCTCCATCTCTAGTTCCACTTTCTCTCCTCAGATGGAGCCACTCGACCTGTCTGTCAGAAAGAGGCCCTCTGGAGGAGAAGAGGAAGGGGAAGTTCTCAATCTGAGCCAGAAGTCCAGTCGCGCCCAGTCTGAGGAGAAGAAGTTTGAGGAGTCCGCAATCTTCAAGTACATGCAGCAGGAGGGTTTGATCACACACGGCCGTAGTGGCACCCCGCTGCAGCAACCTCTTATGGTTCTCACTGGTAGCCGTGGCAACACGCCTGTGCCCCGCAGTACGCCAGAACACTGCGGGTCTCCACGCCACACCCCAGACCGCCCTCTGGTGATCACCTCCACACCTCTCCACCGAGGAAGCCCTCTCCTCCTGCCGCCAGCCAGTTCCCCGAGCACCAGCGAGCTGGCGTCTCCACCGAGCTCTCTGGAGAGCAGCTTCAACTCCACCCTCTCCCTGGACAGTGCTGGCATGGAGGGGCTCAATGGCTTCCTTGGCAAAGCTAAGCGCGCCAGGAAAAAATCCTGGCGACAGGTAGGTTATGATGTAAGTAACTGTCAGCATGGGAGTGCTGCGCTTTTTACCCATTATACCCTGCTAAATATATATATGTACTCTGTCAACAATCTGCGACTTCAACTTTATGTGAAAAAAAATCTGGTTGTTGAAAAGAAAATTATGAGTGTGCAATGTTTAATCAGATTATTGACAGAATATGTATACAGCTAATTATATACAAACACTGGATTATTATTTTTGTTTTCTGACTCAAAATTCTGATCCAAAATATTTATCAGTTTCTTATACATTTTATAGATACTCGTTAATATATATGTAATCCAGTGTTTGGAAAATATGTTAACATTAGAAGCAAACTTTAGAAGATATTTAAAACACCACAATAAAGTTAATCATGTGACAATTAACAGTCAAAGTGAATTCTTTAACAATAGAATAAAATTGATTTTGATAATTAACATTGAATTAATTTAGCAATCCTCAAATAATGTTTGTTTCTCAATGGAAACTTTTACATGAAGATTTCTGTCTGAAAAATAAACATGAAAAGCTGCTTTTCCACGTGCACCCTGCAGTCTGCAATATGCAATTTGTATTCACCATAACTATTGTGGCACATCTGGGCAAGATATTCTGTGTCAATATTGTGTCTTATCTTCAGCAAATATTTACACCATTTATATTAATTATTGTAACGCAGCATGTGATGCATGGGCAAAAATTTGTAATTTTGTCCGCTGACTATTTTGGCTGTTGTGAAATTTCATTGTTTTTTGGTCATTGTTTCAGTATTTTTATGAAATTCATATTTTTTACAAATTGTATACCTAGAGTTGTGTAGGATTACTAATATAGTACCACATTAATATGCAATAATCACGGGGAACAGCAGAAATTCAAATTGTAGTTGCTAATTATCATTATTTATGCCAAAATTATGGCCACCAGGTGACTCATAGTTTAACTTGTTACCACCAGGTGGAGTCTGAGGAGGGACAGCTTGAACTTGATGATGCCTTGATGATTGATGAGGACCAACCCAACCGTAAGAAGCGCAAGTCATGGAAGGCGCACAAAGTGGATGCAGAAGAAGGGCTGTATGCATGTGATGAGTGCGACAAAGTATTCAACAAACAGAGCTCACTAGCCAGACACAAGTATGAACATTCTGGTAAGTCCATTTCTTATTACAGAAAAAAAAATATTGAAATTACCATTGTTAATTTCCAATGCTTTTTGAAAATTTTAGAAGGAAATGCAAATAAATCAGGCAAAATTTGTTCTACTTCTAAAAGTCTCAGAAATGTATCTTGTAATATGCAGATTTCGTGTTGTCTACACTTTGTTGCTGAGAAATAAAAAAAATTGTTATAATGTTCAGACAAGATGGCATAGTTGTCAGTGGGGAATTTTCAAATCAAATCAAAATTAAGAATGGTTGTATTTTCTTGCAGGTCAGCGTCCATACTGCTGTGACATCTGCACAAAGGCTTTCAAACACAAGCACCACCTGACAGAACACAAGCGTCTTCACTCCGGAGAAAAGCCTTTCCAATGTAAGAAATGTGGCAAACGTTTCTCGCACTCGGGATCATTCTCCCAGCACATGAACCACCGCTACAAGTACTGCAAGCCCAACGGTAACAAATCAGGAGACGAAGAGAACGAAATGGAAGACGAAATACACGAAGAGATGCGAGAAGAGATTCGGGAGGAAATATAGGTCAAGGTCACAGCTGGTGAACAAACGTCCTGGATGATCATCAGCAGTATACACTTTTTTTGTAAAAGTAGGTCATGGTGATAA
Source organism: Amphiduros pacificus (assembly GCA_949316495.1). Lineage (NCBI taxonomy): Eukaryota > Metazoa > Annelida > Polychaeta > Phyllodocida > Hesionidae > Amphiduros > Amphiduros pacificus. The sequence continues at coordinate 48,330,511 of OX439002.1, read as the reverse complement.
TTTATAGATCAGTGTGATACTGAAATTAGGTCAGGATGAAAGGAATTGTGGGAATACTGGTTCATTCTGGGGCTGAAGAGAATATTGCTTTTCCAAGGTCAAACTAAATTGTATGAGTATTTCCAAAATGCCTCTCAAAATTTTTAAAACAGTGATAGTGCGTTCCATATATGCAATTCTCGGCAAGGCTGGAATCTTCAGTCGGCAAAGGGTTTCCATTTTTACGTTGTACGTCTCGATACAACAAAGTAGATGTTTCTCTTGCAATGTGAGTAGGGGCAACTTATAATATGCAAATTAGTTTTTTTTCTTGTTAAATCGTTCTTTAAATGTGTTTATACAAGATGTATGTTTCATGACATAAAGTAGGCCTTTCAATACAAAATAATGATTAGTCCCTCCAGAATACTTCCCATTCAAGTACAGAATGATCCCTTGGTACCACCAACACAGTTCAAGTGCTTTTGTTATTAACATTCAAAAGAAAATTATGATTGTTGATGCAATTTTTGTAAACTTTGTTTATATCATGAATATTCACAGAGAATATTTATGTTTAAATGGTGATATTTATGCAAATATTTGCATATGCAAATTGCATTCCAGTGTGGAATATTGAATTATTTGTCCCATATTTTCAAGGCTTTGTGTTTATTAACTTCCAGAAAATGTATTCCTCTCCAAAATAATTCAAAGGCAGCAGGAATTATAGGGGAATTTCTGTAAAATACACGGTGTCTCAAAATTCTATCTTAAGTTTAGACAGTAATCTTAAAGTGAATTTTGAGAGACCTAATAAATAAGTGTGCCCAACTTGTTACTTGAATGACTCATCGATATTTCCACTTAAACAAATTTCCAGATTTTTCTCTACTATCTAGGGTCCAATTTTATGAACTTTCTTTCCATTCACTTATACAGTGTGTAAATGTCTCTGTCTATCTTGAATTCCATAAAAAAATATTATATATATATATATATAAAAATATCTATATATGTGCACTGACAATGTGAAGTGAATGTGTCATATTATATAGAAATTGTACATTTGATAACTTGTGAATGTTTTTGTACAGATCTTTCATGATATATGTCAATGCTGCATTTGTTTGACACATATATAAGCCTTGATGCTGTTTTATGTTTAGAGCTTCCATGACAGAATATTATAAGCATGTGTACCTCACATTTATAGTATCTTACCATTATATTGCCAGTAAGATGTATCTCACAGGTGTGTTTTATTTTGTAATATATTTTATGTTTTTTTTAAAGTCCCAGTGTGTCCAAAATCTTCCAGTCAGCTGACATCATATAATAACAGTATTATCATTTTTAATTCACATACAAAAGAGTTTTATTTGTTCTCAGTGCATGTGTACCTGGTCTTGAAAATACCATTTATAGTTATTTGCAAAAATAGAGAGACAGATCTGCAAGTATTTGTGATGAGAGGTGGGATAAATGGAAAACATATGAATGCAACTGCTACTAATGCACAACAATATTACAAGATATTTATAGAGGATTGTATGAAAATAGTGTATCATCTTTACCACTTTTGCCATATAGAACTGTAAAATTCTGGTTTTCATTGTGCATTATACATATAGTCATTCTGATGTTGCCATTTGACCACCATAATTAGTCAAAGCTCATTACAGTTGATTTATAGTCATATTTTAAGTTATAAAAATTTGTTACCAGTAGTTCTTCTTTATAGAATATACAAAAACCATATTTCATCACTGCACTTATGTGCCAAAATATCAGAAAAAGATGTAATCCTTTTAATATTGAGATAACTTTTTTCTTGTGAGACATCATTTACACCAAATATTTTGTTTATGTATTGCACCAAACTGTAGCCAATATCTGGTGGTCACTATAGTCACCATGCATGACAACAATGTTGTCATAGCAACCATGCACCAACAATGCACCAAAGTGTACATAGGTTTTACCACAGTGTAGATTTTAGTATAAGATTTCGTTTTTGTGCGTCTCAGTGTACCTATAATGTATTCATGTAAGTTTACCCAAAATGTGCTATCCAAAGTGTTGCAATGACAAAATTATGTTGTCATAGCAACTGAGATGAGTCCCGCTAGTCATAGCATGCCACTGAACCCAAATATGCTTCTGCGGCCAGTTTCATAGTACCTGTTACTATGGAAACTTAGGATGAGTTCCGCTAGTCACAAATTATAAAATGCATCCCGGTTCTGGTCACAATGCTGGTCAATTTCATCTAAAAAAAACTTTGGAACGTCAATGAACCACAAAACCAAACCCAAAGATGTAGCAAAGAAAGATGTAGATAAAATATTAAGATGTAGTTCATCATTATTGTAATGTGTTTTATCATATTATTGAAGTTAAGTAAAGTCACTAACCTCAATCAAATATTTATCCCATTTCAGTTGCATGTGCCAATGTCAAACCCCTACATAAGTTCTGTTTTTACAACGACCATTTCAGCACACTGTGCCAAAAATGTACATAGACTTGCACTTTAGTTAAGATTTCATCACTTGCAAATACTTGCATGTAAGATGTGCACACGCTTGATATTATTAGCAAAAATGTTTTATTTTAAATGTCCCAACTGCCAAAAAAATATGACTATCCACATATGCCATAAACAAAACCTGATTTTAGTTTGGTGCTCTAGGATGTCTCCCAAGATGCCCAATTCCAAATATTTTGGTTTGGAGAACATCTGCTGGAGGTATGACTGTGTACAGTTTAGTTCATGTAGAATCCGCTATATAGTTGTAAGTTGCTAGTCACATAGTTGTTAGTATCAAGCAGATCTGTCATATTTAACCAACCACTGATTATGTTGACATGCTAAGTTGCAGTTCACCACTAACTGTTCAATCATACATGTTGCATTCGATTGATTTATGAAGACCACACTTGTTTAGGTGAAATCAGTATTTCATTTGGTGCTGTAGTATATTAAGTTTTGCGTTCAGTTGAACCATGTTCATGACATCTTGCCAAGCACAAATCAGTATTATTTGTACAGAAAGATGTTGCATACATACTTTCGTACACCATTAGTGTAGAATTTGCCTGAGATTATACTAATCAAACGTTCAATCTTCTGAACAGACTTATTTGGGATGACTGACTTACATATTTTGTAGAATGTCTGAGATCAATTTTAAATTTAACAGTGCGTTCAAAAGGTAACATGCTCGATTTCATATTGACATGTACAAAACCTAGTCAAGCCAAAAAGTATTTTAATCAAAAGCTATCAAGACTAAGTCAAAGTGTGAAATACATATTTTACTTTGTTTGTTTATAAAGCCATTTTAGTTTCTACACTGGCTTAGATTCAAAGCTCTCAGGATAATAAGTCATAGTGTTGATGCATAATTTCAGGAATATTTGTGTGTCAAAAAGTAGCCTAGATGTGTCACATGACACAATTTGTGTGTCATTATGTCTCAGTTGGATCAAGTTTGCCAAAGCGTTCAAAGTCAAGAATGTACAGTCATTGTTGTGTAAATGTTTGAATGTATTAAACGTGTGTTGTAATCAATAATTAGTCAAATTCTTTGATTCTTGAAAGAATTGGAGAAATTAATAGTATCAAATTAATTATATGGTGCATATAATGAAAAGCATAATATGTAATATGTACAATGCGTTCAATTGTGTACAGAAAGACTGATAAAATGGCCAGTACAAAGGTCAGAGTTCAAAGGTCAGTAATGTAGGTCAAGGTAAAATAAGAAATACAAGCATTGTGTATATTATTTCCTCCCTCAAGCTTGTTTGTGTGTGTAACTTTCACTTGTCACTTGTTAAATACTCAATTTTCTGATCAGTAGATTTATGTTTTAACATTTTGCATTTGTGTATTTCTTACTTAGATGTCAAATTTTGACAATACTGTATGATTCATGTGTAGCCAAGATGTATATAATTTTTTTTCCTCTATAGACTTTAGGTGAAAAAACTAAGGATCAAAATACCTTCAAAATGAATAAGCAATGATTGATGTAACTTTCCTAAGTCAGATCTGAACTTTTACACCTACACATTTTAAAATTCATTTCACTGCTCACCGAAAAGAAAGCCAGTATTACACAAAAAGCCATATTAGTTCTTCCAACATTCAAAAACTGCTAAGACACCACACATAAGGTGTGCTTCCAAACACACTTGCCAATAAAGTTTAGACTTATATATGATGAAGAATGTTCAAACACAAATATATTAAACTGACTGAGCTTCCTTGCATGGTAAAAAAATGAAAATGATGCCATAGACATTAACAGTGAAGTTAGTTCTTAGATATTGATATGAATATGTTGACTTTGTATGCCATGAAGTATTACACTGAGAGTGTCAGATGGCAGCCATCTTGACATTTTGCAATGTTAGGCATCTAGTTATTAATGCTGTCATGTGACTGCTGATGTATTCCTTGTAAATGTTGCACACTTTACACAATGAAATGTAAATGAAACTAGGATTTCCCCAGCATTTTCTCTAAACTAGTGTGAGGAGAAAACTGATTTATAATTCTGTGTATATGAATGAATGAAACAACAGATGTATGTATGGAATTTTTGAATTTTTTTTTTTTTTGTATATTTGTTTGATTGTAAAGTTTTTCATTTCTATTTTCTACAGAAGCCAGTACACCACAGAGATATACCACTTTATATATGTATATGTATGATATGTTAAGAATAGTTATGATTACTTGTAAAATATACCTTCCAAGTATGAAGTTTTGAATTGACAACAAATTTAACCGCTATTTGCCTAGGCTATGTGAAATGCAAAAGGCTCGGTCAGGAAGAAACAACAACCATTTATTTGATTAAACGAGTGTCAAAGACACTACACATACTAATTGGTTTGATGACCTCATAAATGGATATGATAAAAGTATTATTTTATATTTTGTGCAATATTTCATATATGTTAATACAGAGATTTAGGTTCTTTAAAAGTTTTATTTTTGAGAGATTAAAACATGACAATTGTTAAAATACCTTTAAGGTATGGAACATTGATACATGTGAGAACAAAATCTCAATTTAAATTCCATATGATAAATTTCTGTGTTATCCTGTCAACTGTTCTGTAGCCAAGAGTTACATAATTGTACATTAGTAACATACAGAAATTAGAAATAGAATCAAAATAGGAAATAAAGAAATCTGTCAAATAAAAGTGATTTGCTATCATAGAAATGTAACACTTTTGTCTGACACATGTCTTAAAGTAGCTGCTAGAATATATATAAAAGAAACTTTTTGTTAAACTTGAAAATTATAATCCTGCTGTTCAACAATCAAGTTATTACAACTTCTCTGATAAAATGATTCCAATATTATATATACATGTACAATGTATTGGAGATATATAAGAATTTCAAGATAAATGTGCTATCATCTAGAATGTACTTTTAATCAAGAAGATTTTGTAGTCTGCATTGAAATATTTTTGGTTATTGATGAACTGATAATCGTATGATGCTAAATATAAGAATAGCAAAGATAGGAGGTCTTTGCAATCTCAAATGTAGCAATAATACAGTCACATTTATGCAGACCATGGTCTAGACAATGTAGTTTGAATAAAATGGTTGAATTTATAAATTTAAAAACTGTGTTGATTTTTTTTTCATTAAACCTCAGATGTTCACCTACATTATGATATATGATATAAAACTATGAGTGCCACACACACATCTGACTCGCTGACCAATCATGGCATTTGAGACAATGGCAATTATTTCGACCAATCAGAGAGTAGCTAATAGATGACTACAAGTAGTGCCCATTGTAACAATGGTGGGAAGTGCCAATCACCATTTGTCTGCATTTCAGCATCATATAAATGGCTTTCTCACAATAGATAATAGAAACAAATCATCAGACAACTGAAAGAAACATACTACAGGGCTGATTTACCATTTCCCACTTAATATAATATAACTCCTGAGCATAAGAAATATATTACTAAATTGTATTCTATTTGTTAGAGGCTGTGATTAAGCCCAACCAGAAAATGGTGGGCATCACATTTTATCTTGCATGTAAACTAATATTAACCTTTGCCTCCACATACTTGAATTTGGATTTGGCCTTCACACATTATCCACCAATTTTGTCCAGTATATTCCCGATCAAGTAATAAAAGTAGGCACTCCATACTGTAAATTATAGTCACATTATTCAGACCATGGCCAAGGTGATGTATTTTACAAAAAGCAATGATCTGCATAGTGCTAAAACCATTGGCCGATGTTTATGTTGTGACTTGAAACGAATTGAAACTTTTTTTTAGTTACATGTCTCAGAAATCTGCTTTATCATAGTTATCAACTTTGTATCTTTATGCAATGACCTTGACCTGAATTATACTCGCCCTATCTCAGCAAGCACTTACAAGTAACTTCACACTACAAATGCAAACTGATTTTGTCTCATCCCTGTACCTAGGCACATTTTATTTAGGATTTAACATTTAATCTGCTGCCTTTTCCATTAACATTTTTTTGTTTTAATTTTATTCCGGGAATAAATAAAAGAAGAGACTTGAGCAGAGGGGCTTCCTATCATCTGCTGTGACTACATCTCTGGATTTGGTTACTCACCTTAAAATGATGCCTGAGATTTAAGGGTTTATTTCCTGTTTTCACAAATCTGTTTTTTTTCATCAAAGGTAAATAGACATACTCTGGACAATGTAATGCTAAGATGAAGCCATATGAAAATGCAGAGAACTGTATTTCATTCATCATATTCCTTGATATCACATGTCTAAATACAATGCATTGCAAAATATAATTGAATGTTACATGATATTTTCTATGGTAATATCATAGAGTTTTTTTTTCTGGCATATTTGATCAAAAATATTGTCAGGGTATTTATTTGGCCATTTTTACCCCAAAACCCTGAGTATAGTTTTTGGTTGCGATCAAGTTTGTGCATCTTTTGTTAATTTTTGTTTCCTTTGAACAATATAATCAAAAGTCAATATATTATTTGGAAATTTTATATGGGTTATAAAGTTGAATAGAATTCCAATGAAAAAACTTTTGTATATGAATTTTTGAAAGAGACCGTCATTTAGTAAGTGAAACAGTTATAGATGCTAGTTTGTATTAGCCTAAGTGTAGATACTCATAAAACAAGTTATGAATGAAACCAAAATTTATGTAAAATTTATAATTGTCAACATACTTTTGATCTAGGGCTAATATTTTGAATCTGCACATTACATAAGAATTATCTCATTCCCTCTTATTTTGGTCCAATACAATTTGCTTGGTGTTCCAAGCCACTCTTTAAAATGTTTTATTATTATTATTTATTTATTATTGTTTCAAATGTTTTTTTACATTTCCACATTTCATCAATATTATCTGGGACCGGTTATTATTGAACTTTTTTTATTATCAACTGGACATAAATGATAAATGCAGAGACATTTAACACAATTTAAATATCTCTGATAAATGTAAAAGCTTCCCATTATTTTCATTCATGTTACCATTGTTAGTGGGGAAATGGTCATTTTAATAGCCAAATATGATTGTTATTCCAATAAAACATATGCCACGAGTTGTTAAATTTAAAGGGAGAGGATATTTTTATAATCTGCCCGTGTCTTTGTCAAGTAAATCAGGTTAATTGTTAGCCTTCGGTCTTTAACATTGAAATAACAACTTCTCCCCGTAAATGAATTCATTTCGAAACATTTGGCGCTCCCCGGCTCGTGCCGGAGTTCGTGACGTCATGCGTGGCGGCTAACTTCAAAGTTGGCAGATTGTGAACAGGTGCGAGATTTGAGGCCAACATTTCATCAAAAATATAGAAATGAAGCACATCGATCTTCCTGAAGTCGATATAGTTTGATCGGGAATGACCAAAAGTATATGGTGAGTAAGTTTGAACAAATTTTATAACCGATTCTTGACAAAAGCGAGCAAAAACTGCAGAGTCGAACTGGAGAAATTTAAAAATGGCCACCGTGTTTGTCTCTGACGTGATTCGTCGTTTGAATTTCAAGAAAACATTGCCAAATTTCTCCATTTAGGTGCATTTATGAGCTGCGATCTGCTATACTAAGAGAGAACGATTGATTATGAGCTGAATTGAAAGGAATCCATGTGATTTTAAAGGTTTCAACTTTGACCGTTTCAGATTATCAAATTGGTCGTTTTTGCCATCTGTTGACCCACCATATTTAGATTTTCTCACCATCAGAAAAGCGTTGGAACTTGATTAAATTAGTCACTGCCAACATCTCCAACCCCCGATTTTGCAAATAACGATACTCTAAATGTATGTCAATAAATCAATCTAACAGTAAGCATTTAAAACTGACCTTATCTTTTTTGCCACATTTAATGAAAGTGGGTTAAAAGAAAATGGGTCATAAACAGAATTTGCAAAAGCTTGTCAAAATGCTTCCCACAGCACAGATCACCTGTCATTTCAGGTTTTCTGTGTTATCATAAAAAATACTTTGTGAATTATTGTGTTCAGTAGACTGGTAAAATATATTTTAGTGCCTGATTTGTTAAGTTATGGTTTTTATTTGAAGAAAGATTTAAACAAACAAGTATTGTTCTTTATGTTTTTTAAATAAGTTTGGAAGGTGTAAATTTAAGATGCGATATTTAGCAAAATAAGAAGTCACAACAAATACTTTATCTATTTTTTCTCAATGGGTATAGCAGGCAGTAATTTTTTTTACCCAAGGACAATTTCTGAGCATGAGTTTATGACAGTCAACAAGATATCTTAAGTGTAAGAGATAAAGGAAAAATGCATACCAAGAGAGGTTTATAAGATATTAAAAGAGAGTTTGTCAAGTGGTGAACATTTGATATTCCACTCCACACTTAAGTGTAACAGAAATAAGAAGTGAAAGACTTAGGATTAATAAATCTATATAATTGCATGTATATATTTATACAAAATTTTGCTAGTTTTTTTAAAAGTTGTGAAGTTGAGTTGATACTAGTTTTTTTTTCTACAAGTGACCTATGAATGCTATTTCCATTTTGCTGTGTAAACAAACGCAATTGGCTAATGAAGAAAAACACAAAAGATGAAAGAGCAATGATGATGTGGGTCCATTAACTACAAAGAGAACATGATAATTAGTTTGGTTTTTGTGGCTTTGATGTCCAGTAAATCATTATAATATTTACCTGTTTAGCTGTGAAGAGGTTCAACTGGGTAAGGTAATAGCCCAGTTGATGGCTGTGAAACACATGGTATGCAGTGGAACAATATTAATAACAAAAAATAATTTATTTCTACATTTTGAATTTGAAATATAGAGGACATAATGGATATTGAACTCTCAAGTATCGTCTGGTTTTCTTATCAAATGTAATAAGTTTTTAAACTTAATAAACCAATGTATGAGCAGATCTGGACAGTGAGATATTTGACTTGAAAAGATCAGTGATATTTGACTCTAAAAGCTCAGAGATCAGTTGACATGCATTAATCTTGAATCACACATTTATATATGCTATAGATGCAGGTCATGGCTAAAATAGATATTACAAGTTACCTCTGAATTTGAAAGAAAACTGAAAATATAAGCCTTAGATATTTTCTGGAAAATGACAGTTTTGGGGACACTTTAAACATCGTTTTTTTTTTCCCCCTTTTTATTTTCAAATTCATATATACATTTGATTCAACACTTTTGTAGTCATAATGAGCAATCATATGAATCAAAATTTATCAACATAGGTATCAAAACATGTCATGGCCAAAGGAAAAATTCTCATTGAATCTACCCCATTTCCGCCATTTACTCCATGACAAGACTACAAGACTGCTTTCTGTTCAATCATTTACCACTTGCCCTAGTCTGTTCGCCCTTTGACAAGGCCAGGATGTAAAAAAGAATGACAGATTTTGGTCCCAAAATATAACTGGCTAATAAGCTTGACTCCACACAATTTGATGGGATCACATGTATATATATTGTTCTGTGAAAGTACAGAGCACTTCTCTGGTAAGGACCATACGAGGCATAAACAAGACCTTAATGATAGAAAAAAAGAAAAAAGATTTTTTCAAAGAATCACCGGATATAACAGTTTGATATTATTTTATTGGCAAGGAATCAATGTACTCAATGCACTTTCTGATGACAAATATGACTTAACCAATGCGTCACTGTGGATAAATGTCAAAATTATATTTTCATTGATATCTTTAGGCCTGGAGTAGGGTAAGTGAATATATGTGTACAATCCTCCATTGTGAAAGAAATAGGTTTTAAAAGCACAGTTGATATGGCGTAAGATTTGAAGCAAGAATGATTATTTTTAAGGGATTAGGCTAATTAGTTCAGACAAATGTTAAATAAACAGAACAGCAGTTGCATATTTCTAAGTAACAGTATAGGTTTGATCCTTTTGTTGATGTTTTGATAATGGTCATTATGGTAATAAGGCAGACAAGTTTTGTTTGTTTTGAATTTCATCACGACCAGTAACACAACATGTAGGAGTTGTCCCTGAAAACATTTTCAGATTTGTCTTGTTCCAGAGCTCAAAACTGCAGAGTTCTAATAAAAGATTGTGACATATCTTGAAAGTATCCAACCAAAACTTGTGGTTATATTGTCAGGGACATCTGAGGCAAATCGTGGGATCATGTTGCATGTCTAGATAAAATTATGACTCTCATTGAAGGCAATAAGCTTATAACTGGAACTGATGAGAGTTAAACATTTGGAAGGCAAAGATATGATTTCCCAGGAGTTTGAATGATACAACAATCAACTGGCATGTGTTAAACTCAGTGTCTTGCAGATCTGGAAAAAAATGTTCATTTAATTGTTATTTTTAAGTGATCTTTACACTAATAAAAATAAAAAATTCAAGAGGTGACAAATATAGTGTATTTAATAATAATTGATTAAACATAAAAAAAATGTCCACATCATTTATTACTTACAATTAGGCAAGTAAAATCTATATATGCAAATAAATTATGCATAATAACTTAAGTATATCATTGAAATGATTTGGGAACAATCTGATGCTCATACCTTTGTAAAATGTACACCAAAATATAATGCACAGATTATATATAAGTTTGCTATTCAGCTAAATTTTAGTACATTGTACAATAGTACATTGTACTGATACTAAAATATCTTCTATGGCAGTTGTAATTTCATAATTAGGTGTAGAAATTGAAGCAGGCTTCAGACCCCATTGTCTTTATAACAAAGAGGGTATTAGACTGGCCAGTTAGAAACAAAACAAAGGAAAGAAGCATTTAATTGTTCAGTATGATAATTCTGTACCCAGGTAGGCTTACCCTGATAAGACCCGGTCTTATTTTGCCCAGGCATATACTACTGAACAGACTATAGATATCAGGAATATGGGTGATAACAACATACTTCCTGGATTTGCTTACCCAAAGAGATAGTAAGCATACATGGTCCTGCAGATGCCAATTATGTTAGTGGCATAGTAAGATTGAAGTGGACATCGGTAAATGTTAATGGGAAGGGGTTGGTTGATTCAGTTTGATTATTATCTTATCAGTAAATCAGTTTTATTGTTTCTTCTTGCTGGCTATTGTTGTTACTAGGGACATGCACACACAAGATTTTTGGCCTTTTGAAAACATAAAGATGTTTTAGATTGATTGATGTAAACACTTTGAAGGGGTAGATGAGAGAAAACATTTCTGTTCAAACCCATATAAACTTTTGTTATTGACAAAACAGAATAAAACCACCTAAAAGAATATTTTTCAAATTCACATGTACGTCTTCAATATTAAATAAGGCAAGAAACATACACTGCAGACTTCCCATCACTTAACCTTCCACGGACGTCCTGATTGTCACTTGACATTCGATCCAGGAAAGTTGACTTTTTGCCGGACCAAAATTATTCTCACCAGACCGAAAAATAGATGAATATATTTGTGTGAAAAGTAAATATAGTACGCCCATATTATCCAGGTTCAAGCTTCCTCATCAGCCATATATTTAAAATTTTTGTGTTATAACACACATAGAAATATTCTGGCACGTGTCAAGAGTAGTCTGCCTTAATTCAATAAGTTGAAATTATGCACAAGTCAGAAACGCAAAGTGAGCTTAACAATGCTTAAATATACATTTGTGACACAAGCTGAGTGATGGGGAGAAGCTCTTATTTTTGGTGCAAAAATGATCGGAGCGCCACCACAGTGTAATCATTCACATTGAAATATTAATAAATTGCGCAATGATGGGTCCCTGACACTTCGCCTTTACATTTCATTTTTAACTTGACTATCAAACTTGTCGAGGCATAAGTATTGAGATAAAATAGAATTTTCATAGACATACAGGTTGGTCACAAGGTCCAATTATGGCGGAAAATTTGCCGGACCGTGGCAAAAAATATCAGTCAGGTCCGGTGGTCAGGCAGTTACCGAGATGACTGATATATATGATTTGTATATTTTTGAATAAACAAAAGAATGACATTTTGGGAGTTAGTATATTTTGTAGAAATTGCTGTACACTATGATTTATTAGAAATAAAAATGAATGTTTGGATACTGATTGTGTGTTGTAGGTTGGTGCCATGACGGCAGAAGTTCGAGCGGGCAACCACTCGCTTGGGACAACATTTTCTGGCACAATGTTTCACCGTAAGATGGATCACAACAGCAACCTGAGATACCCACCCCTCAGGGCAGATGCAAATACAGCGCTGGCAGAGGCAGCCACTGGAACTATAGCTATCAAAAATGTAAGTCCCCACCACTCACTTCAGAAAGGAAAACTTGTCCTCAATTTTATTAATTTTGTAATACATTCTTATACAAAATCTTTAATAGGAAAATTCAAGCAGTATATATCTTATAGGCATACCGTATCCGCTCGGGTTAGCGCCCATGGGCGGCTAATTGGGGACAAAGTAAAAGAGGGGGGTGGGCGTTTACCCAAGCATGGGCGTTTATAAAGGTCGAGAACAGTACAAAACCATCCATTATTGCGCAATATATTAACAATCGTTTTCGCGCTAAAAACAAGAGCCTCTTCCCGTCACTTCCGCCTTTCAAAATTGCGACCACGTGTTGCGTTGAGTAGTGTCTTCCTTGTTGACAGAAATGCTTTCACACGCGGATCGATTTTAATTGCATTTCAAATGATAAATAATGAAAACGCTTTGTTTTGAGGCTAAAATCAATGATGTGGAGAAATTCTCGACGTAATTGTGATAATATTAAGTACATACCTTTATTTATCATTTAAAACGCAATTAAAATCGATCAGCTACGGATATGAAAGTTCAATTTGACATGTTGGCCGCTCCACTTTTGTCTCGTGGGCACCCAGACGCTAAGATAAAGGACGTCACGTACATCGTATTACGTTTTGTGATAATATTGACATGATGGCGGACATCCAGGGAAGGTGGGCGTTTAATGATTTCTTCCTAAAAAGGGGGGTGGGCGTTAAGCCAAGCATGGACGCTAACCCGAGCGGATACGGTAGATAAAATGGCATCCCTTTGCTAGAAATGCAGTTTAGTGTATATGTTGTGATCTGTTTTGTAGGCCATGGGTTACCGTGACACCACACCAAGGAGGCCACGTAGCCCTCCACAGAGAGAGAGCCGGCCTCAGCCAGCCTATGAGGGCTACCTGGATGATGGACCAGGATCTCCACCCCTGCCAAAGTTTGACTACAACAACGACCGGATCCAGAACGACCTCTTGCAGGAGATCTGTTCAGACATTGGCATCAAGGATGCCATGGACTTGGACTTCTTTGACTTTGATGAATTTGAGGAGAAGAAATATAACATGAATGAGGACGATGCATGCTTGGATCAGGTTATACCCTTTGGGGAACTACAGCATCAAGAGGATTCTCTAGTCCACCAGGGCTTCCTAATGAACAATGAGGTCATCAAGCTGAAGGAGGACCCTGGCTTGTGCTCTGGTCTAGCCACCGGTGTGCCCAGTCCCATTGGCTCCCCAACTGTGCCCTCGAGCATGTCAGGAGGCTATGATAGCAATAGCCTGGGGCCAATGAGTAACAGTAGTGACTCGGTGGATAGGAACACTGAATCACCGGTGCCAAGACCAAAAAGTGAACCCGTGTTTATAAACAGTCCGCGTAGTGTGGCTAGTGCACATGCTCAGCTGAGCAGATCTCAAAGTGTTGGTAGCCCTCTTGATTCACCCGCAAAGGTCCCAAGCATAGGAAGTCCCAAGAGGTGTGACACCCCCATATCTGCTGCTGATAGTCCTGTACCTTTCTCTCCAGCAATGTCAGCTGTTGCCTCTTCTCATAGCGCAGCCTCCCCAGCCAAAACCATGAACCATAATGCAGCTACTCCACTCTCAGTTGATCTAGATGCAACTTTGAAACCAGAGACTGTGACAGGGGATGAAAGTCAAACCCAAGACGAATCTCAAACCTTGTTGAAAGGTCATCCTCCTGCAAATAGTTTAATGGCAGGCCCAAAGATGGCACCTCCAGGTGTTGTGAAACCATTAACAGTACGTACAAGTATGCATCAACGCATGCCTGGCATTCAACCTGCAAATCTTGAATCTCCATATGACCCAGGTTATTTCTCTGTTGGCTCCTCCAGTATGCGAACCAGCAGTCATTACAGCAGCTCCACAGAGCTCAGTTTGCGAACTCGCTCCGTGTCACCACCAGGAAATTTAGAGCAGCAGAGTGTAAATGATAAAGTGCAGACCTATCTGGATCAGAGCGTGCCCTCCGGTCAGCATGGGCAGCCACATGGGGGACAGCAGGGCAAGGTACCTCTGGGCAGTATGAGTGTGCCCAATGCCCATCATAGCCACATGAGGATGCCACAGCAAATGGGAGCACCATATAGAAATGTACAGCCAGGTAGCTTTTCTCAGTCAGCTTCAATGCCTCAACAGTCTGATGGCAATCTGACTGCCCGGATCCCAGGGCACTCCACAGGTCCCAGGCTCACATCCCCTACCAAAGTACGACAGGGATCATGTGACCAGATGGCACCACCGATGGGCCCTCCCCAGCCTGGATACAGACAGCAACAGGTCACACCAAATATGTATCCAAATCAACAGAGTTATCAACAGGGACAGTATAACGATCAGCAGGCACCAGCTAGTTATTATGCTCAGCGCTCTGGAAGCCAACCCACCAGTCCAAAAAAGCGAAGGCAAGAAATGGCAGACTCTTCCATGCAGCAGAACTATGGCACACCTCAGCACCAGATGTCAGCACCTATGGGCATGGGGAGCAATATGTCCACTCCAGTGCCTGGCCAGTTTACTCCCCAGCATTCTGGACCCAGACTTCAGATGCCTCAGGGTCCAGTTTCCACGCCTTCCTTCAATGCCGGTCAGCCAATGAGAAATATGTTTGCTGGGCAACCCATTAAAAACGAGTACATACAACGTCAACAAGTAAAACGCACATCAAGCTACCGCGAACGCATCTCACCTGAGAAGCCACAAGCAGCCATTCAGGTACAGAATGAGCACGGAGAGACTTACACCAAAATCCCACCTGTAACAGCCCAACATGGCTTTATACAGCACCTTATCAATGACAAATCCAATGCCTTCCGCTCACACTCGCTCTTCCCACTGTTGAGAGATCTCATCATAGCTGATATGAACTTTTATTCACCAGCGTTTCCATTTGCACTTATTGCCAACTTACCCCAGGACTTTGACAGGTTATTGAGTAACTTCATGAACAGAAACCCACAGAGTGCCAACCGGCGAAACAACCAGTCTGTGGATAATGTTGTTCTTGATGCACTCAGATATGCTCACAAAGCTCTTATAGGTAAGTCAAACAGCATTTATGAATTTCTGTTCTGAGTAGAAAGCTGGAGTATAAAGATTGATTATTAATATTTGCTTTTTACTAAAATACAGAAAACAAACTGAAATTATTGTTTCTGTGAGTCTCATTGAGGTTCTTCACAAGAAAATGATTAAAATGATATGCAATGCAAGATTATAAAGATATCTTCATGAAAATTTTGTTTTATTTTGACAGAGAAAATCCAGCAGCAACGGAAAGACCGTGGAGAGCAGCCTGATAAAGCTGTCAGTGCTATTGAAGATTTCTGTGAACGCTTTGATAAAGCCATTAAAAATACACTGCCATCTGTAAGTCTTAATGTTCTGTTTTAAGATTTTAACTTTTCCCCCCTCATTTATATTGTGGTTAAAACTAAAATAACAATTAAACTATAAAATTAAAATATAAACAAGGGAAAGAAGGTTAAAGAATTCATTTTTTTTGTACTTTGCCAATATCATCATGCAAAATTTATTTTAGTATAAGTTTGCTATCAAATTGTCCAAAATTGACATACTTTAAATAAGTATCTTCTTGTTGGGAGAGATTTTCCTTTTTATCACAATCAGGAAGAAGTCATTTATCTTCCCCAAAGATTTGAACATTATTTTAGAGTAATGTTTTCCAATTGTATGAGAAAATGTCTGGTCAAAGTGAGAGATTTTGAATTTTGAAATGTGTTGACTACTTGCAGGCTGATGTCCCTCCTCCTTCCAGTGGTGGTCCTGCTCAACAACAAGCAATGCCTCAACCTCAGATGTATCCATCACAGGTGGCGCCCTCTGTGCCACCATCACTAGCCTACCAACAAGCAGGTGTGCCAGCCTCACAGTTTGCAAGTCCTGGCAAACGTAGATATCTGCACAGTACCCGCACACAGAGTCCATGCCGGGTACGCAGGGATCTGATGACCAATCAACAGGGACCTAGTGTGACTGTCGACCTCACAGGAGACTCAGCACACTCACAAGCACAGCCCAGTCTCGGGCCAGCATACCAGAACAATACTGCTAACTCACAGGGACAATTTTCACAGAATGTTATGTCATCTAGTGGGCAAAATATGCCACAGTATCCATCACAACAGATGGGCGGCGGACAGTTTTCACAAAATGTGCAGCCTACAATGGGAGTGAATGGTGCTATGTCCCAGTCAAATCCAATGTCATCTATGGGTGTTCCCGGTGCTATTCCTCAGTCAAATCCACCGTCTTCTTCCGGAGTGCATTGTGGGATGCCCCAGTCGAATCCTATGTCATCTATGGGTGTTCAGGGTGGCATGCCACAGCCTAATCCCCTGCCTCAAGTTGGTCCGGGTGGGATGCAGCATCAGCAACAATGGAGAAGCTCCAATCCTAATCTTTCTCAGCATAGCCGTGAGAACATGCCACCTCAGATGCAATCAAACTCTATGTTACCACAAAACTCTGGTCATCAACAGCAGTCATTTATAAACAATGCACAATTCGGTGCCAACATGTCAGGGCCTATGGCTTATTCTGGACAGGTGCAGAACTCACAATATCAACAGCCTCCTGTCCGTCCAAATACTGGCTATGAATCGCCCAATCTGAACTGTTTGCCTTATCAAGCTCCAAACTCGAATGCATTGCCACTGTCTGTGCCACGTCCCCTCGCCAGTGATAATGACCGACCGTCAAGCAGGGGTAGTAGTAATGGCAGTTCTCATGGTAACGACAGCAATGGAAGTGCAGGACAAGCAATGAGTCAAGCGCAGGCAGGTGGAAAGCGAACACAGGTCCTGCCAAAAGAGGTGAGTTGTGAATTTTGTGAGATGATTGCTAAAATGATCTGATTGTGCATAGCACTTGCATTCTTTTCAGATGCAATCAAAAGATTGCTACAATGGAGTGCTCAAAGAAATAATTCTTACATTTTGCATTCTGCAACTGTGTACTTTAGATAGATTGTTTCAGGTCAAATTGGTTCTTTAATGTACCAGGATTGATTATTTTTGATAAGTTATTTACACCAAAATGTGCAGATGTTTTTTAGATGTTTCTAATGGTGTTATGCTGTGTTGTAGGCGGTGTCTATCATGTTAGAATGGCTGAGGAGCCACCAAGAGAAGCCATACCCCAGTGATGAGGAGAAGGAGATGCTGATGAGTCGTACCAGCCTCACTATCAACCAAATAAATTATTGGTTTACCAATGCTCGGCGACGAATTCTGCCCAAATGGACACTACAACGCATACTGGAGGAGCAAGCTCGAGCTAATGGAGAAGATCCAACTACTGTCAAAGTGAAGGGTAGTGCCCAGGAAGCACGGGCAGTCACCAAGGAACTATTAAAGGGCAACACTCTGGAATCATTCTTGTCAAAATCAAAGCAAGAGCCATCCAGTGTTGATCAGTTTTTGGAACACAAGATTCACATGCGACGTGCTCAGAATCCTATGAGTCAAGAGCCACACAGACAGACTCTAACAGGTGGCCTTCAGGGTCAAGGTTATGGCCAAGGTCAGACACATGCTTATCCGTATGGCACTCAAAGTGAAGGACAAAATATGATGCCCTATCATACAGACCTCTATCCTCCTGTAGACAATAGCTTAGTTGGAGACTATCCTGTCCAGACCAATAATATGATGCACAATATGTCCTCCTCCACACTCAACACAAATGACCTGACAGGTC
The DNA here is from genome assembly GCA_949316495.1 of Amphiduros pacificus. Taxonomy (NCBI): domain Eukaryota; kingdom Metazoa; phylum Annelida; class Polychaeta; order Phyllodocida; family Hesionidae; genus Amphiduros; species Amphiduros pacificus. Next base: position 48,311,981 of record OX439002.1, on the reverse strand, counting down.
TCCTTTGATCCTGGACAACACATCATTAACAATACAATTTTGGGTGGTTTTTAATGGAAGAGCATGTTCAAGCAGTTTACGTGTCCACCCTTGTCATGGCTTGGATCTATAACTTCAGTGAGGCACTAAACATGCCAGGAAATATGTCCCAAATACAACAAACATTGAATGCGAATTGTTTTGCTAACCATGTAGTGCCATTCCATTTGTCATTTCTGTTGGTTCTCTTGCCAAAATCATTAAACTCATTGGACTTGTGTTGCACTCACAAAATTTGTATAGCTGTGTATAGTTTACTCTGTATTTTTGTATATATATATTTATCCTGTACAATGTTAGATGTATCATAATAGTATTATATATTTACATATCTATTTGATGGTAATTTATAATTGTTTCCATGGCGGTTATATATCGCCATGGTTTAATATTAAGAGAAACCATGGTAATATTCAAACATGGTTGAAACTTCCACAGAAGATAACATTCCCCAAGTTCAGACCCTACTCTTGGCTATCTTTCTGCTTAACCTGTTAACCTTTGCTGAAATGTGTGATATACTAGTGAAAATCAGTATTTTGAGGAACTAAAAATTTTTATATTTAATTCTTCCATTAACCAATGGATGTAGTATTATATATCAGAATCAACTACATAACACCAACGGTTACTCAAAAACAAATGGCATGCACAAGTGCTGGCATATGAATTAAATATCTGCAAATTACAATATGTTTAACAGTGTGACGGTTTGATTAACATGTAATGTATATGGTAACTATGATATGAAACACTGCCACTTGCTTGGCCAAACAGAACAACAGTTTGCAAGACTTCCATGTGCATGACAAAACAGAAAAATCTTAACACACTGCAGGACAGTGAATTGCATTTAACATAAAGTGTTCACACAAAGAATGTTTAAAAATTGTAAGTAATTTTATACAGGATAATCTTGATCTCTTATTTTCATATTTTATTAAGCTCAGGTTTATAATGACTGAAATGGTGGTGTATTTAGCAGATAAGACTGCTCCAATTGTTGATATCTTGAAAAGAGCAGGGTGTCTGGAAAAGGAAATAAAAATCACACGGAATTAATGTTGCGGAGAGAGAGGGTTCAGAAATTTCCTTCTAAAACCAGTCTGTTGGTCTAGCATCTGGAAATATTTTATTATAATCCAATTTTATATGGTATAGATCTTACAGAAATATATTTGTAAATTCTGTTGGAAAGGAATTCATGGTCCTTTGTTATGACAAACAATGCATTAAGATTGGGTAATATTTTTTGTTGCCTAACCTCACAAAACTAGCCACACAAATTAGAAATATTTATACAGATTTATTAACAGAACATTAAAGACAAGTTGTGAGTTAACAATTTCATTTTGAAGAAAATATTTTGTAAAGGATATATTACATACTTAAAAGTGGTAACGTAAAAAGATCTCAAATTATGGTTTAAGACCCATTACCTAGGTCTTGAAAAGGGAATCTGATTTTCTGTACTAGATGATATGACTACAGATATTAAATTCACAGAGACATTTATAATGTTTGAAAAAAACAAATACAAAAGTATCTACTGAGTGATAGCGTGTTTGTATTGTAGGAATCTCAAATTATTCCTAGTCTTTAGACTACAAATCAGAAGGCTGCTTCTTATAATTCAGGGATAAAAATATATAAATATATGTATCTATGAATGATGTTTCCAGTTGAACCAAAGTAGAATTTTGAACTCAAAATTCAGAATGTCTTGTGTAAAAACGTAATTTAAAAGTTATTTATATTTTGATATTTTATACCAGCAAGTTATGTACATTTTATATTTTAAGCTTTCATAAATCATTGAGCAATGCAATTATGTGTCCGGTTCGGACACCAATATGACCTATGACATTAAATAAGTTAACATTTGTGAAAATGAATATCTAAACGAATAAGAGAAGCTCATATCCAAGGAACTTACTTGAAGGGATGTTAAAATTATATTTCTAGCCATGATTGGTGTCTTGATTGGCAGTCCAAATTAAAATATTATCTCGCAGTTAAAAAATTTACTGAAAACTGTATATTTAGACTAAATGTCATACTGAGGAAAGTTTTGTAGAATTGTGGCATTAGAAGATGTAAATTTAGAGGTTAATTTTTAGCTATGCTTAGCATAGCTTCTGCAGTGAGGGGGAGAAAGTTTCTATCAATCTGTCTGGCCGCCAGTTTTGATCTTCTGAAACTACTGGCCGGAGTTCTTTGCAATTTATTGATAAGATATTTTTCAGGGGACAAATTCTATCTATTTTCAATTAGTCCAAGAACTGTTTCCATTCTTTTATACAAAAATATAACAGCTGTTACTAAGTTGTGAATGAGTCTGCCATATTGAATGACCTGACAAATATCAGCCAGTGAGAATTTAGATAACAAATTCAATACATAGCTTGCATTTTTATTGGCTGAAATTATCATCTGATTGAGTCTGCTCTGGATAAGGATTATATAATCATTTATTAAGCAATTTGGAGGCATTTCCAGAAATTGTTCACAAACATTACAAAAAAGCAATGATCAGCATAGCTATAAGGCCATTGGCCCAAGTTCGCTTCTATTATTGATTAGTATTTATTTTTAGATTGCATGATATTTAATGGACAATCAACCTAAAATATTCATATATTTATATAAAACAAAAACTAACACTTTGAAATTGAGATTCTATTTATGGATTCAGTGTCTAGTCATCAAGGCAATATCTGCAGTAGATAGTAACATATGCTGATACTCACACTTTACTAATGAGGAAACTTTTGGACGATGTAGAATCCAATATTTTCATTTGCAAAAATTGCTAATATCAAATAAGAAGAAATTTGAGAATTGAGGAAAGTAATGGACCATGACAAAATTCAGTGTTCCACAGTTACGCAGTTGAGACATAAAGCTGTTTGTTTTCTGCCTCACACAAGTATATGCTATATCTGATCATGTTGTAATTGGTTGAGAATTGTGAATTCATGTTCATCTGATCTCTCCTAGTGTAGTTGGTAGCTTTGAACATGAAGAATTATTTCTGTAACCACAGAAATAAAATGGAAGAAATTTGTACATTTGTAAATTTTCTCAGACAGTAGGTGCTTGTTTAATGTTGCTTTGTATAGTCTGTATAATTTTGTAGTTATTGTATTGTTTATTGTTGCACATGTATTATATGACTAACTCAGTGACCAACGGTTGGTTTGGAAACATGGGCAGTTTGAGTCAAGCACATTCTTCGGTATAAAGCAATATTCTTGTTGTAATTTATTATGACTGAAGAAAAATTACAGTTTATTTATCACACATGGAAAATACTAATTTGAACAGATTGTCGGAGTATCATTTACATAAGGTCATGTTAGAAGAGACATCGATCTGTAAGACTAGGAATTTACAAGTGCAATCAAAACCCAAATGATTAGAATTATTTAATTCCTATCTCAGAATAATCTGCTGTCATGCCAGTTCCTGAATCAAAACCATTGATTATTTTGCATGTGTGAGGCTAATTTAAGGACAGTCTCTGCACACCATTCTTCCAAACCAATTGTTTTTCAACCTCTATATATTTGCACATTTAATAATAGAGACAGATAATGATGTGTTTTATGAATATTAAAATTAATTCACATATTGCATGGAACAAATTTAGGCATGACTGAAAAATTGGAAAAAAAGTTGATTTTACCACCAAGAAAACATATATTTTAAGTTTTATTCAGTGAAAGACGTCAAAGTGATGGTGCAAGAAAATGCTTTTTTACCCATTGGTGCTGATTTACACACAAGGCAGCAGGACAGACATACACTGCTAGTGAAATTAAGGCATCACGATGAAGCTTACTGGTAAAGTTAAGGCATCACTATGTACCCTGCTGGTGTAGTTGAGGTATTTGGTCATAGCCTGCTTGCATAGTTAAGGCATCTGGTTGTAGCCTGCTTGTATAGTTAAGGCACATGGATTTAGCCTTCTGGTACAATTAAGGCATTTTAGCATGGCAATGTACACGGGCAGAAAGAATCTTGTTCATATGAGCCACAGTTGGACCTCTGATCAATATCAAACCATGCATGACTGGTGTAAGCAGGGATAGTAGCTCATGTGGAATCCAGATCTGTGACTGCAGAAATGCAGCCTGTAGTCACATCATAATCAGAATAATCTGTAAAGGTAAAGGGACACCAAATGTCTGAAAAAATATCATGCTTTTCTGTCAGTGTTTTAGTCCAAAAAACCAAATCATTCTTTGCTGTCGGTGTAGATTACTGTGGAAATACTGAGTCTTATTCTGATGCCTGTGTAATTTTATTCATTAGATCTAAATGCTGTAGATCTAGTGAAAGTTGACTATGTATTTCACAATGATTTAGCTGAGCTGTAAATTCTGTAAGATTAACCTTTAAATAAGCTGCAAATCAATCTCTACAGTGATCAAATATTGAAATATTCGCAACATTCATTGTAAACTTATAGTTAGGTTTAGTTTTTAGAAATGTGCAGAGTATTTGGGTTTGCTACTAGATGTACTAATTTTAATTTATACAGTTTTAGACTAATTTTTACCTGTATTATGAACCATGCACAAGTTTGTATGCAACTATTTTTGACAGAAAAATAAAACTTTGTACAAATGTAATCTATTTTGTTATGTCACATGAGTTATTTGCAGTATTTTAGCTGTGTGGAGCATAGCTTGTGCAATGATGGGGGGGGGGGGGGGGTGGGGGAGATGTATTTTCAAGGGATCAATTCGGTCTATTTTCCATCATGCTCAGAATCTTTTCCATTTTGTTCTGATATTTTCAGGAAGTCATGAGAACGGTGCATTGTTTTTACCTCTTCTGATTTATTTGAAGTTGCAGAGCTTTCGGAGTGGGGAAAATGTCTCCATCCGTCTGTCAACATTTTGTTGAAAAATTACCAGTACTACAAGTTTCAAATTTTATAGAGGTAGATATCAGCAACCATTTACAGGAGGAAATTGATACTTGGTATACAGAAATATCTTGCAGTGATGAAAGTCTTCAGGAAATAACCTGAATTCAGGTTTTTTTTCTTCAAATGTGAAATTCAAAATGGTCTGAACTCATTCTGAAACATCCAAAAATGACATTTCTGAAAGGGGATAGGGGTATCTTCAGGTTTATTTTTCAGGGTTTCAGTTTTTTTGCGGAATGCTGTCTTTCATCACTGATCTTGGGTCATAGCTGTGCCTGGTTATACTTTTAAGTCATGTGACTTTTGACCTTTACATAGTGACCTTGAATTCAGAATTTGTGTGCATAAAGCATCTCACAACCATTAAAAGTGAAAAAAAAAGTACTTCATATCTATTATGCATCAACAGTCAACACCATGTCGAGCACAATATATATTTTTTAGATTTGACCTTGATGCTGTGACTTTGACCTTGGTATTATTGTGCAGGCCATATCTCTTGAACAATATATTGGGAATGCATGATGACCACAAAGTGTAGTTGTGCACTGTTAGTTTTTTCTTGCCCCTGCACCCATTGCCCTTAATGCAGTGACCTTCAGGTACCATAGAAATATTAAGCAGAGGATGTGTCCACATGAGCCACATAATTAACACCTCCCTTAACTCTACTATAAAAATATTGAATGACTTTGTTGGTGTCAATTTTTTTATATATTTTTTACAGTTATAATAAACAAGATATCAGTGAATATCACATCAAAACTGAATTGGGATCATGTATGGAAATCCACAACCTGTTTGATAGTTACACTTTTTCTCAGTTCATGTGTTTCATTTAAGTTAGCAGAGCTATGGACCAAGGGGGTTTTGTTTTTGCATACTGTGCATACTGTGCTTTAAGTGCAGTCACTGTGAGACTTGCATCAACTATTATGTAATAATAATACACTTTGGAAACTTGGAAGGCCGAGTCCTAAATTGTAGACTAGGGATGTACCGGTAAGCATTAATAGGGAAATGTCATTTTTTAGGGAAAAAAACACTCGGAAATAGAGCGGTTGTGGTGCACAACTCAATGGGTGAAACATGTCAACTTACAAGGATTAAATTACTGGAGTTTGAGTTTTTACAAATTTGTTAAAATTTAATCAAATTCAGAAATATTATTTGTTACTTCTCTTATGGTGTCACTATTTTTTAAGGGGGAGGGAGGATGGAGTATGGCAATAAAAAAATAGCTCTGATGAAATGACAAAAAAGCTTACATTTTCCTGTAGTTAAAAAATATATTTATTTTCTATTAAAATTTCCTTTCCCCCTCCCTCTGCCCCTTCCCCGAAAGCTCCCATCACCATCTGCAGAGCTACCACTGTCCAGAGGTTTTGGTCCTGCATCTCTCGCTAATTTGAATTTGGCCAGTGCACTGTTCTTCTCATCAAGTCTTTTGATCCTCTTTTCAGTTTTTCTGCCCGCAGATGTAAATTCCACATTGATTTCTCTTCCATTGAGTTTTGAATGGTGAAAGCGAAGAGCAGACTGAAATTATCATACAGATTTGAAGTAAAAACTTGTCTCTAATGAAACTAAAATGTCATTTTCAAATTGAAAAACACAAAATAATATATAGTAGTTTTGCTTACCTTGTGCCCACGCATGTCAGGAAACTCTATATAGCCACATCCACGAGGCTTCCCAGTCTCCTTATTGGTCAACAGGCGAATAGCACTCACCTCCCCTGAGTCAAAAAAGCCATTTATGTTGAACTTTGTTTTACACTGAATATTACTGAAATATTGTTTTGTCTTCATGTTAATCTTAGTCCCATGAACTTGCTTAAGTTATTGAAAAAAAAAAAAAATTAAATGAATGGATGAATGCAATGCATGTTAAATACCTGCTCTTATGAAGTGTTTCTTGATATCCTCTTCGGTGGTATCAAAGGGCAAATTACCAATAAATAAAACATATCTCTGCCCTTTTTTTTTCTTTCCTTCATCTTCACCATGTTTCTTTTCACCATCTGCGTCTGAGCCATCTGAACTTTTTGCAATTTTTCTCTTTTTGGTTGGCTTTTTATCCTCTTCCATTTTTTCACCTTCATTTTCTACTGGAATTTTATCTGATAATCAATATGAAAGTATATTATTTTCTAGTATTATTCTCTTTATACAGTGATGAAATCTTCAGGAAATAACCTGAATTCAGGTTTTTTTTCTTCAAATGTGAAATTCAAAATGGTCTGAACTCAGTCTGAAACATCCAAAAATGACATTTCTGAAAGGGGGTAAAGGTATCTTAAAGTTAATTTTTAAAGGTTTCAGGTTTTTTCCTGAATGCTTTCATCACTGTTTATAAAACAAACAAGCAGACAACAGGCTATGTCCCCCTAAATGAAAACTTTGATGTACAAAGAAGTTAATAATAATCTGTACAATATATGTGAACTACCTTGCTCTGTTACAATATGTGTTCATCTCTTAAATTTACATGTTTAACATTGTGCCCAAACACAGTTTGGGATTGTATATCACTTTCAGCAATATAATTATTTCATGATGACAACTACTTATAGCACATATAGTGCTGCCTGCCTAACTGTATTGTCATCTTGTAGGTCCTTGACATAACAACCCACACAGTCACAATTTTACAGGGACAACTGGTTAACCATTCAAGCACATGCCTCCTCTCAAATGAGAAGTTATAACAAGAAGAATGCAATCTTAGCATTTCCAGGAATCAAACCCATGACAGAGGAAATCTGTTTTAAGTTAGTGTTTATTAATATAAAGCTGAATGGCTTTTTGATCTGTTTCTTGTATAATATCAGATAAGATATTGTAATCTTAAGATACTGCACATAAATCTAAAGTTAAGTTGAAAAAATTGAGACACAGCCAAATAACACATTTTCTTTGGGATTAAAATGGTACTTTATACATACAAAAAATAAAACAATGACTTAGGCTCTCAAACCAGTACCTCATAGTTTTATTAAAGTAATGCTATCATCATTCATTCATCTTAATTCACTGTGCATGATTTTTGAGTAATTGAGATAGAAAAGTTGAGCACATTTAATGTCTTTTATGCCTTCTCTACATGTATCATATTTAAAAATATATATTTACCTGAATCCTCTTCATCCTTTGATTTATGAGCTTTCCACCATTTCATTCTTCTTTCTTTTCTCTTGCCTGATGATGTCAGCTTTTTCTTTTCCTATTGATAACATATAATAGATATATCTTAATTAGGAATGTGTATTTTTCCGTATTTATATCACTCTGTTTTTCACACAACAGTGATATAAATGAAATAGTCATTCACTTTATTGTAAACATTTGCAATAGAAATTAATCGAAACACCAATTTAAAAAAAAAAAAAACAAAGCAATGAAAAACAATTATTCAGCACAGGTTTCTTAATAATTTGCTCCAAATATCAAAATTGTATTTTGAATGGAAAAGCTCAGCTGAATCAACAGTATGCCCAAACATATACTGATCGTACATTTATATGACCAATTAGAACTGTGCAAATGGAGCCATACAACGGTTCTGTATATCCAAATGGAGTTATTTGATGGTCATGCATGACATTATTTTAATTTTGTATCTCTCCCTAACCATATTTCAGTCCCTATTACAATGAAACCTTCACTTTTTTCATCGAATTTTGTAGTATTAGAGAATGATTAAAAAATGATATGTACTATTTTATGTAAAAAAAATTTTTATTTGCACATAGTTCGGACACAATATCTAAGCAGTATTCGATCCTAAAAATTGGCAAACTTCATAAGATTATTTTATTTTCAAAATTTTGGACTAAGAGCTATGCTGAACATTTCTTGGAAATGATTGCAAATTAATTTTTAAATGATAATTTACAGTATTTACCCAGCTTTGCACAGCTCAAGAACAGTGAATGTGACAAAAGTAATTTTTAGTAATGGACATATTATGGCCGCTTGACCATAGCTTCCCACAGATACATTGAAATATAAAAACATAGGCCAATGGCTGATCAATGCTTTTTTTGTAATGCTTGTGTACAGGGCTTGACATACGCACTGGCCCGGTGGTCCGGGGCCACCAGATCCTCTGTTCGGGCCAGTGAATGCTCTGTTGCAGTGGCCCAGTTGGGCAACCATATTTTTGGTCTTTTAGTGGCCCAAACTATCTTGATTTTATTATTCTAATGCTTGATAGATATCATATCACAATCAATATTTGATTGGGACAAGCATCCCCCACTCAGACATTATACAACCTTATGTACAATGCTCTTTATTGTATCACACATCCTATTATCCTTAGAAACTTCGGGCCACCACTTCTCATGCTCTGGTGGTCCGACTGGGCAACCAACATTTTTCTATTTATGTCAAGGCCTGGTGTACATTTTTTAGAAATTGCTTAATAAATGATCCTTTAAGTCCTTTTCGAGAGCAGACTTGAGCAAATGATAATATAGACTGATCAAAATCATGTTACATATTGAATTTGGCCACAGCTTGTTAAATCAATTCTCATTGGCTAGTATTTATGTTATTCAAAATAGCAGCATCCTTTACAACTCAGTGATTGCTATTAGATTTTTGAAAAATTCATAATAAAATTAAAGAAAAATATCAGGGAAATGCGAAATAAAATTGGTCCCATGAAAATATATCTTTCTGATAGTGAAGAACTCCACACAGTAGTTTGAAAGTAGATCAAAGTTGATGAACAGAATGACAGAATTTCCCATCACAGCAGAAAAATTTAATTGGAAATACCTGGAAATTGCTTCGTAAATGATCATTTCCAAATATTCATAATTCATAGACTTGAGCAGATGATAATTTTGACCAATCAAAATAAATTTACATATTGAATTTGGCCCCATGATAGTATTTATTTTTTTAAATCATGAAAAAAAGCAGGGGAAAATATCCTGTGCCTTATGGAAAATTGATAGAATTGGTTCCCTGGATACATTTTTTTACCTCCCTTTCCTCACTTTATATGTGAAAAAATAGACACAAAGCTGCATGGCTATATGAAAACTTTAAATCTCAAAATTTGAAAAATTCTATGTATCATTTCCAGTCATTCAGCAAAGGAGTGTTAAAATTGCCTTTACAGTCTCATCTTTTAATCAAGAAATGGCTTTTGAACTTATCTCAAATGATATTGAGTTGTGGGATTTTTATGTTCATATTTGAAAATAAATTTGAAAATAAATTCCAATATTTATGTTTTAAATAGTTAAAAAAGAGAAAACAACCAATTTTTATAGAAGGATTTAAAAATTTTATTGAAGTGTATTGCAATTAGTTATTTTCTTCAATTACATGTTATGCATACAACTTATATTTAGGTCATAAACAATCCCATAATTCTTACATATTGAGAATTTCTTTTCCGCACCATTTCTTGTATGCTGATGATAAAGGTCATGGCCATCAACCAAACAGACATATATATTATATTTACTACATATCTAAATATAATCAATAAATCTGTCATTTAATCCGTGCTTTCTGTAACTTTTAAATTTACCAAATTATTTGCTTTTGTATGGTTTTCTCTTTACTCATAAAAGGTTAATATTACAAAAGGTTTTCTCAAAGAAAGTGCACTGCGATGACATCTAAGTTATTTTTATGGAAGGAGATTGATGATAAAAATTTTTGAAAACTTCCAACAATTGTTTCCATATAACTAATCCAACTTCATTGAAATTCACAATTCCCACTCTTTATTTTAAGTGAAATTCACATTTTTACAAGATAAAAATAAAATTGATCAATGCCTAACTTGATATTTTAGGCCAATGTTCAAAATATGAAAAATCAGCCTTAGGATCGATCCTACAGTATGAATTATTAGTTTACATAGGTCTGGGAGTTAACAAGAATTACATGATGCCAGGCAAACAATAAGAGATGAACTCTTTTACTTTATGTTACTGTTTAGGAACTGAACAAACATATTTGTTATTTTGTTTACATCATCAACAGGATGCGTTTTAGTAAAACTAATAAACTGTCTCCTTATTCTTTGCAGTTCAGCCATTGTGAGGGGTCTAACAAGTTCTATTTTATCTTTTGCCCCTGGTATAGCGAGTAGATCGCCCGGAACACTTGTCTTCTGTGCTGTCATGATGACAGTCACTGTGCTTTGAGTGATCTTGTCAAGCTCATGGAGGAAGTTAGTGGCAGATAGAGGCTGCGACAGTGTTGAATGATTCGGCGGTGGTGCTTTTTTATGATACAGAGCATCATATATCTGATCACATGGGAATTCATCCTCTGGGTGGATGAGAAACAAAGGTGAGTCCCACCTGTTGCTAGGAACGGGTGCCTCAAACCGCATCACCAACCCTTCTAAAATGTCCAGCTGATATTGCTCTGTCTCGGGCCTCTTAGAATTCCATTCCTTTGCTTGATCTATGCTGATATCAGTGTGTATCACACATTGTGGTGTTTGCGCAGATTTTATTGCACAATATAATTCGTATCGGAAGCCCTTTATATAGTTTGGAGAGTCCAAAATAACCACATGTTCCTTTGATAGATTTCTCTGCACAGCTGATTTAAGATTTCCTCTCAGTTCTTTCTCCTTTTTGGAATCTGCATACACAACATTCTTATCTGCACCCATACCATGATCACTTATTATGTTGACTGTGATACCCTTCTCTTTGGTCAAATAAGCACTCAGTTGTTCAGCCCTGGTTGTTTTCCCACTGCAGGGCACCCCACACATCATAACACAAGGCATCGTGTGTATATATGATTTTAAAAATACCACTGAATAAATCTTCACCACTTATTTGATAGTTTTGTGTTGAAGATACCTCAAGATAAGTGATAATTTAGCAATAATTCAATGTAATACACGTGTGAAACCAACCTCTGTCGCCATCTTTATTGTTGCCTCCAAACGAAATAATACGGCTTTGACAAAAGCTAGGATTATTTCTGTTTTAAAATGGTGTGCAATATTTGACATGAGAATAATAATGGATTTATTTCTCTTATTTGTTGATAGAGCTTTTTTTATCAAAAAATATTCCTGGAAAAATTATTAATGAAGATTGAGAATAAAAAAATTTCGAGGCAATTTCAAAATAAGTTATCGTAAATTGAATCTTACCCACAAAATCCAAAATCTAAATTACATTTGAGGACGGCAAATAATTGTGCCTTGCACATATATCATATATATTTATGGATGTTATTCTATTTATATAAATTGGTAAAATATTAATGATAATGAAGGATATGACGTCATTGGATACGAAGCAACTCATGGAATTAGTCACCATTTATTGACAGGGAAAACCCAAAAGTCCCTGTCACCCTTTTTATTTATGTTTATAAACAAATATCTTCTTGTTATCCAAAGATAACCAAGGCAAAGGATCACTTGAATTGTGTAGCTACTCTGTAAGTACAAATTTGATTAAGACTATTGACAGAAGTGCCATTGCACCATCACTTTGAGCAGCTCTCCGTATCCAATCTGTGCAATCCAAGTGAAGTCAGTCTTGGAGTGACGAAACTAAATAGTGCGTAATGTTGTAATGAGGATGTCTTGTGCAAAATAGGAATCTTGCCCAGTGTAGGAATAATTCCTACATTATTCAGGACAAATTTCCCATTCCTGTATTGTCCAGATAAGTAGGAGCATTGAGCATTGACTTCAAATGTCACATCATCATTTCTGTATCCCCTCTACATAGAGAACTGCATCATCGGTTTCACGTCAGGGCCGATGATGGAACGCAAACATTATGACTTCAAGAGAAAAACAACTTTCTAAGGATTTTCTCAATATGACGTACTCAGAGAATTATGAGTGGTGTTCTCAGAGAATTATGAGTGGTGTTCTCATGCAGGATAGCATTTGGAAAATTCAGTGATAAAACAATCGAGAACCAGTTAACCGTAGACCTCCGTGCTCGGCGTGTCTTCCTCCGTGCTCCGTGGGCTGTCACGGAGGAGAAAATTTCTTCTCGGCCGAGGAAAGTTGCATCAGTTGGCCGCTTGGTGTCACCACCTCACTACAGTACATTTGTATATGTTTATTTCCACGGAGGAGAAAACTGCTCCTCCGCCGCATTGATTGGCCGCTTGGTGTCACCACCTTGTTATATTATATTTGTACTTTATTTCCACGGTGGAGACAAAAAATGTTCCATAAGTTTCTGTAAGTGTGTTATTGGCAGAGATATAAATGTTAACCAGAATGAAATAACAATAATAATTACGTATATCCTATATGTGTCTTCTTGTTCTCGCGATTTCAGAAATACTAGTTCGTTTTCTATGACTGTCATATTCCCCAATGTATTAAGATACAATGTTAAAAAAATAAAATGGTTATTTCTTTCTTTCTCACGATTCCAGAACTGTTAAAATAATTTGGAAAAGTATATCATTTGTTGAGTGATTAATGAGATATGTTATATCGTTTGTAATTACGGCAGTCATTTTCTGAAAAATATTAATCATATGTGAAAAATATCTTACTTATGTGAAAAATATCTTACTTATGTGAAAAATATCTTACTTATGTGAAAAATATCTTACTTATCTGACAGTAACAGATTTTTTTTTGCTGAATATTATTGTCAAATGGGAAGACTGCATGGGCTGAGCTGTGGAAACAATGACAGAATAACCTTTAATCACAGATTTGGCCTTACATCACAAGGGTTTTGAAGGTGGCTTTAGGAGTGGCTTCAACAGGTTCTATCTTAAGGGTGGCTTCAACATTTTCAGCACGTTTGCAATCTTTCTTAGGTTTGGCTTCTGGAACTATCCAAACATGCAAGGTATCTTAGGGGTGGCTTCACCACTGAACACAAAAGGCATTCCCTTTGATCTTAACCATAGTACAAATAAAAAATAAACAATTTTTTTATTGAAAAAGTAAAATATTTTAAATATGTTTGATATAGCATGGAATAAGCTCTCAGTTCTGCATTTATTTTTGACCTGCAACAAACGAAAAAACAATGTAAAAGAAGAGTCTATAAATCAAATGAATAGTCTACACATCAAAATAATAGTCTATATAGATTTCACATTAATATCTTGGCTAATATTACACTTACAGAAATGATTTATATATGTTTGAAATATGTTTGCTATAAAATGCTTTCAGATCTTATGAACCTGTTTCATCTATTTTGGTGGGATTTCATATCTTTTCTTTACAAATAGTTAAGGCATGGAATAGCAACAAAAAATACCCTATAAAATGCTTGAGGCGAGATGCACAATTTTTGGTATTTTACAAATATAATTTAGAATAATGTGTGATGCTTAATGGTCATGTTTATGACAGATTTGCTCAACTCCATAGCTTGGCAGCTTGTGCTCCACTTGTGTGGTTTCCACTCACTACCGGTGGCTCCGCCAAGTGGCAGGCATAATGAGCAATATTAGGTGAGTTACCGATGGGGAGAATTGGCGTTGAAAACAAAGACGAGTCAGCCATTGATTTCATCTTTTAAGTCATTATCTTTTCTATATATTCTACGTGGGCAAATAATAATTCAATTTTATATGTTCTGATATGCATATCGCTTAAATAGAAGCCCATATGAAGATTTCATATTTGTTTTCTGTATAAAGTCATAATTCTTGATATTTTCTACGTTTGCAAAAACAATTCAATTGTTGTGATGTGCATATCACTCAAACTGAAGCCCAATATGAAGATTTCATCTTGGGAAAAAAAGTCATTTCTGTACAGCCCAGTGGGATTCCATGCAGCCTTTGATGTCTTCCCATTCAGTGGTGTTTCAACAAATAGGGTCAAATTATAAACTTCGCTGATACCAATTATCAGCATTCACAGTCCTTGTGACGTAAGGTCAAACCTGTGATCAAAGGGTTTAATTTCATATCTTTAAAAGGTATGTAGGCCTTTAAGAGAGATACTTAAGACTACCGCCAGATGTCACTACCTCTCAAAGCAGTTTCAATGAAGTTGACCACCAAGCCCCTAGTGGACTTTATATGCGATGGAATAAACTTCCAGGGTGACATCTGGCGGTTGAATTGTCCATCCAAGCGAGGAGTTTATCAAATTTATCAAAAAGTTGTCAAAATTGTCTTTTTAAGGGTCACTTTCCTTTTAAATCGATGCCATAGCCAGGTAAGATGTCTATATTAACTACAATAAGACACATAATTGCTCAGGAATAAAATAAAACAAGCCACGGAGCAAGATTTGGAAGTTTGCTCGGCCGAGGAGCTCCTCCGTGCTACCACGGAGCAAGGATTTGCTCGGCCGAGGAGTGCATACATTTCCACGGAGGAGCAGTCCACGGAGCACGGAGATAGACTCGCCGAGCACCGAGGTCTGCAGTTAACTATTGTTGAAACAATCTCAGACAAAAAATATTCCAAATTATAAATATATTCAATGTTTTTGATATATTTTGAGTCAGCAGAAATTTGCATTGATTGGTGAGTTGAATGTTGTCAGTATTGTTATGAATGACCTCGAGTGAAAATATATTGTGACAAGCTACCACCAACTTTCTGGTATGAAAGCGATCACACTTTTCATATTCCAAATTACAAATAATTTCAATGTTTTTGATATCTTTTGAGTCAGCAGAAATTTGCATTGATTGGTGAGTTGAATGATGTAAGTATTGTTATGAATGACCTCGAGTGAAAATATATTGTGACATTAACTCCCCAAGCTGCCACCAACTTCCTGGTGTGAAAGTGATCACACTTTTCATTCCCGGAATG
Organism: Amphiduros pacificus; assembly: GCA_949316495.1. NCBI lineage: Eukaryota > Metazoa > Annelida > Polychaeta > Phyllodocida > Hesionidae > Amphiduros > Amphiduros pacificus. The sequence goes on along the minus strand of OX439002.1, from coordinate 48,296,228 downwards.
TGTGCAGCTAATATAATTTACTTTTGCATGTTTTTATTGGAATATTATTTGATGTGGTGGAATTCATATTTTACCTCGCATATAAATGAACTTCACCTAGTCAAAATGAAAAAATGGTGTAATGAGATGATGAAGAAAACTAAATTTGTAATTTTTACATGATAAATAAAGGTGAGAATTTAGTTTTGCACTAATTTTCCATGACCCAGGTCTGTGTTTATGATCCAAGTAGACAAGAAGGTTCAAGATAGATACCATATTTCAACTCGAACCACTTGTTGAAATAACATATAACATATTCTGATAAAAAAAAAATCTTGAAAGTGACCTTTTTGTTCACAGTGTTATGCTCTATTATTTTAGGATAACTCGACTTTCTGCCATTTTGGAAAGATAATGAACCCAGGGCGATAATTTTTTATGTGCAACACAAGGCACTAAGCAGTCCAAAATGTTTGTTACAAATGCTATCATTAATTATAATACTAGCATGACCATCTTGAGTTAAATTGGTACCAAAGTATAAGGTGTATTTATTTTTTTTGATAAATTCTGGTCATGAGGCAACTGATGAAGGCTCAAATACCAGGAACTGTGGTCTTAGTAGATAAAAACCAAAGCATGAACTCCCACTGTCTCATATGCACAATAAATGTTTGTTTCAGATTTTGAGGAATCATGCATTCACAACCCCCACCCCCTGGTTACAACCAGGCGTCAATGTATCCAAGCCAAGCACAGGCGCCACCTGCTGGTTATGGTTACCCCAATCAGGCGCAGGCAGCATACCCACCTCCGGGTGCAGCAATGGCACCATACCCACCTCCAGGGCAGGTTGCTAATCCTTCACAGGCCAATTATGGACCCCAGGCAGGGTATGCAGATGTCTATTCCAACAACACATATGTGCCACCCACAGGTAAGCAAAGTCACTTCTCCTTACAAACTTTACAATTGAATTATGTGTAAAATGACTTGGCAATACCTACAAGTATTAGAGTGGTTTACTCAGGGTTTTTGTTGTTGTTGTTTATTTTTATTTTTATTTTTATTTTTTTCTTGTTAAAATTATTTTTTCTTCCACCATATATATTATGTCAAATTGAAATTATTAATGTTCCTGCTTTTTTTGGCCCAGTTATTAGTGATTGATATTCTTTAAAACTGGTCACAGACATTTGTAGATTTCATCATTTTGCAGCAATCTGCCAAGTAATGTATGTGAAACTTTTTGAAACCTCTTAGTCAAGAAAAAGGCCTAGGTCAGCTTTGATCATTTAAATAATTGGCACCAAACAAGCCTAGCATATTAGAAGGCCAATTTGGCTCATTGTTTAACTTACCTTTGCTGCTTCAGATCATTTACAAACCAAGTATTCTCTATCAGATATCTTGATGTTTAATGTTGATGTTAGACAATTGCTGCTGACTACCCTGGGACCCATGTGACCTTTTGTACTCATCTTTTCTTCAAAATTGCCTTAGAATGGCAGTGTTCGCCAAAACTTTTTGACCCACATCAGACAATATGTCTGATGTTCAGCTAGCCAACATTGGGACATTTGTCTGAAACATCAGACATTTCAACGCGTACTTTTTCTTTTTTCTTTTGCGGTTTTTTCATGCTTGTGACAGATATTCAGCTTTTAAAACCTACATACCAACCTACATACCAACCTACATACCTACCTACATATCTACCTATCTACATACCTACCTACCTACATATCTACCTACATACCAATGTACATACTTACATATCTACCTACATACTAACCTACATATATACATACATACCAACCTACATACCTACCTACATATCTACCTACATACCAACCTACAATACCTACATATCTATCTACATACCAACCTACATACATACCTACCTACATATCTACCTAACTACATACCTACCTACATACCAATGTACATACTTACATATCTACCTACATACTAACCTACATATATACCTACATACCAACCTACATACCTACCTACATATCTACCTACATACCAACCTACAATACCTACATATCTATCTACATACCAACCAACATATAAACCTACATATCTACCTAAATACCTACATACATACCTACATACATATTTCTGATCATTTCTCAATTGAAAATTAATCAAATATTCATTTAAAGTAAGCTAAGAATACCCAAAGTTGTAAAATTGTCGTCTGCTCTTCTCAGGCGGACAATGTGAAATAGCGGCCGGCTTTGTCCGACGGGCCGACGACTTTTGGCGAACACTGGAATGGCCATCTGAGGAAGTTGTCAGTATTTCCACAGAAGGATAATTTATTATTTTCTCTTATTATTGCTGTTTTATGGGGTCTGGTCATTTCGCTTTTAAACATATACATTCAAAGATTATGTTGATGAATGCACATTGTGACACATACAACAACTGATAACTTAAAGCTGCCCAATTTGGATAGATTGTGTGGTCATGTGATCTCATGGGATTCCAATATTCCGTAACTTGTAATGAGACTATCTGTAATGAGTTACACAGGAGATACATTATACAGTACCACATTTGTAGTCCTGTCTGTGTCCATATTTTGACTTAAATGCCATGTGTTATGTCATTATTTTTATACATGGAAAATGTAATTGTATTTTCTCTTTGCTATATTTTTCCAATAGAAAATCAAGAAGGTCAGCAAACTTAAGATATCATATATCACTATCATATGTCACAAATTGGATATTGGTGTAATTTTCATGTTCTTATGCTGTCAATATATATATATATATCTCTCTCATAGGATCACTGTTCAGTGTGTGCTATTATTATCCCTGACAGTTTTGTTTTATTTCTTCTTCACAGTTATTCACCATGGTGATAAAATTTCATTCATTTCTTTACACAAGGTTTTCACATGAAAATCCAAATTAATTTTTGAAATTCAGCCAGTGTTCTTGGTTGTTATGTCTGGAGGATATTTTAATGCAATATCAGGTAATACAGCAATATTTAATGAGTACACCACCTCATTAACAGAAAGTCCATGAAACCAATATAGTACATAATGAGATATCAAATCACCAGCATCAAATGGGCTGACTGATAGTAAATTAATTGAAATATGAACTCAGATTCCTGACTGGACAACCTGAAGTGCACAACAGTCACTTCAAATAATTTGTTATTTTTAATGTAATTATTTTATTCTATTTTTTTTTTGCTTTTTTATTGCTTTTTTGTTTTACTTCCTTTTTTCTCAATAAGGTTGTGATAAATCAGACAGGAAAAATTGTTTAAGGGAAATGATGTTTTATTCCTCTTTATTTTTAGAAACAAAAAGAACACTTTCATCCTTATTTCATTCAGGAATGTGTCGACAATTGTTATCACAGTGTAAAAGATTACCACAATTTCACATTCAATATTTATGAATCATATCTGGTACATTTTCAGTATTAGGCATTTTTGTATTATTAGTACCCTACCATTGTCTTTCTTGTTTGTACTGTGGCTCTCCACCTGTCTGTCCATCTATTTAACATGAGAACTATCACAAAGTCACATTTACAAGTGAACACAGATGTAATCTCCAGATAGCAATGTGCCAATAGATTATCAGAATCTCCTGTGATATTTAATTGCTACTGCAACCCTGGAGCTCCACCAAATGGAATAACAGTTTTGTTGAAGTTGCGAATTGAAAATATTTGCGAGATTCTAGCTTCTCTAAATATTTAAATGAGAGTCGGCAATACCAGTGGGCTAACATATGCAGTTATATTGGTACTCTAGAGAGGAGCCAGCATCTGTATATAAACATAACAGGAGTAGTGAACATGCTATTGTGGCAGTTTTGTTTTATAAAAGACAGTTCAGTTATTTGATAACAAATGATATGTACATCAAACTGCAAACATAAAATTGTATTTTTTGGAAGATCTAAGATGACTTTGTGAAGCTGGATTTACAGGAATGTCTGAAACTATCATAAAAGTTACCAATAAATAACAGTGCCTTTTGTGACATTTATCACAAGGTATCTTATAATGGTTATTGCTTTGCTGCTTTCACTTCCCCTCCACACTGAGAATGCAGCAGGTTTATGTACACATCTATGCCAATGTTTTGATTTGTAGAATGTTTCTAGCATGTCTCACACTGCTTGATTTTTGTTTGCATGCGCATGTGTATTTTATTTATAGATATTAATGCCTTTTCAGTATGCTCTAGACCTGAAAACAACAGTTCTTTTGACAGCTGTAATTTTAGGCATATATTTCACTAAATGTTTTGTAATATTAAGGATGACCAACTAAAAATTTGAACATATTAACAGAGTAAATTATATTCTGAGTCATAGCTCTGAGTACATCTTTAAAGGACAATACCATTTTCATAACATTTTCATTCAAAGATTACATATTACACACAGTGGTTCAATGTTTGTATTATTTAGGTACTGGAAGGTAACTTCCTGCCCCTCTTAGTCATTGCTCAGTCTGTATTGTGTCCTTTTGTTTGTCTGTTCGTACTTTTGTATGTTCGTTTCATCTTCCTCTTTCCTTCATCATTTGTCCGCTCCAGTGCAATTATGTTCTGTAATGTACTGGACACATATTTGGCTTGCTAGGCAACTGTGACTACCGTAAGTAGGAAAATCCATTGACTTACATTTGAATTAAAATAGCCTCAGACTTAAAAAGCTGCTGCTGGTATTGGGAAAGTGTGTTGTATATGTAAAACCATTATTTAAGTAGAGGCTTACACACAGTGTGTCCCCCTCCACGGAAACTTGATGTAGAATGAAGCCAGTAACAGCACACACACATATGTGTGGGGTTATACAAGGCACACAAGCTATGTTTGCTTTGTCTATATACAGGCCATCAGCCTATATTTGTTGTTATTGGCATTGGGGTGGACAGTGGCCTTAATATTTATCAGTATCTATAAATTAGGTCAGACAGTAGAGTTCAAATGCACTTAACAGACTGCAGCACAGAGAACAACAGCTAGGTGATAGGTCAGATATTAACTAGTGCAAAGTATATAGTTTTAAAGAATCTGGCTGTAGCGATGACTACTATTATTGTTAACACCACATTATTACAATACCTTTTGTGACATTTTTCACATGTTCCTAGTTCAATGTTTGCTATTTGAATTGTAACTGAAAAAGTAATCCACTATTTTGCCACTTTTTCCATATTATACAGCCTGGAGCCTGGAAAATTCAGAGAGATCTTTAACTGTCTGTCTGTTCCTTGAAAATAATATTTTAGATATGATCAATTTTTAAACCGTAATATCATTACAACTATTCATTCTATTTCTCAGGTGTATGACAGTTGTATGAATCATCTACCTAGATGTTTAGTATGTTATGATTGTGGTTTTATACATGAGATTAATGTTTTGCAATATATCTCAAGGTTTCATCTTTGGTTTGATTTGTTAAGATACTTTGGTATGAATTGAAAATAACTTGATCATTTCTTTTATTTGCTGGAAGTAAAAAAATATTGTTATATTACAAGTATTAACTAAATATATATATTTTTTAATTATACTACATACATAACCTATAAATTGCATTTTAAGTTAAATAAAGAATATTTAATTCCAGCAAATGTTTTATTTGAGAAATTTTACATGCATGCTTGAATAATAATCTTCATAAATTTTGATTGAGGGCTACCCTTGAATAAGATTTTATGATGAGCAATGGATATTTTCACAACACTCAATATTTTGTTTTGATTCTTAGAATCACTGGACAAATTTAAAAAGGAGCTTTATTGAAAAATAATTACTCCTACTGATATAACATTTTGTTGAAGGAAGGACTTGAATAGGGAGAATGTCAGCAGATAAAAGTCAAGTTTGTTTCTCAACTTTCATGGAATTTAGATGATAACGGTATATAAAATGATAATGTGGAAGAAATGTCCGAGGAATCAAATTGTTTTTTTTTATATGAGACAAACTTGACAAAGATTTATCAACATAAGAATGTCATGAATATGTGCTTGTTAATCTCCAGGATGTTCTGATTCAATTAATTTGGTTGGTTCTCTTTTTGCCTACCAGATGGCCGCGGTACATACACCAGTATTCCACTCAACGAAATGCCTAACTCCTTTGTTAACATGAATGCCAAGCCAGACGGTATTGCCTTTACATATTACACATGCAGTGCCTGTGATTAAGTTAATGTGCTGACGATTGCAGTGCCACCTGCTGACCAGAACATACCTTACTGCAGATATATACACATCGACACACCTTGCAAACAAATACATTGCCAAAGACGACTTCTCATTCCTAGATACTTTTGTGATGAATATTTTGAGTCAAAAGTGAAATTTTTCTTAAATTTATCATTTGGAAGTAGTAAATAAAAAAGAAGCTGGTTTGTTCCATATGTTTTGGCTGATGGTGGCACTCAGTTGTTGAGTTGTTTTGATATTTCCCCTGCACGTTTACAATGACCCTCTTTATGAGCTTGTCTTTCTATCCTGCATGCAACTTCTCTACACTAATCTATGCAGCAACTCTCTGCTTCTCAAGCCATAGAACTTTCTTGTTTTAAGATTATGTTTTTGAAGAAGCTTTTTTATTGAGTGAAGTAAACTTTTGAAAAATATAAAAAGGAAGATGATTAAATGCTTACAAAAATTCTGTAAAGCCCAGTGAGAAATCATCCAAACAAAGATTCTAAGCATGACGCCCCAGTCTTAATATTTGAGTTGCTCAATGCATATCCAGATATCTTCAACATTCATATCAGATCAAATTAAACTGAACTCTTCTTTTTAAGTGATGGTTTCCTTTCCCGCAGAAATGGATCATTTTAAAGAGTAAAGATTGGAATGACCACCAAAGTGATTTAAATTGAATGTGACTTAATTAACAAAAAAATTCTGTTGATTGTTATATAGTTTAAATTGGGTTAAAGTGATAGAATGGTGTGTTGTTGCCATTTCAGACCATTAAATACAATGTCTTGTTAATTTTTGACAGAAATCAATGGGTGAAATAGCATCTGGTACACTATCCCAACACATGCCACAATTAACCTCTGTCAGAAATGGTTACTTTATTTGTTAAGATATGTTCATTGTTAGTGAAGTATATTAAGCTACATAAAATGAGTAGGGTTTTGGTGAAACTTGATAATTATCCCCTCCAGCTTATAGAAGGAGAACATGCTGGTCAAACACATTATCTCAGCAATAATCATAGCAGCCTCAATGAACTTAGGTGTCAAACGAGCTCAAAGATCTAAGATTAGTTTGCTCTTAAGTTTTCTTAATACCTGGCACTTAAAATAAGATTGTAATACTTAGCAATTAATACCAAAGTCGTCTACAAGAATGAAATACTTTGACCTCTTTATAATGTAATAAAACTGATTGTTAACATTTTTGAGAACTGATTATCTTTTAGATTTTTGAGAGTAAATTACAATTACGCTATCTTTAGATTATCAAGTTATAACGTTTATTGAAATTGCAGATGGGTCTAAAGATAGATGTATTTTACTTAACTTTCACAGAAGTAGAGTTCATTGATTTGGTTATACAGTCTATATATTGTAATAAGTATTCCCTCACCCCAAGCAGTGATATGTATTCATGAGCATTTCATCATGTAGTCTTGGAAACTGAGGAGGGCATTCTTGCCAGAAATATTTGATTGATCTTATTTGATTTTATTGTATCTTATAGTTGATAATTGAACCTAGCTCTGTTTTTGCAGTTAATATTATTTTACCCTATATAGACTGTTGACATTGTGTATTGTGTCCAGATCACACTGTTATTTCTCATTCTTCCTGTGTTAGGAATCCTGAAGTCATTTGGTGTTTTTTGGAGACTACATTTCTTAGTTTTTAGATGGGCCAATCCTAAACAATTCAGACATCTAACATCTAACAACAATTGTACAAATGTGTATATTTTGCAAATTCTCTATGACATTTCAATAGTCCATTTTAGCTGTGCATAGCACAGTTTCTGCCGTGATGGGGGAGAATTTTTCTGTCATTCTGTCTGTCCGTCAACTTTGCTGTTCTCCTGTACTACTGGTTCTTAGCTATTAGTAGGTAAGATGTATTGAAAGGGAACCAATTCTATCCATCTATATTTCCTAAGGCCCAGAATAGAATTTTTACCTGTTTTTTAATGATTTAAAAAAAAATATGACAAATATCACTGAGTTGAAGGCTGCCATATTAAATAACGTTGCAAATATTATCCAGTGAGAGTCGAGGTGACATGTTTGGTCAAAAATCAAAATGTAACATACATTTTGATCAGTCAAAATTATCGTCTGCTCTGGGAAAGGATTTATGTTATCATTTTTGGAGCAATTTGCAAGCATTAAAAAAAATTACAAAAAAGCAATAAGTTTGACAAAGAATAAAAAAACAAAAAGCAAACAAAATATATATTTAAATATCATTCAATGTTTATGTTTTGTACAGTTTTGAAATTAACACCAGTGACATGGTATGGTTTGATTATATGACATGGACATATATTATTTGATATTATCACATATTCTAGAAAAAAAGATACATATTCTAACACATAATATACATCCTATAAACTTGACTCTTATTCTAATGTAGAAAAAAAATCTGTGATGTAGATACATATTTTATTATGTGGACACTTATACTTTGACACAGACACATTCTGAGACACAAAGACTAATGCATGTTACACAAATCATTAACATCGCTCACAACAAGTATGATATAGCAAGTAGCAATAAAATTTTAATGCAATGCAATTTCTTAGGTTTAAAGTAGTTAATATATTTTTATCATGTTAATGTATACACAAATGCCGTATGTTTGAGTGGAATGTGTTGGCTGTGTTGTTCAGGGCATGTCACGGAGGCAGTGACCCCGAATCAGGCGGAGGCTCCCAAGCCCTGGTCAGACAACGAGTGGGCGGGAGGATCCTTCTCAGACAAGGCCATCAGACGCGCTTTTATAAAGAAGGTACGTTAATTATACACCAAGACTGATATCATCATTTAAATGTTAATTTAAAAAAAAAATGTTAAAGATGTTAAATATAAAGATAATTTTATGAGACAAATTATCAGGTTTGCGTACTTTGTACATGTTGTAGGTATACCTATCAGTTTTGCATACTTTATACATGTTGTAGGTATACCTATCAGTTTTGCATACTTTATACATGTTGTAGGTATACCTATCAGTTTTGCATACTTTATACATGTTGCAGGTATACCTATCAGTTTTGCATACTTTATACATGTTGCAGGTATACCTATCAGTTTTGCATACTTTATACATGTTATAGGTATACCTATTAGTTTTGCATACTTTATACATGTTGTAGGTATACCTATCAGTTTTGCATACTTTATACTTGTTGTAGGTATACCTATCAGTTTTGCATACTTTATACATGTTGCAGGTATACCTATCAGTTTTGCATACTTTATACTTGTTGTAGGTATACCTATCAGTTTTGCATACTTTATACATGTTGCAGGTATACCTATCAGTTTTGCATACTTTATACATGTTGCAGGTATACCTATCAGTTTTGCATACTTTATACATGTTGCAGGTATACCTATCAGTTTTGCATACTTTATACATGTTGTAGGTATACCTATCAGTTTTGCATACTTTATACATGTTGCAGGTATACCTATCAGTTTTGCATACTTTATACATGTTGTAGGTATACCTTAGGGTGGCTCATTTTTTGAAAATTTTTGAAAATCATTGCTCCCAAACCTGATTTGAATGCGTATGGGTATGAAAACCACTGATTTTTTTTTCGGAATTTAAAAAAAAAAATTTATATGCGCACGGGGGGCGTGGGGGTCAAAGGGCAAATTTACTGTATGAAAAAAGTCAACTTTGTCGTAGAAGGTTGTATGATAGCTCATATCGTAGGTATTGATGTGTAGAACAAACTTTGTAAAAGAACATATGCTCTAAAACTTTATCTCCATACCACAAAATGGAAATAACAGTTTTTAGGGTCAATTTTGTAAAACATTGCCATAATAATACAGTAGTGAATGATTTATTCTCTATTGAAAATGTATTGCTGCATCTATCATACCTGATGGGATACTCTCAATGAATACATTCAACATAACAGTAATTAACACAATTCTCATAATTGTCACTACTTTGCCTTAATAGTCAACATCAACAGTAAGAGTGGTGTATACATATCAGCTGACTTTCAATGACGTCAGAATAGAGTCTCTAATATGAGTTCACTGTCTACACAAAGTTGAGATTTCTTTTGCGCAGATTGCCAATGCGGCCACGGTGGTCACATGCAACAAGAACAATATTGTCCCTGTCTCCATCTGCTCGGGTCATATGAGCATATTCAGCCACATCTTTGACAGCACGCTCAGCAGCATCATTGACCACCTCCATGTCTTGCAGGAATGCCCGCATGTGTGCGTATGCTGGGAAGCGATTCCATTCTGATGGTGGCAAGGTAAGCCAGTGTAAGCTAGGCATCTGTATATCAAGCAGATGGAACACCAACCAAGATCGCTCAGTGATGAATCTTGAAAGAGATGGTCGTTCAGCAGTGAGATGGGCAGCAACTGGGTCAAAATTCGGCTGACCGGGCTTTCCTGTCTGGAATACAGCTGGGCGGGGTGTCTGAGTCAGCTGCACAGCCATCTTCTCCTTCTCATACTGAGAAAGCCCATCATTGAACAAGCCCAGTACTACCAGCTCAGGGCATAGATACCAAAGGTGTCTGCGCATGCTGTTAGATGCCTGATCCACTATCTTCCGCTGGAGGGCAACAGGCAGTCCTCTGTAAGACTTCAGCTCATAGCAGAAGGACAGGTCAAGCCTAGGAGCAGCTGTGCTCAGCCGGGAGCTTAGGAATACCTGACATAGATGAGGATAATATATTCAGCGATTCCATCCAGATTGTTGCTGTCGCGCCTGCTGAGCTGAAACACATGGCTAAGTAGGTATATCTTCAAGATATAGAGGGACTTGCCCATGAACCTGGCATGGTGGTATGCTCCCGGCTTCCGGAGCTCAAACACCTGGAACACCTCACCAGCTCTGACGCGTATTGGCTCCCCTCCAAGAATGAGATTCAATAGCTCTGCCAGCTCCCTATAGTCCCCTCTTGTGAATGTTCCATGGAGAAGTTGCTCCTGTGCCCATGTCAATGACGCTCTAGCAAACCAGCTTTTTTCACTCTTGTAAGGCCCTGTTGGGGATGTCTCATCATATTCTGGCCAGTTCCATTTGCGGAAGAGGTTGGCATCAGGGAATGCAGGGTCTGCCTCCCTCTGCTCCACAAACCACTTCTGGAATCTCTTGAATAGTGGATCATCTGGACCTTTTGTTGGTCCCATGACAGCGTTGTATGGGTGTTTGATGTGGAGCTCATAGATGTGGTGCCGACACGCATTTTGTGGTATGAAGATGATGTTTTAGAGCATATGTTCTTTTACAAAGTTTGTTCTACTCATCAATACCTACGACAAAGTTGACTTTTTTCATACAGTAAATTGCCCTTTGACCCCCACGACCCCCGTGCGCATATTAAAATTTTTCGAAAAATTCCGGAAAAAAATCACAGTGGTTTTCATACCCATACGCATTCAAATCAGGTTTGGGAGCAATGATTTTCAAAAATTTTCAAAAAATGAGCCACCCTAGTATACCTATCAGTTTTGCATACTTTATACATGTTGTAGGTATACCTATCAGTTTTGCATACTTTATACATGTTGCAGGTATACCTGATCCTGTTTGCTCAGCTCCTGGTTACTGTGGCCTTCATTGCTTTCTTCTTGGCACAGTAAGTACATAATAAAGTATCCCAAGATTACATTGAAATATCCCTACTTTAAAATGATGTATCCCTTTCAATAATCTGACCTCCATCATAAGGGTTCTTTATTTAGCATGTGAAACTAATTAATTAAAAGTTGGTTTTAAAGGTATTAAGCACCAATTCTGTTTTCTTGGTTTTGCAACAGTATATATACATATGAACACCATGACGTATTAAAGTCTGACATCAAGCAACAAGAAAAGTTGCTACAAGACATATAAGTTGCACAGTCTGTGTTAGATTTTCTCAGCCTATGGCTGCACGTGACGGGTAAACACGGGTAGTGTGAACTTTATTTGACCTCAATTGAGGCTCAAAGTAGGGTAGCACTGTTTGACGTCATTTTGGTACTAATCAAAAGACAATACATTTCATGACGTCATAAGCATATTGCCATGCTCTTATGACGTCATTTTACCTTTCAGTGCCTCTATGATGACACTCCACATGAAAATGACGCCAAGAAAGGAGTGTGCTTTCATTAGGGGCCTATATATTAGGTTCATGTTCAAATAGGTTTTACAGACAATGACGGGGATACATTTTTCAAAAAGTTTATGGCCATGAAAGACAAATACATTTATCACCAATATGTGAATTTTAAACGTTTTTTTCAAAATCGGTGCTTAATCCCTTTAACCAAAAAAATGATAGCTGAATTCCCTTTTTCATTAAGTTTTTGTTATTTGGTATGTGAAAACAGCTTGTGACGCATATTGAAATAATGAGTTGATTTAATTTGTGAATTAGTTACATGTATTGCTATACCTGATAATGATCTATATATTCCAGCAAACCTACACAAAACTGGGTACATAGTAATCCATGGTTCTACTGGTGTTCATAGTAAGTACACATAAAAAGATAAAGCAATATATATATATATATATATATATATATATATATATATATATATATATATATATATATATATATATATATATATATATATATATATATATATATATATATTTGTGATTTGCATTTCATTGGTTTTATATGAATCATCAATTTATGTTTCACTTAAAATTAATCCATATGAGGACGAAAAATGATTATGTTATTGGCATTACCTTTATCCACATCTCTTGTCCTTGAATGTTTTGCAGCGCAGTATTTATTGTGACCTACTTCACACTGGTATGCTGCTCCAGCGTCCGGAGAAAATATCCAGGCAACTTCATCTGCCTCGCAGTCTTTGTAAGTATTCTATATAGATAGTGTGTCCTGGTTGTGTTGATAAGAAGAGATGGAGATCATAGAGAGAAGGTTTACATAGATATTATGCCACACCCATCAGTCTGACGACTGGCCTCTGTCCATATGTTCGTGCTTGAAGTAGTATATAACCCTCTTTTTTTTCCCACACGCTGGTAATAAAGACAATCCTTAATTTCATATTATAGAAATAAGATTTCATTTGAATTCAAGCAAGTTAGATTGGCAGTTGTATTAGTTGACCTGTAGTATAAAGGTGACCGCATCTACCCCAATTTTTGTTTTGCCACTTTCCATAACATTTCCTCTGTATTCACCTATTTCAGGAAAGGGAATTCTGTTTAAAAAGATTCTTTTTAAAGGTCATGTCTGAGACCAAATATATTGAGATTGAAATTTTAATAACGTTAAAACTTTGATATGTTTGTATCTATGCAGACGCTGGCCTTCTCTTACATGACGGGAACAATTACAAGGTAAAGACATTAATATTAGAAATAGATATAAATCTCCTTAATAATAGCTTAAAACATCACCATTCAGCACACAATATATTATAGCTTCAGTGGTTGTGAATGGGTTATAATATTTTCTAACTCTACAGGACAGATCAACAGTGAGGTAATAATGATGTGATTGCTTTGACTTTCAGCACATACCGGACTGACATTGTTCTGATTGCTGCCGGTATAACCTGCGCTGTCTGCCTGGCCATCTCCCTGTTTGCTATCCAGACTAAGGTTTGTGTTATTTTATGTAATAGTCACCTCATAGTACATGATGAAAAGTCAGAATTGTCAAGTTTATTTGCTAAAAAGCACACATCTGAAGATATTGAAAAGATTTTGATCTTGGTCTTGTATTGAAAAGAAGAATACATATTAATGATGTGAGATTGACATTGTCAAGCATGTTTTGTGTTTTCAGATTGACTTCACCATGTGTTCAGGTCTGATCTTTGCCCTGTGTATGGTCCTGTTCTTCTTCTCCATTGCCTGCATCGTCGTCTATGCTACCATTGGACCAAATCACGTGAGTATATAGGGTGGGCATGTATAGAGGAGAAAGACATACACAGGATTACATGGGATAGAAGTGGACTTTGGTATAGTTCTGGTATAGTCATGAATAATGCCTTTGATAGTAACAGATTTTCAAATGAAATGAAAAAAGCTTGGATTTCTCCGGTGTGCAAATAATTAAGTGATATGTTCAAGAAATATTACAGGCCTGTTAGTATTCTAGATGTTTTAAAAATGCATGAATCAATTGTAGGTAGGCTACAATGTGTAGAAATAGACAGTCACAGGAGTGAATTTTGGAGAAAGGAATTCCTCAAGGATCATGTCTGGGATCTCTGATCTCTTATTGACAAGTGTTTTTTGTTAGTTTATGCAGTTGGAGTAGATTGTGAACAATGTAGAGATGTGATTTAAGCTTGAATCAGCCAGAAATATTAAACTTAAATATTTTGATTGTAGATCCTGCGATGTGTGTACGGAGCAATTGCGGCATTGGTCTTCTCGTTGGTAAGCAGCAAGTGAAAAAATAATTAAGATTAACAGCTTATATTTTGAAATTTGGTATCATTTTGATAACAAGTATTTAAATAATTAAAGTGTATATTTCTCAATCCGGTAGGCAGCAAGTGAAAAAATAATTATGATCAGCAGCTTACATTTTGAATTTATTTCATTTTGAATATTTAAATAATTAGAGTGTTTCTTTTTTAATTTCAGTTCTTGGTGTATGACACTCAGATGCTGGTCGGAGGACGCAAGCATGAGCTCAGCCCAGAGGAGTACATCTACGGCGCCCTGCAGATCTACCTGGATGTTGTCTACCTCTTCCTCATCATTCTCTCCTTCTTCGGAAAATCAGATTGAAGAGTTCTAAATGGCACTTACTTGGAATTGTTTGACAAGGAGGATATTTTCAGATGACTGAAAAGGCAGAAATCTGTTTTGGGCTGTCTAAGAAAGGATTTTATGGCTCATCTCTTTTGAGCAGTGGATGGCATGTGTACAGAGAACTGTTTGTCAAATATATTTCACATATAGTTTCCCAAGAAAGAGTTAACATGGTAAAAGTGAGATTCATAATCTGCAGAAGAAATATTTGGTAGGGAAAGTATTGATGCTGGAAAATGTTGGTACATTTATGTAGGGTCACATATGAGTATGCGTTAGTTATAAGCAGTTTAAACATACCCTTTTAAAAGCATCACACCTAAAAGTGTAAACATATAAATTTTAACAGTGCTTTTTAAATCAAACTACACAGAATCATACTAAACCTCATGGCAGTTTTTATTGGTCTCATAATCCACCTAAAATTTAATATTATTTTGTAGTAATTGAACATGTTCTTAGCCCACCAATTCTAAAGGTTGATGTAGATTTGATTGCCACATCATTTAATTGGTGCATGATGTTGAAAAGTGACTGCTTTGATATTTTATAAAAAAAAATTCACGGGTATAATATGCAGGAGAATCAATATAAAGGTGGGTGAATAACATGTTAAAAGGTTGGAAAATTATATGATAAAGGGGATAAATAATATGTCAATAACATAATAATAGGGTGAGTGATATGTCAATAACATAATAAAGGTGGATGAATGGCACAATAAAGATTGGTATATAACCAAGTGTCTGTGAATGAATACAATATACCAGTAGCTATTCAAGATATCCTGCTTCTGGATATGAAAATATAGCCCCTGTTATGTCTTATGTATTTTATGTTGTAGATAAAGTGTATGATTCTGATAGGATTATTCACCTTGATATGTGATTCTCCTCTAAGTTAACTATTACACCGTGCATTGTAGACATTAACTAGGAAATTTCCATAGTTATTGTGATCAAAATTTTGGCATGATCGTAATATATAAACTTGTGCATTTAGCATTTAGCATTAGTATACTTCTCTCATACTAATACTTTATGATACCCAATTACTTTTGAATCTCTTTAAATAACATTTTATCAAGAATATTTTACATTCACCCAATATTACTTACAGTCCAAAATTATGTCATAGTCGTGGCTTGGCTTCTCATGAGGCCAAAATAATGACATGTGAATAAGATTTTCACCAATATTGACTGCTAGCTTATAAAATAAATATACCAGATGGTCCTTCCAAACCATATGAAATGATTTTAATGATGTAAAATGACGAAATGGTGAAAATATAGTTTGCATTTCCCGTGTGATCACACTTGTCAGTCCAGATCATATGTAGATGGAAAAATTCATAAAAAGGTGCATATTGTTCTAAGTCATATTGAAGATTTTTATTGTAAAGTTGTACTATTGGATTGGTCTCATTGGTTGAAGATGCAATATTTAGATATCCATTTAGATATAGATATTGAATCAACCTTGTAATTGTATCCAAATATTGACAAGTTTCAAGTATTGTATAGTTAAACAGAAAAATATTGTAAATATTAAAATGTAAATGTTGAAAAGATCGTCAGGAGATTATTTAGTTTTCAGAATTTTCTAGTATGTAAACTGATGATTATTTGGATTCTATATGATATATTTTCCCCCAAATATCCTTATTACCAGAAGATAAGATCTGTTTTAGAAACATTTTCATTGAATTGAAAATGTTGAGAAAACTTTGATTAAATTCATTGTGGAATATATATACATGTGTAGAGTTGGTTCGTACTCCAAGAAATGATGTTTCCTATCAAACAACTTTTTGTCCTTCAGCCAGGCTTGCACATCACAGACAGTTATAGGTTAATTTATATTTTATGGAAAAAGATAGATGAAATTATTGATCTATCATGCTTTTTAGCACTGTGTCCTGGACACATAACAATATGGAATTTATAAAGCTATGTTTATTTTTTTGGTGCTTTTTGTATTGACATTTACAATTACTTAACAATTATTGAAACTCAAATTGTACAATCACAGATTTAATTTAATGAAAAAATCATAATCAGGCTCCCATTTTAAACTTCAAGATTCGAATTGGATGATCTGCATCTTGTTGTAAAGATTTTTTGCCAGGAGCTAAGACACAGTAATATATATATGTGTGTGTATTCATTCAGTCACACCTCGCCCTGTGATCTTCTCTTTGGAATTTGTAGCTGGTCCATGCAAAATAAATGCATGTAAGATAAGTGCATGGAAAGAAAAATGCTGCATTGTGTACTTTTAATTACCATTCACTGAAGCCGAGAGAGAAAGTTTGGAGTCATATCGTTCACCCACAAGCCTCTGTCTGTGGTAATAGGTTTTATAGTGCAGTATGTATGTCAATATGATTAGATATAATGGACAGATTCATCCCTGGCACAGCATTGTGAATGTAACTATTAAATCATATGACAGAGGCAACTTTATTCTGAGCAATGGATGAGGCTGATTCAGAAGTGTTATGTGCAAATAATAAGATTAAATAGGATATAAGAGAACAGATAGCAAGAATTGGTCTGTGCAACCAAAATCATAAAGATCCTAAATATAAACACATGTGTCCTGGTATTGATATGTTGGGTTTTATTTTTGAAATGTTTAATTAATGATGTGTTGACTGGTGCAGCACATTTTACAGTCAGTGTCAAATAAGGTTTTAGACAGAGGGATCCATTCTCTATTGTTTGTTTGATGTTTTATTATAGACAAGAATATAGTATCTTATTGTCCACTAAAGTGTTTGTAATCAATGTTTACCTGAAAACAAATTCCTCTTTGTTTATAGCCATACCCCATAAATATTTAGCACAAGTCAGTATTTTTGTATGCCATATTAGATGTTAAACGTAATTGAGATAATTAACTTACAGTGAAATTTCAATCAAAAGTGTTCGCTGGTGGTAAAACCAAGTATTGTTACCACATCTTGTGATGCAGATTGCAACTTAACTTTCCTGAAATTATGAGATAATTATTAATTTGTTCGTTTGAAAGTTTTTGTCCTTTCTCTCAATAATTCTTATGTTTACTGAAATTACAAAATTTAAGACAAATTAAGTAATCAGAATTCATCAGTTATGCTAATTCTTTACCTATGGATATGCCCCACTATACACTATTTTTGATGTAATGTGATTTTTCAAAAACAAATCAATATATTCCAATGATTATTGATTATCTTTAATTTTCGACACTCTGCTTCTGTACTCATAATAGAGTTTTGATAGAAGCTATCTTCCTTCAAAATCTGAAAAAGTCACCAGAATTTTAAATAATGTGAAGAGTGGCATATATCAAGCTTAGTCTCAGTTTCATAATTATCCAGAATTTTAGTTTATTTATTCCAGAGTTTTAATGTTTTAAAATATTATTGGTCTTGTTGAAGCAAACATGTACTTCTCACAATAATAAAGTTACTACTCTGCATAGTTATGTGTCTGGTGTTAAGTTATTTGTGTACAAACAACTTTCACAGGCTGTTTATGTTTAACACAAATCCTTAAAAAATGCACCATAATTATTTGTGATATTGAAAAAAATACAAATAGGGGCAAAGTTTGAGGGAGATATTATCTTAGAATCACTTTTTTGAATGTCTCCAAACTTTTAAGTTTTATGTCATCCATTACCTAACAGTTATAATGAAGTTGTTCATGACGAAAATTAAAATTTCCAACAGAGACATTTAAATGTCTCTGTTTCCAAAGATACCTATTTATTCAATGCATCAAATAAATATATATAAATCTGTTGAGTGACTTTCATGGAACTATCATTAGGTAGCATGAGATATTGAAAGGGGAATCCATGAAATAAAACATGGTTTATTGAGTTTGAACAAATTAAACAATAAAAGGTGGTGCCCCTGTGTAATACAGATGGAACAAATGAACAAACAAAACTAAGTATTTTAACAACCAAAACTATAAAATAAAAGATAAAATAAAACTAGGTCTATAAAATAAAAGATAAACAACAAACAAAACCAAAATTTCAACAAAGCAAATTTAAAGAACAATAAAAATAAATTCTTAAATCCTGTTCTAAATGAAGTTAAATGCATGCAGATCAATAACAGCAGTAACCATAAAGCAGATGTCCAAATCTGAAAATCATAATCATGATGGAAACCAACGTTGATTCAGGTTCTTGGCTGAACATTATCATTTTGCGGGATTCCTGAGGGATACCCCATCGCTATGACGTCACGCCTTTACCTGTCCATTTGCGTCAAAATGGCGGACGATGTGGTTGTGTTCAACAAATCTGACTTGCCAATGCTGGCATTTCCCACCATGGAACAGATCAGAAGACTTGGAAAACTATGTGATGTTACTCTCAAGGTATTGATAATCGTCCCTATTCAATGATATTTAAAATTTGCTGTAATATAATGTTTCCCGTGGTGTATTTCCTCTTTGAAACTCAACTTTCATGTTTGCCATTCATGCACTCACTGACTGAGTCTCAGGGTTGAATGTTCTGGTTATTCTCTGTCCAATCATTTAGGTGGAATGCAGGGGGCAAAATTCTTTTGGTGGCAGTGGGAAGGGTGGAAAGGCCGAGCTGTGCTTGCATAGCTGCCAGGTGGTACCTGGATAAGACTGAAAGAAACAAACAAAACCAAAACAAAAGCACTATTAAAAAAAACATGGTTTTAGTCATGTTCAGCCTTTCACAAGTTTGGGTTTTAAAGTTTCGTATATGAATCAGGCAAGTGCAAGTCACAGATGACGTTTTACAAGAAAAATAATGTCACCATTATGATCCAAGTGGCTTCCCCCTTTGAAAGTACCTCTGATTTCAGTGAAATTTTCACACCCAGGCATTTCTTCATAGTGCGATTGCAGGTTTCCATCTTGTTTTTTTTTTAATGATTGAATTTTAGAGAGTGTTTTGTGCACTTCCGATTTAATTGTGCAGTTCTAGTGTGTTGTTTTCAATGGGGCAGTATGGCAATCGGCCTTTGCAATTTCTATTCCTGAGCCGACCAGTTTTCCGTCACTACTTCATCGATATCAGAGTCCAGTGTGAGTACAGGTGTCAGAGTAGTTTGCACTCGCTTCAGGCCCACATTTCTCTGCCTTGTTACATTAAAATAAACAGAATGTGATTAGAAAGGAAGTGTCTCAAGATTAAAAAAAAAAGTTGATGTCTGGCCCTGTTAAATTTGACACTGATAAGAGAATGCGATCTTACTTTTGGTTCACCATGATGAGCTGTCGTTTCACCATGATGGCCTAGAGCAGCTCTCAGCTCAGTTTTATTGCTAGGAAGTACCTACTTGCGTGCCTGTCTTCACAATGAATTTTCTTTCACTTTCCCCTCTAAATTCATTCCATGGGATTTTAAAGCAATGAATCTAGAGGTGATAAGCTTTGCATCAAAGGTCCAAGCTTCGTTGCTGCCACAGCAGGTTGTTTTCACACCCACCTCCACTTGGCAGGCAGCCATCAGTCCCTTGTTCCTGACCATCTTTCTTGTCAGCTTCCAGATTAAATCTATGGTCTTCACAGACAATGCCTGTCAACCAGTTAGCATGGAATATGCAGTGATGAAAGTCTTCAGGAAATAACCTGAATTCAGGTTTTTTCTTCAAATGTGAAATTCAAAATGGCCTAACTCAGTCTGAAACATCCAAAAATGACATTTCTGAAAGGGGATAGGGTTATCTTCAGGTTAATTTTTAAGGGTTTCAGGTTTTTTACTGAATGCTGACTTTCATCACTGAATATGATTGTATTGAATTTGTTTCTTTCAACTTTCAGATAAATGAGTATCTCACCCTGATTATTTTTCAGGTGAAAAGCAAATAATAATGTGAGACTAAGTGCTCAGCTGACAGTATGATTTGGGTTGTTTACTATTTCTGATTAACGTTAGGGGGAACAGTGTCTTCTAAAGTTCTTTTTTCCCACCAAAAAAAGTCATTTGAACCACAAAAAATGACATCGTGCAAGATAATTGCTTTGTATGAAAATAACTACAAAACGGATTTCAGCCTTTAATGTATCAAATGCTTTGGGATTGATTTTTCTTTTGATTTGATTTTTAATTTGTTTTTAAAATTTTATCATTCTTAATCATTTTAAATTTAAAGTTGAAGCAAAAATCAGAAAAAGATGTTTTTTTGTAACAATTAAAGAAGGGATAGAGCTTACTTGAAAAACATTTTTGGGAATAACTACACTAACAATCTGCAGAACTAAGACATTGATCTTCAAGTAATTTGTGTTTTTGTGTTTTTGTAAATAAATTATTCAAATAAATGTAAATTTTTCACACCATTTGGTAATTTTTGACTTGAATTTGAAGAAAGTTAGATATCTCAAAATAAAGACCATTAATCAAAATTCCCTCTATTTAAACTAAATAGAATAATATTTGGAATAAACCTGTTCTTAAAATTTGGTAATTAAAATTGCAAAACTTCTCAATTTTGTCATAAAAAGCGTGGGAAATTTTTAGAAATATGATATTTTGTAAACTTTCTTTTTTGTATCACTGGGCAGTGATGAGGTCGAATGCAGCAGCTACTGGCTATTGGATTAGTCATAAAAGATTACTAAATGATGTTTCCATATGTTTATAAAAACATTGATCCTTTTTCAACAGAAATATGTTATCTATTTAGTTAGCTTTGGTGGGTTATAATGGTTCACTATTTCATGTAGTTGAAGGAGCAATGACGTCATAATGGTGCTTTGGTTATTTATCAATGAAATAGTGACGTCTTACTTGTTGGTATCTTAGCAACCATCAACAACACATTTCATACACCTGTGATCCTCTGCATGAAGTGTCCCTGTTCCCCCTAACGTTAAGGTGGATTTTGTTAGGGATAGTGAATGATTTGATTAACTATAGAGAATGAAGATGGTAACCTGCAATAATTCTTTGATGTTTTGGCACTGAGTGATATTGAATTTGATGGAAGGCCTGTTGATGGAATTATTGGTATTCAAATTATTCACTCCAATGAAATGCTACACTTATCTTCATAATAATCCTATGATGTCCGTAAGCACATCCTGTTCACTGACCAATCATGGCAGTCGCGACAATGGTGGGAGACAATGGAAATTATTTAGACCATTCAGAGAGCTGCTAACAAATGATTAACAGAAGTGTACATAGTAGCAGTGGTGGGAAGCGGCGGTCACGACGTGTCTACATTTCAGTATAGCATAAGATGGCTTCCTCAGAACAACTGAAAAAATAATTGACAACAGGGCCATTTGGTGCAGCTACAAATCTTCCAGTAAATCTATAATTGTGTGATACTTTATGATGTTTTCTTTATTCTTTTACAAATGAATTTAGGACAGGAGGGCAATTATGTCTAATGACAATAACAGGGTTCTGTTACATGCTGTGGCCAAAAGCTGAGGATACCTGATCTTAGATACCAATGTTCTTTAGTTGATGTCCCAAACTTATTGGATTGTAACATATCGTAACCCTTTAGCTCTTTCTAGATTTTAATTTTAAGTTCAATATAATATTTTTTTCAAGGTAGGGGACCAGAAATTCAGCGCACATCGGATTGTTCTTGCTGCCAGTATACCATACTTCCATGCAATGTTTACGCATGATATGGTTGAGTCCAAACAGGATGAAATATCCATGCAAGGAATAGAACCAAGGTAACCAAGAACACTTCCTGATATTATTTCAACTCTATTTGCAATTTTACAAAAATATTTTTTAAAAGATAACTGTCACTGAATACAACATTTCAATCAGACAGTGAGGCTTTTTGAATATTGAAGCAATCATATTCTCAAGGCCATTCTAGTCATATTTTTTTATATTCATTTATCAGACAAAACATTAAAATATAAAATATTCAAAAATATGTTATTGGGAGAAAAATAACCCAATATATTCTCATATTACAGTGCCCTAGAAGCTCTGGTGAATTTTGCTTATAATGGTCGCATCCAGCTGGATCCCACCAATGTCCAGTCCATCCTGGTTGGAGCATGCTTTCTGCATCTCCAGGTCGTCAAACAAGCATGCTGTGACTTCCTCAAAAACAGGTTGGTACAATATGTGGGATTTATGTGGAAAAAAATGAAGTGGGTAAAATAAATATATGGCTTTACTCAGAAGTTGGTGGAGTTTTATTGTTCAAAGATGTTCATTTTTACTTTATTAATTCTTTGATGAGTATAATGTGTTCAATTTCTTTTATTATTTGACTTCCCCAAATTGTGTGATTTCTTCAAAATTAGATGCCTAGATGAAAGGGGAACGTTCCTCTAAAACAAAGGAACCAAGACAGAGAAGATGTCCAAATGAGAGAAATTACTTACCTGTAAAATATAACTTCTTTTTCAGACTTCACCCAAATAATGTTCTTGGGATCCGTAACTTTGGTGACCAGTTCATGTGCCCGAGTCTTGTGGAGTCTTCCAACAAGTACATCCAGAAGCACTTCATAGAGGTGTCCAAGTCTGAGGAGTTCCTCACCCTGCCACTGAAGGATGTGATGGACATATTGTCAAGGGACGAACTCTACGTCACCAGTGAGGAGCAGGTATGTGTTCAGGTTTTACTTTGTTGATCTCTAAGCATTACCCCAGGACCCTAAATATTGCACAGTGTTTATAACTTTAGGGTTAGGGATTGATATTTATGCTGATGGAGCCTGATAGAGGAAATTATGCAGAAGTTGATAACAAGAATAAAAAAGGAATAAAATCTTGTTCCTTGTTTTTTGCAGATTTTTAATGTTTTTATGTGTTCATATCAAATAAGTATTTTTTTTATCTTATTCAAACACTTAAACATAAATTTGACCTCTCATAAACTAAATATGAATAAGTATTCAATTCAAGATGTCTTTTTGATGTTTGTGTGATCCACGTTCCCCAAATAAAGGAGACTGTTTCTTCTTCGCATTTGGGTGCAGATCAAAGCTAAAATCTTACAATGTTGTCTGAGTAGTACTGAATGTTGATAAGGAATCAACTTTTTGTAGGTATTTGAGGGAGTGGTCACCTGGGTGAAGAAGGATTTAGAAATGCGTCGTGACTTGATGTCGGAGTTGATGGTGAAAGTCAGACTACCACTTATGACGCCACAGTATCTTGCCGACGTTGTTGCCCAGGAGGATTTGGTTAAAACATCACTAACATGCAGGTAGGTTATACGGTCAAAAAGAATTTTGTTCGCTTAAAAATGTAGTATATGTGGACTCAAAATTTGGATGATGTTATTTTTGTGGTTGCATATATCTTAACTATTGGCATTGACTTTTTTCCAATAGAGACTTATTGGATGAAGCCAAAGATTACCACTTGATGCCAGAGAGAAGAGCCCAGTTGCAGACTTTCAAGACACGTCCGCGCTGCTGTAGAGATGTAGTGGGCATTGTTTATGCTGTGGGGGGCCTGACATCATCCGGAGACTCCATCAGCACCGTCGAGTCATTTGATCCCATAGTTGGCAGATGGCAGGTAGCCGAGCCCATGAGAACTCTGCGCAGTAGAGTGGGTGTCACTGTCCTCAAAGGTGACAACCACTTTCTTGTTTTTCACACATTGTTATCATATTTTGTACAAGAATGGGTTCCTATGTAATATGTGTTCAAAAGATACTTATGGTCAAAATAAGGGATTTGAATAAATATTATATAGATCATAAACCTTGTTCAAATTAATAGAAGGGCAAAGTGCTTTAATTTCCATAATAAAGAACCATAGCCTATCCAGACCAGGATTTGAAAAAAATCGAATTTCATGAGATACAATTTTTACCCTACTGTGTGCTACTTCAGGTCGTCTGTATGCTATTGGTGGGTACGATGGACAGGAGAGACTGAACACAGTGGAAGTGTTTGATCCAGAGCTGGCACACTGGAAGCTAGTAGCACCCATGAACTGCAGAAGAAGGTAAGACACAGTTATTAATGAAATAAAGATTAATTAATCTATGTGGTAAAAAATGTGAATTTGATGGAATTGGATATTAGTGTGATTTGCTGATTCAGTACACTGTATCAGTGTGAAATCTGCCCTGTGAAAGATTTTAGAAAATAAATGACTGGGTCATATTAAGAGATTGGTCTAAAATAAAATGGAATTAGTAAAAGTTGTGAAAAATAAAATAAAATTATGGATTATAGTCAATGAGATTGGTTTGTGTTTCTGCCATGACAGTGCATTGGGAGCCTCAGCATTGGATGGAAAGCTGTATGTCTGCGGTGGATATGATGGAGTGTCCTCCCTCAGCTCTGTAGAATGCTATGATCCAGATACAAACAAGTGAGTCACATTTGCACTTTCTTGGTTTATCTTGTGTATCATTTTATTGATATATATATTTTATTTAAATTTTTATCCAGGGGATAAGAATGTCTGGCTACAATTTAAATTAGCTCCAAGCCTCTTAAAAATGGTCAAATATGTAGTATGTTACGTTCAGTGGACATTACCTCATTAACTTCTTTGTAAATCGCTCTGCAATCTTTCACCTTTAGGCTATTTAAGCAGTCATTAATGTCACTGAGTGTTTCTTATGTTTTTGTTTGTTTAAGATGGGAGATGGTGTCCCATATGACGCGGCACCGGAGTGCAGCAGGAGTGACCGTGTTTGATGGGCAGATCTATGCACTTGGTGGCCATGATGGACTCTCTATATTTGATTCTGTAAGTTAACACATTTACACTGCACATCATCAAACACATTTAGACTGCACATCATCAATATATTACAGGCTGACAATTCTTGTTATATGGAATTTCTTTGTTACTTATTGTGACAATAAGAAATATGGTGAAATGAATTGTATTTTCTTTGTAGGTTGAGTGTTATAACAATTTGACCAGATCCTGGACCCAGGTCACACCGATGTTATCAAAACGTTGCCGCCTCGGTGTGGCCTCCCTCAATGGTAAACTGTATGCATGTGGAGGATATGATGGCTCAGTATTCCTGCGCACCGTGGAATGCTTCGACCCTCTTACAAACAACTGGTCCTTTGTGGCACCCATGAATGTCAAACGTAGCCGTGTTGCCTTGGTAACCAACTGTGGCAAGTTATATGCAATAGGAGGATATGACGGACTGAAGAATCTCAACTCTGTAGAAGTCTACGATCCGGAGATGAACACATGGAGTTTTGCAGCAGCAATGTGTGCCCACGAGGGAGGTGTAGGGGTCGGAGTGGTACCCCTTGAACCCACTATATGATAACACTACCTACTAAATGTGGTCCTAGATTATGTCGAAACAAGGGGTGTGAATATTGCATATATCAAGTTTTAGTAAAATAATTTAAATATGAATCACATATTTTCCACAACCAGGTTACTTGGTCATAATCTGGAACCTTCATCATTCTAAAATCATTAAAAAAGGTGCCATTTCTGATCAACAAGGGATTTAGACCAATCAAAGGTTTTTCGGAGGGGTTTGAATTTGTTTTGGTATTCTCCCTGGTCAATGAAGTGGACCACGACTGGCAGAGGTGACTATGTGCCTTATGAGCTTAGCAACACAATCACCAGGGATTACGTCCCATTAGGTCACTGGTAGAACAATACAATTGTAATAAATCGAATATAAACTAGTCCTCTTTATTAGTAATGTCTGACCATTAATGTACCAATTAAACAGATATTTCCTCCATGAATCTACTGTAGCTTAGAGGGCCTGATTCAAAGTTTGACCGCTCTATTCATGATATATATCTACTTGCAGAACATGTTATGCTGCTCATATTGTATCTGAAGAAAAATGAGTTCCCACCATTAAAAAAATGTACTTTTTCATCTGAACAAAATCTCATAAAACACTCTGGTTATTTTAGTTCCTGTGAATAGTGATATTAGTATGGGAACAATCTTAAAAAATGACCAAATATATCTCTATAATTTGCTTGAGAGAGCACAGAATATATTATCTAGCACTGTTTGCCATGTGCTTTTTCCAGGACTTAGAATATAGGTTATTCCTCTTTATAGTCTTGTTCTCTGTTAATTTCTTGCATGATACTTTTACATTCTAGTCGTTTGTTGAGTTTATTATGATTGTACTGAGGATGATAGCAACACATTTTCATAGATTTGATTCAAATGTCTTTTTGCAGCTGACATGGCTGTATTAATAATTGCCAAGTTTTTTCTAGAAAATAAGAGATCAACATATTAAATGAGTGAGGCTTTTGATTTTTTACTCTTTTATAGCCTAAGAAATTTGATAGAATTTTATAAATTGAAATAAGTTTTACACAACATTATTATTAACTTATGGAAATATTTATGGTCTCCAAAACCTTTGAAGTGTTCATTATTTGTGTTTGGGTGCTGAGTAAAATAAGGCCAGAGTGCAAAATTAGAATTTGACAATTAGATTTGCATTCATCACCTGAATATTTTGTGCAGGGTTTAACAAAGACAATCACAAAATTTGTGCATTTTTGTGATTCTTGTATTAATTAATAGTAAAATATGACTGTGAATCACTGAGGGAAGAGGTCCTCACTTGTGTAACTCACTTATCTTTCACATGTATATCACGATTTATTGCTGGCCTATCTTGCATAATGTATAT
This sequence comes from Amphiduros pacificus, assembly GCA_949316495.1. Taxonomy (NCBI): domain Eukaryota; kingdom Metazoa; phylum Annelida; class Polychaeta; order Phyllodocida; family Hesionidae; genus Amphiduros; species Amphiduros pacificus. The sequence goes on along the minus strand of OX439002.1, from coordinate 48,268,628 downwards.
ATTTAGTTATGTTTTCAAGGCTGGTCCTTGTTTAGATGATTGGGTGGTAGATCGCATAATTGAGATGCGTTCCTTATGATATGATATCTGCACTGAAGCAATCTCCTGGTGTTTGTATCAGCAAATTAGAAGGTAAAAATGATATTTTGTTTGCCAAACAGGTTCATGTTGATGCATAGCATTTAGGAAATGGCTGAATGAAAAAATATGATTGTTGAAACCATACAATATTTTCTCAGGATTTCTTTTCTAATTTTGCTTCTCTCAAAGCAAAGAGAAAATGCTATGCTACATTGACAAGGGTCTTTGATGTAACTCTGGCTGCCAAACACCTCCTTAACTGATTGGGATTTTAATAATATAATCAGGAGATATACAAATTTATATTCACATTCCATGGTGCAAATTATTGCTTTTTATCTTTAAATAATTTTGCAGTGATAGGAATGAGTTTTGAGGCTGTCGTGTAATGAGAAAGGCAAAAATGTGATAAGAATGCATATTATATTCAGAGGGGACATGGTGAACATTTAACATAGGTGCACAAGTTTCCACAATCATTATTAAACACTATTGTAAGTTTGCTTGACAGGAGATAACACCAGAATTATAGGTGGCCTTGACATCTGTGGTCTTTAATAATTGACGGTCTTCAAAGGGGTACTGAAGGGATATGTCAAGGGAACCTGTGCCAGAATCTCAAAAGTTTTTGAAAAGGGAGAAATATTGGCACCCTTATATGCATTATGTAGTAGTTATATTTTTTCTATTATAGTTGTATAAAACATATGATACATTATATACCGATGTATTGCAAGTTATAAATAAAAAGAATATTCTAGAGGGCACAATCAAGAGAATGAATCTGTGGTGATAAAATAATGGGAGATTTTAATGTTAATTTGAGTAAAGTGATATGAATATTACAGCAGATCAGGTCCTGGGCCTAACACTATTGCTGGAACTTGTTATTTAGGTCCTCTTTTTGTCTTGCCTGCAACAGCTGTCTGCAAGACAAATATGTCACTTTCCATCCATCTGTCCGTCTTTCTGTCAACACGTAGAGCCATGAGCAATATTCAATGGCAACTGTAGATATAGCTTTCATTATTGATGGGATGATACATCTTGAAGAGAAGTATTGATCACCAAGATGAAAGTCATGCTCCAGGGAACAGTCACACTTCACTGAGCATTTCAAGATTTGGCATAAAAAAATTTTGACGTGTCTGTCATCTCAGTTGATATACAACATCCAAGCTTGAAACTGCAAATGTGTATTATAAGATTCTCCATGGGGGCTTGTTAAAAAATCCTGCTGAATATGACATCAAGTGAATATAATGGATGGAGCTGTTATATTTTGCTGATGATGCAACTTGATTTACAGTATTGGTATCCGTGATGAATTCATGCTTGAGTGAGCAGTCATGCCTCAGTGAACATTTTATGGAAAATATTGACAATTTTTTTTTTTCATTGACTATTATTGAGAGTGAATAGTCACACATAAAAAAGAAGAAAAAAAGGACGTTCTCATATTTCTCCAACTGATAAGTATAAGTTGTGGAAGAAATGCAGCTCAAAATTTTGATCACCATATGTCATTATGGGGAGTTAGCAAAATTAATTGACAGGCGAGACCCTATTATGGGTCTGGTATTACAAGTAAATGTGAAATAACAATGGCCTCTATTCTGGTATTAGAGTCATGAACAATATTCCATGAAACTTTCAGGCTGCATAACCCTTCTTCAATGAAATATAATCTGTTTGCCACAGAGGCAGCAGGTGGTGATTCATATTCACTGCCATAACTGAGCGGTTTGGTTCACAAGCAGAAACTTCAATGTCAACCTTTCTTCGGAAAGCATTCTGATGTTTTTAACGTGTGCAAGCCACAATACACTTCTCCAATATATCATTTATTTAATCAAGAATGGTTATGTAGCCTATATTTGTCAAGTGAATCAATCTCGAGAAAATTAGTCCCGTTTAAAAACTCTTGATATTGTAAGCTTCAATTTCTGATCAACCTGCCTTTGTATTTGATTTATGCTGAAATTAAATCCTGATTTTCAAGCATTATATTTAACAGCAACTATTTCCTGACACATACAATTTTTTTTGTCATGTATTGAAAGGAAATGTCCAGAATTTACCTAATATAGTGAACAGATTACTCGGCATTCATTCTTATTTTCAGAAGTTGGTATTGATTGTCAGAAAACTAGGAAGTGAGGGATGTCAAAGAGAGGAATCAATTTGAATACTCTTTATCTACTTTAAAAGTTGTATACAGCACTATATTTCCATTTTTATTATCAATGTGAATTGATTACAGTGATAATGCAATATGAATTGATAAGTGGAAACATTGTAATAAATTTTCAGGAAAGAAAATAAAAATATATAAAAATCTAAAGTGTTTCATCAAGATATTACACATGTATAATCTAAAATTCCTTTTATCTTTTTAAATCCTGAAATATGTCCAAATATCCATAGAAAATAGAAATGTATAATTTAAAATTTCTTTTAAGTCCTGAAATATGTCCAAATTTCCATAGAAATCACTTAAATTTACCTCTCCTTGTTATTTGGTGTAAAAGAGATGAGTTAAAGTTGATGATGTATAAAACCCATTGTGCAGCCTAAATCCAGCATTTATCTCATAACAAGGATCTCTTCAAGATATTAAATCATCTGTAAATTTCACTGGTAACAATTATCAGCATTCACAGGATTTAATGCAATTTTTTCTACAACTTCGCCTTAAGGGAGATTCCATGCAGCCTTTGAGTCATGTCTTCCCCTTTTGACAAATGTTTTCACATGCATGATATTTTTCACATAAATAGTATACTTTTCCCTTAAATGATTTATTTTATAAAGATATCTTTCATAACCATAAAATATTTTTCACATGAGTGGTATATTTTTCACATACCAGTATCTGATTCTCAGCTAATAACACACGTCTGTCATTTCAGATTTTGTCATACCTGCACCTTTGATATCTATTCCATCAGAACATTTATATAACAGAAGTTTCATGCTAGGTGTCCACACATAATGCAAATTTATACCTGGGGGGATTTATTTTTTCAATGCAGTATTGCCCTCAGGTGGCAATATCAGATTGGAGCAATGCCACATGGAAAAGATTTCCCACCAGGGCAATATTCATATGATTGGCCATCAAGTCAGTCTTTTTTTTACATAACAAACTGCTATCTCAAATCTGTATACTGGTATTTACTTTATGTTTTACACCTGCAGATCTTGGAATGTTCCAAAATATAATATATATGACTTTAAGTAGCCATTATGGAAATAAACCTCATATCATATCATATCATATCATATCATTGACATAAAGGCTATATTCCTAATGTCATGTTGGGGGAGGGGGGGTAATTCTCAGTGTTCAGCTCACTGCCAGACGTCACCTCTGGCCTTAAGTCCAGTGGCGCGAGCCCCACTGGTCATTAAGATTTTGAATTGATCCCATCCCTGCCCATCAGCTTGTTTAATATATTACTGGGCTACTATCCAAGTGTTACTATGTTATCATGTACTATGTTACCACGTTTAAAATATATCAACATGTTAACCAATGTAATCACATCAGATATTATATTACCGGTAATTAATATTGAATATGTATGATTATCATGTATTGAGTGTATGTGCGGTTTGGTGTGCATTGTTATCTGTGATTAATATGTATGCTTTATAGGTTAGAAATAAAGCCGAATTCCAATATTAGTCATAGAAGTGTTATCTCTCTAAATGACTTAAACAGACCTGTATAGTCTCTTGTTATCTTTACTGAATACAGCTGTCATGACCACTATTGTAGATGGCACAGAATGTTACCTGATATCTAATTTTTAATGAGTTGCATTATTATAAAAAGGAATTTCCTACTTATGTGACATTTTTTTAATTCGAAAATGACCAGATTATTAAAAAATTAATGTTTCATAAACACCAATCCATCGGTTAACAATGGTAAAAATGTTAAATATGATTAAAACTCTTTGGAATGGGAATCAAATTAAAAGGTCTTAAATTATAATTACTTTTGTAATATGCCAATAGCAATTATGACAAAAAGCTGATGTGATTTGCAAGAAATATTAATTTAGGAAAATTGGTGCAAAATATTACTATTCTATACCACTAAGGGGTTACACCAATTTTAGATTTTTATTTGGGGAGGCCAGAAGCACGTGGAAATTGACATTTTTCAAAATTGAACAATACAATTTTATCTTGGCATTCACAAATTTGCACCTAATTTAGCAAATAATGGTGATATGGGCTAGATCATCAGTGTGGTCATCATAGAGTTCAAATATCTCCATTTTGGAATCGACTTGGTACCGTAATTTGAATCAAAACGAACTTGCACAGTCAGGATGTTTATCTTGCAAACCAGATGTAATAAGTTTAAACCACTATTCAGGAATGACTTTCTCAAGTTATGCCATTTGCTGATTTTATTATCTAAATATCATCCTCTCTGAATTATCTTATGAAACATATAATCTGGTATTGCCAGAAAGCCAATAAATGAGTGAAAGTGTTCCTAAGAATATTGGCAAAATTTACCATTGCTTTTGAAGTTTATCTGAAATCATTTAAATGAAAAACATTCAGTGACTATGATTTGTTTTCTTTTATTTTTGAAATCTCAATCAACAAATTTAACAAACAACAGAGGTAAAACTGTGTTTCATGACTTCCTTTGATTTTTCTTATTTGTGTGATCACTTTGATCCCCATTTGAAAAAACCAACATCTTCAAGGTCTTTTTTGAAGGCCGTGACCTTGTCATCATCAACCGGGGCAAGAGGGCACCTAGGATTGCCCAACTCAATTCCCAGTATTTTTAATGGCCCTTTTGTTGCAGCTGGTCCCCAGAAACCTGAAATGTGCAACATGTGATGTTAAAACCACAACAAAAAAAGAATAGATACAGAACGTACCACATTGTCACAGACTGGTCAGATACTAGTATTTTATTACTTTCAGTCCTCTATTTGGTAATGTAAATGTAATTTCTCTATACAATTGAACAAGTTAGGTTCAAACTGATATCTGTTTCCAGACTGATCAATGGTCAATGACCCTTGGTCAATGATATTTACTTTGTGCACCACAGATATAGTACGGTATACAGTTAATTTTTCAATAACATTTTCCAATCACATACGAGTACACAATCTCACTTTACATGTTTTTGTTGTTTTTTTGGACATATAAAGTGAGATAGTATATATTATAAATTAAATGAAATTTCAACTTATAATATAAGGTGAAGAAAAGTATAATTGTTTACCCTGCTTGTCACGTAAGTTACACAGTTTAATCACTCTTCCCTGAAAATATAAATGGAAAAAAGTCAATTCTGATGACCTGTATTTAATTAAAAAGACTTATATTCCGCACTTATATATTTCTGAAACACATTTACAGAATGTTGAGCAGGTGCCCGCACACGTTAACATTCATTCACCTGTTCCTGTCTTGCAGTTTCAATATCTCCTTTGTCAAAAGCCTCCTTGCATCTGTTGAGTATGATACCATGATATGACGTCATCACTGTGGTCTCTATGCCAATGGCCAGTCCCTCAAGATACAACTGATAGAGGGAAATAGAAAAAGAAAATATGTAAAAGCTTTGAACACAGGTGATATGATGACGAGAGACTACCTTAATTGTATCATTGTATGCTGAGATACGTATTCAATCTGATTTCTCTCATTTAGCACAGTTGAAAAAATGGAGGATCAATTTATTAGCTGATAATTGTTAATGGGTTGGGGAGTAAGTACCTCGTCGCTTCCCAGCATCACCTGGAAGCGGTCCCCGTGGTCGACCAATATGCTGTGCATGGACGCGAAGTTAGGCGAAGTATGCTTCACCCCTCGCAGATTGGGAATTTTGTCCTTTGCCATGTGGAAAAAGGCATTTGTGTCAACTGCAAGAAGGAAATGTTTAAAATAATTTTCATGTACGCGTTTGGCAGTACATGTGAGTTCTTGAGGCCCAACTATAGTAGCAGATATATAGTGTTGCCTAACTGAATTATCATCACTTGGATCATCACTGACCAATTGGGCTAACAACCAATAGTTCTGCTATTCTAAAGCAACAATTGCTGCGAATGCAATAAAATGATTCAAAAGCTAACATAAAATCAAACTGGTTAGAATTTTATGTTTTTTGTACCCCATTGATCAATGCCACTCACACGTGATTCCAGTGATGAAGTCAATGTCATAGAGGAAGAATGGCAGATCTGGAGCTGCTGCTGCCACCTGCCGCATATATTCCACATAATCCTCTGAAACAGGTGAGGAATGATTTGACAATATTTTGTACCTTTAACCTGAGAGCAATATAATATAATATAATTTATTATTGCTCTCAGCTTTATCTACCTAATTTTTCTTATCATTAATAAATACAATAAGAAAGTGGACAGCTATTCAACAATATTCTGAAGAAAGTATTGCTGAGAATTACTATATCATTATAAAAGTTTACCTAATCTTTCTGGTTTGAAGTAAGTGGGTCCCACACAGGCAAATGCATCCACACCCGCTTCCTTGGCATATCTGGCCTACAATAACAACCAAAAAATATCATAATACTTAACGGACATCGAAATGACATGCATTTCTATTGTTTTAAGTAGGTTTTATAAAAAGTCATAGGTTGCCATTCATCATCTTAATTTCCCATTTTGCTTTTCATAGAATGTCAGCAGTAACACCAATAAGGCCAACTGATTTTTAATCATTTACTAACATGTTATTTTTAATGAAACATTGATTCAATATATATTTTTCAATTGATAAATATGATGTGCAAATGATTAAAAAAACCTTACAACTTGGGCACTCTCCCTCACATTGCCACCCCCACAGTGAGCGATGATAGTCAGTCTGAAATAACAAGCACCACACATTTTACTCCCCCGTGCACGCAATACACAATCATATTGGAATGTACAGGACCCTGCGATGCATAGCGAAAATAGGACAACTTAGTGACAACAAATATGCAATCAACTAACGTTAGTCTCCATCATTAAGTTTTGCATGAGATTGCTTTTCCGTGAAAAAAGTTTTTTTTCCTGCCATAATTATTTCTAATATCTTAATAAGATATAATTATGCTTTTTTAATACAAATTAGAAAATCTTCACTTTGTTTCTTCTATGTTTGTGCAAAAATATTTCTCTCATTAAAGGCTTCCCGAAATATTATTTCTGCTAACTTTTTTGGTCTGACCCTATTTTCCATTGTCCCAAAGTTTTAAATAATTCATTGGAAACTGTTGGCATGCAAATGGGATGCTTTCAACATTTGTTTTTTAAAAAATTCTCGGATAATATTGAATTAAGAGGTCTCCTCGTGAACACATACATTCATCTTCTTTATCAAAGCTTGTTTTTTGACTGGGCATAGGCAACAATGTAATATATATTTTCAATTTTATCTTAACATTTTTTTAACTATAACTATTATTTGTAGTCTATAAATGTAATATATGTAAATACTGTTTTATCTATCAATATTTTTTCAGTTTTATCTTTACATTTTGTTAAATATTATTTGAATTCTACAAATTATTTTGTCAAATGTCAAAGATTAAACACAATATTCAGACTGAAATTTAACACAAAAAATGTATAAGACAAAAAGGGGAATGAATTGGGCAACCTACTTTCCCTTTCCATACTTGACCCAGGCTTGCATGACTTGCTTGCGTTCCTCTGGTGTCATGTGGAGCCCCTCTCCAACACTTCCACAGACTGACAAATAAAGAAAATCATAAATTCTGTTTAAATGCAGAATTGTGCCATTTAAAAATAGATGAGTAAATTCTTCTAAAATCCAAATCATCCAATGAACACTTTGTCAGCAAATTTGCTTAGCTGACCGTGATATAATAAGAAAAGATTAGATAAAATTCGGGCACCTTCAGATTGGGTCACCTTTGTAATTTAGCGTACAGAGACCTGTTTGTCCATTATTGTTTCTTATATTAAAAAAAAGATGTCCTTACTGAATGCATTAGCGACTCCATAGTCCACTAGATGCTGCACATATGGCTCGATCCTGTCCAGGTCCAAGTCACTATCAAAGAGAGAAATAGCCGATGACATAGAATAGAGTATCATCTAAATGACCACAGCCATTAGGGACCTCTGAGATATACATTGTTAATTTATACACAGGCTGAACTAATACCCGGCAAAATAGTTCATCTTCTTGAATTATCCTCTACACACATGGGACATTTATCAATATTTTTCACACGAGGAAACACCCCGATCATGTACAGTTTTTCCTTTTTAAACAGTTTTCCAATCAATTTGGTTTTCTCCAGTGAAAGCAGATCTCCAATGAACACCCTGGTGTAAGGCAGATCTCCAATGAACACCCTGGTGTAAGACAGATCTCCAATGAACACCCTGGTCCTAGGTAAATCTCCAATGAACACCCTGGTGTAAGGCAGATCTCCAATGAACACCCTGGTGTAAGGCAAATCTCCAATGAACATCCTGGTGTAAGGCAGATCTCCAATGAACACCCTGATGTAAGGCAGATCTCCAATGAACACCCTGGTGTAAGGCAGATCTCCAATGAACACACTGATGTAAGGCAGATCTCCAATGAACACGCTGATGTAAGGCAGATCTCCAATGAACACCCTGGTGTAAGGCAGATCTCCAATGAACACCCTGGTGTAAGGCAGATCTCCAATGAACACCCTGGTGTAAGGCAGATCTCCAATGAACACCCTGATGTAAGGTAGATCTCCAATGAACACCCTGATGTAAGGCAGATCTCCAATGAACACCCTGGTGTAAGGCAGATCTCCAGTGAACACCCTGGTGTAAGGCAGATCTCCAATGAACACCCTGATGTAAGACAGATCTCCAATGAACACCCTGGTGTAAGGCAGATCCCCAATGAACACCCTGATGTAAGGCAGATCTCCAGTGAACACCCTGGTGTAAGGCAGATCTCCAATGAACACCCTGGTGTAAGGCAGATCTCCAATGAACACCCTGGTGTAAGGCAGATCTCCAATGAACACCCTGATGTAAGGTAGATCTCCAATGAACACCCTGATGTAAGGCAGATCTCCAATGAACACCCTGGTGTAAGGCAGATCTCCAGTGAACACCCTGGTGTAAGGCAGATCTCCAATGAACACCCTGATGTAAGGCAGATCTCCAATGAACACCCTGGTGTAAGGCAGATCCCCAATGAACACCCTGATGTAAGGCAGATCTCCAGTGAACACCCTGGTGTAAGGCAGATCTCCAATGAACACCCTGGTGTAAGGCAGATCTGCAATGAACACCCTGGTGTAAAGCAGATCTCCAATGAACACCCTGGTGTAAGAGTCGGATCTCCAGCCCCTGAGGGCTGACACTTCCCACCCCTGCCAAGACTTGGTGGTGCCGATAACTATTCCCAGGAATTTGATAACTGAGGCCTACTGTCGGCCATGTTACAGGCCCCAAAAGTACCTGCAGTGAATTGTGACACTGGGTGCTGTCAGAATGTCGTCCATATGTCGCCCCGATGGTGTCAGGTGAGGTAATCGAAGCTGATGGACCTTCAAAGCCAGTATTTAATCCATGCTCTCCCCTGTTATACAGGGCTCGTGAAAAGTTCTGATCAGGATGATCCAATAAATTGTCTTTCCCTAATTCAGGTCGGAGAAACAAATTTTGTGGTTGTGGTGGTGCATTTTCCTTGTTTTGCACAAAGTTCAAAGGCAAGGGCCCTTGCACTGTCTGCATTCATGCAATCTTCGGTACGATTTGAAGGTACATTTGAGGGTATTTAAGTTATTACAGACCTCTGTTGATGTTATTTGGCTCATCTTCGTGGATTCACGTACCGCCTGTGACGCTTGCGGTGGCATGGGGTTTGGAAAAGGACATTCGGGCGGTCTGGACACTTGGATGCAGAAGCTTTGTCTGCTGTTATATCAGAGTATATGAGCTGAGACATCTTGTGCAGTGCCATGCGATGTTTGGCATCGAGGATTGCTACATTGGACCTTGTTTATCTCTTGTCCCTTTCTATGACCATAGAGCGGTATTCACTCATCTCATCAGAAAGATAGAGGTCAAGATAGTGGACCATCAGCCACTCATATTCAGGCCATGCCTCAATCCATGTGCTGAGGTCATGGACCTTTCTCCTCTGCTTCTTTGGTCTGTAGGTCACATTGCCTGAGCTGTCCAATACAGTTTGCAAGTCTGTTATGCGGTAAGCACTTGATTTGGCAAGAATTCATCTCAAGGCATGAACTCACCCATGAGTGCACTTCTGACATGCTTCTCTGGCACTGATTTCACATGGGACAGGTTGGAGAAGTCTGTTACATGGTCAACCCTAGTCAACCCTTCCAGTGCAGGGGTTGGGGTGTTGCCTGGCTGGGGGATGAGAGGAGAAGCAGCCATACTTCTAGGGATAGGCCAGCCACCAGTTACCTGATGTGGGTTGAGCCATGGGTGCATCATCTGCTGTGTTGTAAGCACCAGAGGATGTGTGGGTTGTAGGAAAACAGTGCTAACAAGTAAACAGTTGGGCTCATCTGTCACCACAGTGTCATTCACACAGGTATAAAACATTACAGAAGTAGACAATGTTGTTTAAAAAATCACTAACATTACAAATGTTGTATAATCTTCGATATTATTTTAAAAAATCAATGAATGGAAAAAATACTTTCTATAGACGCTTTAAGATAATCTATATAGGGAGCATCAATTAGGATAATCCATATAGGGAGCATCAATTAAGATAATCCATCTCCAAATTAAAGTTATAAAACAGTGAAATAAAATGGTGGAAATTACAATTCGTGTCCTTTAAGTTTATCTTTTCAAACAAATGACAATCTTGACAAAGCAATATACCCAACCATTATCAAAAGCAATATACCCAACCATTATCAAAAGCAATATACCCAATCATTATCAAAAGCAATATACCCAACCATTATCAAAAGCAATATACCCAACCATTATCAAAAGCAATATACCAAATCATTATCAAAAGCAATATACCCAATCATTATCAAAAGCAATATACCCAATCATTATCAAAAGCAATATACCCAACCATTATCAAAAGCAATATACCCAACCATTATCAAAAGCAATATACCCAACCATTATCAGACACTCATCCTCCCACTTCTACAGGCCGGAAGTGAATCACTTAAGTGAATCACTCTTATTTCATTTTTCAATATTCATCCAATATCATTTTGTCAGAACCTTACCCGTCTTTATTAAATGGTGTAGCTGGAGCACTGACGAGGCCCTTGACCTTGAAGTCAGAGATTGCCTAAAATAAAACAAAAATAGACCTCAATGTAAATACTGTAAACACACATTTTCCAGGGTTATGCACTTTATGGGCAACAGTCATATGTCTATTATGTCAGTATGTAGAACAACAGAAATGAGTATGCAGTTGGGCATACAACCCGGGAATACGTCATGTTCCAATTATAGCATCAGCTGCCCATTCATTCCCTGCTCCTCTATATTCTATTACACGGCTTATCTGGACCCTGGCTTCACCCACCTCAGAGGGACACCACTTTTGTTCAAAACCTGCTCTCACAGAAACTTCACTCAAGAAAATACTATTTAAGTAAACCACAATATGTCAAGTTCTTTACAATCACAACTAAATGTACAATTCATAATATACAAAATTAATATATTTTGTGTGCACTTTTAATTAGAAAAGTACCTTATAGTCTTAATGTGAAGAAGCAAATTTTATACAAAAAATCCAAAAATATTTACACAAGTCTCTCTTCCCGCTCTCTTCAAAAAGATATCTTCACAAACTTAGTTTTTTAGAGTATCTTGACATGTTATTGACCTGATGTATTAATTATTAGACATATAACCCATTCTAAGTGGGCTTTGAGAAGGGAATTCCCTCTCAAGGTTTTGCAAAGAATTTCACTAAAATTCACACTTTAAGTTATAAGCCCTTTGTGAGGGGAAGAATGCTAAGAAATTTGCATATGTTGTACTAAATACACCCTCTGTAGCCTTTTCTATAGGGATACCAAATTTTATAAGTGGGGGATTGAAAAAAAAGAAGTTATATTGCACAACTTGTGACAACGTTGGTCAGAGATTGACTCGAATCTCCCCTAACTTGGTCTCACAAACCCCTCTCTTCCCGCTCTCTTCAAAAACATTGGACAAAAAGATGGTTACCAATAGCTTCAAATGTGTTATTGAAAGTAATATTTCAAAGGTCTAAGCTATCTGATACATTTTACCCCCCATAATTTAGAATCTTGATCCCTCCATCATTTTTGGGGTCAATCCCTGCCCTCCCTGCACAAGGAAGTAATTGTCATGGCCATTTAACCAAGACTTTGAATTTGTTATTTATAGATATACTTGTGGTGAATGCCCAGATTGTGTCAAGATCATAATCTAGGCCAACATGTGTGTAAAACAAGGGATAATTGGGTCAGAATGGATAAGATCCCTTAATACCAGCAACAAGTTGTCAGTTCGCATGCGTTAGTGTGTCTTACAAGGGCAGCATCCCTGGTTGCCTAGGGTTACTACCCTGGCAGGACACTCAGCCATTGGCTGGGACAGTGTGAGTGTGTCTCAGGGTGGCTGCAAGTTGGGGTAATACCCCTCTCTCAGTGGGGTGACAGAGTGATGACGCTGTCCTGACTGGCACACTATAATTGGAAACATGACCTGAATTCTCAACTGATGTATAACACCAGGAACCACCCAGACTGGCTTGATGAATGACGTAGATAATGGAAAAACGGCAAATGTGTGATGGACAAATTATATGAATTAAAACAGAAAAATCAAACCAATAAGCTGTAGGCTTCTTGTCGTAATACATCTTTGTCAAAACATGCTGAAATAGTGCTGGTAGAAAAAAGAACTTGTGTTTTACAGACAATGGAGTTGAAGTTTGTCAATGGTCTTTGGAGAAGATATTCTTGTATTTATTGAAAGAGTTTTTTTCAGGTGTGATACTTATCCAAATCACACATTCGATGCCTGTTAAGGAATAAACCCCATATGCATGCTTTACCAAAATACTAGAACCCCACAAAGGGATATTATACATTATCAAAATTATTTATTTGATAATATGTGACTAATAAAAATGGAATAAAATCAAGATCGAAACTATACCATATTAATTAATCGTATCAATACATTGGCAATCTTAATGTATTAACATACAGGAATATTTCATTAGTGTATTTATAGATCACGTTATCAATATTTGTCTATAAATGTATCACAAAATCTGTTAATATCAGTATCAATAGAACCAGATAATGCTTGTTTTTCCAGAGTTATAGCTCAGATAATACATTAATGCTGATATCAATGTCATTGTTAATCTGCTATCGTTGTCAAGATAAGGATTGACTTGTGACTCTCATAGTTACACTTATTGTCTATGCCATAAATTAAAACAAAGACTCAAGTGTTAAAGATAAAAACAAACCATTGTGACCCATCATATCTTTGCATGTGGGTTTAATCTCTTCAAAAATTAAAAAGCCCTACCTAGGGCTAGGATGGCTACACCATTTAGGACGTGAACATTGGTCTTCTTTTTATTTGTGAGCTGTGTTCAGATTATTCACAAGGCCAGTTCAAGTTTCAGACTGGGTCAGCTCTGTCATGTACCAGATCGGGCAGCCTACGCTGAATGTGGAATATCAGTAAACAATAAAATACTAATGTTGGTATTGTGTGTATTTTGGTGAGTTCATACACACTTGGAAGGAAATACTGCTCAATTACTTGCTGTGTTATATAATAAATGTGAAGCCTTCATTGGAAGGGTGCATCAATATTTTAGTTGGTTAATTTATTTAATCAATCTGACTTTGTATTAGTAAAGGCCAATCATGGAGGACTTCAATGCTAAACCACACACATCGTTCCATTTCCAATTATGAATAATAATTTAACTTCTCCCTTGTTTAACCCAAACTTACACGTTTAAATTAACATTATTAACATTTACACCAAAATTTATATATCATTTTACAGTTACATACAATATAAATCAATTTTCTAATATCTATTTCAATATATTTTCAATTAGTGCTAAATTAAGTTGTCTTGGGATATTTTACTGGTTCAATGCCCCATGGAAAAAAACAAACAGTATACATTATATATTGCCAAAGGTTATCGCTTGAAACCTATTTGATACGCATCTTTAGTACACTTTGCACTTCATAGAGAACTTGCAGTTCTAAACTAAACCTTATTCACCCTATTTTCTCATTAACAAAAAGTCATTTATTATATACCCAGAACTTTTTACAATTTACACCTATTTCAGAATTAGATAATATACCATGCAAATAGTTTATAAATCTTAATAGATAATACGTTTACCATGCTCCCATGAGATAAGTGAATTCCTCTTCGCGGAGTCGCGTTGAAAGGAAATCTGAAATTTGTGGAGGCATATTTTCCTCTGGGGGAACCAAGAAGCCTCAAGCCACTGAAGAGGGGAACAAAACTTCTTACCTTGGGGACAGCCATATTTGCGTGTGCCTGGGTCCTGAGTACCTTCAGATTTGGCTGCTCCTCTATCTGTGACGTATTTATATACAGGCCAGAGAGGTCACTTGTGGTTGGCTCAGGCTACTGTATATGGGTGGTAATGGGCACTACATGTGGATGACAAAGGTTGCCACTTGTTTTTGGTTTATATGCATAGAATAAGGCACTGTCACATGTGGATGATAAAGGTTGCCACTTGTTGTTGGTTTATATGTATGGAATAAGGCCCTGCTACATGTGGATGGAAAAGGTTGCCACTTGTTGTTGGTTTATATGTATGGAATAAGGCACTGCTACATGTGGATGATAAAGGTTGCCACTTGTTGTTGGTTTATATGTATGGAATAAGGCCCTGCCACATGTGGATGATAAAGGTTGCCACTTGTTGTTGGTTTATATGTATGGAATAAGGCACTGCTACATGTGGATGATAAAGGTTGCACTTGTTGTTGGTTTATATGTATGGAATAAGGCCCTGCCACATGTGGATGATAAAGGTTGCTACTTGTTGTTGTTTTATATGTATGGAATAAGGCACTGCTACATGTGGGTGATAAAGGTTGCTACTTGTTGTTGGTTTATATGTATGGAATAAGGCACTGCTACATGTGGATGATAAAGGTTGCTACTTGTTGTTGGTTTATATGTATGGAATAAGGCACTGCTACATGTGGATGATAAAGGTTGCTACTTGTTGTTGGTTTATACGTATGGAATAAGGCCCTGCTACATGTGGATGATAAAGGTTGCCACTTGTTGTTGGTTTATATGTATGGAATAAGGCCCTGCCACATGTGGATGATAAAGGTTGCTACTTGTTGTTGGTTTATATGTATGGAATAAGGCACTGCTACATGTGGATGATAAAGGTTGCCACTTGTTGTTGGTTTATATGTATGGAATAAGGCACTGCTACATGTGGATGATAAAGGTTGCCACTTGTTGTTGGTTTATATATATGGAATAAGGCATGCTACATGTGGATGATAAAGGTTGCCACTTGTTGTTGGTTTATATGTATGGAATAAGGCACTGTTACATGTGGATGATAAAGGCTGCCACTTGTTGTTGGTTTATATGTATGGAATAAGGCACTGCTACATGTGGATGATAAAGGTTGCTACTTGTTGTTGGTTTATATGTATGGAATAAGGCCCTGCCACATGTGGATGATAAAGGTTGCTACTTGTTGTTGGTTTATATATATGGAATAAGGCATGCTACATGTGGACGATAAAAGTTGCCACTTGTTGTTGGTTTATATGTATGGAATAAGGCACTGTTACATGTGGATGATAAAGGCTGCCACTTGTTGTTGGTTTATATGTATGGAATAAGACACTGTTACATGTGGATGATAAAGGTCGCCACTTGTTGTTGGTTTATATGTATGGAATAAGGCACTGCTACATGTGGATGATAAAGGCTGCCACTTGTTGTTGGTTTATATGTATGGAATAAGGCACTGCTACATGTGGACGATAAAGGTCGCCACTTGTTGTTGGTTTATATATAAGGAATAAGGCATGCTACATGTGGATGATAAAGGTTGCCACTTGTTGTTAGTCTATATGTATGGAATAAGGCACTGCTACATGTGGATGATAAAGGTTGCTACTTGTTGTTGGTTTATATGTATGGAATAATGCACTGCTACATGTGGATGATAAAGGTTGCCACTTGTTGATGGTTTATATGTATGGAATAAGGCATGCTACATGTGGACGATAAAGGTTGCCACTTGTTGTTGGTTTATATGTATGGAATAATGCACTGCTACATGTGGACGATAAAGGTCGCCACTTGTTGTTGGTTTATATGTATGGAATAAGGCACTGCTACATGTGGATGATAAAGGTTGCTACTTGTTGTTGGTTTATATGTATGGAATAAGGCATGCTACATGTGGATGATAAAGGTTGCCACTTGTTGTTGGTTTATATGTATGGAATAATGCACTGCTACATGTGGACGATAAAGGTCGCCACTTGTTGTTGGTTTATATGTATGGAATAAGGCACTGCTACATGTGGATGATAAAGGTTGCCACTTGTTGTTGGTTTATATGTATGGAATAAGGCCCTGCTACATGTGGATGATAAAGGTCGCCACTTGTTGTTGGTTTATATGTATGGAATAAGACACTGTTACATGTGGATGATAAAGGTTGCCACTTGTTGTTGGTTTATATGTATGGAATAAGGCACTGCTACATGTGGATGATAAAGGTCGCCACTTGTTGTTGGTTTATATATATGGAATAAGGCCCTGCTACATGTGGATGATAAAGGTTGCCTCGTGTTGTTGGTTTATATGTATGGAATAAGGCCCTGCTACATGTGGATGATAAAGGTTGCCACTTGTTGTTGGTTTATATGTATGGAATAAGGCCCTGCTACATGTGGATGACAAAGGTTGCCACTTGTTGTTGGTTTATATGTATGGAATAAGGCACTGCTACATGTGGATGACAAAGGTTGCCACTTGTTGTTGGTTTATATGTAAGGAATAAGGCCCTGCTACATGTGGATGATAAAGGTTGCCACTTGTTGTTGGTTTATATGTATGGAATAAGGCACTGCTACATGTGGATGATAAAGGTTGCCACTTGTTGTTGGTTTATATGTATGGAATAAGGCCCTGCCACATGTGGGTGATAACGGCTGCAGTGTGATTGGTCTAGAGTACCGGATATGTGTGGTATAAGGCACATCTACATTTGGATGGAAATGATTGCGACTTGTGGTTGGCTCAGGCTTCAGTTTATGGATGGTAATAGGCACTCTTACATGTGGATGGAAATGATTGTGACTGGCTCTCAATGTATGTACAAGGCTCTTAATATAATGGTTTAGCACAAGTCTATCTATAGGACAAGTGTATCTATAGGACATTATCCAGGGATATGAATGGATGCAGGGTTTTGGGAACTGGTTCTCAAAGGCACCTCACACCAAAATGGTAAACTATGGTGATAGATCGTAAAATTTTTGGAATAATCATCCCGTCATAATGTGAATGCCTTCAACTCCAGTCCTGAGATTTACCTGTATTCACGGGCTATTGTGCTGAATATACTAGTAGTCTTGTTGACCACCAGTTATTCTGCATGTATTGCACTATATAAATGCATTTCATTAATTGTCCATTCATACGTTTATCCCTTCATACATTCACATGTATATCACTGCATGTGGATGGAAAAGGTTGCCACTCGTGGTCAGCTTAGAGTGCAGTATATGTATGGAACAGGACACCACTAAATGTGGATGGAAAAGGGTTGTACTCCCTCGGTTATACCGAACTGCATATCATATCATGATAAAGAACCTGAATCAACTTCTTTGCCCCTGATATGGGTGGAACAGGGCACAGCTAAATTCGGATGTATCAAAATATTTCAGAAATTAATTCCGTCAACGGTACTAGCCGTCTCAGGCAATTTTCATGTATTATGATTTTTTTTTGGTTTCACCACACACATTGCCATCTTCAGAGTTTAATGAATCTTGTTAAGGTCTCTTGACTTCTGCAGTTGATCTGATTTCTGTAGGAGCGAGATGACATTGGAATGAAAAACATTGATTCACATTCCTCGTATCGGGTAACAATTGTGGAAATATTATGTCCTAATTTAACTTAATGTCAGATGTACCATGTTAATGCAAAGGTGTAAATGTAAAGATCAGTTTCAGCTTTTCAGGATATTTTGTGCACATTGGTATAGTGACGTCATTAGTTGCAATGGGTCACGCCCTTTTCTGCTGCCTGAACAACGTGGTCGTTTAAATGTTGCCGGTTAAAACAAGGGGGAAGAAAATTAAGATGGCGTGATGAATTGTTCTAAGTTTGGAACCTTTATCTTAAGAAAAAAAGCGTTTTTTGTACCAAACATTTTGGAGATTGTATGGGGGAGATGTCAGAAACGGCCAATTTTTTTCCTACCATTTCCATTAGAAAATACTTCACCTTGATCTTGAAACCTTTAAACAGCTGTAAAATTGGTTCTAATTAATATAATTTCATGATTTTTGGTGTTCTAAATTTATGTTATCCTAAGGAATATGATTATTAACATTTCCTGCAAAAATATGTGAATATAACCAATGCATTTTTATTGAGGTATTTATGGATTGAGCATACGATGTGTAAATTACTGACATGGACACTTCTAAACGTTATAGAATTATTTACATGTGAAGAAATAAAAGGAAAGCTTAGGACATTTCACTCGTGATATGTCCAGGTCTAAGTATTGTCTATAATGATTTAAGTTGAAATGAGATTTTAAAACACTTTTTCCTTGCATAATCTAAATAAATGTTTATACCCTAAACTTTGTAATAATCAAATGTTATGTGCAGTCAGTATACTTGGCACTTTCCACAAAACTCAATAATTATGGTAGATGGATTTTGGTTGTTTTCAATGATATACTAGTAGCTTGTTTGTATCATGGCTTTGTGGTCATATATCATTTAAACATACCCCATATGTTTGTAACCTCTGTGATTTCATGAAAGCTTTAATTCTCATTTGTTTTATTTCCTCGCTATTGGTGCTAGTGGCGACGCTGCGTGAGGTGGCAAAGTGTCAGACTTGTTTTAGTCCAACAGGTGGCACTTCTTCATATACAAAACTGTAGATGGCAATTCTTATGACGTATACATTCGAAAGTGAAACTGGTAATTCAAGGAATTTATTTTAGGATGCCGCACAATGATAAACCAGTGGGAAAATAATAAAAAAAATTCACACGTATGATGCAGTTCCTGATGGAAACTGACAAAAGCAGTTATTTTCCACTCACTTTCATGAGAATACTATATAAGAAATGGTCACAATCATTCTGATCATTCGAGAGTTCTTAGCAAATCGGATAACTACAGTAAACAGAGAAATGCCTTCAACAAAGGTATAATAGAAAATAAGATAATTTGAATTGATTCATTCATTGTTTTATATCAATATCTAACTGAAGAATTGATGCTCTTTTAGATATTTGATATTAATATCAATGGAAATTTTCACTTTTGCGTTTATACTATATAACGTATTTATTTCAAAATTGTTTTAATAGTATACTGCAGACGTTCTGTTGAGACAAATACATGTTAGTAACTTAAGGATAATAGACAGATGGCAAAAATCTCTTTAGCTTGTTCATTTAGGATTGAAATTGTACTTTTGAAATTGAGAGTATGGAGAGTTAAACATAAGATTCAGATTCAACTTTCAATATTGTTTCATTATTGTTGCTTATTGCAGGTGGACCAAAGCTTCACGTCTGCCACTAACAGTTCGATAGGGAGCATTTCCTCCAGCACGGCAAGTCTGGAAAGAATAACAGAGAAGAGGAAAGTGTGTGGTAAGGAGTTGGAGGACCTAGTATGGAGAGGACTAGCTCACTGCAGGAACCACTGGCTTCAAGATGAGTTATGGAGCAACTGGGCCACCCAGCTGGATCGCAGTGATATCTGGTATGTTCTGCCCGATGAGTACGATACTCTGGCCTCACTGACGGGCAACAGGCCGCTTTACGTGGAAGCTGTATGCGACAATATGGAGATCAGAATCCTGGGCTCAGCCAGTCAGGAGGACAAAGTGGCGGGTAGGCTTTGGAAAGATGGCATGTCAGGAGAAGGAATTCTATGTCAGTGGGCCAAGGCTGTTCAGGAGGACAGGACTTGCCCAGAAAGAGAAGTTGCATGGTCAAAGTCATTTAAGGAAGCTTTGGATTATTTCCGAAAGCATCGCCATCTGGTAAGGAGTGCTGGAAAGTTGTTAGACATTGATATGGAAAATCATGACCTGACCAAAACGACACTGTTTCAGTATGCTCTTGGTTATCTGTGGCATTGGCCATTAGACCACTCTGAGGAGATGAAAGGGTTGGCCTGGCAGGTAGTAAAGGAGAGACATCTTTGCCAAGAAGATCACCACCCTGAATTTGGTGGTAAAGTTAACCCAGCCAAACTCTTCACAGATAGACTAGCAGTCGGTATCCAGAAAAATAAGGAGAGGGATGACAAAGGAGGCTGGAAAATTGACGCTTGGATTCCAGGGCAATTCAGACAGGAATGGGAAGGATTCCAGGCAAAGTGGGGACATATTAATATGTATACGATCTTGGACATGTCGCACCATGATTTACCAAGTATGGATATAGCGTGCTTAGTTTCCCCTGTGTGCAAACGTGAACTGGTGTTAAGATAAAAAAAATGTCAGTATCTAATATCTAGTTATTATTTAATCATGCTACTTTTCTTCGTAGAGAAAGCATATTAAAAAGTTAGAATCTCCTTCCATTACAGAAAAGAAATTCAAGAGTATATTGTATACATCAGGACATTTAATTAAAAAATATTATAGCCAAGATGTAATTAACCTTTGTATGCTCACTCAGATATATTAATAGTGTGATAATTTTAATTTAACATTTTACAAAGTTATTGCGGGTGTTAAATGTCCTTAAGATGTATTGTGATATTGCATTTCATCTGTAATCGCATTTATCCATGTTTATTCAGAGAAAGTATAAATGTTTCTTAGAGTTAATGAGATTCGTGTTGAATAATGGTTTTCCTACATCCAAACAGGCGTGTGCCTCTGTTATATATTTTGAATTAGACAAATATATCACATTGGTTACTTTTTTTACACCAGAGACTTTTTCAGGTATATATTAATATTTATATCTATATACACTCTTTTATTTGATAATAACGTTTACTATTACATTTTGTTCACTGTATTATTCTGTAAGATGTATACAAGCATGGCATACTATAGAGAAATATAAATGAATTTGACAGTAAAATTTGTGTTATTCCTTTTACACCATGAGTTTGCTGAAGGGCTTCTCATGGGAGTTATAGAGGCTGCCTTATTTCAATGGAAAACTACATTCCCACCTTGGAACCCTTAACACGCCCCTGTTTGGGACGTACTTCACATTGGTTTTGGCCCAAATTATAAAATATGCTTTCTAATTTCTTCACTTCAAAAAGTAAGTGAAGTTCCCTTCAGACATTTTCTATTTAAAGCAGTTTTATTTTTTCCCATTTCATCTCATCCAAAATTGCTGGCCACAATATTTGCCCTGAAAGTGAATCAAACGCAGAATGCCAATTTATAAAGGATTATATCTTGGCATTATACAATAATAGTACATTTTTTGGGAAATGAATAAATATAAATATAACGGGGCTGGCATGGCAACTATTTTGTTGAAATGACATTTTATACAGAAGGATTATTTGGGACATACCACTGGATCTGATTTCATAACTTCTATGAGACCCAATAGAAGAACAATATTTTGTAAAAAATAATTTACCATTTATTTTGGGTAAAATTTACAGTTTATGCAAGAGTGTTATCGAATTATTTTGGTAAATAAATAGATTGCTGCTATTTTTGTGCATCAAAATACTCTGCAACTCCGGATTTGCAGGAGCCTGGGCCATCCTCGGTCTCAACCTGCAGTAATTACTCCAAGGTCTAAACAATGCTTCCTGGAAACAATAAAAGTTGCCTGATATTTATATAAAAAACACACATCCAACTGTTACCAAAGCCAAAGGAGCCCACAGAGCTCTACCCCATCTCACTCACTAGTTGTGTGGGTAAGGTGGGAAGACTGGAGCTAAATAGGTTGCTCCACTTTGCTGACATGTGCCACAGAAGCATGTTGATGGTTTTCTTTGACCTTGAAAAGCCCTTGAAATCGAACTTGCCAACCCAATGGCTGTATGAGAAACATTGGTGCATAAAGGTGTCGAAGGAAGGTTCTACTCATGGTCCAGGACTGCTTAATTGACAGGCAATCCAGAGTAAAGTTCCAATGCCGATTTTACGAGTTTGTACCCTTTGAAAATATTACACCACTTGGTAGAGTCATCAGACCAACATTCTGGTCAAAAACTTTCCCACACTGCCTTCCAAACTGCCGGTGTCAGGCTACTCTGCTGCACCAAAGACTTTGATTTGGTCGTCTCAGCCAATCAGGTTTCGTGTGTGTATGGTGTGCTGGAATTATTGCAAAGGAGTGTAGCCACCTTGGGCTTCGACCTTACCAACCTCCAATCAGGCCAAGTCAAGATGGAGGGCACAGATTTATCTACCGCTAGATGGGGTTGGCTGGTAGGCCGGCTACCTAGGGCCCTTGGGATTTCTGCATCCAAACCAAAGTCTATGTTTATTGGTGGACACCGAGCTGAGAGGAACATGTCCACGCGACAGATAAAATACTCTAGACATGATACCTGTAGATTGACCTTTTATTAGTCTTCAATACTGAATTACATAAAAATCTTTAAACACTTTTAAGTGTCTTTGTGCACGAGGAGGGTTTATGATCATACAATGTTGGTGAAAAGATTGAGATTCCTTTGACTCAATAAAATTCAACATATTTCTCATGACCTTCTAAGTATTTAACTGGTTATAAATCCGTTCATACTGATAATTTGAAGGGCATCAAGCAAACCATACTGATAGAAATTGCACACATAAAACATCACACAAGTATATTCTATGAGTCGGATATGTATAATTTTGGTGATATTTATCAGCAGTGTTTCTATCTTTACAGTTCAATTGCTTGTGGTTTCTCTATACTTTTCAGTAATACTATGGTGACTTGGACAACACTGGAATCAATTGTGAAATGAGAGCTTAATTTCCTCTGAGTAAAATATTCTTGCAAAAAGGGCAATAGCTCTCATTCCATCTCTGTACACTTTCCAACCACACAAGTGTCCTTAACATCGGCATTTTGACAGTCGTATATACAATATGCTTAGTGTTAGAAATTGAGAGATTAAAATCTTACAAATCTTTCAATATTAAGGGATAAAACAAATGTGTAAAAATGTGTTTTCATCAGAAATTGTTCATTCATTATTCATTTCCCTCCACTTTCAATTAGTATAAATGTGGCTCATCATTAACAAAAAGGAAACCAAAAACAAAAGTTATGAAATGAAAATAGTTTATTGGTGGTGAAAAATAATACTTTTGTACAGCAGTCAATAAAAGGTGAATGGGTGGAAAGGGACTGCAGCATTTAATAAATACAAATTGCATTACAATACTAAATTTCTCTTTCAGTCTGTTTCAATGTTCTGGATTAAGCAAACAATAAAAAACCACTATGAAATGAATGGAGAAAATAATACTAAAGTTAGCATGACAAATACTGCCCCAATACTTCTTAACAGAGATCCCACATGGGAAGCATGTGGTAAGACTGCCTTCGAAAGTGGGACCTGCCCCACGAAACAATATGTACACATGGACAGGGCTTCCATTATAGCACAAACATATCAAATAACGATTTATGCCAGCAGGTCATAATACTGTAACAATCCACATTGATGTTTGCATCATGACTGGTGGAAAGGAGAGGTTGTGAGGGACCATATATGGGGGCACACAATACTAATAAAGTACAATTCACACAACATGTGAAGTGCTTGGAGGAATCAATACTGATTAACTAACATACTGAGTAACTATATACTGGATCGTATTCAGTAAATAAAGATAAATTGGCACAACTCATTCAAATGCATTAACAAAACGTGACTATCATAATATTTACATGGTCCCCTATAACCTTTCTAGCAGCATAAACTTACAATGGTATATAATATCACAAAATATATCACAGTTTCTTGACGACTTTTGCACAAAGTAACAATATAGTTGTCACTTTTTGTATTTTTTTTAGAGTTCTCTATGATTTTTCTATTCATGAATCTTTGAAATGACGATTTGTGTTGATCCAGACTGAAGTGTTTATTTGTTTTCTTATTTGTTAATTGGTGTTTAATAAGAAGCCACTCTGGGAGACATGGGGAAGGTCTTGCGCATGCCCATGCACTTCTCGCGGTCGATGAAGAGGGAGTTGTTCTTGACGGACAGGTCCTGTTCCAGGGAACTCTTGGTTCTCAGAAGATGCTGCAGCGCGTTCTCAGCTTCGCGGAGCTTGGCCTTCAGCTGATCCACCGTACCGTGGATCTCATTGACCTCATACACAAGTCTGGAAACACAATCAGATTTTGTTTAAAACTTCAATTATGATATCTATATAGAAATCACCAAATGACTTCTCATGAATTTATATGATCAGAGGTGTTTATTGGGAAAGAATAAGAAGAGGGGAAAAAAAAGAAAAAAAAAGAAGTAGATGAGACATACCTGTGCTGTACGGGGTCCCTGCAAGCCTCGATGTTAGGTCGGCGGGTACGGGTAGCCAGACGGGTCTGTGCAACCTGCATGGGAGCTTCCTTATCTTGGATACACTTCTTGAGGAGCTCAATGTTCTTCTCCATATCAAAGATCTCTTGCAGAACCTATACAACCAAATAAAACGTTAACCAATAAACAATAGCAAACTGCATTCTGATATATCTACACAATTCATAATTAAACACACACTCATCAGTTTTAAGAATGGCACTAGTTAGCTATAGTTATTTACCTTAGAGAGATGGGTCTGGAGCTTGTGCTTGGCATCCATGTACTCCTTGATCCTGTCAGTGAAGGCATTGTTGACAGAGTTCCATTGGTTCACCATTGCTGTGGCACATTTGTTGAGCAGAGATTCGATCCTGTTACGCATGTCGCGGGAGGCAGCGCGCTCGCTCTGCGACTTCTGGATGTTGTCATTGCTGAACTTAGCCCAGGTCTCGGGTACAGAGATACTGAAAGCACACATATCAGAAT
The DNA here is from genome assembly GCA_949316495.1 of Amphiduros pacificus. Classification (NCBI taxonomy): domain Eukaryota; kingdom Metazoa; phylum Annelida; class Polychaeta; order Phyllodocida; family Hesionidae; genus Amphiduros; species Amphiduros pacificus. The sequence continues at coordinate 48,243,234 of OX439002.1, read as the reverse complement.
AAGTCACAAGATTCATATCTATATTTCAATTGGGTATTGTCAGGTATGCTTATTTTAATGTATTTTTATAACTTTAAATTCTGACTGCAAAATTGGGAATTATATAGATAATGTCAACTCATTATATTAAATTCTATCAACTAAGACTTTAATGTTATTAGTTGATTTGCAATGACACAATTTAATACTCATCACTTAGACAGGAAATTGTGGGTATAATAAAATGAGTTAAAGCTAAATTGAAAGTTAATATTGTGTTTCAAAGACTATTAACTACAGCAGTGCACCTTATGCTTGGATTTATTTGCCATGATTAAACTTCACTAAACCATCAAGCTTATATTTACTTTTGAAATTCCAAAAACTTTAAGAAATCGGTCCAACTTTCAAGCAAGAAGTATGGACAAACTTGTAATTCCGGAAGACTTTCTTAATTCTGTGGTGTGAAAGGTTATAAGAACAAATGTTTGTTTTGTTTATTATAAGAGGGTTGATAATGTTTGACTCAGTGGGTCACCAGCATATCAAAGAATGGTCATCTCGCTAAGCAACTGTCCTTATAACCTTTCATAGTGATATTGTTCCATGTAGGGTGGTGGTACAACCCAGCCCAGTACTCACGTATTGTCCACGTGCTCAATACCAACATGGTAGGCTGTGCCACGTGCGGTATTTCGCAGTTGGTGGCAGATGCCGTCAAGGTTCATGGCAATGAACTTATCGGCCGAATCTTTCTCAAGTTCATGTTGAGCGGCACGGTTAGTACTGGAGAGGTAGGTGTGAGGAGAGAAAGGGGTCAGCGTGCAAAACATAAAGTACATTAAGTAATACAGCAAGCAAGCAAGGTGGTGGATGGCATGCAATAAGGGAGAAGAAAACAGAAAACACAAATCGGTGGGAGAACTTCCTTAAAGCTGTTGTGCGAAAAGGTCAAATTTAAAAGACCAGCCAAATCGTCAAGATGTTTGTTACTCCAAAACGGCAGTCTTTGTTATGATAACCGCTATTATCAAATGAGTTTTAATAATCTTCTTGTATTTAACAGCCTGCCTTGGAAGAACTCCCAACAATTTCTGCTTTATGAAAGTGTTAATATGAAAGTAGAAAAAGAAACAAAAAATCTGAAGATGCAGAATTTTTTCCCCTGGGAATGAAAGCAGTGCATGTGATCTGAAAGTAAAGCTGTGTATTAGAAAACGCAGAAGGTAGTGTGGATTTTCACGGCACTCCGTCATGACGTCATAAACGCCAACTTACGCATTATCTACACGTTGCACGCCATCGTGGTAAGTGATACCACGTGACGTGTTGCGGAGGTCGTGGCACGTTCCGTCTAATCTGAGTGCCACGTTCTTATCTCTCTGGTCCTTCTCAAGTTCGTGTTGACTTGCTCTGTCCATGCTGCAAGGTCGCCAAATCACTTTATATTTCAAGGTCAAAATTATGAACATTTTACAATCCAATCAGACTCTAACAAATCAAGACAATATTACATTTATGCAATCGTTGTATTTTGTTTATAATTATAAGGTTTACTTTAACATATAACATATAAAAATGAATAGACTGTTTTGAGAACACTAATAACTCTTCTAGATGTACATACGCAATTTGGTTGTTAGCGTCCTGGATGAGTCGTCTCATTTCTTCCTGACATCTCTTGATGGTGTCAACTTCCTAAAACATCACACAAGTGATCAGAATTAGATGTGCAACACATTTAAAGATCATACAAACAATTAAACGTGTGGACCTCCTAAAGCATAACACTAGAAGTCATAATTAGATTTGCAGCCTCCTTAAACATCACACAAAAAATGATAAACGTGAAAGCTCCTAAAACATCACACAAACAATTATAATCAAATAAACGCATATTATAATAAAATATCATAACCAGATGATTCACTCATTCATTACATCTCAAACATTTTATAATCTCAACCTAATGTTGCACACAAACATATAATTCAAACTTTCTTAATGATAGTTTCATTTCTTAAATACATTATCAAATTTGGATCTCTCATATGTTTACAATATTGTTATTTTCACACTTTGTTTTTTAAGTTCCGGTAGAGGGTGTAACATATTAATCAATGTGTGTGGGGCCCATGATGTGTGTGGGCTCATGGTGGACCAGATAATCTTTTCATGTGTATCAAAATTATATCAAGACATTGTGGAAATCTATGTGTCTATATTTTGTGAGAAACACATTTAAACACGTTTTATAAGTTATAAGACTGGGTTCCATTTCAATCCTCCAAGTTGGGCCACTGTGATCCACATCTGCTTCAATGGCCCACACCAGACCCTAACGAGACTAACTACTTATTTGCCTCAAGTTATTTGTGTGTTTGGGTTTTTCTTCTTATTGTGGAGGGAATATGCACGGGCTTGTAATATATCATAACTATTTGCACAGACTTTTTCTCAAATATCAATGTTAGTACGTATTGTCACTAACTATTTGATGTTTGCATATGATATAAAAATCCTTAAGTTTATCTGTAGCAAATAATCTCTTAAAAATTGTCTTGACACAATCTTTATCCATATAATCTCTTTATATAAGCATGTTTATCTTGCCCACCTCCATTTGATACAACATTAGGTAGAATCATGCTATCAAGCTTATCATATCCTTCTGTAAACACACTTGAGTTTGGTAGCATAGAGGGGATGATTAGGTGCAAAGATCCTCACTCCAAATGGCAGACATCGTATATTTTCCCCACTTGGATTCTATGGAGTTATATAAGAGCTTAACATAGGGATTCTTCTCATGGCATTGGAACTCTACCGTCTCTGTGGTTATTATCAGATTGATCCTGCTCCAGTTATAGTGCTGTAAAACTGTCCACTAATCACAGGCCACAACTTAGAAGGCGGATGATTCCCATTAACTCCCTATATATGGCTTGACATTTTTGTGGTTATATTTATTACTTTAATGGCCATTATTTTTTCACTTGTGAAATCATTTTGTGAAGTTATTCTTTAAATAACCAATACAAAGTTCCTGTACACATCAAATTATACATAGTCTTAAGCTTATTATGTTCTATATTTTTTGTTATTGTTCAATAAAGTTGAATGCCCTTTTATATTTACGTTTATATAGGTTGGGGCCACTATATACCTTATCATCTCCATTTACATATCAGTCTGGAAAGTCTTCACTATCCTCTAAAGGTCATTTACCATAAAAGCTGCACTGCACCAAGATTCCCCTGAGTTGTAAGGTCCTATCAGATGTTGTTCTCACAAAAATTGATTACCCACTAGGTACTATTAGTAACAGTAGTATGAACATATATACAAGAATTTTCATTGGCTATTATTGGAGAATATATATCTTTTATTTCTTCAAAGACGGATTTAATTTCTTACCCTGATGAGCTCCTTCTCGACATTGTCGTGCACAAGGTCGATGGACTGGCGCTTTTCCCGGTTGTAGAGGCACTCCTGGGCTATGTGTAGAGGGTTCTCGGTTTCAGCCAAGGCCTTTTCTAACACCTGTTTGGCCCTCTGGGTGGAGTCAATTTCGGTGATCATATTGTCAATTTCATTATTGACTTCTGTCTTCCAGAAGTGAATGTCTCCAAGGCGCTCGCCAAGTTTCTTGCCCACATCACTCTGTGTTCGCAGAGTCTTGTCATCGACCTCGCGCACCATCCTGGATGTGTCGAGGCGCACTCGCTCACTGCCGGAGCGCACTCTATCGGAGGCCATGTAGTTGCTCTGGTTGGAGCTCATCCAGTCATTAGGTGTGTACCTGGTGTAGAGGGCATTCCTGGCGGCTGCGAACACTGGCGGCACCTTGATGCTGTCCAGCTCGGTGAGCATGTTGCGCTCTGAGAGAGGGTCTGGCATGGACCTCATTACAGGGTTGGCGTGGTCCACCCTGGCAGATGAGTAGTATGTGCTTGGTCTCCATGGCAGAGTAGTCAGGGACCTTCTCAGGGGAGCAGGGGCAGGGTATGTGTCGTACGGCTTGTATGACGACTGCATGGTGCTGATGGAGGGCAGGAAGGTTGGGGCGCTAGTTCCCACTCGAGGCCCTGTCATGTAAGTAGCCGTCTGGGTATGACCAAGGTACTCCATCCTGTCTTTGTCACAATGACGCTCCGGGTGGATTACTTCTGCAAAACGAGAATGAGATTTTATTATTGAATACAATGATTTTTTTCACAAACACACAACTGTATCAAAGTAAATCCATGTCAATCCAAAGTAAAGTTTGGCATAATATTTGCTTTCAAGTTTTTTTTTTCTTGAATGTCCGAACTCCCCAAATCGTGATCATTTTAACCCAGTGTAACAATATTGTCTATCACTCTTACATATTTAACAGAGTTCCTGACTGCAAAAGAGGGTTAAAGCACCAAGTTCAGCAGTTTTCAGCATATTTATGTCGAAGCACACGGTCTAACTACAAACACAATGTATAAACTTAATATCTTAATTACTGTCGTTTGTTATCTGACTATTATCGACCCTTAATAACCTGTTTATCCTGTGAGGGTCCTTCCCTGAGGAAGAGGACTAACTGAAGCTCATTCAAAGTTGTCATGTGAAAGTTTGTAAATTAAAGTGCTATTCCCTTTCAGTTGGACTACAATATGAGGTTATATCGTTGCACACATTGAGTTACAATGCATATTTTTATTGACAAAAAACATTATTTGGGACATTGGTAAATAAAAAATGTTTCTGTGAATAAATATGACAAATCTTAACTTAAAAGTTTATATCTGAAGTCCGAGATTGAATATGAAATGGTATATCCTTCATATTATTTCACTAGTTTGTTGTCTAAAATGTGGATTAAGTATCGGTATCCAACGATTGTGTGTTGCATAGTCACCAGTTGCATTTGCCAAGGTTGAATATTCTGAATGCTCCAAGTAAAGTATTGCATGAATCAACTTCAAATGAAAATGAAACCCTTCAATTGAAAATATTTTGATCATGTCATGTATATCAAGTGATAAGTGGCACATACCTTGTTCAATATGGTGTTCTTCACACACAACTGTTAATTATTCCCAACTGCTCTGCTAGGAGAACGATACAAATATAAAGGCCTACAGGTGTCTACCTGCCTGTTAATACCACTGTAGTGTTGACGCTACTCCTTAGTTACCAACCCCTCACAACGAGGCTAATGCCTCGGCTGTCTGACTTGGCCAATACGCCATTGGCCATGCAGCGTTTGATCCTTTTTAATACAGGCCTATATTGGTAATGTGGAACACACCTTGGAGATGTTACATTGGACCCACACCGACCTATATCATTGTGTCTAATCTGATTTTACCATTCTGTGCAGATTACGTGGAGATTCATACATTGATTTACAGCGTAATGAATGTAATGAATAGCTGCTTAGTTCATTAATTTTAATCGGCAAAACCAATTCTCATTTCTTGAGTTTCAATGTTTGTGATCCACCAGTCAAGAGTGCAAGATTCCACTGGGGGTAGAGCTGCTGACACCAGGTTTTACATTGGTACGGATGTTCCTGTTATAGTTGTAATCCAGGATCTCAGTAAAACCTATTAATACAGTAGAACTGTATTATATTGATTTTAAAAATTTTGCATGCCTATATTTCCTACCAAACGCTTTGCAGTTTGTCATACTATTTTTTTTCAACTATAGTATCTTAGCAGTTCCAATGATGATGTAAGGATGTATCACCTTTTCAGTACTAATTATTGAATATTTCATCTCTTACCATAAATAGTAAATCAGGAACTGAATATTTAATACTGCGATGTGTTCTGAGAATATATACTGCATAACGTTTCCTCAGATGATGGCAAATGGAATATTTGTATTTGTCAAATGACTGCTACCATCCCTTGTGAACTTTGCTGTGAGGGTTCATACAAAGGGAGGGGGAGGGGTGTAACTCAGTCAAATCTGTCAAATGATATATCTGTAAACTAACACAGGCTTTTCACTAGATGCCTTTGATAGATCAGTATACATAACTTATTATCTTCAATCTGACCTGTTTGTAACCAAGGAAACTAAATTACAAAGCTTTTGGTATATCCATCAAACTATTACTTGATGAAAAAAATCTATTTGATTTGAAATTAGCATATTCCCAAATGTGTATATTGCGCTGAAATACTAGGTGGTGTAAACATCCCCTTAAATGTCATTAACTTTAAAGAATGTGCATTTCTTGGCTTTAATGATATCAGTGATCCCATCAAGTATTTTTTGTTGTCTTTGTGCAACGAGTTACAGTCAACCCTCGTTTATCCGACACTCTCCGTCGCACAAAATTATGTCGGATTAATGGGATTGTCTGTATTTTGAAACTGGTTAAACTGATACATACTGATGGACAGACATCTGACAGAGAGACTAGGCAGTACGTAGAACTATGGTATATTTAATGTGTAACACATGTCATATTATATATCAATGAAAATAATACAGAATTAACCAATATCTGTACAACTTTTATTTACATTATAAAAAGAAAGCATCTTAAATCTCTCTTTAATGGTGATGTTTCTGCACTATGTGGAATTCAAACTGATTTTTCTACATGTTACAAGACCTGATCTTTGAAGTGGTGAATAGGGAAGAGTTAATCCTTTGGCTTTTAACAGCAGCTTGCATGTTATAAAAATTTCCCTATGAGAGGAGGGGTTGGGATAGCCCTTGATGGACCAAGTGCAATCAACACCCTTATCTTTGGACCTGTTTCCTTTTGGCAGGTGACAGATAATTGACTATCAGCTTATAGGCCAGTGTTTCTGAACAATTAATTGAGACTGCCCTTGCGGACTCAACAATCAGCAAATGTTTACCTTTCTTTAATGTCGGATAAATGGGTCCAATAACAATAGATTATGCAGTATTTGTATACAAAAAGGAATGTCGGTGTCAGAAACTGAAATTGTCAGATTACTGAGTACAAATAAAGAGAAAAACAATTGGTCGCAAATAAAATTTGGTCGAAAAGTGAAATGTCGGATTATTGAAATGTCGGAAAGTGAGGGTCGACTGTATATACACCAAGTCTGTTTTATCAAAACAGAATAGACACGTATGAATGTTTGTCATTATTGAAAGTTTAAAAGCTGAGTACCCTATGTAATGAAATTAATATTCAATTAAATTGAAATTTGTATTCGACAAGCTTTAATATCTGATTGTTAAATATGTTAAAAATGAAAAAAAAATGTTACTGTATGAACTTAGATGTCTTTCGTGAATAAACTTGATCTTGATCAAAATAAAAGTAAAATAGTTTTGAATGATTATTTATGCGAATGACACAGAAACCTACAACAGTTCTCTCTCATTTTTGTCTAATTAAGCTGTAATACACAGAAAAATCATAACACCTCCGATCTGTCTGCCTCCTTGGCTGTAACCATTCCTTATGGACCTTTTTCATAACACATGGGTCAATGCGGGCATGAGTAAAACAATTCAGTCCATCTAACTATTAAGAAATCTAATATGTACAAACAAAAAACTGAGAGCTATATATCACATCGCAAGACTCAGCACAGCTATATTCGGTTCTTTTAAACTGGTTTATGATACTTTGTCAATCAGATTTAGCATGTGATGTTGTGACCTCCATCTTTGAGCCAGTGCCACATGTGGCGCGTGGCCACGCCCATTTACATTTTTCACTGCTAACTGATAAATTATAGAATGACAGTCCGTGATATTTACCAGAAAGTTGCTTCCTCATCGCCTCGATGTCTGTGTATCCATTGAGTGCCACGATCGCCATTTTATATTGATTTTTGAGAAATTTCCCACCCCCCAGAAATGCGTGTTGTTTATGTCTCGCTTGTTGCTCTTTTGTTTGTGGTGTGGTCCTTGACAACGGACCAATCAGAGACCACGGTTTCTGAACTTTGCCTTCCCGAAATGCAACTGATAAACACTCTTCTCTTTTAAAGATAGGATTAAGTTCAACATGGCGGACGTTCCGGAAGATGCTCCAGAGCGTGAGTTGAACATTATTTTCATCTGTTTTGTTGATAATTTGATCGTATCATTCATTGATAATTGCTTTAGACATACAATAATCATCTTTGATACCACCCTATTCTTAAATGGCCATTCCATACAGCTACATTGCACATTAAATCATTCAAATATATCGCTACGAACAACGACAACGTGCAACGATGACGACGTTTCTTTTGATGGTTTGCAGGGGTGTCCTTCTCTGCACTAAATAGATAATATTCAATAACACCCTCTGAATTCATTGCCTTATATTTGATACGGTTCCCATTCTAAATTTGGAATTCCCCAATTTATAAACACTTGCCTTCCTTTCAAAAATTTCAAATCTGAATTGACCTACATCACTGTCATCAGTTTATAAGTCTAAACTGTACACATAAGCAGGTGTCTGACCATGGACTAAATAGAGATTTAAAACTGTATTTAGTCCATGGTCTGACATATCAATAAACTGACCAATCTGTACAACTGCCAGTACAAAACAAATCTATTTATATTCTTGTTTGCATTCACTAGTTTGACATTATGTTTCACCCCATTCATTCAAATACCATGTCTAACTAATGAGATCTACTCAGCAATGAAATTTACGAGGCAAAATAGTACCTGACTGGAATAATTCCCCCTCCCTTTAGTGATTTCTCCAAGCTCAACATTGGTGTGCACTTGGTTCTCGGCGGGATGCCAATGGGTTTTGCTGCATGTTGATGGAGAATGATCTTGTCTAAATCCAATATCAGAAAAACATTAAGTTTGGAAATATCACAGGGAGATTTTATTGAACACTTTGTTACATTTTATTAAAATCAACTTCTTACCCCGAGATTATCTATTATATCCATTTTGAAATCCTTCCCTAGCTTGATTTTAGCTGTGTTGACTTTGTCATTATAACTCCTGCAGTGAGGGTGCTTTTTCTGTCAATGTGATGCTGTCTGTATGTCAAACTTGATCTTCTCTAAATATTGTGGGTGGATTTCTTAGCTTTTGATAGACATGTAGAAATACCAGGAGATGATGATGATAATTTATTTATCTAACCCCTAAAACATGAATCAGAAAGTTGCCAAGACAGCCTAATACCTAACTAAGCTGACAACCCATAGGTTAACTCTTGTCTATTTTCCATGAGGCTAAAGTTTTCATTTTTATGATTTAAAAAATCTGCAATGTCATCAGTGAGTTTGTTTTTCACTTGCATAGAGGCCTTGAACATTCAGTGCCTCATTCAGCTAATCTAAATATAGCCTCTCTCTGAGACGTCTTCAAAAGATTCATGTGGGGGTGATCTACCTGTATTTATATAGCAATTCATAGGCATTTCCTGGTAGTGTTAATATACATTACCAAAAAGCAATGGTCAGCATGTCATTTCTGTTGCCTGATATCATCAAATACAAATTTGGGATAAGTGATAAGGAAGCATGCTTGTGAATCATGTATAATTAAGTTTTCACACATGATGGGGACAGGAGTTGGGTGTTATAAAATGTACTTTTATGTTTTCAAACATGCTGGAGGAAATGATATAAATACATTTTGTATTTGTCTTAGCCATGTAAGATTATTTCTTCCATTTGTCTGAGCATTATTCTCCCATCATTTCACATCCTAAAATGAACCTATCATATTTATTTTCATGACAGAATAATTTTTTTGTAGAACTAAGACTATATGGTGAGCCTTAGTCTACTGTGTGATGATTCTGAATAACTTTAAAACAATTTCTTCCACTCAAAAACAATTTCTTCCACTCAAAAACAATTTCTTCCACTCAAAAACTATTTCTTCCGGACGGAAATTTCCGCGGTTTCTTCCGGAAGTTTCCACTATGTGGAAGAAACCTGCCAATCCTGTTATTAAGTGGTCCCTTGTGAAATTGAACATGTACTTTATTCTCCTTTATTGGCCTTCTGCAAGATAATCTGTATTATTTGTTTGTAAAATACGTGCTTAACTTTTGTTATTGATGTGTGCTATATTTTCTCAGATTGCCCAGGAACTGGAAGTGAAGATGCAGGAAAGGTATCAGCCTGTCAGGGATGCCCTAACCAACAGATTTGTTCCTCAGCACAACCAAAGGCAGCAGATCCAGGTAGGAACTTTGTATTTACTGTTATCAACTTATCACTCAATGCTTTATGCATGGTCTTCAACCAATCTTTGTTCAGGCCTTGCATGGACACCTTTACAGTGGCAGAAGAGCATTTATAGTGCTTATTAGCAATTTTAATTGGTCCATGTAATATTTTAGACCTTTGAAATCTGAGAAAGTAGCCTTCAATTCAGTGGTCAGAATTTTTAATTTCCCAACTGATCTGTCAAACTGTTTTGTCTCAAATGTAGCTCTCCTAATGTCCCACATTATGATATGTCAAAAACATCAATAAAACGTCATAAAACCCAGAACCTTTTTCGATTCTTTCAATAGTTTGTAGCCTATAAGCTGTGTAAGTAGAGAAACATATGAAAAATGTTATCTGGCTAATATTTGATTTATTGTGTGCACAATTTATCTAAATGATTGGATTGTAGTCACAATTGCAATTTAGATAACTTTATGTTAACACCATTCCTGCTAATCAATGATTGTTACAAGAGTATTGAGGTATTTAAGATTAAAAAGTAGTTTATTTATTAAGAACCATTATTTTCAAATATTAGGCACAAATAAAAGTATGGATTTTTAATGAAGAAAGGGTAATTTGCAATAAATACATTTTTACTGATTCAGATATTGACATATTTGCTTGTATGTTTTCAGCCATAGAAGAAATCCGAGTGCGATTATCCAATGTAAAACACAAGATTCTTATCTTGTCGGGGAAAGGTGGTGTCGGCAAAAGCACATTCACAGCACACCTGGCACATGGAATAGCACATGATGAAAGCAAACAGGTAAATGGCAAAAAGATCATATCACTTTTGACAAAAAAGATAAATTGATCGAAAATTGAGGAATGTAGATTTTTTGAACTTGGAACATTGTGTCTTTCTGTTTTTCCTACCTACGCTTGTTCAAACCAGCTACCCTAATTTTCTTTTAATTTCTAGGTGAAAAGACAAAGTTTCAGTTATCATTCCATTCAAATATATCCATTCTCAATTTATTTTATCAATTTTAACGAAAAATAATAAAATAGAATTAAATTAAGCATCTACCAACTATCCTATTTTTTCAGGCATGTTATCAGAAACAAGGTTATTATTTTTTGGGACCTTTAGTGATATTTTCTCATGATATAACTAAAGGTTCAGATAGGACTATCATTTTTTTTGGAAAAATATTTTGTGCTTTTCAGCTTTCAACATGATTTTATGAGGCAGATAAAAAGGGTGAAAGGTGTGAAAAAGTAATCAAAACTCACCTGATTAATAAATGTTGGGAATTAAATCTGATAAAGATACAACCAATAAGTGTTAGCATCAGTATATCCCTCAACTTTTGGTTGTTGAATGTATCAACATAAAAACCATGTTGCCCTTTATATGAGTCAAACCATGGATATGTGAGAGCATGCCAATAAACACAGCTCAGCAGCTTGTTGCTAGGCATATTGATGGGCAGAAACTGAACCATGGCTGCAGTGCAATGCACATTAATTTTTAATGGCCCCTCCCACCAAAGAGAGATCATTGTGTCGGTTAATATTGGCCCACTAGCATCCAAGTCTACTTCAGCTGCTGGTTACTATTGTAAATAACTTAGGGTAGAAAAAGTATAAACATAAAGTCTTTAGGGAGTGGAGAACTACAATCCTCTCTTGTCTCATTTATTTCTTATGTGTTTAAAGTCTTTTCTTTATTTTTTAGTCATATTACACATAGATTTTCACCTAATTCTTTTGTGTATTCCAATCACCTGCAGAAATGTTATCTTATGACGTCACTAATTTTTATTGCACGATCTCATTGTGCTGTGGTGGAGCTTTTGTATGACCGAAATATAGAAGTCATCATGCAACTTGTCCAAGGACAGTAAAGCATGATAGTTCATGACTTCTTTGGTCACAAAGGCGTGTCCAATAAGATGTATGGACACTGATTGTCGATCTTGCTATAACCATGTGCAATCTACTAATGAATCAAATAATTATAAATGATCAATATTAGTGTTCATTGATATTCTGTTTTAATTATAGGAACTCTTTATATTGTACTCTGATATATTAAAGCATGTTTACACAAAACGATCCCTGTCAGTCTATAATAGTTCGTTTTCTGTATAATTTCCCACACTATAAGCTGACCATTGTTATCAAGTATTTTTCATTGTATGTCCTGACAGTAGGGGTTCATGTCATGGTGGAATTCATACATGATTGATGTGTATTGATCTATTCCATAGGGTGGGAAAAAGTCCCGTGCTTTGTTGTGAGAGGACATCAATGAAAAATGTGATCACTGCTGAGTGGCAAATCCATTAACTTCCCAACACTTGAATAGTTATAAATAAATATTATACTCATTAAGTCTAGAAAAGACAGATACAGGTGATATTTTTATTTTTTTCATTCTTATTAGTAAAACAGTGCATTTTAACATGGGAATAATTTGTATAAACACAACTGTATGCAGTAGTATTAGACCAGGAACTTGGACAGGGTGAGCTTATCGGCCATTAGCTTTAAAATAAATAAAAGAAAACTGACTGTGATAGAATTTCATTAAGACATCAAGCAATCTAAATTTATAGTACAACAAGGGGCTTAGTTTGATAATGAGTTCAGAATTTATTTTAAAAAATTCACAATTTTCCATTCAAGCTTTCAAGTAGTATTGGAATTACTGTTGGTGTCAGATTGAATGGGAATAACTGTGAAAGGTGATTGTCACAACAGAGGGATCCTCATTTCGGTGACCAGTTTGTAAGATATGACAGTGAATATGCTGGTTGACTGACTGCGATCAATGAGGTGTGTGTTATGTTGGCAGATCATACTGTCTTGTGTGTGGAGTGTCGCTTGAGGCCATGCTTTATGTTCCATCTGTTCAAGCATATCACATCATTGTACTGTTATACAGTCTGATAAAACTTGCCCTTCATCAGAATTTTTGTTCATAAATACTTCATAACAAAGGAATCAGACAGTATTTTAAAAAATCCATAATGTCTGTATTAGCATATTTACTGATGCATATCATGTATATTTGATATTAACCTTTGAAATGGATCAAGTGATTTATTACTCGTATTACTGATTTATTACTCATGAATCAAATGTGTCTGCTGTATTTGTAGCTGCATTGAGTATTTCAAATGATTCTGAAACATTTGTATTAAAACTTGGTGTGATATTAAGGGATGCACCAGCTCAGCTTCAGATTTGACCTTTTAATGGTCCTTTTGATAGCTTCCTCTCATGCCTCTGAATGAATCAGATGAAATATTGATTGTGCCATTGATTGGTGGTGAATCTGTGTGGCAGTTTCTAGGAAGCTAGGTCAGTTAGCTGCAATAGAGCATGAATAAGTCTCAACTGGGACGATCACCACCACATGGTATTATCCGCTTCTACACACATAATCTTCCTGATCATTTTATTAACAGCAAATCAACCAATTACTAAGATTTTAAATACTCGTAAATGAGCATATGTGATGAATTATTAATAGGAAGTAGAATGATTATGGTAAAATAAAAATACTCAATCAGTAAATAGATGAATGGATAACTGATTTCAATGAGTGATAGCAGGTCAAAACAAAGAAGTTCATTAAAATCCAACATTTCAACTATGCCATCCTTGTTACAAGCAGTTCTTAACCCATTCAGTTATGCACCTAAGATGTTACCTAGATATAGATGTACAGGTAAACAATAATACTGATACAGATATTCTGGGGTTAGCATATTTTGTGGCTGTAATTTGCAGTAAAGTGATTTAATTCCATATAAAAATCTTCTTTTCATGTCTTATATTTCTTCAGAATAATGATATTTAAAATACTAACCCATGTTTAATGAAGGTGTTCTGTCACTCTCATTATTGGAATACTCTGCTAAACAGAGCTAGTCATTTCTCTACCTACCCCTGCCTCTAAAGTTTGTTACTAAGAATGATAGCAACACAAGAAGGTCATTAAAAACCAAAATTTCAAAGCCAGAGGTAAGTGAGAAAAACAATTCTCACTAATTGTTGATATTGTAATAGTGTACTGATCAAAGAGGGACATAAGGCAGAAAGAACAACTGTACTGGGAGGACAAACCAGATAATCTAATGATAATATGAATATTCATTTTTCTTAGTGGAGGATGAACCACCTCTGTTTAGCAGTGTACCCTTTCTCAAGCTTGAACTCCACTTAATACCACTGAAAACTCATTCCACTTTATTCATTTTTTTAGAAACAAACATTTTCTTTATTTGGCCACATTGGTTTTAACAGGAAAGAGGATTTTAAGATTTACAAGATATAATAGTGAGGATCATTCAGCCTTGCGTGACCCTGGCCAGATAGACCTCGGCACTGTGATCCTCTCCCACTGATTGGCTGAAAAGTTTCCATTGACAACTTTCCTGTGCATTCTCTTCTGATCTCTATAATCCTACTTTCACCAAGAGGTACTTAAGGGGCCACATGGAATATTTCAGTTTGCAGTGTATTTATTTGCATGCTTTTATCAAGAGGCACAGATGGGGGATGACACTTATTTGAATCAGATTAAGGAATTGTATAACTCAATTCAGATCAAGATGAAGAGGAATTAAGAATTTAAGCTGCCTAGTCCAAACAAATATCACATGTATAGTGCTTTCAATTATCAATAGAAGCTCTCCCACCTTGATAAAATGAACATTGATCAGACAAGAACCTAATTATGCTAATTCAAGCATTTTTTAATCTAAAATAAACATTATGCTATCACCAAATAAGCGATAAATGTTTTTGCACCTTGTGAAAAAAAATCTCACAAATGTCAACAGAATAAATACATTTCTTGTTTAACATCATATCAGTGGATAGTGTTAACAACAAAATGGCAGAAAGACATAACTTGAAATCACCCATTCAGTCATGAAGAAAATCTCTATAAATTGTTTGGTCATTAGGTAATAGTCTCTACATTGCATTAAGGATTCATGAAAACAAAGACTTGTTTTATGTTAAACTTATGTACAATCAATATCAAAGGCAAACTTATTGAAAAAGATCTTAACATATCCACTGACTTTTCATGGAAATGAAGTTCATTTCTTGTTATACCTTAAAAGTTTTGCAATTATCAGCTAATGATAATTGAGATAACAACAGAATTCAAAATGTAACATGCATTATGATTGGCCAAAATTATCTTCTGCTCAAGTCTTTTCTGGAGAAGGATTCAAAATGATTATCTATGAAGCAATTTTCAGGCGTTTCCATGGTCACAATGATTAACCCCAAAAACTATTATCACATAGCTTCAAGGCCATTTGTCATTTTGTTCATAGAACACAAGCAGATTATGATATTCAACAGATTTGAGGAAATAAATGTTCCATCATGACAAAAGTCAAGGTTGAGCTTTCCCCTCAGTCTATATGTGTAAATACAGATAGGCTTATATGCTGCATATAACCCCAGACAAATTGATTTTATTTCATACATTGATTGAGTCTACATAATTAGATCAAAGGTATTGATCATCAAATTACATTGGATCTTTCTATTCTGCCTCAGGCTAGTCCCACAGTATCACAGACTTAACTTCTATTCTGCCTCAGGCTAGTCCCACAGTATCACAGACTTAACTTCTATACCTGCCTCAGGCTAGTCCCACAGTATCACAGACTTAACTTCTATTCTGCCTCAGGCTAGTCCCACAGTATCTCAGACCTAACTTCTATTCTGCCTCAGGCTAGTCCCACACTATCACACACTTAACTTCTATACCTGCCTCAGGCTAGTCCCACAGTATCACAGACTTAACTTCTATTCTGCCTCAGGCTAGTCCCACAGTATCACAGACTTAACTTCTATTCTGCCTCAGGCTAGTCCCACAGTATCACAGACTTAACTTCTATACCTGCCTCAGGCTAGTCCCACAGTATCACAGACTTAACTTCTATTCTGCCTCAGGCTAGTCCCACAGTATCACAGACTTAACTTCTATTCTGCCTCAGGCTAGTCACATAGTATCACAGACTTAACTTCTATTCTGCCTCAGGCTAGTCCCACAGTATCACAGATTTAACTTAATTCTACCTTATGTTTCATGTAGGCATTGTTTCAACATCTTATTAAAATATTTTATTGATAGTTTTCAATGAAAACATCAACAATGATAAGAAAATAATCTATGGCTATTGAGCCATTCTTACAGGATGTATGTTTTATCAGCTATGCATGGCAGTAAATATATTTTGTCAACTATGGGCAAAGTATTTTATACCAGTACCTTGTATATATCTGGCATTAAATATGTATAGTTAGTCTTGGGGGAAATGTTTTTGCTGTATGTTGTCCGACAGTGAACAGTTGGAGACAGACAGTGGTGAGGTGGAGACATGGCAGGGAGTGTGGTAACACGGACCCCTCGGTGCCCTAACATGACGACACACTCCATGCTGGGCTGGCACATTCACAGTTACTTATATGCTTCACAGTTACTTATAAGCATGATTTATATCATACAGTGGTGATTATTATAACACTCACAGCTTTTGTGCACCATGTACACATTTGTTATGAAGTTGCAATGAATTTGGTATTTGGTATTACACTTTTTGACAGACTCCTTCAAACTGTACATTGTTAATGATTTGATAATTATTTTTTGTGTACAGCTCTTAAAGCAGTATTAAATACATGTTAAAATATAGATTATATTATGACATAGTGTGTAATATTATTGCTCAGAGACGATGAGTGCTAATGTGTACACAACTGTTATTTGTGTAGATTCTTTCGATTCATACTCTCGTGATCTTAGTTTCCGAGCAGGTTTGCAAACTGCTGAAAGAAGGAAATGTGCACGGTTCGGAGCGCCACCATATCAAACTCGCTGCACGTTCTAGTCAACGACGTTTATGATTTACGGCAACTTCAAAATGAAGAGAAAATATAAATATCATTTTCAATAAGGAAACTATATAAATTATTTTTTTTTAAAAAGACTTTCTTGTTAACTTATCTCTATCGGTCAGCAATCTTGAAAATAAATATAATTTTAACGTCTAATTAGTGCTGACATGTGCTCCTTGATTTTAATAAACTGTTGTTTATTTTTTTAAAGATAAATGCCATCTTTGTGACTTCAAAAAGTCTAAGATGTATGATTTATGTGGGCCCGTCATAGTTTTGTCATGTGTTCACCCAGGGTGGCCTCTGACTGTGCTGAATTAGGTCAGACGTGGTCTGGGAGACAGAGGTGTGTCCTGGATACTTGATTAATATCAGGCTCGTGTTTCCCCATCATCCAGTCTCGTGTGTGGCCAACAAACTTCATTTGCATCACTAGACATGATTTTATTTGGTTTTAGTTTTAACCATTGTCACAGTGGTTATTTTAGCTTTGCAAGCATGTTTTTGAAACATATAAGTTTTTCAAACAATTAGAATTATTGTGCATGATTTGTTGAAGATAATGGTAATTTGAATTTCAATTTGTTCAGAAATAAACAAATATTTTTCAGATATTCAGAGGGAACATCTTTTGATATTATAAACATCATTTTGATGATTAAACATTGTGTCCCATTCTGGGTGTTTTTTGTTTTCCCTCTGTCCATACAACAACTTCAATGCACATTCATGGCTGTATTATTAGTGCTAAATCATATAAGTAGATATTTACCCACATAACTGTCAACACTCGGACCCTTGAAGTGTCGGCTGTGCACCCTAATGGCCACAAATGTAAATAACGTTTGAACTAAGAGTTAAGCTAAACAGAGTTCCACTTTTCCATGACATTGTGTTTGGAAATTATTCCAAGAAGTGCAGATCAATGGAGGTTAGCTCTAAAGTGAACAGCTTTTAACAAGTTTATTGATGGGCTGTATTGAGGTGAAATCCAGATACAGGAGGTTATCATAAAGGATTATGTGCTAATCATATTCACACCAGACAGGATATCAATCTTAAAGACTTAAATGCAACTCAGCTGAACGATTAATGTGGAATAACTTCATATAATGTATATCAATAAAATTCAGTCCAAACTCGTAAACAAATTAAAAAATTGATTCATAAATTAGGTAAGCGCTTTTGACACAAATCAAAAGTTCTCTTTCAGAAAGTATGAGACATAACTGTTTTTGCCTTTTGCATTATTCAAGATTGAGATGTATTAAATTTATCATGTTCATGTTACAGTAATATTTATTGATTGTGAATGTCATCATTGATAAGTACAATGCAATTGATTTGAGAGCAACTAATTGCCTCTGTTATATTTGCAGCCATTTGTGCTGGCACATTGGTGTTTGCTTCTACAAACATACAAGATTGTCCTGCTCATTGACAATCAATAGCTTAAGCTTAAGACTGATCCTTTAAGAACCCCTTAAATCTGACTAAACTTAAATCTCTGGTCATACAGAGGAGAGGTCAAACTCACAACCTCACACCGCCTCAACATTAACGAAAGCGTAGCTATGATGTAACAGATGAAAAAGTTACCTGACAGTGGAGCTCTTTTGTGTGGAGGACTTGGCTGGTTTGGTTGAGCAGTGAAGGGGCAAGTTTTTATGCGTAGAGTGAGAACGTGGTGTCAGCCACAGGAACGGTACACAGAAACCGGCACATGGTTGCCAGGGCCAACCCACAGTCTACCCAGAGCTGCCAATGACCTGCCTTGCGTACAAGGCACAGTTAACATCAAATCCTGCTGAGATCAAATACAGTTTGCACTCTAACAGCTTGATTGTACAATATATTTATAACAGCTTTATTGGGGAAAATATACTTATTAAAAAAGATTTTCAAAACACTCTTCAAAACATTTTCAACCACCCAACTAAAATATGCAGCTGGCATATGCATATCACCAATTGTTATTATATATACTGGTATATATACATGTATATATAATTTCAATTTGTTTAAAAACCTATAAATGTCATGCAGTCATATTTTATGTATTGATAATGTACCAAATGAAAACTGTAATAAACACCTTTGTGTTTGAGAATGAACAAAAGAGTACCTAAGCTTGACCCTGAGGTTTGGAGACATTTTGATGGGAAATTGTTATCAGTTACCATTGAAGGTTGTGTCAAATTTCATGCAGAACCTAATGTTTAGTAAAATTGACCCCAGGGTTCACATGTTATGAATATTAAAGCACCTGAGACCTTCATGGAGTATGGAGTATTTAGTGAGTCATTCACATTTGTGCACCTCGACCTCAGAATAAGATACTGTATGATAATCAGCAGCATGAATTTGGCGGAACAAATCCCTAATAAATGCCTCTGAATTGGAGAAAAAAATTGAATACAAATTACTTCATTATTCAGTGCTTTATTATCCATATACATGTAGTTGTTTACTTTTGGAGTTGTTTTTTAAATCCTAGAATTAATGCAAATTTCCTGCTGCCATATCATACAATATTATATCAATTAGTCTCTTAGTCTATTAGAGATTTATGGTGATCTTACAATAGGTGGCAACAGCTCCGTTTCCTGTGAGGTAAGAAAGGACAGGAGTGCAGATTATACATTTATTGATAGCCTGTTGAATGCCTGGCAACCCACCCAAGCCAAGATAGGATGTGATGCATTGTCCTCATATCGCATTGATATATCTTCAAAAGTTTGCAGTTTCAATCTGCTAATTATATTGCTTCATCCGTTTAATTATAGGATAAATATAATGATTATATATAAGACATTCAAAGACAATTTACTAAAAATGCATGCTTTCATATCTGAATACCAACTGAATGGACATACCGGTAAGTTGACAGAGATACTACATTGTCAGTCATGATTTAGACAAATCATATGCACAAAATAGCAGTGTATTTATGGGTGATTTCAGGCATATAGTTCATATAGGTGTACTTGAAGCAGTGTCGTGATGCAGCCCAGCAGGCCTCAGTATAAGAGAGCAAAGTGTGCCTGGTGACCAATAAGGTCTTATCACAGCCCAGACTTAAACATTGCTTACACACTAAAGTACAGGGCAAGGACCCAAAGCTGCCTATATGATCAGGTTTTATGTTTATTTTGACCCCATTTCAGTGCCATATTGTTCCTGATATAGTTTATATTCAGACTTTGATATTACGAATTTTGGTCACAAAATAACACAGTGAAAGTATTATGAATATACTAATATGGCAGAGTTTGAAAACTGCGGCCCAATATTGGCCATAAGGTTACTATGAGCCCTGCAGGTTATGGGTTATTGCAAGCTTTGAGTCTTGGCAATGCCTCCTCTATCTATCTCGCTCTATGACCACCCTTAATTCATCCAGCTTCTCATCAGGGGCCTGTAACTCAGTCAACATCAGTGCGTAATGAAGGACAAATAGATTGTGTCAGCCTCTTCGGTGGTACAGATATCTACAAACAATGATTGATATGGTTGATTTGTTCCCTTATCTCAGTCCAATATAGTTTATATGCAAGATTTGTTATCATCCTGTGACAACCAATATCATCAAATTTTATAAATGTTACATGAAACCTGATACCATTCAAATGGTATATCATTTGGTAATATTTACAGTTGATATTTTCCCCATTTATTCAATTTAAAAAGATATTATTATTTATATACTCTCAGAATGGGTATTATTTGGTAATCAGTTAAATAGAAGCATCTATTGGTTTGGCATTTGTGCATTGAGAAGCAGCTATTTGTGGGTGTATATCACATCATGTGAGGGTTGTCTATCAAATGCAATTAGCTGCTTGATGCATTATGCATGAAGTGCACTGCCAGTTTCACATATTGATTATTGCAATGTGCATACTAGTGCATTACAAGTTTAGGAAATAACAATGTGTTTTTAATGTCACAACTGAAAACCGTTAAAGCTGTAAAGCATTTGTTGTTTTCTATTTCGTTCCCATCTCCAGAACAACCAGAAATTAAAAGCTTCATATCTTGACCAATTTATAAAAATAAAAACTGCTATTGGTCTCATTGCTGTTTCAAGAATTATTTATTTAATACTTAAGAAGACCGAATGTCAAGTGACATGTGAGTATCTCGTAGTCAGGGACTCTGGGTTGTGTTGCTAGGCGTCAGTGGATGCAGGATTGATATTTCATCCAGCTTGTTCATACTGTTGTGAGTGCCAGCTACAGTGGCTCCATCTGGATCTTATTTGGCCAATAGTGTAAATTCTAGTAATGAATTCTCGAGTGCCATAAAGACCAGACAGTAAGATGTATAATGAGCAGTAAAATCTCTACCATACCGCAGTTTCAGGCCAATAAAATAATTCACTTGGTGAAGAAAAATATAATTTTTTTTTGGGTCCATTCAATAGTCCATATCATTCCTCATAAATATTGTAGTTAGAAAAAACATTTATTAAATGACAACAACCGGAAATTACTGAAATGGGAAGCAGCAAAGACTATTGACATGAGTTCCAGTTCCTGATTAACTTTGTAATTAACAATATGGAATAGGACAAAAATGGTGAAAAAATTAAGGAATTTTGATAAACATTTTGATATGCACTTACAACAACAGTTTGTATTGAAATTATATACTCAAAACACTGGCAGGAAGCTATGATTAAGTTATGAAGCTATGATTAAGTTATGATATTTAGATATGAAGTCTTTATAGGTTGCTCATACATAACACTATGCTGACAACAAACCTGTGGAGAAAAGCCATAGAGTCCAAATAATGAGTAATTTTCTGTGTTTTTGTGTTTTGTAGGTGGCAGTTCTGGACATAGACATATGTGGGCCTTCTATTCCTCGTGTGATGGGGCTGGAGGGAGAACAGGTTCACCAGAGTGCCTCTGGCTGGTCCCCGGTGGTGAGTACCAACCCCAACAACACCCCACACTCAATGTCTCAGAAATAGTTATCCTAATAATAACCCTATGATGTCTGAACGCACATCCGGTTTAGGGACACATCACAGCATTCAAAACAATGGTAGGAGACAATGGTGATTATTTGGATCAATCAGAGAGCAGCTAATAGATTATTACAAAAAGTGTCCATAGTAACAATGGCGGGAAGTGGTGATCACCGCATGTCTACGTTTCAACATCGCATAGATTAATAATAATTAGCAAGTCGTTACTTTGGTACACGATAAATACTCACTCCCCAATCATCCTAGTTTCGGTATAATGGTAACATGTGGAATATATGCAGTCATATGGTAATCAGTTTGAACTTATTAGAGGATTACTGTTTCAGTTTGTGGAAGAGAACCTGGGAGTGATGTCTGTAGGATTTCTCCTCGGCAGTCCGGATGATGCAGTTATATGGCGAGGACCCAAGAAAAATGGTGAATACTCTTACTAACTGTGCTAAATTTAATGCCTCTCAGTTTGTTATCAAATTTACCCTGATGTGAGTGTCTACTGTCAAATGCAAGACATGTTTGAATAATTGCAGGTATCATCAAGCAGTTTCTGCGAGATGTTGACTGGGGAGATACAGATTATATGGTGATAGACACGCCCCCTGGTACGTCAGACGAGCATATCTCCGCAGTGCAGTACTTGGCAGAATCCAACATAGATGGCGCCATCATCATCACTACCCCACAGGTTAGATAATATTTGGAAAAATTAATTCACTGCACCAAAAATAGATGGTGTCCACTAATTACAGAGATGACAAATTGTTTTAAAAAATGGTAAATCTCACAATTATCCAAAGCTCTGTATGTTTTATCTTTATACCCTGAAAGTAGAAAAGAAGAAGCAATCTCCTCCATTATATATTAACATATCCTTTACTGAAATATTTTCCTTTGTTTCAGAATTTGAATATTCTTTAAATTTATTATAGCATGCATCTAATAATATTAGGTTTTTCCTTTGGATAATTTTAGGAGGTGTCATTGCTTGATGTCAGGAAAGAGCTGAGCTTCTGCAAGAAAGTCAACTTGCCAGTATTGGGAGTTGTCGAGAACATGAGTGGATTTGTCTGCCCTAGCTGTCATGTATGTATTAAAAATGTCTTGTAACTATACAGTCTTTGTTATAACTTAATCAGATTATTGGCTCTTTTTCTCAGAAATTGGGCACATTTTGATCACTATATCCATTTGTTTGGCTTGAAACTTTAAGCTGTTCCTGGTTAGCTGTGCATAGCATAGCTTCTGCCATGAGAAATTTTCTGTCAAGTTCAACCACATTCCACCTGAGGCTGGAATATTATGAAAAAAACAAACACCATGCTAAACACCATAATTAAAAAGATACCAAATTGAATAGAACTATGAAAGTTTGCCTGTGTTTTGCAGAATGAGTCTATTATATTCCCACCAACAACAGGGGGCGCTGAGAAGATGTGTCAGGAAATGAATGTGCCATTTTTAGGGAAACTCCCCCTGGATCCCAGGATAGGTGAGTACATGCGGGTATAGATATATAGGGCTCAGGGCATACTTAAGAAAGGACATTTATGAAACTTTATATGCACAAATTGTAAAACGGAGTACATTTTAATGGGGTAAAATTGTGTAAAAATATGCTTTTAGAAGATCAAATGACCTGATGTTCCATCATGTTTCTTTACTTTATTTCACAGGAAAATGTTGTGATGAAGGGAAATCCTTTTTGTCAGAGGTACCAGATTCACCAGCTGCCCAGGCATTTAAGTCTATTATAAACAGTGAGTTTTTTATTTCCTCCAAATGAAGACAATTTTGACAACCTACCATCACATGTGAGCAAGCAAGGATGGGATGACTGCTATGTTTTGTGTGTGTATGTGTTCATGTCTGAGCGGTGCAAGAGCCATGGTATTGGGATCAGTCTATTTGTGCATCTGTTAATAAAAGCTTGGATATTTTGCTCTCACTTTTCAGCAAAATATTTTTCACACATGCATCCCATAAATACCAACAACAGGATGACCTCAAATATGACTATGACCTATTTCTCAAGGTTACAGACATCAAGATGATATCTTACTTTATGTTATCACATATATTAGTTACAAATCTCAAGATTTCCACCACATTTCAACAACACCTCCCGAAGGCTCACAATTGATATTCTCGAGCATGACCCGAACATATTTTTTTTCACAAACTTCAGAATATATTAAATGAGGGATATTCTTATATTTTAGAGATTGAAACAGCGTGTGGAGGTAGCCCAGAGGAGGCCATGGAGGTGGAGGCTGATACAGGAGAGACGAGTCAGACATCATAGCAGTGCCCTCTATATGCAGACATCCACACTATTACATCATCAACTTCACATGGTGCTCAGGGAACCACCACAATATCAGCTCCAGTGGAACTATTATGATAAAAATGAATAGGAATTAAACAGAAGTAGAGACTTGATCAAATAGACAACTTAATGCTATATATATATATATATATATATATATATATATATATATATATATATATATATATATATACGTTGACTGGGGAGATACAGATTATATGGTGATAGACACGCCACCTGGTACGTCAGACGAGCATATCTCCGCTGTGCAGTACTTGGCAGAATCCAACATAGATATATATATCTGTCTGCTATGGTGGAACTAATAGAATTGATAATTGATTTAAATACTATAAATGTCATCATGGAGTTATGAGAAATAGTCGAAAAGATGTAATGGCAATGATGTCTTTTCCTTTAAATTATGTGATAATCTTTTCTGATTATAATTGTAATGCATATACTTTTCAAGAAATCAATTAAATTTTTATGTCACTATTTTTCTTGATTTCTTTTGTTATGATTATGCACAAGGACATGAAAATAAGATCATATTTATGTTTATTAATATATATTCTTCTCTGTATAAAGCTTATATTATGCTGTTGTAGAGCAACACATTGATTTTACAAATAGGAAAACCTATTATTTTGCTGAGATGAGATCAATTAAAAATTTGCAGCTTCCAGTATTCACAGTACAATCTTTGCAAATTGATTCATCCTTGAAAATTACAAAGACAATCTTTACACATAAAACCAAGCCATTCCTCAACACTTGTTTGCAAATACTAATTTCATAATGATAATAAAACCTCAGAATTTATATAGTCAGTGTTAGTGCATATTGCATGAACTAATTTACCAAAGAATTTTTAAATCCTGTCTCTTTTTCTCATTGAGTAATTTTTGACACTGCTTTGCTATATGAGAATGTTGAGGCAATATTACAGAACTGTATGCAAAAAGGTACATCTCTTTCAATGGTGTGATGTCACTGGCCAAGTCTACAAACTTTAGGCAGGTATTGGCCTCCAAAATCTCATGCGACTCATACATACATAGAGTATGGAGGGATGGACAGTTCTGTAAAGCTGTCAGTACATCTTGCCGTTCCTCAATGGTCAGCGCTGTCTCCTTTATATTAAGGATCAGCAATTTGGTAGTGTTTGAAACAATATCACAGAGGACAGCTCCACACCCTGATAACTTGTTATATTCCAAACTCAACATCTCCAGCTCACGTAGAAGCTTGTGGGATTTGGCCAAAAATTGGACATCCTCGGGGAGCAGATTTGTGTAGTGGAAGCTGAGAGCTTTCAGTGGATTGACACAGGCTCCGAGTATAGTAGAGATGCTGCCCCCGAGTTCTATGCCGCTGTAGTAGAGACTATCAAGCAGAGGCCACGAAGAATACACCTGCCTTGTCTGGCACATCTCCGCTTCCTGGTCGTCGGATAATGCGGCGTCTATGGGGAGGAGACGTATACCCGCACCAAGCAGCATGGCCTTGTGCCAGCTGGTCGTACCCAGGGCCAGCATGGTCAGCGAACTCATGCTACACAACTCCTCGCAGAACACCGGCAGGAAAGTGCACACAGACTCGTAGCCCCCGCTCACCACCAGGCTTCCCACTCCCTGAAACCACACAATCCACAAAATACTGAAAATAAAGGATAACTACGCTGCTTCGTAATAATAAAAAATCATTTTTATCCATAAAGAGAAATGCAGGTTTATGTGTTGTTTCTTTTTTTTTAAAGACTTCCTCAGAAGCCAAATATGCAGTTTTATATGTAGTTTTATAAAGCCGTTAGTTTTGAAAAGATAGCATTACTGCTATATAAAAATGGCCACGTAAAACAAAAATTGTAAATAGTGATGGTGGCAAAAGTAGCCTGCTGTATAAAATTTTTTCTTAAAAGTTCTTTCTCAATCATAATCAAGTTTAGATTAATCTAATGCATATGATGACACCATCCTTTATGTACATATTTCCCCTGAAATTATTATTTTTCTACCTTTCAGCATAATGTTACTCAGTAATATAGTGCTATATCATTTCTGCCGTTTGTGGCGAGGATATCATAGCATGCTTGCTGGACATCTGAACGGTAGAAGATCTCAAATGGCCTATAGTTGAAGGGGAAGATGTAGAATTCCCTGAGCAGTCTGATGCCACAAGCCATGGCCACGATGTCCTGGTAGGCGGAGCTGGATAACATGTCCTCATTATCATGCAATATCAAAGTGTGCAGCTTCTCGCAAACCTGCAGACGAGTCACTATCGCAATCTTCTCGTGCATTTTCAATTCTGTATTTTTCAAGTTCAGTTCTTCTAAAGAGGATGCGTTTTCAATCATTTGACACAGCTCCTCTTCCATTCCTCTGAGGCAGGTGTACTCCAAGTTTAAGAGAGTAATGGAATGTATGTGATGAGATCTGCTGAGGCATTTTACGTCCTCTCTGCTTAGGTTATTAGCATAGCAGTGTAATGTCTTAAGCTGACCAGGAAGTGCGGTCAGTATCGTCTCCAGTTGGTTGGTGATTGTCACTCTGTTGAGGTATATCTCAGTCAAGTTAGACCAACTTTGCAATACATGTTGGGTTCTTGTTAGTATCTCATCATCAGAAGGTTGGGATAAATCAACCAGGTTCTTCAACAGTTTGGGGCCGCGGGTGCTCAGGGCAAACCAGGTGAGCTCAGTCAGTAGTTGCAGGTCGTGGGTCAACTCCCAGAAAAGAAGTGCTAAACTTTTTCGCTTCCCATGGACACCCAGGCTGGTCAAGGTCTGTGGAAAAGTAAACAACATGCCGTTAGTGTTAATTCGTTTCTTTTTAAATCAGTAAATATTCTATTTGAATATTGTTACTGTTTAACACAGAATTCCACCTAAAACTTGGATTATGTAATTCTTTTTGGAATTATCACACAGCAATAAATGTAGTGTGTACATTTATCAACCCCAAGCAAAGCTTTTGTTTTCAGTCCAATTGGTTTGTCGGTTTTCATTTATATATGTATGAAATCAAGTCTTTTTGGACTGACATCAGTAACGATGAAAGTGAAACAATTTTAAATTGAATCAGCAAATATTTTTTTTTATCAAAAACAAAACAAACCACAACAAACATTCCAGACGGTACAAACCTTCTTGTCAATGAGCGCCAGTAGCCAGCGCAAGTGTTTGGCCTGCTTGATGTCGAAGTTGTGGATGCTGAGTTTGGTGATGATGAAGCGGAAGGGCGTGCGGTGCTGAAGCAGGAGACCTAGCATCTCGTCCACCATGCCGTACCACTCGCTCAGGTCCATCTGGACCTCCAGCACTATGTCTATAGGACCTGATAACAGTCACACATACCATCACTCCATCTGGACCTCCAGCACTATGTCTATAGGACCTGATAACAGTCACACAAACCATCACTCAGGTCCATCAGGACCTCCAGCACTATGTCTATAGGACCTGATAACAGTCACACACACCATCACTCAGGTCCATCTGGACCTCCAGCACTATGTCTATAGGACCTGATAACAGTCACACAAACCATCACTCAGGTCCATCAGGACCTCCAGCACTATGTCTATAGGACCTGATAACAGTCACACACACCATCACTCAGGTCCATCTGGACCTCCAGCACTATGTCTATAGGACCTGATAACAGTCACACATACCATCACTCAGGTCCATCTGGACCTCCAGCACTATGTCTATAGGACCTGATAACAGTCACACATACCATCACTCAGGTCCATCTGGACCTCCAGCACTATGTCTATAGGACCTGATAACAGTCACACAAACCATCACTCAGGTCCATCTGGACCTCCAGCACTATGTCTATAGGACCTGATAACAGTCACACACACCATCACTCAGGTCCATCTGGACCTCCAGCACTATGTCTATAGGACCTGATAACAGTCACACATACCATCACTCAGGTCCATCTGGACCTCCAGCACTATGTCTATA
This sequence comes from Amphiduros pacificus, assembly GCA_949316495.1. Taxonomy (NCBI): domain Eukaryota; kingdom Metazoa; phylum Annelida; class Polychaeta; order Phyllodocida; family Hesionidae; genus Amphiduros; species Amphiduros pacificus. The sequence goes on along the minus strand of OX439002.1, from coordinate 48,214,892 downwards.
GGACCTGATAACAATCACACACACCATCACTCAGGTCCATCTGGACCTCCAGCACTATGTCTATAGGACCTGATAACAGTCACACATACCATCACTCCATCTGGACCTCCAGCACTATGTCTATAGGACCTGATAACAATCACACACACCATCACTCAGGTCCATCTGGACCTCCAGCACTATGTCTATAGGACCTGATAACAGTCACACATACCATCACTCAGGTCCATCTGGACCTCCAGCACTGTCTATAGGACCTGATAACAGTCACACACACCATCACTCAGGTCCATCAGGACCTCCAGCACTATGTCTATATGACCTGATAACAGTCACACATACCATCACTCAGGTCCATCTGGACCTCCAGCACTATGTCTACAGGACCTGATAACAGTCACACATACCATCACTCAGGTCCATCTGGACCTCCAGCACTATGTCTATAGGACCTGATAACAGTCACACAAACCATCACTCAGGTCCATCTGGACCTCCAGCACTATGTCTATAGGACCTGATAACAGTCACACATACCATCACTCAGGTCCATCAGGACCTCCAGCACTATGTCTATAGGACCTGATAACAGTCACACATACCATCACTCAGGTCCATCAGGACCTCCAGCACTATGTCTATAGGACCTGATAACAGTCACACATACCATCACTCAGGTCCATCTGGACCTCCAGCACTATGTCTACAGGACCTGATAACAGTCACACATACCATCACTCAGGTCCATCTGGACCTCCAGCACTATGTCTATAGGACCTGATAACAGTCACACAAACCATCACTCAGGTCCATCTGGACCTCCAGCACTATGTCTATAGGACCTGATAACAGTCACACACACCATCACTCAGGTCCATCTGGACCTCCAGCACTATGTCTATAGGACCTGATAACAGTCACACATACCATCACTCAGGTCCATCAGGACCTCCAGCACTATGTCTATAGGACCTGATAACAGTCACACATACCATCACTCAGGTCCATCTGGACCTCCAGCACTATGTCTATAGGACCTGATAACAGTCACACAAACCATCACTCAGGTCCATCTGGACCTCCAGCACTATGTCTACAGGACCTGATAACAGTCACACATACCATCACTCAGGTCCATCTGGACCTCCAGCACTATGTCTATAGGACCTGATAACAGTCACACAAACCATCACTCAGGTCCATCTGGACCTCCAGCACTATGTCTATAGGACCTGATAACAGTCACACACACCATCACTCAGGTCCATCTGGACCTCCAGCACTATGTCTATAGGACCTGATAACAGTCACACATACCATCACTCAGGTCCATCAGGACCTCCAGCACTATGTCTATAGGACCTGATAACAGTCACACATACCATCACTCAGGTCCATCTGGACCTCCAGCACTATGTCTATAGGACCTGATAACAGTCACACATACCATCACTCAGGTCCATCTGGACCTCCAGCACTATGTCTATAGGACCTGATAACAGTCACACAAACCATCACTCAGGTCCATCTGGACCTCCAGCACTATGTCTATAGGACCTGATAACAGTCACAGATACCATCACTCAGGTCCATCTGGACCTCCAGCACTATGTCTATAGGACCTGATAACAGTCACACACACCATCACTCAGGTCCATCTGGACCTCCAGCACTATGTCTATAGGACCTGATAACAGTCACACATACCATCACTCAGGTCCATCTGGACCTCCAGCACTATGTCTATAGGACCTGATAACAGTCACACAAACCATCACTCAGGTCCATCTGGACCTCCAGCACTATGTCTATAGGACCTGATAACAGTCACACACACCATCACTCAGGTCCATCTGGACCTCCAGCACTATGTCTATAGGACCTGATAACAGTCACACATACCATCACTCAGGTCCATCTGGACCTCCAGCACTATGTCTATAGGACCTGATAACAATCACACACACCATCACTCAGGTCCATCTGGACCTCCAGCACTATGTCTATAGGACCTGATAACAGTCACACATACCATCACTCCATCTGGACCTCCAGCACTATGTCTATAGGACCTGATAACAATCACACACACCATCACTCAGGTCCATCTGGACCTCCAGCACTATGTCTATAGGACCTGATAACAGTCACACATACCATCACTCAGGTCCATCTGGACCTCCAGCACTATGTCTATAGGACCTGATAACAGTCACACACACCATCACTCAGGTCCATCAGGACCTCCAGCACTATGTCTATATGACCTGATAACAGTCACACATACCATCACTCAGGTCCATCTGGACCTCCAGCACTATGTCTACAGGACCTGATAACAGTCACACATACCATCACTCAGGTCCATCTGGACCTCCAGCACTATGTCTATAGGACCTGATAACAGTCACACAAACCATCACTCAGGTCCATCTGGACCTCCAGCACTATGTCTACAGGACCTGATAACAGTCACACATACCATCACTCAGGTCCATCTGGACCTCCAGCACTATGTCTATAGGACCTGATAACAGTCACACAAACCATCACTCAGGTCCATCTGGACCTCCAGCACTATGTCTATAGGACCTGATAACAGTCACACACACCATCACTCAGGTCCATCTGGACCTCCAGCACTATGTCTATAGGACCTGATAACAGTCACACATACCATCACTCAGGTCCATCAGGACCTCCAGCACTATGTCTATAGGACCTGATAACAGTCACACATACCATCACTCAGGTCCATCTGGACCTCCAGCACTATGTCTATAGGACCTGATAACAGTCACAGATACCATCACTCAGGTCCATCTGGACCTCCAGCACTATGTCTATAGGACCTGATAACAGTCACACAAACCATCACTCAGGTCCATCTGGACCTCCAGCACTATGTCTATAGGACCTGATAACAGTCACAGATACCATCACTCAGGTCCATCTGGACCTCCAGCACTATGTCTATAGGACCTGATAACAGTCACACACACCATCACTCAGGTCCATCTGGACCTCCAGCACTATGTCTATAGGACCTGATAACAGTCACACATACCATCACTCAGGTCCATCTGGACCTCCAGCACTATGTCTATAGGACCTGATAACAGTCACACACACCATCACTCGGGTCCATCTGGACCTCCAGCACTATGTCTATAGGACCTGATAACAGTCACACAAACCATCACTCAGGTCCATCAGGACCTCCAGCACTATGTCTATAGGACCTGATAACAGTCACACAAACCATCACTCAGGTCCATCAGGACCTCCAGCACTATGTCTATAGGACCTGATAACAGTCACACACACCATCACTCAGGTCCATCTGGACCTCCAGCACTATGTCTATAGGACCTGATAACAGTCACACAAACCATCACTCAGGTCCATCAGGACCTCCAGCTCTATGTCTATAGGACCTGATAACAGTCACACAAACCATCACTCAGGTCCATCAGGACCTCCAGCACTATGTCTATAGGACCTGATAACAGTCACACAAACCATCACTCAGGTCCATCTGGACCTCCAGCACTATGTCTATAGGACCTGATAAGAGTCACACAAACCATCACTCAGGTCCATCAGGACCTCCAGCACTATGTCTATAAGACCTGATAAGAGTCACACACACCATCACTCAGGTCCATCTGACCTCCAGCACTATGTCTATAGGACCTGATAACAGTCACACATACCATCACTCAGGTCCATCTGGACCTCCAGCACTATGTCTATAGGACCTGATAACAATCACACATACCATCACTCAGGTCCATCTGGACCTCCAGCACTATGTCTATAGGACCTGATAACAGTCACACACACCATCACTCAGGTCCATCTGGACCTCCAGCACTATGTCTATAGGACCTGATAACAGTCACACATACCATCACTCAGGTCCATCTGGACCTCCAGCACTATGTCTATAGGACCTGATAACAGTCACACACACCATCACTCAGGTCCATCAGGACCTCCAGCACTATGTCTATAGGACCTGATAACAGTCACACACACCATCACTCAGGTCCATCAGGACCTCCAGCACTATGTCTATAGGACCTGATAACAGTCACACATACCATCACTCAGGTCCATCTGGACCTCCAGCACTATGTCTATAGGACCTGATAACAGTCACACAAACCATCACTCAGGTCCATCTGGACCTCCAGCACTATGTCTATAGGACCTGATAACAGTCACACACACCATCACTCAGGTCCATCTGGACCTCCAGCACTATGTCTATAGGACCTGATAACAGTCACACAAACCATCACTCAGGTCCATCTGGACCTCCAGCACTATGTCTATAGGACCTGATAACAGTCACACACACCATCACTCAGGTCCATCTGGACCTCCAGCACTATGTCTATAAGACCTGATAACAGTCACACATACCATCACTCAGGTCCATCTGACCTCCAGCACTATGTCTATAGGACCTGATAACAGTCACACATACCATCACTCAGGTCCATCTGGACCTCCAGCACTATGTCTATAGGACCTGATAACAGTCACACACACCATCACTCAGGTCCATCTGGACCTCCAGCACTATGTCTATAGGACCTGATAACAGTCACACAAACCATCACTCAGGTCCATCAGGACCTCCAGCACTATGTCTATAGGACCTGATAAGAGTCACACAAACCATCACTCAGGTCCATCTGGACCTCCAGCACTATGTCTATAGGACCTGATAACAGTCACACATACCATCACTCAGGTCCATCTGGACCTCCAGCACTATGTCTATAGGACCTGATAACAGTCACACATACCATCACTCAGGTCCATCAGGACCTCCAGCACTATGTCTATAGGACCTGATAAGAGTCACACACACCATCACTCAGGTCCATCAGGACCTCCAGCACTATGTCTATAGGACCTGATAACAGTCACACACACCATCACTCAGGTCCATCTGGACCTCCAGCACTATGTCTATAGGACCTGATAACAGTCACACAAACCATCACTCAGGTCCATCTGGACCTCCAGCACTATGTCTATAGGACCTGATAACAATCACACACAGCATCACTCAGGTCCATCTGGACCTCCAGCACTATGTCTATAGGACCTGATAACAGTCACACAAACCATCACTCAGGTCCATCTGGACCTCCAGCACTATGTCTATAGGACCTGATAACAATCACACACACCATCACTCAGGTCCATCTGGACCTCCAGCACTATGTCTATAGGACCTGATAACAGTCACACACACCATCACTCAGGTCCATCAGGACCTCCAGCACTATGTCTATAGGACCTGATAACAGTCACACATACCATCACTCAGGTCCATCTGGACCTCCAGCACTATGTCTATAGGACCTGATAACAGTCACACAAACCATCACTCAGGTCCATCTGACCTCCAGCACTATGTCTATAGGACCTGATAACAGTCACACATACCATCACTCAGGTCCATCTGGACCTCCAGCACTATGTCTATAAGACCTGATAACAGTCACACATACCATCACTCACGTCCATCTGGACCTCCAGCACTATGTCTATAGGACCTGATAACAGTCACACATACCATCACTCAGGTCCATCTGGACCTCCAGCACTATGTCTATAGGACCTGATAACAGTCACACATACCATCACTCACGTCCATCTGGACCTCCAGCACTATGTCTATAGGACCTGATAACAGTCACACATACCATCACTCAGGTCCATCTGGACCTCCAGCACTATGTCTATAGGACCTGATAACAGTCACACAAACCATCACTCAGGTCCATCTGGACCTCCAGCACTATGTCTATAGGACCTGATAAGAGTCACACAAACCATCACTCAGGTCCATCAGGACCTCCAGCACTATGTCTATAAGACCTGATAAGAGTCACACACACCATCACTCAGGTCCATCTGACCTCCAGCACTATGTCTATAGGACCTGATAACAGTCACACATACCATCACTCAGGTCCATCTGGACCTCCAGCACTATGTCTATAGGACCTGATAACAATCACACATACCATCACTCAGGTCCATCTGGACCTCCAGCACTATGTCTATAGGACCTGATAACAGTCACACATACCATCACTCAGGTCCATCTGGACCTCCAGCACTATGTCTATAGGACCTGATAACAGTCACACACACCATCACTCAGGTCCATCTGGACCTCCAGCACTATGTCTATAGGACCTGATAACAGTCACACATACCATCACTCAGGTCCATCTGGACCTCCAGCACTATGTCTATAGGACCTGATAACAGTCACACACACCATCACTCAGGTCCATCTGGACCTCCAGCACTATGTCTATAGGACCTGATAACAGTCACACATACCATCACTCAGGTCCATCTGGACCTCCAGCACTATGTCTATAGGACCTGATAACAGTCACACACACCATCACTCAGGTCCATCAGGACCTCCAGCACTATGTCTATAGGACCTGATAACAGTCACACACACCATCACTCAGGTCCATCAGGACCTCCAGCACTATGTCTATAGGACCTGATAACAGTCACACACACCATCACTCAGGTCCATCTGGACCTCCAGCACTATGTCTATAGGACCTAATAACAGTCACACAAACCATCACTCAGGTCCATCTGGACCTCCAGCACTATGTCTATAGGACCTGATAACAGTCACACACACCATCACTCAGGTCCATCTGGACCTCCAGCACTATGTCTATAGGACCTGATAACAGTCACACAAACCATCACTCAGGTCCATCTGGACCTCCAGCACTATGTCTATAGGACCTGATAACAGTCACACACACCATCACTCAGGTCCATCTGGACCTCCAGCACTATGTCTATAGGACCTGATAACAGTCACACATACCATCACTCAGGTCCATCTGGACCTCCAGCACTATGTCTATAGGACCTGATAAGAGTCACACAAACCATCACTCAGGTCCATCAGGACCTCCAGCACTATGTCTATAAGACCTGATAAGAGTCACACACACCATCACTCAGGTCCATCTGACCTCCAGCACTATGTCTATAGGACCTGATAACAGTCACACATACCATCACTCAGGTCCATCTGGACCTCCAGCACTATGTCTATAGGACCTGATAACAATCACACATACCATCACTCAGGTCCATCTGGACCTCCAGCACTATGTCTATAGGACCTGATAACAGTCACACACACCATCACTCAGGTCCATCTGGACCTCCAGCACTATGTCTATAGGACCTGATAACAGTCACACATACCATCACTCAGGTCCATCTGGACCTCCAGCACTATGTCTATAGGACCTGATAACAGTCACACACACCATCACTCAGGTCCATCAGGACCTCCAGCACTATGTCTATAGGACCTGATAACAGTCACACACACCATCACTCAGGTCCATCAGGACCTCCAGCACTATGTCTATAGGACCTGATAACAGTCACACATACCATCACTCAGGTCCATCTGGACCTCCAGCACTATGTCTATAGGACCTGATAACAGTCACACAAACCATCACTCAGGTCCATCTGGACCTCCAGCACTATGTCTATAGGACCTGATAACAGTCACACACACCATCACTCAGGTCCATCTGGACCTCCAGCACTATGTCTATAGGACCTGATAACAGTCACACAAACCATCACTCAGGTCCATCTGGACCTCCAGCACTATGTCTATAGGACCTGATAACAGTCACACACACCATCACTCAGGTCCATCTGGACCTCCAGCACTATGTCTATAAGACCTGATAACAGTCACACATACCATCACTCAGGTCCATCTGACCTCCAGCACTATGTCTATAGGACCTGATAACAGTCACACATACCATCACTCAGGTCCATCTGGACCTCCAGCACTATGTCTATAGGACCTGATAACAGTCACACACACCATCACTCAGGTCCATCTGGACCTCCAGCACTATGTCTATAGGACCTGATAACAGTCACACAAACCATCACTCAGGTCCATCAGGACCTCCAGCACTATGTCTATAGGACCTGATAAGAGTCACACAAACCATCACTCAGGTCCATCTGGACCTCCAGCACTATGTCTATAGGACCTGATAACAGTCACACATACCATCACTCAGGTCCATCTGGACCTCCAGCACTATGTCTATAGGACCTGATAACAGTCACACACACCATCACTCAGGTCCATCTGACCTCCAGCACTATGTCTATAGGACCTGATAACAGTCACACATACCATCACTCAGGTCCATCTGGACCTCCAGCACTATGTCTATAGGACCTGATAACAATCACACATACCATCACTCAGGTCCATCTGGACCTCCAGCACTATGTCTATAGGACCTGATAACAGTCACACATACCATCACTCAGGTCCATCTGGACCTCCAGCACTATGTCTATAGGACCTGATAACAGTCACACACACCATCACTCAGGTCCATCTGGACCTCCAGCACTATGTCTATAGGACCTGATAACAGTCACACATACCATCACTCAGGTCCATCTGGACCTCCAGCACTATGTCTATAGGACCTGATAACAGTCACACACACCATCACTCAGGTCCATCTGGACCTCCAGCACTATGTCTATAGGACCTGATAACAGTCACACATACCATCACTCAGGTCCATCTGGACCTCCAGCACTATGTCTATAGGACCTGATAACAGTCACACACACCATCACTCAGGTCCATCAGGACCTCCAGCACTATGTCTATAGGACCTGATAACAGTCACACACACCATCACTCAGGTCCATCAGGACCTCCAGCACTATGTCTATAGGACCTGATAACAGTCACACACACCATCACTCAGGTCCATCTGGACCTCCAGCACTATGTCTATAGGACCTGATAACAGTCACACAAACCATCACTCAGGTCCATCTGGACCTCCAGCACTATGTCTATAGGACCTGATAACAGTCACACACACCATCACTCAGGTCCATCTGGACCTCCAGCACTATGTCTATAGGACCTGATAACAGTCACACAAACCATCACTCAGGTCCATCTGGACCTCCAGCACTATGTCTATAGGACCTGATAACAGTCACACACACCATCACTCAGGTCCATCTGGACCTCCAGCACTATGTCTATAGGACCTGATAACAGTCACACATACCATCACTCAGGTCCATCTGGACCTCCAGCACTATGTCTATAGGACCTGATAACAGTCACACACACCATCACTCAGGTCCATCAGGACCTCCACACTATGTCTATAGGACCTGATAACAGTCACACAAACCATCACTCAGGTCCATCTGGACCTCCAGCACTATGTCTATAGGACCTGATAACAGTCACACACACCATCACTCAGGTCCATCTGGACCTCCAGCACTATGTCTATAAGACCTGATAACAGTCACACATACCATCACTCAGGTCCAGATGGACCTCCAGCACTATGTCTATAGGACCTGATAACAGTCACACACACCATCACTCAGGTCCATCTGGACCTCCAGCACTATGTCTATAAGACCTGATAACAGTCACACATACCATCACTCAGGTCCATCTGACCTCCAGCACTATGTCTATAGGACCTGATAACAGTCACACATACCATCACTCAGGTCCATCTGGACCTCCAGCACTATGTCTATAGGACCTGATAACAGTCACACACACCATCACTCAGGTCCATCTGGACCTCCAGCACTATGTCTATAGGACCTGATAACAGTCACACAAACCATCACTCAGGTCCATCAGGACCTCCAGCACTATGTCTATAGGACCTGATAAGAGTCACACAAACCATCACTCAGGTCCATCTGGACCTCCAGCACTATGTCTATAGGACCTGATAACAGTCACACATACCATTACTCGGGTCCATCTGGACCTCCAGCACTATGTCTATAGGACCTGATAACAGTCACACATACCATCACTCAGGTCCATCAGGACCTCCAGCACTATGTCTATAGGACCTGATAAGAGTCACACACACCATCACTCAGGTCCATCAGGACCTCCAGCACTATGTCTATAGGACCTGATAACAGTCACACATACCATCACTCAGGTCCATCTGGACCTCCAGCACTATGTCTATAGGACCTGATAACAGTCACACAAACCATCACTCAGGTCCATCTGGACCTCCAGCACTATGTCTATAGGACCTGATAACAATCACACACACCATCACTCAGGTCCATCTGGACCTCCAGCACTATGTCTATAGGACCTGATAACAGTCACACATACCATCACTCAGGTCCATCTGGACCTCCAGCACTATGTCTATAGGACCTGATAACAGTCACACAAACCATCACTCAGGTCCATCTGACCTCCAGCACTATGTCTATAGGACCTGATAACAGTCACACATACCATCACTCAGGTCCATCTGGACCTCCAGCACTATGTCTATAAGACCTGATAACAGTCACACACACCATCACTCAGGTCCATCTGGACCTCCAGCACTATGTCTATAGGACCTGATAACAGTCACACAAACCATCACTCAGGTCCATCTGACCTCCAGCACTATGTCTATAGGACCTGATAACAGTCACACATACCATCACTCAGGTCCATCTGGACCTCCAGCACTATGTCTATAAGACCTGATAACAGTCACACACACCATCACTCAGGTCCATCTGGACCTCCAGCACTATGTCTATAGGACCTGATAACAGTCACACAAACCATCACTCAGGTCCATCTGACCTCCAGCACTATGTCTATAGGACCTGATAACAGTCACACATACCATCACTCAGGTCCATCTGGACCTCCAGCACTATGTCTATAAGACCTGATAACAGTCACACACACCATCACTCAGGTCCATCTGGACCTCCAGCACTATGTCTATAGGACCTGATAACAGTCACACATACCATCACTCAGGTCCATCTGGACCTCCAGCACTATGTCTATAGGACCTGATAACAGTCACACATACCATCACTCACGTCCATCTGGACCTCCAGCACTATGTCTATAGGACCTGATAACAGTCACACATACCATCACTCAGGTCCATCTGGACCTCCAGCACTATGTCTATAGGACCTGATAACAGTCACACAAACCATCACTCAGGTCCATCTGACCTCCAGCACTATGTCTATAGGACCTGATAACAGTCACACATACCATCACTCAGGTCCATCTGGACCTCCAGCACTATGTCTATAAGACCTGATAACAGTCACACACACCATCACTCAGGTCCATCTGGACCTCCAGCACTATGTCTATAGGACCTGATAACAGTCACACATACCATCACTCAGGTCCATCTGGACCTCCAGCACTATGTCTATAGGACCTGATAACAGTCACACATACCATCACTCACGTCCATCTGGACCTCCAGCACTATGTCTATAGGACCTGATAACAGTCACACACACCATCACTCAGGTCCATCTGGACCTCCAGCACTATGTCTATAAGACCTGATAACAGTCACACACACCATCACTCAGGTCCATCTGGACCTCCAGCACTATGTCTATAGGACCTGATAACAGTCACACATACCATCACTCAGGTCCATCTGGACCTCCAGCACTATGTCTATAGGACCTGATAACAGTCACACATACCATCACTCACGTCCATCTGGACCTCCAGCACTATGTCTATAGGACCTGATAACAGTCACACACACCATCACTCAGGTCCATCTGGACCTCCAGCACTATGTCTATAGGACCTGATAACAGTCACACATACCATCACTCAGGTTCATCTGGACCTCCAGCACTATGTCTATAGGACCTGATAACAGTCACACACACCATCACTCAGGTCCATCTGGACCTCCAGCACTATGTCTATAGGACCTGATAACAGTCACACATACCATCACTCAGGTCCATCTGGACCTCCAGCACTATGTCTATAGGACCTGATAACAGTCACACATACCATCACTCAGGTCCATCTGGACCTCCAGCACTATGTCTATAGGACCTGATAACAGTCACACATACCATCACTCAGGTCCATCTGGACCTCCAGCACTATGTCTATAGGACCTGATAACAGTCACACACACCATCACTCAGGTCCATCTGGACCTCCAGCACTATGTCTATAGGACCTGATAACAATCACACACACCATCACTCAGGTCCATCTGGACCTCCAGCACTATGTCTATAGGACCTGATAACAGTCACACATACCATCACTCAGGTCCATCTGGACCTCTAGCACTATGTCTATAGGACCTGATAACAGTCACACACACCATCACTCAGGTCCATCTGGACCTCCAGCACTATGTCTATAGGACCTGATAACAGTCACACATACCATCACTCAGGTCCATCTGGACCTCCAGCACTATGTCTATAGGACCTGATAACAGTCACACATACCATCACTCCATCTGGACCTCCAGCACTATGTCTATAGGACCTAATAACAGTCACACATACCATCACTCAGGTCCATCTGGACCTCCAGCACTATGTCTATAGGACCTGATAACAGTCACACATAATATCACTCATACATAAACTACTATTCATTACAAGTCCTTTTTATATCATTAACAAACTTCACTTGTGACATTCTTATTTTTTCCATGAAGGTTGGGTTCTTTAATATATATAAGAATTATAGTAGATCTGTTGCATTCTTTGATCTAGTATTTGTTTCAATAGTTTATTTGACTTCATTGTTTATCAGGGATATTAATGATTTTGAGGGGATATCTTACAACACTATCAATTAAATTTTAATTACAATTATTTATTGTTACAATACAAATACATAACTATTGGTACCTTTAGCCTCAAAAGTGTAGCCGGGTTTCTCTGTAAGTTCAGTTAGTTTCCATGACAATGCTGATTCAAGGTCATCCTGATCTCCACAAAAGAGCCCTGAAATATAACATACACTGTGGGATTCAGAAGATTAAAAAGAGATAAGGCAAGGAAATTTAAGAGACAACCAATAGGAAGGAAACTGGGTGATAAAACTAAGGATCAAAACAATTGTTGCCATGACCTTGATACCGAAAAAATATCAAAGCTTAAAACCAGAATTTTGATGGTCTACATTATAGTATATTACTTACTGCATTTGTCTCTGATTTCTGATAGAACATCATCAGAGCATCTCTCTTCTGGGACAATTGACAGCATTGGAATTTGAAACAAGGCTAAAATTCAATAAATTATTTAGCAAAATGGTCTAACACTCTCAAAAGTGAACATTTACAGTTATTGTGTAAAATCATTTATTCTTTTCACTTTGGCAATTCATTTACAACTTTGAAATCACAGTACAAGATACTGTAAGTTGGATTACATGGGACGAGGACACCCCTGACATCCAGGGTGTGCAGCTGGGAGCTGGCCTTTGAACCCATCAGTCCCTCTATGACCATGTTAAATAGGAGAGACTTGTCCTCAATGGACACACTCTGGCCCATGGAGTCATGTTTGGGAATCATGTCCTTCAGAACAAAGTCTGACCGTGGCCATGTGGCAACCAGTGTCGTAACACTCTCCCGCAGCTTGACACCATAACTGTCACACATTTTAAATGCATAAAAATATATAAAAAGAAATTGAAAAGTTCAAATATTATGCATATACAATCGATAAAACTGTGTCGGGTGATATCTTTAAAATGTTTTAATTGAAGATTGGCATAAATGCATCTTATCTTATAAGAGCTATAAAATATATTTATACACATATATGTTTGAACCATTATGGTTATAAATGATTACAATAACTGACTTATATATGATAGATGTGAGGAAGTAAGCTTACGCAGGAATCCTCTGTGCTGCTATGGAGAACAGCCATGTGTGTATGGAGGATGGCAGACCCAGAGAGACCGCATACTGCAGCAGAGATGGTACCAACACCACACTCTCCATACACGCATCCAACAAACTGTAACATACAAATAAAGGGTAGACCCAGAGAGACAGCATACTGCAGCAGGGATGGTACCAGCACCACGCTCTCCATACATGCATCCAACAAACTGTAACATACAAATAAAGGGTAGACCCAGAGAGACAGCATACTGCAGCAGGGATGGTACCAGCACCACGCTCTCCATACATGCATCCAACAAACTGTAACTTACAAATAAAGGGTAGACCCAGAGAGACAGCATACTGCAGCAGGGATGGTACCAGCACCACGCTCTCCATACACGCATCCAACAAACTGTAATATACAAATAAAGGGTAGACCCAGAGAGACAGCATACTGCAGCAGGGATGGTACCAGCACCACACTCTCCATACAAGCATCCACCAAACTGTAACATACAAATAAAGGGTAGACCCAGAGAGACAGCATACTGCAGCAGGGATGGTACCAGCACCACGCTCTCCATACACGCATCCAACAGACTGTAATATACAAATAAAGGGTAGACCCAGAGAGACAGCATACTGCAGCAGGGATGGTACCAGCACCACGCTCTCCATACACACATCCAACAAATTGTAATATACAAATAAAGGGTAGACCCAGAGAGACAGCATACTGCAGCAGGGATGGTACCAGCACCACGCTCTCCATACAAGCATCCACCAAACTGTAACATACAAATAAAGGGTAGACCCAGAGAGACAGCATACTGCAGCAGGGATGGTACCAGCACCACGCTCTCCATACACGCATCCAACAGACTGTAACATACAAATAAAGGGTAGACCCAGAGACACAGCATACTGCAGCAGGGATGGTACCAGCACCACGCTCTCCATACATGCATCCAACAAACTGTAACATACAAATAAAGGGGATACCCAGAGAGACAGCATACTGCAGCAGGGATGGTACCAGCACCATGCTCTCCATACACGCATCTAACAAACTGTAACATACAAATAAAGGGTAGACCCAGAGAGACTGCATACTGCAGCAGGGATGGTACCAGCACCATGCTCTCCATACACGCATCCAACAAAATGTAACATACAAATAAAGGGTAGACCCAGGGGGACAGCATACTGCAGCAGGGATGGTACACCAGCACCACGCTCTCCATACATGCATCCAACAAACTGTAACATACAAATAAAGGGTAGACCCAGAGAGACAGCATACTGCAGCAGGGATGGTACCAGCAGCACGCTCTCCATACACGCATCCAACAAACTGTAACATACAAATAAAGGGTAGACCATACATGCATCCAACAAACTGTAACAAACAAATAAAGGGTAGACCATCCAACGCATCCAACAAACTGTTACATACAAATAAAGGGTAGACCCAGAGAGACAGCATACTGCAGCAGGGATGGTACCAGCACCACGCTCTCCATGCACGCATCCAACAAACTGTAACATACAAATAAAGGGTAGACTCAGAGAGACAGCATACTGCAGCAGGCATGGTACCAACACCACGCTCTCCATACATGCATCCAACAAACTGTAACATACAAATAAAGGGTAGACCCAGAGAGACAGCATACTGCAGCAGGGATGGTACCAGCACCACGCTCTCCATACATGCATCCAACAAACTGTAACATACAAATAAAGGGGAGACCCAGAGAGACAGCATACTGCAGCAGGGATGGTACCAGCACCACGCTCTCCATACACGCATCCAACAAACTGTAACATACAAATAAAGGGTAGACCCAGAGAGACAGCATACTGGAGCAGGGATGGTACCAGCACCACGCTCTCCATACACGCATCCAAAAAACTATACCAAACATACAAAGCTAAACTAGGAACTTAAATTAACCCTTGTAACATACAAATACTTTGGCATTCAGAGGAGTTCTTATGAAAAAATCTAAAAATTTGAAAGAAAGCCAAATTTGGAAATCCTAGCCAGGAGTAGGGAATGGCCCAGTCAATATTTTCTTGTTGTGCCTTAACAAGAACACTAAAATATTGCAAGTAACCTCCATTCAAAATATTCAAAAATTCAAAAAAAATATCTAAAACTTTACATAATATATAGGGGGCAAAGGACTGTGCCCCACAATGTCTACTATTCTTTACCATATGCATATTTGAGATAAAATATCTCCCTTGTTAACTTTATTAGTGAACCTTTTTGTGTGTGTGAAAACAACCAATACATAATAGAAGAGAACATTTTTGAAAAGAAAACAACAGATCAATAAAATATTACATCGCTGAGGAACAAATGACTTCTAATATTTCTATATTCATTAATTCAAGACAAATTTTTGCTATTGATATGACATTTTTGTTTGACTTTCTTGACTTTATCTTGCATTTGTTGAGTTAACAATGCATTTGCATATCAATGTGTTTGGTAAATGGGTGATATCCTACCTGATAACAGACATGCTTCTGTCAGTGCTCACCCAGCACAGTGCCATATCAGGTCAGAGTCATCATGTCAATTATACCAATTATCCTCTGAAACAAAATAGAAATTACATGTAGTATTATGAAATAAAATTAGGATTGTATTGTTCAACCTGGCCTGATTTATCTAATTTGTTGCTCCATAAACAAAGAAGACATTATCAATTGGTAAAAGTAATATGATTAACATTTCCAGACTATTTGTTTCACTTTGGTTGTTTTATAACTTACAGAGTTGCTACGCAGTTGGTGTGCAGGTTTTCCCTGTGCTGGGTTCAGGTTACTGTGGGTTACCTGCTGCTGGGTACTGCAGCCTGTAAACTAAGCAAAACTGATGCTCAACAACATCTTATCCTTGCTAGGAGTCCCAACCATGCCACCTGTCCACATATAAATAGCTCACTGCCCCATGGGTTAATACAGAAATAAAAGCATCATTTCATTTGAGAAGACAAAGAAAATGCCAAAAACATTTCAAAAAATAAAAATAAAATAAATAAATAAAGTAAATTCTGTTACATACTGTTATAAGCTTTATTTAGATTATACTTATGAAGTAAGTATATAATTTATTGAATGTTGTGTGAAGTAATACAGTGTTGCTTTAAGTTCATACAACAAGACAAAATAGTTGAATGATGATAATTGCATTTCTTTGAATCAAGTAGGGATTTGATGGGAAACACCACTGATATAACATATATTTTATGTTTTATATTTTAAATGCATTATAACTTAAATCCAGAGACCCCGCTGATATAACACATAGATAATGTCTGTAAGCATTTTAACTTGTGAGCAGATAGGCATTTGCACTATTTTCACAAAATTGATCATTAATAAAAAAAATAAAGAAAAACTGTATCCTGTAGTTCACACACTCTCCCTACTTATCACCTGCTCCTCACACACACTGCCTACTTATCACCTGCTCCTCACACACACTGCCTACTTATCACCTGCTCCTCACACACTGCCTGCCTACTTATCATCTGCTCCTCACACACTGCCTGCCTACTTATCACCTGCTCCTCACACACTGCCTACTTATCATCTGCTCCTCACACACACTGCCTACTTATCACCTGCTCCTCACACACACTGCCTAATTACCACCTGCTCCTCACACACACACTGCCTACTTATCACCTGCTCCTCACACACTGCCTGCCTACTTATCACCTGCTCCTCACACACTGCCTACTTATCATCTGCTCCTCACACACACTGCCTACTTATCACCTGCTCCTCACACACACTGCCTAATTACCACCTGCTCCTCACACACACACTGCCTACTTATCACCTGCTCCTCACACACTGCCTGCCTACTTATCACCTGCTCCTCACACACTGCCTACTTATCACCTGCTCCTCACACACTGCCTACTTATCACCTGCTCCTCACACACACTGCCTACTTATCACCTGCTCCTCTCACACATTGCCTACTTATCACCTGCTCCTCACACACACACACTGCCTACTTATCACACACTCTGCCTAATTACCACCTGCTCCTCACACACACTGCATGCTTATCACCCACTCCTCACACACTGCCTGCTTATCACCCACTCCTCAGACACACTGCCTACTTATCAACTGCTCGTCACACACTGCCTACTTATCACCTGCTCCTCACACACACTGCCTACTTATCACCTGCTCCTCTCACACACTGCCTACTTATCACCTGCTCCTCACACACACTGCCTAATTACCACCTGCTCCTCACACACACACTGCCTACTTATCACCCACTCCTCACACACACTGCCAACTTATCACCTGCTCCTCACACACACACTGCCTAATTACCACCTGCTCCTCACACACACTGCCTACTTATCAACTGCTCGTCACACACTGCCTACTTATCACCCACTCCTGACACACACTGCCAACTTATCACCTGCTCCTCACACACTGCCTACTTACCACCTGCTCCTCACACACTGCCTAATTACCACCTGCTCCTCACACACACTGCCTACTTATCACCACTCCTCACACACACTGCCTACTTATCACCTGCTCCTCACACACACTGCCTACTTATCACCTGCTCCTCACACACACTGCCCACTTATCACACACTCTGCCTAATTACCACCTGCTCCTCACACACACTGCCTACTTATCATCTCTTTCTCACATGCACTACAAATTCATTACCAGTCCCTGCCACACACTGCCTGCTCCTGCCACACACTGCCTGCTCCTGCCACACATTGCCTGCTCCTCCCACACATTGCCTGCTCCTCCCACACATTGCCTGCTCCTCTCATATAC
The DNA here is from genome assembly GCA_949316495.1 of Amphiduros pacificus. Lineage (NCBI taxonomy): Eukaryota > Metazoa > Annelida > Polychaeta > Phyllodocida > Hesionidae > Amphiduros > Amphiduros pacificus. The sequence goes on along the minus strand of OX439002.1, from coordinate 48,196,224 downwards.
TGCCTGCTCCTGCCACACACTGCCTGCTCCTGCCACACACTGCCTGCTCCTCCCACACACTGCCTGCTCCTGCCACACACTGCCTGCTCCTCCCACACACTGCCTGCTCCTACCACACTGCCTGCTCCTCCCACACACTGCCTGCTCCTCCCACACACTGCCTGCTCCTCCCACACACTACCTGCTCCTCCCTTACACTGCCTGCTCCTCCCACACACTGCCTGTTCCTCCTTCACACTGCCTGCTCCTCCCATACACTGCCTGCTCCTTCCATACACTGCCTGCTCCTGCCACACACTGCCTGCTCCTCCCACACATTGCCTGCTCCTCCCACACACTGCCCACTTATCACACACTGCCTAATTACCACCTGCTCCTCACACACACTGCCCACTTATCACACACTCTGCCTAATTACCACCTGCTCCTCACAGACACTGCCTACTTATCATCTCTTTCTCACATGCACTACAAATTCATTACCAGTCCCTGCCACACACTGCCTGCTCCTGCCACACACTGCCTGCTCCTGCCACACACTGCCTGCTCCTCCCATACACTGCCTGCTCCTCCCACACATTGCCTGCTCCTCCCACACACTGCCTGCTCCTCCCACACACTGCCTGTTCCTCCCACACACTGCCTGCTCCTCCCATACACTGCCTGCTCCTGCCACACATTGCCTGCTCCTGCCACACATTGCCTGCTCCTCTCATATACTGCCTGCTCCTGCCACACACTGCCTGCTCCTCCCACACACTGCCTGCTCCTCCCATACACTGCCTGCTCCTCCCATACACTGCCTGCTCCTGGCACACACTGCCTGCTCCTCCCACACACTGCCTGCTCCTCCCATACACTGCCTGCTCCTGCCACACACTGCCTGCTCCTGCCACACACTGCCTGCTCCTCCCACACACTGCCTGCTCCTCCCATACACTGCCTGCTCCTCTCATATACTGCCTGCTCCTGCCACACACTGCCTGCTCCTCCCACACATTGCCTGCTCCTCCCATACACTGCCTATTCCTCCCACACAGTATATTTTGAAATTAGAGGGAAATGACCTTTTTTCGCTTATCTTTCATTTGCTTTAAACATAAGCCAAATAAGAGCAGTGCTGACTATTGTTTTTGTAATGTTTGCAAACATTTCCTGGAAATGTGTGCGAACTGCATCATAAAAGATCCTTTTAAATAATATTAACCAAGCTTTATAGCTTGAGAATGGTCAATGTGGTAAAAATAATGTATCAATTACTGGGGCTGACTGCTTTATTCAAGAAGTTTCCAACTGAGGCTGCATCAAGATTAATAAATTAAGGGACTGGATGTTCTGGGTATGTATGTGCAAAACAGTTCAATGTTTGTCTATTGTAGCTTCAAAAATTGATCATTATTTATAAAGATCTGAAGCTCAGAGAAAAAAAGACTTAATTCATCTCCTGACAATACATTTAACATATCAATATCTAAGAAATCCACATTAGATATTACAGTTTCAGTGAAGTTCAATGTTGATGGACAGTTAGAATGACAGAAATTTCTGACCTCAATACACAAGCTGTATGAACAAAGTCAACGCAGCTACAAAAACTAGAATCCATTATCAACACTTAATATTTTATATTTTGATAAAAATATACTTTATATTTCAAAAACATTCTTTTTGCTCATGCACCTGACATGTATTCCATTGATACTAATATCAATGATTTTAATATTATTGACAAAATTCTATCTACATTTATTTACAATGTTCAAACAAATATAATTATACACGTGTCTGTCTTTCATAAAATATTCAATGTTCAAAAACATTACAATGAATGTTAATGGATTGAAGGAACATGTTATTGTAATGATTTGGCAGCCATTTTCTTTGCCTTCATTAGTCTGTATCTCTGAATGGCCTTTTCTCTTTCGGCATCCATCATTACTTGTTGTGCAGGAGGTAGTAACTTTCTCTTCACCGTCTGCCCAATCTGACGTGTTTGGGCAGCTGCTGATAGAGTCTTTGTTTTTTCAGACTTTTTGTCCAGCATATCCTTCAATAACAGTGATTTACTGCCCGCCTGAAACATGCAAATATATTTAGTCTTCAGAGGGACATAATGATTTATATTTGCTACAGTTTGCGAGATTAAGTTCTAAGCATAATTTTTTTCCATTCATAATTAAAATCTCAAGGTGATTTAACCAATGTTCAAATAGACACCCAAAATAAATATTCTGAATCATTGTGCATTTGGTTAATGGGAAAAAAGGATTTTATATTCATAAATCTTAACTATGAATATTGGGCTATTCACTCACAGTTTTGGATTCTATATTTTGACTTTTCCTCGGCTTTGCTGAGAAACTTGGTGGCTCCATGGCAACTTCTCCAAACTTAACATTGTCTAAAAAAATATGTTGAGACCACATGAAATAATTATTTGTATCTCTAATAACCGATAATCTTCAAAGTTTAATCGACAACAGCTCTCATACATCAATAAAACATGATACCAGTAGTTATTTTTAACATATTAATCAACATTTCTATAAGTAATCCCCAAAAAACAAAAACAAACAAAAATTTCCCTGTGCACTTTATTATTTAGTTCACAAAAACTAAAATAAAATGCAAACAATTAGTAAATAGCTGAGGGTCCCCCCACCAAAAAAAAACAAATGGCAAACACTATAAGCTCCAAACTCCACAAAAAACAAATGCCATGCACTTTAAACTCCAAACTCAGCGTCCCCCACCAAAAACAAATGGCATGCACCGTAAACTCCAAGCCCAGCATCCTCCATGAAAATTGTTGTCTTCTTACCTTGCAAATGTTCAAATCCTGTAAAGTTCTTTTGAATCTTATCTCCTTTCTTTACCACTTGCTTTTCTTGTAGCTTTTTTATCCTCCTGAAAGAGAAGGTAATATTGTAAGCCATGGATAAAATGTGATCATTTGTCATCAAATAAGAGTTGTGTTGTTAAAGTAGCATACTGAGGGCAAATAGAACTGCACATTATAAACTCACTCCTTTGCTTTGGTTTTCTTTTTTTTCGTTTTTTTCGCTGTGGTTTCTCCATTCTCAACTTTATCTAAGTCCACCTGAAAGAGATTTAATATGTTCACTTAAAATTCAATATTCATGTTTTAAAAGATGATCATATTTACCAGAAATATTTCACATTTTTTGTGTGGCAAGTATTACAAATTTATAAATATTCAGAATATCATACATTAGAAGTGATTTTCCTTTAATGAATAGTATTTTCCAAATGTTCTCGGAATATCATAAGGTCACTGTTCAACAGATTTTATTCCAAGACTTGACCCGGGTTATTGACACATATGATACTCATCCAAGCTTTCATGGACTTCCCAGGAAGATGTTGCATATAAGATTTGGCTCACTTGCATATAAGATTTGGCTCACCTTATACTTGTCCTCATACTGAGCTTTGGCAATAACATTCTGAGTATGCCTCTCTATGCGGTTGATAAATGCCACATCATCTTCTCCTTTGTTCTGTGTGAAGCGGGGCACAGGCTTCACTGGCCGGGTCATGCCTTTCTCCATCTGCTCAACAAACTCCTTTCTATCCTCTGAAATATAACAAAATAGAAATTAAAACTTATGAAAATTCTGTTTTTTTTTTAACTTTTATTTTTGATCTAGTATTATGGGAAGTGTAGATTCAAGATAAAATAAGCAACAATGTAAATGATGGGTCAAGTTCAAAGATTGGGTTTGAGTTTATTTATGAAAGTATGATAAAACTTTTATGGTACAAATATACAAGTTTCAAAATTCATTGAATGTCTCCATCATAACTCAAACATGACCATGCATACACATATGCTAACTGGCTACAATTTCACTCATAGAATTATTACCTTGTTGGAATTTATTCTTCTTTTTTCTTTTACTCTTTAAATTATTAATGTCTTTGTGCAGGGCCATGATTTCCTTGACACTGTTAGGCATATCATCCTGCCCAGATCCCCGCACTGGCTGATTGAACTTCCCAGCATGCCTGTGAATCAATGACAAACTTGATCAAGTAAATAATATCTGATTACATATTCTTCTAGATATATATAAATATACATGTACAGACAAAATTTGTCTTGAAATATGGTGACGTATTTGGTAAATTAAAGTAAAGTAAATTAAAGTAAAATAATATCAATATTTTTAAAGGTTTCACTTTACTATCTCAGGAAATAAAATACAGTCAAAATAATTTGAACAGTTCTCTGATTGTAGGAAGAAGGCAAAGTGGTTATCTATTATACAGGTTGATTTTAGTCACAGGTTGGTCCTGTACATGTAAATGCAAATGATAAAGCAAGATGTTAATAGTTCTTAATATTTTACATACATCACATGACATCATTCAACATGGACCCTAGCTTTCAAATTTCAATGGGAGCCTTCACAATCCTCGTGGGTCCATTTTCAAAGCATTTTGAGTGTATTTGCTTCTTTTTTTTTAAATATCAGATTTTCCAGTAAAGAAAACCGGTAAAAGTTCCAGCCTCTCTTTGCATGTAGAGTGGGCGATGATGTAATGCTAACATTTATACTTGTATGTAGGTCTACTTCAAGAAATGAAACAACCATTTTAGAATTTTCTCACCGTTAAGTATACATGAATGGTGCGCTTTGGATAGCATATGCAGAATACAATGATAATTTAATGATAAAGCAATCCTTGTGAAAATATTCCAAAATATCTTTTGTGTTTTTGTAAACTTTTTAGGCTGCAAAAATTCCCATCACGTTAGTGCATGGAAATAATCATATTCCTGTGGGTGTTAAATGTTGATTGGTGAGCTTTATTTTCTTGGTGCATAAGAATCAACGATCAGTTCGCAAGGTAAATTTTAATAGAAAAGAACTATGCAATCGTCTGTGTAGTATGTTGACACATCTAAAAGGTCAGGAAATCCTAAGAAAGCTGTTTCAACTCTTGAAGTAAAACCACTATATTTGCATTATATCATCGCCCCCGTCATGTGAGGCTGGGATCTATATCATCAGGCTGTTGGCAGATATTTAAATCTGCCAATAATGTCAAATGGTCTGCGAAAGATCAGCAATCAATTAATATTAAAATAAACTGAAAAGCAGCTTAGTCAGTTCCGTCGGATGTACTCATGCCCATTGCCCAACCATTTTTCCATCTCTACCAACTACTGCTGATCTCAGCGGCTGACCTGGAGAGGACCCTTGAAACTGTTCGCTGACAAGTATAGGCCGATTGCCGATCTCCATGCTGTCATTGAAAAGTACACACCAGAACTGTACACCTTCACCAGAACTGTACAACTCCACTATATTTAAAGGGAACAACCCCTAGGAGAAGTCGGCCCCTAGGAGAAGTCGGCCCCTAGGGGCCCCCCCAGATTTATGTGGCTAGATTATCAAGTTACCGGAAGGAAATTAAAGGTTACCAAGGGTCCCTAGGGTTAGTTAATGCTCTTAGGGTCATATAGCCTTCTTGAAGGAGATTTCATGAGTTTTGAGCCGGTACAGAGTGACTGGAGCTGGCTTCTCTTGGGGCCGAGTTCACCAACCCACAGCTCGGCCGACTTCACTTGGGGGCCGACTTCACTGGTATTCTTAAAAATCAGGTAATTCTTTAATCATTGGTCAGAGAGATTGGCAGGTGGCCTACTCGTCAGCGACCAGTTTCCGCCGATAAAGTAGACCGTGACTGCCAGTGGCTACAAGGTTCCGCTCCGGCTTAGCCGCTGTAATCGGCGGTTACTAGTAGCACCAGGAAACTGTTCGGCAAAAGTATGGACTCTTAAGATAATATTCAAACTGCGATTAATCAACATATGACTGTTTCTGTCTCTTTATGTAACTTTTGGTTATTGGGACAGGGGAGTGAGGCTCAGTCAAGTAATGCAATAATGGAAGGTAGATTTCTGAAATACTGCCAACTAATACTGATAGTGAGACAGTGATAAAATGGAATGAGTTGGCCCTGCAGCCCAGTGCAGGCCTGTGTGAAGTTGACCAAGTTGACTTCTTACCTGTCTGCTGCTCTGTTTCCTGTATAAAATGGGTCGACTGCTTTTACTTTCTTGTGTTTCTTACTCTTCTGTGGTTTCCCTAGTCTTCCCATCGTTGGTATTTTGATTTTAATCAGGAAAATTAATCTGAAATAGCTTGTTACATCTAATTCACAACTTTTCCAGCACTGCACGTTTTCGTTGGGAAATCCTTTACATACGGGACCTGTGGCCTACATTTAGAACCGGATACGTCATTTGTGGTTTTTTGTCACTCGACAAGGTCAAGGGAATTCCGTTGTTGACAGAGATCTGTCGAACTTCTATAATTTTGTCTCACATCTGACATGTGGCAACAGCAGGGAAAGTTTTAAATGACCGGCTAGCAATGGCGAAGCTACAGAGACTTTATATACATGGCAGTATGAAGAAGGTCAACAGAATACAGGTACTGAACACCAGTCTTCGAAAACCAGTTGTTTCACAGTGTCAGTGATGAAATGAACTGATGTTATGAAATTCAGCTTAGTCTTAAGTCAAGAACAGCAATACAAGTGTAGTAGTTATCAAGTTTGTATCACCTTTGAAGGCCTATATATAAATATATAAAAAAATTGTTCATAAAAATTGTTCATTAAAGTCACTGACACTGGTTGAAAAAAAATGTGTATTTTAATGTGATCATGCAATTGGGTTTAACTTTTTAAAATATACATAATAATATTGATTGTTTATACATTGATAATATTGATTATTTATACATTGTTGTCTAATATTTTTTCAGTCCATTTTAAATTTGATCACGGAATTTAACACATGCAGATCGCCCTTTTCTTCAAGTACTCATGGAATGGCTTTTGAAGCTTTCTCAATGCCAAGGACTTGCCAATCTTTGCACTCCCTGGGATCTGGGTGTCACAGAAATCACAAAAACTCAATGAGGAGTATAATGAATGGTTGTGGCAATGATCTGATCAATGGCCAAATATCTGATCAAAAGAGAACTTTTTCCCAATCTCCAGATAATGCTAAAACACATATGGGACATGAAAAAATGAGAGAACCTGACAGTGAAGAAAAGGAGCACCCAGTTTTTGAACTGTATACAAGTGAAGTGAAACACCAGACGGAAGATGTGGTACCAGGCAAGGGCCCTCCACCTGAGCCCCCATTGACCTGCTGTGCTTCAGGCTGTAGTAACTGCGTGTGGATAGAATATGCTGACCAACTCAAACAGTATTATCATGATGGAGGTTCCAAAGCCAAAGAGGAAATCAACAAAATAGAAGATCCTAATCTTAAAGCATATCTCCTGCTGGAAATATCTTGACCTTAAATATTTTTATTTAAGTGTGCTGTGATATATGTGTCTGTTTGATTTTCTAGCCTTATATATGTACTATGAGGCTAAAGCCAAGTATAATAGAGACATACATTTCTTGCAAGGAAGGAAATAAAATTATAAAATAAATGAACAAAGTTTTTGTAACTCAAATTTTATTCCAAAGGTCAAAAGTTTTCTCCTAATAAATTCGAATTCAATTCTTAAAGTAGTCTTAAATCTATTTTTGTATGACGAAATTTGTTCCAAACCAATTTCCTGTATCGAAAAAAATGCATCATAAAATATCAGTTTGCAGTAATTCAAACAATATCTATCTCTGAAACTAATCTATCATAAACACTCTTAAAAGGTTGAGTATTGAACCCCAAGGATTATAAGTTCACAAAAATAATATAAACTCATATTAAAAAACAGAGACAACTTTATTATTTATCATGTTACAATCTTTCACTTTTCAGTGTTGTGTTGCTTAATATTTACTTAATAATCTGAAAAGGAATGTTAAACCTCACAAATTAAATTAGAAATTTTAGAAATGAGGGAAATGATCCCTCCAAACTTTTCTAGGTTAATTAGTTTTCACGCATTTGTTTGTCCTCTGTAATATTGTATGTTCAATAAATCTTTTCATCAATTGTTGAAGAAAATGAGAATGTTCAATAAGTATATATAGTAAATAAACTAAATAAAGCTCCTCAATTTAAAATGAAGAATTAATGAAATTTAAGTGACAGTTGTTTCCAAAAGAAAAAAATAAAAAAATACTGCAAGTATGTGATCAAAGTATTATGGTGTAACAATATTTAACACATATTTACAGCACATTTGCAAGGCTGGAGAGCTACGTGCAAACTGAATCATACTTCATCATATTCTTGTCATCTTTACATCGGATTATTCTGTGTCTTTCAAGAACATAGAGAGGGGCAATGCTGATTTTTATGCTATTCCCATTATTTTCTCATTATGCATTTTATGTGGACAGAATTACGCAATCAGACTGCACCCTTCCAGCTCATGAGATTTTGTTGTAGTATCAGTCATAAATAAAATAATTTCCTTGTTATCACAATAGTTTTGCAATATTTACATTCTGTATGTCATTATATGCTTAGCATGTTTAGAGGGGAAAATGTCTGGGTGACTATAACATTTTTTTTTGCTTATATTTTTGTATTATCTTTTACTAAGCAGGATTTTCATTTGTACAAAACTGTAAAATATTTTAGCTTTATGTAGGATGACAGATATTATCTTGTTACAATTAAACATTCCAAATTGAACAACATTCCTACATCATTTAATGCAGCTGATATTATGAATGATGACAATAATTGCCAACATATCAGTGATATATAGATTTTCCACCCTCTGCCGGCTGTGTGTGTTTTACATTTTCTTTCTTCTTTTTATTTGTGTAAAATTGTTCCAAATCTTTCCAATCTCATCTGATGTGTAGTTTGTTTTCTTCAGGTGAATAAATATTGGTTGTTGCCTACTTAAGCTAAGTTCCAGCCATGCTTGTCACAGTGGGATCTTGCCTGTAAAGGATAAGCATAACATATTAAAGTAAAAATATTTGGTTTGATTTTGTCTCAAACACTGAGAAATTAAAACACAAAATGATATCATAATGAAAAAAAGTCCATATCTGCGACTTTCTTTGAATGGAGGTCAGTATGGGAAGGTTGGAATCTTAAAAATAACTGTATGATTGCACAGATTTAGACTAGATTGCTAATGTTGGCATGCAATCTCAACTGCTGCATGGAGTAATTTGCAAGATAACTGGGCAGCCATATGAAACTTCACTTTTCCTCACTTGTACAGACCTTAATCTGAATTTTCAAGACAATCACCAGCATTTTTAAAAGATCAAATCTGGGAAATGGCCGGTATAATTTTTATTTTGTTTTGTGTCATAAGCAGTTGCCAACAGTCCATTGACGTTGATTGCTGAGGCACTGATTAGTTTTATGGCTGAAGTGCTTTTAATGGCTGTCCTGGACTTCCAAAAGTACCGACCGACAGACAAATTTTGAGCAGGCATTCAAGTACTTTTCCACCTTCTTAATAACATTATGAGAGTGTAGTTGTAATCTATGGAGCACTGTACTTACTCCACATTTGTCAGCATTGGCCTCGGAGGCACACCAGTATGCAGGGCCGTAGGTGCACTCATTGAGCCCGAGCAGGGGCTGCTTCTCAGCCTTGATAGGTACCAGCTGCAGCATGGGGATCACATTGGAGGTGCAAAGTCCCAACTCCTGCAAACCACAGCATTACATCATCTTTTATAGAGCCACACCTATTTCATCCTTAACTACACATTTGTGTATATGCCATAATTTTAAATGATATATTTTTATTTAAAGAAAACTTTTACTTGCTTTTTTATGTCAAGCCCATGATAATAAATATAACAAACCAATAATGTAAAATGTGGGTATAATTTAAATGGTTAATGTATTACACATGTTTCATAAAATATTAAAACACGTAATATCTCTGTTGAATTAAACTAGCTGTAGTCATGTGATTTTTTTTAAAGGAACTAAAGGTCAAGATAATTTTTTTTTAAATCAATGGATCACAGATCAATTAAATTTGTTCTGGTGGAAGGAAATGACTATAATAAACAGTGGTAACTTACAGTGCACATCTCTTTTGGTGACAATTCCTGGATGAGAAGTTTGTAAACTGCTGGAGCATACTGCTTCACGAAATCTTCACACTAAATAATAAAAACCCTTCTGTGTTAAGATATGTATTCCTCCATCTCTTCTCTTCACATGCATACCCTTTATTTCCTTAACAATGAGGCTGAATTTATTTTCAATATGATCTACTATTTGCATCTTCTTCCCACCTTACTATTTTATTTGTTATGTGCTTGGCATCTAAATATTTTTAGAGTGAGTTTTAAAACCATTAAATCTGAAAATCGATACCCTTTAATTTTTAAATTTTTAATTGTTATTTTTATATATATGTTTATAACAATGTGGTGGTTGTGTTGACTTACTGGCATTTTGATGGAGGATGGCAGGATGCTGCACACCTTCAGCATTTCAGCCTCCACTTCCTGCTCAGTGGAGTTGGTCTCCAGGGAACTTAGCACGTAGGTCATAATGGTCTCACAAATGGCACACTCATCATTACTACCCAAGATTGTGGTCCCTGAAATCACATCATGCCTCGTATATATACCTAGAATCATGCCTCGTTTTATACCTAGAATATAATTTTATGCGGATTCTGCTTTAAGTTTTGTACCTAAAATCCAAATGCTGTTATTGCTAGGATTAATTAGCAAGAAGATCATACAAATTAGGATCAGGCAGATGGCATGGTGTGAGAGAATAAAATAAGCTACATACCCAGGAGTGGAGTTTTCGCTACTTTTTTTGGTGGTGTCTGAATTTTCTTAGCACACAGACCTAATTCCTGAAAACATATAAACAGAATTGCAGATTTCATTTGATTATGTTCAAATCATAAAAAATTGTAAGAATCTTAAGCATAACATACTGAAACATCATTTGGATACATTTTTGTTAAACATTTCACTTACAGTGCAAACTTCTTCTGGTGTAAGTTCATTTGCAATGAGCTGTATCAGCATCTGAAGGTATGTCTCCACGAACATGTCACACTGCAATGAAATCAACAAGCACATCAATTTCATCCATATTATTTATAAGTGTATTCCTATGCTCCAGACCTCCTCCAAGCCTAACATTGATGCACCACAGTCCCTTGATCAACTATGGTGAAATCTCTCAACTTTACTTGCCAAAGTGTGGAGGAGATAACATACAGGTTATGACAGGTTGCCTCATAACTTGTCCAGAATAGGACAAGAATAAGAGCCTCAATTAAATATCAATATCTAATAAACTGAAAAGTTAAAGCCTTTATGTAATGAGATTTTCAAGCATTTTTTCACTGACATTATAAAAATGTTAAAAAAGACCCATTTGTCCATTGATGTATGTTTGCCTAACAGTACAGGCCTAACACCCTTTCGGACCAAAACAGTGGTCACATGCTTGCACTCATGTCACCGAATAGTACTGGGTACTTTGACCAAAACATAAATCCTGGCTGGTGCATTTGGTGCAAAAACCTCCTTTACAATTAACATATATATTGTTTGATCGAATCTTTATGTAATTTCTTAAGTGAAATACCAACCTCTCCAGTAATTGAGGAAGGCAGGAAGTTGCACACTTTGAGGAGAGTTGATTTGATCTCTTGTTGTGTGGCGTTGTCTTGGAGCAGACTGTCCACATACTGCACAACTGTCTCGCACAGGACACATTCCTCTCCACTCTCTGCAATCACATCACATTATTATTCTCTTTAGTTTTTCCCTTTCATGATTATCTTATTGTTGTCTTTTATTATACTCTTATCATTCTCTTATTATTATCTTTTATTTTTCTCTTTTATTATTCTCTATTATCATTCTCTTATTCTCTTTTATTATTTTCTATTACTCTCTTTTATTATTTTCTATTACTCTCTTTTATTTATCATTTTCTTAACTGCATATAAAACCCTCTCAGGTTTCACCATTTAGTGAGGTCTTTCAAAATATTTCTAAAATTAAGCTCAAAATATCTGTCATGCAGACCCATTAAAAAGAGGTCTTTGATAATCTTGGTAAAAAAATGCAAATCTTTCATTCTGTACATTAAGAGTCACAACCCTCTTGGAAGCATATTGTTGATTTTTAAGTATATTTTGAGTACCACGACTTACTGAGGACAGGTTTGGCCTTGGATGGTCCATTGGCACTGCACAGCCCCAGTGTAGTACAAACCAGCTCAGGGCTTAGCTCAGCAACTAGGAGCTGAATGACAACAGGTCCATACTGGTCCACAAAATCTTTGCAGGAGGTCTTAATTGTGTCTGGCATCACACTACAAACTTCCTCAAGGGCACTCATGAGTTCAGCCTGAAAATCATAAAAGATTGGTTGAATCAATGTGACAAAGTTAAAAGTGAAATGACATGCTCAGTAGGACGATTGGTGGAATCAATGTAACAAAGTTAAAAATGAAATGACATGCTCAGTAGGACGATTGGTGGAATCAATGTAACAAAGTTAAAAGTGAAATGACATGCTCATTAGGACAATTGGTGGAATCAATGTAACAAAGTTAAAAGTGAAATGACATGCTCATTAGGATGTTGTCAGGAAAAAAGATTTTCCTGAAGGAGTATAATGGGCATATTTTACTACATAAATTCTTATTTGCAAGGAAGTTTCCTTTTCCAGTTTATCATATCTAAGGGTTGGACTTTCCATATTGCAAATATGAGCTTCCTAAAGCAGGGCTTTCCATTCTGACTGCATCAGTACATATATAGGTTAGAACTGTTTGCAAATCACCTCAGTTTTGTTATCCTTAAGTAGACCATCAAGCTCAGTCATGACGAACTCGCAGACGACACATTGCTCTGATGCTGCCACCTTGTGGAGGCCTTCTACCTGCTGCTTGCTTGAGGGCATGGCGTCACGCATGGCTGACATCACATCCTTGTCAGCACTTATCTCTGCTGTGCAAAGACCCAAAGACTTGCACACTGTGTCTGGGTCCTACGAGTAAAAACGAATGACAATTAAATTTTTTTTAAATCCACGATAAAAATGTTTACATGAATCTCAGGCTATTTTTTTTTCAAAGATTTAAGATTATTTCTGAATTTTATTTATTGAAATGCTTCATACTTACGATTTCATTGGCAAGCAATTCAAAGAGAACTGGCCCATATTCATCAACAGTTTGCTCACACTGTGATAAAAATAAAATAAGTAACATTAGAGATACTGTGTATAAGTCAGGCTAAATATCTTTATCCATATTTGGCCCTTACTCATATCATTGCTTTCAAAGGAATTACTTCAGAGAGAAAGAAAGAAAGCACTTTAATATTACATACTACGGATTTGAGAGATCCCAGATTGGCACATAATTCCTGCTTGATGAAGGACTCCACTTCAGTTTGGACAGCTTTGCTACGATCAAAGTCCTGCATTTCTTGTACCATGGTGTGACAGAATGAACATTCCTCGGTGCCGTCAATCTGTAACAAATAGCTCACAGTAAATTTGGGGTATATTTAACAGCAGTGATTATCTTATAAAAACCCACTGCAGTAAATATCTTACTCTTATAATATTCAATAGAATTCCCCTCATATTAAAAAAATACTTATTTCCATATTTATAAAATCCATATTTAAAACAATACTTTCCAGCATCTTGGCCAGAAAGTTTAAAAATTACAAGTACTTTTTGACTGTTGCCATCCCTTATGAACCTTTATTTATGCTGTGAGGACCCATCCATTCATGAATGAGGGGGCTGTAACTCAGTCAAAGTTAACCATTTTTTCAAATAATTTTCATTGCATAAAAAACTCTACCTTGTTGGCAGCAGCCAGGTAGAGAGGAGATTTCTGCAGCCTCATCTTGGCCAGCAAGAACTGATCCCCAGTACCAGTACAGAAACCCATAGCTGCACAGGTGTCTGCTGCGTCCTGGTTAACATCATAGAAAATACCATTAATGAAGGAGCAACACATGCATAATATAATAGGCAATTCTTCTTTAACAATGAACAAGGAAAGATGATAGAAGATTTGGGTCTTACCACTTGAGATGCCAAAAGGGTCATCAATTCTGGAACATATTGGTCAACCAACGTGTCACACTGAAATATCAGGTTAGATCCATATTATCTAGACAGACAAAATGTGTTATTCAAGGTGATATGAACAAGGTACAATTTACAAGTTTTTGTTAAATATAAATCACTAATAATTTTTTCCAATCTTTAATGAAGCAAATCTATTTAGATATACCCTAATGTGAAAAATACTGAGAGGTGATTATGACCAAATCATAAAAAATCCTAATGACAAGATTACACCCCCTTTTTACCCCAATCAGGTAGAAGATGACCGATACTGACCTCGTCTTTGAGAGCTCCCATAGCGGCACACAGCTGTTCTTTCAACATGGACTCCACCTCTGCCTATCAAACAAACACAAATAATAATGATGATTTTTAAAGTTCTAACATTCACAATGTCACATATATTCACAATATTCTAAAATGTCATCAAATATATCTTAGAGCTGGCAGCCATGTTGGTGACTACTGACCTCTGTCTGTTGTGAGGTCATTTCCTGCTGGATGTCACCCAGGAAAGCCTTGCAGTCCACGCAGATATCTCCAGTCGCCTTCACGTGAGCCTTACTCTGATCAACAACAAAAACATGTCTATTATTTATATATGACATTTTTCTGTCGAAGAATTCTTTGATTTTTTGATAAAAATTTTCCTGGGTTTATTTTCCTAAGTTCATCATTGCATGAGAAAAAAAATCATAAAGAGACAATTTTTGAATATTATTTTTGGAGAAAGACATTTTTTTATAACAATAACAACAGTCTCAAGAGTATAATTTACAAGTCTCTTTCCATATATTTATTGTTGCAGATTGTGTCAAGCTTCTGTGTATGTTAAGAATGCAGCAGGTATATTTGTGACACAGACCTTGAGGAGTTTGACGTGGTGCAGGTCCTGGTCAGACTTGGTGCGCTCCATATATTGAGACTTGTCCTCCAGTCCACTGCATATGCCCAGGGCAGCACATATCACCTGGGGATTCTAAAACATAACCAACAACATGGTTTAGAGTCAAATAATCTTTGAAAGCAATAAGATGACTTAATTGAGATCTCTCATTATGTAACTTAATGGATTGTAGATGGAATGTTATCAAAGTGGGAGCCAAGAGAACTCATTCTTTTCTATGACATCAAGAAGCGTAAGAGAACTGGGCTAACTTCAAATTTACACCACAAAGATCAAGAAGCCAAAAAGCTCAATAGTTCCCAACTATATTCTCTTTGTGTGATTGCGAATGCTTCAATATACTTCACTTACAAAGCTTAGGGTGATACTTTTTTACAGACCAGCTGCAATTATACAATTAGCTTGTCATTGGTAACAAAGTGTTAAAGGCATTTATATACTGTTTTTTGCTGCTTTATTTTACTCACCAGCTCAGAAGAAATCATCTTGTAAATTTCTTCCATGTCACTATTGACAGCTTCTTTGCACTGAAATATATTTTACACATATTTATTTTTTAAAAAGGAACACTCTGACATTGATCAAGGTTACTTGAGTAAACTTTGTTTATGAAAGAATCAAGTATTTAAATCAAAGATTAATTAAAGATTGATGCCTCACCTGATCAGCAATTTCTGAGATGGGGATGACCTCACAAGCACTGTACAAATACTGTTTAATCTCATCTTGTGTCTTGTTATCTAGAATAAATTTTCTGGTATCTTTGATGATATTCTCACAGAATGTGCACACATCATCTGTATCTTTCTGCAAATATAAAACACAGAGCTTTCATGTATGGTGCACAGAAATATTTATGCATTCACAAATGTTTCTTGGTTGAAAAATATTTCTTAATTATCATGATACTGAACGAATATTTCTCAGTATCAAATTTTTGGCATTTTTCAACATCAATGAAATCTTGTTTCCTTTTCAATACATTTTTTTTTTTTGAATAGAACAAGAATGAAAGAAAAATATAAATAAACCATTATGCAGTTTATCTGAAAAACTAAGCACCAGTTACCTTGACTTCCTCATTTGTCCACACTGTCCCCATACAGTGACTAAAGGCACCACATTTCTTGGCGATCTTCAAGCTGCTGCACCACCGAGACTCTCCAAACTTGCACTCATCCACTGGAGAACTGTGCACTGCAATGAAATAGTAACTTATCAATACATATAGCAAATTTTAACTGGTTTTACATCTATCAATTTGAGTCAAATTTGTATATCGTTTTCCTTTGACTTCATCAAAAATATTCTGCCCTCGTTACCTTTATAAACTCTGTATCATATTCATCATATAACGAATCCTTCCCTCAGCAATAAATTGACCAATATTTCCTGATTCATTTCACACCTTTTTCTTCTATAAATTTAATCCTTTGAGAAAAGGGCCTAAAATGGCTTTGATCTTAGATGGAACCTGTTTCCTTGTTTCTGTATGGTTAACACTTTATACCTATTCTTAGGAACTTTATAATGTGTATAATACAATAATTCTGAATATAATACCATCTCCACATGTGGCTATCATGACAGAGACAAACAGTTACTTTATGAGAAAGACATTTAGTATACCCATGTAAAAATTGATGTAAACACTGTTTATGATTAAAGAAATATTGTTATTATCTTCAAAAATATGTAAAAAATGACAGCATTTTTATATATTTAGGGCCATAACAATGGCATCATGTGACAATGATTCTGATCCACATAGACAATGGAGTTCACCATGTTGGTGGGGGATTATAGATTCTATCATAATATGGTACTCTGCCAAATGTGTTGCCACCTCATGATAGATAGGTCATACAGGAAGCAGCCAAAATTGCTGTGCCATATTACAGTATTATATCCTGCCTGTGTTATTCAAGTGATTAAATATGTGAATACGACCATAGCTGATCCCTGGATTGTGACACTGTAACTTGCTTTAAAGATATTCCAGACAGTGCACGGTGAATTATTTTGATTACAATATTACTCAAATTCAGGGATAATTTTTTTTTATTAGCTCCTATGCAAACTTTCTAAAAGTGCAAAAAGTATGTGATCTGGAGATGGTTAGATAATAAGAAATAATAGTATTACTTGGTTAGGGATGAATTAATAACTGATTTTGTGGCTTATTTATGTTAACCATATGCTAATAATGAAAAAAAAATACTAAGATTGCTCTTCTTTGCACATCTGGTTTATTGACCAATCAGGGGAGGCAAAATAATGAAAAGTTTGAAGAGCATTTTTTTCAACCAATCAGAGACAAGCTTATATATGATTATAAGAAGTGTCCCTGGTAACAATGGCTACTGAAAAGCTACAAGAGGAGGGCTGTCACAGGAAGATCATGACAATGTGGGCATGACTAACATGGGATCTCCGAGGAAGAAATAAATTGGATGGAAATAATAATTGTTTAGATTTAATAACAATGGTAGAAAGTTCAAATTAACTAACAACAGAGTCCTTTGAGGCAGCTGTGGACAGTCTAATATTATATACTGGTAGATTACTGGGCCAAAAGGTCAGCATACATGCTTATAACAATATGTTTATCTACCGGTATGTCAAATGGATCATGCCGTCCAGTTTTTGACCCCCCAAAAAAGAAAACAATTTGACATTTTTTTAACATCAACAAAAGACTGTCCTGTTTTGATTTTATTGGGATTCCCCTTGTTATCTATTGTTTTGTGAAGGACTCATAGGAGATATCCTTGATGACAAAGAATCACAAGACCACATTTGGTTAAACCAGTGCACTGGCAGCCCACGTTGACATTTACAGTATTTGCCTGAATTCAAAGTACATGCAAGAATGGGGTCATTGGTCATGGCTGGTTGATCTCTTAGCATTAAGAATGAGATATTTTTTTTATTCTAGAGAATCAGGTGATCATCTAAAGTGGTCTGTGATTGAAATAATGTGTATGATGCTTGCTGGGCCAGTTAATTTGGGTCTTTAAATCAAAATTCCATCACAAAAATTACGCAGGACAAATTTTTTTTAGCTTCAGGATCTGAAATACTCTTTATGTTGTACCAACTCAGAATCATTCAATTTGTTCTTTTTGTGTCCAAATTGTGTCAGCAGTCGAAGGTGTACAGGTATTAATACTCAGATATCAAATCATTATGTCGACAATATAAATATATGTATCTGGCATCTGACCAATCAAATATAACCCCTGTGTCAACAAATTGTATCTGTCAAAACAAAGCAGATGTACAATCTTACTTTCTTAATTCTCAAAACTGGTTATTTGTTATCAAAGCAAAGGTGAGGTCAGATATAAGTTACAGGTATGTATATCAGGTGAGGTGGTGATAAGTGGGAGGCCATGCTTGCTCATATCTTTAGTCCTCTCAAATCCTTTGTTTATAGTGTCTGAGGATTTTGTAACTCAGTACAATAAAGTGATTTGTACTTCAATGATGTTTTTTTTTGTCATATCTATTTTTTCATGTGATATTGACCTCCGCAAAATGAGAATCAAGTACAACATAATATATGAAAAAAACATCAACAAAGCTAGATTGGCATGAAATATGGCATTTCTCTATTGAATAATAAACATACATATTACTACGTAAATCCATAACTTGTAAATCCATTTCCCTAAATGGTGTACAGAGGTACCTGGGTGCTTTTCATTGGAAAAGGGTAACTCAAGTGGCCATGCTTATACTTATGGCTCTGAAGTGGGTCCAGGTAAATCTTACTTGAGCTGAGACAGTTCTATGACCAACTACTTTGGTGAATTCTAACTAAGTGTTCATATTTTGTCAGTATGGTAAGTTTTTAAAATATTTTGGGAGGTTTTAAAATATTATGGGAGTTGTAATTATTATCACATTTGTCAGGTTTGTTTGTACCAACTAATTTGTGGTGGAAATGGAGAAAACTATTAACAAAAAGTGGTGCTCTATGGACATCGCAAATAAATAAAAGGAACAAATCAGAATTTAAAGCAACAAACAAATATTTAAATAAAACATAAGCCAATGGCCATAGAGCTATGCTGATAAATGCTCTTTTCTAATATTTGTGAGCATTTTCTGGAAATTTCTTCATAGGTAATCATTAAAATCCTTTCCCTGAGCAGACTTGAGCAGATAATAATTTCGACCCATCAAAATGCATGTTACATACTGAATAAGGCCCCAACTTGCTATCTCATTGGCAAATGATTGTCATGCTATTCAAAATGGCAGCCTCCCTGACAACTCTGTGATAAATATTAGATTTATGTTTTAATGTTTTATTTATGTTTTAATTGTCCAATCATTAACATGTTGCACTTTCTATTTTGAAAGGAGTGACGTTGTCACACACTATTTTTTCATTGCTTTCATGATATACCAATAAATTTATATGTAAACGTGCAAAAATAAATCAAAAGTATAACGCATATAAATATTACAAAAATATATTCAACAAACAAAACAGAAAGTAAAGTAAGAAAAACATTTAATCAAATAAACCGAAACAAAAAATGGACTCAAGACAAACAATCCACAGCGCCATCAATTATTCAAAACGTAATGATAGAAATATGTGAATTACAACCCACAGGAAATAATAGACCAAAATCACTACATGACTACACATTAATCATAATCATAGACTATTAGAGTGGACCTTTTGATAACACACAAAAAATAAATAAATAAATAAAATAACATAAAAAACAGAAGTGTAACCTGCACTATTGATTCTTCATGATATTGTTGCTACTGCCTGTGATGTTCTGAACAATATGGATAGATAACACTGATAGTCGGCGATAACATTAACAACATGGACCTAAAGTTGTGCATCATTCTTTCTTGACTTGTGCCTCATGCATTTTGTTGTCATGATTCAACTGTCATCAAGCTTCAAATTTAGAATTTATCAGGAAATTTGAGTTATATTTTACCAAAACAGATGAAGAAACTAAAGACTTACCAAAGGCAACAAAGGCCAACAACAATAGCAACTTCATTGTGCTCGTGGTCAATTCTACGACGAAAATATATTTTATAGCTCCACACAGTTCCTTGTTGCTCTGTTACAATAAAATGGTCATATGATGTTGGGTCACATGATCAAATTCATCGGAAGACTTGTCGTCCCACGAAAGTTTGGTGTAAAGTATAAGTGCCCTCTAGTAGGAGTTCAATTTCCACTAGAGGGCAACCCAAGCCAGAACCAGAGGCCAGATTTCGCGTTTGTTGACTTCCAACCGGAAGTAAACACAACGCACATGTGCACACGTGTTGTGGTTTCATAACCAAACAAGTTGGTGAAGTCTACGAGCGAGAAAACGGTGGAATATCAGGTATATAAAACGATGACTTCCAGGTGCCGAATTGTCATTTGTTTGTTCCGAAATGATCTGCGATACTTGGACAACGAGGTGAGTGCGTTTTTGTTGATTTGCTGCATAAATTCAGGCGATGTTTTCCCAAGCAAAATAATGCAATGTGAAGCCACTAACACAGAGTGAGTGCAAACAAGTTTGTTTCATCCAGAGATATTTAAAATGTGTTAAGGGTATTTATGGGTGTTGATAGTGAGTGCCCCCTAGTGGCAGAGGAGTAAATTACCAAAATACTCTACTTGATGAGAATTAATACATTTACGGTGTAAAAATACATTCCCTATTAAATTAAAAGCATTAATAACATGAATCAATATTTAAACACCTCAATATTTGAACTATAAGGTATGATTACAAATAAATTTCTTTCAAAATAGTATTTTGTCCTAATTTTCCTTGATGATAGTTTTCATGAGAAATGAAGAAGACAAGCAAATAAGTTCTGCAGATTACACAACAGGAGTAGGCTTAATTTTAGCTGTGTTTATTTCATTTCATTGGGAAGACAATTCCCTGTGATCCTAGTGAAACAGAATTTCTCATTTTGATTTGAGTAATTTGGTAATAAAAAGGAAGGTTGGTAATCAGATATGTGAAGGGAGGTGAAAAAATTCATATTTTTGAAATGATCAAGTGTGTAGTTTACCTCTATTTTTCTCTTAATGTATTTGAAAAATAGAAAATCTGTTTCACTAGGATCACAGTAAATATTGTTAAGATCACTTTTACAAAGTTGTTTGGAAATCCACTTTATTATGGTCCCACAATCTGCAGAACCTTTTCCCTTTAACATTTTGACATGACAAAATAAATTTTGAAGCAGTGACATATTACTACGCCACTTTTTATGAGTTAAAAAGATATGAAGCTTTCAATATAATCAAAGAAATTCCATGGTGATTTTCAAATAATAAATAAATAATTTTATTACAAAAATGAATACCATAAAATGTCATTTCATGACTTGAAAGTTTTAATGAAAAGGGAACTATTTTTGACAGTTGAGCATTTTTCCCGTACTTTTTTGAAAACGTTCCATTTTGGCGTAAAAAGAAAGTAGTTCCCTCAGAAAATCTGCCACCAGAGGACACTCACTACCAACACCCATAAATACCCTTAAATGTCTCTGTTTGATCAAAGAGAAAAAAATACATTCTCTACAGGTATAAGAGTAGTTTCCAACACAAAATGTAACATTTTCTGTGTTATCTTGACAAAAAAATTATGCTTTTCCATTGAAAATATAACAAAGAATAGATCAGTAGTTTATTTATCAATTAGAACATGTAAATATTCATATGTAAATATTCATATAAAACTGAAAGAGGCAGGAGGCTTTTCACCAGTGATGTTTTTAGGTGGTGTTAATTATATGTGAGAAGTAGTTTCCAACAGTCTTATCACACCTTGGTGAAAAAATAAATTGTAATTTTTGATAAATAACATAATTAGAATAACACTTAAGCTTTCTGTTTCTATTTTAATCATATTTGGCATTTCTACTACAAACTTCTAAGAGAAAGCAAACTTGAAAAATGACATGCTAAATACAACTGTGATCATTTATATTTTGACAAATTTGAATTGAAGAAAACTAATCAAGTCATTGAAGATTTTCACAAGTAAACTAATGCTATCGCTCATGTCAACAAGTAGTTCGTCATAGAACATTATTTGAAACAATTTAAGACCTGTGGAGAAGAAGCACTTGGTGGAAACTACTGCCTGTAATTTGTGATATCCTTAATATATACACACCAATTTCATAGGTGATAATATATTGCAGGCATTGCAGTGGGCACACCGAAATGCTGACAAGATAGTACCCCTTTACTGTTTTGATCCACGCCACTTTAAGGGCACCTATCATTTTGGATTCCCCAAAACTGGGCCATTCCGTACAAAGTTCTTAATTGAGAGTGTGAGAGATCTGAGAAATACCCTCAACAAACATGGCAGGTATGTATTTTCCTTATATTTCGCTTTTTATTAGATATTAATGATTACTGTAATTTTGAAACTCCGATATAACGGTAAGCCCAACATTAAGAGACAAATCTGAGTAAGTAATGAAGTTGATAAACTTTGTATTTTCAGTGGTCTGGTGGTTCGTCATGGTCATCCAGAAACCGTTATAGCTGAGCTCATACAACAGTTATCAGCCCAGGGTACAGTTACAACCATTGCTCTCCAACAAGAGGTACTCCCCACTCATTAATATACAGAACATGATTGCAACAGATATGTGGCCTATAATTATAAAAAAATGGAATGTCAAATATAGCCAAAGTTAAATTATCAGCAGCTTCCGGAATAGAGAATCTTCCTCCAACTCATTGAACATTCAGGAATATGCTAGCTCATATGAAATGCCTCTTTTTAAAGACCAGGTCCAGGGAATGCTCTGTTGTAGTGGCCCAGTAGGGCAACCATATTTTTGGTCTTTTAGTGGCCCAAACTCTCTTGATTTTATTATCCTAATCCTTGATAGATATCATATCACGATCAATAGAAATTTGATTGGGACAAGTATCCCCAACTCAGACCCTATACAGCCTTATGTACAATGCTCTTTATTGTATCACACATCCTATTATCCTTAGAAACTTTGGGCCACCACTTCTTATGCTCTGGTGGCCCAACTGGGCAACCAACATTTTTCTCTTTATGTCAAGGCCTGAAGACATTGTCTATATCTGTGAATGATCATTTATCTGATCATGATGTTTACAGGTAACATCTGAGGAGTTAAGCGTGGAGACAGGGCTAAAGTCTGAATGCAAGGTACCTCTACATACAGTATGGGGACATACACTCAACCATCTGCAGGATGTACCATTTAACCCCAGGCAGTAAGTTACACTATGGCTTGAACCCTGACACAATTTTCAAATTAAATGGCAGAATTATCGTAATACCTTTAAATCTCTTGATTAAACAGGTTAAATTTATTTTTAAAAACATTTTTCCCTGACCTCATTAATTAATTCCTGTCCATTTTACAATGTGCAAAACATTTTCAAGCAGGACAATAGTATGTTATATCTTTTCTCTTTGGAAGGGTGCCAGATGTGTACACCCAGTTTAGGAAGCGTGTTGAAGGGGCTGCTCCCATCAGGGCTCTGGTCACCATGCCGGACAGACTGCATCCCCTTCCTGAAGGTGTAGAGGAGGGCGTCATACCATCGCATGCAGACCTGGGAATACCAGGTATACTAACATTATTAAAATATGCAGCTGAAAAGCTTAAAATCTCATGAGATGTAGCTTGAAAATTTGATTATTCTCGCAAATGAATGTTGAAGCTCTGGATAGTGTAGTCCGTAATTTTGAAGTATTTGTTATGCTGTTTAGTTGGTAATTTCTTTTTCCTTTTAATATCAAAAGAGGTTGTAGCAGATTCAAGATCAGCTTTCCCGTTCCATGGCGGGGAGACAGAAGCATTGTCCAGGTTAGAATACTATCTGTGGTCATCGGATAACGTGGCTAAGTACAAGGAAACCAGGAATGGAATGGTCGGCCATGATTACTCTACCAAATTCTCACCATGGTAAGTTAATGTTTAGGTATGATTATAGGCAAACAAAATATCTTGTTCCCCATTGCCTGCCTCTTAATTCTTTATTGTAAAAGAAAAAGTTCCAAGAAGGGGCTGAGACTTGTGAAAATGTATAATTATCAATACAGAAAAGGAATCATTGAGTCAAGTATAGAATTATAAGTCAATTGTGTTGAGTAATCTCTTGAATTGGCTTAAATAATTCACATAAAAAGAACATTTCTTGATTTTTAATGAGGACAGTGGTTAAGAAAAATGTAAGTGAGTATTACTAAACACATTACAGGTTGGCACATGGATGCATATCCCCTCGTCAGATCTACTGGGAGATCAAACGCTATGAGGAACAAAGAACATCTAACCAGTCCACCTACTGGGTAATATTTGAACTTCTGTGGAGGGACTACTTCAAATTTGTTGCACTTAAATATGGAAACAAACTCTTCTTCAAGGATGGTAAGATATATTAGAGCTAACAATCTCAATGGTGTACGTAATATTGAATTTGAAAGTTTAGTTGAGGGGTTAACAAATTAGTATTAAAATATGACACCACCATTGAAAATGATGCAATGATGCAAATATCTTAATACCAGAATTAGTTATTGGGTCAGTTAAGGATAAAAAGTGTTTTATTACTGTGTTATCTTTACATTTCATATTAAATATTAACATAGTGGATTATTTGCTATTATAGGTATTCTTGGGAAGCAAATACCGTGGAAGCAGGACAAATTACAGTTTGCTGCATGGAAGGAAGGGAGGACGGGTGTGCCATATGTAGATGCTAACATGCGAGAGATGGCAGCCACAGGGTTCATGTCTAACAGAGGCAGACAGGTAGGTGTGAATGTGTGTGCCATATGTAGATGCTAACATGCGAGAGATGGCAGCCACAGGGTTCATGTCTAACAGAGGCAGACAGGTAGGTGTGAATGTGTGAGCGACAGGGAGATGCTAACATGTGAGAGATGACAGCCACAGGGTTCATGTCTAACAGAGGCAGACAGGTAGGTGTGAATGTGTGTGCTACAGGGAGATGCTAACATGCGAGAGATGGCAGCCACAGGGTTCATGTCTAACAGAGGCAGACAGGTAGGTGTGAATGTGTGAGCCACTGGGAGATGCTAACATGCGAGAGATGGCAGCCACAGGGTTCATGTCCAACAGAGGCAGACAGGTAGGTGTGAATGTGTGAGCCATATGTAGATGCTAACAGGCGAGAGATGGCAGCCACAGGGTTCATGTCTAACAGAGGCAGACAGGTAGGTGTGAATGTGTGAGCCATATGTAGATGCTAACATGCGAGAGATGGCAGCCACAGGGTTCATGTCTAACAGAGGCAGACAGGTAGGTGTGAATGTGTGTGCTACAGGGAGATGCTAACATGCGAGAGATGGCAGCCACAGGGTTCATGTCTAACAGAGGCAGACAGGTAGGTGTGAATGTGTGAGCCACTGGGAGATGCTAACATGCGAGAGATGGCAGCCACAGGGTTCATGTCCAACAGAGGCAGACAGGTAGGTGTGAATGTGTGAGCCATATGTAGATGCTAACAGGCGAGAGATGGCAGCCACAGGGTTCATGTCTAACAGAGGCAGACAGGTAGGTGTGAATGTGTGTGCTACAGGGAGATGCTAACATGCGAGAGATGGCAGCCACAGGGTTCATGTCTAACAGAGGCAGACAGGTAGGTGTGAATGTGTGAGCCACTGGGAGATGCTAACATGCGAGAGATGGCAGCCACAGGGTTCATGTCCAACAGAGGCAGACAGGTAGGTGTGAATGTGTGAGCCACAGGGAGATGCTAACATGTGAGAGATGGCAGCCACAGGGTTTATGTCTAACAGAGGCAGACAGGTAGGTGTGAATGTGTGAGCCATATGTAGATGCTAACAGGCGAGAGATGGCAGCCACAGGGTTCATGTCTAACAGAGGCAGACAGGTAGGTGTGAATGTGTGTGCTACAGGGAGATGCTAACATGCGAGAGATGGCAGCCACAGGGTTCATGTCTAACAGAGGCAGACAGGTAGGTGTGAATGTGTGAGCCACTGGGAGATGCTAACATGCGAGAGATGGCAGCCACAGGGTTCATGTCCAACAGAGGCAGACAGGTAGGTGTGAATGTGTGAGCCACAGGGAGATGCTAACATGTGAGAGATGGCAGCCACAGGGTTTATGTCTAACAGAGGCAGACAGGTAGGTGTGAATGTGTGAGCCACAGGGAGATGCTAATATGCGAGAGATGGCAGCCACAGGGTTCATGTCCAACAGAGGAAAACAGGTAAGTGTGAATGTGGGTGCTACAGGGAGATGCCAGACTGATAGATGGAAGCCAGGTCCATGAAGTCCATCAAAACAGACATTATTATTAATTGGAAAATTATTATTAATTGGAAAAATAAATATGATTAAGAGTGTCAGAAATTTCTTTTTGGTTTTTGACATCAAAAACATCCTAGCATGATTTCTATTAGTATTATTCAAAATTTTTAATACATATCTCATACAGTTCTCATACAACTTCTCATATGAGCTGTTGCCCATGCCCAAAGGGAAAACTGTAAATCTGTGACCCTGTACGGTGTCATGTTAAGGACCTGCACCATGACAATTCAGTGGAACAGCACTGCATCTGTCACAATTAATTTCAGGAAATGACTGAAATGATGTTTAAAGCAGCCAAACTCCACCAGAGGCAGAAGTGGTGAACCTATCACTTAATAATATGCGCATGCCTCTGGTGGACAGTGTGGAAAGCGGCATAAAAGGCCATACAAAAAAAAAATTAATCGTTTAATTTATTCATGAAATTGTTCAATTGATTGACTTTTTTTTAGATGACTATTTCAGGAAAAATGAAATATTCTGTATCATTTATAATTAAAGTTGGCTATTTTTGTAGAATGTGGCCAGTTTCCTGACCAAGGATCTCGGTCTGGATTGGAGGCTGGGTGCTGAGTGGTTCGAGTCACAGCTGGTTGACCATGATGTGTGCAGTAACTATGGCAACTGGTTATATAGTGCTGGGCTAGGAAACGATCCAAGGGAAAATCGCAAATTTAACATGATCAAACAAGGGCTGGACTATGACCCAGAGGTGTGTGGAATTAATAAGATACCAATAAAAATAATCAGCCGATAAATAGAGTAATAATTCGAAATGAAAATGAGAATGAAAGTAACATTCTCTATATTTCAGAAATATTGATGGTATAGTTTATGTTTTAGGGAGAATATGTGCGGCTTTGGGTGCCAGAACTGTCTACGATGCCAGGAGGTCAGGTACACACAGTGTGGATGGCGGGTAAAGGGTTATTAGCCCGGGCTGGCATCAGTTTGGGTGAAACATACCCAAACCCCATTGTCGTGGCACCCGAGTGGAGTAGACACCATGGCAAAGCTAAGTCTGTAAGTTGCATTTTAAATATTTTAAAATTTTAAGCATGGACAGGCAGATCATTGAGAAATTTGATATGTTTATATTGTATATAAATATATTGTATCTGGGATAAAATAAAATATTTTAAATTAAAGTGAGGAAAAAAATGATACCACCTCACTTAAGATGTTGAAAAACAACTACCTTACCATATTTATTTATACATTGTAGGGCACCAGCAGAGGTGCAAGTGCACATGGCAAAGGTGGAAGGCAGCGAGGCATCGATTTCTACTTCAAAAAGTAGAACTTATGAGACATACTTATACATCTGATAGTATGTGTGACAGACTGTTTACATTCACACTTCAGAAAACATTTCCCAGTTTAAAGATTGAATACAACAAGAAAACTACTAGTCATAAGATTTGAAAAGCTGATGATATTCTACTCCGGAATCTCACCTCCAAAAGGATGAAACCCATGCAGGCTGTGCTGTCAGTCAGACTCGATAGGACTGAAAATGTTTTACTAAATAACTGTTGACATCCAAATCATCCTGGAGTGTTCAAGCCTTTTAACCAGATGCGGTCATACAGGTGTGCTTGCTGTATGGTGTGCAGTCCTGGATAGAAAATTTCCGACCAAAAATATATTTGCAGTCAGAAATCTTAGACATGATTGGAAAAAACAAAGCTGAGCTCAAGCTGAAAACTATGCAAAAGCTCTTCAGGTACCTGATAAATATTCCCTTGTTTCCTCCCATGTTTACAAGACTGTGTATATGTATTCTTGTTCAAAAATAAATTATATATATAAAAATTAGTAGTAGATCTTCTGTTTTTTACCATTCTGATACTTTAAAGTGCTGATTGTTATTGTTGTAATGTCCTATCTGTTTATTCGTCCACAATTAAAGTACTTAATCTTTTGAATAGCAACCGTATTTTTAGCAATGCAGACTATTGCATAGGTACTTTTTAATCAATGAGACATATTTGGGATACTCCAGCTTGCTGGTCACGAATTTTAATAAAATTGACATTCCCCATCCCCAACATACTTGTGGTATATTCAGATCATTGGGAAATCAACCCTAATATTCATTGTGATCTGTGATAGGGTTGGGATTTTGATGTGTTAAAATCTGTTTAACACAGGATGGGTTACCATTTCCATATGAGAGGTGTTGGACAAGTTGAAATTGTCCCAAGCCCTGTCAACAATGATCATAACCATCAGAAATCAAATGTGATAAAATTGTAGAGGTAAAGCAGGTCTTGTTAAAATGATGTCCTGAACATCTAAAATGTAGTATTTTTTTACAAATCCACATATTTTACAGATACCATAGTTGCTCTATGTGAGGTACAGGAGATAAAATATTGAGCAGTAATCTGGTATATATTACATAATTGATAACTTATTGCCTATTTGATTTTTTTAAACAGAATTATATATATATACACTCAATATCATTTAAAATTTCAAACAACTATCAAGACTCATTAGATTGTACTGCAATCTTGGTATAAAATTTTTCAACTTTCTGGTGAGCAAATGTCAAACAATAAGTGTTGTTTTTTTACACATTGATGTACATTGTACTCAACAGTATTTTGATTTTTAGCACATTTGTGTGGGCACATCTGACGTCCAATATATCTATCATAACCACCAGTTTTTAACCAAATAATGAGTATTTTACCCATATTTGCCATATCATACTACTTCAACATGCATATAAATTTATTGGAGTGAACAGTTAAAAGGGTCTCAGCCCATCCACTCAAAACAGGTGGTGCCCCCTAATGATAATACGGAGTGTGTGGAACTTTTGGCAAGTTTACCTATTTTATCTGGAATATAGTTATGCTTAATATTGCAATTACAAAACAATACTTTCATAATTTCATTTTCTGATTAAACTTTCTTGGGGCAAAATATTCATGAACTGTCTGTAATTCGACTGGGCTCTGTTAACATCCTTCAGGTAAGAATGAATCATGATTTGGTCGGGTACAAGACTAGCTGGAGTCAGTGGAGAGTGCTCAAATGTGAAGCAGTATTGACTGATGCCGTAAAGCAGCGAGTATTGAGCTTTGCGTGGAGAGTGCGTGACGGCAGAGTGAGTGGCGATTAGAAACTTGTCAAAGTCCAGATTGTGATTGACCTTCTGATCCACTGTGATTCTCAACATGGCATTTGCTACCAAGTTCGCTGCCAGAGCCTTTTCTACAAGTTTGGTTCAAAATGCAATCCAAAAAATCACCATTATTGGAGGTGGACAGATGGGTGCTGGAATTGCACAGGTATGAAATCTTATCAGAATTCTGAGGACTTAAATAAGTATGATGAGGACAAGTACTTGTACTTGTCCTCATCATGTCAAGGACAGATCAAGCGTGAGTGTGTCAAGGCCTCAGTTATCAATGACCTCCATATTACAAAAATGTATTATGATAAATCATGATATGTCATAAAAATAAGTCATAACATATTCTGACATAATGGAATTGATGGTAAACAGGGCAGAGGGAAGTGTTAAAATTCTTGCATTGCAAATTGATCTTGGACACATTGATCACACTCATGTTTGCTTTGTCAGTGACTCATGAAGAGCTTGTTTTTATCAAGGAGGTTTTATAGTAGTAGCACATGGTGAAATTTGCCCCTATGAGTATGACAGGCATAGGGGCAAATTTTTATTTTATCAACATGCGATATAATAGGTGAATTGCAAAATGATTAGATTTCAGAGAGCTTTTTTTCCATTTTTTGCAATATAAAACATCAAAGACAGAAGAAACCATATATACCGGTAGTATAGATGCACATTCATGAAATTTAAAAATTCCTCTCATTCATGTAAAAGATGTCAATGAAATCTTTTTATATTTGTTGAGTGTAGGTGTCCGCTCAGTCTGGACATGATGTAACTATTGTGGATATGTCTGAAGATTTACTTCAGAAGTCTCGGGACACTGTCACCAAGAGTCTGTCTAGGGTTGTCAAGAAGAAATATGCTGACGACCAAGCTGTAAGTAGTCATTTTCACTAGCAATAATCTCTTGTAAAAATATTTGAAATATCTCCCATGGAATGTTGGTGTTTCTGCACATGATCCTGTTCGACAGCAGCTTAGCAAAGAATTCAGTCCCCCAGTTCCAACCATGGCTAGAAGAAGTGCACCCCACAAGAAGTCAGTCGCAGTTACTCTGTAACTGCTCAAAACTAATAAATATCATTTGAGAAGGCCAAACTAATGTTGACAAAAAAGAAAGAAAGAATGTAATTTAATTGAAATCACATGTTTGAGCAGGTACAGTCAAACGGGTTAAGGTTGAACAGACACTCATGCAAAATAGCCAGTCAACCTCCGATGTATAACTATACAATTGGCTGTATATTGTAGGCGGGTGAGAAGTTTTTGTCTGAGACAATGAGTCGGTTGAGCACAAACACGGATGCTGTGGCTGCTGTGAAGGACTGTGACCTGGTGGTAGAAGCCATCGTAGAGAATCTCGATATCAAGCAGAAACTATTTGCAAGCCTCGACCAAGCCGCACCACAGTGGGTTCTCAGCCTCTACCATTTATCTCAATCAGTATTTCTATCTATGGCTACCCAAAACATTTTTATACTTACCATGAATTCCAGCATGAAAATGAAATAAAATAATTCCAAGAGTTAGTTATCCATTAAAGTGTAATGGCAGTCTGTTTATTGTATTTGGTAATTGAATATGTCTTCATGTATCCTCATGTACGCTAGTCTAATTTTTCATGTTGTGTCATCTTGATCATTCAGGAAAATTCATTTTTGAAAGATTAAGATATAAATGTTGCACGCTGTGGATCTTTGCTGGAATAATATAGATCTTTTTCTGAAATGCTATAGATCTTTGCAGTCATGATATGCATCTTGCTGAAATGCTATAGATCTTTGCAGTCGCGCTATTAATCTTTGCTGATATATAATGCATCTTTGCCAACAGGCTGTGGATCTTTGCTGAGTTTGATCTATTTTCTTTTCAGACATACCATATTTGCCAGCAACACGTCATCTCTCTCCATCCAAGCCATCTCCAGTGCAACAAGCAGAGGGGATAGGTTTGGTGGCCTACACTTCTTCAACCCAGTACCCGTTATGAAGCTAGTAGAGGTAAGAAAATTTGATTTGTATACATGGGATGGTCATGATATTTGAGTTTGAGGCACAAAAAAATCCATTCCTTCCCGTAATATCAAAGTAGACATTTTCACCTGACATGGAGTTTTTATTCACAGTGCTTTTTAGCTTTGCTGACTATGTCAGAGTGTTTATCCATCACTGAGCCATCGCTGAAATCTCAAGGAGACTGCTATTTTAAATAACACAGTAAATTTCAGACAATGAGAATCAAAATAACAATGAAGGTTGGAGCCAGATTCAATATGTGACATTAAGTATGATTGGTTGAAATATAGTTTGAAACTGAAATAAAGCAATATGGGGATGATGGAGTCAGTCCCTATATTTGGGTACATTATTTTTTACCACATTAAATTTTCTCGGCCTGCAAAGCTGGGTAACAAATTATCATTTAAAAAAAATGTTAACAATCATCACAAAAAAGCAATGATACAAATAAATTTAAAACACTTGGCCTTTGTTTGAAATAGCAATTTATATTTTCTTCTTATTGTACTCCAGGTTGTACGTACACCAGAAACAAGTGACGCAACAAACTCATCTTTAACAGAATTCAGCAAGAAAATTGGGAAAACACCAGTTCAAGCTAAGGTTAGTACTTGATTTGATTAAATTATATTAATATATCAATAAAAAAGACAAATATCTGGTGCTTTCAAGGGTTTGAATTTGTGAAGTGACATGGTTCTCTTATTCACAGGATGTTCCTGGTTTCATTGTGAACAGATTGTTGGTTCCCTATCTCATGGAAGCTATGAAAATGGTAGAAAGAGGTACGTATGTTAATTAGTCATATAGGATCAATTTGTAAATTTGGATTTTCTATATCATCTTGATTCCTTTTGTTTATATAGTTTTGAGAATATCCACACATTGTGTCTTTGAGGAGGCAACTTGAAATAAAACAGTATGATACATTTTACCCATATGCAATACAATGTTAGTCGATGGAATGGTGACTCTGTCTGTCCATAATATTCATACAGTGTTGGTCTGACTGATCATGGTGACAAATTTATGACCTTATACCTTTGCTTTGGAGTGTATGATTTGACATTGTTTGAAAATCCCAGGAGGCTGTGGGATGCTTTATATTTTATGAATGGAAATAGCATAAAATATTTAAGGGTATTTATGGGTGTTGGTAGTGAGTGCCCCCTAGTGGCAGAGGAGTAAATTACCAAAATACTGTACTTGATGGGAATTGGTACATTTACAGTGTAAAAATACATTCCCCATTAATTTAAAAGCATTAATGACATGACTCAATATTTAAACACCTCAATATTTGAAATATAAGGTGTAATTACAAGTATATTTCTTTCAAAATAGTATTTTGTCCTAATTTTCCTTGATAGTTTTGATGAGAAATGAAGAAGACAAGCAAAAAAGTTCTGCAGATTACACAACAGGAGTAGGCTTGTTTTTAGTTGTGTTTATTTCATTTCATTGGGAAGAAAATTCCCTGTGATCCTAGTGAAACAGATTTTCTCATTTTGATTTGTGTAATTTGGAAATAAAAAGGAAATTTGGCAATCAGATATGTGAATGGAGGTGAAAAAATTCATATTTTTTAAATGATCAAGTGTGTACTTTACCTCTATTTTTCTCTTAATGTATTTGAAAAATAGAAAATCGGTTTCACTAGGATCACAGTAAATATTGTTAAGATCACTTTTACAAAATTGTTTGGAAATCCACTTTATTATGGTCCCACAATCTGCAGAACTTTTTCCCTTTAACATTTTGACATGACAAAATAAATTTTGGAGCAGTGACATATTACTACGCCACTTTTTATGAGTTAAAAAGATATGAAGCTTTCAATGTAATCAAAGAAATTCCATTGTGATTTCAAATCATAAATCAATACTTTTATTACAAAAATGAATACCATAAAATGTCATTTCATGACTTGAAAGTTTTAATGAGAAAGGAACTCTTTTTGACAGTTGAGCCTTTTTCCCGTACTTTTTTGAAAACGTTCCATTTTGGCGTAAAAAGAAAGTAGTTCCCTCAGAAAATCTGCCACCAGAGGACACTCACTACCAACACCCATAAATACCCTTAAACAAGAAGGAACAGAGTTAATATCCACATGTGAGGAAACATAAAAAAAGACAAGAACCTTTGAATATATCAAGAGGAAGCAGCATGAATTGGGATACATTAGGCAAACAGTATATAAGATGATATGAGGGTGAAAGATTTGATGTGAGGAGATGTTGATTGTTGAAGGTGATGCCACTCGGGAGGACATAGATATTGCCATGAAGCTTGGAGGTGGCCACCCAATGGGGCCAATAACCCTCTCAGATTTTATCGGCATTGATGTACTCAGATCATGTTATGATGGTGAGACTTACAAATAAGCTGCACCAGAACCCATTACATAAATTTGAGGTACTTTACCTGACACAAACTCCCAGACCTGATGAAACACATTATGTAAGGCATTAACCTTTGAAGTAAGTTACAGGTATAAGTTTTGGTACACATTCCACTTAATGTTTTATACACAGTGTTGGCCAAAACACAAGATACTAGGCAATGGCAGTTGTGGAATGTTTTATGTAGTATTGACAATTTTGCAGCTTACTTCAATGCAAAAATCAATAAATCTGCATTTGTTGCATGAATATTTTGGCAAACACTGGGATTTCCACCATATTGTAAGATTAATGTAATAAGTAATTTAGGATTTAAATAGAAATTAGAATTTATTTTTTATTTTCAAATTTAGCTCAATGTAAGGAATAATATAAGTTATATAAGGATATTGGTTTCTTGCAATGATTCATCCCATCTCAGTTTGGACAACAGGATAGATATTGGATCTGCCAGTATTTTCTAGTTCCCTCCATGAGGGAAAAAATAAAACAACCAAAACCATTTTACCTATCTTCCCTTTAAAAGAAATATCAAATCATTTCTCCCTTTGAACAATTATCTGATATTTATTTTCAACTCCACACTCCGGACTTATCTGTTTACTTAATTAATGCAGCAAATTGCTGATTTTGTAAGTCACCAAAAAGTCAGTGTCCTAAAACATCCCTAAATTTTGCTTAGGACTTGAACCATTGCATTCATCCATTATATATTGTAACATAAGCACCAAGTTTACCTGATTAATCCTTTCTTTTGAAGATTTAAGATTAGTATAATTTGATAGTGATGGTGAATTTTGACATTGCTTTCCCATCTATTGTATATAAAAAAAAACATGTTGGGAAGACAATACTTGGTTTAAAAATAAATCTTAACATACAAGTCTTTTGGAACTTTCTGCATAGGCTGATTGTCGATCTCCATGTTGTTTTTTTCCCCCATCGAAAGTACACCCTGGAACTGTACAACTTGACCAGAACCAGAACTTTGCAGCTCCTTTGTATTATTTAATCATTGAACATACAGATTGGCAGGGGGCCTTTGGTTTCCTGAGATGATGATTGGGAGCCTATGTTATGATGAATGTGCTATTTATTTATTGTGGTGGGTGTTAGGAGAGGCCACCCCTGAAGACATAGATCTGGCCATGAAGCTGGGCGCCGGAGTTCCCATGGGACCCCTAGCACTGGGAGACTTCGTCGGACTTGACACTGTTAAGTTCATTGTGGATGGTAGGAAAGACAAATTGACTTGTATTTCTGCTTTCTTTGTTGTAAATAAACATTCACCATATCTCTCAGTCATCACCATTGTGTTTTTTAATACACATATTTTTGGTATGTATAGACAGATAAGATTAGAATAAGAATAAGTTATATATTTAAGTTAAGATATTAAAATTGATTTGAATCTACAAATTATTAATGGTGTATTTTCTATATTTTTAAGATATTAAAACGGGACTGCTTAATGTATTTTTTTTAACCTGAATTAAATTTGTTATATATTATGTGTAGATATTGAAGTAGCACTGTTAACAATAGTTATGATTTAATATCCTAAATCATATATGTATATTATGAATGTCATCAAAACATCTATTTGGCTACATATAATTATAATCATACAGAATCAGGCTCCAAGCAAGCATGAGCAAATAGAGCCATTTACCAACCAAGCATTTTAGAATGCCAGAATCTAGTGCACCAATTAATGATCCATTGTTTGAATAATTTCAGGGTGGCAGAAGGTTTTCAAGGGTAATCCCATGTTTGATCAAAGTGAAATGGTGAACAAAATGGTCGCCGATGGAAAATTAGGGGTGAAAACAGGAGAAGGATTTTACAACTACAAAAAGTAAAATTGGTGGGTAATTTAATTTTTTAATCAACATAAAATATTTTTTGTTATAAACTAAGAAGCCACATATCCAGAGTTAAAAAACAATCTTATTCACATTTAGGTTAATAGGCACAAGTCTTGTTCCAAACCCAAATCATGATAAGGGTCTGGTATGGGCCATTGAAAGCATGGCCGTGATTTGCCAGAATGTGTTAGAGTTCTATTAATTGGGTATAAGTTCTGACCAACCAATCTTACTTACATGAAAGAGTTGGTAGCGCATTCTGTTTATTATAAGCCATGATATTAAGTAAACATTAATCTCGTACCAGACCATTGAGAACATGGCTATGATTTGTTAGAATCTCTCTGTCCAATTTCTATGAATTGGTTTTGAGTTCTGACCAACCAATCTTACTTTTGTGAGTGTGTGGGTTATTTCAAGTGTACTCTTGTGTGTTTAATTGATCCACACTCACAAAAAAGCAAACCTGCTAGAGCCTTTAATCACAAAATGTCTCTTCTCATATAGTGACAAATACATTTCACCATAGATGCCATGACTCGTGAATCAACACTGATTTATGCAACAAATTACTGAACTTTATATATGCCACAACTTGAGAGACAGGATTTATCAACTTCTAAAATAATCAATCAAATTAAAACTGTGCCTTTTGTGATATTTGTTACAATGGTTCTTTTCAAATTGAATATGTTAAGACATAGTCTTCTTTATCATTATTTTTATATTTTTTTCATTTGTTATTGCAGAGGAGGGAAGGTTCAACCACATTCCATCTGAGGCCGGACTATATCTTGATATGAAAAACTAACAAAATAAAAATATATAACTCTCATTTGAGTTTTCAATTGGTCATCTTAAATTCATATATGAAAACCAAACTAAAAAAGCAAGGTCCAAAGACGTAAATATCACCTTATTGGTGTACAAAAAGTAACATTTATCACAATATTTGCCTATGTAAAAGATCAAATAGTAGGAACTGACACAACTAAATATTTTCTACTTTTAACAAATAAACAGGGTATTTGACACAAAGGCAAGGAAAGAAATGTCTTGGTTCTATTTATAACAAAACACGAGTTTAAATTTAATATTCCTGGCAGATTATAAATCCAACTTATGAAACCATAAATGATCAGGATTTTGTTAATTTGCCAGGTCAGTTCTTTTATATTTATGTAATTGCATGGGTCAGAATCAAGATAGGTCTAATTTTAGGGCTTGGGATATTTGTTGGATTAACACTCTGTTATTAAACACAATTAATGTAAATAAATGTCTTAAATTTTATGGTTAGGTCAAATAAAACTAGATAGTTTATGAGTGGCACAAAAGTGAAGTCCGCACAGTATTTAATGCACTATCCAACTCGTATATCTCAATCTCTTTTGTGCTATAAGGAGGTCAAAGTAACCAAGTTATATAAATTAATCTCTAATTTATGAACATATTGTATAGGATTCATACAGTGGTAATGCATGACATTTATATGATTTTGGAAATTTGCTCCTGTGACCTTGAAAATATTACTAAATCATTTTTAACCTTTAAATAGGTCATGAGCAAAGTTATTAT
Organism: Amphiduros pacificus; assembly: GCA_949316495.1. Lineage (NCBI taxonomy): Eukaryota > Metazoa > Annelida > Polychaeta > Phyllodocida > Hesionidae > Amphiduros > Amphiduros pacificus. The sequence continues at coordinate 48,158,853 of OX439002.1, read as the reverse complement.
TTTATTTGGCCATAAGCTGCAGTAGATACATCCATAGAATGATATATTAGGACCAGGAAGTAGAAAAAGTAGACAATTTAACATGTTAAATGGATGACCTAGCAAGTAAGCTTTGCTTTTAATTTTCCTGCTTAATATGGCCCTGACCCCACCTACTCCCTCCTCTATCAACTTCTGCTTTAAAGTCAAACAACATTGATCATCCTGTTGTACACCATGGTGTGGGCACATAAATTATGTCAAAGACCAGTTTCACAAATGAATGATTTTAACGCTTTAAATATTGTATAAGACTATTGTATAATTTAGAATATACATGTAAGGCTATTGTTAATTTATAATATATAAATATGAGTCAATAACTGACTGATTAGGATACGTAAATGTGATCAAATTTGAAATTATAAGTACTCCCAGGCATTTATGTTTGATTATTCTACTCTTGGACATGGATGTTCTCAGAGAAGGAAATTGAAATTTGCAGAAATAATTCAGCAGATATAATATATCTGTAGAGTTTCTGGTGTACTTTCCCTGTTGAGCCGACAATATTGTACATTTTACATTCTGCCGATTGCATCAGGACTGGTTGCATTCATATTTCATTTAGGTCCCCTTTATTTTGAGAAAATGGTAACAGAATTCAGACACCATGATATACAATGTGATTAAAAGATATTGCACTGACCAATACTCAATTATTTATTTTAGACCTATTTATTAAAAGACATATCAATTTTCAAATTTCACTCTTCTTTTCTTAAGGTTGAATCAATAAAACTACAAACAACTATTTTATCAATAAATTTTGCATCTCAGTTTATTCAGTGATTAACATTACAATCTTCATGTTTTTCTCCATATTTTAAATAATACACATTTCCTAATATTGTATATAAAAATTGGATGCTGGGACTTGGCACCCCATAAGGCCAAGCCTATGGGTAGAATCAGAGTATACACAGCTTCACAAAGCAACAACAAAAACTTGTGCCTCCAAAAGCCAGCACAGTGCATATAATGGCAACACACGTAACAAGGCCCATGAGAACCACAAATGTGATCAAGTACATACAATGTTCATTTTATCTTGGGAACAACTTGTGCCTCAAGATTTAGAAAAGTCTACAAGGTATGATGCATCAAGAAAAATATCAATACTTTTTTTTACAGTTTATGAATATTTTTTCAGTTTTCATTGTAAATTATTGACTTTTGAAAAATCTGTGGAGGTTTGGATTTACCAAATTACCGGATGGGGAACAAGCATGACTGGATAAGACTCCTGTATGAGCTAAACATGATCACCAAGAACCACACACAAGCTGTGTGTGACCTCATGTCCTCATAAATATGTATGACTTAGTAATTCTTTGCGCACAACTGATATGGATACATTTATGGGCTAAAATATAAGAGTACTCACAGGTATATATATATGTACAAAGCATGTCAATGATCAAATCCACTACAAATGTATCTGAAGCCAGAATAGGAACATTTCTTTTTTTAGGAAGAGAGTGAGTCGTCTCTGATTACAAATGTTAATGGCATTCCAATGTGACAGAATGTAATGTGATAAGAGAAAAGCATCTAGTATGATGCAAAATTTGAATTTCTCAAATATGGGGCTTTTATCAATATGAAATCCAAGCATATCCATGCATATCATAAACTAAAACTCATTAAATCCCTTTAGATATAGCTAAGATATCAACATTGCTCTTTTTGGTAACTGAAGTGTTGTAATATAAATAATTTAATATTGGTTTATATGCTATGCCAGACAAAATCCTAAAAATCAAATAGGCAGCATAGTTTTATCAGAGAATATGATATATATATATATATATTTATGTATTAAACTTATCATAAGTAATATGATAGCTCTAATGAACAGTATTATCAATAACTTAATGACACAATATGCGACAAGTCCACTTTTGCAAGAATCGACATGCATGCGAGAAAACCATACTGAATGCAGTATTCGCCAGTTGCCTCTTTTACCCTTCTCAATCACAACCAAATGTCTCCATATATCATCAACTGTACTTTCTGATTATCTGATTGACCTGTGGAGATTCAATACATAAACAATAGATCAAGGAGATTGAACACTGAACCCGAGTGATACATCATATGTAACAATGCTATGTCAATCTTATTCACCAGGTGGCACTGAGACTTTGAAGCTGAATGCCAGCTGCCATATTATTTTCTGATCGCTGGAAACCATGTCAAGAAAGCTTTTTAATCAAAACTGTACAAATACATTGAAACCAACTGAAATATAAAATAACTAGCATTTTGACTTCACTTAAGTCTTTTGGACCTATTTATAAGCATATATACAAATAAATAATGTCAGTACATGCCAACTTCTTCATAGTATAAATGAAGCACACAAAACAATGTTTGCATATGGATCGTGCTCACAACTCAGTTTTTACACTAAATCTCTTCTCTTTACCGACTATAAATGCACTTATCATAGAGAACACAGAGGTTGGCCTTAATGTCTGAATGATATTTATGATTTGAAATGAAACTTTAATATTTTCAATAAAATACTGGTATTTATATTTTATTGATCAAAAACTTATTCGTTATTATTGATTGAATTGCCAACATTGCAAGTTATTATTTGAAGAGGAACTTTCACTTCTCTACTACACCTTTGTAGTATGAAGATATACCGCAACCCACATTAATCTGTCAGCCCTGTTTGGATGACTGCACAAGGTAAACATGAATTTCATGGAGAAATGTGGCTTTCCCAATCCATGATGGTTAAAAATCAATGACGTCATTGTGGGCCTAATGATAGAACTAATTTGTTAACAAAACTTAAATGTGACCAAAAGAGTCTTGATTTGAAATCATAGAATATATGCACGCTGTAAATGTGTTCTGGAATGAAAATGAAATATGTGATATTTTGGTCCTAAAAGCATCTCAATCGGATCAGTATAAGCAAAGTTATGACTTGTTTCATGAAAAGTGAAGACTATTGCTGCTGGAGTTGCACAAAAATTAAATCCCTTAACAAAGACAACTTGACTGCAACTATTAGTCTTACTTTATGGGGGTTGCAGGACGAGTTTTAAAACTTGCTTGTGTTTTTCCACGGATGATAATATATTTTTTGGTATATGATCAAAATAAACATGTAATTTATAGAATTTTTATGAGCAAGTATCTCTTTAAATAATACAATCTTATTCACAGACTTGCAGAAATACAATATTCAGATTATCACCAAATCCTCAAGAATCACTAAGACAAGTGCATGTCTGGTAACTAAATGTTTATACATATAGAAAGTGACATATTTCACAATTGTCCCATAGATTATACTGGAGGGCCTGTAGCTCAGATGACAGAACAGGCTTTGTATAGTATTAAGGTTTAAATTGTCAGTGTATTTGGTCCCTTTACAAAATGTAGCAATCTACATGGATATTAGCAAGAGCATACATTATATGTTCTTATTTATAACACAACATTCTCTTGCTATGTGGGTACATGTAAATGAATTTAACAGACTCTAGACACTACAATTTCTTCACACTTCACTATATCAAACAGGAAGGACTAAAGGTCTGTATTTATATATTTCTAACTAGTGTTATTTTAACACTAAATAGATGGGAATGAACTAGCAACCAGGACTGAGCAGATACACAAATAAGTGTATTTATTTAAACTGAAAAAATATGTCCTCTTTTGGGGTGGGGGAGTTAAGACAAAGTGAACGTTTGTCCAATCATATTGTAATGTGGATTAAAATATAAAGTTTTGAAAATGATAAAATTTTGATGGTGAAGGTCACTGTGTCAAGGTCAAATCCTATTACAAATTCTGTTGAGGTGTGGGCTTGGTGGGTTTGGGCAAAGATGAGCTTTTGTTGTTAGAATGAGTTTCCCACTTCTATTGTTTGTAGAAACTAGGATTGGACAAAATGTGAGTTGTCCAGTTGTCAATCAAAACTGAATTTGCCTTAATCTGCACTCAATAACACAAACATCAATGTGCTTCTTTTCCACCAGTCCTGATAACAAAGTGTCCTAAACATGAGTGTGCATATAAGATGTCTTGTCATGACTTTGTCACACATTTTCCTACATCCATCAGTGAAGAACCAGCCTGGTTACCCAAAAGAGGACATTTTTTAAACTAGGGTTATCATAAGGGGTGGTCTATCATCTATTAATATAAGATTGAAAACACTACAGCAGAAAAAGACCATTCATTTTAATGATTATCAGCATTCATGGGACAAATTTACTAAATATGGTTCCTCTTTTGTGTAGTGAAATAATGGTGGAAAATTCAAGTTCTTGCAGAAAATAAGACAATCCCTGTGTGAAGTACATAGTCGCCGTTAATCATCTGTTTTGCTTTTCAAACATATATATGTGTGTCTGTCCTACTAAACAGAGCATTGAAACCATTTTATCTACTTCTCAAATGTCTTCATTTGTTTTCCAAATATGAATTCTGTTCACATGAGTAAAACAGTTTCCTGCATCATCATCACCTTGTACTCAAAGCAGCACTGCTATTAAGTGACCCACCTATTAACCATGTTTATCACATTTAATGTTGGATTTATTTGAATATAATCAATTTGTAGATGCATTTTACAACAGTAAATACTCATTTAGTTGATTTCACCATTACAGACATGTTAATATCATTAATATTAACACATACAAGTGGTACATATTTATTGTGGTAAATTTATATATATATATATATATTATGTGCACATTACTACAAATACAAATATTGGAAAAAAGTACAAAAATATTTTTCACACTTAATTTATCAATCCACTAAAATATTTACACAAAATAGCAGAAAAAAAAGCCTGGTGCAAATAATAATCATATCAGTTTTTTCCAAACACTGTCAAAATATATAGTGACAAATTTACAAAGCGTTGCATGAGTAATAACTGAAATGGGACTTATAATTTGAAAAAAAAATGTATATTTTTGTACAACTTTGGTATTTTCCTGTCTTTAGATTCCGTTCATGAAATTTTATTCAGTTACAGAGTAATCAATATCCTTTCCTTTCACCTTTGTTTTCCGCGAAAGTGCACAGGCAAATATGTATGGAGAAATTTGATTCACATAAAATAACTTATCTTTAACATTGTTACAGTTGTGAGAGCATTGGTACAATAAACAGTAATAATCTGTACTTCACCGTATCAAACTTTAAAAAGATGTTCAAAAAGACATGATGGAACAATCTTAAGGAATTGTTTTTGTGGACTTGTCAGTGGTGCCACCAAGTTCTAAAATTAGAATCGTGTCGAAAAACGTCTTGCTTCGCAATATTAGTTGTTTTGCTGCCTAAACTTGACAAACTATCAGGGTGTGAATTTGATATCACCTTTATGATTGAGAACTCAAATCTAATTTCTTAGTTGATAACCAGTGATATGTTTGTGGTGCCATACAAATAAATAGGTTTCCTAGATCGATATGCCAGTAATATTCGGAAATAGAAAGGTATCAATTTATTAAACATTTTCCTCCTTATATATACTTCTACTGGTATATTCAATTGTGACTGTCAAGAATTCTGTTACAACCATCACTGTATCTTAATTAGTGGAAGCAACTTAATATTCTGTAACATAACATATACAGTCCCTCCAAAATCATTGGCAAAAAGTCACAATCTAAGCACGGTGTACAAAATATGTACACAATAAACTCAATGGATATCTTGCCACCAGCCAAGTGCTGCATAAACCAACATATTATAAATATTCTATACTCGATCAATATTCAAAATGTTTTGCAATCAAGAATCAAATCGTAATTTGAACATATTACGACTATTTCTGGTGTTTTGTGAGGTTGAGATGCAGACAGATCTTGTTCACCATCTCAAAATTACTTTTCAACCCTACCATTGTTTCAGCTCCAGTTACTGGTCAGTGAACAGGATGTGTGTACCGCAGTCATATTGTTCGGATAAAATTGTGCAGACAGATCGTGTTCTCCATCTCCCGCCATTGTTACTCTGGACACTTCTTGTAACCATTTATTAACTGGTCTCTGGTTGGTAAAATAAAATAACTCTTTAACCCTACCATTGTTTCAGCTCCTGTTATTGGTCAATAAACTGGGTGTGTACCACAGTATTATTATTCAAATAAAATTGTGGAACTTTGCTTATACTCAACTTTTACACATATTTCAACATAATTCTACAATTTTTAGAAACCAAAATATTTTGTAGCCTTAGAATCAGGTAGATAGCATTCACCTAATATGTCTGAACCTTTTTGTATTTCCATATACAGTAGGAAATGGTTTGAGTGTAACTCTTCCAGTGCCATAAGAGTTTTGAGACATTCAGGGTTTGCCTGATATTATCATGTGCTTATTCTTTATCCAAACATGTTACAAATTCTATTACATGCTTCAGATTTATAACAACAAAAAATCACTGATTGCGTCAAGATAGCTATTTTTCTATTTGTCAAAATAAAGTGTAAATATTTAACATACTTAATTTTGCATACTGCACAATTTCATAAAATAGTTTTGACAAAATGGTTTTGTTATTCTGTCGTTAAATGCAGCGAGGATGAAGTCCTTTTATCTGCATCATATATTTCATTATATTTCATTTATTATTATGGGAGAAAAATATAAAGGTCATAGCATATTTAACATGCACAGCTAGCTTCTTCACTCTGCTGAACAGTGTGATACTTCTTGGGCGAAATAATTTACCCAATAAAAAGATTGGCCAGAAAACAGCATTTGAAATGAGTAGACAAGCATAAAAAATGCAGAGTTACAACACAAATTTAATAACTCAATAGTTGTCACTCATATGTTTGCAAAAAAAGAAATTTTTATATTAGCCAGTTCTCTTTGTATTCAAATTCAGACATTATTTGTAAATATAGTGCACGATAAGACCCCAGTTTGAACACAGGCAGAATACCATTAACATAAAGCACCACACCCAGAATATAATATAACCTAAACTTGTAAAGTGCAAATTTCACCAAAGAAATAACACACCATGGCATTTTGCCAATTGCCAAAAACATGATAATGTGATGCATCTTATTTTCTACTTAAATATCAATTTGTTATTATTTCATCTGTCTCTTGTTTTTTACATCCTTCAGCAAAGATTGATTTACAATCAAATGTGCTCTGAGCGCAATTTTCAATGTTAAATAATAAATTAGATAATTTTGGGAAAAAGGTTACATTTTTCAACCTTACCAAATCCAATTCCCGTTTAAAACAATTGCATTACAGCACATGGTTAAGAGATGGCCTTAATAAAATCAAATCGCTTCATCCAGAAGTATTTTCTCTTGAAGATTTTAAACAGAAGACATCACAAATAAGAAAATATCCTTATCAGCCTGACTGAAGCAGTGTTTACATGCATGACTCTTCTCCATCATCACCTTGGTACACTATACTGGACACAGCTTCACCCATTAGCCATATTCTCGTTAAGTAAGCTCCTATTCTATGGAGTTCAATGGTCTTTCTTGCACTCAACTCTAGATTTTATTTTTGCTTTTAGCAATTCACAATATTACATATTCCACTGACATTGTGAACATAATATAAATGACTAGACTGTGACCTTGGGTCCAGAGATGACTTTGATGAGGTGGTAAAATGGTCTACTGGCAGAGTGAGACACATGCATACCCCCTCATTATAGTGGCACTCATCACAGCTAATAAACACACACAACAATAAGGGTACAAACTTCCCCAAGACACGTGTCAGAACATCCATAACATGCACGTTTTGGCCAATCTTCTCCTCTATTTTGAACACTGGGATCTCTGTGTCAACGTTGTCCACTCTTTGTAACAATTATCTTTGGAATCTAATTTGCACTTACAACTGCATTCTCTAAGTATCTCATTTTTATGTAAATTTTTCCTATATGTAGATAGGCCTATAGCACTCTGATCATATATAAATAAATCCATGCGCTAATCTGGTATCATTAATTATCATTCATATTCGTCCTTTTCTGGCTGAACATTTTGGTTTTCCCTATCGTTTTCATACTCCACAAAATCGTCAAATAGGCTAGGCCAGGCCTCTGTGTCGTCATAACTACTGAGGTCATCTCCTACTGCTTCTGAGAAGTTCAAAAACATATCCCAGGTGTCTTTGGGAATGCCTCGTATTGTGGGATGTCTCTCAAGAAAACCTAACCAGCGTTTTAAAATGGAAGGTTCGTTTTGTGAAAACACTAACCTCCATAGACTTAAGGCCATATCTACTGGTAAAGTCCTCTGGCCTATGTCAGTGTCTAGACCAAACTTGTAAGTCCATCGGTACAAGTCCTTGAACGTCTGTTTGTTCTGAGCTTCTGATAGCATTTCTGGAAACTTTGAATGTATTCCCTTTATAGAGTCCACTTTAAGTTTTTTGCAACCGTTAAAGAACTCATTTTTGGTAAACCTACACATGGTTTCTGCATCAAATTTCCATGCTAATACAAGAACCCGGAATTCTTCTGGTCGAACTTCCAGGTCGTTACACAGATTCTCTATGCCATCAGCCAATATGGCCTCCTCCTCAGGGTCTTTGTACTGCTCAAACAGAACATGTATTTTGCTTTCTGAAAAGTCACGTGACGTGATGGAGGTCCTTTTGCCCTCGCTATTACTTGTTTTTCTTATAGGGGGTAGCTTTGAATACTGTGTGAACATTTTGCGATCCCCATTCGTTTGTGGCTTAGCAAAGTGAATGTCTGACTGTGCTGAAACTATGGGAGTGGTCTTGATGTCGTGGGCATAAGGCTGTGCTGTAGCCAGTGGTGGTGCTGAGCTGGCCTTGGTAGGGGTTGTACTACCGGGGTGGCCATTCTGTGTAGGCTGGTCTTGTGGTTCGCAGCATGAAAGGCACTTCCCCATTGGTCAAACACTCACACCTGAAGAGATGTGTCCTATCCTCTGATTGGCCACTGCTGCACTCTTGCTGTTCCAACAGCCTCCCCAATTGGAACACTTACGTCCGAACATTCACAACCTGAAAAAAACGAAGGTCATAATTAAAAATGATAAAGATCTTAAAATAATAACCTATCACACACCTTATGATAAAATGCAAGAAGCCATGAAAAATTGAAACACCACTTAAAAAATTTGTAAAGTGTATGGAGAACACATATTTTCAGACATGACCAAAACATAGAAATCTGATATCAAATAAACATATTATGAAATAAATCAGATTCGATTTTAACATTATGTTGTTATTAAAAGTAAGCAAGAGTAAAGAATATTCAAATCAAATAACCATCACATTTGTGTATAAAATAACTTAATATAACTTAATATAAAATAGCTTATTGCCAATCTCCATGTTGTTTTTTTCCCCTCCATTGAAAAGTACACACCGGAACTGTACAGCTTTACCAGAACCAAAACTGTACAACTCCTATATATTCAATCATTGGTCGGAGAGATTGGTAGGGGACCTATGGTGATTCTTATTTTGAGTGAACTATTTAATCAAATGATTGCCCATAGGAATAGCCTTTGCAACTCCTGCCCACAAGGTTTCCATCATCTATTGACATCATCAAAGAACCTCAGATATTGTAATCTGATCTCCATTATATGAATCTTGTCTATATATCAATTCATCTCACCTGTACTCATCTACTGTACTCGATACATAATCCATTATTAATCTGATGCAAAATATTTTAAAATGCTTTGCATCAGAGTAATCGGCCAACTGCCGATCTCCATGTTGTTTTTTTCCCCCATTGAAAAGTACACACCGGAACTGTACAACTTTACCGGAACCAGAACTGTACAACTCCATAGGCCCCCTGCCAGTCTCTCCGACCAATGATTAAATATAGTGGAGTTGTACAGATCTGGTTCCGGTAAAGTTGTACAGTTCCAGTGTGTACTTTTCAAAGGGAAAAAAACAACAACATGGAGATTGCCTATGAAAAATATCTAAACATAGTATTCCCAACTTAACATATCATACAAAGGAGGCACAGAACATACTTCCTGAATTAAGACAAGCACACAAATAAATAAATAAATAAATATATCTCATCACTCACTATAACAAAAGCGTTACCTTGATGACTGCTTAAGAGAGGCAAGATGAACTCAACAAGAAGCTTTCTGAAGCTGATAAGTAAGCCCAGTGTGTAAGGATGAGCTGTATAGTGTGTGCATGCAGGGATTGAGCAGGATCTGACACCTGTTATACAGACCTATCAGCACCTGGTACTCACTCTATACACACTCTCTGTCCACACAAACTATCCACTTAGGCCATGTCAGTTTACTAAGTCTCTTCAATTTATCTACACTTAACAACCACCATATTGACACACTAATTAACGTGCTAATTATTGTGTCGCAGAAATCATACACATATTGGTTTTGATAATATTATCAAAACTCTGTGTGCGTGATTTCATTGTAAGCATATCATTATATATGTTTCAGTTTTTGTATCATGAGCAAATAAATAACATCAAATACACATGAAGTCACATTTTAATATGTGCATTAAGCATATTTTCAATGTGAATAGATACTGTAATATGTACAATCCTTTATATATACAATCTACATAGATAGAACACGGAAATCTTACACTATGATTAATTGCAGTATATCCAATTTATTTAAGTAAGTATGACACTTTTTCTGAGAAATTGGACTAATAAGATAATCAAATAAAGTAGTAGTATATAATTATATAAAACTACACTGCAAATCATATGGAAATAATATGATGATTATTTCTTATATACACAAATCATAAAAGATAGAATTAGTAATGGCCTCTATTAGCCCATGTTCATGTGTGTCCATCAACCAAAACAATTATTCTCGAATTATCTATAACCTCACATTTGCTCTATGCCTCATTTCCTTTTACATTTCCACCAATCTAACATGAGTAAAAAGTAGGAACTTCTTGAGTTAGTCAGAGCCCTAATCAATTGTCCACTGTTTGCTGAGATACTTCTGTTTTAGTATCAATAAAATAAACCTCTCTGTAAAATCTGATTAAACTTAAGATCTAACCATGTTGATTTTTAACTTTTCTTGAAACACAGAAAATATGAGAAACATATCCTGGTATTAATCTATCAACACAAAGTCATTGTTCAAGTAAATTGTCTGAGGGAGGGAAGATTTCTGTTTCAATATCATGAACTGCCATTTAAGTATGTTCTGGTCAAATTATTTTTAAACATATTTTATGACTTTAATTGAATATGAAAAAAACACTTCTCTGGAATATCAGTCCCTTTAATGATAAAAATTTATATTTTTACATTTCTGATAATCTTGCAAATTAAGAAATCAAGAGATTAATAAAAGGTGCTAATAACATCCACTTATACCTGGACAAAACAGATTGCTTTTTAAAAACAACAGTATCTACATCTTGCTATTTGAACTGACATCAGTACTTCCTGCATCAATGCATTGTGACAACTGACCTAATATTATGTCAGTGGGGAGTGATGCTACCGGTAAATTTGCCAGGTGGAAAGCTGGCAAGCCAAATGTTATGATTGCATAAAAGCAGGCAGGTGGTGCAAGGTAATTAATTCACTGAGTCTGCACAGATGAGCAGCTGCCCAGTACTAGAAGTAGCTTAATACTGGCCCACAGAAACCCAGACCACCAAAGTCTCCGCTGCAGGTGCTTAGTTATTTTCTCCCATTGTCTGGCAGCATGGCAACAGTTGCTACAGCCACGTAATGAAAGGACCAGCCTGGGACCTGGTCAGGTTTGACCCGCTATGACAGGTGTGGTATCAAAACATGACAGCAATACAAAACTGGTTTCATCTCCTTGCTTGATTAGGTTCCCATAGCATTTGTCTCTGAGAATCAGGCTCCTTCCATCTGAGTCCAACTCCCAGCCATGACCCCCGTCTAAGCTGAATGACTGCCTTATAATATAATCAAAGGCCAACAAGATTGCATTCACTGGAATGAGGGCTGAAGATCTTAACCTATGGATCCCTGCACAACACAAAACTACCTAAATATGGTCAGATTCTGTTCAAATATTTACACACAACACCAAAATTCAGACACTAGCGTAGGCACCATGGACAAAAAAAGTTAGTGTGTATGTGCTGAAGATAATAAAGTTATACTGACATGTCTGACATGCAAGTCAAAGTCCGTCTCGATATTGCGTCACCCTATCAACTGTACCAGACATTGACCATGGCTTCATCAATTTAGCTAAATCATTGTAAGACCTACACGAAATGATTCACATCATCTAACTTTCCTCTGCTAACCTGAGATATTCAATTCTCTACCTACCTACCTCTTCCAAAATCCTCTGGTTGTTTTCACAAGTAATATGAAAAACCCTGGGTTATGCACTAAGGCCCTTCCGCCAATGCACATCATCAGACAAACAGGTATCATTATATACATACACAGTTTATTAATATGTTGACACTGTTTTGGCAGGCCAAAGCCTGCTAGGTAAGTGAGAAAAACAATTAAAGGTTGATATTGCAACTGTTTACTTTTGGCCAAATAAAAAGCGAGTATAAGGCACGAAGAACAACTCCTATTTGTGGACACTGTTCAAGCAAGATAATCTTATGATATTATGAATATTCATTTTTCATGATAATCCAAATATTTATGTTCTGCAGCCACTACTGGCAGTAAGTCAGAGCTTTGGAAGCAGAGGTAGGTGGTGGATTTACTCTGTTCAGCAGAGTAATCTTACAGAAAATTTCAAAATGTTGATTTGTACTTAGTCCTTTAAATCATATTTTTTATCATTTCATTAAAGTTTAAATAGAATATTTAACAAGAGGGAAATAGTGGTGCTAATAGTGATTATTAAAGACACCGAATTACTGAATCCGAGAATATCATCTACAAACTTGCCCTACTTGTCCTTCATGAGTTTGCTATTATAGAGTAACCTTCAATTATCTTTGCTGGGTTAATTCTGCAATTTTCCAATCAAGTCTAAATGTGGACAAACATATGAATGTTTTATTTCTTATTGTTTTGTCCATAAAGTCATGGTTAAAAGTTAGAACAACTTTTTTCAAAGTTTGAAGAGAACAAGTCATCCCAGTTTTTCAAACTTTAAAAACTATAGTAATTTATACATACAAACTAACCAAAACAAAAAGTGAAAAACACAATTTTCATTGATACAAAAGAAGGACATATCAATATTTTAGATAGAAAAGAAAATGCCTTTAAAGCTTTGAGTTCATATCTATTTGGTACAATTGGCATAAAGCCACAATTTTCCCCTTCATCAGTTTGAGGAGTCTTAAGAGAGTCTGACAAGAATGATGGGGCATGTGGCAACTCTATATGTCGGAATATAAGGAATCCATCTGAACTGTATGAAAAAGGTGAAGCATGGTACCAATTTATAATACTTTACAAATCAAAGATGCAAATCCATAACCATTTTTTCATGCTTGATAAATTAAATCATCATGAATATTAATATGTACCTTGAAAAAATAAACGTAATGAAGTAATATGAGTCAATGTCAGATATATACACGATAAGTTAGACCACCTTTGAAATGTTACTGTACTGTTTTTAATAATTCAAGCTGACTGGGAGATGCCTATTATGATGCTGCCATATCAGGCAGGGCATTACTCATTGTGGGATCTCTTTATATGTTTATGGAGAAAACTATAAGCAGATCTTGGGGAGACGGAAAAAGCAGAAAATGAGAGTCATAATGGCATCAGTGTTCATGTGGGTCAACATTCTCCAGGCGGATCTCATTTAGTAGATACGACTGCTGATATGAGATGACCTGGCAAGGATGGTGGCCCCAGTAAAGGTCACATCGTCATCGGATTGGACTACGGAAACGATCACCAGAGGACGCTGGGCGGGCATGTGAGTGTTCATCTGGGAGGTTTGCTTTTATCTGTGGGATCAGGCCGGGACATGGAAACATTGCTAGAACGGCCCGGTCAGGTCCCGAGTCGGGCGGAGTGCTCCTGGAGGAATACACACACTGCTCTGCCCTGCACCAGCATGTAACTCAAGTCAAGGCTTAATTTTACATGAGTCTTGTGGGGGGTGGTAGAGTTTGATGGTAGTTAAGTGGTTAACTCCACTATGTGAGGTGGTATGGCTGGAGAAGGTGGCTCAGTAAGTGTATTGCTCCTGATTGTCTGCCACACAACTTGCTGGAGACAAAGGGGCATCAATGTCACATGCACTTTGCCACTTGATTCATACCACTTGAACGTCTACCATAGTCCACGCCTGTATGTCCCCTGCATGTGTAATAAGCCTGACCAGCCACCGCCATCAGGCTCTAAATGGCAATACGCAGTGCTTCCCCACCACAATCAAATAAGTGATGTCCACACTGAAAACACTATTAAGAGACGCTCAAGGTACTTCTTGAGGATAAGAATCCTGGCAGAAGATAAGTTAACTCTCATCAAAGTTTTACATGCAAATAAAGAGCTCAGAGTACTGTGAATTCCTCTGAGATGAGAGAAAGGTCAAAATTGTATATATATATATATATATAACATATAACTTTCGAGACCTGCTGTCTCTTTCTTGTAGATGAATAAAACAACATACCAATGATGCAATGCAATCACTTTCAAACTTGAGGAAAAGGAGGTGCTCCCCATCAAGATAACCTTAAAGCTGTCGGACACATGTCCATACAAAACATTGCGTGAAGATGCCAAAAAGATTTGTGATTAGGACCGTGGGTTGTGGTAGCATACATGTGAGGGTAGATAAGGTAGCTGCTCTTTAGCAGTAATGGCTTGTATTGATGGGTGCAGTGTTCACCGATCACTGTTTGACAGGCTCCTGATCAATACCTCCTCACTCTGACCCACAAATGTCTAGCCTAGACTGCTCTCCCACTAACCACCAACTACTTGAACATACACCACAAGCCCTAGTGGCTCAACACCAACGCCCTGCACCTACCAAACATATAACCATCACTGGTCCCTACCTTTTATTCTCACATCTACTTTTGCTCATAATCAATATACAACAAATTATCTGCCACACATTTATCAAGTTCCTGGTTGATTATCTTTCTGAACAGTGTAATAACAATCACAATCATGCCAGACAACAAGAGAGTTATTCAAGATTGGTCAGTAGGACCGAGGAGATCTAGTCTCATTGGTATAACTGAACAAATAATTGCTTCATGACAGAATATCACACGTTACCAGAGTTTTATTGCTTTCAGGGACAAATGATTTTAATATCCAGGTGTCACCCATTGCAAATGTTAGCTGTCAGGAAATGATCATATCTGTACCTTGTCTTTTTTTCATGGCTTTGCAGTTGTTGCCATGACAACCTCATAGGGGATGTTGACATGGTACCAGTGTAGGCCTGGATGCAAATCAAGCTGAAATGATAGGGGACCAACATGGAAACAAGACCATCTACAATGAATACTATGACTTCAAAGTACAATGCTCTTTTCAAATGAAATCCATTTATTACAGACTCAATGCTGAGTATAATGTTGCTTTTGTCATTCACGTAAAAAAAACATCATCTACAAAAAGTAATATGGAACTGGGGGCCAATGATCATGGACTTGCAAGAAATGTCTCTTATATTCACACAGAACTCTAGTTTTGCCCTTCATTTAACTACTAATGAACCGTCAAGGCTAAAAAAATATTTTTTAAGGCAAATTTCTAGAAATAATTAAAACGTTGCCTAGAGGTTTTGCATTTATTCTGTATTCTGTATATAGCATACAAAATGCAGTTACTAACTCCATGAAAAAAACTAGACATGGATAAGTGATCAAACCTGATAGGTCAGACCAAATGACCTTGCCTACAGCCATCATCATGGTGCCATGTGCATGATGCCCTTATCCAATCTCTGCTCCATCACATTTCCCCATGATAGATCTGTCAGGAGCCATCATGGTTGCAACAAGTTGGGTCCTTGACAACAGTGACACAGCAAAAATTGCTACTTTTACCAGCCCAGGTTGGATGTGTCTGTCTAAATCAAAGTCTTACCTGAAATTTCATATCATTTGTAATTCTAGTAAAAGTTTGAATACTTATCCACTTCTTTTCTTTGAAAAAAATGTTTATCTTTTAAAGCTGTCACGACGACAGAATCTCATGTAATATGAAGAAAGCTGACATCCGAGGCATTAACTCCAGGCATTATCAAACTGACAGTTACTTAACTGATGTGTTGGGCTTGACTTTCAGGTATCTCCACATAGTGAACTAGTTGCCTCTGCACCTCAGGTAAGCCATCTAATCTAGCAGGTTTGGACTTCTCTCCTAAACCATGTGATCATGTGACCGCGAATGATGTCAGCTTGGATGGTGCTACATGTCAGGTGAGGCGGTCTAATCTGGCAGGATTAGACAGTCCCCCATAAAGTAGGTCACCTATTGATCTTGGTGCAGTATATCTTCAGCCATTCTGGGAGCCAGACAAAGCAAATGCACACTCCCTTCTGCTGGAGCAAACAATCAACTTAACTATACACACCCAAGGTTTTTAATATGATGCATTTAAACCATCACAATACACGACAAAGCAGTGCACTTAATATGTGTAAAAAGATGGACATATTATGGGAATAACAATCAGCCCATGGAGTTAAATAAATGCCACATACTAATAGCTCAGATGGGTATAAAATGGTTGCACAAAATACTGGGATTATGTGGTTGAATATTTTAAACTTGTTCTCTCTCTCTCTCTCTATATATATATATATATATATATATATAAGACATAATGTGGCAAGTGACTGTTCGGAAGCGAAGTGTCTCATGCAATGAGGTGGCCTGCAGACACGCACAGCATATAGTGGCCTCTGGGCATTCCCAACCTCATAATGTCTCCAGCAAACAAACTTACACTAAAGTCCGGCATCAGGCTCAGCTAATATCACCTGATGTTAATGGACACTGAAGGCTGTCACACCTGAATTATATCCATCACAGCTGTTTTAATAACAGAATATGTCTGATCTGAAAGTAAAGAGATATTGATGCCATCCTCCAATTTCTTATCATAAAACATTAATAATAACTGTTATCCGATTTATATATTTTCAGTTTATCAATCATGACACACCTTAAACTCTGCTAAAGCTGTTAGTGAGTGGTGAGGCGGATCTTGGCTCACAATTTTTTTCCAGGCCAGCACATGTGAATCCTAATTATCGTTCATCATTAAAAAATAAATGAAAGTACAGCTTGCAGCAGTCTCATTTTTTTCATATTTCTCAGGTTATCAATTTAAATCACAGATTTTTGCCCGTGATATAGATAGAATTAGTGATTGTTATATTATTAATACACTTTATAATTTGAGCAGAGGAAAAAAGCCCCAAATTTCAAATCTGGGCCAGTCTCCTCATGAACTTTTTGTTCAAAATGTGTCTTTTTGATAAACTTGCTGAGTATAACAGTGATAGTGAATGTTTCATAGCTGATTGCTAGGACCACTCCTTGTTTGCATCTTCTGTCTGACCCCTCATTTTTTGTCTAACAGCAGATTCATTTGACCAATTGTCACAATATCTTAGGTGTGTACACAAATGACTTTCATTTGTACAGAAACATGCTATTGGTGTCATATTTTTGTTGCATATACCAGTTTTAAAAGTTTAAGTACTACCAATTTCAATGCTTAAGTTATTTATTAGAAAGCATTTACAACGCCAACATTTTTTTGTTTATTAGCTTTTTGTATTTATGCAATGTGAATCTATCAACTAGTAATATACATGATAAAATCTTAACTGACTCTTCCACTGGTAAAAATTATGGTTTGAGTACTATGACAAACTTATTGAACAGGCACAATGTGAAATATCAGAATAATTTATTGCTTGATCTCATAAGTAATCAGGTATGATCTTGACATTTAAAAATATCCACAACATTACAATACCTGCTGACCTGTCATTACTTTGAGTCAATGTCATCCTCGTGACATATCTGGGCAGTGTCAATATCCGGCAGAAATGAGTATTAAGCTAATATTGGATATGGCATGTCATTTGATTATTGTTGATGATTGGTTCTAATAAAGCCTCTCTGTGTATTCATCTTGATCATGTAAATGGCATAAAAGCATGTGTCATTCTTGATGAAGACCTGCGATGAAATATAACTTTTCATTTAAGCCGTAAACGTTCACTTATCATCTCATCAGTCTTCTCCTGTATAATTACCTTCATCTTTGACATTTATTGTGTTTTTCTTCAATGTGATCATACTAAGAGTAGCAGGTAGCAGTCTGAGAGGAATTAATGTTGATATATTTATGAGCAAAATAGAAGTGCTGTAATAGATCATGACAAAATAAAATGTGGTTTCATGAGATCGCTGTTGAGTTGATTTAAGCTGAAGTTTCAGAACAATTTTCACTCGACTGGCACAATATGAAATCGAACAAATCTCCTGGAGATGCTAAGACGATGTTATATCTGAATGAAAACCATAATTTAATACATAACACCTAATTTTGTTCAATCCTTTTAATTCCAAATATTTGATATGTGAGTGCCTGGAGCCGAGAGGAGTTATTGATGTTGTTGCCTTGGATCTGTGCTTGATACTAATATGCAGACTATAGTTCCAGACTTTGCTAGTAGTTTTTTAATGATGTTCAGACTGATTGGATATCCATGGATGAGGGATGTCTATGGACGTCCATGTTGCCGGATGATTATTGACTATACTTATTCTGTTCTAATCATGTTGGCCGACTACTCTATTTAAGGCTGTAATTTGATGGCTGACAGAGCTTGTCTTGTCCAAGGCCTGCGTGGCCCCTTGTCTGTGCTACGCAGGCCATGAATCTTGCCACATTGTGCTGCTTGCAATTACCCAGCCTGCGTCGCTAGTCAGCGTTACACCGACTTGTGGTGATAAGTCAAGTTTACCACGTCTTGCCCACTTCTCACTGCCGCCAAGATGGACTGCTTGGCCCCCCACACCATAATGCTGAGAACATAATTCAATTTGAGGGAGTCACACTGTTATTGATTCTTCCAAACTGGGACACCTGCCCAAAGATGCAATACAGACACCACGGGATGGTCTCAAGATGATACACTTTCAACTACACAGAGTTCTGGTGATACATTATTGAGGCTGGGTCCACAAGAATCCCTAAGTGTTCACGACAAACTCTAATGATCACTCTAATTGGTCAGAATTATACATGATATACTGACGTGTTTATTTCCACAGCTAAGGCAAAAGTGGCCTCTCGGCAAATGCCAGACATCATGTACCTGTCATATCTGAGAGAAATGTTTCTGCAAGTAATTTACTTCTCTTACAAAATAATGTGACTAGACCTTTACACCGGCAGTACACACTCCCTGCTGCAGGTGGTATTAATATCTGTGTACTGCGTCTTGACCCTTTATTCTGAGTAACATCTAATACTCATAGTACATTGGTCTTGATTCGTTACATCTTGTACCTTACTACACTATATCACACCTGTGTCAGAGTCCTCACATACTACAGTGCACCACTCTGTACCTCAAGCATATCAAGAACATCAGATTTAGACCAGTCCAAATAGTTCTATAAATAAGGCACAGGAATTGTTTGCATACAGCCTAATGTAACACCAAAATCTACATCAGTTATGTTTTGTGAGTTTCCATATTTTTTATTGATGAATTTTGTTTTGTTCATGTGAGTCATCATGATAGGTTTTGCCATCAATGGACCATGACTATCATACAATTTGCCTGTGGGATATAACAAATAAAGCCCTACTGACATTTGGCTTAACTCCACACCTTTCTCTTATACTTTGTGATCCTGAAGGAGAAATGCAAAGATAAATCTGTGTCAGATGCTGTTTGACGGCAGTGTGTGCTGGTCCCAGTGTGGGACTCAGGGCCTGTGAGTGTGGGACTCAGGGCTCGTGAGTGTGGGACTCCTGGCTCGTGATGTGACACCAGACATGGACACTACCATTATGGCCAATGTCTGTAATGGCTTCCTGAAGCTTGCCACACACTGCACCTACCATTTGACTGACATATCTCAACCCTAATGCCTTCACAAGTAGGTTCAGCGTCTAACTTTCACCTAGCTCCTTAGGAATTCCTGTTGTTTTTGTGAGCAATTTCTTTCACATTATATCCATTTTCCATCCTTTGAGAGTACTGCTCTAAATTGATTTTACTTCAATTCTTTAAAATGTAACTCTTGTGTCAATGACAAAAATGTTGATGGCACAAAAAAAAGAAGCTTTGCATGACAGTATTGTAATACACAACACAAAACTATCCTTGGCATTTTTGTTTCCATCCAAAGTATTATAAATATTTCAAGCTGATGAGAGAAAATAGCAAAAGATTATGTGTGAGGCCTCTGCTTTGTCATATCAGAACAAGAATTGTCTGAGAAACTGAACAATACGAATCAGCATATATGGTGGTTAATGTAGTCATTTCATTATATTTGAACAATAAGCACCTGTACACGTGCACCATAGTGTAAGTGCAAGTGTTAGTGTAAGTGCAAGATTGGAACGTTTTAGCTATTATCATTTCCACAATCTTAGATTTTGACTTTTGCATAAACACATAAGAAATATTTCCCTTTTTACTCTGAGTCGATATAAAATGTCATGTTTTTACTTCTTCTGAAGCCAATCTTATGATTTCAATGCCAGAGAGAATGGAGAGGGATTTCTCATATTTTCCACACAAAAAATATGTTGTGCTATAGTGTTCTTAAACTCAAAAAGATTTTGCATTATTTGCAAAATAAAAAACATGCTAAATTTTGTTTTGCTTCACGTCATGTCAATTCTGACTGTTAATGGAAATAGTTATATCACAAAAATAAAATCAAATGGCAAATAATCACCATAAATAATTGTTTTATTTCAAATATGTATTAGATAAGTATTTTTATTAAACATAATCACCAGTTCAATCCTTGGCCTTGAAAGTAGGCATATGGTAGCCATGTGCAATTCCAAATAGACTAGCCATGTTGGATATGCAGGACTGATATGGTAGATTGTGACAGGGGATTAAGGACAGGTAGAGAAGATGAATGAGGCACACAGGAGGATTATCATTTGGCTTCAGGGAGGGCATAGGAATGGGGGGGCAATGATACACCACATCCCACTGCCTTATGAGGATGCCAGGTATATACCATGACCACAGTAGGCAGAAGATATGCCAGACGCTGCATGCAGGATGTAGGCAGAGGGACTGCAGACGGTGCATGCCAGGTCCGGTAAGGAGGTCAAATGGTGCATAACATGTACTGACAGAGGGACTTTCAATATGGTACATGATATGCAGAGACTGAAGTCACAGTGAAGTGCCTCCACATTGTACAGAGCAAATCAAGATTGTGAAAAAGGCTTATACAGAAAGACTTCATTTTGTGCTTGGAGGTAGAGACAGAGAACCGCCAAATGGTGCATGGAGATATTGAGAGTGAGCCCCCAAATGGTGCATGGAGGTATTGACAGTGGGCCCCTAAATGGTGCATGGAGGTAAAGACAGTGGGCCTATAAATGGTGCATGGCGGTAGAGACAGAGAACCTCCAAATGGTGCATGGAGGTAGAGACAGAGAACCTCCAAATGTTGCATGGCGGTAGAGACAGAGAACCGCCAAATGGTGCATGGAGGTATTGAAAGTGGGCCCCCAAATGGTGCATGGAGGTATTGACAGTGGGCCTCTAAATGGTGCATGGAGGTATTGAGAGTGGGCCCCCAAATGTTGCATGGAGGTATTGACAGTGGGCCTCTAAATGGTGCATGGAGGTAAAGATAGTGGGCCTCTAAATGGTGCATGGAGGTAGAGACAGAGAACCTCCAAATGTTGCATGGAGGTAGAGACAGAGAACCTCCAAATGTTGCATGGCGGTAGAGACAGAGAACCGCCAAATGGTGCATGGAGGTATTGACAGTGGGCCCCCAAATGGTGCATGGAGGTATTGACAGTGGGCCCCCAAATGGTGCATGGAGGTATTGACAGTGGGCCCCCAAATGGTGCATGGAGTTAAATACAGAGAACCTCCAAATGTTGCATGGAGGTAGAGACAGAGAACCTCCAAATGTTGCATGGCAGTAGAGACAGAGAACCGCCAAATGGTGCATGGAGGTAGAGACAGAGAACCGCCAAATGGTGCATGGAGGTATTGACAGTGGGCCCCCAAATGGTGCATGGAGGTAAAGACAGAGAACCTCCAAATGTTGCATGGAGGTATAGACAGAGGGCTTCCAGATGGTGCATGGAGGTAGAGACAGAGGGCCTCCAGATGGTGCATGGAGGTAGACAGAGAACCTCCAGATGGTGCATGGAGATACAGACAGAGGGCTTCCAGATGCTGCATGGAGGTAGAGACAGAGGGCCTCCAGATGGTGCATGGAGGTAGAGACAGAGGGCCTCCGAATGGAGCATGGAGGTACAGACAGAGAACCTCCAGATGGTGCATGGAGATAAAGACAGAGGGCTTCCAGATGCTGCATGGAGGTAGAGACAGAGGGCCTCCAGATGGTGCATGGAGGTACAGATAGAGAACCTCCAGATGGTGCATGGAGATACAGACAGTGGGCCTTCAGATGGTGCATGGAGATACAGACAGAGGGCCTTCAGATGGTGCATGGAGATACAGACAGAGGGCCTCAGAATGGTGCATAGAGGTAAAGACATAGGAACTCCAGGGTAAAGGCAATCCAGATAGTGCAAATGCAAAATGATACTTGAAATGATGCAGGGAAATGTAAGTGGGTGGATTCTATATGGCGAAGAACAATAATTAATTATAACACATGAAGTCTTTTTAGGCTTATATGAGAAATCTATATAAGTACACTCTATCATTTATTATCAATATCTTTGAACATTAATATTTCCAACCATCTTCATCCTTAATTGATGTATGTTTTCATTAAAAGACACAATTTTATTACCGGTTTCACCCATGCAGCTTCACATATACATGAGTCTCAATTTGTTATTAATGGCATATAAAGCAATCAAGGAAATTGCTGTCTTTTCATCAGGCCAGCCAACAAAGTATTCTTTTAAAAAAATATCATTTTAAGTTATCATGTTGAACCATAACATACAAAATATATCTAAATTGCTGTAAA
Source organism: Amphiduros pacificus (assembly GCA_949316495.1). Classification (NCBI taxonomy): domain Eukaryota; kingdom Metazoa; phylum Annelida; class Polychaeta; order Phyllodocida; family Hesionidae; genus Amphiduros; species Amphiduros pacificus. The sequence goes on along the minus strand of OX439002.1, from coordinate 48,135,657 downwards.
TCCACACAAATGTTCATAATAAGAGATGGTAACAGTCAACACAAATATCACAGAAGAAATCTGTGAATATGTGTGGCCTGAGATTGAAATAACTCAGCTTTGTGATGCCCCTGGTGCTTGCATTGATCATCTTACTAATCAGAGCCGAGCACGTGTAATCAGATGACCCATATTTGATTATTATGGCTTATACACCTGCCATAATCATGGTGGAAGTAGGTCAATAAGATTATCCCAACCCACACAATATAATAAGATTATCACTTAGCAGACTGCATATATTTACAATCCGATCACCTGATTGTCTATTCTGATTCAGACTCAAAAGATTCCCATTTATTGATGTTTCCAGCGAGTATTCATCAAATCTATTCATGACCTATGCTTTACCAAGTAATAAGCAGATAACATACACTTTAGTATTCATATATCTGGTGAAAGGTTCATAAATTTCCATATATTAATTGATATTACTAACTGTGTGAGATATTTGCCACCAGATGCCCTTTCCTGTGACATTTGATTGAACTCTTATTCTTAACCTCTGGGCTAACCCTTTCCCCGTGACATTTGGCTTATACCTTATCACATGATTTTCAGGTAACACCTTTTTGTGTCAACCTCATGAAATTAAATACTTAACTGAATGGTTTGAATTTGTATTTTGTCTACCCGAGATTACCTAATATATTATTATATCCGAACACGATGGAGGTTGAGAAAATGAATCACTTTGTGACATTTTTACGACAGTAAACTTAGGTCTGACATAATTTGTGAGATGAAACTCTAGCAATGCCACTACAAATTATGACAGTCATATTTATTCCTACTTGAGATTTTTTCCTACTTCCTGGACTGGCTTCAATATATGCCAGGGCTGTCCAGCACAATATATCAACTTGCAGCAATTTCCTTGAGGCATGTGAACGCGCCATGGCCGCCGTCTTTGCTCTGTATACCAAGCGGGCAGCCACGGAGCATACTCATATATTTGGTGATTTCTCAAGAGCGTATTCTTCACTGGTTTCTTGGACACTTCAGCTGAGATGCATAAATATCATAGAGACTGTGGGAGGTGGAGAGCGCGGAGGCACATCCTGTGTAGCATAGGGAGACACATCCCTGGGGAGGTGCTCCAGCCTATACTTGTCTCCATGCCTGCACCATAGACAACCACAAAGCTCCCATTAAACCAATCTGCAGCCAACATTGAAACATGATTTAGCACAGCGATATTGTCATCACTAATATGTGGCTTCGATTAAATTCTGAAACTTAATCAACATTTGAAAATTGGACAAAATACTATGGCTTTATCTGAACTTTATTTACCGGGATCCTCTCAACACTTCTCCTATAAACTGTTTATCTGTGAACTGGCCGTATCATATAATGAAACTAAACTTTAATATGTTTGTCATCCATTATCTAATTTAGTTTCGCAATATCTAAACGTTATAACAAAGATTGAATAATGTTGGAAGGTTCATTTGTGTTGAATATTAAGTCTGTTTTACCAAAAAGAACTTATAAAAAAATAATAGCACATAGGTTATATTTAGACAAGGTATAAAGGCAAGGAACACCTGTCGGGAGGCAAAGTACCTGACATATGTAACACTGGCATATAATCTAAACTATACATATTACTGTATTTGTAGCATTAGTTATTCTAAATATGAGAGGATACTGGTAAAAAAAAATCCAAAATTCAGTGGGATTATTTGAGCAATTCTGATGACAATCACAGAATGTGCTGGACAGTAAGGCCTAAGGTGCTGTGTGGATGCTAAGAGGATGTGCAAATCTTCATCTCAAATGGGCCGCAAATCAAGCCCACTGACTCTCTGCCTATTTAGGTGCTAAATTTCACAAATAATTGACCATTCCAGTCAACAAATTTACACCCTAAAAGCACCCACTGAACACTATGTTTTAAGAAATGATAACAATCTGAGTTAATAGCGAGTTTAAATGTGAAAGCAGTGATGTGATTTATTTGCCAGATTGACCAGTCAGGATTGAGGCTGGGTACATATGGAGGTCTGAGTGTGGTCCGTGGCAGCTGTAGGTGCCTTCAGTGTGGCTTCTTTCAGCAAAGCTTGTCCTCTCCGCTCGCTTGACAATGGAGCTTACAATGAGTCTGTAAGGAGCTACAAGGCATGAACAAAGCTGTCGGAAGTCTAAGATGCCTCACTGCCACATACTGCTTTAACTGACCTCCAAATCTCCCACACCTTATTTCTGCATGCATTGACCCACATAATAAAATGGAAAATATCTGAATCTATTGCCCTTCACCTCTTATTATTCACACTAATATGGAAACAACCCAATGGATATAAAAAGCATGACTCTCATTCTGAATTCCAATATAATATCATTGGACTGCTTGATATGACATACAAATCATTGATCTTGGGATGAACACTGTCACCCTACCATGCCTGTCAATACACATAACTCACTGTATAATGAGGAACATAATATGTGCCATTTTGCTTGACATCTAATTAAAGGTGCTACATGATTGAGAGGTAAGAAATGCCTTACAGCTCCTCGATGCCCTAGAAGCTACTCAGCATTCTCAAGGACAGACTCCCGTATAGAATATAAGGCAACACTCTTGCTTACTTAGACAGCCTGTCTACACACAGCCTATGTTCACTATCAACAGATGGATAATTTCACAAAAAATCAGTCGATCATCAAACTTTTTCAATCTATTTCTTTCAATTGCGGTCTATGGTTGATTCCATTGCCCTATAGTTGCACAGCCTCACAAAGCATTCCATATCTACAGTTAAGGCAGTATATAGATCATTTAAGGATACTGTTTAGTCTGAATACAAGATGCCTGTGCATGAAGTGATCATGCAAGGAAATCATTTAGATCCTTGCAGTCACCAATCTAGTCTAACTGTCTATGCAATCATACAGAATAGTGACAATAAAGTCATTACAGATAAATGACTGGGTATAAATGTGCTTTATAGTCTTGCAGCAGTGTGACCAAATAGGATCACATATTAAGGTGTGGGTACATGCTTTGGTCACAGATAGATATGTGATCAAATAGCTATTTAGTTCATTATCGACTGAAACAAAACATGACACAAGACATATATACAAGGTGTGGCTTTCTCATCCTGGCCTTCATATTGATTACACAACATAGATTATTCAAATTGGTCTGTACTAGATGCCTCATAAACAGCCCTCTCCAGGCCACCTCATCCTTTTGGCTACATGTAAAGCCTGCTTCATCTTATTTTGGTAACAACAACAAAAAATTAAATGCAAAACAACACAAATTTACACTCTACCTTGTAAAAAGGGCTGTGCAATTTCAAGGCTGTGCGAATGTTAACTGAGAATATTGTTGAATATGCACAGTCACAGCTCAGGGAAGACAAACACTGGCTCGGCTTGCCATACTTAATACAATGTAATACAGATAGCCTCATAATGAGATCTGCGTCTACTCCATTTGAAGATTCATACTCCAACTGCCACATACCCTTGCCATTCAAAATAGGCGATCTACCATTTAAATATGTTTTCTTCTAAAACAAATGAAAATTCATTTCACATTTTATCTGCATTATGATACTGTATGAATATGCATGACGGAAAATTAATTAAATATAATAGAAATATTGGTATCTATGTATATAAATTATCTATTCTAAAATAATGATATATAATGGACTTGTGGTTCCATAGAACTTACAAAATGTGACAATTATTGCAACACTGTTTGCCCATATCAAACATATGCTGGATAAGATTTGATTTCAGTAATTAAAATACACTTCATGACTGATGAATATTTCCATTAATTACTGGTTAGGAGCTTGTTTGAGGACGTTTATGTGTCGCCAGCCTCCGTTCAATCAGCTGGTGGCTTAAGCTGTTTCCATTGAAGCGGTTTATCCGTGGTATGCATGTAAACTGCACTAATATCACACAACCCTCTCATCATCGCGACATTTTATTTTCCAACCCCTGCACAGTTTTATCATTCATCACATGTGATTATGCCATAATATCAGATCACAGTATGTTTGTAGAAATAATGACATCATATTTTTTACATAATTTTAATGTAATAAATATTGATTCAGTCTTCAGTTCCAAAAAAACATGGCTCAAACAAAGGATAGAGACAAAGCTTTGTTTGGCGGCAGACTGTGATCACTCCCCAATGGTTCACAGTGAGCTGCTCCAAACCAGTTATGTGGCAAACTCATTGGCAATGGGAAATAATAAAGGTCCTCAAGCCATCTTTATGAAAAAATATCTATATATATTTATTGGATCGTCACAGTGATGCAACCATCATTGGCAAGACAAGACACTGTGATGAAAACAATCTGAAAATTTATGTATATGAAAAAGCCAAGATTTTGTGCCATTGTATTTGGTCAGAACCTTTCTGGTTTATCCAAAGTTATTGGGTTTGTACTACTCTTGAGTACAAACAGAAAGAGCACTCCGTGTGACGACAGTGTCTAGGATATGGCGCCTGTGATTCTGCCAACTGAGAGATGTTTGGTGCATGTCCTGTGGTGGGCCAGGTTTGTAAACGGTCAATGCCATTTCTTTCCTCAGGCTTACATGCCCATCACCAATCTAGACATGGTCAACGTCCTATGTCCCTGCAGCTGGGCCGGCTCATAAACAGGCCCTTTTCACGAAATACACCTGGTGCACTGGGTGGCCAAGCCCCTGTAATAACAGCTGGCCAAGCCCATGCAAGGAAGCCATGAGAATTGTTTGAGGGGCAACGAGGGTGATGTCAGCAGGCTTTTTCTGTCATTGGACATCACTTTTCTGGGGCAAGCCTGAAGCCAAGTGCAAAAATATTTTTTCTTCTTTTTTTCCCCTTGTCTCCTCAGCTTGCTGTTGGTCATATATATGCAAAATGAGATATTCTTCAGATGTACTTAATGATACATATTTTGCTACTAGTATTTATACAGCAAAGTTAGTCACTCAAGTTACGAAACACTTTTAATCAAAGGCCCAGCACACAAACAAAAGTCTCCACAAATTCATAAACATTTTGTCTGATGATTATCTTTGGTTTAACAAAATATCAATCCTTGTAATCGCTTACACTCAGAAGTGATAAATTGTCTATCATGCTAGTCCCACACCAACTTGCCCTGTTCTTTATTTATTGGCCACAGCTAAACCCTCTGTCATAAAGCATTTAAAAGGTATTCTTATTTCACAGCGATTCCAAAAATCTCTTTTGTATTCAAAGCATAATTGCCTTTTTTTATAAAAGCAGATATGAATGTGCATTTATCATCTGTATGCCACACTGGGTCTGGTGTGTGGTAGCTGAATACCTCCATCAAACCCTTATTATAAAGCCTATTATGAACCTGAATTCCTTAACACAACAGTATTACTGGGTTATTCAAGTTGGCACGTCAGGAAGCGGTCCTATGGTGACAGAACTTTATTCTACAAGTTGAGTTACAATGGTCATTTATATCAGAATATGGGACCTTGCTGATCAAACTCTACAACTTGTAATTTTAACTTCTCAAAATATTTTGGGATACATTACTTTGCACTGGTATAAACTCATTGTACCAATAACGTAGATTTTGATGTGGACGAAACATAAATGATTGATTTATTTAGTCTGATAATGAATCCCAGTTAGACCTATCAGACATGATTGTCACGACTGTTTATGATTTCATTTGGCGCCCTCATTACCGTTGTGTCCCGCTGTGATCCATAATCCTGCCTCAAATACCCATACACTATCATTTATGGATATCATTTATGGTTATGACATGATGGTACACACCATTCATCACAGTTATCTTGGTGGTAATCAGCTGACGGCATACAACACAAAGGAAGAGAATACTTTGATTTACATGCATGCCTGCTGATTGTAGCGATCTGCTCAGAATGCTATACTTATCTGCCCCTCTCACAGTAGCCTTATGGTCATAAAGCAACACATTGATTTATAACCATGGGAGTCAGCCTTTATTGAACATCTTCACTTCAATCACAGACTTCTGCAGTGCTCCAATGAACCAAGATGTCATTCACCCAGAGTTTTTTTACAACATCAATTATCTGCTTTTTGCGAGAGATCTATATTACCTTTTTGGTTGAATAGGACAAGATATATTACAGGCTGATAACACCAAAATACTCAGACCAACCATATGATTCATCTCATTCTGGCTTCATCATTCACATTGCTTCAATCATGTATCACCATGCACATGACCCATTCCATCCTATATCACCATGCGCATGACCTATTCCATCCCATATCACCATGCACATGACCACTTCCATCCTATATCATGCACATGACTCATTCCTTCATGTTCACCATGTTCATGACTCATTCCTTCATGTTCACCATGTTCATGACTCATTCCTTCATGTTCACCATGTTCATGACTCAATCCTTCGTGTTCACCATGTTCATGACTCATTCCTTCATGTTCACCACGTTCATGACTCAATCCTTCATGTTCACCATGTTCATGACTCATTCCTTCATGTTCACCATGTTCATGACTCAATCCTTCGTGTTCACCATGTTCATGACTCAATCCTTCGTGTTTCACCATGTTCATGACTCATTCCTTCATGTTCACCATGTTCATGACTCATTCCTTCATGTTCACCATGTTCATGACTCATTCCTTCATGTTCACCACGTTCATGACTCATTCCTTCATGTTCACCATGTTCATGACTCATTCCTTCATGTTCACCACGTTCATAACTCATTCCTTCATGTTCACCACGTTCATGATTCAATCCTTCATGTTCACCATGTTCATGACTCAATCCTTAATGTTCACCATGTTCATAACTCATTCCTTCATGTTCACCATGTTCATGACTCATTCCTTCATGTTCACCATGTTCATGACTCATTCCTTCATGTTCACCATGTTCATGACTCATTCCTTCATGTTCACCATGTTCATGACTCATTCCTTCATGTTCACCATGTTCATGACTCATTCCTTCATGTTCACCATGTCCATGACTCATTCCTTCATGTTCACCATGTTCATGACTCATTTCTTCATGTTCACCATGTTCATGACTCAATCCTTCATGTTTACCATGTTCATGACTCAATCCTTCATGTTCACCATGTTCATGACTCATTCCTTCGTGTTCACCATGTTCATGATTCATTCCTTCATGTTCACCATGTTCATGACTCATTCCTTCATGTTCACCATGTTCATGACTCATTCCTTCATGTTCACCATGTCCATGACTCATTCCTTCATGTTCACCATGTTCATAACTCATTCCTTCATGTTCACCACGTTCATGACTCATTCCTTCATGTTCACCACGTTCATGACTCACTCCTTAATGTTCACCATGTTCATGACTCAATCCTTCATGTTCACCATGTTCATGACTCAATCCTTCGTGTTCACCACGTTCATGACTCAATCCTTCATGTTCACCATGTTCATAACTCACTCCTTCATGTTCACCATGTTCATAACTCACTCCTTCATGTTCACCATGTTCATGACTCATTCCTTCGTGTTCACCATGTTCATCACTCATTCCTTCATGTTCACCATGTTCATGACTCATTCCTTCATGTTCACCATGTTCATGACTCATTCCTTCATGTTCACCACGTTCATGATTCAATCCTTCATGTTCACCATGTTCATGACTCAATCCTTCATGTTCACCATGTTCATGACTCAATCCTTCATGTTCACCATGTTCATGACTCATTCCTTCGTGTTCACCATGTCCATGACTCATTCCTTCATGTTCACCATGTTCATGACTCAATCCTTCATGTTCACCATGTCCATGACTCATTCCTTCATGTTCACCATGTTCATGACTCAATCCTTCATGTTCACCATGTTCATGACTCAATCCTTCATGTTCACCATGTCCATGACTCATTCCTTCATGTTCACCATGTTCATGACTCAATCCTTCATGTTCACCACGTTCATGATTCAATCCTTCATGTTCACCATGTTCATGACTCAATCCTTCATGTTCACCATGTTCATGACTCAATCCTTCATGTTCACCATGTTCATGACTCAATCCTTCATGTTCACCATGTTCATGACTCATTCCTTCGTGTTCACCATGTCCATGACTCATTCCTTCATGTTCACCATGTTCATGACTCAATCCTTCATGTTCACCATGTCCATGACTCATTCCTTCATGTTCACCATGTTCATGACTCAATCCTTCATGTTCACCATGTTCATGACTCATTCCTTCATGTTCACCATGTTCATGACTCATTCCTTCATGTTCACCATGTTCATGACTCAATCCTTCATGTTCACCATGTCCATGACTCATTCCTTCATGTTTCTCCATGTACATGACTTATTCCTGGCTGCCAAATATAAATTGCTACACATAATATGTATATTTCACACAGGCCCATATAACAATAACTTGTGTTGTTTCTCTACTGTGCACATTGTTGCAGCTCATTCATTGCTGTACAGATAAGAACACAAGTAAAGACGGATATTGTTACAACGTTGCGTCATAATTATGACCCGACTCCTCTACCCGCCTGTCATGGAAATATTCACATAATTTCTCACTGTCAATACAAATCCTGAGTCTTAAAACCTAATCCCATATCATTTTCTTGTGACCCCCTGCCTGTACCTTAATTAAAATTAGTATTGGAGGGTCATATACTATTAATTGAATTGGAAGTCGGAGATGTGTCTGTAGGCTGAAGCCACATTATATGTGCATGGAGACAGGAACCCAACAGGCATCCTCATTTACTTCACATTACTCTTAACACATCCTATACCTCTTATCATGCCTAACATCATCATGTAGACTATTTTGGGAAGAAATTTCCTTCCATAGTTTAGAGCAGCAAGACAGACGCATATTTTATATATTTTGTGCTGTCATTATATTGCATAAACTCTGCCAATTATAAACTTGTTAAGTGTCCATAAGAGTTGTGAAAAAACATAATGCAACAAAACATGGGGTTTACAATGGTTTTATAATCTAATTTCCATTTTGAATAAATACACTAAGCTTTTGGGTAGAGAGTATTAAGAAGTGTACAAATAAATCTTGATCAGGCTAATTGACAGGTTAATCATGGAAAAGTAAAACATTTCCATTTTGCATTTAACCAATATAAACCATTCAAGATGAATCAAAACCAAACAACCAGGACTCGATATTGGCATTGAGATGTTTGACCATATATATTTTGGGCTCTTAAATTTTGCATATTTCCTCAAGTGTCTAGGAAACTTGCCTTCACAGGAAAATTTACATCACCATAGCAATCAAAGTAATGTCCTTGTTCTGTCTTCTTCCAATAAGGAGTTACATTTAATACATTACTTCCTGCTTGGCATCATCTTACAGAAAATGTTTTAGACACTGTCTGGGTGGGCCTAGATTATATTATGTTAGGTTGTGTTTATGCATGTATATATTTGTGTAACTTGAGAATGCTTCCAATATGCCAATAGTTATGACTACCTGGATAAACAATAGGCTGTAGTTGTATGAGATTCTCCGGATGTTCGTGTGCCATGTCAACCCATTGTGCCAATGTACATATTGAACCACACGCATTCCTAATTCCTTTCATTAACTGGAAACCAGAAATATTACATTGGTTGTGACATTTATATCCAACATATTCCTTTGTGAAACAAAATATTATCTATACTGTGAATTTCTATATTGCGCACATTTTAAAGCTTAATATGCACATGTTAACCTTGAACCATAGGGCCTTATTTCATTAAGCTGTTATAAGCCCTCATAACATATATGATATACATGTATGTTCCAGATTTCAGCCTAAATATCTAATATTTCATTTATCTAGTCTAATTTCTCTGTTATATGTTTTTCTCAATTATTGGAGTTTTTTTTATTTTTTAATTTACCATACTTTGAAACTATACCTTGAGCAGGTATAACATGTGCATCTTAGACTATATTTTGGGCATTTGTAACATGTAATACAGTATACCTCAGCTGTCACTGAGTGTGCATAGCAGGTCAGAGTGCAGTTTGGAGACAATTTATGTGAAATCTTGAAATGATCCCGTTTTATCTCAAGTGCTATAAATTTCTCAGCCAATATTTGAATGGATATATTATCAAGTTATGACAAGAATCTTTATGACACCTTTACTCGAGATCTGACAAAACTAACAGTGACACTTCAACCAGAACAGTGCTTCTAATTTAAATACTGGTGCCCTATCCATCCAACTCAACCAGACCACCTCCACCTGTTGGTAGGTGACCAGACTGATCCTGATCAAATGGAGAATGGTGCCCTGCCAATGCTACCATGATCATGTTTTACAACACAGACAGGATAGAAAATGCCAGAAATACATGACTAGCCCTGGGCTTATTATATACATGGCAGACAGGGACATGATAACAACTAGAGCTAATTGTACTTGGTGTCTGGTCTTTGAAGCAAGGTGTAGAATGTGCACATGGCTGGGTAGCCTGGTGATGAGATTGCATGCATATTAGACCCACCAAAGTGGCTTGCCTTCACATATATACTATCATAGTACACACCACCTTCCAGACTTAGTCACTTTACAAAGGTGTGTCTTTCAACCCCCATATATTTTTGATGAGGCACAGAAGAACAAAATGCGTCTGTTATTCTCCATTTAAGGAAAAGGATTATTACTTTGTGATCCAGATCACTTAAGTGTGAGTGGACTGTACAATAATAACAATGTTTATTTCCTAATAATCATTACATTGTTTGGAAATATAACAAAACTTTTTTTATCTTTTCCAAACATCCTACCAGAGCCACGTTGAGTATACATATTTTCAGTCCACATTAAATTTGTTTTCTGAAACATCCAACAATATGTTCTTTGGCATAATGTGGAAGACAAAGTTCCTCTAGTGTTTAAGTTTCAAATTCATTGACATTTGCAATGTTTGTGGAGCGACGGTGAGCTGCCTCATGTGTGCGATATTAGGATGCTGCAGATGGCCGACATGGTGGTTGCTGCCATATAGACATACTCAAGCAGAGCCATGGTACCCTTTACCCTCAAGTGGCAATTCCCTATAATGTTCTTACAGTAGAGAATGACAGATGGGCATATAAAAATGAATCATATGATATTGACTTTATCACTCGTGACGCTATCAACTAAGATATAGTCTGACAGAGGATGTACTTTCCAGCTAATTATTTCCCCAAATTATTGTAAGGCCCAAGCATGAACACCTGTGAACAGGTCACTAACCCAGCCTGTGTAGAGTATGCATAAGCCAGATCTATAGTGGTGGCAAGGCAGGTGAGATGGCAGGAAGGGTTGGGGGGTCAGGTAGAGGCTTCCCCTTAGCCCTATACGATTAGATAGATGACCACTTCCTGTCTAATTCCCGTGAAGTGTGTCTGACTGGTTTGCAGCAGCGTGTCTACTTGTCCCGTGATATATTCATCCCACTATGGCACAGGTCCCGCCCTCAGGCTGCCGATTACACCTGAAAACTAATAACTCTCACAGCATAAAACTATAAACCTGCTATATATACACACCTATATAAAGCTCACAACACCTCAGAACAGCTCAAGAACATTTGAAGTGAAAACCAGACTGAAGTGATCTTCTGCACAGATAAACTTTGCCCATCCAAAGGATTCATTTATCTCAAAACTATATTTCCCCTAAAATCCTAACAGTACCATTGTATTAATGACATATACATCAGTCCTTTGCCAATCTTGAAATCCATGAACATCAAACATTTACTTAAATGCAATTTATTGATCGCTACATAATATTCAAACAAAAAATAAAATATTAAATAAGATACAATTTTTTAATATGCTTGTTTGTTAAAATATGTAGATCTATTAATTTTAGTTTGAATAATTCAGTAAGACACACAAAAAATGCAGATTTTAGAGCATTTTGGGGGACAGACATGGATGATTTACTGGACATTTTTTAATCTTGCCACTCAATCTGAATAATGTGTGTACATGTATATTCAGCTAGAATACTGGTATTTAGTTTAAATAAAGATAACTGAATTCTAAATAAAGTTCTGATTCAACTGACATGTTTTTAAAAAGATAAATCATTAAAACAGCTAATAATTCAAACATGAAATATTGTTATACTGTTTAACATATAATATATCACTTCTGAACGGAAATATACTAAATATCTAGGATATTTTGGAAGTTATATTTGTGCTGTTCATTTACAAAGGACAGCAATGATGTCATAATGGTGCATTGGCTATTTATAAATGAAATAATGACTTCTTCCTTGTTGGTATCTTAGCAACAGCTGACGAGTGAAGATAGTGTTCAACCCTGTTCCAACTATTAAGCAAATTGTACACAAATGGTGATTGTTTAAGTATGGTCTCCATGATGACAGTTCTCAGAACATACTGCTAATATAAGTGGGAGTTTGGACAGGGCTGTGGTAAATACCGCTCCTGCCTTTCACCCACACAATTTTCATTTTACCTTTAACTAGATAGCTTCTTAACAATTTTATTTTATCTGAATAATATTGTGTGACAAAGGGCATGACGGGTGTACTGTATGAAATGTAAGGAGACCTTTTTGTGTGATAGAGAACGTGACCATTTTTAATGAGAAACAAAATGACTACACTGCTTAAGAGTCAACCGGGCCATTTTGCGGGATAGCAAACCCCCAAAAGACCTTCAGAATGGAGTGAAAACCAACAATTCGTTGTAAGGGATATTGATTTAAGCAATATACATGTTTGCACTGACATCTAATGACACAATAAATATTCATCATGACAAGTTTTAACCATAAATAGCTTCTGTAGAAGTGGATGATATAGCAGTAATGAGTGTTAATAGAGGCTGCTTTTAGCCAACAAAACTCATTTGTTCAATATGATTATTAGCAAGTATCCCAAAAAAACATTGCGAGTTCTGGTGCCTGATGATTGGTGATGTAACCACAGGGTGCGCATGGCATCTGATCATTGCGGCCCCCGATTGCTTGTCTGTACCCTGGATAACGGGCAACCAAACACGCCGCTTTTCTCATTTGCGTCACAAGTGATAATTTCAACAGCCCTGTACACACAAAGGTAGCTGCATATGCTGCCATAAGCATCAATACACGCAAATGATTAGCAAGTAAATTGACTGCCATGAGCTCTCACAGCGCCCTTGATGCACTGCATAAACTATCTCGGTAGATCTATCAGCCATAATAATCACATTGTGCACATATAATGAGAAGTGCAGTAATATAAACGGGGACAACAACACTATCAATGAAATACCCTGCTTAATCATAACTACATTATAAATATATATATATATATATATATATATATATATATATATATATATATATATATATATATATATATATATATATATATATATATATATATAAAATATGTAATATGCAGTTGTTGCAGACTTACAAATAAAATTTACACAAATCCCATTTAAAACCAACTAAACCTGCATGAAAGGTTCTGAGGACACTAGAAAACCACACCCATATAAATATGCAGGGTGAGTTTGGGTTAAATGTTACCATTACATAAGCATCAACTCTTTGAATTCTACTTCCCTTATCCAATGTACATGGCAGTAACCCTTATTTTCTCTGATATTTCCTCTGAGCAGTACAGCAGGTTGATAAATTGTTGACATTGATAAATTATGAATAAAGCTCAACTCATACTGTTTATACAATGGTAAATGTGTCTCTGTCATTATTTGACATCAGTTTTGTGCACCAAAACCTGGAGAGATTAAGAAAAAGGATTCATTTATTGACAGTGTCTTTATAAGTATATCCTTATAAGATATATATTTATACCATAATTGATGTAAGGGTCTACTTATTATATTATGAATATATATATATGCATGCTCAAGGTTGGCCTCATGGTCAGCTTACTCAGATTTTATAATTCATGATAAAATCTTGAGACCAGCAGCTTAAAACTAGTTGATTATAGACTCATCGGAGCAGTTTAAATCATTGCTATAACATTGTATAATGTATTCTTTGTCAAAATATTAATGAAAACTGGTCTATTCTATTCTTTTCTATTCTAACCTTCTATTCTATTCTGATCTAATCTATTCTGATATAATTCCATTGGTTTATCCTCTTGTGAGGTTTTGTCAAATCCCAAGAGAGTACAACCAAGGTGAAGGTTGTGAACAGTTTGAAGGACCCATCATATGAAACATCCTTTTTGACGTGGGAGAAATAATTGAATTAATGATCTTCTGCCTGAGTTATTTTACACTAACTCTAAGGTAAATTTTAAGAATAAATTGATGAAAACGATTATGTTATGAGATTATTTGCTCAAATTTGGCTTGGAATATGATTCAATTTCCATAAATAAATTTAGAAAACTTAGCCTTTATCATTTTTATCTGAATTTGATTGGGTTCATACCTTCCCATAATAAATCATCTGTGCAAATTGAAGAGCAGTCCTTCGTGAAATTTTATATTAAAAAAAAAGCAAAGACAACCTGAGGTCAAATTGCATTATTACGTGAGCACAAATGTCAAATGAAGTCACAAGGGCTGTCTTGAAGCACAGAAAATAGTCTTTATAGTTAAGCTTTCCTGTCTTCTCAACATGCATCGTTAAGTGCAAATCCTAAACATTTTGTGCTAAATCAATGACATCTTGTCACTTATGCCCTGCTTAAACTGTGCAGTGATCAGGTCGTATCCAGCAGTTAACAGTTAATAATCAAGTATAGATGATTATTACTAGAAACTTAGTGTCAAAGCCTCAGGCAAATGTTTCATATCCTCTGAAGAGAAATTACCGGTATCTACAAGTCTATGTTATTTTTTCAAACCTAAAATTATTTCAAAGACGTGAGACAACCCTGCTATGAAAATGTGGTTGATCATCCAATCTTCAATAATACCTGCCCATGTGAAAAATTCTTTCTAATTGTGTATGTATCCTAGCAACATGAGATATTTCACTGGAAATCATCTGCCCTGCCTGTTCCATTATTTCTTTGCAATTTTCATGTTTCATTTCAGCAAAAATGTGCCTGTTAAGTTGCTACAAGAACTGCTCCTCCTTTAAACCAATGGCCTTATCCTCAGCAGTCCAGTTATGTATCACTCTCAAACAGGAAACATTTTTTCAACCTGGAAACATTTTTTCAACCTGGAAACATTTTTTCAACCTGGAAACATTTTTTCAACCTTGCATACAGTAAGTAAGTATATATACTTGAATAATTTGATTTACTTCAAGAGAATTTGTTTTCCTCTATGGTACATTAGTGTTAAACACTAGATTCGACAATCTATCAATATTTTATGTATTCTGAGTAAAATAACACCCCCACCACCACAACCCACCCTCCACCAGTGCCAATGTGCACTGTTACACCCATATCTATAGCTTAGATCCTCTGCCTTCTCATGAATGCACCATTTTAACTTATGACATGTCACCCAATGCACAATCTGTCCATTTCAGACTTGAAAAGCCCAGGGACTTGGACCACGATGGCCTTCTTCGATTCTTCCTTTTGATGGCATACAATCCTCCTCCATTTATCTGTGTCGTTGCCAGTGATCAGGGCAGCCATGAACATGTCGTGGCTTCTATTCTTGCCTCAGAAAGCTAACAGAATAGATGTGAGCCAATGCCTGGTTTTCTCTCTCTTTTCTTGCTTCACAACATGACCGCAATAGAGTTACCTGATCACTCCCTCCATTGTTGGGTTTCCTGGCCTCAATCAGGCGGGTCTGTGGCATGTCCATCCCCATGATGACCACCTTTCTTTGACGAGACAACTAAAATCCATTCTGTCCTCTGTACTGAAATCTGCCAATTCTTGGTTATTCTATGGCATCAAATTGTAATCAATCAATAAAAATCTTGCAGAAACTTGGGTGCCCTTTTTTAAATTAACATTAATTTTACAAGAGGTTGATAAAACAGCATAACAAACTTTCGGTGGAAAACATTTATCTTTACACACAAGAAAAATGTAATTTTGTGAAAGTGGTTAAAACTGTATGCTTAAAATACTATTGCAAAGATAGATTCAGGATTATTGAGGCTAATTCGGTAGTATTATATCAATAAATATCTGATAAGAATAGACATTCTTTCTGTTAAATGCTGATTGTCTAAAATGAACATATTTGAAATCCAAAATAATTCTGACACACACTATGTGAATAATCATGGAATAATCAGAAACCCCCAAAAAGAGACAAAAATATCCAACTGCAAGTGGGAGTCCTCTAAAAATAATCAAGATCCTGACTGTTCTTGTGTGAAAGGAATAACAAATCATTTGGAATCTACCAATTGCATCCCATTAAAATCTGACAGCATAACAAACTGGTTTCCAATTGCTTTATTTCCTATAGACACGATTAAAGCCAGCGAGTTCTCTGATTCTCTGGATGAAGATATAACTGCTGCTCATGATTTAAAACCATCTACCCTGACACTTGGTACCAGTGACTGAATGGGGCTCGTAGAGGAACAACACTACAACCTGCTTGATGCCATAAAATGTAGATTTACACATATGGTCAAAGACGACCACAAATTTTGTTAATTTATTGACATGTCAAAAACATGTGTAAATAGTATCTAATGCCTTGTACATGATTTTATTGCATTCGTCATGACCGTCTTGAGCAATATTGGCACACAGCAACACAGAACTGAAATCTAAACTAACTTTAAACCAAAATTTGATTCTACTTATACATATATATATATATATATGTCATAAATGTCTGCCAATTTCTGCACAATTTCTTCTTAATATCAGTTCAAATGATGCAAGTACCTGATTTCCTGGAAGAAATAAATAAGCCTGTGAGAGGGTCCAGTTAATGGTTTCAACTAGCTGGGCTGTAATTTTCTGCTGATTAGACTAGAATTGTTATTTTGAGATGTGATGACATGCAATCAATTTGCCTTTCAAGATGGAGTGAGATCAGTCCACGTGAGATGTCTTGTGTGGTGGCGATGGCTCGGAGCTGGGTAGGGGCCCTGGGTTAGTCTTCAGTACCTCCTTCCTCTGAGGACCCACCCTAATTTCTACTCATTTCCCCTATCCTATTAGCCTTCATCACTGGTTCCTGCTGCAGTTTATTCTCTGGCCTTCCAGCATATTTTCAATCTACAAAAATCTTTGTGGTAAACTTGTTGGCCAAGAACATTGGCCTCAGAGGTGAATGAACTTACCACATCAATGGAATTCCTATATTTAGACAGGATTGCCACTAAAAAACATTTGGTCAAGCCAATGATTCATGAGGATAGCTAAGTTTATGTTGAAGTCTATGATTCATGAGGATAGTCACTCTATGACACATGAGGATAGCTGGGTTTATGTTGGAGTCTATGACACATGAGGATAGCTGGGTTTATGTTGGAGTCTATGACACATGAGGATAGCTGGGTTTATGTTGGAGTCTATGACACATGAGGATAGCTGGGTTTATGTTGCAGTCTATGACACATGAGGATAGCTGGGTTTATGTTGCAGTCTATGACACATGAGGATAGCTGGGTTTATGTTGGAGTCTATGACACATGAGGATGGTTGGGTTAATGTTGGAGTCTATGACACATGAGGATGGTTGGGTTTATGTTGGAGTCTATGACACATGAGGATAGTCAGGTTTATGTCCGACTCGACACATGAGGATAGTCAGGTTTATGTCCGACTCGACACATGAGGATAGCCGGGTTTATGTCTGATTCGACACATGAGGATAGCTGGGTTTATGTCCGACTCGACACATGAGGATAGCCAGGTTTATGTTGGACTCCGTTTTACATTAATATTATTGATCTATTTGAAATTATCCGCCTCTAGAAATGAGTGGCCAGTCTCAAGGAGTGCTGCTGCACATTTTACTCAGGCAACATTTTCTACATGCTTGGCTTACGTTTTTAGATTTCAGCACCAGAAGCTTTTTGTCCTGCTTTCTTGAAAGATAAATAAGGTTTATTTTGTCTTGCAACTACTACAATAATTTCAACTGTTCTTCTCATCAATGATATCCATCCTTTATAAACTTTGTTGACCTGTGAGATTTCTAAAGGATGTGGGGCTTATCTTGAGAGAACCAATGTCAAGTTTGGAGTATATCATTGGACTTTGTCGTCTAGGGTGATCATAAATATTTGTAATAATTTTGTAATGTTATAAATTGATCTATTTGTGGTATGTTTTATTGCTAGATTTGGCAGGTACCTTTATAATATCAATGTGCTAGCCTTTTACTTTGATGATAATACTTGAGACAGCAATATGATAGTTTTATGAAAGTCCAACCCTAACATATTTGGAGAAAAAAAGGACTAATATTTTGCCTCCCAATTACATGTAAAATCATTACCAGAGAGTGCTGTCAACTTGCAATACATTTTCTGCAGGATGTGTAGTGTTTCTTCTGCCAGAGTGAGACTCTTTGAAGTGCCAGCTACAAGGTGCCAGCTAGATACGGCCATCTTATTTACACTAAGCTGATAAGCCAGCTGGTGATAATCAATGATCAATGCCGCAGATCAATGATGCCACCATTCCACACAAACAGATTAGATGACAGTTTACACTGGAATGTAAAATAACAATGTTGACAACTCTCCAGTCTACCCAGAGTCTCCATAAATAAACTGACTGTGCTCATTAATTAAACCTGCCCAAGATTTAACCCAATCTTTATCTGATAATATTATTAAGTTAATAATGCCCTAGAATATCTTTAACATGCCTATTTTCACTCAGGCTTCACAAGGTCAGCCAGATTCAGCAATTACCAAAGACACTAGACAACTGGCATGACCTTTTTCAACTGAGAGATTGCCAATACTGAAACGGCCTGATGGTGACCTGAAAATTCACACACCAGATAAACATGTAGTACTCAACCAATCTACATGGTCCATTTATCAGGGACATTTGGTTCCTCTCCTCCAATGAATAATAATAAAGGTTTCAAACATTAATATTCAAATCATATATTAATAGAATTCCTCTATATAATCACCATAAACTGGTGTTGATTTAGAGCTAATCAAATCCATGAAAATAAACCTTAACTTCGCGAAATTATCTATTTCTAAAATTCCAGATGTTGTGTCTGCTCTTACCTTTATATTTAGCCTACCTGTAGTTGATCACAGCAATTTCATCACGTCAGACATAAAGGCTCACCAAACTCATCAGCCCCACCCTATATTATTAAATGTATAGTGTGTATATATGCAAACGCAGTGCTGAAGACACAAAGATGTGTGGAGCTCTATCTTTTTGGCACAGACTTAAATTATGAGGGAATAATAATAATAATACTGAATAGCCTAAATATACTCAGGCACAATCGTTTTTTTTTCCTGATTTAAGACACTCAAACTTTGCTCTTGAAATTTGGAATAAACTGTTAGCAATTCTTTATCACAGATAGTCTTATAGCATCTCACATGTGTACTCCCACTCATAACTATGAGAAGGTGCCATACAGGAGGTGCTGAGGGGATTCATGTCTTGCAGTCTGTAGTTTTCGGGAGGTGCTGAAGGGATTTATGTCTTACAGCCTGTAGTTTTCGGGAGGTGCTGAAGGGATTTATGTCTTATAGCCTGTAGCTTTGAGTAGTGTGCAAATAATATGCAGCAATCTTGTAGCCTGAAGAAAGTTCAAGCAAGTGCAACTTTTTTTTATAAGATTCTTAATGCATGATCAAGAAAATTGATCCAACCAAGCTTATAAAAAATCATGTCATTAATCAACCCAATATGATTGAAATCTTTTTAGTTTATTATTTCCTCCTGTAAAATAATTTTGGGGTGCATCAGGGTATCAATTAACCATCATTAATTCCTTAATTCATTTCAGACAAAAAAAAATATTTTCATTTTTTCCAAATTTTTAAATATTGATATATCATTTTTAAATTCTATGAATAATTTATTAAAATAAATACTCCAACAACATTATCAATAATTACATGAATAAGATAAAAATCTTAACATTTTAATAAGCAATCACATTTCTTCCAAGATGATAGCACATGCAGAATTCTGTTAGTTTATTGTATAATCATTCAATGAGCAAACAGTCATTGGGATATATGCTCTAATGTCGGTCCCATTACACCACAATCTATAACATATAACAGACCATTGATATTTCAAATGGAGACAATTCAAGCATTGCAGTGTGTGTTATATATCAATACTACATATCTGTCTGAGTATTATTGGTTATGGAATATATAACTATATGACCTATATCATCTGGTATTTCTCAATAACCAGAAATCTCTGATTACTTCCTGTACACATTCTGAGACATATGGGCACACATACTGTTGCTTTGACCCATAATGGTACAAGTTCCAAAGCCTAGGAACATAACAAAAATATATAGCACTATCAAAATATCAAGCAAATGTAGACCATTTTCTGATATTTTATTCAGATCAAAATATATTCTTGACAGCAAGTGGCAAATGGGTGGAAGAGACTTGACCAAAAAAACGAATTTGTTCTTTTTAGCTGAGATGTTTTATCAATAGTATGGGGTGCGGCAACCATGGGGCCACGTTTAATTGAAGAACAATGAAGGCAATATCAATCAAGGAAGAAACAACAGTCCATGTAAACCTTTCGGCTGTTTGACGAATATCTTCATGTGCAAAACAAGATCCTTTGTAAACATTCCAAAATTTACTATTCCTCAAATATTGAGATACCCTGCATTTAATTGAGGAGAAAAATTACTTTCTATGATGCGCAATCCAGTCTTCCCTGTATTAAGGACGGTTTGTCCACTTAACCACCTATCAGAACTTGTGGGCACTCATATGGAGAAATATGGTATTTATTTTGCTGAAAGCTTCACTTTCATGCTGGCTGGAAAATCGATGGCAGAATGCCAGTCTGCCACACTACTGCATGCACAGTTTGAATAGCACCAATGCAACTGTGCACACCTACGCTATATTCACACCCTAATGTTCAGTGAGTTATTAGTTTATGAAATTTTATAAGATTTTGTGAATGATACTGACAATATGTAGCTTATGATACCACAAAAGTGTTGAGGGATATCAAAACATAAATATTACCCCCCTTTCCCCAAGCTATTTACTGCCAGTCACAATTTTCAACAATTTATTTTTCATCCAACATTCCAGCTATATCATTCAAATGTCTATATCTTAAATTAATATGAAAAATAACTGGAGGTAAAGGTTTTATGATTCCTTTGATATAAATAAAAATCACTCAAAATTTGTTAAAGGAATAAATTCAAGCTTTGAAATTTGTGAAACAAATTGGTGAACCAATATGCACCAGATGCTCACAGCTTACCATGAATATAACATGGTTGGATCCATAAAAAGTATGCTGGACATTTTATATTATGCTTAATGGTTCTTGATAGCAAGATTACTAAAATTGCATTTATCTGAGCAGTAAGCATGTGCTGGCTTGAAATAATCTCGTTTTTGGCAAACCAAAATGCATATGGATCATATTTATGGCAATGAGTCCTGTGGGATCTATTACCATAAGCATGTACGTACGTACGCCCCCAACCCCCCCTCCCCCTCCTCGTACGTCCCCCCCTCCCCATACATCCCCCCTCACTGTATGTCCCCCCCTCTCTGTACATTCCCCCTTCCCCTCAAACACACACACTTTGCTCCAGCTGCAATTGATCACATTTGACAGTATCTTGTGAATGGTAAAGTCCATACTACACAACTTTAGCAAATTGAAGAGATACATATGCGGCATTGATAATATCTGTTTAAAACCAAAATAAATCTAACGCTTAACACAAGAACATGGTATAGCATATTAATGACAATGTTTTTGGAAATGCTTGTTCAATGGTAGAATCTTTCAATGGTTGCCACCTCAACAACAAAATGTACACTAATCTAAATAGTGATCCCGATAATAAATGTTAATGATGGGAACTTGACATTTTCCAGTGTCCATGGTGACCAATTGGTAATAGAGATACTTTGTTATCATGTAAATATAAAGTGCATTTTCGAAATTATTCAATACTAGTGATAAGTTGTTGATCTTTAGTGAATGGTGCAGTGAACATTGCGAAACTGCAGTTTAAATAATTAATATTAAATTGAAGATCTAAGTTATTTATTTGCTTATTCTTATGGTGAGCACAAAGGTTTTTTTTTTATCTTGAATCTATTCATCACTCTTACAGATTTTTTTGTTTTCCCTGATTTCTTTGTCTTTTTATGCAAATAGTTTTGTCATCTCCAAGTCAGCATTGGGTGATGTAAACTGGTGACTATTCAGCACCTCAAAAATGATATTATACTTGAATAAAACCTGAATAAAACGAGGTGAAGGTATCATAAGACATGACTAAATGATGTCACACGCTTGTCTGACTTCTTATGAGAAGCATGGAGTACATGTTAGGACTTGACTGTTGAGATGGCCACATTCCTGCCTTGCAGTTGAAGCTACAGAGGAATGCCAAGACAGATCCATTCAAATGCATGCAAACTGGGCAAGATAAGTCCGTACTTGAATCCCATGTGATCTATCAGTACACAATATCAACTTGACAACAACATGTATAAAGATATATCTCAACCAAATTCCACTGACTATCCACACAACACAATTTATATATATATATATATATATATATATATATATATATATATATATATATATATATATATATATATATATATATATATATATATATATATATATATATAAACACTAGGTTGTATCAGACTTACATATTAAGACCCATATAATAAGATATTAAGGTTAAAAAGCTCTCGGCAATAAATGATTATCGGTATTCGGAGGTTTCATTGACAAAGCCATTGTTTGCAATGTATTGGTGGCAGTGGCCTGGTGTGGACCTGTATCAGCAGTTTGGCTGGGGACAATCTGGGCAGACCTGGCATCCTGCTTCATTCCTCACCACCTACTCTGACTCATCACCATCCAGGGCTCAACATTATTTGACAACTCTGAACAGATTGCAGGCTAGTTTTGATCAATCATCTTATCATAACTTGTCCAAATTAAAAAAAAAAAAAAACAGATTATGAATAAGCATGGAGAACTAAATTTTTTTTTACTGAAATGTTGTTTTTGTTTCCAATGGTTATTTTGGTAGCATCTGAGTTCAAAATTAATATTAATATCAAGCCCCAGATAAACCGAATTGAAACAGGGGACCAACATGTCAACATCCAACCAGAGGTCCCTTGCTGATAAAAACAGCTGATAAATGGCTATGAGCAATGTTTATATGGGCATTACATGATTCAACAATGCTCCCGAGGATTTATAATATTTTCTCATCTCAATGATGCTGTATTGATTTTTGTGTTTTTGTCTACTGCATAGTGAAAAAAAACCTTGTCTGGCCACAATGAGGCTGAATGAGATGACAACGTGAAGATGATAATCTCTATATTTCATGTCCAATTTTTCATTGGTGATTTATTTTTTTACCATTTTAATGTGAATGATAAGTGATAACATTAAAAACAATAGTATTTTTTAAAAGGCAAATGTTTTTTTATCATTGTATGGCATGAATCATTCACATACTGTAATTTCCTGTAGAATAACGTATTCATAATTCCGGTTATACAGGCGAAATTAACTACGTTTTCATCTAAATAGTCTACAAAATTGATTGAAAAGTTGATCCGCACTAATAAACACCCCTAATCCTTTTTTCATTTAAATCCAAATATGACATAAACTATTATGTTAAAGCAACCCTTTTCTATATTATATTTTCAAAAGATTTAAAACCTTGGCCTTATCACATAACATCAATCTGTTTATTTCATCATATAATAAGATTAGATTTCAGCTGTGTTTGAAAGCAGATACGTTCTTGTGAAAGACATAATGGTAAATAGTTTTGGTTTTTGCAATTTAACAATCATTCAATGTTTTTATGATGATTTGCTTTCTACTATTTTCATTCAATTACCCGGCTGTAGACCATCTGGCTTGGTGCTTGGGGCGAGAGTTATGCCTCTCAGCTGTCAGTAGGTAAGCTAAAATTGGGGCAAGTCATGAATCGGAGTCTCTAGCCAATCATATGCTGTTTCCAAGGTAATGCAATATTTCTAAGGGTGAAAGTGCTGAGAACTACACACAAAAAAAAAAACTCAATTTGGTTTTTGGTGCGAAACAAAGAGCTAGGTGCAGCCGACATACTGGTCAGACTAAAGTGTTGGACCCCACTTGCCCCAGACAAACAGATGGCATGAGTGACAGCTGTCAGTCTGATCAGCTGATTGGAATCTGTCAACCAAAACATTTCAATATATACCATTTACAGGCGAATCTAACAAAACCAACAACAATATGCACCAAACCAGTGTAAAAGAAACTAACATTGATAACAAGATTGAAATATTTTCACATCAATGTTCATTTCCAAACATTCCAGGAAACGTTGTTGTAAAGAAATTCTGGTCTTTTGTCATTCAGCTTTGACAACCAGGCAGAAGCGATCGGAATGGATGTTCAACTTACCTGAATAAAATATCTTCTTGTGGCCCTTCTATTGCACTCCAACCGTTATAATTAGACCTGTTTGTTGTATACTTCATTAGGTTGTCATATTCATAACTTAGTATGTCCAAAACCGTACAGAATCGCCATTGTCTGTGATATCTTTCCACCAATGTTTTGTTCGGTTGTGAAAATATGGAGGGTTTCCTGCTAGTCGTGACGTCACGGTAGAACGTGAACGAGGCAGCAGTGCCGTGAACTCTCACCCCAAGTCAGCTCACAAAGCTTCCAAACACTTCATGCTGTCTTATATCTTTCCCATTTATTTAATTTGTTTTTTTTTAAACACTTAATAATTTTGCTTTTGAATCTCAAGCATATCTACGAGCAATATAACTTATTAAATATTACTCTCAGGTCATACTACTGTTTAATGTAAAGCTTGCTAATTTTTGGTTTGTTTGTTGATAATGTGTGTTTTAAGGGCAAATGGTTCACCATTCAAAAAGGTCAAGATGGTCATGGGCTTGGTGCTTGCAAAGTCACTCCTTCAACAGCTCTACAATTGTATTTCAACTTTTCTACTATAAGGGGTATTCCAATGAAATTATGATTTTTTTTTCAGGTAGTCATAAAAAATAAATTGTAAGCATTTGTCACCTGTAGTTAATGTCATTTGTCACTTGTAGTTAACAGAAATAACAATAAAAAAAATAATAATAATTTTTTTTTAAAATAATAATAATCTACTTTTACTGGACTATAATCTGCTCTTATTGGACTCAATGCACCAATCTTGTGTCACTGAACTTATTTCCAATATTTTGGTAAAAATGTTTTGATGGAAATTTAATATTAAGATTAATTAATGATTTTAATCATTAATACTCCATCCTGTCAGTTATATCTATAAACTGATCATCCAAAACCAATTAATCTATCAATCAACCAACACAACTAGAGAGACTTGCCACAAAAGTTGTAGTTTGATAAGCTACCTGCCCATGTCAGATCATTGGTCCCATTCATGGTAGAAGTAAATTTTCAAATATCTATTTTATCCAGTTGACAGTAGTGTGATATAAACCAGCGACTTGTAAATGGGCTACCAACCAAGGACTCAATATCAAAATTGTATGGCATATTTTGGTTCATTGTTGCCTTTTTAAAAGCAAATTACTGCATTGCAATGATGTGGACACAATGTTTGACTACCTACCTTGCTCCTTTTAAGATATATATATTACATGCTCAAACAAAGACAATCCTCACGTTTGAATCAGATTTAGTCAATTCAAGCAAAATGCATGTTAAAATAATGCACGTTTCTTCAAGATCTTCACAGAAATAGTGCCACCTGGTGCCTAAACTTTTTTTTAAGACAAGCCATCTTTATTTTAGGTGATTGTTACAACCAGAGGCATCATAATGTTTTTCTACCTCACAATGTAAATGGTGCCACACCCACTTTTAATTATTCAATCACAAAATATAGCCTAATATATTATTATGTAAACATATTATTAAAAAGGGGTATTGTGTACTTGTGAGAGGAAAAAATGTATTTGATGCCAGTAACAAGATTAACCCACTTTTTTCTACCTACCGGTACATGTGTACAGACTAAATTACTAACACTCCATGGTTATAAAATTAAATTGCTATAAGTTATTGCTGAAAGATTGTCACAAAATCTACGGGGGCAGTTCCCATCAAACACTATTAATGACTGGTATTCAATGAATCCCTTTCTAAGAATTTAAATTGATTAAATATAAACAAATAATTATACTGGTGTATGTGTGCACTTAACATTTCACAATGAAATAAACGTGTATAATTCATATCACAGTCATTCTAATATCAAATCTGATATTGCTGAAATATCAACTTAAATCTCCACATACAATGATTTTACTTCAAGAAAACAAAGGGCCAATTGCCTCAGAGCTATGTTGATTACTGTTTTTTTCTGTAATTTTCTGAACATATTTTGGAAATGACTGCTGATTGCTTGATAAATCCTCTCCCAGAGCAGACTTGAGCAGACAAAAATTTAGCCAATCAAAGTGCATCTCATTGACTGATTCTCATTGAGGAAATAGGTTTGTTAAAAAATCATAAAAAATGGAAAAAATTCTGAGCCGAATGGATAATAGACATAATTGGTCTCTTTATAATGCAACATTTTACCTGCTAAAAATTCAGAACTCCAATCAGTAGTTCAGAGGAGAAGATTGAGAGGATGGCAGAAAATTTCTTCCCTTCCCTGCAAAAGTAATGCTATGCATGACTTATAACAAATCATTTCCAACCAGATTCCCCCCAAAACATTTTTTCTCAAGAATATAGTAAAGAAAAACTATGAGTCTTGTTGCAACTGTTTTATATTTATGCAAAATATGTTCATGACAAATATGTCTTCAGCTTTCAGAATGCAAGACGAGAAATATTATCACGGATCATAAAGTATACAAAAAATAGACTGGAAGCTGCATTAAGAGGAATCTCAAATCAGATTAAAGCAACAGATGACAGAACTTAAATTATCATTACACTGATAAATATACTCAATACATAGTATGCATATTATTATTTTACTGAAATATAAAAGACAATCACTTATTTGACATTTGCAATGCTTTAGCATTTACTACGCCCTCAGTCACATGCCACATTAAAAACCATAATTATATTTCACTTATATCTGACATTTTCCCCACAACACTGTGGTAGCTCCTTTTCATGTGGCAATATAATTGAACATATCCCATGATATGTACTTATTCTGCCAACTATTAATATTCATTTGCCATTTCCATTAATTTTATGTTTGACATGAAGATTTGAAAGGGTATCTGTTTTCATCTGTGTGATATACGATGATACCTCTGTATTTGTGGATTTGTTTATCTGGGTTTATATCTAATGCAATCTCCTGGTCAACTATGGTATCATATACGACTACTATATATCTGATATACAATAGTTTCCGATATCACTATATTTTGTGGTATTAAAATCATTCATAACTGGTATCAAGTCATTAAATATAGATGATAATCATTATATCAAGGAAAATTAGCCTTAATGTTATAATGATAGAGAGGAAAATGGCAATAACAGAATCAAATGCAACTCTTACCATAACTTGAGTATCAACGAAAAATGATTAAAAGTCCATCAGATTACAAGGCCCTTATAATACACTTGATGGCACTTGGAAGTTACAGACATAAATATTGTATTGAATATATGTTTATAACATATGCTAGTAATAAAATGTAATGGGAAATACTGCATGTGTCTATGTGCTAAGATTCTGAGGCTGGGGTTAGAGGACTCTCCTCTGGTATGGCTTCATAATCCGGCCTCGGTTCCATCTCAGCATCAAATGCATTTCGTTCTGATTCTGACATTTGAGCCATAGCATTGTAAAACTCGGAGAACTCCACATAAGCCTCAACCTTGCCATCCTCATTCAGTTTCAGTTCATTTCCCACTTTTGATTTCTTTTGGAAAAGGGGAGCGTCTCCACTTTGCGTTGAATCATTAGTGCTGCTCGTGTATGTTGTACTGTAGGTGCTCAGATTAGTCTGAGTGTTAGTGTTCGTATTAGTATTAGTATTGGCGAAAAAGAACTGTCTGCTTGTAGCTGGAGGTGATTTCATTCCTGAAGGAGGTATGATAACAGATAGTGGCTCAATATTGGCAGTTTTTGGTTCAGTATTTCTTCCACTGGTAAGGGTAGCAGTGGCGACACCTAGTGGATGGATCTTGCATGAGGCAGTTGGGCTGCCAATAACATTGGGCAGTGGGTAGTTGAAGTTTCTGACTAGTAAGGTAATGTCTTTTCTCTTTTGACAAAGTTGTTTCCTGACATCTGCTGAGGTCATGTATGTGTCATGGTGGATGCGCACAACCTGGTCCACAACAGCCTGAGCTATTCCGTTCAGTGTTGTCTGAACTGCAAACTCTGAGGCGACCATGGATGCTATCTGTGTGTTGACATGCTCCGTGCCAGTCGCATCCTCCAAGGATTTATAGAGACCATAGGACATAAGGATGAGAAAACCCTTGAAATCTGGGTCAGTAATGTCAAGTCCACTTGTTACCTCGGGCACAGCAAGAATCGGGTCAGATGTTGCTGAGCTACAGAAGGAAAATCACATGAGTGTCATTCACAAAAAAGGAAATACAGACTTTCTGTAGGCATTACATTGCGTATATATTAAAATCAATGAGATATCCATGTCACCAGGCTGAATCTTTCCTCAATTTCAACATTCAGTCCAAAATTTACTTTCCCAATAATTGCAGACCTTTCCAGTGTTCATGAAATTCAATATACAATAAATGAATAACACAGTGAATGGAACTTTCTTGCTGATGAAACAAAAAGTATTGTAGATATGATGATTCTTGTGGTATTGTTTGCCAAGAATAGAATAATTTTATTCTTAAATATATTTTTAAGGAATTTTAACAATGCAGTTTCATTCTAATCTTGCCATTATACAAACATAATTGAAATACAGAAATTTTAAACAATATTTTTTTATCTCCAAAAAGCATTGCTTACCTCAGTGCTTCCATGTCCTTGTATCCAGACTTGATATTATAATTGCCTATTGTTCTGGTGTATGAGTGGGTGCCAATCTGACCAAGCTGCAGCAACTTTTCGGTATCTACACCCACCTGCTGCAGTCTGAGCATCTCCTCTTGGTTGCCAAGGTCATGATCTACAGACAGCTGAACTACCCGCAGAACACCCTCATGATCAGTCTTGCACAGCAGGGCTCGGCTACAACCTAAATTTTTTTTAATTTGTCAGTAAGAAATGATGATCCTTTTCGGAGAATAATTTTTCCTTTCACATTGAAAAGTTGTGTTGAACTTTGATTTATTGCTGCAAAATTTATTTGAAAAAGGATATCACTTGATAATTGTCATTTTAAGTGCAAATTAAAAAGGGTTTGGCAAATTTCAACACTAGCTGCAATTATCAAAGGACGTGTTTACATTTAGTTTAATCAGCAGTATGGTGAGTGAGTGTAGTCCATCAGCTGGTATAAGTCTTGTGTATATTTATATGTCAACACAATCTCACCTCAGATTATGTTTGGGCAAGGTATGGAGAGTGACAAAATCAGGGTAGACATTATGAAAGCAACTTTTTCTCCCTAAAGTTTGATATTAACAACCATTTGTTACTCTCCTAAACAGAGGTTGTTGATTCTCCACCTACCCTTGCCCCCAAAGTCCTATCACTGTTTTTACAATGAATATGAAAATACATATCATCAAAAAATGAATATTCTAAATTTACAGCCAGCATATATCTGTGGCCTCTGTTAAAAGCTCAAATATGTCAGTGTGTAAACAGTTTCCACCAAATGTCTCTAAACCATTATTTCTGTCAATGCTGCCAACTAGTGGATTTCCAGAGCTCAAACACTTTTGCAAAGAGACTATAACATGGAGGCCACAAATCTGACGATTAGAAGAATTAATCATGGATTTTAAACTTGGAGTAAGTTGGCCACAAGGCCAACCTTGAGCACGTAATTGATTTCTATGTGACATTTATCACCTTGCTGTTTTAAAATGCATTTGCCTGGCCAAATATGATCTCCATTGTTCATTTAAAAGGAACACTTTGGGATGACAAACAGGAAACAAACTTCTTCCATGCAGTGTTGCCCCCCCAAGGGCCAACATTAGATTTTGAAAATTTATTTGTTGACATTTGAAAACTTATATGTTGACATTTTATTAAAAATAATAAAATTACTATTTGTTGACAACAAAAAGTCAATTTTGAAAATTTAAATTCTTAAATATTGGATGATGTTTTGAAAAAAATAATATTCAAATTACTTTATTTTGATGTTGGCAAAAATAAAATGCACAAGTACCGTTGGTTTAATAAAAAAAATTGTACAAGTACCCTTAGGTTAATCACAATCATCATCACATATCTATATTGTTGCCGCAATATTTGCCTGTTTAAAATGCATTTCTAATCTCATTTTAAAACCAAAGTAATAACATTTGATTGTATTTCCTGGGTTTTGTGCCCCAATATTGATATAGTGTGACAACATATCAAGGCACTTCACAGAGCTATATTATAAGGTCATTATCATGTTTTTTTATATATGTTTATAACCATTTATAACATTACTGATGTCTCAAAACTACAAATGGTTTGTGATAAACCACTTATATCCATGACAACAGACTTTGGGCCTTGGTCTCGGGCTGCCAGCCCTCCTCTTTCAGGATCGTGCTGTCAGCCCCCGGACCTCGGGCAAAAATCTGTTATCAGGAGATATAGGTAGTAAATATATTAAATTGTCAACCACACATATGTTGGTGGATAGGAAGATAGATGAACACAAAGTTTATAACTGACAAGATCACAGCCTGCTCTGCTTGATGGAGGTTTGCACATCAATTAGGTTATATATTTGTGTGCTTCATTGAACAAGGGAGTCTGAGTAGTTTCACTTACCAACATTTGCTATATAAAGTTTCTGACTGTTGAGTATGGCTGCGAGGACAGCAGTGGTACCGCCAGAGATCTCAGACTCTGCTGCCTGCAGCTGCTTAAAGATTTCTGGGTACTGATGGTAGATCTCTGGATAACGTGTTAATCCCTGAGATAAATGAAAATATCATGATGTTGAGACTGTTTTGCCCAACTATTTAATTATTTTCATACTATTGGCATCATAACAAGAAAGAAACTCTTGGATTTGATTTATAAATCATTATTGCTCATGGAAAATTTTAAATATTGAACAACACACCTCTGGGACATGAAGAAGAAGTTTGGCTTTTTCTGCCAGTGCATCATCTATTGAATCGAAGAAACCCTTTTCCACTGAGATAAAGGCCTGAAATGAAAGGAATATAACAATCTAATTCACATCTGAACATCTGAAAGAGGAAAAAATAAAAATAAATGACAACAAGATAACAATGTAAGCCCCTTGCACAGGGGAATTTATAGTATAAACCAACAAGTCTAACCTGACAAATTGATTGTGACAGGAGGTGAAAAAGCTCATGGAAGATTTTACACCAATTATTTCTGAGATTTTGTAACAAAGCAGGAACATACAGGAATTATTTGGCAAATGAGAGTATTAGCAGAAGTCCAAACAGATGGATGGACACACAGATTCTGCACATTTCAATGTCCCCCACCAAATTTTATTTTGTTGGTGGAAAAAAATAATTTCTTCCCACTGGCAACTTACTTTAATCAAATAAAAATAATTTTGGAAGACACATCAAACTTTGTTCCTTGAGTAAGGCAGATATGATTTATAAACAATTTTCTTTTTAAGTAACTTAAATTTTTTGGTGTAAAGAATCATGAACAATAAACTCAGAACTCAGAAACAAATTATTTGACCTTTTGACAAAAAAGAACCTGAGAGACTCCCATCAAGACCAAAGGGTCACTGGAATGGTAATTCATGAGTTATTAAATGCAGATCATTGTAGCCTTCTGTTTCATAAAAAAAATAGATCAGCTTTTATCACAAAATAATTTCATAAATTTTCCATTAAAAAATACACAATTTTTTTAAAGCTGACCTGATTGAGGATTTCTTTGACCTCTTCATCGGTTGTCTTGCCCCTGAGTTGTCCCAGCAGCAGTTCTGCGGGCATACGCTGAGCAGCAAAATGTGCGGCCCTACTCCCATCATGCCCATCAAATACCCCATACAGGGATATATCCTCCATACTGAAAGCAACAGGCATCTTTATAAAATATTTGAATTCAATAGAAATAGATGTGAGTGTAATGATGTCGGTAAGAGGAGACATGTAAACAGTAAATAGGATGGGACTTATAACTTATCCTTGTGGGACCCCATACTTAATAGATTTCAGAGTAAACCTGTGTGTACCCATTTTAACATACTAGCTCCTGTCCATTAGATGTGACTTTATCCAACTGAGGCCATGACCAGTCTCAAGCTTATAAAGCAGTATCTGATGATCAAAAGTATCAAGTACTTCCGAGATATCAAGTACTGGTAGTAGTATTTAGTATTACTGACTTCCTGTTATCAGCCTCACAAAGAATGTAATTTTTTACCTTGAGCAGTGCTCTCTCAGTACTTTGATATTCCTTGTTTTCAGAATGAAATTTGTGGGTGAGGACACACATTTCCAGATCTTCCAGTCTGCTCTTTCATTCATTTTTTATATGCAAGTTAGGTTGGAGACTGGGATATAATTTTCTCAATTAAGTTTATACTCATTTTCTTTCATAGTGGGACCATCAGAGTGATCTCCATATTGGCTGATACAGAAAAAAAATCTTTATAATGGCTGTGAAAAAGGGCAGTAGCCCTTCCAAGAAGTCTTGGTGAAACCTTGGAGTAATTATGATTACATAATTGCTCCAAGGTGAAACCAATCAGAGTTCACATAATTTGTTTGCCTCTTTTAAAAAAATATTCCATGAAAATAAAATATTCATACCCAAAGTGTATGCTCCTGTCCTCAAATTCATGCTCCTCCCGTCTGAATCCATCCTCTCGATAGATCTGATTGGTGGAAAATCCAACCCCAGATTGATGGCACACAGGAAGATCATCTGTCCAGCTTAACGTATGATCCTATATAAACATATATTTTTATCCGATAATTAAAATCTAAATGTGAGCCTTGTGATATAGTTTGAACAATAAGACAACAGGAGACTAAATGATCTTTTAAATTAGTGGAAGCAGTGAAATATGGTGAAATAGTGAATTTGTTTGTGACATGTTTGAGAATGTAAAATGAAAAAAATATATTTGTAAACATCAATAATTCACCTTCATGAGGTGCATGTGTGATAAAAATTGTGAGCTTATAACTGAAATAGATGACAAGATATAACAAAATGGACACAAACATAGCTCAGATGGCTGGTGCCAATAGAATAATAGATTGATTGGAATGATTCAGCTTTAACTGTATACATTCTAAATGTGGTCAATTACTCTAAAAGGCTTAGTACAAACATTTCTTTGCAATTGTTATCATCAATGTGACCTGTTCCATACCTAAATTTGTAATATAGGATTTATTAAACAACACATAGTGAGGCAGAGCGACTGAAAAGATTGATGATTGGTGAATTATTAATGCCAGACAAGTTGTTCAGGAAGTGTTAGATTTCTTCTCGTGCTCAACATTAAGATGCCTGTTGGCTTTGCCTTTTTAACTCATAAGTTTTGAATGTGCATGAGGAAGTTGTATTATAAATCCTACAGGTTGCCGAGCAGTTTGCACTCAAAATAATGACCTAATGGACAATATATCAACAACAAAGCAAAATAATACATTCAAATATTGTACCATTTCATCTTGGGTTCGAGCTGCAGAAGTCGGCTATATCGAGTGTTGGTCATACCCCACTGATGAAGAGGGAACATCAGTCAGGCCTTTTTGGGGTCACAAACTTATGCAGGTGGAGCACTTTGCGCTCATCTTTTTGCGTCTAAATTCTGCCGAATTAAAAGTTTGTGGACAATGTAAAATTGTTCTCAAATTACAATGATATATTTGGGAAGGTACATGGCAAGTTTCAGAAAAAAAAATCCGCCTGTAATAGTTAAAATATATGTACATTCTTCATAATATTTGCACAGATTTAATCAATGAAAGAGTCAATTTAACTTTTGGAAAAAAAGTAATGATCTCTTGTTCTTGGACGCGCAATGGATCTTGGGATTGTTTTGCAACAACGGATGCCTGGATTTGTAAACAAATCAAAGACTTGTAATCGTGGATACAAAAATTCACCAACAGGATGTGCAAGGCCCTCATGAGTACTAGCGAGCGCAAAGTACTCGACAACGCATACTGTTCTGTGTATATTCCCACTATTGGCCACATTCTGCGATGTTAACATTGTTGAACATTGTACACATAGTCCACAATCACAGAAAAGGGCAGAGCTGTCAGTGTCAATGTCTCACTGTCAGATTCTGACTCAGAACTGAACTTGTCTGAAGTGAAGATGTCTTGAAGTTGAAATTTGTTTTCAAAGTTCCTACCTGGAGTCTTGGAGGAGGGGATCCGGCTGATCCTGTTGACAACCGATGAGTCGACATAGTTAATATCTGACACCAGGTCACAGAGGAACAAAACAAACAAATGATCTGTATCAACAGTTTTTAGGTTATTTGTCAGGCCAATTCTAGAATTCTTTTCTTTCAATGTGGAAAGTCAAAACTTCCGGAAGCTCTTTTACGTTGGAGATATCAAATAAGCAGTGACCTAGTTTTGTAGAAATTGCCTCCATGAAAAACGATTTTAGTTTGGGCAGACGATTTTACTCACATTGAAATATCTTTACCACTTTGTCCCTTAAATTAGTAAATGACATATCTTAACTGGAACCGAATTCATTTCCTCTACAAAACACTGATGAAATTTCCCACTATTTGCTGCTATTTGTTTTCTTTGTCATCATCAGTGCTCCTTGGCCTTGACTCTGGTGTCAGACACAGGGAAAAAAACCTTTTGAGAATTATATATTTTGTGAAATACTATCAATGGCAACTTTTTGGGATATTTTGTGTGCAATGATAAAATGATTATGGTGCAGCTGGTCCCACCCTTTTCAGAGACATATTTTCAACTTTTCTATGATTTAAAGTTGACTGAGCTTCAGCATAAAAAGGGTTCATAGGGGATGGTAACAATCAAGATTTAAAGCCCCTATTTTGGAAAATGCATCAAATTTATGTAAAGTGCATACTTTTTAAATCATGAAGTCTCAGGTGTCCATAAAACAACTTTACTGAGCATGTTGGATTGAAAACTTTGGTGCATAAGTTATTTTTAGTTGAATAATTTGCAGTTTAAGGGCCATGGGTAAGTATCTACTGCATTGGAGCAAGCAATGAGAATATCCGATTTGATCCTGCCATTCCAAGGATAAGGTTGACCTCAAATTCTTCAAATGAGCAGTTTTATTTTAAAAGAGATAATGTAATTTGGTCATAAGAAAGTCCAGTGAAACTGATTTCTATTTTTGTGAAGAATTTGAAATAAAATGAGTACATAAGAATCAAGCGAATGGTTAAAATATTAATGGTTTCTTTAAGTATATATGTGCATTTAATCTGTATTTTTCTCCCTCTTTAAATACCCCCCCCCCACTAAAAAAAAACAAACAAACAAACAAAGAACAAAACAACAACAAACAAAAAACTAAAAAAATATCTGTTTCAAGAGAATCATAGTAAATATGTTAATATATGCAAGAAAGTAATTGGACTTTTCACCTTAGAACGTTTATGAAGTGAGATTTTCAATTACTTTTGCCTCACATAATATAAATGTTTAAAAACTTTGTGATCATTGCCGCAGGGGATGGGCTTCCAGCTCTTGGACCAAGGGCCAAAATCTGTTGTCAGGGAAATAAGTGGTTGATCACATTACCTTTTGTAGTTTGGAGCCACCAGTAATTACATTATTTATGTTATTAATGGTTATAAACATACAAGAAACATCATTATGCCCTCAAAATATAGCTCTGTGAAGTACCCAGATATGACCTCACACAGTATCAATGTTGGGGCACAAAGCCCAAGCAATAACGGCAAGTGTTATCTTTCTGGTGAAAGGATGCATTTTCAAATTTCCTTTTGCAAAGCTAAAACGATTTTTGGTAAAAAGATAGAAATTGACACGTTTTCTTTTGTATTTTTTAGTCAGGTGTTATATTTAATATAAGATCAAACCATACACGTAATACATTAAAAGGTTTTGGGGCTGAAGATGTGTACATCACCTTTATTTCCAGATATTGACACAGCATGATCACCCAACGGCAATATAATTCAAGTGTACAGTTATAATTATCCCTCTAATATCATATATGAAATAACTCAATATATTGAACTCACCACAGTCTTTATATTATGGTGGACAAAAGCTGATGATTTATAAGACAGAGGTTTGGAAATGGTAAAAGTGTGATTTAAATTTTTTTTTTTTAATGATATACTAGTTAATATCAGTAAATACTCCTTAAATGGTGATATCATTTGAATATAAAATCAATAAATTGCAATTATAACCTGATAATTACTTCTAATATAATTTGTCTCATTTGGATCAATATAAATTATTTCCTTCAAGTTATGTTACTACATCGTTTGGTTTATATTGATTGCCCATGAGTGTTCTCAACATTGTCAACCCCATGTTGTCAACATTAAGTTTATAAATTCAAGATTTATTCTCACATACAAGTACCTATAGTAATGTTTTGCAAAATGTAAATGCAAGGCTGCTCTTGTTTCCTTGGAAGTCTACTTCACTCTTCTTGTTTCCATATTCAGGATTGAATAGATCATTTACATACATGTATAGAGATGATATTTTCTAAAATTGTGTTATTTTCTAAAATTTAATTCAAGGACTCAGGTTTTTATACCATGTATGAATAGATATATATCATGATGTCCACATTAAAGAATGTGAGAGTGAAATGTAAATAATTTAATAATTCAAATTACTAACTTCAAACGCTGACGTACCCAAAAGAATTACAAGTATTAACATTAATTTAACAATGTAGTTAATATTGGTAATATAAATGTGCTTTCATACTTGGTATTGAATAAAAACGACTATCTTTGATGTTGCAATCAATCGCGTTTGCCACCGAAAGAAGCGTCTGCCAGGAGGTAAACATTTCTGGGACCTGCCATTCTGACTTCAGTTCATGTGCACTCAGCCACAGCTGTCAGATTGCTTGTGGTGTGTACACAGTCAGGAACCAAGTTAACCTGCGCGGGGAAAGGGGGCAGTACGGATATACACCTTCAGTTGATGCATGAAGTGAGTATGCTTAAAACATTGGTAACATCATAAATAACGTTAGGATTGATCCAGATTTTTGACAACTGATCTGGCAGATTTTTGACAACTGATCTGGCATGACTGTGGGTTCGTGATCTCAGAGTAAGCTGATATGAAATTGAGTTCAAGAGTTGACCAGAGATGTTAGATCCCAGGAAGATGCTTTAAGAACATGTTTTTGTGTATTACTTTAAAATGACATATCTAACTAAACAGATATATGCACGGGGTGATTGTGTGTAGATTCTTGCCAAGATATCTCAGATATCATACATCTGGGAATCTTCCTTACCAAATGTTTGTTTTCTAATTAAAATAATTCTGCTGTTTTATTACAAAACTTAAGAATTTTATGCAGCTACCTGACATTTTTTAGATAAAATGTAACACATTAAAAACATCTATACATAATGCTTTCAGGTGGTGACAGTATATATGATGGACAGGCTGAAAAAGGATTAAAAAGGCCAGCTGGATTGTTGAATGGAAGGATTGAATTATATGTTGCAATTAAGGACACTTGGGACTCTCCTGGATGTGGTCATCCAAATTTTAAAATTCACATAAAGGGAAGATTTATTGGCCTGTTTAGTTAAAAATGTAATGGGAGAAATTATACCTGTCTCACGATGTTAACAGGTAAATCCCATAAATTGTAGAAATGTGATCTGTTGTGACACGGCAGTGTATCTTGGGACTTACCATGAGGCATATTATGGGTATTACCAGCATCACATATAGCATCTCAGTGGGGAGTGGAACAACATGGCAGTGATATGGGGGCCTGTCTGAGTTACGATCACGAAGAAAAGAAAGCCCGAGCCCATAGTGAAGCCATCGACAGGCACCTCCACAACCTACATAAGGAGGAATCTGGAGTGATTAAGATACTCTTATTGGGTGAGTCAACTGTTCTTTACATTGTGTATAATAAATATGAAATGTTTTTTTTTTAAATTTCTGTATCAATAATGGGAAAAATGCAATATGCCACCAAAATTGCAGCAATATCAGAATGACAAATAGGGAATTTGAACATGTTGAAATATCATTTATACCTTACTGCACAACAAGAATCATATTTCAGATTTTTTTGTAGTTCTTATTAATGAGAAATGCACTTAATTGCTATTAAGACATTATGAATGATTGTAGTAATATATAAAA
The DNA here is from genome assembly GCA_949316495.1 of Amphiduros pacificus. NCBI lineage: Eukaryota > Metazoa > Annelida > Polychaeta > Phyllodocida > Hesionidae > Amphiduros > Amphiduros pacificus. Next base: position 48,096,976 of record OX439002.1, on the reverse strand, counting down.
TTCTGCATACTTGCTTGTTATTTCAGCAAACAAGGTCAAAAATAGCTGCAATATTTGGTATTTTTTTCTTTTTGACATATGATTTAAAGCTTTAATTATAGTTTCTGAGGTAAGCATGTGTAAACATGAGAAATGAGTTGAATTAGATATGCAAGATTATAGATGGTGTTATGTTCTGCATTATCATTATGTGGGATGCTAATACGGTATGACCACACACAGTTTTCCAGATTCATTCTTTCAATATTGGGTTCATATACCACACACAAGCACAGCTTTGGGGCAAGCGATATTTAATTAATAATATGCCCTAGATATCGTGGTTATACATGTTGTAAAACATGACAAAGCCAGCACCCTCTGTATTGTGAGTAGCTTGCCAATGATCATCAAATATTTATAGTGCTGATCAAAATCATTTTTGTTCTTGAAAGAAAATATCAGGAAATCAATGATTTGGTAATCATGTTATGGGAAAGAACGGTAAATATTAACGATAATTGATTTTGTTCACTGATGTTCACTTATTTCAATTTCGATAGATTGTTTTCTGCATTAAGAGACACTACTAAAATTTTTTGGACAAAAAGTTGATTATTTTTGTGGCCTATGTACTTCTTCCAAGTTGAAAGTTTTATTTGATTAATTGGATTGATTTTGAGATAAACCACAGAAATTTGTCAAACATAATAATAGAAATATAGATAATTGATAGAAGCTGTATTCAAATGAGCTGATAGGTTCATGGGATGTATTTACTGAAGGCCCTAATGGTCAACTCCAGCAAGAACAATTCATCTCAATTCTGACATAGCTTATAATTTGGGTAGGGACCCTATGATTTCAGCAACCTGCCCATACTTTATTACAGGTTATCAGAGATGACAATAAGGACGCGAGGCCAATTTACTGCAAGCCTTAAAGCATTGTACAATATGAAACAGGTAGATACTTTAGGTGCCCCGGGAGATGTAAATGTAAATATGGGTTTTGACCAAAGGCTTATAATAGAATACGAGCAATTATTCATTTCTGATCTGACAAAATTCATTATTTCAGTAACAAAATAGGAGAATCATCAATTGCAACTCAGTAGATTTAAACTCAAAAACCATATTAGGCATCGGTGTACTAGAATTGATGAATCACCAGTGGAATTGATTTTATTCAAGTTTTGCCTAATGCCTTGATCATATTGCATATAATCAAAAAGAAATTCAGGACATACCAGAAAAAGCTTTTACGGGCGAGATATTGTGTCATGATAGACTTGAACTGAGCCTTTGATAAGATTTTGCAGATTGGTAGGGGACAATTCAATTGTTAGTGTGATGCCTCTGATTATACCTCACCATTCAGGACATAGAAATAGCCATCAGTATTAATGAGCTGATCTCAGAGGATAGAATACTGAGTCGGCTAAATCGGTTCATTGTTGGGTAGATGAGCTGAGGACTTAAAGGAAGATTTTCAAGTGTTTTTATTATTGAATTTCTGATGGTCACTCATCACTCTTTGTGCTTACTGTAAATGGACACTATCAAAAGGGCAAAGGTCAGATCTAAATATAAGACCCAGTTCACACGTGTGTGTAAAATGAACATATCCAAAGATGGATCCCTTATCCATCTTTGATATATCATGATACTGCGCAATCATCTTCACATGAAAAGGATTTCAGTCAATTTGCATGTTGCTAATCCTAAATATATTTAAGTGGTGTCAACATTTTTTATTTGTTAAATAACATTAATGCTGGCAAATCACTGGTTATATGTGTACATAATATATCAAGAAGTCTTACATCTAATAACAATTTATATAAGGCAACATATACAGACCAGAAGAATGTGCACCCACTTAAAGTTTGAGAATATTGTAGAGCATTATGATTCCACATAAAGTGCCAATAACAAAGAGCTTATAAAAAAATGCTTTAAGTTCAGTTGAGATCCTACTTTAATACAGCAAAACACTCCCATTTCACATATTATATGCTAGCTTGGCTCTTTATAGTAATGAACTGTGAAGATAATAGTCCAGCCTTAGAAGTCAAGGAATCATTTCACATATTTACTCCCTAATGCTACATATCAAATAAAATCTCTCCAGGGGTCTTTGGTCATTACCTTCTTTGCAATCGGATTTCCTCACAAAAGTTTCCTCCGTAAGTGAATTTTAGCCACTACTCTAATGATAATATATCAGTTATTATATATATATATATATTAATATGTATATAGAGATATATACCCGGTAGTCTTTGACACAATTTTTCACCAAATCCTTAACACCATGTTAACTGCTCCTTGCCTATTTGAAGTGGGAGAGTCTTTTGGGTTTGATTGTCAGGGGTAGCGATGTTTGAATAAGATAATGACCCACTTGAGTTCTGAATGAAGGTTTATATCTTTTGTCCTATCACGCCAATATGTCACAATTTGAAGAAATTGGCAGGTCCATTATACCAAAGTATTGAAACCACCCAGCTTAAGTCAGCCAGAGAGTTTCCTTAAGAGCTCTTCACAAACCTGAGCATCATCCTGTTGCCCAATATGAAATACATCACCAGTTGTCAATGTTTTATAAATGTTTTATTTTGTATTCCCTTAATGATAATTCCTTATATTCAGATAAATATGTAATCTGTCATGATCATTGTCTTGTAAGTTTACCTTTTTTTATCCATTGCATAAAAAATGGGTCCAATTCATTTGACATTCATTGATATTCAACAAAAAAAAAAAAAAAAAAAAAAACAAAACAAAAACAAAAACGGAAAAAATGTATCTTTATATGTGAAAATAAAGATAATTAGTTTTAGAGAAGAAAGACCATCATTGAAGATTGAGAAGTGACCTCAGTTTTGAGGTTAGCTTTGTTTGGAGGGACTTCTGTTCATATTGGTATGTGGTAAACAAGGGCATTGTTACACACTTGCCAGGCAAACAAAGAGACAAGTAGGGGAGCAATCCTGAAAAATACTCTAAATTTCAATAAATAGTAAGTACACTAAAATAAAGTGAAACTATAAAACGGAAATCATATATGAGAGTTTCAAGACAAAGAGTAACAGAAACATTTAACACGTGAACTGTAAAAGCTTATAACATTAGCATTCTGTGTTTAAACAGAAACCTAATAACATAGGAATTCAGTATCTTTGTGTCAATAGCTTTGGTGTTCATAATATGCAGGTTAAGTCAGAGATGGTGTAATCGGATCACCTGTGGTCAACATGATTTGAATAAAGACAGGAAACAAATCTGGATTACACACCATGCAGAAGAGTTGACAAATATATTCACATTCCTTTTCCAGTGACTGACTCTTTTCTAAAATTATCTTGGGCAAGTCAAATTACATACATTTCTAAATGTACATATATGTAATATCATAATAGTTTTTTCCACAATTATTGAGAAAAAATATAAATGAGAATTTTTTTTCATGCATAGTCATATTAATCATTGACTATCAAAGAACAAATAATGATAGCATTTCCATCATTTCTCACCAAGAGGCCCATGTGTTTATCATTTTCATCTGTTGATCCTTCCCTGGTTTCTTGCACAACTACAAATGTCTTTTTCCACCCATTGAACAAATCTCAGCTTTTTTATGTGAAGTTAATGAACATCTTGAAAAGACCCAAAATTAGTGAAAGGGGCTCATGCAAATAAAGGGTTAAATTTATAGTCGGATACCCACATATCATGAAAGGTGAAACATCAAAAGCAATTTGAAAGTTAGATTCTTTATAAATCATGGACAATTTAAAATTTCCACTGTTAGAAAGTTTGACCAAAGAATATTGGTTTTGTGATAGGTCATTATGAAGTGCAAATTATAGTTTAGAGGGACACACTTTAAATATTCATGTTTAAGTAATGAGGTGTGTGAGAAAAGGAATTACCTTTGAGATGTTTAATGGGATTCTGATGTGACCTCAGTTTCTTTATCAAGATGAATTCAAATGATTTGAAAAAATTCTGTCAAGCAGCCAGCAAGTAAATAACTAGTGCCTGGGAAAATCAAAGATTGCAAGAATCAGGGAGGAAGAAATTAAAATGCATAAATTATTCCTAGTGTATATCTTTGATGTTATCAGCATATATGGGTTTGGCTTTTTCAAAGTGTTAATTTAGAGACTCAAACCTCGCTGAATTATACCATTTTATATGATGTTTTGACTTGATTTTCTTTAATATTTGTGATAAAAAGGTGATAAAGGTTGATATTGATAAAATGAAAGAAAGTGATGGAAAGGATAAATACCTTTTCCATTTTAGTATATATCTGTACCTGGAGGAGAGTGTTGAAAAAAAAATCATTTTATTATAACTCTTTTTGGTTGAAAAGAGAACTAGATATGGGAAATTGATAAAGAAATTGCAAAAAAATGAAATAAATGCCATATGTAAGTACGTGAATATAAATATCCATGTTATGAGATTTGCTCATTAGTCCATTTTGTATTGCAATTGTGGCGTCTGTGTGAGGTTAGGGACCCTTGGCTTTGGTGAAGCAGGGTAAGGTGCATGTCATAAGTGTTTAGGGGATTGGTTTTATTGATTGATATCAATGATTTGTTATGATTTCTTCTCACGCTGAGACTACTAATCCCTGAGAACATTATCAGAAATGAATTTAATCATAAGGGACCTTTAATTGCATGGAATTTTAATATTGTTGTTATGAACGCCCCCACATGTTTTATAGTGATTTTATTTAGTTTTCTTAGTTTGACAAATCTTTTATTTTTTTCAGAAGACATAAAAGATTTTGATCCTAAATTTTATTGCTGTTGAATAGACATAAAATATGTTGTTATGATCTGAATGGAAATAAACGAGTGCATGAGATATGATTATGGTTGAGATAACATGGTGGATCATGGGAGATTATTGAAGGAAACATTGAAAGGAAAATCATGACATGTCAATATTTGTTGTCCTGTATCTGTATGTGGACATTTTGAAAAGACTTGTCAAACATTGTGGTCAACACGTGGCTACAAAACATCTTAATCAAACCAAAATCAACCACACTTCTTGGTGTGTTTGTAGTATTCCAGAGATGAACCCTTTAATGCAATATTGCACACTCGGTGGGATGCCAGTTGGTTTTACTAAGTAAATATATAGATGTAGATGAAAGGCCACATCTAAATATAAATTTGAATTATCAGAATTCACAGTTGTGAGCCTTTTTTTCATAATTATTGGTTATGAGATATTGGTGACATATTTGCAAGATATTTTTTTTTTATATTTCCTGATTATCTCATCTGTGACATCCTTTAAAGTAAATAAAGATAAGAAAAAATAAAAAAACAAACAGGAAAAAATGTAATGTCCTTTTATGTTTGTTCAAATATTGAGAGAACCAATAAAACAGTGGCAATATAAAACACAACATTTGATTTATTTTCTTGTCACATTTCACAACTTACTGTGTGGAATTTCAAGTACTTTAAAAGTAAACAAATTGTCTTTTACTGTCTTAACCGATACAGTATCCGGTATGATCCTATTTGGCCGAGAAAGCAGTGGCGTATATATGTGGATAAGACGGAGAGTCTATTTATACAACGGCTTGATAACAGCGATATACTACAGTGTATTATAATAGTGGGAGATCTCAATTTGACACGAATTTGTCAGAGGGAGCAATGCTGATGATTCAAGGAATGTACAGCTCATTGCAAAAAATAAAGTCCCATTATATGCAAACAAACATATTCTGGATCCCTGCCAGATTTGAGATAAATCAGTATATGATGTACATGGATGTTATGTCTGTTATTTCCTAATTTTGTTGGGCAACTTACTCACTGCCGTTTTATTTTGAAATATGAGGTATTTCAAACGAAAAATGGTTTTGTTGGGCAATTAACTCACTGCCCATTTATTTTGAAATATTTTACGGATTATTAAAATGAAGTTTATCAAATGAAAATTTGGTTAATGCTAAACTTGATTTTATTGAGAACTGTATTATGAGTTAATTAGTTCAATTTTGTTTTAATCTTATAGGTGCAGGGGAAAGTGGCAAGAGCACATTGGTCAAGCAGATGAAAATTATCCACAATGAGGGCTTCACCAGGCAGGAACTCTACAGCTTCAAGGTCAGGGCTCTCATCTTTTCCATCATCATCTTTTTATTTTTCACAAATATGGCTCACCTTCTGTTGGTGAACATTTAAAGAGCAAGTTTCGAATTATTGAAATATCCTGTTTTTAAGTAGTATATACAGTAAGTGTTCTGTTTAAATCAATAAATCAATTGTTATAAATCATTGTAAATACCGTTAGTTCATTTGTCATTATCAAATCTTACCAATACTTTTTAGCCCTGACCATTTTTTGGGTGTCTGTCTGTTCATACAAGAATGGAAATGAACTATAATGAAATATTTTGTTTGTAATACCAAATTTATAAAAGATGGGTATTTTGTCACTTATATACAAAATGAGAAGTACAATGTTTCAGGAAGAGCAGAGGAGTTTTAAGGGTTTTGCACAGCTTTTGTATTTGTATATGTTTGAAATTTAGATATGGTCTTTTTATACTTGAGTGAATGTAAAGACAAACTGTCCTTTTTGCATTTAGAATGTTTATCAGTAACCTGAATCAATGAATGGCCAATGTTTCCATCCATAAAGTATCCAATTCATCATTCATGAGACAGACACTGTCATCAAAAGTGAAGAAACAATTGTCCTTATAAAGTAAAGGGGACTATTCACTCTGCCCTGAGTACAATATAAAACACTGCCAAGAAATCTATAAATATTCCAAGTTACCTCCTTGCCAACATAAATTCTGTTTGTTGATGTGTACAGATGCATTAAATAGAAAAAAACAGGACCCAGACTGGGATGCACAGAAAAAAAACTGAAGCACATATTTATAGAGTGATAGAAGCATAGTTTAACGGTCACCAAAATAGTGTGTTAATATGTGTAGAAGAAAAGGGGGAGTGTGCAGGATGATCAGAGACCCATTAAGGGCGTGCACACTTCATGCTGTGAAGCTCATGATCTCACACAATGCCTTCACACCAGTTTTTCCTGTGACTTTTTCTGTCTTGGCACATGACAGCATAGTAGGAACGCTTTGAGGCAGCATGGCAGCTCCGTGTGGCAGCCAAGCAAATCTGTGCAAATATTCATTTCTTGTCTGTTAGATCGCCCATCATGCAATAAGAAAGCCTCTCCATAAATATATCTACTAAAGCCTGATGATAATTTATGGCACAATAAATCACTAAATTTGCTGGGTTTTATGAAGATTGCCATGTTATCTGAAGATCAGGCAATTTTTATATTTTCAATCTTTTTTTTATATTTCTGTTTGACACCTGAGACCAACTCTTTTGGTGATCAACTGGTTTATTGACAGGTCTGTTTAGATAAAATGTGTTGCAAGATCTTATCAAGAAGAAAAGCATGACATTATTGACAAAACAGTTTAGATGTAATGAGTTTAAAGACCTTATCATCAGAGATGGATTCCAAATTGACAATTTGGTTTTCATAAAATGTCTTGAAAGATGTTATCGTGAAGGGTGGCATAAGTTTAGGTCACACCTTATCAGACAGAATGTGGACGGTCTGACAGACATTGCATGTGAAAAGCCATTCCAACTTCTTCTAAACTTAAATCACATATCCTGGTAATTGCAATACTCAAGATCATGTTGGAAAGTTATACATGTAAGCAATAGTCTCACCCTCTCTTAAATCTTATACATAACATAAGGACCAAAATCCATTACTTATATGGGAGAATATAAAGCTCATATACATTTAATATGACTCAACTATTTGTGAGAGTTCTTGATGTTTGAATGGTGATTTTCCATCAATTGAGAACTTCATAGAGAAACTTTTAGTTGTTAGATATGTGATATCTCTCAGAAACAAATAATCAAAAGAAATATAGCATGCCATGCAGCACTGTAAATTATGTTTATTTTTAAGGAATAGAAATATTTTGTCATGCAAAACACTATTAGGGAAATGACCATAAAAAGTCAGTGGGGATGCTGATAGACTGGAGTAATTAACATGGGCTCCAACACATAATTTATTGACATTATCGCTTGGAGGTCTGTTTCAACAATTTCATGTCTACATGCACATGCAGGGTGATATTGCCATGCGCTACAGTGCTGATAATCAGGTATGGGTCAATAATTAAATGACAAATTGTGTTGATGAATTTGATTATTCAAATTCCAAAATGTGACTAGTAATACAAGTAGGGTAGATCATAAGATATTCATGTGGTCAACCATTAAACAATGTGCATCATAAGTGGTGTTTTAAAATCATACTGGACTCACATGCTGTCTATCAGACCCATTTTATATGGCTACAATTTAAGGGTCAGTTCAAAAGGCGGATGAATAACGTCTAGGAAATCACTTGTATTTAAAGCCACAAAATGTGATGCTCAGTGAAAACCATCTTATTTGCGACCAGCAAGATAACAGCTGTTTGTCAGTGGTGATTATGATGGTCCATATTGTTCTGAGGTGAATGTGAAGGCTGAGTGTGATTGGCCAGTATTGTGCTCCTCTGAATACAGGGTAGAGCCGTGTCTGGGGGTGAGTGTATGGGGTCAGCAGGTGTCCACGTCCGGGTCCTACATTCCTTCACATGGGGGCGGGCGATACCTGCACACCTTGCCAACAGTCAGCCACCCATCACCAACTAATACACACAAGATGGATGCAAGCTTTTGTGGAGATTTCTATAAAAGGAGTTGTGGTTAAAACTATAGAGCATGCCAATCAGGTTGTCACTGGTTTGATTTTTTTTAACATCTGCAATTATAAAATGAAATAAAAACAGGAGATTTTCTAATTAATATCTGTCTTATTTTACCATTTTGGAGAAATTGTTTGAGCTATGATTGGCAACATACTTAATTTTATGAAGATTTCAAGTAAAAACAATATGGTAAAATAGTTCATGTGCAAGAGGGTACTTAAAGCATATAAGATGATATCATTACTACATAAGCATGCTTATGCAGAATTGATGATATCATCATGTGTCAAAAGGAGGTCAAACAAGTTTAACATTAAGAAATAGAGTTTCCTGTTGATGGCTTTGAAATTTCTCATTTATCCTTGTTTCAAATAATGGTGTTTGGGAGCAATTAACCTGACATAAGGGTGGGCATCAGAGTTGTGGATGTCGGTGGGATGTGATATATGCCTTTGTAAATCGCCTCAACTCTGACCTGGTCATTGTATGAGGGAGGACCTGAATTTATTTCTGATCTCAGATAAAAAGATTTCCATGATGAATTGAGGTTTTGCCTGCTTATGGTATCCCCAGAGGTGTTGAATTTAAACCAAATTCAAACTTTTCTCTGTTCTTTCTCTGTGTGTGCAAAATGGAAATTCCTGTGGTCTTTCAAAGGATTGTCATCATTACTTGTTAGTCAATGAATAGCACTTTAGCTTCTGACTTCAGACAAACAAAGCTTTTGTATTCGTGGGAAGTAACCTTAAGCACAAGACATGAGAAAGGTGTTTATCTGGTCAATGTGGAGATAATATTGCACATAAATTCTTTGAAAAGGAGCACAGTTGGTTCCTGGGTGGTACTGCTTTTACATAGGGTTGCATGTTAATATGTGGGGATGACTTACCCCTGGAGTGTATGACACACGATTTGGGGACACCACTAAATACCACATACACATGAATAATGAAATGGGGCCATGACCATCACCAACTCCTTTTGACAAATAGGTTAAGGAACAAATATTCATGTTTCCCATTTGTTCTCTTCTCTTAAGCAGCTCTTGACTCTGTGCAATATTTTTTTTGTTTTTTGTTTTTGTTTTTGTTCTCTGTGCAATAAAAGGAATTGTTTATTTTAGATTTCTAACATATTAATCCTTATATCTCGCCTACCATCATGACATGTTTTTTACATAAAGAAACCACTTGAGAGATTTTATCACCTCATCAGTAAATCTGGGGGATTAAAATTTCCTCCTCCACTCTAATGGTGTCCCTATATATGAATGAATGTGCTTCTATGGCTGAATGGAGGTTGAAAATATGGCTTATTTCTGTAAAGGAAATAATATGTCATGTACAATTCAAGAATACCATTTTTCTGTAAAAAGTTTTTCTACTGATCTTTGGAAACAAGAAAATATTTCTGTTTGGCCTCAAAAATATTTCTAGGTGGAAGCTTAGAGTAATCTGAGGACATTCATTTAGCACAAAGGTTAAAACACATATTAGCATGGACCGTGACAAACTGTTTGAAATATGAGCTTTCACTGTTGCTCTGAGCAAGCAGTTTTTGGCCAGGACCAGTAACTTTCTTGGTGTTTCAGTATTATTTCTCATTTGACTGGTTAAAACAGGTTAATGGCAAATAATAAAACCATATTAAAGACATGATCTAATGGCAGTTGTTGTTGGTAAATATAGATAACAATCTTGTAACCTGATTTAAGGACATTAAGAAACCAGTGTTTCATGGTCACAATTTCATGAGCAATTTTTTAAGTTATTCCTGACAAAGGGTTCAACGTGCACTCAGTCTGCTTTGATGTGTCCCTTACGTGGTTATGGCAACCAACAAGCTGATGAATATATGTACATTTAAGTTGTCATCATCACTTCACACCCTGCATCAGATGGGTTGCTTTGTCAAAGCCTTGGTTATGGTCCATGAAGAAAAATAAATAGTTGAAAATAAACCTAAACACTTTAGCTTGTGCACAACTTGATTCTGTTGGCTTAAACCCTGGAAACTTTGAGGTGCACTGAGTGTGAAATGACAATATTAAGATATAGGAGGTCTGTGCAATTTTGTTTAGAGACTATGCACATTTTTGTGGTTTGATAATTTAGGTGAAATGACCTCAATTACAAAAATTGAAGACCAAAAAGCAAGTTTAATGGAGGACAATTTTCCTGGCAGTCATGGGTCAATGTTCTGAGGAAATAACCCATCGAAAACAGAAATAATCTTTCTGTTGGGTGGTCTATTTGTTTATAATCTCATTATAATCTGCACTGAAGGGAGGATGATCGTATCATACTTTTATATGGGGAAAATGCTGTGAATGTCAACACAGGAAAAGTATTTTTGAATGATTTTATAGTATAAAGCAAGTTTAAGTTGTGCACTTGTATCATATTCAGAGTGTTGTATTTGATATGCCTGACTTCAGGACCGAGCAATCCCAGGAATGTGCATATCAACCCAGCATTTCATGGTCTCCACAGATGTGCAAAGTGATATGCTGCTATCATGATCAGAATGCAGAACACTGGGATTATGTCCTCCCAACGTCTCCCAATAAACACTCATATTTCATATACCTTAACTTGCATCCATTTTTCCATTATAATATGAATGGGAAAATAAAGTTGGCGTGCATTCTGATAAAGTCTGGAATGCACTGAATTACATCAATAAATTAGTTGACATTGAAATTGTAACTTTCCAAGCTTATCTTAATCTGTGATGGCAAATTAAGATAATTATAATATTTGCCCAGAGATTTCTAATCACACCTACTTGATGTGTCTCCTGCAGTATCCTGCTGTGTATGATAGTCTCTATGACACATCGAGTCAGGTCAACTCTTTTTCATCATACAGATGACTGCCAAGAAGTGTGTTTAATATTTAGGTATTATGTGCATGTACTGAGTGGATTACGCCCATATCGAGATATTTATGTGGGTTCTATCAGCTTGGTTATCATATTGTGGGTCTCATAATAAATGCCCATAGTATGATAAATATATAGTGGTGGCAACATGAAGTCATAAGTCTATGCTGCCTGTCAGTTGCCTGGCAGGTTATTATGTGTCTCAGTGAATAGTATTTGAAGTAATACAATTTTGATGAGTCAAGAAAAATTTGAATTCAGTTGTATTTCACATTGAGCTTCTTCTCACCACTAAGGCATAATTATTTACCATTTTTTATGGGACTACATCTGTTGAATTTATATTTTAAAAAAAGAAGAGTAAAATAGAGTTCTGAAATTTATTTACAGGATATGCATAACAGAGTATATGATCCATTAATAAACAACTTTCAATTGATATTTGAGGTTTTAAAGTGTATGATTTAATCTGTGTTTTTTTTCTAACAAAATCATTCATACAGTACTTAAGATATGTGAATAACCTGCCTACATTTACAATGCGTGTAAGTCCCTGATGGGTGAAAAACTCACGTGAAGTAGAAAAAAATTAAATGGAATGAAAATATTGGATATTTCAATGGGGTAGAAGTCAGAGCAGAGTCTCTGAAAGATGGATGTAATATGCGTGTCTGATGTCAGATGCAAGCTTGGTGTGGGAGCTGACGGTGGTATGAGGTAGAGGCGTCATCCCTGGCCCCGGGGGACCTCTCTCAAGTCACCATTCACGATCTGACGTCCATAAAGAAGCATGTCTTCCACTCCGTTTGTTCACGTGAAAAGACAAGCGGCTTGGGGCTGAGGTTTTACATGGAGGAGGTTTCAGCACGCTTGTGTGAGGCATAATGGGCCAGGGTGCCGGGGGATTCAGTGATACCCTCTTAGTCTTGTAAGAGGGCTTTTAGTTATTAGGAGTCATTTTGAAAGGTTTGAAAGTTGTGCTGGATATTGTTCAGAGTTACAGGTGGGGTGAGGACAAACAATAAAGTGGTGATGTTAAATAGAAATGAGAAGAAAAGTTACGCTCGCATCAATTGAAGCAAAAGACCAACTGTCCAGTCCTTAACTTGAAAATTGTTGTCAGCAGAGAAACAGATATTTAGATAATTTTTTACATACAGCCAAATAGAAGAATTTAGAAAGATAGTTTTGAAATTATTTATTTTTGTTATGTGTTTTTATTGCTCTTCAGAAAATGAAGAGATTTTCTCGTTTTCAAAAGACAAGGACAAATGCAAAAATGAAATATTCTTTTACTGTCATAAAAACTCAAAGTTTATTTCAAATCAAACTCAAGAATGTCCTATTGTTCAATTATCACTTTAAGTAATAGCTTTTCAATGGTAAGATTATGAATTGTAAATCATGTCATGCATTCTGAGTGTCAGAATATCAAGTAGGACACTAAATAAAGACAAACGGGGAAGAAGTTGACACTCCAAGTACTTACTGACCTGTTGAAGGAATAAACATTCTATTATATTATTGCCAAGTTTGGTCAAGATTTACATTTTGGGTTTTGCATGTCACTTTGATATGGAACATAAATTGTATTTCAACACCTACAAAGGGTGAAAGGGTTTTGTGTTCATTAATAATAATAATAGGTCCAATCTGTTCCACAAGTTCCAATTTACACACAATTCAATTTCACCTTAGAATCTTCTTTATATATATTTTATACAGCTAATCTTGAAGAGACAAGTTCTATTTTTGAAAATAGTGGATTGAGAGTATTTTTTTTTAGAATTTATTAAATATATAAAAAACAAAGTTCATATTTGAAAGCAGACCTGATGAAATACATAAAAATACTGTGATACCTCAGAAGCTTTATATCTATCTATTCTTATACAGCTAAGCCGGAAGAGTTCCATATTTGAAAATAGTGGATTGAGAGTATTTTTCAGAATCAACATGAGTTACATTTAAATAAAGGTTCTTCTAAAGCTTTCCATGGTATCGTGAAATCATATCACAACTGATTAAAAATTAGGTGGGGGTGTACTTTTTTTTTGATCTACAAATTGTCAATTTATTGAGAATGTATAATGTTTCAGACTACTGTGCTGGAGAACTTGTTGGCTTCTATGAAATTTGTACTCAATGGAATGGGACTGCTCCGAATCAACCTGGAAAATCCAAAAAACAGGGTAAGGACAATCATGATGCCTCATAAATGTGACTTTTGATAATAATGGAAAATCTTTCTCATATTACACATTGACAGTGTAGTGCTGTCCTCTGGTGAGTATTTAACCTTCTCAACTCTCCATGTGTCAGTGACTTCTTGTTTTGTGGACAACAAGCACATGGTCCAAGATGACTACCTCCTATGTGTTGTCCTGATTGATTTGATTAAAAGATTAATTGTTTGAAATGATTGAAATATCTTACTAAGTCAGTGGAAAATAATTCCTTGATATTCCTTGTCGTTTATAATATATTTGTATCTGTTTTTTGTTCAGTTGCATGCGCAGACGGTGATGGCATGTCAACGGTGTTATGATGAGGACCGGTACATGTTGCCATTCATCACCAGTTCCTTAAAGAATCTGTGGAATGACAGAGGAGTTCGCATTGCTGTAAACAGGGGCTTTGAATATGAGCTTAATGATTCTGCACTATAGTAAGTACACACAAATCTATTTTAAAATCATTCAAAATTATATATTTTTTAATAAATTGAATAAAAAACAGGCAGGACAAGAGTGACAATTATATGTTCTTTAGTTTTTATCCAATGACTTATTGAATTATCAATAATGAATATTAGATCAGAACATTTTATCACAAAGTATGCAGATAGGCTTTTCCAACCAAATCAAATCAGTGCAGTACATTTTTAACAAAGCTCACGCTTGAAAACAGACTTGATTAAATACATAAAAGTACAGAACAGATGTACATTTTTGCATAGAACCAACACCATTCACTTATTGGCACACATCCTAAAGGTTGGAGATGAAGCCTTTGAGTCCGGATTGTCATAGAGTGCTGACCGGAGCATGAGGAGTAGATGGCTGCTGTTAACATGACGAGATCGCATGTTCATTGTCATTAGATTGGTCTTGCTCTTTGTAATGTTTCTTCTGCACAGTTTATCTCTTGCCATTGTATTAAGCATTCAACCCTTTTCAAATAATTCAAATTTACAGGCTGTAAAATGGTATAATTAACAAAAGATCAATAAATATATTTCATATCTGATAAAAAATTATTGTCCAGATCCACAATATTGAAAGATGCTGATGCCAGTTTAGTTCCTTTCTTACTTAGAAGCTGTGGTCTATCCTACTTACATGCATAGCACTCTGTTGTCCGGGGATAATTGCCTGTATCAATGGGATGGTGTCCCCAGGCTTCTCTGGTTTCTCAGCAGATATATTGCTCATTTTGTTGCTGCTGCCAAAGGCATGGCACTCTCATGACCGCGTCTATGAATGGTGCTGCTGGTCGGAGTGTGGTGCGGGAGTGAGGCAGGGTGATAGGGTGCATCAGGTGTGATAATGAGCTCAGGTAACTGGGTGAGGACAACCCAGTACACATTCATATATAGACACTCAATCAGCTCTATCAAATATAATTTCACTTTAGTGGCTTATTGAAGTATGGCAGTTAACAAAATATGGATAGTCTGGTTACAGGGAAGTAGTACCAGTAATATCTGCTCTTGATGCAATTAATCAATATGCAAAGTCCTCTTATATCGTCCTTTGTGAAAAGGTTATAATAATCAACATATGGAAACATAATATTTTGATGTATATTAACTTAAGCAAATGTGATGTTTTAATGTAAGTAAGATCAGTGTAATCATTCACATCACAGCACCAACCCATATTATTATGAGTTGCCAGCTTCTCGTGGGAGGAGCTTAACCCGATCTGGGTACAAGCAGCATATTGACAATGGGTTTGTACCGGAGTGGATGAGACATTTAAAGTGTCATGTCAGACGGTCATATTGGTTCATCAAGGCGTACTTCTCACCTCATAAACATCCCACAATGCACCCGATGTAAAGGAAAATGCCTCCGCCACGGTGCATGTGCCTGTCGCTGCGTACATGTGTTGTGCACCCGGTACAGACCGGGGACTCCGGGTGCATGACCCAGTATAGGAGTACAAGGCTGCGGTGACCGGGTGTGTGATGGTGATTAAGAGGTGCAGCGCGCACCCGGCGATCTGAACGAGGAGATCGGCGGTGCACAATGATATCATGGATATCAAATATATGTGTCAGGACAACCCAGATGCTTTAATATAGAATCATTCATTTGTGGAATAGAATTATCACTCAGTGTGTGGAAATTTATACCGTTGCGTGCAATGTGATGAAATATATATGGCAGGACAAATTTTTGATGTATGATATGGCAGATGGAATTAGAATGATTAAATAACACTTATATATGAGTAAAATAAGGTGATGTCACAGATATGAAGATATCGACTGGGATGACCTGAATATAAAGAATGACTGAAAAAATTATAATTAGGTTTGTACTCAATGAAAAAAATCGTTGAAAATCAAGGAATACATATATGTATATTTGTATATCAATAAAGTAGATTTTTCAGTATTGATTTTGAGAGTAAGATAAGATATTCCTTATTAGATACCATAATTAAATACAATATTTAAAATAACAATTTGATATCAGTTGCCACAACTTCTTAACATAGCACTTACTCCAGAAAAAGCAGGGAGTTCCGAATTAATGCAATCAATATGGCAGTTACCGGTATGTATCGGAGACTGCTATAGGCTGATATATGTGTCAGCCAGTCTCGGCTGGAATAGGTGCAGGGCCTATCCTATCTGCTGGCATGTCCCTGGGGAAGGCATGCAAAATTGTGTGGAAAGCTGAGTGACATGCCTATAAAGACCCAAAACAACAAAGGGGCCACAAGCAGGAAAGTATTATGGCTGGTCAGGGAGGTCTACATCACTGTGATGGAGATTGCTCATCATGGTTGTTGTGCTACAACGATTTTCATTACATTAATGCCAAGTCTGTTTTGATCCGCTTGATGTTTTGATAGCAAAGAGCTTCATGTTTACACAGTGCCAGCCTTGAGCTGATTTTAGCAGTATATTTCCAATGCATACCGTTATGATGTCTTTTCCAAGTACTGCCATTTTTTTGGGGTTGATTATTGTTAAATTTAAGCCTCATGACTTTTGGAGTGATTAAAGTTTGACAGCATTTGAGAACTTGATGGGCAAGAGAAATAGACACCAGATGGCAGTCAAAGCAGCATGCAGTTTATTCCATACACCAGGGTTGATTTTCTATTTGTATTTGATAGGATCACTGCTTTGATAATTTCCTAAAATTGTTGCTTGAGCCCAATCATTTAATTGTTTCAAATAAACTTTTTTCATGATATGATATTGAATGGAATATTTTAGTTGACAAGAAGAATGTTACTCATCATTCCCTCATTATAAATATGTGAAGAAGAGTTCACAACAATTTTAATTAAACAAGCTTCGCCATATAAAGCTTGAATATAAATGCTGATGTGGATAGCTTCATTTCAGACTCACCAGCTGAAATCCTCTATGTCATGCCATAAAAATGTGAACATGACACTGTAAAGAACAGAAATGTGACTTGCAACTGAGGAGACATCAGCCATCAGCAGGTGGCAGCACCACCAGACAGTTGCTGTCTTGTTCACCCTCAGGGCCAAAGGATATTGGACCTTCTGCTCCCAAAATAGCTTTGTTAGTGTGCATGGATTTCAGAGCTTTGGAACAGGATAGCGATGACAAGTTTCTGCATGTTCTTGCCTACACACAGAGAATAAGGAAGGAATTAGGAATACTATAAGAGCTTATCAATTTGGCAGATTTTATGGAGATAATTTCAGAGATATAATTTTTCTAATTGCTGAAAAGGCGAACATTTCTCAAATGACTTATTAAACTAATGAAACTGGGGACTACCTTAGTGTCAGCACAAGGTGATTTTATGTTCTTTCTCTACTTCCACTGCGTGTAACACCTCCACACTTTCTCCCTCATTTATGCTTGGACATAAAGGCTAGAAACCATAACATGATAGTATACAGGCCTAGAATTTCTGAACTGAACTTGGGTCAAGGTCAAGGTCATGACTTCAGGAACTTTGCTTGCGAATGCTCAACTTTCTAGAAAAAGTACAGCAATATTGCATATATTTTGCACTATGTTACATTAAGCATCTTATGTCTCTACATTAATCTTTCACATTTTGTCTCCACATTTTAAAGAAAAATTTATAAGTAACAATGACCTATTTAAATACTAAAAAGGTCACAACTTCAAAAATATGGGGAAGCAGATCATTTTTACAGGGGAGAAGATCAGAACTTGATATTTTGGATGTGTGATGTGCATATAGAGATTATTTGTTTTCATGATTTTTTGTTGACTTTCAGTTAAGGTCAAGGTCAAGATGTGCAACATTGTTAAATTTATTGATTATGCTCTCCTGGCTGTATGAATATAGCAGTATTTGAATATTTAGATAGCATATATTATACATAAAAATATAGAGTTTTTTGTGACCTTCTTGTACTTTGGGTCAAGTACATGACAAACATGGCCTCATTTATGCTCTTGAGCACTCTTTTGATGGTTAAGATATAGTAATACCAATGGAGCATGTCATATCTAATAGTTGTAAACTTTGGCATTTGGTAATATTTTCAATGTCATGGACATGTATCCCAGACATGGTTTTAATATGGAGAATAATTTATGTAACTACCGGTTGGTCACCTTATACATGTATATAGGGCAAGAGAGATCGGCATATATGGTTTGGATAGTGCATGACCTTGCATACATTAAATACTGAGTTTACCTAAGTTTTGTGTCACTCAGAAATGATCTAATTTGTAGAATTTATATCCAATGAAAGGAAAAATCACTAACAATTAAAGAAAAAACCATTAATCATTGTGCCTCCACTTGGGCTTCATCTAAAATGCTCCTGTCTTGGCTGCAACATAAATCTTATCTTTAGCCCATAGTGATAACTCTTTAAAAATCACTTAATTATGACCATATTCTTTCATTCAGAACAGATCAAAGACTGAATATCTTGATTATCTTATTATTCTAAAGTTGGTAAGATCCCCAAAAAGTTGTTTATGGAGTCCATTTTAAATATATGCATTGTTATTTGGATGAACTTCCTAAAGTTATAGATCTTGCCTTGAGCATGGTGTTGTTCAGTTGGAGGAATACATTAGAATCAAGAAGTGACATGACACTATGTCATTGTTCAGTCATTCTTGGTGTGGCATTGTGTGAGTGTGGTCTCATGGCTGCATCCTGTCCTTCAGGCTCCGGCCATTGTTATCCAATATCTGGTGGGCATGGTTTCTGTCAGACACCGCCGATGGGACATGCCAGTCTGTGAATGGTGCAGACACACAGCGTTTGACTAGGTCCTGAGTGGCCATCAGGACTAATACATTACACAAGGCCCCATACATACCTGACAAGAAACTCTGATTGAGCAACTAGTTTTGAGGTCCTGATGGGTTTATTGTCATGCCACAGTAATGATACATTTATGATCATTCATTTTCTTTTAAAGTAGTGGTGAGAGGCCAGGCAGGATTGTTATATTGTTGGTCATATATCAGAGACCTGCAGGATGTGCTGGTCCACGCTGATGATCAATATTAGATGAGGTCCACGTCTTGTTTGTATTTTATTGATTGCTTGTACTGTGATGCTCCTGAAGCAGTGGGCAATTGTTTCCTGCAGATCACAGGATATTCTGCATGGTGAATGCCAGAATCGAGTTGGCAGAGGTTATGCCCTGTTCTGGAGATGCACTGCTACTTTCCTACACTTTACAATAAACGCTTGTAACCTTCATGGTTAGGTCCTCATATACATTCTAGTTATAACCTGAAATAACAACCTTCTGTTTTTTGTCCTTGTTATAACAATCAACAGTCCCCTCCCCTCCCCACCACCACTCTTAAAAAATAGAAGAGGTTCAAACCATATGCCACCGAATTAAATGCAATTCTGGTGGGGACATTTTTGTTATAAATCAGTACAATACATTGAAAGCTATCTTCTTCCTGCGGATTAGCACTTAATCCCGTAATCAACAGACACATAAATCTGAGCCCACTGTATGGTTATAAGCCGCTGGGAGCAGATACTCAGCGATCACAGCCCCCGCTCATTTGATGGATTGTCACACAGGACTGCTAAAAATATTACCATTGTTTGCACTGGAATTTTCTCAGTCAATAAGCTTGAAGAATTATCGCAATAAATTTGATTGAATTTCAATTTCTGTATTCATATGCCTGGATTACAAATCCATATTTTCAGCCCTGATAAAACTATTTTGTATGCATACTTAAAGGGTGTTATGTAACTGCAAAGAATTTAGTTTTGGAGTCCTTCCAACCCTGATTTTGAATTGTAACCATCTGGATACCAAGGAGCATGAGGCTACGAGCCATGGCACATTTAGTTCAAGCACCAGCCTATTAGCACCAGTTCGTCTGTGATGATCCAAAGGTTATGGGTTCGATCCCCCGCCATGCCAAGATTGAACTCATGGTACAATTTTACACATGAGCTGAGGCCAATGCCTAAAGGGTTAACCTGTTGTCCTCGTAAATCTGTGACCGGATGGGTTGTCATGTCAAAGACCTGTAACATGACAATTCAGTGAGCCAGCACTATATCTGCTACCAATAGGTCTCATCATGAAATGAATGAAATAATGTTGAAAGTGATGTAAAAACCTTAAACAAACAAACAAACAAACAAACAAACAAACAAAGGAGCATATACATTTTATGTGAAATGTGAAAAATGTGAAAAATTACAAAGAATACTCAAAGGTTTTATCAATTTTGCGATGTTTATAACAGCTTTTATCAAACAAACTAAACTCAGAATCTTGCCCCAGCCCATGGGCACATAGTGTCTAGACACATTTTCAACTAAATGACCAAAGCGAGAGTAAAACTTGAGAAGAAAAAAATAGTCTTTGATTCTTTGGAATGATGGATTAGATGTGCAGCATCAGGACTGGCCACAGGTTAAAGCTCTTACAAGAAGGTCACATCCTTCTCTTATATTTCTGAAAATATTCAGCAATAATCCTTATAATTTGAAGTTATGTTAATCTCAGTGTACCAAATTGGTCATATTAGTTAAAAATAATCTGGATTTGACACATGGTTTAAAATAAGTTTAATGCGATTTACTGCCTTCTGCTTATGATGGAAGACCAGATGGGTTGTCATGTCAAGGACCTGCAACATGTCAATTCAGTGAGGCAGCACTATATCTGCTTCAAGTAGGTCTCATCACAAAATGACTGAAATAATGTTGAAAGTGATGTAAAACCTGAAACAAACTTCTGATGGGACTATAAAAAGGACAAGGTCAAAAACAGCAGAAATGGTAATTAAATGCTACTCTATACCAGACACAGCTATTATTTTGTGCATTACAACCTGGGATTGATCCAGTTTTATGCTATAATTTGGGATGGGATGTTGTTGCCTGCAGTGTTTTATCTATGATCTCTGGTCTTATCAATGACTCGTGATTCGTGTGTATTTTTGCCTTCCTTTTTCTCTTTTATGTAAATGATTTGATTAGAAAAGAGGTGATATAAGTTAGGTGTAGGATAAGCCAAATGGATGGGACCTTTTTACTTGGGAGAGGCAGTGAGCTGCTCCTGGTTGAGTCCAGATATTAGTGTATGGTGGCTGATCCTGGATGGCGGTGTGTACACAGTCAACTGTGGCTTATGCCTGCAGCCAGCTCCCAGAATACCAACACCTGATTGAACATCACAACTCAGCTCACTGATTTACTCAACAAAACCCAGCAATAGCCAAACATTTTCACGCAGACAAAAATATGGCGAACAATTACTGTGTAACACGCCTGAAAATGTAATCAGTTAAAATCATAATTCCTAAGAATGGAGTCATTTGTTGGGTTTAGGCTTTCGTTGTAGGAGTATTGATTTTCAAAGTCATTAGGATTGTGAAATTGGTAATAGTTATCTGCGGTGGGAGTGCAGTTTATCATCACAACATTGAAGTTGGCATGCAGGAATTGATTTTGTGAAAGATCCTATTGGTGGCCTCTCTGTGCCATGGACTGCTGGGTAATTGGCTGGTCTTGGGAGGCCATGTTGCCATGGCAGCACTAATGCACGCCCTTGTGATCTAAGCGTCTCTAGTGTTTCAAAATGCTGCAAGATTTAAATTGGTAGAAATAATGCAAAAAAATTTCGCTTTATTATGATGAAGAAAGAGGAAAACTAAATGGGTTTAGAAAACTCAGAACCAGGACCCTCCATCCTTGATAAGCTGATAAGGATGAAAATACCCCTTGATCAGCCAGTAGGTGTCTCAGACATGGATAGAAAGGCCTGTGGTGTGACCACTTCCTCCCATCACACACACACACACATACACACACGCACACACACATACACAAGCTGTCATCATACTTCCAATCTTAGAAAGCGATGCCACTAAATGAGGCAATATTATACAGGGCAAGTGCTGGTGTGGATTGCTGGCCTTTTGAGTCTTGAAAAGAGCCTGTTTAATATGGGTCATTCAGCAGAAATGCGGGGCCAGAATTGAGGGTCAGTTTTCAAACATCGCTTGATTATTATACTGAATCCAAGGAATGATGGATTCTTACTGAATGCTATTTGAAATGCAGCATAATTTCTCCTCCGTCAGATTATACCATCAGTGATTACACTCCAGTGCAGATTCATGTCCATGCTGAAATCTGATTTGCTTTATGAATAAAAGAGCACGGCCCAATATTGTGCTCATTTTTACCAGCACGGTGCCAATACAGGAAACTAAACGGGCTAGCCTGAGGATTTTATTGGCAAATTCTAGAGCGTCAAAAACCCACTCCTTTTTTTGCTTGGTTTGCCAGTTATACCTCATGGGAAGACAGCTGATTGGAAGTTGACATGAAAGGGGATTAATCTCAGACAAACTATGTGCGGCCAATATGTGTGTGTTGTGAGATGGTACTGTGATTCTGGTGGTTTGGGGCTTACATGGTTTGTCTGGTCTTGTAATTAGTGGCATCACAACTCAGCTTTATGCCACCACCTATTCCCATTACACTCTGTAAATTGCCAATCTTTCTCTCCTAATAGGATAATATCGTATGTCTCCAGTATAGGCATTTCTGTGGAATAAAATTTACACAATTTGCCCACACATAAAAAAGTGATGATACACAAATATGGCTTTCTGGTAAAAGAAATTCTGAAATTATATATAATACATATATATATATAGAGAGAGAGTGATGAAGTTTCCTAATGCCTGACATTTCTTTCATTTGTTTACACCATAAAAGTATAGTAATATTATGTTCCAGTACCTATTTTATGTTTCTATAAAATATTGTATCAAACAATTGTGTCATGGTGGATATAATGACATCCCGGATACTTCTATTGTGTGGAATGTACACACAAAAATTGGTATTCTGCTCTAAGAGAAAAAGTATAGTCATTAAAGAATAAAAGTGTGTGACTTAAGATTTGAGTATTTGAGTAAGTATATATATGTATATATATATATAATAATATATATATATATAAATATATATATATATTATCAAATTTGCATCTACTGTGATATACTATTTTTAAAGAGAGTAGTCGAATTCCATATTTTGTGCTGTTCTATCTTATTTTCACCATCTAATAACTAATAATTTTTCAGTTATTTTGAGAACATGGATCGGATATGTTCAGAGAAGTACCATCCCACTCAGGTGGATGTGCTACGAGCGCGAGTGAGGACAACCAGTGTTATTGAGACCTGCTTCCACCTGAATGGCATCATCTTCAGGTAGGCACAAATGATTCATCTTACCTGACAAAAACACTAATTGCACATGGGTGACACATTATCCTTGGGCGGCAGTATATATATACCGGTATATATTTTTATATATAATAAATTTGTGAGGTTGCACCACTCCATTAATATTGCAGTCAGTCTCAATGGTGATACATCAACTATGATAACATGTATTTTTATTTTTTTTTTATTCAGACTTTTTGATGTTGGAGGTCAAAGGTCAGAACGGCAGAAGTGGATTCAGTGTTTTGATGATGTTAGGGCCCTACTCTTTGTATCTGCACTAAGTGGGTACGACATGACTCTCTTTGAGGATCCATCCATTGTGAGTACTCTACCCTGTTATGCAGCATACATTAATGCATTTACAAGAGGCAGAATGACAGTTAATCAGACGGTAGAATTCCCATTATAAAACTCATAATATAGCTGTTTCTTTAACTAGTGTATGGTTTCTTCAAATATGCCAGCCCAAATGTCCATATATGGTCCTATCCGCTGTGGGTATACATATGTAATTTAAAACTCTTCCCTTGATCACTTGAAACAAGAATTTTTTGTTTTGTTTTTCAGAATCGTCTGGATGAAAGTTTGAAACTTTTCAAGCAAATAAGCAACAACAGATTTTTTCTCAACACATCTATGGTAAACCTTTTTTTGTTATATAGTCAGTAATTCTTCATCAAGTTAACTGGATTATTTTATTTGTCATAGGAAAAGGGAATTTATCTGTCACAGGAAATGGGAATTTATTTGTCACAGGAAAAGTTAAGATGTGTAAAGAAAAAAAGGGTTCAAGTTATGATTGTAGAGATAAGTTTAAGCTATTTTTGACATAAGAAAAATGGTTGGTTCATGTTGACAATTTGAATATATAATAAGCATATCAATGTGTTTTGGTTTCAGGTACTTTTCCTAAACAAGCTTGACTTATTTCGTGAGAAGATACTTCATTCAGGACGACATCTGAGGTATTATTTCCCCAAATATCCAGGTAAGTTAATGCGATAAACTTTTCATTTTTCTTTTCAAATAAGACTTTCAGTAAAAATAAACCATCAGTTTTCAGTATGATATTTGTTGTTTGTTCTCACCTTTTTCAGTGAAGAAAATTATCATTTTAAAATCTTTACTATTTGCTGTGGTACATTTGAATTGTTCCTTAATGTTTAGTTATTCTGATACGTTGTCATGTCTGTTTTTGTGTCAGGTCCAGATTATGACGTGGATAGCTCAGCTCACTATATCCAGACGATGTTTCTACGACAGGTTCGCATCCCTGGCAAGGTCGTCTATCCACACTTTACCACCGCAACAGACACTTCCAATATACAAGTTGTATTCCAGGTTGTCATGGATACTATCATCAGAGAAAACTTACAGGCAGCCCAGTTGTTATGATACTGGTCCTGCATTCAATTACAGTCTGCTTTTTGGCATATTGTTGAGATGAAAAAGATCAAAACTATTGCAAAACTTTCACATAATCTCAATTACGGGCAGCATTTTCCCTTTGCTAATGCCAGCTTGTAAGGTACGCATACTTAGAGGGCCAACTTGTGCACTCAGAAAAATAAAAGAAACAACCATAACACATCAAGACATTTGCGAAGCTCTACATTTGTTCTCATCACAAATGCATTTTGCAGTCAACTTCGTCCAGGATGAACATATGGAATGATTGAAGATATTTGACTTTTAAGCATCAATGAGACTGGGCACGAAAAAGTCAATGAGTGATGAAGGTAGTTTTTATAGAGGCACTGTATCATAAGCGAAACAGGGCCATTAAGAGAACTCATAACAAACAACCTGTTCACTGCAATGAGGCAACTTGAAGAATGCGAGATATGGTAAAAAAAAATGGACTTCTTATAATATTTGTACCAAAATACCTGTTGGGAGCATAACATCTGGACTGTTACCATCCCCTATATACCTTTTTAATGCTCTTGTGTGCTATTCGGGTAGCGAGTGAAATTCAGTAAAGTAGCATACAAAATAGTGTTTTTTCTTGAAAAAAACATGAAAATGTGCTCACAAATGGCATAAGGAGTGCTATTGTCTCCCAACCAATTATTGTATGGCAAAGATCTGAATGGAATCACAGACATGATACTATTAGGTTTTAAATGAACAAATGTGATTTGGAATGACCAGTTGAATTCCGTCATAATATCACTCGCAGAGTATTATTGGTATGGCAAAGGTCAATTTTCTATCGGTGCTAAATTATGATATAATTTATATTTCTAGACACATCATGAATGATCCTATTACTTTAGCTGTTGGCACTACAGACATTTAAATATTGTATTTGGGTTACAAGCAAATTTTGTAAAGTAGAAGATAGGAAATGTTGCAATTTTTGCTAATGATCTCTGCTGTAGTAAGAGCTAAGCTTGACATATCATGTCCATTTGAAATGTATAACATTGTAAATATTTAGATTTAAATTATCACAAATCTCCTCTATATTAGAAACCTAAAAACGTGTTCTTTTTTACAGAACATTTTAAATAAATAATATGGGCTGAGTCAGCCAACATGTATTGAAAAATATCTTTTCTACCATATCATTATTATATTTAAATACATAAATCATCCATTCATTTTTTATGCATTATTTGTATTAAATACTTGTAACAATCTAGAAGTATGTATCCAAATGAATTCAATTAAGAGATTGGTGGAAATTAACCCTGCCAGTACGACTGGGTCTAACATCGTAAAATGCAACATGGCAGCAATACTCCAGCAATGCAAACACCAATATAAATAAATGTTATATTATATTAATAAATTATATGTGACATCAGCAGCAGTATGGAGAACAACATTATCACCTCAATTGAAAAATGTTGATCCATGGCATCTGAATATTTGGACTAAATTGGATTGATATAGTTGGACCAAATAAGGTCAATATAGTGGGATCCAATAAGATCAATAAAGTGGGACCAAATAAGGTCAATATAGTGGGACCAAATAAAGTTGATATATTGGGACCAAATAAGGTTGCTATAGTTGAACCAAATAAGGTCAATATAGTGGGACTAAATTAGGTTAATGTCATGGGACCAAATAAGGCCAATATCATGTGACCAAATAAGGTCAATATCATGTGACCAAATAAGGCCAATATCATGTGACCAAATAAGGTCAATATCATGTGACCAAATAAGGTCAATATAGTGGGACCAAATAAGGACATCAGATTTAAGTATCGATATATTGAAGTAATTTCATTATGTATGTATTGCTTTGGGACCAAAGCTTAGTGAATCCATAGCAATCTGTTTTGCAACAAATAAAGATGTGCCATGTTATGTTTTCTCGGCTACTTTTAAAGTTATAATTCAAAATCATATGATGATCTTTTTAATAATATACACTGGAATGGCATAGGTTGTCTACTCATATCTCCCTTTATATATTAAATTTATCATATTCAACTACTATAAATTTCAGGCCATGCAAAAATATATTGTGCATTGATAAAACTGCAACTTAAATTGAAATATGTTTGGGTTTAATTTTGAAAATATTTATTTCACTGTGTTTTTTGATAATCAAATTTAAACTAAATGAACAAAGTTGAATGTCAATTGAGTGGTTTTGTCACCTATATCATGTACTGGAAGGCATAGTTGTATTTTGCATATGAGATATGTATAAGGTTACTGCCTAGTCATTTCATAAACCAATTGCACTTGTATGAATCTGATTTCACATAATGAACATTTAAAATCCAGTCAATGACTGTTGCTTAAATAATCAATGCTTTCAGCTCTCTAAATTCCTTGTCTCTGTAATATCTATTTTTTCGCAGAGTTGTTTTTCATATAATGACTGAAATTATTTTCAAGTGATTTAGTCCACAAGATTTTATAAGTTTCAAGCTAATTTTATGTTTACCAAAATGAAAAATATGGTTTTATTATTCATATTTTTTGTTTTGTCTGGAATAGATGTCTTTAAGAAAGAACCAAGAATTAGTTGTCTGCATAATGAAAATTTACTTGTGATAAAAGACATTTTCACAAAATTATTATTGTTTGATATTCCTGGTCATATCAAAATGATCCTGTTTGTTAATGTATGTAAAATGGTTATGTACAGTGTAACAAATGTTGTTTGTATTGTATAGACTTTGAATTGTATAAATATATTATGAAGTTTTCTCATGTAATTGATATTGCTTAAGAATATCAAATAAAATATTATAAAATATTAAATCCTATTTATTTTCACAATTTTTACCTATTTAATATTTTATTGATAAAATTGCCCCCCCCCCCCAAACAAAACAAAACAAAAACAAACCCATCACTGCAGACAACTTTAAATCAGTTGACAATTTCAAAAATATGCAACTTAATTTATTCTGAAAAGAAAACATGACTTGCAAGAACACCATGTATGCATAGTCTGGTATTGAACTATTCAGTTATTTTCATTTTCATTACTTGACGACTCCTAATGGCATAAAGAAAAGTAAAAAAAAAACGATGCCACAGCAAAAGAGATGAGGGAATCCTCATGACATCAGCGGCATGACAGAGTTATTTTCCCCCCCATTTACAGGTCCTTGCTGCCACACCTTTCTCATCCACTTTTTACCTGACAGCCAAAATTTTTAATCAAATGTGCCGAGATCTTGTTAAAACGATGACATTAATTCTATCTAAATTGGCACCTTATATTTAATATGGAATTATTAAAAATAAATATATTGCCTTGGATCAAATTATTCAGAATTATTCTTAAATAGAATGGGCAACCAACAGTCTCTGACAAAAATGGATTTCAAATCCTGGTAATTATCTTGTGTAAGTTATTTTACCTTACTGTAATATTTCTTATAAATAAAACAACAAACTCAAACAAGATACAGTTGGAATGACTTTATTACACCATGTTTTGTGGCTACATACAAGTTGTCTACGGTCTGGTTGCAGTTATAACGATACAGCACACACTTATACGACATAACACATCTACTCGTCGTCACAATCACTGCCTAGTACAACCTGTCACAACTATCTTACAATGCTAGTAAATCAGGCGTTGTCAAACGCCACAATCAAACTATCTCTTCTCCTACATGAGACCTGCTTCTCGGAGTCAGGATATTCTAAGTGTACAAGACCAAGTGATATAGGATGTTTGTAACAAGGCGAAGGAAATAATTTTGCCAATGCCCAAGAACAGGAATTATAATAACAACCACTGAAATCCAAATATGATATGTTTGTCCGACGTTATCTACAACTGCTGCACCATGGAGTGCCAAGTATGTGATGACCACTTTCACACACTTGGGGGCGCCATGATAGAAAGTTAGCACAGTAAAATATATACATCAAATTCCAACTAATAACAGATCTCCACCATATTTTTGTACATGATGCCAAGTAGGTTGTTGGATTATAGTATTTGGCAAAGACAATGGCAAGAGACACAACCTGTACAACAGAAGCGAAGGTGCAGTCAGACAAGCCGCCATGACAGAAACACTCTCCTGCTTCCTCGTATCACCACTGCCAAATAATCGGCGATGTTTCTTACCCGTCTGATGCTTTATTGTGGGTCATAATTTTGTTCCATGACTGCAATAACTTTGTACTTTTTCGGCCATACTTTGAGTTTTATTTTTTATCAAATTAAACAAACAAATATGATGACCAGCAATACTACAAACCAGACTTATCCTTTCAATTCTGTCCTGTGATATTTTTCTTCTCACTGTAAGTGGAGAGTATTTAATACACGTGGGTCTGCCCTACTGTTATAAAGAGTTCACAAAAGTATACTGTACAGTCACACATATACAGATAAGATAATATACTACTGTGAAAATGTGGTACCCCAAGCCTTTCCTTGTCATTACTGCATGCAGTTCCAATCAAAAGTATCATACAATTCATTGCTTTCATAACTTCTTTTTACAAATATACTGTTCAGCATCTGTGTCAGAGCCTCTTGCACCAATCCTGTACAAAAAAACTCACACTATTTTGTAAAATATTGTACCCGTCCAGATGCAACCCATCAAATATCAGATTCTGAACAACATATCAGCAAAAGATTCAATATTTTCTGGATTTATCACATTCATGAATGATCAACATTCAATATCTTGTGCTCTTGACATTTTCAATGCAAGTCTTCTGAGTTGTGATATTCAATTTATGGAAAAAAAGAAACTAAAACAACCCAAAGGCGTAATAAATGGCATGCCTTAAAAAAAGACAGTCATATCTTACTGCTTATGTAACTCATATCCAAAATAAACAATACTTTGATAGAAAAGGCTATTTACAACAGAGTGGCAAATGAATGTTTCATAATAATGTTTCCTAAAGCAGTTGTAATATCTCCTTCATCAGAATAAATTAAATGCATAGTAATATTGCCATAATTATTTAAGACCTTAATGAGCAATTGTCTGAAGGTGGCTGTAACTTAAATCCTCTGATAATCATTGATTGACAGCTGTCAGTCAAGTTCCAGGATGAATCTTTACAAATGCTTGGTCAAGACCATCATAATTGACAAGTGTCAATAAAGTTCCCTGGTATGATAGTTCACAAACATTTCAGTAAAGATCATCCATGACTGACAGTGGACAATCATGATCCATCTGACAATTTCTGAACAATTTATATCTGGTTCCTACAAGATTGGTGTATATTATTTTGAAAAAAAAAAAAAAAAAAAATTAAATGAACCACTGAATATCATTAACATGTTGTCTATAAAGTTGTAAAAAAAAATATTTCTGTTAAGCACATCATTACTATTTGGCAAGTGAGTTCATAAAACTATGGCCAACAAGTAGACCAATGTTGAATTTGGACATATTTGAATACAGTACAGGTAAATTCCTGATGGGACTTTGGTATGGGACAAGAATTTAACACATTAATAGAACCTTTCACATTGCCACACCTCCAAAGTGGAGCACTTTCACAGACTGACTTGTCTTTCAGCTTAATCATCAACGTTTCCACCTGGGTACACATATATCAATATTGTTATCTAACATCTACATCCAACCTGTTATTACATATGTGGTGTGTTGCAAAACATTAAATGATACTCTTTTTTACCTACTCAGAGTTAATCATACATACCTATTTTATCAATGTATGGGTGATATATGTGATTTATATATCAACTAGCACAGGCATTATTGTGATGTCGTTTAAGGTGCAAGTCCTACCATTCAGTTAGTTATCTGTGAACTTTTATAACCACAGTTCCTAGTTTCTCATGAACTGCAGCTAGAAATATTGCACTGATCTTTATATTCCAATTCAATCACAACCGTAAAAAGAGTTTTCTAAACTCTCTCTGACACAGAATTAACTTTACAACAATTCTGTCAAACTAACAGTCAGCTGCTGATATAGTTTTTAAACAACAATAATATCCAAAAGTGGTTCTACAATTCTTGTAAACCATAAACCTTGACATGTCTGCCTTCTATATCATTAAGGTCTGTATTAAGTTGAATAACAATTCATTTCATTCTGGTTTCTCACTTTAGAATGATTAGCCAGTCACAAAGAAAACTTGGAGGATTAAAATGTTAATTCAAAAATCCTCAATGATGAAGAATTGCTCAGTGACAAAATTGATCATTCAACAATCAAGAATGAAATACATAATTTCCACTGTGATGTTATGTTGTCACATTTATAAAATAAAAAACACTTTGCACCAGTGTGTTTTATTTTGAGCTCGAATATATATATATATATATATATATATAGACATACATATAAATATTTTTTGCCCAAGCTCCGGAGACTATTATGATGAGTGATCAGTTACATCCAACTAGATATTTACAGTAAGTAACTATGGATTTCATCCACTGAAATATACATAGAAATAGAGCATCGTCCAATATCCAATACTACATACTATAGTATTCAAATTTTACAACAGTCCTGATACTTTACATAAATTTACACATTGGCAGATATGCTCTTTTAACCTGGTATCACGCTCCTTTCACATATTTTTGTATCTGCCTTGGTACTTTTTATGGCAGTTATTTGAACTAACTTTGTGGAAATAAATGTAAAATGTTTAAGTGTTTTATTGGCATAGCATAAATAATTTGTTATATCATAATAGTTACACCAACATATTTTTGGGCCATTATTTTTACTCCGTGAACATTACTATAGACAATATTATTATTGATTCTTTGCTGTTATAAATAAGAAGATTTAAACTTCACAATTTTTCACAATTGTACTTAACTTTATATATTAAATATATATGTGTATATAGTTATTGATCTTTTATAAACCCAAGAGTCATACTTTGACACAGATTCAATGGGACTATATAAATTAAGTTTTGAAATCTATTACACTTCAGGCTGAAATCTAAAATTGCAGTGACTAGTCTATGGGGTTAGAACTTTGTGCTTTTACACAAAGCAGAGTGACAGTTTGGGGTTTGGGTGCTTCTCTGGAACTGATTTGACCCCACTTTTATAATTCCTTGTTAGTTTCTCACTCACCTTAAAGTTTAGGAGTGTTTCTTGGTATTTTGCAAAAATCTTGATTATCATTCTGAAACTTTGTTTAGATTAACCAATAAAACTGGGTTATAATTATAGGATTAGCTGCAAGCCCAGCACCTTACCACCCTGACAGTCATTCTCTCTCTTCTCTCACCAAACCCTTTTCACAGCTGCCTGTGATATATAGCTACATTGCTATAATACTACATCTAACCACATTGGAAAAAAGGTCATGAATATGCATAATAACAATAATAATAATCATGTGATGTTCTCATGACAAGGGCTGGGATGAGAGAAGAAAAGTTCTGCCCCGAATACTGAGGAATCACACAATAATGTATACGTAGATGGCCAAGGTTACACGGTCAGCAACATGGCGATGATTATGGTGGACAGTTGGAAGTTTGGGGAACAAATTTGAGACAAATTGAGGGGATGGTTTCAGCTAAGTATATATAAATATGTATCCTTGTTTCGATATGTTTGACTCAAATCAAAGTGTGTGATCATGGTCTTGGCTAGTACATAGCAGTGGCAAGTTATCCCAGGCTAACTCAACTTCCTCATTAACTAACTGCTACTCCTTCCCTTTACTCTCACACAGAATAACACAAATATCTTTATCCTACAATCATGTAATGGTGATCTCCGCAAACAAACCCAAAGTCCTTTCGACAAGATTCCCTGGACAAACCCTTATCTGATATGAATTTGTTCACCTTCTCCTAGATTAAGCTCATGTTTGACGATATTCTGGTTTCCCTGGATCAACTTTGACCCCCAAACTTCCTTGACCATGAAGCAATTAGTATTCAACTTTGACAGATATATATATATATAATGTATATACAGTTCAGATGTACATGAGCACGACTGGCGAGGCAACAGTCACCACATTGTGGCAGACGTAAATGCACAGCAAAATCTGAGACAGACAGAGACAAAGTACCTCCTGGCTAATGCAGAAAGAATGGCGAACACATGCAGACAAAAAGCTCATTCATACACTGTATTTTCCCTCTTTGGCTTTATACGCACCTTATTTGTATATTTATCACTTTTTTTAACCATTCCTGTTTTAAATGCAAACAGTAAACAAACTTCCAGTAAGATTCTGCAATCAAGCTAGAGCCCAAACAAGTGTGATTCACATGTATATACATATTTCTGACTTATTTTGTATCCTTTCATGCAGATTTTTGTGAATCTTTTACAATACAAATCAGCAATTTCTTTGACCTCCATTTGAAATCTTCTGTCTGATGTCAAACACATATAATTTAGGAATATACAATGCGATTCAATAAATAGGAAAACTTTCCAATACCATATTTTACCTGTATATGTACATCTTGTCTTACAGTATATTTCTGTAAATGTTATATTTACAATCATTTCCTATCTGTCAGGCATAAATTTATCCTTTTTTGGTCAAGCAATGTCCCATTGCACTGAAAGTGATAGAAATGAGGGTAAACTCAAGTGATATCAACGCATTCAGTCCCACAAACATACCGGTATATTATTTACATAACATTTTACTTCATAACAAAAATAAAATTATCATATCTGCAACTCTCTTCATCTATACTTTTTGTTGTGGATGAATAGATTTTATAGACCTGTTCTCAGCACTTACTTTGTGATTGATATCAAATAAATAAGTTCTTAAACTTCAAAATAGTCATGAATATTTCTAAATTCAGCCCTATTCAGCATTTATCAATACATATCTAAAATTTGGACTGTATCCTAATTTCTGCTATAATATTATGTGAATCTGTAAAAAAATGTTTAGACCTTTCAAATTGACATCATCTTTATCTTGAACAAATGCTTCTTATATGAAAGGGACAATCGTTAGTAAGATGCAAGAGTTATTTGGGAAATAATAACATTATCATCTGATGAGAATTAACTGTTATTTGTTGTACAGGAGAAAATGTTGCATTGTCTTTGTTATCTATGGCTTTAAGTACATTTGGAAGCTACCTTCTGCTTTAGTTAAGCAATATACCGGTATATATTGTTGTTTAATTAGGTGTGGTTTTGTAGTGGCTAGCACCTGCATCATTAAAAAAATTATCATTCAATATATTAACATCATGTTATCTTCTTGTCTTAAGAAATAAAAAAAGGATATTCAGCATGCCATATTTTCAATCAATGCAACTATTTCCCATTTGCTGCTGTACTGGAATGTTTTTTTTCTTTATCAGAGCTGAATACTAACAGCCCCATGATTGGCTGGTTGATATTTTTCCCAACTATACAATGTGTCCAATCCCTACTAGATGGCACTGTAGTTGCCACTAGATTCACAAACACTACCATAAATCTGAACCAATCACGTCTACCACCATATCGAACAACAAAAAATTCCATCATCTGTATCTGTTCTGCCATTGAGCGCCACCTAGTGGGGAGCTCAGTAGGTTGGTGGATTGAAATCACCTGGTGGTGGAGGTTGTTGTTTTTCCTGTTCTCCAAAGGGTGGTTGCTGGTAGGGGTCTCCGGTTTCGCCTCCAGCATAAGTCGAGTAGGGTGATGGGGTGGGTTGGGTCACTCCTTCGGGCTCGTATGATGTGGTGAAGGCGTCCGAAGCACCCTGGCGGTAACGCATCACTGCCAATGCTGTTAGTGCCGCCTGAAAATACAAAAAAAATAATAATGTAAATAACTGTGTAACTTGTATGTTGATTTTGGTCAATCTTGGCAAAGCAGAATGCTGCACAGTGGTTCTGAAAATCAAATCATTTATGGTCATGAGATCAGATTTAACACCTACCTACATGACATTAAATTTTGAAATGATGCAAGCCTAACTGTCAGCCTGAGTGTGTAATAAAGGGTAAATAAACAGGTGACATAAAGATCGTCCCACTCCAGATGAGGCTCAACATGTGACTGCCATCTCACATGACATAATCCCAACACATTCGAATGAACAATGCCTGGGATGAAATCATGTAAAATTACAATATTGCCATGACCTTGTGATGTACGACTGACACAATGTTGTATCACTGCTGGTATAAAGAATATAATGACACCCTGTGCTTCCTAACTCAAACCCTGCACACTTTAACAAGGTAAAAAATCTGTTATTACAGATATAAGTAGTCACCATCATACAATATTGCATGATATCATACAGTTTATTTCACCACTAACTACGTTAACTACTACAAGTAGACATCTTGACTTGTGCAACCTCCATGGGCCGTGGTGCAGATGGTTAGAGTGCCAGCTTATTATCACCAGTTCCTCTGTGGTGATCCAAAGGTCGTGGGTTCGAACCCCAGCCATGCCGGGATTGAACTCATGATACAATTTCCCATATGAGCTGAGGCCTGTGCCTGAAGGGTTAACCCGTTGTCCTTGTAAATCTGTGACCGGGTGAGTTGTCATGTCAAGGACCTGCGACATGACAATTCAGTGAGGCAGCACTATATCTGCTACAAGTAGGTCTCATCACGAAATAACTGAAATAATGTTGAAAGTGATGTCAAACTCCAAAAAAAAAAAAAAAAAAAAGCAACCTTGATAAGTGCCAGGAATATCACTGTGGAGTTCCTTAAACTGACCCACACATATCAAATATTGGATCGTGGCCACTCTCACATCGCCCAGTTTTCTCTCTTAGTAATGACAGACAGGCTTGCCTGCTGTACCATGTACTCAACATATTTCCCCCTGTATGGTGTGATTCAAGTATACCCAGTCCATTTATCATTAAAGTGAGAGAAGAGAAAAAGCATGGCTGTAGTATGATGTTAACCAGTACAGAAGCATGATTGCTTCGAGGGCAAACATAACAGCCATTACATATCTTGTATTGGGCAGCCTGGTCTTATAGTCAATAATTCATCACAGAGCAGTACCAAGGCAGCATATGTAATCGATGGATGGGGACTTAATCCGGCTCTTTTCCGCTGTGTGATGCTGTTTGCCTACCACTATTGTATGCCCAACATCCGCAGTGTCACATCAAGCCCACATAAGGCATATCCTGGTATAATAAGATGCCTTAAACGACTTTCACAGTCCCAAACCCAAGGTATATCATGGTAAATAAGGAGCTCAAATGATATCCCATTGCCAAACAAGGTATATCATGGTAAATAAGGAGCTCATATTGCCAAACAAGGTATATCATGGTAAATAAGGAGCTCATATTGCCAAACAAGGTATATCATGGTAAATAAGGAGCTCAAATGACATCCCCATTACCAAACACGGTATATCATGGTAATGAGGAGCTCAAATGACATCCTCATTGCCAAACAAGGTATAGCATGGTAATAAGGAGCTCAAATGACATCCCCCTTGCCAAACAAGGTATAGCATGGTAAATAAGGAGCTCAAATGACATCCCCATTACCAAACAAGGTATATCATGGTAATAAGGAGCTCAAATGACATCCCATTGCCAAACAAGGCATATCATGGTAAATAAGGAGCTCATATTGCCAAACAAGGTATATCATGGTAAATAAGGAGCTCAAATGACATCCCCATTACCAAACACGGTATATCATGGTAATAAGGAGCTCAAATGACATCCTCATTGCCAAACAAGGTATAGCATGGTAATAAGGAGCTCAAATGACATCCTCATTGCCAAACAAGGTATATCCCCGGGGGTATATCATGGTAAATAAGGAACTCAAATGACATACCATTGCCAAACAAGGTGTATCACATTGAATAAGGAGAATGACATCTCCATTCCCAAGTTTGGTATATCATGGTGAATAAGGTGGCTCAAATGAAATCCCTTTTGTCAAACAGGGTATATCATGGAGAATAAAGAAAATGTCATCCCCATTTGAAAACAAGACATATCATGGTACTAAAAAATGAGGCATAAATCATATTCACCTTCGTAAATAGAACAGGCCAGTCAGGATAATTAAGGTGGTCTTAAAATAAAATACACCTTTTGTATGTTGGATGCCCAATTCAAATGATCAAACAATGAGGAATGAACCTTTATTCAAACAAACACTAAAGCAGTTTGAAGTTTTCCAGGGATATCCTCCACAACCAGATCCTTGCATTCTTAATGAGGACTGTGAGCTGTTCAATTTCCCTGTGGTATTGATTATATCCTCTGACATACCTGTTTAAAAGACACCGCCTTCCTTGCCAAAGCATGCGTTTGCATTTAATTATTTATATTGTGAACACTTGCAGAAAACGTATGTCTATGTGCTATATTCCACTCTCTAACCAGCATTTGGCCACTCACTCATCTAACAGCAATAGATGTATATGCTTTGAGGATTTTTCTCTTAACCAAGGTCTGTACATCTCTACCTAGACTATCAAGACTATGGGTAGTCTCTGTAGCTTCCATTCAAAGGGCAATCAAACTGTCACTGACAATGACCTCTCCTTGATGTGACTGTCTTTTCAAGTGTGATTTTTATGGTGTTGAACATGGATACTGATGTGGGGACAGACAGAAGTCAATACTGTTTTAACTATGTTTGTGTAATTTAGATGTGTGCCAAGCTTGTTTCAACGCAAAGCTTGCATGGAGGCTCAGCAGCTCCCCCGGGTGGCAGTTTAGGACACTAATCACTCACCTTTGACCACCTCTAATGTGATTCGCTTGCCTCCCCTGTAGCCTGCCATCGGCTCTACCAGATGTGATGGATGCAAGCATAGGAGGCGCAGGCACCTAAATCACCTCTCATCATATCAACCAGGCTCTGTTACCACACACCTTGGTGCTAGATGCCGCTCATGCTAATCACGAGTACTGCAGGGGCCTGAGTGGCCCAGACATTCCTGCATATAACAGGTGGATAGCGATGGGTGCATGGAGAGCATGATGCAGGGAGAAGCATTGTAGGCATCCAGATGGCTCAGCAAGGCCCATCAGGGATGTGCATACAATAGATTGAGCCTGCAGTGCAATACTGATGCCTCCAATAAACAATACCTCCATAGTGTAAACCAACCAAACCTTGCCTGCAATATATTGCACCACCTTCTTACCTGCTGGATGCCAGATCCCTACCAGTTGGCTTCCAGCATTTACCACATGGGTTGACATGTAGTTAACCTTATCGGGGACACGTTGCCAAAGAGGGGACATGTGCACCTGGCTTCCTGCTGAGGACTTACTAGTCTTCCCACACATTGCAAATGTCTATCTGCATTTCATTGTTTTCTACAGTTTGGCATTTACTGAATGAATACACATTGTACCTTCAGTTGGTATGTTTTTGAAAAGTCTCACTTACATTTATAAGTCAAATCTATAAAGACACTAACAATCATTAATTGGCTATAATCAATTTCCTTACATATGAATTGCAACATTTCAGCCGATATTATCCATTACCCGAGATTATCAAGTATTGTGGAATAATTGGGTCAGTATGGATTATGTGGCTTTTACTTGCCTAACACCTGTAATCTGTACATGGGATTTGTTTGATCAATGAGCAAGGACGAGGAGAAATACCTATTTACATGAGCCACTCTTCCATGGTCTGCAGTCATGCCATATCTCAAGCAATGCTGTTCCAGCCCAACTGCTAAGATCATGCATTCCTGACACACAATATGCCCCAACTCTTTTTCCCCAGGTCAGACTGTTTAATTACACCTCCGAGAGTTCCATAAAAAATAGGTAATGGTAGAAAGCTTGCCATGCCTAATATTACATCCTCTACGTGCTAAGCCATAATGTACACACACCAACATTTCAGGTTATAATTCTGTCATACCAATTTCTATTTACACTGAAATCAGAACAGTAGCTCTGTGGTTTCTTAGAGAAGATCTTAGTGCTACGAAGCCAGTGATTAGTTAACGATTGTGAAAAAGTACTGTTAATTCTACCACACGCCAAAACCACTGCTGAATCTACCACATGTCACAACCACTGCTGAATCTGTCATATGTCACAACTGCTGAATCTACCACACGTCAAAACCACTGCTGAATCTACCATATGTCATAACCACTGCTGAATCTACCACATGTCATAACCACTGCTGAATCTACCACATTTCATAACTGCTGCTGAATCTACCATATGTCATAGCCACTGCTGAATCTACCACATGTCATAACCACTACTGAATCTACCACATGTCATAACCACTGATGAATCTACCACATGTCATAACCACTGATGAATCTACCACATGTCATAACCACTGCTGAATCTACCACATGTCATAACCACTGATGAATCTACCACATGTCATAACCACTACTGAATCTACCACATGTCATAACCACTGCTGAATCTACCACATGTCATAGCCACTGCTGAATCTACCACATGTCATAACCAATGATGAATCTACCACATGTCATAGCCACTGATGAATCTACCACATGTCATAACCACTGCTGAATCTACCACATGTCATAACCACTGCTGAATCTACCACATGTCATAACCACTGCTGAATCTACCACGTGACAATTGGTGTCTAATAAATGTTGCAACAAACTCTGTCTCTTCATGTTAATATCACTGTAAATTTGAATTTTGAGCTGTGCCATTGCATACCATAATTGATTGAGCACAGCTGACTATAAAATCCTAGCCAAGCCTTGTTGACTTGTCATTTTGTGTTTCTCTCCCATTATAAAATCATAATTGATCTATTTTTTACCATTCCTGTCATCCTGAAGATCTTTTTAGAAGGCAAGATGTTACCAATCATGAGTGAGTAAATAGTTGCTGTCTCAACATCCAAATTTTCCTCTGGATGTACTCATACTCGGTGCATGGTGAAGAATATATTAGAATTTTCCATTTGCTCCAGACAACTTTATCAATATGAAATAAGACATATCATTTCAGACCATATTAATTGTCTCCCAAATACAAAATACCCAAATTATATTCAAAATAACACTTATAGTTATTTTGCATGATGCACCAATGCCTGAACCCAGTTATTCCCAGTTACCAATCACCCGACTATCTGCTGAATGCGGTTTTCTCCCATTCCTAATTAGTTTCTCTATCCATTCTATTTTGTGAACTTAGCTTGAATTAGATCCTCCTGTGATAAATTTTCTATAAAAATCTATGTCTCATGGTATATAATAAAGCTATCATTGAAACCTCCTGAAAACTTAGCATTTTCCACCAGGTATTTGTCCATAAACCATATATTGAAAATGTTCAAGTTGGAAAATGAAAAACCTGAGTCTGAAATAATTATTTTCAGGTATACGACTTTGGCAAAATGCAATATTTATTTCTATTGGCCATGAAATTGACATAATTTGGCCTAAACAAGTTTTTTTTCTTGTAGAAAACCACATTTTCAAAAATAAAATAAACTTCACGTTTTGAATTTTACAATTCTTGTATTCAAATCACACATGTAAAATTTAATTTGGAGAATTTTCAGGATCAATTATCTCTCAGATATAGGGCTTTGATAGTGTGCAAAACAAAAAAAAAACAATCTTTTACTTTAAAATACCAGTTTGATATTTGTTGATCATCATGTCTGTTTTATCAACCACTAATACAAGTCAAGTGAATGGAGTGGCAGTAGAAAATACAATCCATGAGAGCTTTCATGATATTTTTCTGTCTCCTGAGTATCTGATCTTACAAAGTGAATTTGTAATAACATTCAGGATCTAGGATTTCACCATTGACATAAATAGAAAGTAACTTTAAATAAAAGGATCACAGATATGTCTCCAAGGACAAATAAATTTACAATTATTCTGAGGAGCATCGATATTGGATACTATGGATCAATAAATTTCTGACCCAATAATCTTGTAACCATGGTAAATGACATAAATAGAAAGTAACTTTAAATAAAAGGATCACAGATATGTCTCCAAGGACAAATAAATTTACAATTATTCTGAGGAGCATCGATATTGGATACTATGGATCAATAAATTTCTGACCCAATAATCTTGTAACCATGGTAAATGACATAAATAGAAAGTAACTTTAAATAAAAGGATCACAGATATGTCTCCAAGGACAAATAAATTTACAATTATTCTGAGGAGCATCGATATTGGATACTATGGATCAATAAATTTCTGACCCAATAATCTTGTAACCATGGTAAATGACATAAATAGAAAGTAACTTTAAATAAAAGGATCACAGATATGTCTCCAAGGACAAATACATTTACAATTATTCTGAGGAGCATCGATATTGGATACTATGGATCAATAAATTTCTGACCCAATAATCTTGTAAAGTTCTAAGTTCTAAGAATCATAGTAAGTTGACATAACACAATGACAAAGTTGTTTAGTTCTAAAAATCTACTGTATTTCACTCCAGTAGAAATGGAACATCTTTTTCACAGATTTTACACTAACATTATCACTGAAAAACAAAGGGAGTGAATGCAAAATGTTTATCAAATTTGAGTTTTTGGGTCAAGGATAAGGACCAGGTTGTAAAGCAGGGCCCATGTTTATATCTGCAATCATTAGGTCAATCTAAACATATCACAATCTCTATGTTTGCATTGTTAAGGGGATTATGCAGTGATTTTAGAGAAAAAATGTACAAGTATCATAAATCAACAATAAAGATATGTGCCTTTCATATCTACATATTGTTTAAGTTGATGCACTCCAGTAAATGTCTCTAAAACCTAATTGAAAAAGAAACTAATTTATAGCCCTCTGTTGAAAGCACACTTGGTATCATTTTTATGTGGAGTGTTATCATAGAGGCACTGAAATGTAAAATGTCATAAGAGTATGGCAATATGCTTATGACGTCATGAAAGGTATTGTCCTTTGAATAGTGCCAGAATGACGTCAAACAGTGCTACCCTACTTTGAGCTTCATCTGAGATCAAAGAAAGTTCATGTTACCCGCGTTTACCCGTCACGTGCAACTTATTGCAACTTATGTTATTACTCTTTGTTAAACTTCAACATCTCATGAAGTTTAGATGTAGATATGCTTTTATGCATGAAATTACAGGTTTAATGCTTAATATGTTTAATTTGTTCTCCTGTTAAACTTCATGGGTTATGAGAGTGAAACTATCTTTAAATCCCCAGGGCTTAAAAACTATTCATGGATAACCAGTGTTTAAATGCTATCGTGCAGGGACGGGGATATAATTATTAGATGCTATATATTTTTCATAACTTACAAAGGTGATGATAGAGAAGAAGGAGAATGCAATGGCTGCTTCCACACCACTGACTCCGCGCCCATTGCCTGGTGGGTCACTTGTACGACGCCACGTATCTGTCAGGTAACAGAAGCTCACAAACCATAGGAATGTCCACAG
This sequence comes from Amphiduros pacificus, assembly GCA_949316495.1. NCBI lineage: Eukaryota > Metazoa > Annelida > Polychaeta > Phyllodocida > Hesionidae > Amphiduros > Amphiduros pacificus. Next base: position 48,054,525 of record OX439002.1, on the reverse strand, counting down.
ACCTGCAATTATAACATTACACACTGCATCAAAACTACACAAATTCACCTACTGGCTTTAATTTCATATTAAAAATAATTCAAAGTGACCATAAAGGTATGTTGCACAAACACCGTCAACAGAAGGGTGGATTTATAAGTGGGCTTAAAATCTTTTTTTGATTAATTTTACTTGAGCATCTTCCTAATACAAGATAATAAAATATCAAAATTCTTAAAATTGTTTGTGAAATAAAAATGTTACTTCTACAGTGTACACAGCACATCACAGTTTCTTTTTTAAAGAAATCTTTTTTGTTTACTATTTGAATGACTAACCTGAGAAGACGACATCTCCAATTACAACATATTTCCTCTGCTGGATGCTGGAGATGTTTTCAAAGAGCGCATCAAGCACGAGGAAGACCATGAGACCCAGGAATGCCAGCACGCCAATAGCCGTACCGTAACCGCAGGCATTAGGGTCATTGTTGTACTGACATTGACTCTCCCACCATCCTTGTGACGAAATGCACCCAAATACAATGATTGAAAATATCTGCAATAGAAATAAATAGAAATTTCTATCAAATAAACAAGGATTGTCTATTCTTGCAAAGGAACAATTTTTCCTTAGCACCATATCATAAGATAATTGGTGAGCATAGAAGTGTTTTGAATCACTGAGAAAATACATTTAGCTGAGCACTTTTTTGTATGGAGTAAGAAAGAGTCAAAAGTTTGCCAAAACCACTTCTGAACGTCATACTTCAAAAAAGGTAAATATTTCCGAAAATAACACTTAGTTTTTGTATCTGTTAATCTTGCAATTTTTCAAAACCAAATAAATATATAATCTTGTGTATCAACACAAACAAACAATATCGAATTTGTCAATTTTCAATTGAAATTATAAGCCTGAGATATTTGGAGTACAATTTTGATATTGCAAACTGAAGCAAAGAAGAGAAATGTCAAATCCATTGGTTGGTTGACTTTGATGATTAAATTGAATGATAAATCTAATAACTATGTGGGAAAATGTAAAATCTACATGAAAAAGATAGACATTTCAATTTTTTTCTTCTTTTATCTAAAATCAACATCCCAATTACTTGGCCATCACCATCCCGCTTGGACCTTTCAAATTCGACATGTGTCCTGATTTGAGAAGTGGCATGAGGCTCAAACAAACCAGTAACATGTAATGGTTGATTAAAAGAGTTCCAAGCAAAACAAATTTGGCAATTATGTATATATGATGTTCTAATCGAGATACATAACAAAATAATGTGAATTTATCTTTTTCAAACTTTCAATTGAAAACTGGTCTGTTGACAGACACAGTCACCGTTTATGACCTCTGGCATAGTGTACATTTATTTAGATGGGTAAACATTTTGGCAGTCACTGACAGTGACTACAATATTGTCAAAGGAGTTGGTGAACCCAAATTTTTATCCAAGAGGTCACCAGTGATGTGCCGAGAATTGATGATCTAATGGTCACATGATGTTATGAATTAGTAAACATATTTATCAGGATCTATATATAGAAACATGTATAAGATTAAAGAGTATTTGTAATGTATTAGTCCCCATCCCAAATGTACAAATTATGCAGATTTGAGCAATTCATTTCTTTTCTCTATAATTATCATTTCTAAATTGGTGTGTTTATACATTTTCAGATCATGAAATGAATATAAATGCATGTTTTGAGACATGGACATGACAAACCTATTTACAATTAACCAAATCAAACAACAAACCAAATAACTTTATTTGAAGCCTTATTTGAAGGGCAGGAGGAGACACATGTTTTTATGTCTATATTGTAGTCTTGACTTTAAACCCTTGGGGCCAATTCATCAACAGGAGCTGTGAATAATCCATCATTAATTAGGTAAATAATGCAGTCTGACTTGCATACAATCAACGCTAACGTAAAGCTGTAAACATAGCTAAAGAATGAACATTCTTGGAGACTTGGAAGGAGTCTAACGTCAATGGCTGTCACTACCTCAGCTTGCCAATGTCAAGACTTGCACGAACAACAGTGACACACCCCCTTCTTCCAAGCTAACACAACAGGCAATCTTTACACCTTTTCCTGTGGAGACTGGACTCAATTATAAATCAATGAATCAACTACCAAGCTAGATTGTCTTAATTGTTCTTCAGGGCATGAATGCATAACACAAGCTGCAAATTAACCCAACGTACAGTGCCACAATATTGATCGTACAGCTATTCCGTAAAATGAAAATCACCTAACCAACCAGTGTTCAGCTTTCTGGGTCACCTTTCAGGATTGCATATTTCATTATTTCCAAGGTAATTTTGAAATGGAGAAAGTCAATCAGTGTATTTAGCATCAATTGTGAGATGTTCAGAAATAAATCGGTTTGCACGGACTGTGATTTTCCTGCAGTAATGCACGTAAACATGAGCAGGGGGCAGCCCATCCTCTGCTGTCACCGGTCAGTGCCTCAAGACTGCAGCGGCCGAGATGGCTCCAATATACATCTCATTGATACGTCTTTACGGCCTTGTATGGCCATGATAACCATTCAAAATTGTTTCACTCACCCAACTAACTGCCCGCAACATTACTTGAGGCTTTTTGATAAAAGCAACGGGGTCAAAAGGACCTCCTGCTTTGCCAGCACCGTACGCTGTTCCTCCTCCGTCCATCTTGATTTTGTGATGAAATTTGTGATGTCAAATGCCGATGATGTCATCGGGTCAAACCACAGATTTTGAGCTTGATCAGACTAATTGCAGTCGACCTTACACTAACTGAAGTTTATGGAGATTGACTAGTTTTTGCATTCAAAGCAAATATAAAATTATGTCCCCTTGCCACGATTTTATCTAGAAAATTGTTATGAAATTTCGATATCTTCTGAACAACACACAAAACGATGACGTTTACAACATCTTCCGATCAGTCTCAGACTTGGAGAGTGGTACATTTGGAAGTTTTCATTCTAGCCAATATTGATGAGCAAAAACGAATGGGGCGAGTGGCAGAGTCGGATTTCATCACCGCCTGCAACATACGGGGATTTATATGCCGCCATCGCTTGAAGACGACAGTTACCAAATTGGAAGCAGTGGAAGTTTTGAGAGACATTACTTTTCAAAGTTACACAGTAATCAAATAATCATGTCACGCAAAATTTCAGAAAGTGGAGAAGAACTCTGCCCAGTTTGCAGTGAATGTTTTACAATCAGCGCCATAGGAAAATGTGATCATTTAGTGTGTTATCGCTGCTCAACAAGAATGAGAGTTCTCTGTGATCAAATGTACTGTGCCATTTGCAGGACCGATTTACCTAAGGTGAGTGCACGCGCGATATCATACAACATATGAAAGAGATGAATGGCCACAAAATTGATGATTTTTAATTATTGTTCACACCCCAGGGTGTGAAAACAGCTTGTGGGCATCACAATAAACATCGTCTGATAATCACCTCAGAACACGTGAGTGTCCACGTCAAGGCCTTGGCTGGAGTCTGTTCACGTTCGGATCTGTCACTGAGTATGACATAACACTAACATTATGTAAAATAAAACCACCCAAACTGTACTTTTTTGTCACTGAACTTAATAATGTTTGTTTTAGAAACAACGATATGAAATAGTTATATATAGATTTCCTAACTGAAGGTCAGCAAATCAGCCATATGTCATAATGTCATTGACTGGATGGGTGTGTCAACACTGAAACCACATTGCACAAATGATTTCCTTATCCCAAAAGACTATATACATGACATAATAACTCACTATTTAAACTGATTCAACGCCTTCTACGAAAGCTCTTTTATGAAAGCAGCTAAATTCTGAATTCATATAATCATAAAAGAATGTCACAAAAACTAAAACATGAATCATATATGTATACAGAAAATTAAGAATGGGATACTTAAAAATATAACTTTTGCACAATTGAAAAATTCTTTGCAAGGTTTTCTTCTCCAAAACCTTCAGCAAATAGTGGAGAAATGCAGACCAATTTGTGTTTTGCTTGATAACATGTTTAATAAGGAGAAAATTATGATGAAAAACAGCATTTCCAAAATAGTTTATGATTTTTTATAATTCAGAAATTACCAAGATCCACTTTGATGGACAAAATTGTTTGGTGTTATCTTAATCTACTTAAAACAAACCAATTCTTCAATGTCTGAAAACTGTTTCAAAAGTTGCTTGCTCATAACCTATTTCAATCAGTCAAATAATGAAAAATAGTACAAAAAAAACACCACAAGTTGCTGGCCAACAGGGCAAGCCCATATTTCAAACACTGCATCTACAAACCTTTTTTGTGAAAGCTTTATCAGACGAAATGCTTCTTTACCTTTGAACAACACCAGTCATACACATGATAAATAAAAATACACCAATTTTTGGAAAGAAATTGTAATTTCTCTTGTAAGCATACAATCAAGGAAACATTAATGATGCTTGTGATGAATTTATCATCATGTATATTTCCTTTTTATTTGTGAATGGATGATTAATTGATGCATTTTTATAAATGTATTTTATTTTTTCAGGTTATATTTGTTAGAAATCCTGGAAAGTTTTCGAACATTGACACCTCCAACTTTCCTGTATCAAAGAAGCAAAAGACCTACTTTGAGAATGAGCAAGTGCAGTCCGCATTCTTTGAGCTACTTGGACATCGTTGTCTTGAGTGCTCAGACCATAAAGCCTTCAGAACATTTGCCATGCTGAGGGACCATATGAGGAAGGAGCATTCATATCATTACTGTGACCTTTGCGTCAAACATCTCAAGGTCAGTTAATTATATCTTCCCTTTTGTTTTAGTTTATTAAATCTTGATTGATAGTAAAATATAAGAGAGGAAATGTTTTTACAAAGACTACTTTCAGACGTTGCAATTAAAAACCGAAAACTTTAAAACATTTTGAATTTAGAATTTATAGTAATAAATATCAATGTATATATTATAGGTTTTCTCCCATGAGCGTAAATACTATGATCGGCAGCACTTGGCCCGGCATCGGCGCATGGGAGATCCTGACGACAAGTCTCATAAAGGTCACCCACTTTGTGAGTTCTGTGATGAGCGGTTCCTTGATAACGATGAGCTAGTCAGGCATCTTCGCAAAGAACATTACTTCTGCCACTTTTGTGATGCAGATGGTATTAGCAACCAGTTTTACAGGTAATTACATACCTTGTTCTTTTTGTATTAGTTTAGATAACAACTTTTGCACATCATTCATTTAAAGTGACTTTGGGTTCTTGTTTAGGTCCATTTGGTATTGTACCTATGAATATATTTTAAATTAGTGATGAACAGCCAATCTGAGTACTGAGTACCTAAAATATGTATAAAAGTAAGTAAGTCGTCTGCAGTTCTGAATTTTCTTTGCTTTTGGTGAATAATTATGAGTGGATGAAAAAGGTATTGGAGATTATAAAGTTTCACATGAGAAACAATAAGTTAACCATACACATTACATATTTTTCAGCGAGTATTCCTTCCTGCGAGAACACTTCAGAGATGGCCACTATCTCTGTGAAGAAGGAGAGTGCATCGATGTTCAATTCACCAATGCCTTTCGCTCAGAAATTGATTTCCGAGCACATTTAGCAACAGTTCATACCAAGAATATGCGCAAATCACAAGCCCGGCAAGCAAGGACCCTGGACATTGACATAAACTATACACCACGCTTCCCAGCAGGAGGGGGAGGAGGAGGAGGGAGGGGTAGAGGTGGTGGCAGAGGCAGACACAGAGGTCATCAAAGTGAGTCTTATCATGTCTTACATTATTACATAAAAAATACATAAAAACTATTCAATTAGTGATAATTTAGAGTGGCATAAAAGGACAAGAATTCCTGGATGGTTCGGATATCAAGTGAATATGCTGAAAATATATGGAATGCCACTGTGTTGTTGCTCCGTTTTGATGGCACTTTTGTGTTAAGATTGGAATGGGTGAAAAGTGAATTGTTGCAAGCAGTAATAGGGAAAAACTAGTCATACAGTTTAAATGACTGGAGTTTGAAATGGGGGGGTATTTGTTGGTCCTGAATTGATAGTGCTGATCAGTTATAAAGATTTGAAAAAAAGAAGAAAGTAACAAATTTTATTCAACTGGTATGTGCTGGTATTGCCAGCATATGCAGATATGTTTTTTGTATGGTGTCTAAAGGTCTATAATATTGTTCTTTTTAGATGTGGTTAGTGGGAACGACTATGAGGAAGTTAACCAAGAAAGTTGGAGAGATAGGAAGCAAAGACAGCGTGACATGAGGTGAATAATGGGTACCTCAATAAACTGAGAAACATAGTTGTCAACTGAATCATATTTTATTTTCAAAATGTGAAAAACTTTCCCTATTTGCTGAATTACCATTCTTTTCTCTTTTTTTTTGCAGAGAGGAGAAGACGCAGGTGGAAGCTGCTATTGCCTTGAGCGCATCCCTCCAGCAGCCAAGTAGTGTCAGTGTGGTGGATGAGGCTCTGATCAGGCCGCATATAGATCCTCCAACTACCAAGGTCACCAAGTCTGAGGAAGATGAAAAGTTTAAAGAGAAGTCTGCAGATTTTCCATCTTTGGATGGTCAACTTCAGGATAAATCTGAGGGAGAAAGTTCAGATGACAATAAGCGTGAACCAGGTCAGAGAGTGCGCGATACCCTGGCCAAAAAGGTGGCAAGAGCTAATCATATGTCGACCATAGATGGACCTCTTGATGATGAGGAATTCCCATCTCTTGGAGGAGGAAGCAGACAAAATAAAGGTCCACAAGCCTCAGTATGGAATAAGGGAGATTTTCCTGCTTTAGGTGGTGGTAGCAAAAAAAGTAGCATTCAGCAGAGGCCAAAACAGGCTCCACCAAAACGGACAGTTGTTGCCCCTCCACAAAGACTCAGTCATAATAACCTCAATGACTTTCCCTCTCTAAGTAACATTAGTTCTACCTTATTGTCAACAGGTCCGAGTTCAGTGTATTCCGGTGCTACCAAAAAACAGACAGTTTCAACAAAGTTTGCTCCCTCAAGTGCTAATCAAACAGTGGTACAAAAAACAGCCCAGCATAATGTCTCTACATTTAGTGCAACACAAAAACCTGCCCAGCCTAAGGTCTCAACGTTGGGTGCCGTGTCAAAGTCTGTGCAAGAAGCATTTTCCAATCCTCCACCAGCCCCAAGACAAGCTCAACCAAATGTGACATTAGTATCATCAAGTGCACTTTTATCTTCACCGAAGGTGGGTGCAAAGCATGACCATGTTTCAACCAGACCTCCACAATTATCCGAGGATTTCCCTTCATTAGGTCGCAGCCAGCCTAAACCTGTGGCTCAGAATAAACCACAGTGGGGTCCTAAACCTAACTTATCTGAAGGTCCTAAAGACTCAAGTGAACAATTTGTGACTGTGAAATTAAAAAATAAAAGTAAGAAAAAGAAGAAACCTCAGAAAGTTGATAGTGACTTTATTAAGTCAAGCAATTCACAAAGTGAAAGTGACGATGAAAAAAGACAATCTGACTCTGACAATGAGAAAGAAATCAATATTAAGGACAAAACCAAGGAAGATTTACAACAAAAATCTGGAAAATCAAAGAAGAAAACCAAAAAGGATAAAAAGGTTGAAAGTAAGAAAGATGAAGAGGAAAGTGTAGATTCAATACTTGAAACTATAGAAAAGGAGCTCAAAGAGAAAGAAAATGTCAAAATGAGCAAGAAAGAAAAGGCAAAGAAGAAAGAAGATGTAAGTAGAGATGTGGACAATGAAAAGTCTTCAACAAGTTCATCGGGGACCAAGCCAAAAGAAGTCAAAAAAGATCAGAATGCACATAGAGCAGAGGAAAACCCCCCTCAAAATGTTAGTTCGAAGTCAAAGGTAGAGAAAAAGAAATTGGAACATATCCCTGAGAAGTCTGGAGTACCAATGGATGTAGAGAATGCAATTATGGATGATTTCCCGAGTCTCTTAGCCCTGAGAGATCAGAGTAATTTGCCGACAAAATTTAATGTGAATGATTTTCCAATGTTAGGATTGGGGATGGCCAATCAGCCATCAGTGTCAATGCCTCCAGGATTCAAGGCCCCTGAGCACCGAGCTCCACCTCCTGGCTTTAATGCTGGATGGGGCAACAAGGCTCCTCCACCGCCAGGTTTCAATGCACCAGCCTTGTCACCTAAATCTGATTTGACACCATCAGTCAAGGTTGAAGCAGAGAACATGGCTCCCCTCGCAAATGATTCTGATATTACCTCAAATGAGAAGGTGTATCAGTATAGTCAGCCTGCAGACTTCCACGCTCGCAACCAAAGCCTTCTTGCGGCCATACAGCGACCAACCCAAAGCAGGGCAGATAGTTTCAGCAGATTTAAGTCATGCTCAGGACACTTTAGACAGGGGAAGATAACAGGAGCTGAATATTACAACCAGTGTGGAGACATCATAGGCAAGGATAATTTCCTGGAGATATTCCCTGAACTCCTAGCACTTCTTCCGGACATAGGCAAACAGCAAGAACTTCTGAAAGCTCACAGGGAAGATGACAAGAACAGAGGAGCAAAGAAGAAGGGAAAGAAAACTGCATGGAGTGCTCTAAGTGTAGATTTCCTATCGTGTCCGGTGTGTAACCAGGTGCTGCTTGAGAAAGACTCTAAAGAACATATTGCAGACCACAACCTGGATGCAGACTTCCCTGCTCTGGGTGGAGGCCCACCCGGCTTCAAGTCTGGATCAGGTCTCTCTGCCTGGGTCAGAGCCAAGTAAAGCAGAGTCAAGTAAAGTAGAGCCAAGTAAAGTATCTTGAGAGAAGACATCTTATTCCTGTAGTGCTAAATTATTGCGTGAACACTTGAGAATATCATGTTAAGTATTGTTTGAAACAATTCAGTTTCATCAGTATTGATATATTTTGAAAGGATGATGTAAATATGAGCAAGTTTGTGATGATATTTAAATTATTTTTTTGCATCATTTGATATCAATTAAAATTTACAGGTATTTTAGCAGTTTATTAATTTAATTCTTATCCAAGAACCAAAAGTAACAAGCTATGATCCTAATGAGAAGAGAAGCCAGGTTTATAGGGAACTATTTTTCATTACTTAAGCATCAGTTTGTCTCCAAGTTTTGGAGAAAATTGCCAAAATTACAGGTTCTAAGTATATTGAACCCTGAAATTGAGGGTTAAATTCACTTTAGGTGAGGAGTTGATTCTTGGAGAATAACAGACATAATTTAGAAGTAAACTGAGATTTTCTGGAATTTGTTTAAAAATTAAAAAGAATTTACCAAAATAACACATTTATCAACATACGTGGTTATTGCACATGTAAATGCCTAATAAATCAAGATCTTCATGTGGAATTAATATCATAAGACGTTCATGAGTCAGTATTCCCACAGGACAAATGTTTACAAATTACAAGTTATTGCTGGAAAAGGAAATTGCAAGTAACAGTTCATATAACAATATTTCTTATCTAGCTTAGATTGCGGTCATTGTAAAACATTTTGACGAATCAACAATTTTCGAGGAATATATATATATATGCCTTAATGCTTGGCCTGGAGAGCCAATCCATGCAGAGTGTGGTATCAAGATATAAACAATGGCCATTTTATTTTTGTGAGTTTATTTATTACTGAGAAATATGACTGCATGGAATTGAATTTTTATGCTTTTAGGATATTTATTTGTTTATATGTTTTACAGTTTCTGCAAATTTTCATGTTGGCGAAATCATTGTGAAGAAACATTTTCTTCAGTAGATATATTTCAGGATAATTATAAGAGAAGTGACAATTGAGTTATGTTCCATTGGAAGATGGGACAACTACCCACCTACAATCATCATAGCTTGGACATTGTTATTTGCAACGATGTTAACTTCACATTTTGTTCACAACATATCATATCTTTTCACACAAAATAAAATATTCACACCTTCCCTGTATTATATGAGAATAAGAATTTTTTGTTTGATATTACTTCACAAAATATTACTTCACAAAATATTTTACTTCACAAAATATAAATAATAAAACAACAACCAAAAAATAGCACAACCCTTCATTATTTGAAAATTCCTGTGCATTAATTCTCACCACTTGTGGTTTACTGTAACAGCAACAATGTCTGATGCTTCTGCTGGTTTGGCTTTGTTAATTGTTAGTTTTCTCTGATATATGGATAATTATATTTATAAAATGATGGCAGACTATTAAGAACACATGGGAGAATATTTAGAGAATTCTGATTTCTTCACACCCCTGTGACACCTCTTGTGTGCTCAAGTTCTGCCCAGGAACAGATGTCCATGACAAGAATGGAGGGTTGAATACTTCAATTTCTTATTTAGAATTGGAATTAACCAGTCCTCAGCATCATTAGACATCTTGCAATCTCTGGATGCCATTTATTTATTTATTTTTTTCAATTATGATTTGTGAGTCAACAGGAATGGTACAATTTATATTTAATCACAAGTTTTTTCATGTGCATAACAATTAGAATCCTTATGTCAAATTAGATAACTGGTGTCTGGGAAAGTAAAACAATTTTGTTTATAACTTTATTCTATGTAATAATTTAACACTTGATATGATTCATTTAAATTGACTGACCTCTTAAAACAGTGTATGATTTTGCCTGAGTATGCAAACTTTTGTAGAATTGTATATAAAATCTTTACAATGTGTATATATTCATGTATGACAGCAAAATGATTTAGTTATTGCCTAAATCAAAATAAATGCAAGAATCGATTGATATGAAAATTGTTTACTTTCATAATTTTTGAGAGCTGTGTGATATGCTGGAGAGGTATAATTTTACAGACCATTAACTTGAATATCAACATTTCTTCCCTTCCCTTCCCTGTCGAGGTAAATTCCATGCCACAAACATTGATTGATGTCCATTTATAGGATTTGTACTCCCCACAACATAAATAAGGTGGCCGAGAGACATTAAATGAGCTTTAACCTGCAAAGAGCTGCCATCTGGTGGCAAAACATTCTCAAAAAAACATGAGTTCTGCATTTTCATAGATTAATTTTAACACCAGGTCAAGTTAAACTTTTGAAATCTAACTTCTAGCCCCATTTTCAATTCCTTTGGAAACTTACCTTGTAAGTGAAGTAAAATTTATGAATAGTCTGAACATTTCCAAACTTCATGCAATAAAGTCATACTTTCTCTGAGGTAGGCATGAACCTTTTTGAATGTTTTATGATAGATAAATAAAATTTAAGACAATATTGCACAACATGAGGACCTGCATGCTCATGCCAAACTTGACCAGATGCAATGTGGCTAACAGTTTAAAAATCTATGTTCTTCACATCACAACTGAAAGTAGTAAGCAGATCTCGCCAGTAGTAATGTGCTGTAGAGCTAGGTCTTTTTTTTTTTTTTTTTAAGTGATTGCATATTTTGAACATAGGCATCAGAGATGCATCAACCCTCAGCCCTGGTAACTCATTGCACAACATTCGCTCCACACAATATTTGTGAACAAAACGTCACTGCACCAAGGCAAATTGATGCAGGGGTAAAAAAAACCCATAAAATCTACTTCCTTTGATAGCTTAGGTGTGTCAAGTATCATGAAACTGTCATCATTTACTCTAGAATTATTGAGATGGGCAGGTGACCTTGAAAAGCAGGTTAAGGTCACCGTCCATCAAACTCATATGAAGACTTCCAAGATGCTTATGTGTGTCAATTTTCATGAAGCTGCCATTATTTGTTCTTAAGTTATTGCAATGACGTGGATTTGACATGATTGTCCCTGTGACCTTGAAAAGTAGGTAAAGGTCATGTTCCATCAAGAGAAGTCTGAGGTCTTCACCAGATGCTTATGTGTGTCAAGTCTCATAAAGCTGCCAACATTCGTTCTCGAGTTATAGCAATGATAGGGATTTCACATAATTGTAACTGTGACCTTGAAAAGTAGGTGAAGGTCATGTTCCATACAAAAATGTCTGAGGTTTTCATCAGATGCTTATCTGTGTCAAGTTTCATGAAGCTGCCATCATTTGTTCTCGAGTTATCGCGATGACAAGGATGATTTCACATAATTGTCCCTGTGACCTTGAAAAGTAGGTGAAGGTCATGGTCCACCATGAGAAGTCTGAGGTCTTCACCAGATGCTTGTGTGTGTCAAATCTCATTAAGCTGCCATCATTCGTTCTTGAGTTATTGCGATTCTTGGGATTTCACATATTTGTCCCTGTGACCTTGAAAAATAGGTCAAGGTCGCCGTCCATCGAACTCGTCTGAGGTTTTCAACAGATGCTTATATGTGTCAAGTTTCACGAAGCTGCCATCATTTGTTCTCGAGTTATCGTGATGACAAGATGATTTCACATAATTGTCCCTGTGACCTTGAAAAGTAGGTGAAGGTCATGTTTCATAGGAAAAATTCTGAGGGCTTCACCAGATGCTTATGTGTGTCAAATCTCATAAAGCTGCCATCATTCGTTCTTGAGTTATTGTGATTCTTGGGATTTCACATAATTGTCCCTGTGACCTTGAAAAATAGGTCAAGGTCGCCGTCCATCGAACTCGTCCGAGGTTTTTACCAGATGCATATGTGTGTCAAGTTTCATGAAGCTGCCATCATTTGTTCTTGAGTTATCGCGATGACAAGGATGTTCGCTACAGACATACATACATACATACATACATACAGACATGCATACCCACGAGTACTGCAATACCCTCAGCCTGATTACATCAGGGGCTGAGGGTAAAAAAGCTGAAGCACTAAAATAAGTCAACAAAATTGGGTGCTTGGCAGGATCATTAAATATAAAATATTCTGAGGAATGTCCAAATTCAAATTAATGCCTGTACTGCTTTTACAGCGATAGAAACAAGCACATGCCATCTGGCCAAGGCTAGTACTAAATCCATTTGGCTAGTACTAAATTAACTTTTTCTTTCACTTGGCAAGAATCACCAGTTGGCTAGCACTGCTGAAAATCTGTTTCTATCACTGTTTTAAAATATTGCACATTGATTTTGGGATGGGGGAAGAGAAGGGATGGATAACATGTTTTTATAGTTCTCATAATGTCACCCAGGGGGTAGCACTGCATGGGATATCTCCTCAAGTTCACCACTGAAACCATGTTACATAAAATGTGTGAATATAATGAATATTCCTCTCTTGAGAATTGGAAGTTATTTTTAATTGAAGAAATAGTCAATCTGGACCTCCTTGCACCTCTTTTTTATATATTTGTTTTTTTAATTAGTATAGAATAGAAGAAGGCACCAGACTCGCAGTGCGTTTGCCCACTTAGGTGGAAAGTCCTAAAAACCTAAGCGGTCAACATTTTAACCGTAATGGTCACTGTGTCAAGATCAAATCCAGATGAAAGATGTACTGGTTTCCAGCAAATGTGAGTTTGTGTTTGTAATATGAATTTTCTCCTACAGGTTGAAGAAATCTGGATTAGACTTATTTCAGATTTGAAAAAAAAAGCAACTTAGGCTTTTCATACAATTTTTATTCTTGTATTCACATTTTAATGTTCTATACAAATTGTATTTTTTCGTCCCTTGGAGACCATGTCACAATGGTCATATAATTATTTAACTTGTATTTATATGCAAAAATATATGATTCTCTTGTAATTAATTACAACTACATTTCAGAAAGCAATGTGTACAGGTATAACAATAATGCTTGAAAACGTATGCAAACTGAAACATAACAAAGGTATACCTTGACAGCCTAGAACCACTGCTCCTCTAAGCTGAATGTATTATAGAATGTTCATTGTATGCTATAAAGTATATCTCACCATATCTTTTTTTCTGTATAAAATTGTCCTAATTAATTGATCACTGATATACTGGCCTTTTTGTCTGTGAACCATATTTCAAAATTTACTTTACATTTGATATTTGTACACGATGTCTTGATTGGAATGATTTTAAAAGTTATTTTCAGTTGTTTAGGGGTTTTATATACCGAGATGAAACCATCACCATATTATAAGCAATTAATGAAAGTGCTAAAATGCAGACATTATAAGATCTATATACAGTCAAGTAGCAGTGATTCTGTGGATAGGTACCCTTATAACCATACCATATACAATTATAATAAACACTGCTCGCCCAAAACAACTGCCTACATACATATAAGCATTTCTACAGAAGCCAGTCAGCTCATGTATACACTGTCCCATATGTCCTCAGTGGAAACATACATACTCTAATGGGAAATTTAATAACATTGTCCAAACGACAATCATATGTTGTGAATTGCTATATTTGAACAAGATCTCCATCCATTTTATTACTATAAATTTCATGATCCATTCCAAATTTGACCAATTTAGTTGACTTAATATTTTCATGTTAGTCATGTAGGTGAAGGTGACCATTGAATTTTTCAACCTAGCAAATCGTTAAAATGCCCAATTAAACCTGGATGGAAAAATGCAGATTTTACCATGCAGCATGAAAAAATGATTCTTTTAAGCAGTAGAAAACTGAATTAACTTCCATTTTATGTTTATTTAATCTCAGTATGTTCCACTCAATCAATTCACTACTACATGAAAGACTATAACAGTTTTGGTTGGATGTTGCTTGGCCAATGAGACCAGCATATGGTCTGGGGCAAGCTCGCTACAGCTTGCTAACTGCTGCAACTTTCCAAACTGCCTTTCACGTAGTTAAAGCACTTCTTGAAATGTGCATCATCTTCATAAACCTTGCTTTGAGGTCATGAAAAGTTGAAAAGAGAGAGAGAGACAAATGGAACAGTGTGAGAACCAAGAATGAGGAACAATAACAACCATACAACCAGCATTCATCGTAACTGGGAGACAAGCACAGGATTTGTCCACATTTACATAGACATGCACAATACTGTATCATGGGCTGGGCAAAACAATTACACTGTCCTGCCAAAGTATAATACACTGTGTACATTTAATCAGCCATTAACAACTCAAATGTAATTATAATAATATTTGAATATTACAGATACTGAAGTATAAAATCAACCTAGCTCTGGCACATAGGATAAAAATTATGTAGATCATACGAATCACAAGAACTGAAAAAAAAAGTTTATTGAACAATATATTGTACCCCCACCCTTGTTCACAGGAAAAAAAACTGCTGTGTTTTACAAAGAGTAAAGCTCACCACTGCTGCGGTAGGTCATCATTGTTAGCATTGTGCATAATTTACATTTGGCTTTGTGTCTTGAGTAAGGTCGTAAAATGATTACCTCGAGACGTGTGGTAGAAGTGATCAATTTAGGCGATGGATATGTGCAAGATATTGCAGCTATATCATGACAGTGCCGCTTTAATTAATCTACATTTGCATATTCTGCTCATCAAATCTGACAGCAGAGGAATAGATGCGTTGAATTGGATGATGCATGAAATGATCAATTTTGTCATGACGACACACTATACACATACATGATTTAAGATGAAAGCAAAGAGTCATTAAGTAAAGAGCATTCAGCCGTAAGCTTTAAGTATCAATAGAATGTAGTTAAGTCATTGGCAAAGAAGAAATTCCCGTCCCGTTTTATACTTTGTCCTTGGCTTCATGGAGGATGTGTCATATCAGAAAATTTAAATGCAAATAACATCATCATTATCATCATCCTCCATGTTAAAAAGCAGAGCAACCCTAATCCTGATGGTGCCACCTAGTGTTTTTTTTATTAAGAAAAGAATACTATGTAATTTTATATGACCGCAACTTCATATTTCATTAGCATGATACTGCGGAGTAATTAATTGCAATAACTGATAACATTTCATAATATCATTGCAGAATCTGCAAGATCAGAGAAATCCATATACAATCTGTAATGTTAAAAATCTTTTTGTTACTACAGAGACTACAAAAAAGCTAATTCTACTGAAACTTTCACCTTCAGTGTCCTTTTCCTTCACAATATAAAGCTATACTGCGACCTGCACTCTTCTAGCTCTACCTTGTCAGTTTACCCAAATATACACAATGACATCTACACCAGCTGATCTAGACCCTACCATTATGCTGCTATAAATGTGCAGATTGGTCTTGTATAAATATTTCTCTGTCCTTAACAATTCTGGTCTATATTACAGTGATCTTCCTCAGATTATTATTATTATTATTAGTGGTTTGTATCACCATTAAAGCACATCTCTTATATTTGTCATTTTGTTTTTCTTTCTTTATGGTGATTACGCAAAACTGTATTGGCATGCTCTGAAACTTCTGGCTCAGTCCATAGCTAGCTCAAATATAAACCTAAGAAATGAATGTGAAATCTGTACAAAGCTTTAATGGCCTGAGCCTTAAGATTGAAGGGTAGAGCTACTGGCATTTAAAATTGTCAGTTTTACATATATACCATACAGCTTATTGTGAGCTCATACTGGGAAGTTCCATGATTTTATGAAGGTATAAGATACTTTTTGGTCATCACTGAGACTGTCCCTCCACAATACTGCGGGACAGGCTGTTACAAAACCTTTGAATGTTTTTATATGGTATGTGTTCACAGCTAGATGATGTTTTTTTTTTTATCAGAATGGATGTTTTTACACAATAATAAATGTAGATGTATGCAGAGTCTCATTGATTAATAAAGTCACCACCATCCTCATAGAAGCGTACATGGCTTCTTTTTTGGTTTTTTAGGCTTAGGACAGAGGACTGCTCGGATGGCTTCGTCAAACACGGTCTTGAGGCCTTTCTGTGTGAGGGCTGAGCACTCGAGGTACTTGACTGCCTGGATCTCCTTGGCCATGGCTAGGCCCTGTGGGTACGTGATGGGAGAGAGCTTCTTCTCTTTGAGCTTCTCCACGGTCTCCTTATCTTCTCTCAAATCCAGCTTGGTGCCCACGAGGATGATGGGGGTGTTCGGACAATGGTGACTCACTTCTGGGTACCACTGTAAAATACACAAGCCAATTTATAATAGATATAAAGTCACAATTTAATGCCAGAAAAAAAATCAAACTTTCATGAGATTTAATTTCATTACTGAAATTTGAAACAAAAGAATGATTTGATTCAACAAAATTTCATGTGACATTAAACAATTATGCACAAGACAGTACGTGTCATACTAACCTTAGCTCGAACATTCTCAAAGGATGCTGGGCTTATTAATGAAAAACAAATTAGGAAGACATCCTGAAAGAGAGAAGATATAACATAAACACCTGAATCAACTTTTATTATTCTGAGAAAAAAAAAATCTTAATTTAAAGTATAAATGTCAAATATATTTTATAAACTTTAAATTTTAGAATAATTGTCCTGTTTTTTTATATAATTAGAAAAATAATATATGGGCACCAAGCTAAAAAGTCCCCATTTTGTTTTTACTTATGAATTGATATAACATTGTTATTTTCATGGTAAATTTATGATTTAAAAAAAAATATTATAAAAAAGAGGGGTGAACATACAGTTTGTGGGTAGGAGAGAGGTCTGAGGCGATCGTAATCCTCCTGACCTGCTGTATCCCACAGACCCAAGTTAATGGGCTTCCCATCTACCATCACATTGGCAGAGTAATTGTCAAATCTGAAATAAAGAAAAATAAATATCAACCTTAAAATCATAATTCCTGGTAAAAAAATCCACAAGTTTGCAAAAATAAATTTACTTTCTGAAATATGTATATCATGAAACAATCTAAAAAGTACTTGTCAAAGCTAGTGATAACAATTTATATTCATCGGCACCATTCATTTTACAATGTTTATTTCCGAAGTTGGACCAAAATTGGACTTCCATTTGCTTTTGTTTGACTGTTGCAAGGCTCTTTTTGTGGCAGACCCAATGCATGGCATGATATTGTATCATGCTTGCCCTACTTTCTGATACACATCTTTGCACAACCAAAAAGATGTTCCAAAAATATATTTGACTGGATCTCACTGGATCATGATTATGCAACTGACCCATGCTCCAGTGACTGTTAAGTGTGTGTTAAGATACAACATTGAGGAAGTCATGAATCTAGTTTATTTCTGTATTATAGGACATGAATACCATTAACATCTACAAATATATCTTATGATATCAGTAGTTTCCAACAATAACAAAACAGCCTATTGCCAGCTTTAATCCCAATTCATATACTTTTGGTGACATAACTTCTGTACATTTAAACATGCTACAAATCATCTCATTTCATTATATGATGGGCATTTTAATTATCAAATCTACAATAACAATATGTATTGTAAGGAAAAAGCACTAGCCTTCAATTAGAATTTTGAATTAAATTAAGTGGCATAATGAACAGGGCAGAGGTGGCTTAGTCCCAGTCTGAGTGTGTTGTATTGTTTATGTTTAACTTCAAGTTTGAGGGCTTATGTATTATAGTATTCTGACTGAATCTAACTGCTCTAAATATGTCACAATCTAACCATCTACAAATAAAAATTCCTATCATTAATGTCACCTTAAAACACTGAGCAAATAATCAATTGACCCCATATGACTTTTTCAAGAGCAATATTTTGATTAATTTGATGTAAAGTCAATCTTTTTGGTTATATATATGTGTGTGTGTGTGTGTGTGTGTGTTATATATATGTGTGTTATCCTGAACAATCCCCTGATTGCGTTTCTAATAAATCTTTGCCCATTATTCACGTATCCCAATATGAACCTGGCCATGTTCCAAATATACTAACACATCATATTAAGCAGCGAGCAGGACTGTCAGAATGCACTATAGAGTAGATAGAAGTAGGTCAATGTGCCTATCCAGTTATGGGGAGATTTGTATCAGGATCTGTCACATGCCTCTCCTCCCCCACTCACTCTTGACACTGTCCTAGCCATTGTTGCTGAGGACGACCCTGAATCAGTGGCCACAAAACATCACTCAACAATACCCTACTATCACATGTAATTAACCTGGCCCATTGTTATAGCCCATCATTTACATGTAACACACTGCCATGACATTGTAAATATCATTAGCATGCATATATATATATATACACACACGCACAAAAACATAGCATAATGATAAAAGATTACACACACACATATATAAAAGTATATGTATATGTATATGTATATGTATACGTATACGTATACGTATATGAATAATACATAGCATAATGATAAAAGATTACACACACACATATATAAAAGTGTATGTATATGTATATGTATATGTATTTGTATATGTATATGTATATGTATATGTATATGTATATGTATATGTATATGTATATGTATATGTATATGTATATGAATAAGTGGGTCACAAAGATGGCAGGAACTACACAGAACAGAGTGTAGTTATGAGGATCCAGGAAGCTCAGAATTTCCTCACTGATACACATTTTCCCTTTTATTTAACACAAGGAACTGTGCAGCATATGCTGGGGTCACAAAGTTAGTTGGCAAGTTGAAATAGACCAGTCAGAACAGCTGGTCAGTTTACAAACTATGCTCAATATTTGCTATTAGGAGTTGTAGATGAGTGCCATTAACAATATCTACACACTGTATGTTAAGAAGGGTGTGTATATAGGCACTAACATCAAGGACAACCAGATCAAAGTACTCAGGACAATGAGCCGATGGTTCTTGATTCATTTCACCTCATTGTAATTAAAAATCAACCAAGTAATATCCATAAATGATTTGGAATTATTTTAGATTTTCTTCTTGATGTGAAATCTTTGGAATACTGATATTCATGTGGGTCAAAATAATACCCAGACCACCCCCTGTAAATATTATTATGTAAGCAAGTTGAGTGATAGTTTGCATTTGTCTTAGCTTCTGGAATTACAAGTATCTTGTGTTTTGTTATCATAGATATATACTGCAACAATATTTGTTGCATTCAAGTCATATGTACATATTTAAAATTCTATTCTTCACACTATTTGTTGTCTATGTTAAACACTTGGGGTAAAAACCTCTGAAAATTACTTTTCGCAACCATCTGAATCATTCTTCAGGATCAACTAGGCATGAATTGTGCAGTAGTTGGCAGACAAATATTTAGGTATTAGGAGGATAACACTAGTTGTGTGGTTTGTGAAATAATGTGTCTGGGTAGGCCAGCACTATGCAGTTAACAACTCTGCTATGCACATGTGGGACACCCTCTGAATGCAATATTTCTAGATAATTTCATCTTTGGCAATGTCAAACAGCAATAAACATTATAATGAAAACTCTTGGGATCAAAAATATAAAAGGGCACATTTGAGTAAATTCAACAAAATGCAATTTGGTCCTGCATCAAATCTATTATATTTTAATCAAAGAAAGCTCACCATATACTGTACCTTTGGGTATTTTGATAGAGAAATAGCATATTTTCCACCCGAAGAATTGAATGGATCATTACATCGTTACTTTATGAACATGCCAAAAAACCTTTTTATTTATTTTTGGAATGATGGGTCAATCACATATTATTGGTAACGCCTCTACACATATGGACATGATCATATTGGTGCTAATAAACTACTTTGTAGCTTTATAAGATTTTATACTCTATGATTAGGGATCAAGACAACAGGAGCCTGCCATCCCTTATCCCTCTCTTCCAGACCCAAGCAGACGTTCATTATGCAAACAAACATATCTTTGCCGATGACGACAGAAGTTATCTAAAATATATAGCCCATAAAAACTGCTCTCGGGTGTCTCCTTAACCATACATCAAACATATTCTAAATATTAATGCCTTTTTTTCTTTTACATAAGGCAAATTGCAAAGGAGTCAATTGAAATGAGAAAGAACAAAAGCTTAATAATGTAACTATATTTCCAGTTATCTTTGGTAAGTGGGTGAAGCTGGGGTTAACATATCCCATGTTTGCTGATATATCATGTTTGAAATCTTTACACAGGGTCAGAATGGAGGCCTGCAGATCATTAGCAAAGGAATTGCTGTGCACCGGGAAGGTTAGACACACAAGTTGAAATGTCAACAAAACACCACCATGTACTGAGAAGCTAAATGCAGTTTGTACAAATGTTGCTCCTCACCTGGTATTCATCCAAACTTGATTTGCGCCAGTTATTTTGGCCAAACTGCACTACACTTGGTATACAAAGAGTACAGGGTGTGCCAATATTGTTGAATAGTGGGATGGTAGGTATTATAGACAATTAGAACTAATCAATCATTTGTGAACAGAAAACGGTAAAATGAGTCAAATGGCTTTAAAACCCATTTGATCTATCCCAGATTTATGGGAATGAACAGTAACAAACAAGAAAAAAAGCCCTTGAAACCTCTCTGCTCTGTTCATATAAATTGTCAAATACTTGCAGAAGGTAAGTTAAATACTTCATAAAACCTTCTGAAAACTGCTAATCAGGGTCATCCTTCTGTCAGGAGTGCAAGTTGTGGTCTTGATGTTCCTGTTAAGTTTATTCTTATTCTAAAGTTGTTTTATGTTCTGACTCATCAAGATGATATTTTCTTTCAGCAAATTAAATCATAAAAGGCCCAATGCCACAGATGGCTTACAACTGTTAGGAACCAGAAGAAAGTCAGCATAGGTGAACCAGTTCCTGTTTACTTTCTATTCATGTCTAACTGACCATGACATCATGCCAAGCAAGACAAGAGCATGTGTTGACCTATATTGAACTGCAATTGACCCAATCAATAAACATAGGCATCAGAGATGCATCAACCCTCAGCCCTGGTAACTCATTGCACAACATTCGCTCCACACAATATTTGTGAACAAAACGTCACTGCACCAAGGCAAATTGATGCAGGGGTAAAAAAAACCCATAAAATCTACTTCCTTTGATAGCTTAGGTGTGTCAAGTATCATGAAACTGTCATCATTTACTCTAGAATTATTGAGATGGGCAGGTGACCTTGAAAAGCAGGTTAAGGTCACCGTCCATCAAACTCATGTGAAGACTTCCAAGATGCTTATGTGTGTCAATTTTCATGAAGCTGCCATTATTTGTTCTTAAGTTATTGCAATGACGTGGATTTGACATGATTGTCCCTGTGACCTTGAAAAGTAGGTAAAGGTCATGTTCCATTAAGAGAAGTCTGAGGTCTTCACCAGATGCTTATGTGTGTCAAGTCTCATAAAGCTGCCAACATTCGTTCTCGAGTTATGGCAATGATAGGGATTTCACATAATTGTAACTGTGACCTTGAAAAGTAGGTGAAGGTCATGTTCCATACAAAATTGTGTGGGGTTTTCATCAGATGCTTATGTGTATCAAGTTTCATGAAGCTGCCATCATTTGTTCTCGAGTTATCGCGATGACAAGGATGATTTCACATAATTGTCCCTGTGACCTTGAAAAGTAGGTGAAGGTCATGGTCCACCATGAGAAGTCTGAGGTCTTCACCAGATGCTTGTGTGTGTCAAATCTCATAAAGCTGCCATCATTCGTTCTTGAGTTATTGCGATTCTTGGGATTTCACATATTTGTCCCTGTGACCTTGAAAAATAGGTCAAGGTCGCCGTCCACCGAACTAGTCTGAGGTTTTCAACAGATGCTTATGCGTGTAAAGTTTCATGAAGCTGCCATCATTTGTTCTTGAGTTATCACGATGACAAGGATGATTTCACATTATTGTCCCTGTGACCTTGAAAAGTAGGTGAAGGTCATGTTCCATCAAGAGAAGTCTGAGGTCTTCACCAGATGCTTGTGTGTGTCAAATCTCATAAAGCTGCCATCATTCGTTCTTGCGATTCTTGGGATTACACATAATTGTCTGTGACCTTGAAAAATAGGTCAAGGTCACTGTCCATCGAACTCGTCCGAGGTTTTCACCAGATGCTTATATGTGTCAAGTTTCACGAAGCTGCCATCATTTGTTCTCGTACTATCGCGATGACAAGGATGATTTCAAATAATTGTCCATGTGACCTTGAAAAGTAGGTGAAGGTTATGTTTTATAGAAACAATTCTGAGGTCTTCACCAGATGCTTATGGGTGTCAAATCTCATAAAGCTGCCATCATTTGTTCTTGAGTTATGCGATTCTTGGGATTTCACATAATTGTCCCTGTGACCTTGAAAAATAGGTCAAGGTCACCGTCCATCGAACTCGTCCGAGGTTTTCACCAGATGCTTATATGTGTCAAGTTTCACGAAGCTGCCATCATTTGTTCTCGAGTTATCGCGATGACAAGATGATTTCACATAATTGTCCGTGTGACCTTGAAAAGTAGGTGAAGGTCATGTTTCATAGGAAAAATTCTGAGGGCTTCACCAGATGCTTATGGGTGTCAAATCTCATAAAGCTTCCATCATTTGTTCTTGAGTTATGCGATTCTTGGGATTTCACATAATTGTCCCTGTGACCTTGAAAAATAGGTCAAGGTCACCGTCCATCGAACTCGTCCGAGGTTTTCACCAGATGCTTATATGTGTCAAGTTTCACGAAGCTGCCATCATTTGTTCTCGAGTTATCGCGATGACAAGATGATTTCACATAATTGTCCGTGTGACCTTGAAAAGTAGGTGAAGGTCATGTTTCATAGGAAAAATTCTGAGGGCTTCACCAGATGCTTATGTGTGTCAAATCTCATAAAGCTGCCATCATTCGTTCTTGAGTTATTGTGATTCTTGGGATTTCACATAATTGTCCCTGTGACCTTGAAAAATAGGTCAAGGTCGCCGTCCATCGAACTCGTCCGAGGTTTTCACCAGATGCATATGTGTGTCAAGTTTCATGAAGCTGCCATCATTTGTTCTTGAGTTATCGCGATGACAAGGATGTTCGCTACAGACATACATACAGACATACAGACATACATACATACATACATACCCACGCCAGGAGTACTGCAATACCCTCAGCCTGATTACATCAGGGGCTGAGGGTAAAAACCCAGCCATGAAGCTCCATCAAGCTGCAAGCAGGATGTCTATCTATCTGAACCTAAAACCCTGTGAGTAGAGTGGCCTCTTGGAAAGATATTTGGACCATAAACATTTCAAGATTAGGAAAAGTTTATAAGTGGCCTCTTGTCCTTTATGAGACACTTAGACCATATGCTCAGACCTCACCCTGAATATTTCACAGCCTTAACATCAAATGGTTCATGAGTAATTGTCTAAACAAATTTATACTTCAAGGATAAAAAAACATGATAAAAAAATACCCTTGGACTTTGCTGTGACTGAGGGGTAGAAAATGTCACACATAAAACTGTGTTTTTAAAAAATTTACATATTTTGGATATGAAATTGGTAGTGCACACTACTTAATCTTCATATGTACCAAATTTACTCGAAAATAGGGCGACCCTGTGTATAAGACGACCCCCAAACATTGACTAAAGGTTTGGATGCCAATTCCTCGTCCTATATTCGAGTAAATATGGTATGTGTTGAGTGATGATGTCATGAGATACTTACACAGTGGGGATGTACTCTCCTGGAAAGGCATTGGTGGTGTAGCTGATCAGCAGACAGGTCTTACCTACAGCTCTGTAATAAACAACAAATAGATCAACATAAATAACTCTCTATATCATATTAAAATCTACATATCAATTTAAATATCAAATAATTATTTGTAAGGTCATAAAATCAAACGTTTATTGTTTAGTAGTTTAATGGTATTAAAAGCAATAAATTTAAAGAGCTCACAGGAATGCTGAATGAAGTAAACAACATTGGACGGTCATTTGTCATTTTTATATTTTCACCTAGATCTCAATCCCAACTAACATTTCACCACTACAGTGTGAACAAAAAGGCCTGCATGTTAGATGGTCACTTGTCATTCTGGGCCAGTTTGATCAAGGCCATATTTTATGGTTGATCTGTTCACAGGGCTAATGCAGAGCAATCAGTGTTGGCTGGCATTCCAGGCCCCAGATCCCCCTGAGAACCATACAACCTGCGCCATCATCAGGCTCTGCTGCAACCACCTAACATCTCTCACTATCCACCCACAACTTATTTCTCATCTCTCTCTATTTTTTTTCTAAAGCCGGACTTTTGCTATCTGTGATACCATTTGATTTACCAGCATTCTATTACAGTGATATAAAATAGCCCTGGTCACATCAGCTTTCACTCAGATCCTTGATGAGATTTGGCCGCTAACTTTCCCTTGGGCTGAGATGTATTCTGATCACACTTGCCTGTTGGCTTCCCCCAGGGATGGGCAATGTATTCTGACTACACAGGCCACAGATGGGATTCTTTGCTAATCAATCCTGGCTTGCAAGTGACATAGCCTCCATCTTGTGGCACCAAAACAATGCTTCTCTATTTGGCCAGAACCCAGTGCCTAGACAGAGAGCAGGGCAATGGCCCAACTTGCTGACAGGCTCCATCAACCAGCCATGTAAAACCCCACAAAGCACCTATAAATGCAATATTGGTGCTGATAATTAACTCAGAGCACTTCCACTTGGGAATGCATCACTGACATTTGCATATCTTTGATATAAGGGGTGATGCCTCCTGTTAACAAAACAAGGAATACCCATAAATCAAAGCAATGCAATTTCCCACTGTCCACCAAACCAAACATATTACTCAGTAAACATGCCACTCCTTATAAATAACCTGATTGTTACCACTGTCTGTTCAAATCATCACCAATAAGTCAAAATGTAACTGTGACCTGTTTGGGTGATAAAAGGGCTAATTCCATATTGTTTATCACTGAGACTGCATAAGAATTTCTGTCATGTTTAACCATAAACAAGGTTTTTTTTTGCACATACCTATTCTTAATTAACTGAAACAAATAGTTATCTTTTGACCAGCTTAATGTGATGTCAACATCTCTATGCTTAATGTTTGCTTTCTAATAATAAGACTGTCAATATATGTAGGTGTCAAATAGCCTGGTTCTTCTATAAACTGACTTAACCAGGATGTATGTACAACAATCAGGTGCTCAACCAGGAACTTGTGACTTCTATAGAATGTAACAATCATTGATTCATCCAGACTGGCCCATCACATTCATGCTCCAATAACCATGGCAACATAATGACCGCAAAGATTGATTAGTATTTTCTTAACATGAAATATATAAATGAAAATTTCTTCACAATATCCTGAAATTGCCATGCATTTTCTTTTTCATATTTTATTTGTATGTTTAAGAAATATATTGAACAATCTGTCAATATCATTGAACACAACTCAATTAATTTCCCTTTATTATGAAATTTCATATTTTATTCAATCTTTTCTTGCAACTAAAATTAAATAAGGTTAATTATCAAGAACTGAATGTAAATGGTCTGTATAAACCACTTTTTTTCAATAGTGAGGTCATTGGGGGAATTCCAAGTTGGGTAACAGAAGTGTCTGACCTTAAAAATAAAATATTTTCTTTCATAAACTTTGAAAAACCAAGATCTATACAAAACGATGACCCCAAAATGTTGAGCTGTCTTTGTTTGGTTTTTTGACAGGGAGCCAAGAGTGACTAAAGTACAGGATTATTCATCATCGGTGGCAGCACAGGCTGCTCTAGTTTTCAAGTGGACTTCCTGTCACGATGTTTGACAGACAGGACAGCAGCTCAGCAGGCAGTGATGATGTGTGCCTAACAGGACACAGCTATTAACTAGCACAATGCCATGGCAGCAGCCTTATCCTGCCACACATCATTGACTCAATCATTTCATCCACTTAATCATCAAAATATCCTATGCCAATTAAGGTGTGCTGCACTACAGTTACAAACAGCTGGTTTGATATAAGATTAAATTTTGTCAAAAAATCAACATCTGCTATTAATTCCCAAAACTTTAAGATTTAGTTTTGAAAACAGATCTGACAAATGCAGAAGAAGATTTTATCACAATTACACAACATAGTCATATTTTTTCTCCAAGTATGTGAATTATCTATTAATTCTATGTGATATTTATCATGTTCCAGGCCTTGACATAAAGAGAAAAATGTTGGTTGCCCAGTTGGGCCACCAAAGCATGAGAAGTGGTGGCCCGAAGTTTCTTAGGATAATAGGATGATAATCAGATTTCTATCGTGATATGATATATATCGAGGATTAGAATAAAATCAAGATAGTTTGGTCCACTAAAAGACTAAAAATATGGTTGCCCAACTGGGCCACTACAGCAGAGCATTCACTGGCCCGAACAGAGGATCTGGTGGCCCCGGGCCACCGGGCCAGTGCATATGTCAAGCCCTGTGTTCAAACAAGAAGCAAACCTAAATTCAGGGGCTCAAGGTAAAACATGTAAAGATGTATGTTTTACTCTAAAATATTTAAGTACTAACTCATGAAAACCACACAAAATGTTTCCATGCATATCAAGCACTAGAGGTATATATTCTATGCATGAATTATGTTAGTATTTCTGCCATGGTAATAGATCCTGTTTGTATCATATCTTCCTAATCTTTCCCATATACTAATTTTCCAAAGTCAACAAATCTGACTCTGTGCTATCAAAGGTCTGTTTGGTCTGTGAGTCCGGTACAGGTACTATTCGTTATGATAACATAATTGCAATGATATCAGTACCCAACGATCTAACAATCACCAAAACCATTTTTTAAAAAGAATTTACCATGGCTTACTTCATGTAAAATATCCACCAAAACATTTGGTTTCTATCTACTTAATTTATCAAAGTAATTATACTGATATCTTTCTTTATTTTCGAAAATGGATAAAAGGCATACATTGAAAAATGCAGTAAATAAAAATATAAATTATTTGGTTGTCACTATTTTTTTCAACTCCAGTATACCTGATGAAGTAAGTATAGAGGGCTTCCTTTGTTTATGATAACACAATATTTTGGCCCATGAATCTGCTTGAAACCATGTGTATGCCTCATGTTGGGACTATTTCAGCCCAGAATATTATGATCGGATGGCATCAAAGAGTCAACCCCTGGGACCACAGCAGGAGAGATGTCTGGTGATGAAAGTACCACTGAATGTAAACACAGCCTGAACTGCAAGCATCTGCTATCTTTCAGTCTCATGCAAGTTGGACATTACTGCCTCTTTGTGGCTTGTCATAAAGAGACAGTCCATTCCCATTGGTTGGGCCCTCAGAGAATACATATATGGGTCAGCTTTAATAGAATACACTGAGTGCAATATCCCCTCAAGTTGGAAACCAATCTTAATCTACTTGAAGCAATCTTTGCCAATACCACTGCTCTGGGTTTGTGGCCTCAGGAATATACCTGGCCAAGAATTCATACATTTAACACCAAAATTTGTAGTTAGTTGAATGTGTCTGATCCTTGGGCCTATCTGGTCACAATTATCAACGAATATATACTCATCAAATTTCCAAGTCTAATCTTTTTCTTCTCCAATGTGACCATGCTTTTCACACCATATCAATAAATTAACTTTTTCTGCAACGCAAAACTGTTTGGGCCTCTCTTGTCCACTTGTAGTGCTAAGTGAACTAGGATTGAGATCAAAAGAATGGTTCTGATCAGCAATAACACATCAGTAACAAAGACGTGATTAAATGTCAATATTTAAATATTGGAACCTACCACTGTCTAAGATCCCTATTTTTATGGTTAAAAAACATGTTGATAAAAATTCATGCATTCTGTTATATGGACCTTAAAATAATGTGTACTTGTATGGACCCAAACATCTATAGGGTCAGTATCAAATAGGTTCACTCATAATTTTGTGACCATATTGTGACATATCAGAGGATTGTATGAACATATCACAGCTAAGTGTGACCAAATGTGCTCATATGATTTACCAAGCTATCACCATGTCAAAAAATAACCAAATAAGGTAATAATACACAAGCCTTTCTAAATTATTTTTATACATTAATTACTTAATGTATGACGAAAAATGTGTAAAAAATTATGACAAATGATATAATTTTTTCCAAATCTGAAATACCAGACACTGGACTTTTGTTTGAAAAAAAGAAGGAATTTCTATGGGGAAGAAATTCATAGATCTTTGGCTGCACCAACACTTCACCTATTTATTTGGTCATTAACATGGCAGGTTCAAATATAAAATTGAACCACACAGATTACTGGTCTCCTAAATTTTCAATTGACTACTTCCATTTTTTGCCAATATAACATATGCTTTTCATTTATACAATCAAATATGACCAGCATCTTCCAGAATACAAAATCAACTTCTTCAGGAATACACTCACAATTTCTTTTGAGTGTTCCTATGCTTCAAAGTTTAACTGTTCATTTTCAAATTGAAATATTTTTATGAACACAAAATCACTGAAGAACTGGGGTACTATGCAATCAAGTGAATATCTAATGTAATTTAAGTATTCCAGGTTATGAATAAAATGGTGATTTTTTATGCTCACCATGCAGAATGTGAAGGAACTATACATAGCCTGTCAAAATAACATATTTATTATACCAGTTTTTTCACATGGTCCAGACATAGATCCAAAGTCTAAGGCTAAGAAAGTTACTTAAAATGTTGATTAATCAGATTTGATGAGAAGTATTATATCCAGGGTGTACTTCTGTTCTACTTTCCTAGTTCTGATAATATGCTGTTTCTGAACCAGTCTGATATCACTGTCACTGTCAGTAGTTTCTACACTTGTTCTTATATCACGGTCTCTTGTCAAAGAGGAACTGTTAATTTCCAAGGCAATTCATCTCACCAACTTATTGCATGCTACTCAACATGTGTTCTGGTGATACGAATAAATAGTCGTTTGTGTCAGTGTCTCTTTAACCATTTCATTCAACATTCCAACAGAGGTACTGGTTGAGAAGTGGCTTCCACTCCGGTTATGACCATGTCTGGCAGAAACCTCGTACTTACCCGTCTCCTACAACCACACACTTTATTGCCTGCATATTGTAGACTCTCCTGGTGCTAGGACCAGACGTAAACTCCAAAATGTACTATAAGTACTGATCACAGGTGTTGAATCAACACCTCAAAACAACACGGAAATGATGACTTTCTATGGGTGTGAAAGCAATATGGCGGTATATATACGACCCCTGCAAAGTTCCTATTTTTAGTCACAAACTTCGGCTGAATTCGGCCAAATCCGACCGTAGGCGGAAATTTTGCCCCACATATCATTTATGAAGTACCATTTTTCGCGTAGAAATTGCCACACTAATCTAATATGTGGCATCATATATTTTTTTCTTATTGAGAAGTTTTTATTTTATATTATTTGACACAAAAATTACTTTATGTAGTAATAAAAGATGTGATATTTTTTGTTTTTGTTTTAGGGAACATGATCACGTGCATAAACATCTAAGATGTCTGCCAATTGGCAACAGGTACTTGCTGTAGATGCAAGATATAACGCATACAGGGCTCCAAATAACCCCCAATTTAGTAAGATATAATGTCACTATGTGCTTTTTAATGGGTTTAACTGTCGCTAACATTTTCAATGCTCTGTGTAATTTCGTAAGGATAATATTTACAATGAAACGTACAAAAGTCTCAAAAAGTGTTCAACATTTTATGATTTTGTTTTGCCAACACCTTTTTTTTGGTAGTCCAAGCAGTGTCCCAATCCTACAAGTAGGAATAGAATCATGATTTAGTTCAGGAACGACACTGTTGGTTGCCAACTTGTCTCCGACCAGTTTCTGTTGATGAAACTTAGCCTCTGTGGTTGTTGGTAGGAAAAGCAATATGCCGTCCGCCAATCTTTCCAACCAATGATTAAATATAGAGGAGTTGTACAGTTCTGGTTCCAGTTAAGTTGTACAATTTTGGTGTGTACTTTTCAATGGGAAAAAATAACATTGAAATTGACAATCGGCCTATGCGCTGGTTTGCTTCTGCAGTGATTAGGAGTTTTGGCATATTGATGGTGTTAAAAGAATTGAGAATATATGTGCACAGAAGGTTTTCTTTCCATTGATATCTGTGACATGTATATGCCAGTGCAAGGCTCACCTGACTGGGTGTGTTATGTGGAAAGGATGTGCAGGATGTCGAGGCTGATCATAAACAGTCATAGGTCGATTGCTAATCTACGACTTTACTCAATTGTGCTGGCCATTTTCAGGACAAAATCAGACTAAATTCCCTGCATAATGTACAAAACTGTTTTCTTGATATTGCAAGATCAAAAATTCTCGCTATCTGCTCTCCCGGATTTTTAGCTGGTCCGTGAAAAAATGACGAAATTGGCACGAGAGAGCAGTGCATGACGGGAAAGATGTTGCGTTGTAAACTTCCGTCTGCCTTGCTTCAAGAAGGGAGGGAAATTTCAGACTGCCATCGTTCATTGACACGCCAATGTCAGTGCTATTGCGTGTTTGTTGTGTAATCTTTATATAAGTATATTGCAATCTATGTAATTTATGTCAACATTACAGAGGCAAAACTGAGAAAAACAACAATGTAAAGATGAAAGGCAGAGGCGACTATGTCCTGAACAGGCTGTCGCCGCTGTTCCCAGATGTGCCGTGTGCAAAGAATTGGGTCAAATACGATCACAGTGCTCTGAAAATGCAGCGTATATGGTAGAGCAGAGAGGGAGAATTATTTCTCTCTGTGAATTATGCATTGAGATATCAATTAGTATCAAACCCCAGAAACCATGTTCCCATCTACATCATCCGTTATCATGAAGAAAGATGGTCATTTTATGTCCAAACCTACTTTTAATTTGTTACTATTTTTGTCTTGTTTTTATATGTCCAGACCTGTTCAGACTATTTGTGTGAGTAATTTTTTTGCAGCATTATATTTTTGTAAAACCCAAGAACAACTTCCGAGGCTTGCAATAGCTTTGGAATGATGTCACAGTCCTTTCAGGATGACATCTAGTTGAAATCAACTTATAAATACATTATTGTTTTTGTCATGTTCTCACTCATCTTGAACTGTTCAAATTATTACTGTATATATTTTATTCACCAAGTAATTAATTTGACATTTCTTAATTACATCTTGCTATTATTAGCATTTGTGTCAGCCATTTCAGGTGATGAGGATTTCAAGAGATTTGTATTTTTATCAAAGGGCAATATAGAGGCTCCAGGAAATTAAAACAAAAGAGATCTTGGAGCACATTTCACAGCAACCAAGTATAACCATTCAGAATAGTGCTCTAAAAACTACGGGCAGCTGGTCATAGTCATATTTGTGCATGCATAGTCATTTTGTCAAGACATACCCAGTGGTGTTTCAGACAGATTGATCATGCACATGTTCAAGTATGGCAGCTATTGACAGTGTCAGGCATTTGTAGAATTTACCTACTGGCCTTTGTCCAAGCCAATTGTAAAAGATTTGGAAAGGCTGTCTCCTGCAGCCAAGAATGAGAGTCAAATCATAGGGTCAAATATGATTTGAGCACCATCAAAATGTGCTGGATACTCAAGAATAGATAGGAAGAAATGAAATCTAATTTTAATGTTTTTTACTCCATTACTCATCTTTATTTTACCATTTTATATACTTTATTACCCCATATAGCCACCCTCTACCTAATAACCCCCCCCCTCCTGTCTGAAGCCTATCTGCAGACCAGGAGCCTTGGTGGCTGGGGTAGTGGAGCTGCAGACTTAAAATCCACAGGGGCTTGCTATCTCAGTAATTAATATGTAAACAGTACTCATAACTTCAATTGCAATACACATGCAAACATATCAAAGAAAACACACACCCCTTGTAATGTTTGCCACAAACACTTGAATATTTCTCAATTTCACATGATGCTACACTGTAAGCAACACCTCAGTGTTGCATCAATGTGTAAGATCTGACACCTGAATGCTGAGTGAGGGTGACATGCCTCTTGTAACTTAAGTTACTAGCCTCTTGTAACTTAATTGGTTAATTACCATATAGGCATGTGGTCAAGTCGGGGAAACGACAGGGCTCAACACTGATTATGATTAATTGCCATTTTCAAAACTTTAACATGCTTAGTTGTTTTGTGTCTGGACTGACATATTATTTTTTTTAGTTCATCTAAAATATATTGAATAATACTATTCAAGTGCAACAAGATGTGGCCATTTAGTTACTAAACTATTGTGAAAAACTGGTCTTGGCATGTCTGCCAGTCACATATTAGTGGGCCCCCTCAGAAGCAATGTTTCCACCCCCAGGGCGACAATTAAGGATAATATGTTACTCATCATTTACATTGTTATGTGGTGTTCATTATAATCATTGCTTTCACATCAATAAAACAGCTGAATCTGCCCATATATGCTTTGCTTTATGAATTGCTTCTCTTCTGATATAAACACATCAAATAACATATTGCAGAGGGAGTTAATTATGCCACTACCTGAGTAGCTTGGGTAATTTTTAGAATTAACCTGTGGTCGATTGCCAATCTTTATGTTTTTTTTTTTCCTGTTTAAAAGTAAATACCAGAACTGTACAACAACTTTACTGGAACCAGAACTATACAACTCCTTTATATTTGATAATTGATAATAGAGATTGGCAAGGGGCCTATGACAGTCTGTGGCAATTTAATTCTTGTCAACATATCCTGTGAGCTTCATTCCCATCTACTATGCATTTTGTTCGCTTTTAGGGACTCTTTACATAAGAAGAAGGAGTCAGCTGCTCAGGGAAAATGCTAAATTAGACTCTCCAGAGGTAAGGAAATGCAATACTTTTTTTTAAAGGAAATACTCATGTAAGGAACATTACTTGAGTTGTATTTTTGGTTCATAATCCTCTCACAAAGGATTAAATTGAGATAAAAATGATTCTTTTTTGTAAAAAAATAAAAAAGCAAAAAACAGAAAAAAAAAACTACAACAAAAACAATAAACATATCAAAGTAGTTTAAAAGCATAATTATTTCAGAATGAAACAAATCTCAGAAGGGATTATTTGAAGCTTCGCTCTGGATTACTGGCTCAACGTTATGGCACACTACCCATCTCAGACCAGAGGTTAGTATTTATGTAATTCATCTGAATGAGTGTATATCATAATTTAATTGATGACACCAGGATTGATTTTTTTAAAAATGGAAAATTTTCAATAGGCACATATTGTTTTCAAGTGGTATTTATTCATTGCTTTTCTCTATTTTGTCTTCACACAGTAGTGTACGGAGCAGGACAATGAGTCTCCGCAGTGTCAGCAGGAATACTCTGGAGGTATTGATATCAAATGGACTTTTCAAATTGAGCTGTAAAGATATTCGCCCTTTGTCACATAAATCTCGAGCAAATTATGAATTCAATTGAGAAGCAGATTTCTTTCTGGTTGTCAAGCATATCAGTTACTAGGTACTTACTACTATTAACATACTGAATATACTTTATTTGCAGAGCGTAGAATCTTCTGAGATTATCCCAGGCCAGAATTTACTTAATAAGAGAAGAACCAGTGCACATTCTTTCAAAACCTTTGCATTTGATGCAGCGCATGGTGTGGTCCCAACTGTGGCTGCAGAAGCAAGCAGGTAAAGGATATTCAATTCACTGTGTGCTATGTTCTTTTGATATGAATATGAAATGCAATTTATCAATAAGTTAACTGCATGTAGTGCACCTTGTGAATTGACTTGTGAAAGTTGTGAATGGCACGTTAATGGTCTTGTGATATGCTAGATTATCATTGAATAATATTCAGAATTTCTTAACATGAGTGCCTGGTGTATAGTTGTGTAGTGGATTAGTCTAGAAAGAATGTGATATGTTTTCTCATTCTTTTGTAAAGAAACAATGTAAAAATCAGTTAGCATGCAGCTTTAGCATAATGGCAGAGTTGTGCACCATTTTAATGCATGAACTGGAACATACTCACCCTGTGTCTGAAAATAGGAACTTAGCACATAACTTGGAATTTTCTTAGATTAGTTTGTTCTTGTGGCAAACATGACATTTAAAATTTTGTCTTTAAAAACAAATTGACTATGAGAAACTGAAAAAAAAAATTTAGATTTTGAAGATTTAGATTTTAAAGACAAGATTTTCAAATGTCAAGTCTATTTGATATTTTGTCTTTCCTAATCTTGACTCCTTGAGTGTTTCTCTTTCATTTTTGTTGTACTTTTTGGTTTTGTTAAATGGTACATTAGAATGGCTAGTAAATTAAAGCAGTGGCGGCCACTCGCGGGAGTGACCAAACGTAGTGTTGTTGAGTGGGAAGTTGATGATAAACATGTGGTCACACCCACGTCTGATGCAGATGCCAGTAGGTAAGAAGCTGCCAGAATCAACATAATCTCGCCAGCCAAGTGCAATTTATATTATTTACCACTACTCTAATCAACAACTCTAAAAATCACAATTGGAAACTAACAAAGTTTTTGCTGTGTTATAGAAGTAATGTATATTATTTTGTACTAATTTTACTAAATTTGTAGTTTGCCGTAGTAGAATTTAAAATAAATCTAATGATCATTGTCTTATACAAGCAGTCTTGATTCTTATAAATCAATGTATTTGCAGGGCAATGGCAGGCGATAAATCAATAAGTGAGAATTATGCTTTTGCTGGTATGCATCATATATTTGATCAACATAGAGCTGCAGGTAAATATAATCCTTTATTCTATGCAGGTAAATATGATCCTTGATTCAGATTGTTATGGGAAGGATCAAAGTAAAGACTTTGTTTTAGATGAAATATATTTTTGTAATATTCAAAATTTGTTTTCAAATTCAATATTTTTTAAGAGAGAAACAAACAATCTAGTTGTTTATTGGGCACCCATTTTTTTGACAACATCTTAAACATAGAAAAACAAAAGGATGTAAAGGATGTCCTTGTGATTTAAAACATTTCATGCACTGCATATATAAGATACCTCAAAGTTATTGAGATTTATTTGATGTTGCAAACCTTTAAAAAGCAAAAAAACTACTCTTTCAGTTACGAGTGTGAAGTTCGCACATGATGACAAATCAAGATTAGCATGTAGCTCTTTGGATGGGCAGCTGTCGATTTGCCAGGTGATTCCCCCACCAGCAACAGTTATATGTGTGCTACAAGGGCACACAGCTGGCATCACAGGTAACAAAATTACTCAAAACTTCACTGTATAGATGCAATACCTCATTATGAGGTATTGGTAGATGTGATATAGTTATTATCAATTATCATACAATTATTGTGCTGATATCTTCTTGATTTACAAAAAAATTGATAATTTTGTTCTTTTTTCCAGACTTTGCTTGGTCCTTGTCGAATGACAACATCTTGTCATCGTCACAAGATGGCACCACCAGACTTTGGGAGGTGTCAAGTGGGAAATGTGTTCGCAGCTTGGCAGACCCAAGCAATGCAGAAGTCCTGTCCTGTTGCTTTCAGCCCCTCAATAATAATTTGTTTGTTGTATCCTTTTTACACAAAAACACTCAATGCTAATGGCAATTCAATAACTGTACTAATTTTTAAAATGTGCTGAATTAGATACAAACAATACCTTTTATGAGGTATTGGGATAAATGATGTCATACTTATTTCATACTTACAAGTATTTGCAGATTTCATTTTCTTTTAACTTGTGGTATTCAGACTGGGAATAGCAAGTCACAAGTTCATGTGGTCAATGTCTCCACTGGGAAATTTATAAAGGTAAACTGATTTTGAAAGTCTGCATTAAAAACACACACAGAATAATTAAAACTATTTCATGGTGATAATAGAATTAAAAGTTTCATTTCCCAAGATGATTTTCTCTGACCTCTTTTCTTTTATCTCATACCAGGACAGTCAGGTATTTAATGCTGTGCCCAGACAGTTCTCCACACTATAAACAAATCACTATATCACATACTAGTCGCTGACACTTTCATAAACTGCACATTCACAAGTATAAGGCAAATAAATCAATATACTGCTTCAGTCATTCTTTTCTTTTTACCTGAGTGCCATGGGACTAATGGAATTTTGCTTTCAAGAATTGTTTGAGCAGTTAAGTTGTGTTCAGCAAACCTTTACTTTTCTGGTTATGGCCATGGGTAGGTTCAAATTGTGGTATAAAAAAAGTGAACTTCACAGAAATATTTGTCTCGCAGCAGATAATTCACATTTGATGTGTATCTCAAGTCCTGCGAAAGAGCTTTGTGTCATCACATTTATTTGTTATTGATCTTACTTTTGGCTCTTCAGCCAGAGCAGCACAGGAGCTGTGGGCTCCGTCTGTGTGTCCATGTATATATCTGTCCGTGTGCTTGTGTCTGAACAAAATCTTTCATAATTTGCTATATATTTTTTCAGCTATTTAAGTTACTCGCACACAATTTTATGACATGTGCAACCAATAAGGCCTACCATAGGATAACCTCAAATATGACCATGACCTGTTTTACAAGGTCACAGGCAAAAAAATATTGCCAAAAACTTGACATCTTACTATATGTTTTCAAATATTTTGGTAACAAACTCAAGATTTCCACCACACATGCGCTTCACGAAAACTCACAATTGACAACTGTTGCTTGGTATGGGAGATGGGATGTCTATTTTGTGAAGGCCTACTGACTTAATTTTAAAATGTGAGTGCTAAAAATTTTCAGCAAAATCAGATGCAAAATCACTGCTATGGATTAAAGAAGGTCAACTGTGTGCTAATAAAGGTCCGATATAAAGAAATACAATTTTAGGTTTCATATTTTAGCTCCCACAGCCCGAGGAATACATAAACTAAAGATTTGGGCTCTGGGCAATGTGGGTTGGTGTGGGTTGGTGGTTGGGTGTGTGCGTGTGTGTGTATGTGTATATATGTTCATGCGTGTGTGTGCATGTGTCTGTCAAAACACATATTTCAGTTACAGAAACAAATTTGACATAAGTCTGCTTACTCTTAATTGAGATTTTGACCTGTTCCTTCAAAATATAGCTTCAAAAACATTGACATTTCACTATATCTCACTTTCACTGTTTTTCCAAGCAACTGGCAGAAGCATCTGGGGCCAGTCAACTGCTTTGTTGTGGAGCCTGTCATTTACCTTGGCATTTGATGCTAATTGGTTTGCCAACCAATTAAAACTTGGCTTTGATTTTAGTTGTTCGTTTTCTTTACTTGCTTTTATCCCAGATTGTTTTTTTTTATTTGACCCAGAGTGTTCATGGTGGGTAACTCATTCTGCAGCAATGAAAGAGAGCAACTGCACTTTTTTCTCCTCAGCCACTGAAAGTGCAGAATGTGAATTTTATTGTCTGTCTGTTCATACATGCAAATTGGATCAACTAGTTTTAGCAAGGATAGAGATAAATTTGAAATAGGACGATGGTTTTTATATATGTTTAGATATATCCATTAACTAAAACATGAAGACTATTATCAAAATGCTGTTAGGATTCTCCTGGATATTCATTGCAATATCCAGGTCAAAGCTATAAAAATGTGTAATCTATATGCATACTGTCAAACTCTTTTGTACAATAATTCCTATCTACACTGGATAATATTTATATTCTTGCTTTGCTTAATATAAGACTGAGCAATATGGTTATCATCACCCATGCTTAAGCATAGCAAGGGCACAAATGATTGCAAGAACTGTTCCTAGTTTCTAATATTTTGTTATGCCATACAAATACTGTTTGCTCACTCAAGGAATCAATTGTTTTTAGTTTTGTGGTTTGTGTCATAAACGAAAACATTCAATTCCTCATTTCATTAATTGTAATGTTAATTTAAAAAACAAAATTTTTTCTCAAAAAAGCACAAATAAAATAAAAATGGAATATAATTTCAGGGTGGTACAAGTAAAGTGATTGGACGAGTATTGGCACTAGCATTTGACTCTAATGGAAGGATCTTATGGGCTGGAGATGACAGGGGATTCATCTTCTCATTTCTATTTGATTTAGCATCAGGCAAACTCACAAAAGCTAAAAGG
The DNA here is from genome assembly GCA_949316495.1 of Amphiduros pacificus. Taxonomy (NCBI): domain Eukaryota; kingdom Metazoa; phylum Annelida; class Polychaeta; order Phyllodocida; family Hesionidae; genus Amphiduros; species Amphiduros pacificus. Next base: position 48,015,741 of record OX439002.1, on the reverse strand, counting down.
TATGTAAATAATGAAATAGGTATAAATATGTAATTGATAAAAGGAGGTGCAATAAAAGATCATATTGTTACATAGTACATTATGAAGAGTCTATGTTTGTGTGTGTGCGTGTATATATATATATATATATATATATATATATATATATATATATATATATATATATATATATATATATATATATATATATATATATATATATATATATATATATATATATATATATATATACGTATATGATGGATATCATCATCGTCTTAGAAATCATCTGTGAGCATAGCTTCTGCAGTGAGAGGGAAATTTTCTGTCATTCTGTGAACTTTGATTTTCCTCTTTGAAACTGCTGCAGTTTTTAGCAATTTAATTCAAGTAAGAATGGCTTGTTATATAATAACATGGGACGATATGTGGTGATTTAATAATGGCTTTATGTAAACCTTGGCTAATGAGACTTGGCTTGATTCTGCAGGATTACGGTGTGTGAGGGCCACCCTGTGACGTGCATCTCGGCCAGGACGTGGATCAGCAGGGAAGCCAGAGACCCATCTCTACTGGTCAACTGCTCTGTCAATGCCCTCTGTCTATTCAGGTATTACTATTGAATTGAAGCTTTGGAATATTTGTGCTCAAATTATTTTAAAGAAGTTTGAAATCACTACATTATTTTGCTTTGATCCTTTCAGAATAACAAGTGATGACGGTAGTTTACAGCTGAAGCGCAAGTTCCCAATCCGCCAGAGAACCAGTTCCATCCGAAGCACCTTCTGTCCCCTCATGTCCTTCAGGCAAGGGGCATGTGTCAGTACGTATCATCCTTATATCCCATTCGTCATCTATAAAGGCATACTAGGAAGTTAGGTTAGGACTGTATATGCATATTGCAGATCAGGGTATGAGGTTATGACTGTATTTATATTATTTAAGTATGAGGAGTAAGGATACAACTGTATTTATTATATCATGTCATTATTAGGCAGTGAGGATGACCTTTTATTTATATTATTTCAGTATCAGGGAGTGAGGATGTGACATTTTATTTATATTATTTCAATATCAGGGAGTTGGGATATGACCTTTTATTTATATTATTTCGGTATCAGGGAGTGAGGATATGACATTGTATTTATATTATTTCAGTATCAGGGAGTGAGGATATGACCTTTTATTTATATTATTTCAGTATCAGGGAGTGAGGATGTGACATTGTATTTATATTATTTCAGTATCAGGGAGTGAGGATATGACCTTTTATTTATATTATTTCAGTATCAGGGAGTGAGGATATGACCTTTTATTTATATTATTTCAGTATCAGGGAGTGGGGATATGACCTTTTATTTATATTATTTCAGTATCAGGGAGTGAGGATATGACCTTTTATTTATATTATTTCAGTATCAGGGAGTTGGGATATGACCTTTTATTTATATTATTTCAGTATCAGGGAGTTGGGATATGACCTTTTATTTATATTATTTCAGTATCAGGGAGTGAGGATATGACTGTGTATTTCTTTGACGTGGAGAGGGAGAGCAAACCATGTGTCAACAAGCTGCAGGGCCACTCAGCGCCAGTCTTGGACGTGTGCTTCAATTACGATGAAAGTTTATTAGCGTCATGTGATGCTGATGGCATGGTTATAGTGTGGAAGAGAGAACAAAAACATTAACCATTATCATTTAACTATCTACAATTTTAAGAATTGTTTTCTTTCTGTTTTTACTTGAAAATGTGTGCCACAATAGTCCTTTATGCCAAAGTGTGAAATCATAAATTTGTTCTTCAGACATCGGATAGTAATATAACATTATAATGAAAAAAGTATATTCAAAACCTAAAAAATTTTTCTAAATATTTTGGTCTGACCTGACCTTTGTGATGTCTCTCCCACAAAGAATTGTTGCTACGAGAAAAATGATATGGCATAGATTTTTGTGATAAGTAGTACAGAATTAATGATCACAAAATGCTAAATTTTAAATGTTTCTTATATAATCTTTTTATATATGGATGCCATCCTGCCATAATGATATGTAAATATTATTGTTTGGTCTGTTAGGCGGTAAAGAAGTTTGAAACTGTCATGTGGACAAATGTGCAATATGAAAGGTTTTAATATAAATGGTGACTTTGTTAATGAAAGTAACAAACTGGTGAATTTTAATTGTAAATATTGTTTTCAGAGTGTACATATTTAAACAATTCAGTTATCACTAATAAAATCAAAAACTGAAAAATTGAAGCTTATTAAGTAAATTTTAGAGTTGTGCTCAAGGATGATAAGAGAATGACTGCATCCCAGTCTCCTTTGCTGGCTAGTCTCAATTAAGAAAACAATATAGGCATCTGTGCATCTTTTATTTGCCTGTCAAATACACTAAGAATGAGTTTGGTAAATAATAATATTATTTGATGTGTATTAAGTTGGACAATTTATGGCTAACCATAATTTGTAATATTTATCTATATACACCTGTGTGAAAAAAGAAATACTCGTATCAAATATATATACATTATTTGATACTATACAATCACATAATTAGTCGGTGATTTTTACAAAATTTCCAATATCCCTTTCAATGTATCAGTCACATAATTTAGAGCTAGATTATTCAGGAAGCCATTATCTTAACTTTCTAAAAAGAATTTACTCCTTATAGAAATTACTCCTTATTTCATGTTATAATTTCCATATATCAAATGTAGAACTAGGCCAATCTTATGCATAAAGTTTTAAATAATGAGTAACAAATCTTAGCCTAACATACTAGTATAACTGAGTTGGATGTCTTCCTGAAGATTCACAGACCTTGAGAACTTAACATTCCAGACTAAATATTTGCTGTACAAAAAGTAACAATTTATAAATATAATGAAATACAATATACTGTTTCTGTTCTGTGTTATCCAGTTATACATGACACTCAACAATGCTGATTATTCAAGACATCATCAGAAGTAATAATTCATTATTCTTAAGTTCCAGGGTATTCCATGGGTAACCAAACAGGATACTCGACAATGTCTACTACTCAAATAGACCAAAATGTCCCACTGACAAATTATAAATTGTAAAATATATGAATGGTCTTTCCGGTAGTTCTCGAGTGCTAGACATTCAGACCTGACCTGTATTGTTTTCATGATCTAACCTTTGTGGACACACTTTTTGTGTACATCAATCCTTAACCCTAAACTCATATTCAAACAAATTCATGGTCCTAAAAATAATAATGCTAAATTTCTACCAATTATCGATTGAAAAATTATACAGAAATGAATTTTGCTGTTTTTATAACTTTTGTGATGGACCATTAATAATTCAGATAATAATAATATTCCAAACACTAGTATAAAAAACGAAGATTTTCTGTCAATGAGGAAAACTATTTTAACCTTGAAGACTACAATGAAATCTGGGTATATGCACTGTTAGCGGAATATCAATATTGAGATTGCATTCTCAAGGAAATGAAAGTAGGATATTTCTTTTCATCCCTGTCCCCCTCTGAATAATTAGTGGTCCATCCCAAAGAAAGCTTTTGACAACTGAAACCAATCAAGCTTTATATGAGGCAATTTATTTTTATGAATGGACAGGATTATGTTCATTTATTAACTCAGCTCTTCTTTATTTACAATGACCATTGGATAGAATCTGCTGAATGATAAATCTATGTACATACATACTGGAGAAATCTTACTAAATATATTAGCTCTGATGGCCACATTTTGCTCAATGTTGTGAAGTCAATGTAAAGAACAGTTCCGTGGAAAATATCAAGTGTTTGTCCATGTGAATACCAGTAAAATCCAAATTACCAAGAAATATCATACCATAATCAGAACCAAAAAAATTGCAAAAGATTGTTCTCTAAAATTATATCTTTCACCATAAACATTTCAAAGTAAAGTTGATTTTTAAAGCATTTTAAAAATTTGGAATGTATAAAATCCTGACCTGAAAACTTGTTTTGATTCAATAATGACATGTTACTCAGTAAGTAGGTTTTGAGATCATATTTTAGTGTAAATTGGTTATTTCATTCTCTCTGGAACTGTTCTCACTTTGAAGTGGAAATTGACTTTGATGATTTTCAGCTAACTAGAAAAATATATACTGACACTATATTTACAATTTCAGCAAATTACTCACATTCACCAAAACTAAAAGGATAAATTTATATACAACCTAATGATTGAATTTCATATAATAACAACTGGTATAACAAACAAATCACTGTCAACACAATTACTTAACATTCTAAGATAAAATAAAACAGTAAACCATTTGCCAGAAAGCATATACAAATATAAACAAATAGGAAACTGCAGTTGCTCAACAATAGTATGTGTTAAGATTGACAGTTAAGCAGAATACTATATAATTACTCAGTGAATGGCGAAATCTTATAAAATTGTCTTCACTCATAAAATGCTGAGTATAACTGCTAGCCTAGAGTTCAATATAAGAAGATATCACATGAGCTATGTTAACCCCGCCACCCTGAGCTGATACTTGCGGACGGTCAGTACTCTCAACCTTCTAACAAAATGGCCGTTGTTTCTCTATATAATAACTATATATATATATAAATATGTCAACAAACTGTATGATTTACATTTCTGTACAGAATTTTCAAGAACATTCAAATTTACTGTATGTCTAAATTAAACTTTAAAAAATTTCACACTTCAATATTAGGATGGCATTTTCCATAGTTTGCTAACATTTTGTTTCACTTATCTCTCCACATTCATTGTCCTCAACAGCACTCCAACGTAAACGCAAAGTATCCTAATTATTTCAACTGCAGTGAAATGCTAATACGTTGAAAAACACAGGCACCTGCAATATTGCCGGCACACAGGTGTAACAGGTTCATATCAGCAGAAACCATCTTCTCAGAAAGCCAATCGCTACTGACATGGTAACATTATGCAATAATCATACCACTTTTTTGTGAAGCTTTAATGAAAAGTCATGCAGTTACTTTCTGGTCATCACATCACAAGATATCATATTCATGTAGCAAAACAACCAATAACTTGTGTAAACAGACAGGATGCGAGATGAATCTTGCACAGGCCACCATATATGCTGAGACTTGTCTTCTGAGCATTAGTATTTATTTGCACATTACCAGTAAAAGAAATTCTAGAGTTATATATAAATCTCCCTTGTGATACTTGTATATATACCCTGCACATTTTGCACTATTCCCAGTGAATTTCATGCAGCTAAACAAACCAAAAACTTATTAAGGCCTTCAAATTCTCAAATCTGAATAACAATCTATTAACATTGAGACTTTAATTTACAAATAATGTTTGTTTTTCTAATTAACTTATGCTTATTTCAAAGCAACCAAAGGACATTTCAATAATATGAAAAGAATCTAAATTAAATGTGCCAATTTCATTGATAAATACAGAATATGAATTAAACATGCCATTTACATTGCACTGCCATGTTGATCACTGCAAGAAGTGTGGCGAAGACACTGATATATACAAATTAGCTATTTGCCTGTAGCCACATGATTTTAATAAATAAAATAAAATAGTGTGAATTAAATTTTATGTATTATAAAATATGCATCAATATGTGTCAAAAGACTAGGTCTTGACTTGTAATTATCAGCATATAAATTTAATTTGTGTTAATTTAACTTGTGTACAGAGCCAAGTGTGTGCCTTTCTTCATTTCATACATTTGGCCATAATTTGAATGGGATAATGAAATTTTATTCCGTATATCCCAAATACAAATTTCTCAATCCAAAAGCCCAGTCCAAAGCAGTTATTTTCAGCACCAAGAAACTGAGAGATATTCATGTTAATATGTGTGTGTGTATAAACATAAGCACTATCAATATATTATATTCTCCATATGACCCAAAGAAATCTGTGATTTTTCTCCCTTTTAAATGGTAGATATGGTATTTTAGATGGTAGCTTTTCCCGATTCAGTATATTTCTAACAAAGTATATTCCACATCAATACTAATTCACCATAAAAGCACAGCACCTGTGGGTCAACAGTTGCTAAAACTAATGAAGATAGGAGTGACCTCTTGTGGTGAACATTTGATTTGGATAGTGACTTCATTGTCCAGTAGCACCACCACACCGTACTATCTCACATAGCAGATCTCAGGTAACAAAATGGACAGCTCTCCTCATTCCTCCCTGTAATTCTGTGAAAATGTCAAAGTTGGACAGGCTGTAAGGTACTATGATACAGTGCAGACTGATATGATTTTTGCAGAGAGATATATATGGATATATACATATATATTTCTTTATTTTATCACAACTGCATAACTTTTTGTGACCATGAGTATATTTCACTGTTTGAAAATACTCAACTATAAAGTTAAGAAACATTTGTCTATGAATACAAAGTGACTAATTTACACTTGATTCACTGGTCATGTGTTGCACTAACTACTGCTGATTGTGTGTTTTTAATGAATGATACATTCAGCATCATTCAGTTTTGTCATTCCCATTAACAGCCTTGGGTGCAATGTCCAATAGCAATTCATCGGTCTGTTCTTGTTTTATTTCACTTGATTTTGATTTGCTTGCCTCGTTAGTTGGAACTTGTTTGTAATCATTAGAGTAACTGTTCAGTTGTTCATATTTCACAAATTCAGGTTCCTCCTCTATTGATTTCTCTAGATTTGAGGAATCAAATGAGGAGGAAAGCGACGGATCAATGTCGTCCCCGTCAAATGACGGCGCAGCCACAGTCTGCAGGAGTGCAGCAAACTTCTTCTGTCCGAATAGGGAGAGTTCGTCCTCGCTGACACTGCTGCCGGTGCTGGTGGTCCGCTGAGTGGTCATGGCCGTATGGTACGAGGGACTTGTCGTGCCTGTGTCCAGCAGGTTGGAGTTGGCAGTCACGATCAAGGCGTCGGAGCCGCTATCATTAACCTCTTCCGGTTTCTTGGGAGTGCTGGTCATGAAGTCTGGTGAGGCATCGTTGCCTGGCTGGATGGTGCTGGTTGCCACTATGTCCGGGATGCTCTGGTTGGCAGATTCGTCCTCCACGGTGACCTTGATCATGTCTCCTATGAGGGTGTGATCTGACTGCTGCGAGTCTTCGGTGCGTGCTGAATCCTGCTGCTCATCATGAGAGGCATCTTCTGCCTTAATCGCAGACAACTCACCACCTATAGATACCTCTGATACCACCGGCTCAGCAGATGTCAGCTCACCAAAGCCATCATCATCATCCTCATCCTCATTATCTCCTTCAGGTTTGGTGGCAAAGGCAGCACTCAGTTCAGCCTCGAGGGAGAGTTCATTTTTGGGCGTAGATGCGTCCTCTGGTGGACCATGAACCTGTGCCAACTCATCAGCTAGGGACACGCCTCCTGCTTGCTGTGCCAGCTGTCCCACATTCAGCTCCACAAAGTTTGACTCAAATCCTGAAGGTCTGCTGGTGGTAGTCAGAGGTTCTACACTGTGATTGGCTGCCACAGTTTGGATGGGTCCACTTTGAGAAGGAGGGGCCACCTGGGTGACTTGAGGGGTTCTTCGAGGCATCAGCTGCTCCCACTTATGTTCGAAGGCTGTGCTGTCTGTGTTGACCTTGCGAGACATAAGATGAAGCAGCATTATACGTAACTCACGCAGCGATGGACGCTGGGACGGCTCTGACCAACACAACTGCATCAACTGATATCTAAAAATTATAAGAAGGTAAATGGTAAGAGGGAAAGTCCATATATAATCTCATTACAAAAATCATAGCTCCTTGGTATGAATCCAAACTTCCTGATGAATAACCATTGGCACTTTTATTACTAAAAATATTTAATCCTCCCAAAATTGTATAACTTGAATTGTTCCTTTTTGTGTTACTCTTTAGTCATGACACTTACATTCTATCAATGTTGTTTACAGGGATGTCCGGCTTTGGCAATTTGAGACTTTTTTCTGATATCACGAGGCGAAGCACATGCTCATTGCTCAGATCACTATAAGGCATTGATCCGAACATAATGATCTCCCACAAACACACTCCATATGACCTGAAAAAGAAAATCATTTTGCATTTTGCACTCTACAGATTTTATTTTCTTATTCTGCACTGAGGTAAGTCTTATTTTTCTTGTTAAAGTACAATTTGGATTGTATTAATGAATTAAAAGAAATACATGCATAAATATATTCAGCATAATCTTTAACAAATCTCACCAGAGGTTGGCCTCTTTGTTTATTTTTTTCACCGTCAGAGCGCCCTCTTTTGAGTAGCCCAAGCTCTCAGGAGCAAGCCATCGGATTGGTATTGCATCATTATTCGCATCAAAGTAATAGTCCTCCTGTGATAAAAAAATCAAGCTTTTACATAGCAGAAATTGATGGGCTTTGTGAGGACTTCTTTTTATTTTCTATATCACTCCAGTCCAGTATTTTCTCTAACATTAGGGGAGTAGACCTGGCCTATATTATAAGCTGCTGGCTTGTTAAGACACCAATATCTAGGACATCACTATTTTATTGATAAGCAACCAATGTACCATTTTGACTTCATTGCTCCCTCCAGTATATTAAAGAGTGCACTTACATAACATGCCAAAGTAAACAAACTAGAAAATTAATATTTATTTAGAAAGGGTGAAGTGCAGTTTTAACACATACACAATTGGTTAGTCATCTTTTGTGCCTTAATGATATCATGTTAGTTCTGCATTTGACCTATCACTGTTCAGTGGTTTGAGATTTGATTTTTTGGAAGATGATAAACATGTTCAATTGACAAACTCTCAGATTCTTACTTGTAAACCATTACATCTAGCTATTATGATAACCACCTTAAAAATTACAATACCCACCTTAAAATTACAATACCCACCTTAAAAATTAACAATACCCACCTTAAAAATGAACAATACCCACCTTAAAAATTAACAGTACCCACCTTAAAAATTACAAAACCCACCTTAAAAATTAACAATACCAACCATAAAAATTACAATACCCACCTTAAAAATTACAATACACACCTTAAAAATTTCTTCACTGTGTCCATAGTCGCCAATCTTGACAGTGAGGTCCGAGGCCAGCAGACAATTACGGATGGCTAAGTCACTGCAAACAATAAAGCAAATATTTCATTCCATATGTAAACTCAGCAATTTGGATTTTCAAATCTCATTTATCAATATTGAGAACAGTTTAACATGCCATTAGAGCTTGTAACAATTCAAAATTATTTTAATATATTTATTAATTTTTTTATCAAACTAATGATCAAACTGACCTTTAAAACATAATAAGAATTTTTCCTTGGGTTTGGATGAGATACAGTTTTAATGAGAAGTCTTGTTTAAATGAGAATATAAAACAACTGATGTGCAATAAGGGGACTTTTCTGTCTTTAGGTGACATTGACCAGGTGACCAATTTCTCATTTACTTTTCATTTTGGTCACTTCTCTTTGTTTCATTCTCATTGAGATTTACCTTAGCCAATAACATATGACTTCGTAATATCTATGATGGGACTATATTTGCACTATTTAGGGCCATTCCAGATTGTATTTATGAGGAGGCCAAGTCTGGCTATTTGGAGCCATTACTGTTTGTATCCATGATGGGGCCATGTCTGCACTATTAAAAGCCATTACAGATTGTATTTATGATGAGGACAAATCTACATTATTAAGGGCCATTCCAGATTGTATCCATGAAGGGACCACATCTAAAGGCCACTGTAGATTCTATTCATGACGAAAACATGTCAGCACTACATTGGGCCATTACATAAAGATGGCATCTATAAACATCTGACCTAGTGCCAAATCTCTGAAATATCTCAAATTTGAGCTACGTACTGGTGGCAGAAGTTGCCCTGGTGCAGTGCCTGCAGACCAGCTGCCATATCACATGCAAACTTCAACAACAGTCCCTTCTCATTGAACGACTCCATCGCCACCCTGTGGCTCCGTAAATAGGTTTTCAGATCACCCTGCAATATAATGTCATGTTTAAATATTTAAAATGCCTACTCAATGCTTAATTTTTTATTTTAAACATATTTATTGTTCACCAAATAGCAATGCATGTTAACAAGTGGTTCACATATTTAGTCATACAATATTTTATGAATATAGAGGCTGATGGCAATAGCATTTGAAGAGAGGTCTTTTTATGGTCTCAGTTAAATATTTGTAAAATTTCCAAATATCAAATCTTTCCTGTCAAAGAATGTGAGTTAATCTAAACTTAAAGGTATTAAGCACCAATCCTGTTTTCTTGGTTTTGCAACAGTATATATACATATGAACACCATGACGTATAAAAGTCTGACATCGAGCAACAAGAAAAGTTGCTACAAGACATAGAAGTTGCTCAGTCTGTATATGATTTTCTCAACCCATGGCTGCACGTGACGGGTAAACACGGGTAGCGTGAACTTTATTTGACCTCAATTGAGGCTCAAAGTAGGGTAGCACTGTTTGACGTCATTTTGGTACTATTCAAAAGACAATACATTTCATGACGTCATAAGCATATTACCATGCACTTTTGACGTCATTTTACCTTTCAGTGCCTCTATGATGACACTCCACATAAAAATGACGCCAAGAAAGGAGTGTGTTTTAATTAGGGGCCTATATATTAGGTTCATGTTCAAGTAGGTTTTACAGACAATGATGGGGATGCATTTTTCAAAAAGTTTATAGACATGAAAGACAAATACATTTATCACCAATGTGTGAATTTTAAAGGTTTTCTTCAAATTCGGTGCTTAATCCCTTTAATATCATAATCATTTAGCCAATCAATGCCTTTAGCAAACTTACAAAGGGACACAACTCTAGTACAACGAGGTACGGCATGGTTTCCACACACTGGCCCAACACCTTCAGCACATTGGGATGATCCACCTCTCTGAATAAAAAAAATCATGAATAAATTCACAAATAGTAGGTTGAGATTTCTTGTCAACTTGTTATATTTTCTACCCAAATTTAACTGTTTTGATAAATTCAAAATACTTTTAGAAAGAGAAGAAATAAATATTTTAAATTGATATCATAATTGATTTTTTAAGTGAATTTAATTTAGGACTGTAAGGTTCAAATGATGATCTTGGTTGTGGGCAGTGGAGGGTGGAGTGTGGAGTGTGGAGAGTGGAGAGTGAAGGTTGGAAGGTGGAGGGTGGAGTGGTGAGTGGAGGGTGGAGTGTAGAGGGTGGAGTGGTGAGTGGAGTGTGGGGAGTGGAGGGTGTTGGAGAGAGGAGGGTGGTGAGAGGAGGTGAGAGGAGGTTGGAGAGAGGAGGGTGGAGAAAGGAGGTTGGAGAGTGAAGGTTGGAAGGTGGATAGAGTAGAGTGGAGTGTGGAGAGTGGAGTAGAGAGTGGAGGGTGGAGTGGTGGGTGGAGAGTGGTGGGTGGAGGTTGGGGTGTGGAGAGTGGAGGGTGGTGGGTGGAGGGTCGATAGTGGAGGGTGGAGTGGAGTGTGGTAGGTGGAAGGTGGAGAGTGGAGAGTGGAGTGTGCAGTGGAGGATTGAGTAGAGAGTGGACAATGGAGGGTGTAGAGTGGAGGGTGGAGTGTAGAGAGTGGAGGTTCGAGAGTGGAGTGTGGAGAGTGGAGTGTGGAGGGTGGAGAGTGGTGGGTGGAGAGTGGAGTGTGGAGGGTGGAGGGTGGAGGGTGTGCAGACCTGTAGGGAGTGGCTTCCTGCAGGAATGTGAGCTGCTCGTGGGGGTCAGCCTCCTCCTTCAGCATCTGTATCACCACCTTCGTTTTCTTATGCCCCGGCAGAATCTTCTGTCCCTCTCCTTGCAGCACCTACAAAATCACAACATCACTATACTCATCATGCTGAAAATCAGAGATTGCTCATTTTAGATCCGAAAAATAAAATCTAGATTAAAAAACGATTAAGACATAAAAAATGACAATAATCGGCATCTATATTAACTCAAATTTGCTGTTCAAAATACTTGCCACATGCTTCATTATACAACCCCCCCCCTCCCCCAAGAAAGCCATTTTTGCCCCAAAAAAATGTACTTACAGCAAAAGCAAACCTTTATTTTTATCCCATATGACTTTCTCTCATTTCCCTTTGTTATCTGTAAATTCATGGCTGATTGATATTTTGACCAAATTGATAGCTTTTCATACACACCTTGCCAAAGTAGCCAGAGCCCAGTTCCTTAATATACTGCAACTGACTTCTTGGAAGCTGGTTCCTACTATTAGCTGCAATAATAATAATAACAATATCTTTGAACATAAGATCTTGTTTGAAAAAAAAATCAAACATTACATTAAAGCATGATCTAATTATTGTCTAAGGAGGGATAAAACCTCAATATATCTTTAATAAATGTTACTGATATATTATGCATATAAAGGTTCATATCTTGTTCATTTAAGTAAAATGCACACATCTGCAGCTGAAAACAAAATATTTGTATTATCCAAGTCCATTCTAATAAGAGGGTGGTTTGTTGATATTAATTGGTGCTAAAATGCCATACTGTGACAAACGGTTGCTAAAGGTAGCTTTTTCTAAGGGCAGGATCAAACACAGGTATTCATGGTAACAATATCAAACAAACTGGTGAAATAAATATCTAATCACCCAAACGAATACAAATTAGAACTTTAACCTTACACAAAATGTGTGGTGAACAAACTGATGATATATAAATATATATATCTGAATACATAACATATTTGGTGCTCTATAAATATGGAGTGCAACTTTGAACAGGACATCAATAGTTTTTTTTTTTTTTTCCATGTCTGTACAGCTTTGCCATTAAACAACAATCAATGTCCCAGACAATTTGTAATTTTTTTCTCTGTTACCTTTCTTAATCCTTGCTGCAAATAAAGTATAAGAATCAAGTTGGTATGTAAAATTTGCCTTTGGATGAAGCTCCTGAGTTTGGTGATAATAATTTTGTCCATAGCTAAAAAGGTTTGCCACATGAAGAAGGTTGAGAATGTGATCAAGATATTGGTGCCTCCCAAGATGGTGTATTAAAATGACAAGGAATCCACTTCAATTTTTGTTACCATTCAAAACAATGAAAATAGTCTTCGTCTCAGAAATCACTATGTGCTGGAATAGGTGATTAACTCCAAAGTCTTGTATGGTGACTAACGTTTCAGTTTTTAGAGTATGTCCTTATCACAGCAAAGTTTCAAACTTTAAACATGCAAAAAGCAAAACATGCTTTCTAAACTATTCTGAGAATGAACAACCGGATTTGGTTGGTATCATGAAGAAATTGTTTCGATTTATAATGCTATATAGCACATGGCTTTTATTTCTCTACGGTGGTCAAAAATGCAACAAAAAAAAGCATTCCTTTGCAGATGCAGTCTTTTAAAAATAGGTCACATCAATGAAAGTCATATGCACTGCAAAAATTACAGAGATTTGTATTAACAAGAGTGCTGCTATATTTCGATTCAAGTTAAGGATCATTGTTGAGGTTATAACTTATTCAATGGGTACCGTAAGCAACCGTAACATGCATATCATTCAAAATTCTGGGTTATATCAAACATATGTGTTACTCATATCATTCCATAACACTTTGCATTCACCATATTAGCTTCTTGGTTGTCATTCATATAATTTTTTTATATTCATTAATATGCTAAATTGTATTGGGTTAGTCTTCAACATCCAGTAGACCCACCTTCAGTTTCTGAATCTGAGTTTGATGTTTCAATTTCATATAGCTCTCCTTTTAAATTCAACAAAAGGACACGCTTATATACTCTTTCATTCATTTCAGATACAATACTTCTTATGAAGTTCTTTTTCCAGTTTTTGTTTGGAACTCTTAGAGAAAGGTGACATTGGTGATGAATTAGAAATCATAAAATAGTGACCAAAGTGAGGACATTTTTCAAGTGTCATTGAAAGTGAATGACAGAAAATCATAAAAAAGCTTTGAATATATATATATGCATATTAGACACTAATTATTCTGTTAAATATTTAAAACTATGAATAAGATCAAACTTAAAAATCTCAATTACTAATTTTAAGAAAAATCATTGGACCACTTCTGTTAAAATCTAACTAAACATCTTGATTCAAGAAAAATGGATAAGTCAGAAATATTTTGTTAAAAAATAAAATTTGATTATGAGTATTGATGGGCTACATACTGAGGAGGTTTTGTAGTTTCATCTTGTCTTGCATGCCATCGCGCTGTATGGCTTCCTCCAGGCTGTCCTCGCTGTCCGCTCGCCCCATACGCCCGCTCAGCGTCCCCACCTTGGGCCTCAGGAGGGTAGCATTGCTCACCCGGGGCTTGAGCTTGTCGATGCTCGGCAGCGGCTCAAATATGATGGGGGTCGTGAGCATGGCCTCGGGGGTGCTCTCCACCGGCGGATACATGCTGAACTGCGAGGCGGGGCTCGGGTCAACCACCTCGTTCTGAAACGCGTCCTCATTCTCAAAGTCCTAAAAAGTACAGAAATATCACACTTATACTGAACTGAGGTTTTATACTGGGGGTCTTATGGAGGATAAGATTGTGTTCCGCATTTTATCTTCATATCCATCAAGTCAGGAATACGCAAAAAACATTATCACAAAAAACAAGTTTTAAAATGTTTGCTCAGTTAGTATGTTTGAGCCAACACCAATACCACTGGGTGCTCCATAAATCATCTTTGAATCAACAGAAAAGTGTTTGGTAATTAGGAAAATAAACAGTAGCTGTACACAAGCTTTGCATTACCAAATATACTGACAGTGACACTAATATATTTCAACTGTCTCATCTATTGCACATTCTTTATTACTAATCACATCAAAGAAGACCTCAAATTGAGTCATAGGAGACCATTATCCACATTTAAGCAAAAAAAAACATTGAAAATTATGTGAAATATCTTTTAAAATATTTGCATAATATATTTGTGTGACAAATGCAAGCCAAATATATGATAATTTGTTTCTTGTATCTATGGAAACTTCCCCATAACTATTGTTACTTATCAGCCTGATCAAGAGCATCATGAATAATCAGCCTACTGAATAGATAAGTATATTTATATATTTCTGTTTTGTTACCAATGCAACCCAATTAAAACAAACTAAATTAAATCCGAACATGTACATCCCATATAAATAAATGAATATCTATGACATCAGTGTTTGTTGATTCAATACTTTTATAAATCAGAGTCATGTTCAAATGTTGATTGCTACCTTTGATGGTCAGATATTTTGTCATTAATGGCAGATGAGTCGACTGCATTTATGATGAATTTTTTCATTCTTGCACACAAAATGAATACATGTACAGCATAAAATTAGCATGTAGCAATAAAAAAATCATTCCCTGTTAAATTATAGGCTTTACCTTGTTAACATGGAGTGATATTTGTTTTGTAATATATGACATTCAAATTTAAAGGAGGGCATATTATTTACTGAAAAGATGAGCATGCCATTAATAAATCCACAATATCCCAAAAATATCAAAGTTAAAAAAAGAAAAAGAAAAAAAAAAGTGGAGAAATCGCAATCTATTAATACATTCCACTAAATAAATGACCTCAGTTAAACATGGTGGCCTTATCTGGCTAGGCCAGACTGTAATTGATCTGTCAAAACCATTCCCAGCTTGCTTTTATTTTCTTTAACTTAAGCAAATATATTGCAGTAGGCTGGTGATCATTTGACCAGGAGGTCACATAGCAGTCATTTCTCACTCAGAGCAATCAGCATCAAATGAAATGTGTTTTGGAACAGTTCTTTCATATAAAGTCATGATATATGCATTATGTCCAAAGCAAATGTAAAAATCTCTAAAAACATATTCAGTAGGGAAACATGCTATAAACGAGTTACAGGTTCCCTTAAATTAAAACAAGGGTCAGGGGCATTTATAAAGGTTGTGTGGGGTACTAAGGCCATGCCGGCAGAGCTCATTAACTAATAGCACAATGGATAATGGTATGGACTCAGGAGGAATAATATCAAAGCAAGGGCTGACTATGTCATAACTGGGAGGACTTACACCGCATATATTCTGTCTGTATCATTCTAGGTGCAAATGCCAGACCCAAGTACGGGCCTGATTGGATCAGATATATGCTTAGGTTAAGCAGATGATTGTGATCAAATAAGCGTCATTTAGATCTTGCCATAGTTTACAGGGTGATGTATAGACATGGCCTCGATCCACTGCCAATGTAGGATGCCAGTATGCTATCTACATCACTCCTATATTACTCTCCCACACCATCATGATTACACCACGAACATAACAAAATGTGCATTCTGTGAGAACAACCAATAAACAATGCTGTATATCAGGCTGCCTCACAAAACACACACTATAATCATTTCCAAATTATATATATATATATATATATATATATATATATATATATATATATATATATATATATATATATATATATATATATATATATATATAGATATATATATCAAGAATTATGAATCATAGCAGCATTTCATGCATTTTAGCATATTCTGTTGTTGTTACCAACATTGGTAAATAAAGCAGCACTTTATGTTATTAGTCACCAGATTAACTGCAACATTGTTTGATTTTTTTCTGTTATTAGTCACCAGATTAACTGCAACATTGTTTGATTTTTTTTGGTCATGAAGAAATAGTACATAGCACTTTGCTCAGATACTCAAATATACATATCAATAAAACCATCACTTTAAGAGTGTGATGATTTTTCTTAATATTTCTATGACATCACTTAAAATGTAGCCAAATGTTTGAGAATTTGGTTGGAAAAAACATCACATATCAATATTGAACAGGCAACTTTCACTTTTCTCACACATTTGTAATGTGGATGAGAATTGCAACCCATACTGATCAGTGAGCTCTGTCAATATGAAAGTCTTAGACAATCAGGGATTTTTGGAGAAACTGTCGCATTCTCAACGCATGTGATGATTAAAAAAGAATGACATCACTGTGGGGCTGTAACCTACTTTCATAAATTATTTGTAAACAAAGGGAAATGCACTAGAAAACAAAATGTTGAAATTTTTGGATATAGAATGGATGAACTTTAAAAAAAATGGCATTATGATATAAAAAAAAACATGTCAAAAGTGCCAGGGTAAACAAAGATATGACAAGCTTTTAAAAGTGAAGATCACTGCAACTTGCATTCCACATGAATTAAATCCCCCATGATGACATTATTCTGAGTAAGCTGTAAAAAGGTCAAATATTTTTCATGGGACACACTATGGAATATCTTATACTTTATTGAGATTTAAAACACAAATACACAGGCAGGAAAAGAAATTACACCCTCGAAATGTGTTCACAACTCCTGAAACATTTTCCCACTGTTAAATTTATGAGATGTCCACTTTTTTTTAAGTATGTAATACTCTTGCAAAATACATCATTAAGGCAAAAAATATTACAGATTGTTTATGTTAAAATAGGCCTGAGGATTTTATATATTTGTGCAGCCAAACCTGATAATCCAAGTATAAAATATGTACAGCCTTAACTGTATATTTCATATGATCAAGAGATTTGTGAAAACTCCTGACCACTTATCAGTGACCTTTTGGTCGTCATATGAGTATGGTTGTTTATGACAGGTTGAATAGATATGTCATCATAATGTCAGAGATACCTTATGTTATATAGCTATACATCAAAGTAAATAGGAAGTATCATATTCTGCCATTTATAAATAACATAATGAGTGTTAAACAAGGCATCATAAATAAAAATCATTGATATCATGCTTAATTTTAATTCATTTTGTAGCTCAGTTAAAACTAAACATTCATTTTTTTTTTGGTGACAAATTGTTCAGAATGACTCATCTCAATTACAAAGCATCAGTGATAAACCAGTACACACCCACTGTTTAGTTAGATGAAGATGTAACCTAAATCGGGCCTCATATATATATATATATATATTAGATGATATTGTCGGCATGATAAGGAGACCCATCCTGCCTGTGAACAAACACAATCACACCACACTTGATTGCTGGGTCAATTTCAGGCACTTCATTTATCACACCATGTGGCACAATATTGGCAATATGCAAAATGCTTTTCTATTTCCAAGGACAACTCTCTGTGTCAAATAAATATTGTGTTGGCACTGTACAAGTTTCTGTGAAATAACAAAATCCTCCATGTAATTATAAGAAACTCACCAGGGTCTTATTGTGCAATTAGAGAATACTATAGGAAATTACATATACTGGACCTGCCATAAACATTTATTAATTGATAATGTCTTGTATTCATTTACTCCAATTTATTATAATGCTTTTATATTGACTTTCAATTTGAATAATTTATTTCATTTGAAAACAACTCATTATTTAAAGTTATGCTGTATATTTTCTTAAATATCAAGGTTCAAAGTACCCATTCCTTTTCCCTATTCTATGTAATTCATCCATAAACACTTAAATACCACACATTAAAAAATAATGACATTGTAAACCAATTCAGTATCATTCCCATTATCGTGGGCAAGGAAGCAGTATGTTACTATCAGTACTTGTGAAGTGCTCTGACTATACGCCTGATTAGAACGATTTGAAACATTCTTGTAGGTATTAATGCAGACTTGTGAATGTCCATATATAGATAGAAGCATTATCACCAGCTCCACAGATCAATGCATCACCTGTGTTTGATGAGGGAATCATAATACTCCACAAAGCTAATACACAGTTTCCGATATGATGATATATAAACAGGTGTGACATAACTATCTCCTCCCACAAGAGAGCAAGTGATAATATGCTCAGCCACTGAAGGCTTTCTCAAGATTCACACAAAATTTTTCCTTTCATTTTCAGAATTTCTGTAATATTTTGAATCAGAACATATTCCAGCTAATAAGATATGCCATTTGATATGACAAATTATAAACACACAAGGTTTCACTATTCCCTTCCCTTGTTTACCGTGCAGCACAAGAACTTGTCATCAGAGACGGGAATGAAAGATTAAAATATTCTCAAAATAACCATCATAAAAAATCATCTCACATGTTTTATTAATCACAAAAAACATATATATAGCTTAAAAAATGGAATTAATTTTATAGTCAGTCAGCAATGATAAAACAAGCCTACCTTAAAAGCAGTTTCCTTCTGGCAGAATTCAGCACATCCCATCAGCAGGAGAATAGCGCACACAGTGACAACTATCCCCACCAGCACAGCCTGGTTGGCCCACACCTCGGGGGATGCATCTGTAATAGCAACACACATACTTATTTACACAATATATATACACGAAAAAAAACAACATAAGCTTCATGTAATTTGCACACCAGTAAATAATATTTCTGATGTGCCTGCTAGTATTCCATTCTGACTCTGCCCAACACCCCAAACACTCCCCTCTCCAATCTCCTGCATCTTCAGTATTTCACTGTTTTAGATCTTTTGAGACCAAAGTTCTTTAGCCACTCATTAATTCCTTGGCTACTGTAGCAACCAACGATCAACAGCACCTCACTCCTGTAGCAACCAAAGATCAACAGCACCTCACTCCTGCCAAAGATCAATTGCACCACCAACTAAAATACTCAATTTATCTGAGGAATGGAATACCATGTTAGAAGAAAGTGAGGTGAGCACATTTAATCTAGAGAGAACTCACTTTTCCCTAATTATAAATAATGCTTGGTGCCATCATCAAAAATCTTAAAAGGACATTTTTTATGGATACAGAAACCATGATAAATACCATAATAAGGCTTTATTGGCTGAGCTGAGAGGCTGAGCTGAGAGGCTGAGTTGTATAATAGCAGGTAGAAGGCCTGAGGCCAGGTTCGGCCAAGCATCCAGGCAGAGCTCACACCTGGCTGCCCATACAACTTAGAGCCATCACTAGCATGGACTCAAAATATGACCTCACATAATTAGCTTGTCAACAGCTGTAACACTCCACACCATCACAAACACTATATTTTAAACCCAAGAACTGTATATATCGCCTTCTAGAATAGCAGTTCTCCTGCCTATTCACTATCTATAGATGTATTCAGTTTGAGTCGACTTTTGAAATAAACTTCTCCCTCACAAACCATACAAATCTATTGTCTGGAGGGAAAGAATGCAGATTTTACAAGCACGCATATAGCAATAAATGGATTACAAAACCAAAAAGATTGTTGAAAGAAAACTTTAAACTTATGGAAAGTATTATTGTTGAAAAATTGCACCAAATATTGATTTTGTGTGATACTTTATACTTCTCAAATGATTATGAAAAATCTTCAAAATGTAACTAGGAAATAAAAATGACAAAAATTTGTATTTGGTCTTTAACAACTACATGTAAAAACCTGATATTTGCTTTCTTTACATGCTTCTCTAAGTTTGATAGTAATGTGCCAGAGGTTAAAGCAAAGAGTGTCAAAGGAAACGGAGCAGAAAAAGTTCACATTTTACTGAACAAGTCACTCACTATCATTCACATTTTTTGCACAAGTGCATGTATACTCATCTGCCCTGATCATGTAATATCATCTGATCATAAGGTATGACAACCTGACTCAGGTCTATTTACCCTGGCGTTCACATGCAATTTTGCCCATTTGTCTCATATCTATTTACTTTAAAGGACATGTTCACAATGATAGATTTGCTATGATCATGATGATATTTTGCTATATTCATGTTGACATCATTAAAACAAGATTGGTGTAATGGCTTATTACTCTAACACGAACTTGACAGATATCAGTTTATCTCATTAGCATCATACTGAAAATGGCTAAAAAAAACCTAGCAGGTGTTTCTCTCTACAAATTAATTAGTTTCTTGCTGTGTCAAATGTGATCCTGGACCTGTTGCCTTAATATTGTCATCTGATCCCCACACACAAACACTTGCTACTCAATGTGACTGGTCAGGGCACAGAATCATGCCACAGAATATACAGTGGAATTATCTGGGTTTCTCAGGCTTGATCTCAGCATAAATACTTTGTCTTGACAATCTGCCAACCAGTTAGGCCATCGTCAAATATTACATTCCCATGACTACTGTACTGGAACCGTTTATACATACATTTAAACATGATTTTTTAAGTTATGCTAATATATATTTAATTTAGCTGTTTTGTTTGACAGGGTAATATTTAATCTGGTGCATGACATTTGGAATTTCTTGGTTGTTGTTGAGAACTGCATTATGTATTTGTTCATTACCTTACAAGATTGACACGCTGTAGCATTTGTTCTCACACTATTCTCACACATCTGTTTTATATTAAACCTTTGCATTGTTTCTTGGAACTTTGGCTTAAGTGTAATTTCTCTACCTGACAAATGACTTCCAGTGTAACAAAGAGAGACAGGATATTTCCTGGGGTACAAATAATCACTTTGTGCATGTGCACCATGTACATAGTTATAATTTACAATATTGAGTATTACATATTATTAAAATAAACATATAAATGCTTTTTAAACACTCATTGAAGGTATAGCAAGTTATGCAACAATTCAGTGTAACTGTGATAAAATAAAACTAAAAAAATATCTGGTATTCACTGCTTTGACAAACAAAATAATTAAAGGATTATTTATAAAGTAGGAGCAACATACACATAGGGCTACATACAAATGCCAATATTAAAATGAGAAAAAAGAATATTGATATGTGAGATCTATGTCACCAATAAAAGCTTACCTGTCAAACTGTCAGTTCCATCCAGTGATTTTGATGTCACACATTGTGAAAGACCAACCAGTAGTAGTGCCACTTTCAAGGAGACATTCTCCTCTCTGTATAATCCCATGATGCTGCCACAACAATAATCAAACTTGACAAATGACTCTTAATCAACAACTTACTACCTCTTAATGTCCAGTATTATTATCTTTGTCACAAATAATCTAAATCACTGTTTTTGTGTGCAGTTGTTCCACAAAATTAAATATAAAAATTGTCTTGCTTATTAGTCCACTCTAATATTGACTTGGGTGGCAGAAAAGTTTGCTGTTATCAGATGTCTGCATACACTTGAAACAACAAAATGATTAGGGTCCTCAGGGTCTGAACACACCTCTCACACTTCACTCTGGAAACTGTCCATTTTACTTGGTGTTTAATGTCCTCAATTTTGTCTCCTTTAATCCACGATATATTGCTTAAACCTTTTCTTGGTGTCCTTTGTGATAACGAGGAGAAATACTGGATGTCATATCCCCAAACTCGGGTTTGGGATATACATTTTCAAGAAATATTTGCAAGCCAGCCCATCTCCACACAAAACAGGAAGTGGAAAATGGCACAGCTGTAATGTTGGGAAAAAAGATTTGTCCCACTAAAGTTTTCTATTCGCCAGGTGGCACACGGCATTCATTCTTTGAGTGTATGTTAGATGTCGCTACCAAATTGTTCGAAATGATAATATTCAGATAAATCTTTGGTGGCCAGTACTTTATCAGTTTTACACAATATATATTCTTATAGAAGTCAAGGGTGTATTCAAACCTTTCGTGGATAATATATAGGTCTAATACTTATTCCACAATTTAAATGGGCGTCTCCAGAATTCAAATACATCGTCACAATAAATTAGAAAGTGACTTAAAGGCCTATCATCAAATTCATCACACAAAGTAAAAGATAGATCTACATACTAGTATACTACATGTAGGATCCTGATTCATATAAACATCCATAGAAAAAGAAAAGAAGAGCTAAGATGGTTCAGGGAAAACGTGGCATTCTAAGACACATATGGCTAGTTGGGATGATTTATTCAATATTCTGCAGATACTTGTAGTAAATATGATACGTAATGGATTAATGGATCTAGGAACTGGGATCATTCTCTGGGCAAACAATGGAAGGATGGTACACAGACAGAGGGCAGCACCAGACTAACGTGAAACAATGGTCTAATCCACGCTTGTGCCTCGCGATGACGTCACGAACTATTGTCTTGCGTGACAACAGGGGAAACAATCATTTTGCCGTGTTACAAGAAAGAGTTTAGACGTCAAGTCATCGTTCTTCGTAATTCTGCTGTTCTGTGTTCATTTGTGGCACATCTGATATCGCGTATCTTCTGTTTTACAGAAAAAATGTCGCTGGTAAGCAGAAATGCAATATTTATCATTAATCATACGAACTTTCTGACTTAATTTCTTTTGTAACTATCTATAAAGAGCCGGTGCAAGGTATCGGTATTCCAATACTTTAGAAGATTAATAGAGCAACTCAATATTCATTTTCCTACAAACAAAAATAATTTTAATTCCAAATAGTATGAAGCCTTAAGATTACCCTGTTATCATATATTGAAAATAAACATTCCCTTTTTTGTGGAGTTCTTGAACTTGTCAAAAATCATCCATAAAAATTAGATAAACATCGTAACTTGTGTACCTCTATTTGCTACAATATCCCGTGTGTGATCTTATCTTTTCTTATTCAATATACTATATAAGATCTCAACCTAAGTACTGTTCAGAATTTGTCAAAAGTGTTTAAAATGTAATCCTCTTTCTTTTTCTCCAGACTAAGTATATGGAGTCGGGAGCAGGAGCGGAATCCCGCACCCACACTGATCTGACCGCAAAGGGTCACCCCAGCTGTAAGTATGAAACAAGCATGTCACGGATAGCATGTAAAAACAGGAAATCTATGAGAAATAAAACTGAAAAAAAGACTGCAGCTGAGTATTGTTTTAATGTTGAGAGCAATACGCAATGTTATATCTTGGAGTAATTATTACTCCAAGGTTATATTAAGTGTTTTGTATCATAATTAAGGGCGAGTTCATCCCTACTCCATGTCCCTGATCGTTGTTAGCAACCGTCCTCAGCAACACTGCCCTATTGTTCTGCCTCGTTATGGTTTTCTTAGTTTAGACTGCAGAATATTTCCCTGGAAAATTTACTTATGTTTACATGTTAATAATGCATGCATTAGTTTTGCTTGTATAAAAAATATACACAAAGACTTTAAATGAAGGAATGATAATCTGTTAAACTATATTTACGTAATTATGTATAATTTGCAATTATTGGTAACGATATACATATATTCCTTCTTAATGTAAAGTTCTAAGACATGGATTTATGAGAAAATATATTTTTCTAAAAGTGACCGATTCTAGAAAAATAATAATTATAATAATGATCTCATTTTAAATGTTTCAACCGTACCATCTGCATATACTTGTTCACAACGAGTAAGCTCAAATGGTTTTACCCCAAATTTGTTTATGTACGAGCATGATCAATTTATATAAAAAAAACACAACATACATTCATAATATAATTTCATTTGTTTTTCTTTGCCTATTGCAGTTGGTAAGCCGCCTAAGCAGCCGAAGCCCCACCAGCCCCGCGTGCCGCTCCGCGCCCGGGTGCTGGAGTTCTGCTCTAACGTGCTAGGCCTTGACATCCCCATCCTCTGCCAGTGGGCCAGGAACACTCTCACCCAGAGGAAGTCTGCCCGGGAAGAAGAGGCCACCCAACTGGTCAAGAAGCTACAGAAAGATCTTAGAAAAATAGCTAAATCTCAGAACAAGAAGCCAACAAGAGAAGGTACAAGATTTTGTCATAAATGTTCAAATAATTATGAATATGGACACTTCACCCTTTTTATTCACACATAAAACTAACAAAACAAGTATTTTCCTAGTTTGCTAAAAAAAATGCTCATTTCCCTTGTTAATATATTGAGACATTAATGTTGTCCTACTTGCACAGTTTCTTCACGCACTAACTTGTCCTTTTCCTGTGACACATCACTTACTCTTTTTATTCGACATTAGTGTCAAATATATTACAAGTAATAGGTATCTATCTAGTAATATCTTTGTTAATAATTTTATTTTGAATATTGAAAATAAAAAATAAAAAATAAATACAGAGTTAAATCACTGGTGAGGGACAGGCAGAAACAAATATATTAAAAGATGTCTCAGAGAAGAGAAAACAATGCCTCATTGATTCTTCAATGCATCATTGATTCTTTAACATCCTAAGTCAGAGAAATATCTTAGTTATCCTTATATAATTTTCAGGTCAGCAGAAGATGCGTCTTCTGAAGCTAAGCATCTCTGAGGCTCAGGACAAGCTGAGAGAAGCTGAGATCTACACCAAGGCTGAAGACATTGACCAGCAGATCACCAAACTAGAGGCTGAACTGAAAGACCTTATGGCTCAAGTGCTCTCCCTGAAAAACAAACCAGTTCTCAGCGCTAGGGATAAATCTGCACGTGCATCATTATTGAGAGATCTGCAGGTGAGGAAGACTGCGTATGAGCAGCTTCTGAAGCAAAGAGAATCTCTGCAGCCTCGGGTCAGTGTAGACAAACAGCCTCAAGTCCACTCCGTGGACAACACTCAGGAGGATGGTCAAGTCCACTCTGTGGACAACACTCAGGAGGATGGTCAAGTCCACTCTGTGGACAACACTCAGGAGGATGGTCAAGTCCACTCCGTGGACAACACTCAGGAGGATGGTCAAGTCCACTCTGTGGACAACACTCAGGAGGATGGTCAAGTCCACTCTGTGGACAACACTCAGGAGGATGGTCAAGTCCACTCTGTGGACAACACTCAGGAGGATGGCCAAGTCCACTCTGTGGACAACACTCAGGAGGATGGTCTTCAAGATGCCATTTTGGATACTGAGAGTTTCAACTCTCTGGAAAGTCAACAACCATCTGCCCAAGTAAGTACATACTGCTCAATGTTTATTATTAACTGATGTATTATCTGAAAATTGTAAACATATAAAAATATATGAGATCGGTTTATCTATATGGGATATGTCTGGGCCCAAGCAGAAAAGATTTTTACTTGTCACAGAGATATTTAAATTTGGTCCTAGTCAAGCAAAAACACTAGTATTCAAATTAATGAAATGTTGATTTGCCTTATTTTAGGATGATGTAGAGGAGTTCATCATAAACTCTCCACTCAACGTAGCTCCTGGAGCCTGTTGTCACTACTCGTATCACGCTTGCGGGGAGGACTGCGAGGGCATTGACCTTCCTGCCTTCTCTCAGCCTGGAGCTGTGGGACAGACCAGAGACCAGATAGCGATGAAGGTCTCCCTCATGCACATGGCAGCAACAGGAGTCCTCAATGACACACTCACTAAAGTGATGCATGGTAAGTAATCAGAATAGGCATCAGTGATAGAACCCATACCTACTGAGCAAGTATATAACTCTGACCTTGAAAAGTAGGTGAAGGTCATCCATATGCCAATCAATTTAAAGTCTGTAATTTTGCTTTATAATTTTTGCAGGTATAAATTATCATAATCCAGGATTCTTTTCCTGAGTTTTCTATACTGATGAAAGCTTTTGTTGTTTTTCTTTTAAATTTTAATTTTGAGAATGAATATGTTCATGCAAAAGTTTCAAATGTTTGTATTTGTTCATGATAGATGCTGACCTGAAGTGGCGCATGGATGTTGAGGGCAGGGCAGTGGTCATGCACCATGGACCTTACACCGACCTTGTGCTGGCCAAGAACCAACAAGGTCAGGCTCGCCCAGTGCTTCTCATCAGGAAACACTACCAGAAAGACATCTCCAGTCAGGATGACTTGATTGTCAACGTTCTTAAGCAGTTTGCCTCTGAAGATCACAGCAGGGGATGTGAAGGCGTTGCTTTCCTGGAAGGTTCAGAGAGATACCATCATACTGCCTTGGTGCTTAAAGCCAACTACACACCTAAATAATCCAGCTTACTTGTTGAACTTTTCCATGTTTTAATCTACTCAATGTGCAAACCTCTATTTTGACAGTGTAAAATAAAGTTTCTCAATGTTCTATTATGTATCAATGTGTTATGTCCTTTTTTATGTCAAAATACTCACATCATAAAGTACTGGGGTCCTTTCAAAAGTGATCAATATTTTGTTTATGCCATAGCAAAAGTGTTTGGTTTGGGTGTAACTTTTTGGAGTCCTTTTGTGAAGGATAATTTCTCACAGGAAGATGACAATGTAACCATTTTAATGGAGGTATAAACTTCCTTCAAATCGTGATACATCAATCCTCTACATCTTACAGTTACTCAAATTTGTTGTTTACTTTTTTGAGTAATTTAAAAATTATATTTTTGGTAGTATTAAAAAAATCTATTTGAAAGGCAGGTAAATATAGCTTACTTAGTAATAAATGCCACTGGGCCACGGGGGTAACTTTATCACAATATCATCTTCACTATTTTGAATTAAGTTTTTTATGGCATGGACTTGTTAATGAGTGTTTATACCAGCACCTGCTGTAAATGTTTTCTGGTTCTGTCTGTATTTTCTGGGTACCCAGTAAACACTGAATATGTTGCTTGCATAGAAACAATACATGTCTTGCACAGAAATAACAAAGTAATTGCCCATTTAAAGGCACAAAATACACTGGAATGCACCATCATTTTGATTAAACTTTCCTGACTATTATTTAAATGGTGAGCTATTAAAAGTATTTAATAATGTAAAGTATCTTGGACATTGCATCTCAGATGATTTTAGAGATGATAAAGATATATACAGGCAATGTTGTAAAATATATGGAGAGGGTAATGTACTTGTAAGAAAGGCAAGATGTTGTATTTTCAGAGGTCTAATTCTATTTTCCATTAGGCTCAGTTCTTTTTCCATTTTGTTATGATTTAAAAAAAAATCTGAAAGCTATCACTAAGTTGTCAAGGAGGCTGCCATTTTGAATAACATAGCCAATGAGAATCGAGATAACAAGTTTGGGCCAAATTTAAAATGTAACATGCATTTTGATTGGTCAAAATCATCATCTGCTCAAGTCTGCTCTTGAAGAAGATTTAAATGATCATTTAGGAAGAAATGTTCAAAAACATTACAAAAAAGCAATGATAAGCATAGCTCTAAGGCCATTGATATATGTTTATTGACTTTTAATGGTTGTGAGATTTTGCATGCACACAAATTTTGAATTCAATCAAGGTCAATGTGTCAAGGTCAAAGGTCACATGACTAAGAAAGTATGACGAGGCGCATCTATGACATTTCTGTATACCAAGTTTTTATTTCTTCTTGTAAGTGGTTGCTGAGATATTCTCTGTACAAAATTTGTGACCTCAAGGTCACTGCACTTAAGTCAATGGTGACATCACTAAGATTTGAAGAAATCTGAATCTTCAACTCTCTATCTGCTTCTGTATAAAATATGAAACACATATTACTGGTAGTTTTGGTGGAGAAGAGTTGTTGGTATGTAACAGATATGAAGTGCTTTTTATTCACTTCTTATGGTTGTGATGTGGCACGTTCACAAATTTTGAATTCAAGGTCAATGTGTCAAGATCAAAGGTCACATGACTAAGATTGTATAATGAGACACAGCTATGACATAAGACATTTCTGTATACCAAGTTTTTATTTCCTCTTGTAAGTGGTTGCTGAGATATGCTCAGGACAAGATTTGTGACCTCAAGGTCACTGCACTAAGGTCAATGGTGACATCACTAAGATTTGAAGGAATCTGAATTTTCACCTCCATATCTACCTCTGTATAAAATATGAAATATTTATTACTGGTATTTTGGAGAAGATTATTAAAGAAATGTTGACAGACAGAAGGATAGACAGACATTTTCCCCACTCCTAAAGCTCTGCGATCTAAAGTCTCAGCAGAGCTAACAACAGATGCACTGGAAAGCTGTCTGCAGCCATCACTTTTCCCCCTCAGATGTATGTGCCTTTGATTGGTCGAGACATGTGGTGACATCGTTGTAAGAGTTAATTAGATTTGTTTTGGAATTCTGGTGGGAAAGGTTTATAGCTTTAATGAGAGCTATTTATCCCCCTTGGCTAGGGCATGAAACATCATTTTGATGCCTGTTTTTAATGGATTTATTTAATGGGAAAACTTTTCTTTTTGTAAATTTATCATGGATGGAAATACAGATCAAATGTTAACTTATTGGGTCATACCTTCAGTGATGAGGTACTAAAGAAATCTATATGCAATTGTCACTCATCACTGCAATATTTCTTCAAACACAAAAACTCATCATGTATGTAAAATTTGCTGCACATGACAATTTATTGTTGTACAGTGTACTACATTATTCACATAAAATACATGTAATTCTTATGTTACACTGAATCATGATATTATATATTGCATCAGTCATAGCAAGATTTCAACATGGAAAGTGATATGCCACAGATGTTATGCAGGAACATCAAGACGCAAGGCAGCTTATAGGCTGCTCACATGATCTCCAATACTGAAACATTTCATTTCATCCCAACATTTAGTTCTACATGTTCACGTCAATAAGATCATTATTGGAACTGGATTTTGGATCGTTTCCTCTGCATCAAAATCCAACTTTCCTTCAATTCTTCATCAATCACTTTATAATGGACTAAGGACTTTATATTCACAGAAAATTGATACATTTTATCTAGCTCTGCAGTTTCTCACCATATATATCAAAGCAGATGTATTAAACGTGAAAATCTGACATGAAAACATATTTCTGCATACACACAACTGTTCATGTATGAGGTCAAGTAGCTTCTGCCGCTCTCTCGGCAATGATAAATATAAATATTGTAACTTCTTCAAGATTTCTTATGGATTTCATACAAATAACATGGAAAGGTGGACCCATGATTAGAGTAGAGAAACATGCTACTGCGAATTGCTCAGTATCTACTCTAAGCTTCATATATTCATTGAAGAGGTCTATCTATAGTTTAACACATTCCAATATTACTATTCTTTCAGAGTAGACAGGTGTATGTACAGTAATAACTTTAAGAGAAAAGTAACAATATTCACAAACAATAACAATTTATTTTACATCTTGTAAAAGGTTTCTTGCTCCCCATGACTACATAGGACTACTTAATTAATGAGCCAGCAGCATAAAATGATCTTGATCGGCTAATCAATGATTGTTAGATATATTATTTACTGATGAAATGTCTTGGTATGATTATCAAGCTTCCTTATATCATAAATCACAAACCATATATTCACCAGAGACATTCCTCACATGGTTTTTATAATGTGCTATAAAAATCCCTTGTAACCAGTTGATCGTCGGTGCTGACTCGCAAGTGTATTAAATGTATTGATCACCAAAGAGTGTTATTCCCTGACATTTGTTGTTCAATTCACTGAACAGAACATCTGATACTCAGGTTCAATTCAATGAACTGATGCTCAAAGGTTCAATTCAATAATCTGTAACTTAAGGTTTAAAAAAAAAGACGATTTGAGGTTTAATTCAATCATCTGAAACATCTGATGTTCTGAAGTTTAATTCAATTCATCTTAACACCAGATGCTTCATTTCTTAATATGAGTCTCATCACTTGAATGGCTTCATGCAACCATTACATGACATGCCTTCAACATTTAGATCTGCATGCAAGTTTCAGCAGTTTATATTTCAAAATTAAGAAGGAATAATTGGCAATTAACAAGCGCGTCTAAAACTGGGTAACCATGTCTTTATGGTTATGCCATTGTTTTGGAAGGGTCTTTCTTTTACATAATATTGTGATAATATTTCATCTCCCCTTTCCGTTTCATTTTTCTCTTCTTCTTAACCCTTCATAATTTTTCACCCTGAGAGAACAATGACATAAACATTAAAATATATTTTGATATCCTTAGTTGACTATTGTACATCTACACAAAAAACTTCATCACTGTATAATGAGAACATTAAATCTGTATTTTTTAAACATATATATTATTAACAGTATTCCTTTCAAAATTTGATTATTAACTACAAAATAAAGTTCATTTTTCATGACACTCTGCATTTCATAGGTTGGTAAAATTACCATATCCATTCAAACTGGTGATGTTTCATAACTGTGTAAAGTATAACCAATCTGTGATCTACAAAAAAGTTTATGACCAATATAAAACTATTTGTCCAGTTCATAGCTTCATGCTATTGTAACAATAACTAAGATAAGAACTTTCATAAATTCATAGTGATCTCTAAATTTGACATCGGCAGTCTGTCAAATCTCTGGAATAAATGACCAATATTTGAATAGTATAATTGATCCTGACAAAGACCTACTAGAGAGCTTTGAGGGCCAACTTCAGCTTTCATGAGAACATGAAAAACAAGTATTAATGAAAAAGTATATATGCACCTACTGAATGAAACCCTTAGTTCATACTGAAGACTAGAAATAGCACTGACCACCACCGATTGCTCCTCTATGAGTAAATTCTTCACGCCTTTCAACTCTCAATTTTAAACCAAAAATTATGCTATTTCTGCCTTGTCCCCTCATATCGTATATAAAGTTAATCGTCATCTTTAAAAAGGCACAATTTAGAGTTCATAAAGCTTTATTTTTGATAAAAAATGCCAAATGTTTTCGGAACAATATTGCTCAGAACTGGATATCAACAAGACAATCAACCAATTCTCTTAATCAACAAATTCTTATTATTTGATATACATTTGTAATCTATTTAATTCTTTAAAACACCCACAAACTTGACCTGAAGCATAGCATTAAACAGTTAATTCCATATAATTCCATAAAGCAGCAGGATACATACTGCATTTTTATATTCTAATCAGATTATCAAGAAAATATAGGTCTGTAACATTTCCTATTTATTAACAAAAAGAGTCTCTATGATAACACAATTATATATCTGAGGATTGCTTTGTGATGTAGGTAGGCTTAATGGTGTCTTACCCCTGTTTTAAATATCATCAATGGCAAAATGTTACCCCTGACACAAATATATTATTAGAGGATATACATCAGTTCCTATTACATGCAAGCCTTTCCTTTACATACGAGCTTTTCCTTTACATACGAGCCTTTCCTTTACTTACGAGCTTTTCCTTTACATACGAGCCTTTCCTTTACATACAAGTCTTTCCTTTACATTCGAGTCTTTCCTTTAGATACAAGTCTTTCCTTCACATACAAGCCTGTCCTTTACAAGATGATGAACGTATTACTGTAGTGTAATATTTGTGACTTGCTATTTGTAAGAGAGAAGTCTTGATGGGCGAGTTGAAGATGACATACATTAGAAGTTTGATATCTGGTGAGCACACCAGGATACTGCAAATCAGTGCCACCTAGTGTTAGGGCAGAGGTGCCTGAATTTTCCTTCATTCACAGTTTGCAAGTGTCTAATTGATCTAGTGAGTAGCATAGAATGCTATGATTGTTCGTTCTTCTCATACTTCAAAAGCTGGCCGGTCACATATTCTCCCATGTCCACTTCTGATTTCTCTGCATTCAAGACAAATGGGTGCTGAAGTAAATCAGCATAATTGGGTCGCTGCTTGAAGTCTTTTCTTAAGCTTAAAAAAAACAAACAAACAAGATATTAATACAAATACAAATGACCTCATAAAAAGTGAAGTTTATGTAATGTCTAAAGACATTGATAAAAAAAGGTTATCATCTGTGAAAACAGATAACCATCTGTGAAGAATTGACCACTTACCAGTTTACCATGAAGTCATCAAATTCAGGTGAGAATTCGCCTGCTGGAAGTTTGGGTGGGTCGTCCTTCACCACCTGCTTGAGCTGCTCAAAGGGGTTTCCCCACGACTGGTATGGGAACTTGCCTGTAGCCAGCTCCAACTGTGCACAACAAAAATAACATCTTAGCTTCGACACAAACTAGTGTATATATAAAAGATCAATGGCCCAAAGAAAATCAAAGCAATAGTTATCTAATGTATATAAAATGATGCGAATAGACAATTTGCTTTAAAAAAAACTTGAGACTAAGATTTTACTTAGATATTTCTTAGGTCCAAATGAAATTTTAATTTTTTAATATGTTGTTTAAGGCTAAAATTGACAGAATGTATGACATTGTCATGAGTTTTCCAAGATAGCTTAGAGTCATGACTTCCTTGGCTGCCACCAGATGTCACTGCTATCATTGTTATATGCACTGAAGTTAATTTCCATATTAGTTTTAGAGAAAAACCGCCATACTAACCATAGAAATACCAAGACTCCAGACATCTGATCTGATATCGTAGCCCTGGCCTCCTACATCAGGGTTGATTCTCTCCGGCTGCCAAAGAAAATCAACATATTACACAAAGACAAACATGATTTGCATAATGAGGCAACAATAAAATCGTGTTGATCGTGTTTATCCTGCAAAAGGCTTTGAGTGAAACCAGCACTGAACTCTAATAGCTATTGTCATGAATTACAAACTCATAGCAAGATCACAGGATGTTTTACTTACAGCCATGTAAGGTTTGCAACCAGCGTCCATGGTTTTAGCTACTGAGTCTACGAGGTGGCCTGATATGCCAAAATCACAAATCTTGACGTCCCCTTGGCGGGAGATGAGGATGTTAGAAGGCTTCACATCTCGATGGATCACCTTCAGTTCTGACTGCAGGTAGTGTAAGCCTTTGATCACCTGTTAAAATACATATATAAACTCAAAATATCAAGATAATTCCTGGTTTTATTTTTTACATGCTATAAGAGATGGTTTTAAAGTTATTGAAACATCATGGTTGTTATCTTTCTCTAATCAACGATGAAGTATTTTAAGAATTGATTTAAGCCTAATGTTTTAGTTAACAATTAAACAATTAAAGTTAACAATTAAAGTTTTAAGAACATACTTACAGCTAGTGCTATTTTCCCTAGAACATCTTCTGGTATCTTATCGTTATTTTCATAAAGCAATTTGTAGAATTTGTCTAATGAGTTATCCATCACCTCCATACATATCCACACATCACCCTAAAACAAATATCAAACAAATATATACTCTGCAAACAAAATGGTTTCACTTTCTTCCTGTACTATATCAGAGTGAACTGAACTTAATAGAGTTATACTGGCCTGCCTAAATAGTGCATCAAACATGTATTATCAGGGAATTAACCTGCCTAATAATGTCATAGATATGACTTTGGGGCAGACCGACCTGCCTAAATAGTGTCCATAAGAGCTGTATACGGACCAAGGTCAAGAGAGCACCACAAATTGAAAGAGAACATTTGAATGGATTACCTCTCTGAATAGAGCACCATAAAACTGCACAGTATAGGGACATGAGGAAGATCTCATTGCTACATCAAGGTCCATCAGTAAACGCTTCTGCTCCTTGGAGTTTACACTACACGTGATCCTCTGCAAGATAAAGACAAAAAAATACATCAATATTTGCATTCGTACTGTTCACTCTCTTTAACGTAAATAAAGAACCTCTGAGGTAAAAAAAAAAAATTTATGAAAACATTTCCATTCATAGAGCAGAATATACTAAAATGTACTTCCTGTTAAGATTTTTTATATAATTTACAACCTATAAAAAACAATGTTAGATAATGCTTTCAGCTGATAAATCTCACAATAATTTCCATTTTATATTATCTTCATAAAGCACCAATGCATCAACGCTCACCTTGACAGCCATGATGGTATCGCTTTGCCGATGCCTGACTTTTTCCACCACACCATATGCTCCACGTCCTAGCGTGCATATTGAATCTAGATCGGCTGCATCTACCTCAAACGTTTTGTCACCGATAGTCACCGTTGCCTTGGAATCTAAATCTTGTGGTGGCCTAAAATATTAGTCAATGAAATCAAGCTATAAAATGCATCAAGGTACAATGTAAACAGATATTTAGGAATGATTATAATGAAAATAAAAGTTGTGCACATCACTTTTTTGTCATTAACAGATTTCATTCTAGAAATAATAAGATTGATGTGTTTTATCATTATCTTTAATCATTGTTTTGCATAAAATTATTCCTGTAATAAAATAATTTCATTTTATCTTAAACTGCAATCCCCAGGAATATGACAATTTATTCAAAATCTAAGCGTTCTTTGAAATTTCATCATCATTTTGAAAACCTGAGACCTGTTCCAAAAGTCAGTAAGGTCCTTAATCAAATACTTGTTTTAAGAAGCTAGCAGTGGCACTTACGTTGGTGGTGGGGCCGCTGCTTCTTCTGGCTTGAAGACAAACTTTCCCGGCCTCTTTTTCTGTTTCCCTGGAAACATAAAAAAAAGCTATG
This sequence comes from Amphiduros pacificus, assembly GCA_949316495.1. Classification (NCBI taxonomy): domain Eukaryota; kingdom Metazoa; phylum Annelida; class Polychaeta; order Phyllodocida; family Hesionidae; genus Amphiduros; species Amphiduros pacificus. Next base: position 47,980,686 of record OX439002.1, on the reverse strand, counting down.
ACCAATCTTTAAAAACAGTTTACCATATAAAATCTTAATACTAAAAATCAGGCACTAAAATCAAGTCAAGAACTGAAACGGAATAATTAGCAAACATTACATTATTATCAATGATGAATAACATTGTGAGTAATGTGTATAAATATGCTGTCCTGAAACCCAGCCCTTGATGACACAATACTTGATGACACAATAGTGCCATACTGGGGTGACAACACAAAGCCGAGGGCGTCATCGCACAGGGCTGAAAAATGACTAACAACTTCAGCAGTCTCAGTGTGATCAGGGAATGCAAATGATATTGGTGATTAGCGAGCCTTAAGTGACACACTGGGACATGCATCACTACTTTCCTGCAATACCATCAACCACATGCGGCGTCTTAAAAGCATTGGGATAGGACCTGAGATGACATCACATTCTGCTGCTACTGCTGCTGCTCTTCTGCTACTGGGACCTCACTCATACTTCCCTCCCCACCTCTACCCTCTTACCACTGATTACTGATACAGAATTCTGCTCAATTCCTGATTTACAGCCAGGCAAGAGCAACAAATCCTGACTAGCTTGGGTAATGGCCCGTGGTTTTTGTTTCTCTTTACCTGTGTGCTTGCAAGTGACGGTGTGGATTTCTGTGTGTTCTGCCTGACGCCCTTGCACCATAAATGTCCGACACCCTTTATTAACGGTGCCAATGTGATAATGCCAACTGTCTTTACTGTCTGTTTCGTTGACACAACATGTTTTTCCTTTGTCGGTCACAAAGGTTTCAGTTTTATCTCTGCAGAACTGTCCATTTGCATCATTTCTTTCCACGTGTGTTGGATCCACTATGGTCCTGTCCATTTTTTTACTTCCCTTGTTCATTTCAGTATGTCTCATAACAACTGTTGATCCTCCGAGCTTGAACACAACAGCTGATCGTATCTTCTCTTTGTTGTCTGCTACTTTTCTTTTGGTCCACTCAGGCCAAACACTAGGTACCTGCATGCATCCACACTTGTCAAACCAAAACATTGTATGTAAACAGAGCCAGTATGCAATGAGAGTCTGAGCGGGGTCCTGCAGTGCTGCTCCTAGTATGGTCTGCTTGTGTACTGACTGCCTCCTGCAGGAGCCGGATCTGCAGGATCTGCAGGATTTACAGCTGATTCATCAAGTGCACAGCCATAAATTCCTGCTACAAGCATCCGCATCCTTTTGTGTGTGTTGAGAGTCACATGACTGTGATGTCATAGCAACCGACCGCCTCCCCCGGCAACCCATTGTACGATATTACCAACTGTAATGTTGTCAGATCTATCATACGCTAACACTCAGCACAACTCACACAGATGTAATTACACCATCACCTATTTTATTTTTAGCCCTGATTCACTTATTTACATGTTTTCTTTTTCTTTTTCTTAACACGATGATTGGATATATATATGTAGAGTGCCACCAGTGTGTGTAGCGTATTGCCAAATTAGGCTGGTGGGGAATCCCTGCTGCTTGTTGTATGGGCTTTTAGGTAGCAACACAGGATGAGTCATACAATATTGATTCCAAGGAATCCCCTGGCAAAGCTTAGTCACTATATATGGCCAATAGCTCACACCATACATAGTGATCCTAATGCATTAACGTGTCTCCTTTATTGTTGCCAATGACTACCCCCTTATAGTTGTCATGGTGAGGATTTTGTCTTGTGGTTTTGCGTCACTGCCTTGTGATAAGCAATGAGTTGTCTTTATAGTGTATGCCATGTATCGCGGCTTGATAGATTGGACGATATCATCTCCTGATGCAGCAACTATCGTGATGAGTCAATTCACCAGAATGCAATGTCAGGCAAACCATTCACACACAAAATTGCTGTCCCACTATTTTTACAAGTTAAACGAATCAAAAACTTCTGATACGATATTGTTTTACAAATATAGCATCAGAACTAAACCTTTTTTTTCTTCTTTCATAAATGATATATATAATCACAAAAACTGCAGACCAGGTAAAATGTTATCATGTTCTGTATATTATTAAGTTTGAATTTGTAAATTTGTGAATATTTGTCATTTCTGTTGTTTGACAGTTTCAAAACAAAGCATTTCATATCACTACATATATTAGAATATAATTCATATATCACTATATTGCTGTTAGAAAAAAATCATATATAGCACTAAATTTTGGAGTTCCCATTGTAAATCAAGTCCTTGATAATCTGTCCGTTGATTATCAGCTATCATTTTTCCATTATTTTTCCATGACCAGATACCATATTGTGACTTCCTCATTCACTATTATTTTTGGTGCAGATATTTTCACCATACTACTGATTATTGTGTTTATCAGAATTACATTTTATATATATATATATATATATATATATATATATATATATATATATATATATATATATATATATATATATATATATATATATATATATATATATATATATATATATATATATATATATATATATATATATATATATATATATATATATATATATATATATATATATATATATATATATATATATATATATATATATATATATATATATATATATATATATATATATATATATATGCTGGATTTTTCCCACCGATAGCCTCCCACCTTCATTCCTATATAATTTTCAAAATGTATAGATTAAAAATAAATTGTAAATATCTTAGCTTTAAAAAACCGATAAACTTTTGGATTATTTTCACAAATTCCAAGGAATTTATACTATTCTTTACACATTTCAAAACTTTTCTTTACAAATGTCAATGTGTTAAAAAAACAAAGAAATGTATAATTGGTTTTTGTTCAATAATTGCATGATTATTTCAGGGGGTGCTTCTTGATATGAAAATAGGGTAGGTAATTCAATCCATTTTCAAATGCCAATTACAATATCCTGTGTTTCTAGAAATACAAATAGGTCATAATTAGTTGAAATATGTCAAATGTGACATATTGTAGGTGTTTAAAATATGTGTCTTATTTCACACGTCTTTGCTTGGTTATGAGAAAAAAACTGCTGTCCAGTCACGTGCTATTTCTTGCCAGTCATGTTACACTTGGCTCCAAGTTCACAAACAGGCAGCCATCCAAATAACAACAGAGAGCTCCCCATTCACTGCAGAATATTATAGAATTTACGGAAATGTATGCTTCTAAATAGGCAATACACATGACTTTGACAGTATTAATAGGTAAACTTTTGTCAGTCTGTCACTAATAAATTTGATGTCATATACTCTACACTTCACTTGTATACTAAAGCGGAACAAATGAAATGTGTTCCATCAAGTCTTTTGAGGATTAAAATATTGCATTTCTAAACAGGTGTAAATTGTGTTTTTTTTATCATATTTAGTCCCTCAATGGTAATATATAATATATGAAAATATATTTGTGAAAATTCTGATGGAATATATATTCCATCAGGATTTTCACAAATAAATTTTCAAGTTAAGATCCCACACCCTCACATCACCACTTTGTGTAAAATCATCAGACGAACCACTTAAAATGATTATATGTTATTCTTGTTTAGTTTCTGTCATCATAAATTGAGTAATGGAAGTGTGCATATCATTAAGGCTTGGCCTATATATATCTCAAGAACCATCATGAATCGAGATGGCAAATGCCACTTCAGCTATTTATTTTTTATGCAAGATATCATAGACACAGAGTTTGCCTTGCTAATGCATTGTCATATTTTAAAATTGTAAATTCCCTGCAATCCTGCAGGTTAAAATGATGCCTATTGAATGGACTTAGTGTACTGACCCATTGCTGTTTATCAATGAGAGTAAAACATCTATTTAGTACTGCAATTAGTCACCACTTTACATGGCATGTGTGTATGTGTGATCCAATAAAATCATGGAACAGCCCAATGTGACCAATTAGTATCACACAGCCATACATGAGTAACATGACATTAAGAAGCATGACCATGGACCAAATAGATGTTCAGCTCCAACTAAAGTGTTCAATACAATAGCATTATACAGTTCTGAATACACTTAGAATCATGTTAATTATTTCTAACATGAAATAAGCAATTTGATTTTTTGTTTCTCATATGCATTTGAATGAAAATAAAATTATTCTTGCGTACATTAAAACTAATTTAAAAATTATTATTACTGTATAGTGCAACAATACTTTTTTGTTGTTACCACTCAAATGTGGCTATCAGACCTTGGCCAAGTTTATGCACAAAATGTTGTCATTCTCACTTTGAAAGTTTCCAGTGCTGGGAGGTATATTATGGAATTCCCCAATTATCGCACTTATCTATTTTTTATACATAGCATTCCAAATATGCCGCACCTGTCCCTTTGATGATATATGCAGGTGATCAAAAGCTACATATATATCATATTATTATATGGGTAAACGTGAAGGTTCATTATATAGTACAATACCTCACCCTAATCATCACACATATCTCAAAGTCCATATCCCTTACACATTATGTTGTAAAACTGCTGTATTGCTCTGGATTCTGTTCTTCTTTTTCTCCTTTACCAAAAATGATTTCTGAAATTATTGAATATTTGAAAATCACCCCCCTCATCCACTGGCCTTACATTTTTCTGTTTGCTTCAATGCATAAGAAAATCTAAAGCAGAAAAAGGTAAATCATTATTTTTCCATTAGAAAAAAAAACAAAAACCACCAGCAGAATACTTAGGGTTTATGCTCTATAATGACTATTTCCAAAAAAACAACTGTTTGTTTATTAGCAATCTTGTGTGGCCAATGTCCATCATGGATGCCTGGATTTCAGAAGGATCAGAGGGCTGGATAGGGGCACACTGATCAAACCTTGGCATTCCATCACAAGTCCAGATCCTAAGAGATAGGAGCTTACCGTATTTACTCGAGTATAAGTCGAGTTTTTTTCCAAAAACTCTTAGTTAATGTTTAGGGGGTCGACTTATACACGAGAGCAACCTGTGGACGAGGATTTACGCCAAAAAATTACGACACTATGAGTTTTCATTACGAACATTCTTATTTTCGAAATAACGAATATCGGACATAGCGGGTCGGTTTAACAGTCTTATACTCGAGTAATTACGGTAAAACGTAAATACGATCTTCATATTTTCGAAATAACGAATATCAGTCGCAACAGATTGATTTTAATTGCGTTTTAAATGATAAAGAAAGGTATTTACCCAATATTACTGGTCTATTATTCGAAACGCTTTGTTTTGACTTTGTTCTCACTGATTCCAATTATCAGCGTTCACAGTTTTGCAATACGTCTTTGTTTCCACTGCTTTGAGTCGTGTCTTCCCGCTTGGAAAGAAATGCTTTCACACGTGGATCGATTTTAATTGCGTTTTAAATGATAAATAAAGGTATAAACCCAAATTGTTCGAGAACAGAACAAAACCATCAATCCATTTAAAACGCAATTAAAATCGATCCCCGGGTGAAGGCATTTCTGTCAATTTCTTAACACGTGGTCGCAACATGTGGTTGCAATTTAGAAAGGCGGAAGTGACGGGAAGAGGCACTTGTTTTTAGCGCGAAAACGAGTTTGATATTTTAATTGCGTTTTAAATGATAAATAAAGGTATTTACCCAATATTATTTCGAAACACTTTGTTTTGACTTTGTTCTCACTGATTCCAATTATCAAGGACGTCACGTACATCGTGTTACGTTTTCGATGTGCGGAACACGGTAAATTTGATGTGCGGCAACACGAAGAGAAGCCAGGGATCCATCGTTGCGCAATATATTAAATTTTTCAATGCGAGTTGATACACTCCATTTGTTTTCGCGCCAAAAATAAGAGCTTGTCCCCGTCACTCCCGCTTTTTAAAATGACGACCTCGTATTGCGTAATGCATTTAAATGGATGAATGGTTTTGTTCTGTTCTCGACCTGCAAGGCATATTTTGTGTTAATGTTGGGTATATACTTTTATTTATCATTTAAAACGCAATTAAAATCGATCCACGTGTGAAGGCATTTCTGTCAAGAAGGGAAGACACGACTCAACACGTGGTCGCAATTTTGAAAGGCGGAAGTGACGGAAGTGAATATTTCTTTGTGTATTAACACGCTTTATTTTGATGCTAAAAACGATATAAACAATAATGCGCAATATATTAATATTTCAATACCAGATAACAATTGTTTTCGCGCCAAAAACAAGAGCCTCTCCTACCTTTCAAAATGGCGATCTTGAGAAATTGACAGAAATGCTTCACACGTGGATCGATTTTAATTGCGTCTTAAATGATATATTAAGGTATTTACCCAATATTATCACGATGATTTACAGCCGATCGAGTGCTATAAACGATAATAATTAAAAGCGATATAATGAATATCATTGGCTTTATAATACACAAAGAAATATTCTTCCACGTGTTGGTTTTGATGCTAAGATTAAGGACGTCATGTACATCGTATTACGTTCTACATCGTGGAGAAATTCTTGCGAAAAATAATTTGTGATAATATTGGGTAAATACCTTTATATATCATTTAAAACATATTATTTCAAAATGCTTTGTTTTGACTTTGTTTTCACTGATTTCAATTATCAGCGTTCACAGTTTTGCATCTCGTCATTGTCTCCACTGCTTTGAGTCGTGTCTTCCCTTGTTGACAGAAATGCTTTCACACGTGGATCGATTTTAATTGCGTTTTAAATGGATTGATGGTTTTGTTCTGTTCTCGAACAATTTGTGATAATATTGGGTAAATACCTTTATTTATCATTTAAAACATATTATTTCAAAATGCTTTGTTTTGACTTTGTTTTCACTGATTTCAATTATCAGCGTTCACAGTTTTGCATCTCGTCATTGTCTCCACTGCTTTGAGTCGTGTCTTCCCTTGTTGACAGAAATGCTTTCACACGTGGATCGATTTTAATTGCGTTTTAAATGGATTGATGGTTTTGTTCTGTTCTCGAACAATTTGTGATAATATTGGGTAAATACCTTTATTTATCATTTAAAACGCAATTAAAATCGACCCGCTACGTCTGATATCCGTTATTTCGAAAATATGAACATCGTATTTACGTTTTACCGTATTTACTCGTGTATAAGACTGCTAAGATCTTATATCGTAAGCATATTTAAGTTTCACTTTTAAAATGACCTCCAAGCTTCAGCTGAAGCTTGAATGGTAGCAGAGCCGATATGTCAAGAAAAACCAACTCGACTTATATTCGGAAATTGTTTTTTTTCAAGAAAAATAACCTCAATTTTGGGGGGTCGACTTATACACGAGTCGACTTATACACGAGTAAATACGGTAGTTAGCCTTATCATTCACCACAAACACATATGATAATGTCCAACTCCACGTACAGCAGATAAGCCTCCTGCAGTCTGAGCAGTCATTTCTCTCTATCCCAGTCTGGCTCCATTCAACTCTAAATAGCATTTCCTTTTCTGATAGTTATGCCATATGCTAGGCAAATCAAAGACTTTAAAATATCTGTTTTATTATTTTTTTTAAAGAGAGAAAAAACTAGATGCCTTGTGATGAATGTCACAATCAGTACTGTTATAATTAATCTGTGGTGTCAACAATAATAGTATACATGGTTAAAGCCAGGTTCCTTAATACTCAATACATTGCACTGTTTGATATCTGACCTCATGACGTAAGTGCTGCAGGCTGGTAAGTGCACTTACACTCTGCTCTCTGATCTAATTCATAGACCCTGTTAAATATCAAGACCCCTGCCCCATCCCATGCCAGTGGCTGGAATACAGATGAAAACATAATCTACTGTGTGTCTTGTTCAAAACCACACATATTGTCATTTCTTCCCAGGTTGTTATTGGTTTCATTGTACATTAAATTCCCGTGGAGGGGGACACACTGTGTGAACAACTGCTTAAATGCCTTTACTTTATACAACACTTAATACCAGCAGCAGCTTAGTGGTTAGTTGTAGCACTGGTTCAAATGTTGGTCAATAGGTACAACAGAGACTATAGAGTGCTGTGTAAGTGATAAGGATCTGATTGCCCTATTTAGTCACAGTTGGTAGCAAGCCAAAAGGATCATTTCCCCTCATGCCAAAAGATCATAGAATCATGTCCCTGATGGTACAACCTGTGACAAAGGATCAAAGGATCATTCTCCCCCCCACCAGCCCACCCCCCTCCCATGTCCCAGATATTATGTAACCTTATATAACTTTCAAAAAGGGACAAACACACAGAGGGAAGAGGTACCACACACAAACACAGACACACAGACACTGGACAGACAGAGTGATTTCTCAAAAATGGCATCACTGTATCAGAGATGAAGGCATCCTCAGCCATGGGTATAAAATACTGCCTTTGAAACTTGACCTTGAAACTCTTCTGAGATATTTCTTAGAATGGTCAAAAATTGATTGAGGATTTGGTGAGGAAGCAGTGGAAAAATAATCCCTAAAAGGAAGTTGACAACTTCCCTATAGAAGAGGCAAACAAACACTGAGACATTGAGAATGGCTAACAACACCACCCCCAACTTAATGATAAACTGGGCTGTGGACAAAAATTAAAGTTTTATTTCAAAATTGGGTCATCAACATGACAGGTATATTTAATGTTCATAACTGAGATTATTCTGAGCCAACAGCTTTGTGAGACTCAACCTTTACTTTTTGTGGCAATTTCTTCTGTGGAGGTCTCACTAAGTTTTAACACCAAAGGCTATTACAGCACAGAACTATGAAAAAACAGCAAAGCTTAACATCTTGATAGATGCATCATCACGATGCGACATGATCTGATAAATCATCTGCACCAAGATGCATAAGATAAATTTCAGGTTATAATTCGGCAGTGTTTGTGTGCTCCATATGCCACTTGTGAGCACCCAACCCCCCCCCCCCCCCCCCCCGCCCCCCACATGCCACATCATCCATGACCACATTCCCCAAGACACAGATATGCTTCTGTGAAGACTGTCACTCAATGCAGTCTTTGCTAATAACAACAAAAATAGAAATACATGTTCATATCCATCGCTGACTATGTCAAATTGACCTTTGAACATTAAAGTTCTGGTATGGTTGACTTGTACAAATATGGGTTGTCAGAAGGCCATTATAAATAAGCACACTCACAGACAATTCCCCAAATATGACAAACCAATCAACAACTATTGTAAAACAAACATATAGATATATTTAGCCATGAAAAACACTGAAGCAGAATCATTTAACTTTTTATATGCTGCTGTTCAGTGTAAAAAAAATAATCAAAAGGTGTGAAAAACTAATCAAAAATATGAAAAATATAGATTAAAATGAGATTATTAGACCAATTGTAGATATTAATATAAAAATGAAGATTTTGACACCAGTTGTTGCATTGATTTGATGATGTTTACATCATAGTAGTGATATTACTGTGATGACAGCATGAGAAGCATGAGAAAGTCAATGCAAAGCAAAGTCGGTGAGATTGAAAGTTAAGCAATTATCCTTACATGAATAGGTCAGTATGATTGGTTTTTTTTCTTCTTAGCCAATTCCTGATTTTTTTACTGTATGGTGAATAGGAAAGTCACACTGGCATAATCTTATAATTTATGCATGATATAATAATTTATGCACGATCAAACACAACAGAACATTGCATAGTCATTGATCATGATGATCACCAGTCATTTTGGTAGATATGAAGAGTTTTCAAATTTGACTTGTGACAGATAGTCAGATGGTAGAAAGATAAGGTATGTGACAGATGGAAAGAAGTGAATGATAAAGCATGTGACAGATGGACAGAAGTGAACGATAAAGTATGTGACAGATGGAAAGGGATAAGATATAATGTGACAGATGGAAAGGGGTGAAAGATAAAGCATTTGACAGATGGAACGGGGTAAAACATAAAGCATGTGACAGATGGAACGAGGTAAAAGATAAAGTATGTGACAGATGGAAAGGGATAAAAGATAATGTGACAGATGGAAAGGGGTGAAAGATAAAGCACTTGACAGATGGAAGGGGGTAAAAGATAAAGTATGTGACAGATGGAACGAGGTAAAAGATAAAGTATGTGACAGATGGAATGAGGTAAAAGATAAAGTATGTGACAGATTGAAAGAGGTGAAAGATAATGTGACAGATGGACTGGTGAAAGATAAAGTGTGATAGTAAGAGGGTTGGAAATGGTGTTTGACAGTTGGAAAGGGGCGACAGATAAAGTCTGTAACAGATAGAGATTCAAAAGATAATGTGACAGATGGAAAGAAGTTTAAAAGGATAAATATGTGACAGTTGGCAAAAGAGTTGGAGATGGTGTTTGAATGTTTGTTTGGGAGATAAAGTATGTGACTGATGAAAAAGGCTTGGAGTTGAAGTAAAAAGTGACATATGGAGAATATTATGAGACAAATTATGTGGCATATACAGAATTGTAAAGGAAAGTATAAGACATCCTTCAAAGCAGGACTTCTCTATCATGTCAGTTCCTGCCACCAATAATAAAAGGGTGGGCACAGGACTGGCTGCATATCATGACTATTCAAACAAATCTGGTAAAAGAATAAATGACTATTCATGCAGATTCTTATTGGATAGCATCTCGGTCAGCCCACTGATCACAAGTTGTGGGTGTGACTCACATGCATGACTGGATATGGAGTTCTAAATTTGAATGTCAAAGTTGGGTAATGACGACAGAGGTAGATGCAACACAGAGTAATGAGACTTTGAAAATATGTGTCAAATGGAATAGTCAGGAAAATAAAATATGAGACAAATATCGAGCACTGCAAAAATATTTATATACATATAAAAGATGGGAAGGATTTTATTTCTCAATATTGAAAAATACTTTTTAATCAGGTCGCATCCCATGTACTTTTTTTACAAAGCAAATTCATGTCTTTTGGATCTAAAAATGAGCTATATAATGCAGCCTTTTACAGTAGTAACTGTTTTGGGTGCACTCTAGTCATTCCTCACTTATTCTTTTTATTTATCTGTCCTTAAATATTTCCAGTTTATATCATATTTATTCAACTGTATAAATGACAGATGAGACTCTAACCACTGAGTACAATACAGAGCACACATCCAGGGCTTCAGCCTATGTACCTGTACTGGGGTCACTATCACACAACCAATGACACACAGCACAGGTTGGTGGAACGGGCAGCTCAACCCATCCTGTCCCTGACTGAGGCAGTCTTTGATGCATTGAAACGTTGATCATTATCATATAAGTATAAATCATATTAACACATGAATGAGCCATGCCAGGTGTTACTATCCACCTATGGCCCATCCCACCTATCCTTCCTGTCCATTCTACACATTAAATGTCCTACATTCTTTTACACCTACTTTACAGTTACTGGGCCTTGGGAAATTCATAATTTCCTGTTTACACTTGTTTAAACCATATCTAGGTGAAGTTTGAAAAGTTCTTTTGCCCTTCTCAAAAACTATATTAGTATTTGAGAGTGGTCAACTACTTTTTGCAAAGAGTTGATTTATTGTCCAGTGGGGTGTGGTGGGTTGTGCAGCATTTTCTACTGTTCTGGGTGTGGACAATCAGATACTCTATATACAGAGCAAACTGATCAAAAACTCTGTCATTGCTCCAAAGAATGGGGGCAGTGACAGGTATATTTGATTTACTGCCTTAAATTGATTTAAACTCAGAACTTGGCAGGAATTACTGTTCTTCACATATGATTATGTACATATATGATGTTACCTCTGAAAGGAACATGAGGTCTGATCTTGAACTTTTAATTGATATAAAATAAGGCCATATAAAAAAATAATCATATAAAATGACAAAAATCTTACTCAAAATATATTGTAAAAATGTCGAAAAAAATTATATTCAATATTCTTTTCACAAGAGAACTATGAAGTAGTTCAAACAAAAATGATTTGACAAAATTCTATGCTTGATCATTAACAAATAATCAACTTCCATACTTTTCCATCAATTGCATAAAAATCCTACTTTCTTAACTTTTTCACAAAAAGTGCTGCTATTCAATCCACAATAGAAGCATTACATGCCTAAATAAATGCATTCCTCATTTTCAAATTATAAATAATTAATCACAAGAGAACTAACTTTTCTTTCATTGCTCGACTTGAGAGGCCAATTCATTGTCTTCTCACACTGGGTATTGGAAATGTTTACAATTTATGATAACCTGCAATCCTATTTTGCACAAATGTCAAATCAAAATTCCACATCTACCTTGAGACAAATTCTTTGCATAGTTATGTATATTTGTTCATTGGTCACAGTAATATCTATGAATATTCTTCTGCACTTAACATCTAACTGTCACTGTGAGTCCCCAGATATGAAGGGGAAAACAAACAACATTTTATCAAAGACATTCCAATACACATTATGAAATGGACACCTGTCCTGAATACACAATTTCGTGAGGCTTGTTCAGCTCATGGGAGAACAAGTTTAATTTGCTGTGGATCTGAGGTATAGACATGAATTTTTAAACAAATACACCAAAGTGCATGCTAATTTTGCACGATTAAACACCCTGGTCACTACGTAATTAAGCTGGATGTCCCTGAACTATTTTGACCCAGATGCATGTGTCTTGGGATGAGTTTGGTCATAAGTCCACCCCGGCCTTGAGGCCTTAACGTTGTGTCCTCCATGCTTGACCCAATTACAACAAGGTGTCTCCCCCAATGGAGACCTTGTGACTTGCTGATACACACTGACAGTTGCTATTTGTCATCGCCAGTATATCTGGACCCTGATTAACAAAACCTTAATGTGAAATGGCGCCCTGGTAGTGACCAAGGTGGGCCACAAGTGGGCCTGCCGGTGACATCCTACTCAGTACATACCTGCCATTCTGCCCGAACTCATCGACATTGTCCCGCTAAGAAGTGCTCCCTCCCTCACTTCATGGGTGACAAACTGGCAAATCAAGCTCGCTGGTCCTTCTGCTTTCTTGATGCCGTGCCCTGATTCAGAGTAATCTCGATTTTTTGTTGAAAACAACACAAGATATTGACACAGCAAGCTTGCCGACGGAAGTGGCAGGTTCTCGGCCAAAGGAAAACCCGTCTGACGTCACGGCGTGATGACTCATCAAGCTGGCCGGGCGTGCCGGAGTCACGACACAGAGGGCACCACCAGCCGCACATTGGCAGTCAAATCAATATAAATGTTACCCTTCTTATTACATGCCCAATGTTGGCCTCGTGGTCAACTTACTCGAGGTTTAAAATCCATGATTAAATCTTTAAATTGTCAGCTTTGTAGCTTCTACGTTATAGTTTCTTTGCAAACATGTCTGGGTCCCAAAATGAACTCAAATCAAATTCCAATAAAAATATTTCATTTTTGCTTCCTTTCTAAATATTTTCTTGTTTTGCAAAAAAAAAAAAAAAAAAAAAAAATCAAAAACACACACACAAACAAACAAATCAATTGTATACCTTCTTACGTACATATTGCTCAAATAAAACCTCAAGTTCATCTTTTTCTCTCTACAAATTCAATGTATATATATATGTATATGTATGTATGTGTATATATATATATATAAAATAACTTATAATGATGCCCATAGATATTTGTATTTAAAGGAATGTGAATTTACTCTTTGCCACCTTCAAGATATCCATATGTACCATTAGTAACCTATGAGTACTGAGAGAAGGGCTGCAGAAGGTCAATACGTCAAAGCAAAGGGACATAATATTTATTCATGCCTTTGCTCAAAATAATACAAATGTGATCTCAATTCTGTGTATTGTTTGAAGAATAAATCCTGTGGGATAAATGATCCTACATTTAAATTCCCATTCAATATTTTTAGTATTTCATTCACCAGAAAAAAAAATCACATAAGATTGATAGTTCTTTGGATTCTTTGACGGATCTACCCAGAGTAAATGATCCAACAAACCCATTAGTTCATTTTAAATATTCACCCACCTGAATCAGTATACGTATACATATAAGATTTATAGTAATACTACTATACTGGCCTTAGGTTCGTGTTAAATCAATATGTGGTGTAATGTGAACAGGCTGATCAAATACTTCAAGGTTTTAAAGGGAGAGGGCCCGGAATTTAAAAAAACATGAAATAAAACAATCAAATTCGATTAAATGGCACAATCTTCCTCAGAAAACCTCCCAAACTCCTCGAAAAAGTTAAAATCATAACGTTATATACGTTACAAGTCTTTTGGTCGCAAAAAGTCTGGAGGCTTTTAAGGGAGAGGTCCCGAAATTTAAAAATATTAAATCAAACAATCAAATTCGATTAAATGGCACAATCTGCCTCATAAAACCTCCCAAACTCCTCGAAAAATGTTTAAACAACGAGACTATACATAGAAGGCTCTTCTGGTCTCGTTGGTTAAAATCACAAAATCGTTACAAAAAATCACAAAGTCTTTTGGTCGCAAAAAAAAAACGCCCTCTAAAACACGATAAAATAGTTTTTTAAAAGAGCACCTCCAATAGGTACCAAAGAAAAACAATAGCACCTCCAGATCTAGACAAAGACAAACAATAGCACCTCCAGACTGGAGGCGCCCTAGCGGAGGTGCTTGGCACCTCCGGAGGTACCAGCACCTCCACGCATTCCTATATAAACAAGCCCTAGGATAACGCAATCAGTCCCCATCCTACTGGCAATAATACAGATGAACAGTTTGTAATGAATCTGAGAGTTGAAACGATTATCTTTTAGCCTGACAACGTAATACTATTGTTGGATCCAAGGACAAATAATTAATAAACTCCATTAAATGCCACCATTGGATGCCATTCCATGCATAAGGCACATTCTTTTTCAAAAACAGACCTCTCATGCAAAAACAATAAAACAAAAGCATTTTTTTACTGAAAAAAACTTGTATCATTTCTATCAAACCATGAACAAGTACATCTAAGTCAAAATGTCCCATTTGGCATGCCAGACAACACAGCTTCAAAATTTCTTACCACCAGATGGCACAAGTACTGATTACCCACTAGAGGAGTCTTGGTTTTAAAACCTTTGATCTTGCTTCAGAGAAGACATTTCCTGATCCAAAATCTCTAAACAGATCACAGCACATTACTTACAACATGTCATCATGCATGCATTTAGACTAAGAACCATCCCTATGTGACTGCAAACAAGCACAGTAGGCTTGAATTTGTCCAATAATCATATTAAAATATATAAAACTGTCACATCCTGGACACTTGCAAGTTCTGTGTGTGCAAACATCTCTACTCACATTATCATGTGCGGGCTCCAAAAATGGCGCCATCGTGAGCGTAATCCAAATATGCACATGTCCATTTTGTAATAGAGATGTGCGTCTCTGTGACATCTCAGAAATCAGTGCTGTTCCACAAGTTGTACAAGTCTCGGGAGTGAAGTGGGTTCGTGACTCACCAACTGCGTATCAGGCCCAGGGTTGACCATGCAGCGACAAAATGTGCTGAACCTGCATTTTTGCTAATGATTACTGTCAGCTACTGCCTATTCAAGTTCATGACAATGCAGGTCTGACAATGAAAAAAAATCAACAGGAAGTTTATTATATTTGATAACACTATGCTGCAAGTCATGTTTCTCTATTAATATCAAGCATGTACAATTAACATGAATTGCAAATAATTTGTCTAAAATATTGAATGAATCCTTCTCATGGCCTAATCATCTACCTTGTGTTTAATTATACAAACGCTTTCAAGGAAGAATAATCAGTAATGCCTTTAAGTAATACGCTAAAATCGATGAAAAGGTGAAAAAAATAAGATATTGGTCATATTTAGTTCACCCTTGGTATATCTCATATATTAAAATCGGGGCCGTGCATTAAATTAGTTGAGACAAAGATAAACAATTTGAACAAAGGTATATGTCGCTGTAATTACTGACCAATATTCATTATAGCATATGAAACTTAAACTTTGATTGAGATTTGATAATTTTAAGATTCAATCTGCGGCAGGAAAAAAATAAGTAGTAATAGTTCAGACATAAGAATTATATATATATATATATATATATATATATATATATATATATATATAATCTACGGTCTTCTTTTATTTAAAAGTGAAACATGTTCTTTCGAATTTAGTACATAAATATTTTGGAACTTTCGTGAAATCAGACAGAAGCCTGTCACCGAGACACTATGATCTGCTCTTTTCTAAGAGTGACCGGGGATCTTTCCTTTGCATTATCACATAGACATGATCATGATCACATAGACATGATAGCCAGTCATTGAGCACTGGCTGGAATGGGAAACAACTCAGAAGCAGATATCCACCTTTCTCGACCATGCAGCATGACCAAAGCACTTGTCCCAGCCGATATCCGAACCCCGTACCTTTAGCGGCATGAAAGACAGATAGATGTCTTACCAACTACTTACCATCCCGAAGACAAGTCTTTGAAAGAATCAACCAAAATTTACTTCATAAACGCAAATCATTCACTGAAGAAATATCGCTTTCATGGAATGTATTTGAACCGCTACCCTTTTCACTCACTTGATTTTATAGTTGCATTGAATATGAACGGAGAATTTTTACATTGTGTTATATTGATCGTTCAGAAAATGGAAAATAAGGCTAAAAAGCACTTTGATCTGCAAATGACATCACTAGAAATGGCAGACATAGGGATATAACTTTTTTACTACTCAATATACATCTACAAATGATATGTGATCGCATGTCAACCTTCTTAGGCTATTTTGATCAAATATTGCCAGTGACCTTGAAATGACCTTTCAATGACCTTGAAAATAGAAAGCCTATTTCCACGAAACTATCTACATGTTTTATTATCCTATCATCTACATCTTTCAAATACGAGCTCGTAGAGTCCTTATTCATCAAAATCTGTTCATAATTAACAATTTGAGAGCAATTTATAGTTTTATGGTCAATCTATAAGGGAAAACAGAGGAAAATACTATAATACTAAGTTTTTTTAAAATAATATAATAATGCCAGCTTATTGGGGGTTAGTTAATGAAAATATATAGAATACTGCACAGAAAAACACATTAATACTAAAAAGAAATTGAAAAAAAAGTCCGTCAATTTCAAGATTTATTATGAAGCTAAAATGATTAAAAATAGCTTAAATCGATAGGGTTACAAAAGTGACAAATTGACGGACTTTAATTTGACCTCACATTTAGTTTTGAGGTATTATATAAATCAAATATTAATCTAATTTCAGAAAATAATCAGCAATAAGTTGCTCTTATCATAATAATACCTAAAAAAGAAGAAATATTCCCTGAAAAATATGAAAAAATTAGTATGAATAGAAATTATTGAAAAAAATAAAAAATATATTGAATGTAGAGTCAATTGGGTTATAACATTTAGTAGCTGATGTATTTCTAAAAAAATTCATGTATTTAATTTTTTTCAGCAATATGAGGAAGTTAGTGAAATCCTTTTATGAATATGTCTATGAAACACATCACTAAAAGTGGTCAATCATTAAAATGGCCTATGACCTCTTTTACTATTTGGATAATTCCATGCCCATTTCCTTTAAATACTATTATTTTGATAATTTTTGAAAAAAATGGCATTCTGTGTGGTTGATTTGGTTAATGGAAGTCGAGCACAGCCAATATTACATGTCACTGAAAGTGCTCTGCAGGGTGCTTTCTTGACGTCCGCTCCTCCCACTGCTATAAACCCGTTACATGCGCTATGTCACTCATTCTCGCTGATGAAGAATAACAAAGAACATTGAAAATGTGTAGGTCTATAACTAACAAACATCAGAATACATTCATGTGTATGATTTTAATAATTTCCTCATGAAGAACATCGCTTTGCATTTATTCACCCTTCTTTGCATTATTTCTCCCTTGTTTTGCATTTATTGAACTTATTCTTCCATCTTGACTTTTTCACTGGGACTAAAAGGTCAATGAAATAATAAGCCATCCAGGAAATATTGTTCATTGTTGAAATATTTTTCTAGGGGCGTTTTTTGTCATTTCTGGTTGTTAGTTGAAATTATTTATTTTATTTGTTTTCCCCAATCATAAACATTTGAGTGTTTATTTGTTGTTCACAGAGGTGGAGCCAGTTAAATTATATTTAAGTGTTTGGATAATGGTTGACAATCCTTACCATCACCGGCCTGGTTCTTGTATTTGACGTTAGAGGGCGCTGGGATCAGTCGGAGGAGGAGCCGTTCAAGATGGCAGGTGGTTGAAAGCGCTTTAAGCATCGTCTCTTCTTTCTGCGCGGATTTTGCTCGGATGCTGGGCTTAACAGTGGATATAAAACACAGAAATCTGTGTCTTAACACACAAACTTGTATTGGATATATGATTTTCATATCATAGTGACCAGGCGCGGTTAGAGGAAAACATTTTAATCATGAGCTCCAAAGACTACATGGTTCCCTGGTTTGCGGATCTTTTCCACTCCTTTCCACATTTAGATCTGACTTTCCAGAAGATCAACTCAACATTTAACCCGGAAAATGCACGTTATAGAGAGGTGAGAAAAAATATATTGTATTTGCATTGCGGCCAAGACACTGTCAACGGTATGTTTTAAGAGCGAATCGCTTTTATTGATGCGTGTTTATTGCCTTTCTCTCTCTCTCCAGAGAAGGTTGGGCTTGGTGGGGATGGGAAGCCACACACTGTGACTGCCTCTCCCTGCCCTGGTCTCTGCAGAGGCAGCCCCAAGGCAAGATGTGGCTGGCTTCAGGCCCTTCTCACCCAAACTCAGTTGTTACACAAGTGACATATCAAAGGCAAACAAATGTCAATGCTATCGTTGAAAGTAGCAATTGGCTTATTTTTTTTGCATGTATTTGCAGCATTGAGCTGAGGACAGACTTCTTGTATTTTCACTTCAATACATATTATTGCAGTGTTCTCCCAGTATTTTCCATTTGAAAATGGTAAAATTTCAATCCTGTCACCTTTAAGATAGTGATGTTCTAAAAGCTATTGATATGAAATGTTATATCTCTTAAATGTAATGTTGAGAAAACAAAAGTCTGAAAATTAAGATACCGATTTGAAAGGAATAAAGAAATATTCACGATTTTGTTAAAATAAAATGCTGCTTTGTTTTGAACACAGCAGCGAATTTAACAATTTATGTGATGTCTTTAAAAATGAAAACTATGATTGCCATCAATGAATAAGGCAAGCGTTAAATATATTTTTAATTGCATAAATCCTTATTTAACATTTGTTATTATTGATTATGATTAACTACATTCCATTGTCCGAAGAACAGAAATGCCTGCGTTTTTATGTGAAGGAATGTTAAGAGGAAACAAAGAGGGGGCAGATGGATGCATGTGTCATCCCGGCCGACCCACTGATCCCCCCTCACACAGAACAGGGCACAAACCACAAACAGACAAAAATCCTTTTACAATGCCTCAAAGGAGATGTAGATAGTTGGGGACTAAATGGGGAAATGGTGAAATCCAGTTACTACTGATAAAGACATAAATGTTTTTATCAGAAGACAAAAAATAAATTGACTTTATAATAAATAGCAGATGAAGGAGATTGCAGAGATAAATATTATTTTTTATATAAAGATAAAGATTAATATATGGACATAAATTACTGAAAAAGTAGAGTTTACTATAAAACCTCAACTATCTCCTATGTGTCAGAAGGGGTCTTCAAAATATGCCCCAGAGGAAATTGGTATTTATAAGCACAGTACTATTATGACTATGTATTGCATGTTCAGCATTAATTATATATAATTAAATTCTGTGTATAAATATATATACATATATACATACAGCTCTGTGCAATTTGTATGCAGATTAATAATTTAAACTGATAAATGATGTGTAATTGACGAAATGCATGAATTGTATTCAGTATACTGTGCTGTATTACTCCATATTATTTTGTCAATTTGTGCTATAAATTCGGAATGAGAAAAATATAATTTATGATGGCTGATTTAATATGATTTGGCACAATTTATCACTCATAGGGTTTGATAATTAAAATATATATATATTATTACCAAGTGAGTTATTCTAGTAAAATTAGAATAGCTTATAAGGCAACAAATACAATCCAACAGAACAAGATAATTCAAGAAACTAAACTTTGTCCCGTGATTGCAATCTCCGACTATCTCCAAGATTTATCACTAATAAGTACACTGTTCTCACATAACATTTAACTGTAATACCTCCATGAAGATCAAAGTTGTCATCTGATCAAAGTTGTCATCTGAGGTCAGATATCTGAGGTCAGTTGAAATCAGGACTTTACCTACAAGTGTGGAGAGAACCATGCATGCTATTACACCTCCTACCTGTTTGAATTACATGCCATACTTATTACAGTGTCATGCTTTTTACATTGAGAAAAAGAGACATTTGTGGAAATGCATTGATTCTCAGAACAGTTCAGAAACTAAAGCCATCATTCTTAGATTTAAAAGCACGATCAAGTTTTAAAAATCATTATTTAAGATGCCATATGTTGTTCAGTCTTCGCTGTTCTGGGCAGCTATCCCTGTGATATGATTTGAGATGCTCTGTATTGTTGTTTGCAGTCATTGCTGTTCTGGGCAGCTATCCCTGTGATATGGCTTGAGATGCTATGTATTGTTGTTTGCAGTTGTTGCTGTTCTGGGCAGCTATCCCTGTGATATGATCTGAAATGCTATGTATTGTTGTTTGCAGTCGTTGCTGTTCTGGGCAGCTATCCCTGTGATATGGCTTCTCATCACCCTGCTCATCTTCCTCATGTACTTCTGCTACCGCTGCTGTCAGAAGGAACAGGAGAAAAAGCAGCGCACAGGATGCCTCACATGGTCCATGGCGATCCTGGCACTGGTAGCATGGTAAGTCAGCCTGACATAATAATAATAATATGAATACCAAGGCATCGTGACTGAACCATTCAATAATAATATGAATACCAAGGCATTGTGACTGAACCATTCAATAATAATATGAATACCAAGGCATCGTGACTGAACCATTCAATAATAATATGAATACCAAGGCATTGTGACTGAACCATTCAATAATAATATGAATACCAAGGCATTGTGACTGAACCATTCAATAATAATATGAATACCAAGGCATTGTGACTGAACCATTCAATAATAATATGAATACCAAGGCATTGTGACTGAACCATGTAGTCACACTATAATATGCTACCGAATGTAACCACTGTGTAGTATTCAGGACTTATTGATTTCAATCATTGGAGGCTGAGATTTAGGAATAGTCCCTGTTTACTTAGAAGTGCTCACTCAATGCCCATCATGTAGAGTGTCTATTTTTCTGATACACTCTGAAAACAAGTGAATCTATATTCTAAGAACCCAGATATTTCAGCAATTAGAATAGTGGCTTCTAATATCAGCATCATTTACCCTTTTCAAAGTGGGCGTGGTCAAGTAGCTTGCGTCCGCTGTGTGATTAAATTTTTTTTTATTACTGTAGTAGATCTTCATTTTTTTTTTAAAGTCATAATTTGCTTATTCTGTTACAGATGTGGCTAATGCTTTAATTTTATCCAATGCATTGGTAGTTTTTATATAAATCCTAATATTTATGCACACTTGAAATAAGATCTGTTATGACAAAATATTCTACCTTTGATGCTACTGAATTCATTCCAGTACAGTATGTAACACCCTGTGATCTTCAATGTAGAAGTTTGATTTCATGCATTATGTAACTTTCATGCAATGTCATCATCAGATATTTATGTTAAATGTCATATGTAGTAATCCTGTTAAGTCAGGCATATTTCACAACTTCAAACATAAGAGTTTGAACCATCTGATCTATATTTTATCAATTTAATATTTGCAAATAACATCAAACAAACACACGTTTCATGTACAGAACAGCTAGGCTTTCCTACCATTCCATATCGTTGGCAATTAGCAGCTTAATGTTTAGGAAAATCATTTCATCAAGGCATGAAACAGCCTGCAGAGAAGGAAACTCAGAATGGAAAGCCTTAAAGCACACTTGGCATGTATAGTGTAGATAAAGGAGTGATTTGTCTCAGGGAAAGCCTAGGATTTAGGGGAAGTGGGTTTTCAATACTTGATAGATTACGGTGCATAGCGGCCATTGTGGATAGCAAAATGATGGAAATGGAAATGAGGAAATAGATGTGGAAATTACTGGGGTCTCAACCCATCCTGGTGTTTGTGGACACAACTGTATCTGTGTATTTATGGCAGTGCTTTCTGTCAATAATGTTATAGAAAGATTCAGTATCCTTGAATCACATTCTCAACATATACAGGATTGTGAATTAATGAGAAGGAAATGATTTAGAAATTACACATTCATTGGGTCATTTGTTTTTGTGAAGTTGATATTTTCCAACCATGGATGTAATCATGAATATGGATGAGTAAAATTGCTGATTGGCATTGTGACAGCATTGTATAATCCATCATTCATTACAGACGGCTCTAATGAGATCAAACAAATACGAATGTAGTTTGTCGTCAACTTTCGAGATGAGATGGTTTTACTGGGTGGCAATCATCAAGTTTCAAGTGTCGCTTTTCAAAGTTCAATCACAAATACACTGTCACAATCATTCATGTTGAGTGAACCAGACTGGCACCCCTGCTTGCTTGTGCTGCTGGATTTTATCCAGGACACAGGCGGCAACCAGGTGAAGATGACCCATTGACCATGACCTGACCTCTTCTGTTACGAAGTCTATATCATATGTGAAAGATGGCACAAAATTGGATGACCTCGGATTATCTCCTCCCTATCTTAAAAGCTGTAAATATGTGGTAAACAAGGACTCCTGTCACTCGTCCTCCATGTGCGTCTCCCTCATGCATATTTGTATCAAATTTCTGCATTCAAGATGAGCAATATTCGGAATCCAAGGAGCAAGGCCTCGCCATAGTGGCGATAATGGCCATGGCTGTGTGCCTACAGATTTGTGGCTGAGAGATGTATTAATGCAAGAAAAGCATGACCCACATACACAATGATCTCTGTGAAGGTTGAGCTGCAGAAAGTGCACTGTATTAATCTTCAGACACTTTTATGGAGTGGTATGTTATCAGAGTGACGTTTCTGGCCAGAGGGCAGCACTCTCTGTTCTGACTATCGTGGGAGATGAAAGGAAAGGTTTTTAATACAGAGTAAAGGATGACAATGATGATACTGGATTTACATAAAAAAAATGCTTTTGCCAATATATTTGACAATATTGCCTGTCCTTGTGCATATTAAAGGACACCTTATTTTTTACTTGTGCTAAACATTATAAACTAAATAGTATTTTTCTTTTGGTTTTACAAATGCACTTAATTCAAGCTGAGCTCCTGGAAATTTTATGAGACTTTATATCTTAAACCTTCAGCAGTAAAGATTCACTTGTCTCAGTATGTGGCAGCATGGATGGTTTTTTCATCGGGGGAAGGGGAGCCAATCAGATGGCAGCGTAGTGGTGCACAGAGGTGGCGTGTCAGAAAGGTCTTGTGCTTCATATCAAACATCGGCATCAGCACTTCTGTATGGAAGCCATCTATTGTCTGCCATAAATCTGGCCAGCTTTATTCGGCTGCTGCATCTATACCCGATAGACCAGCAGGCGCAAACCACCACCAACCAAATGCCCACCCCAGTGACAGAGGTAACATTGTACAGCAAAAGAATAAAAAAATGAAGTACCTCTGCTCAGTGAATAATGGAAAAGCTAAATGTTTTTGTTACCCCAAGTCCAAAAAGAAAGTTATTTTTGATTGCCATTTTCCCAGTAGTGAATACTGGTGTTTATGTAAAAAAAAAAAACGTAATCTGCATTATCAGGATAACCGAATTAACCAAAATAGACAGACTGAGGGCCTTGTGTCCAGTGTATGATTATAATCACCATGGAGAATAGGCCCTGGTGCTATATTGATGGCAGTGTATTCAGTGAGATCAATATGAGC
This sequence comes from Amphiduros pacificus, assembly GCA_949316495.1. Taxonomy (NCBI): domain Eukaryota; kingdom Metazoa; phylum Annelida; class Polychaeta; order Phyllodocida; family Hesionidae; genus Amphiduros; species Amphiduros pacificus. The sequence continues at coordinate 47,956,732 of OX439002.1, read as the reverse complement.
AAAACCATTTTTCACCAGTACCTTTATGGATTGGTTGATCGCGGTGATCCAGCATGATTCTAGCATGATTCCAGTGCATAATAAGTACCTCTATGATTATATGCCAATATCTGGCATCCCAGAATGGGCCAAGGAGAATATTAACCAAATGTTTGATATTTATATACACAATGTCAAGATCTCATTGTAATCTGGAACCATTAAAAATTGACTTTAATACTGTCCTTAATGCGATTCCTTACCTATGCCACATTTGGCGTTAAAATTGCACTCATATAATCTAGCTTATGGGATTAGGTTCAGAATATGTAATGTTTCTTTATGACCAATATTTGATTTGTTCACAGCTGACATCACAAAAAGTTGAAAAATAGTTCAAATGAGCTATCAGCTGATGTTGTCACGTTTTGAGATTTTATGCACCCGTGATCCTGTCAGGTCAATTACCTCCAAAATCAATTTGAGCAAAGGTTAGCAATTTAAAGATTAAAACTTGGCCCAACATAATGACAATGGCCTATATGCTTTGTATTTGACCTTTTCTGGTTTGCAGTGACCCATATTTGTTTTGGGAAAGTCTGCATGTGTGTGTTGTTGTGGCTGTGAAATAGATATCTATCTTTGAATGTAATCGTCCAATCATGGTTATGTGGTTATTACATAAACATGCTTTTGTAGAATTGATAACATAGAGCAAACAAGTAATTTGTCTAAGTGAACAAGTGCCAGAGAAGAATGGGATCTTAAGATTGATAGTTTTATGGTGGCTCCCATGATAGCGACCTGTAGCGGTCTATGTGAGAGTCTCCCTGACCTGGACATACAGCATAGATTATACATTTGTATATATTGACTATATGTTTGGTCAAATAAATGATGTTTGAGTTTGAGTTTGAGAGTATGTGTAGCCAGACTGAATATAGTTACAATAAGTTCAGTCTGAGCAGAGAGTGTTTGTGGATACAGGTGACTTGTGATTGGTGGTTGGTGCTGTGAGCAGGAAGCCATGCCCTGGCTGTAACACCAATATTAGTTCTATATGGCTTGTCTTGCCACACACCTCCACTTTGACCCACAACTTAATGGAAGAATTGCATGTCATTATTGTACCCACTGTGTTGAACATCAATGCCCTTAATACGACTCAGTCAAATCAACAAGCTGGCTGGCGAACCCTTCATATTTTGACAGATCATGGGGAAACCTATGCAACAGCATAGATGAATTATATATCTATTGATTTTGATGCCTTCCTCCAGGAGCTATTTTCAAAATGGTAGTTTTCCTCAAATCTCGTTTATGGAAGCACCTGTCAGAAAGACTGATCTAGTTGATCCACTCTTCAGCTAAATGTCTTTCCTCTTTCTCCGCGTGTCATCAAGGTCGGGTGGAGATGGCTACAGGGTGGCTATGTGTCTCCGGGTGGTTACATTTTGGGGTAATCATGTTTTGAATGGCAATCACTTGTGTGTTGTTCATTTTCTACAATATTGCATTATGAGAACATCCACTTAGGTGGATGTGGACCTGCACTCTTAGCATCACAGTCAATATTAGGCGGTTTATTTTCTTCAAGCTAGTTTGACATTTATCTCCTCACAGTATTGGCTTCATATTTCTGCCTATATTCAGAGCTGACATTTACAATTGTAGCACTTTGCAGTTTATGTGAAATCCACATTTTTTTGGGGTGGTGGCTGTCTTGTTTAGCCACGCAGACATGCATGATAAAGGGTTGCCACGCAGGCGAGGACCTTGTGCTCAGCTAACCTTGCAGCCATAAACACAGACCTCCATTGGCTTTCCCAATGATCAAGAGACTCATACAATTTAGGAAGTACTATCGTAAATAATAGCCACTGGTGCGTTCCTATGGAGAGTGACCACAGCAAGAATATATGTGTTGAACATAGACCTAGCTACCCCTCTACAAATGACCTTCAATATTTGGGCTATTCTCGTTAAGCACAGCAGCCATGTTTGATAAAATGGCTGAGGTAGATGCTATAAATCTTGTTATATGCCCGAAATATATGGCACTAAAGTCGTTTGGCTAAACATACACACTCATATTGGTTCTGTCCATGCTAAACACTGTCTGTTTTTGTATGAGACCTTTTTATGTCTAGTACAGTGTCTGTTCTTGCATGAGGTTTTGGTTTTTCAATGGAAAGCACTGTGTCTGTTGTTGTATAAAGCCAGGCTTTTTCTATGTCAAGCACTGTGCCTATTTTTGTTTGAGGCCTGTCTTTGTCTATGCCAAGCACAGTACCTGGCTTGAATTTTGGCTGTATATTTGAGATTGTTCAGCTGGAGCAAGTCTTGTCCTTGCAGCCACTTGCTGTGTGTTGTCAGTCTAAAACAGACATATTTACTTGTTCAGGAACCATTTGATCTTTTGGATGGCCAGAATAATTTCAAAGTTTATTCTTTGTTGATGATCATATTTCACTGATTATCTGTTGGATGGAGGAATTGAAACTTGTTTGCTGTTTAGAACTTGTCTGACAGGTATTAAAGCTTTGATGTATCGATCATTAAAGTATCCGCTGCAAGTCGCATATCTTTTTTGATGACCTTTTGCTGGAGGTAAATAGTAGTTAGAACTTTTCTAGTCGAAAATGATAAAAATGTTTGATACTGATGAGTGACAGAGAAAAAAAGGTTGCATCTCTACTTTGAAGTAAACACTTTTTGCTGAGCTTATGGTGAATGTTGGCAGTGGCCCTAATACGGGTGCTTCGCAAGCTGAGAGGATCAGCCTGATAGGAAGGGCCTTATGGGAAAGCAGGGCAGGTCATATTGATGTCCTGGAGGCAGGGCTCTCTCCACCAACAGATCAATTCACCAGATATACATGCACTTATTATGGGATTTGATTACTGTTGATGGTCTCATACTGTGCTCCGTCCACCACAAAAGGTCTGCTTGATATAAGGTCTGACAGTGGAGTCCCATATTTATTGTGCTGAGGGGAGAGTGTCTGCCACTGCCTGGAAAGCGCACTCAGCTTTAATACCGCCGCCACCTTTCTACCTGATTATATCTTATGTGTGGCCTCGGACCTACCCATCAAATAAAAGGCAAAAACTCTGGGTGGCATGATGTGATTATCTCGGTCATGCAATGTATTAAATAGAAAAGTAGAATTGAATGGAAACTTTAATATCTTACCAAATGCAACACACAACATTTTCCATTATAGTGACCCCCAAATAGGAAATGTTCAGTTGACAATTTTTTTTGTAAAACAAAAATTTGAGGGCTTCATTTTTTATGATAATGTTAAATCTTAAATTTTCACATGAGCTTTAATGTAATTAAGATTTTCCGGATGCAAATCTGTAATGCCAGGTAAATGTAAGCTGATGTAAATGAAATATTTGCACACAGCAGGACATAATGTTGGGATCCTGTTAGTGATAACTGGTCACTGTTGGGTTGTCTAGCAATACCAGACTGAAATTGCATGGCAGCTGTGCAATATTTTACAACAAATGCTCTGGCAATTACTGCCGATTTTTGCCAACTTGTCCAGTAATGCGGAATGGGGATGGATGATGTATTTGATGCACTCCAGATAGCCTCGGAGCTCTATCAAGGAATTTATACACTAAGCAGTACGTTAGGGGATTCATTTATCTGGCACAATTAACAAGGCCAAGGCCAAGGCTCAGTGCGTTTCCTGGACGCAATCCTCATGGTGCCACAGCCATCCCTCAACCCACCAATCACCCACTCCTATATTGCTTCACCCATGCCTTCATTGCTTCACCCAGGCCTTCATTGCTTCACCCAGGCCTTCATTGCTTCACCCAAACCTTCATTGCTTCACCCAAACCCTTATTACTTCACCCATACTCACAATGCTTCACTCAAACCTTCATTGCTTCACCCAAACCTTCATTGCTTCACCCATGCCTTCATTGCTTTACCCATGCCTTCATTGCTTTACCCATGCCTTCATTGCTTTACCCATGCCTTCATTGCTTTACCCATGCCTTCATTGCTTTACCCATGCCTTCATTGCTACACCCATGCCTTCATTGCTTCACCCATGCCTTCATTGCTTCACCCATGCCTTCATTGCTTCACCCATGCCTTCATTGCTTCACCTATGCCTTCATTGCTTCACCCATGCCTTCATTGCTTCACCCAGACCTTCATTGCTTCACCCATGCCTTCATTGCTTTACCCATGCCTTCATTGCTTCACCCAGACCTTCATTGCTTCACCCATGCCTTCATCATAGCTTCACCTATGCCTTCATTGCTTCACGCACACCTTCATTGCTTCACCCAAACACATATTGCTTCACATTACTGACAATACTACTTCCTATTTCATATTGTCAAATCCCCTGAAGCACAAGTTAAACATCATGGAGGCAACATGATTACTACTATCGTAACTGCCTGATAGATCCAGCCACAGCTTGTAAGGTGCACCATAACACTAGACACCAGGGATAGCCAGTATCTGACCTCAGTGTATCACTGGTCTCTGCTTGAAACCATCTCTGACAAATTGCTGTCTGACAGAGTCAAGATAAAAATCAATCTCATGCCAAGTGGCCGGTCTCCACAAAGACTGACCAAAAACATAAATTGCATTATTTACTTTAATGAAAATAAAATAAATACAGTGAGTGTGAAAACCCTTGAAAGTTGGATTGGGATTGTCACTGTGCTAATTGCAATGTTTTCCTAGATGCTACTTTTGGAATGAAGTATAAATATGAGAATGACCAGTGGTCAAGTGTTTACCAGAGTGCAACATGATCTGGCCACAGGAAGGCTTAATAGATTAACAAGGTCACTTGGGATCCTGATCACTTGTGCTACTTTAATCAACACTACTACTGTAGTCTTAGTCAAATCATTAGGGTATTCCCGGATTGGCTGATTCTGGGAACGGTGTCTTGTTTGTATTATATCTTGTGGTTGTTTAGTAAATACTGGAGAGTCCTTAAAGACTGAAGGACCTCTAAGAAGCAGGAAAGATTACACAAACTGCAATGCAGGTATTTGATATTGTGTCACATTTTGTGGTCTGAACATAACATCAGTTGCAACAACAAACTATTGGGGCTGGAAACACAAACACTTTTGTCATTCCAGCTTATGTCATTAACAACAGGCCTTTAAACTTCAAATAGATCCACAATGCAATTCATAATAGAGCAGAAAAGAAAAGAATAAATATCAACACTTTTAATTGCTATTGAGGTATAATCACTTGAATAGGTATTTGGAATAAATTTGTGCAATGTTGCAAGAAAGAAATTAATGAGATTTTTATCTTTGGCAAATGTGTGGTGGTTTTATATTGAGAGTGTTGAATGGAGTGGAAGCAGGAGTTTGAGACGCCTTTGTATGCCTGCCACACTGACAAATAAATGTAATTACCAAAGATACACAGGGGACAAGGCTCAGTGGCAAAGTGGGATATACCTTTCTTAATTTGATACAAATTCACTACGAGCAATATGGCCCCAATGGCCTCTGCAATGGTCTTATGCATGGTGAATTTATGTGCTTTATCAAACCTATCTTCACTTTTAACATCAATCTCCAATGCATCTGAAGAAAAGAGAATCAAAGTTTTAATCTTTAAGTCCTAATCTTTAAGTCCATTTATATGATTACAATAATAAATGTTAAGATAAATATAAAAGAAATGTTGCTTGGCACTGTTTCGTCCCACCTCATACCTGGCACAATATGGTCATGCAATGGCCTTGTGTGACCCTATAATATCAGATTTATATGTAGAAAAATAGATGTTTGGTTCTTATTGTATAAAATGGTTTATTGATGTCAGCCAATTAGTATGCAAACATGGCTACCTGGCACTGCTATAATCACTCAGTTTGTGCCTTGCTTGTTACACAGTAAAGTGTTTGAAGCAAGCCATTGAATAATTACTGTGTATCACAGTCCACTTAATTCACAACAGCTTTCCTTCATAATAACATAGGGATGGTCAAGTTGATTTATATGCAAAAATGTCAACTTTGATATTGAGCAAATCGATTATTTTAATTACCATACCAAATGGCCAACATGAATATCATACAAATTGGTCAACTTAGATATCATGCAAAATGTTCACTTTCAATATATTCATTGGTCAGTTTTAGTGTCATAAGATATTTAAAGAAAGTGTAACAAGGGTCTGCGGTTTCAAAATACAAAGCATTCTTCAGTAACATATCTTTGATGATGGTGACCTGGTTGTGATGATTATGAGGGAGGAGGTTGCTATCTGGGAGTTTCTTGGAGCTGAAGAGTGGGGCCAGAGCTGGAGAGTGGGGCCAGCTCCGTGATGTAGTGTGATGTATCTGTGCTGGGCTGACAAACAAGATGGCAGACTCCATCCTGCTCAATACAATGTAGGCCACCCAACAACATGTCTACATGCTGAGACAATTTATCCCGTGAATGTGTTTGGAAGATTGCAGCCTGATCTTCTGGTATTGTGTCAAAGGATTTAGTGATGATTGCTTCTTAAAAGTACTGCTGCCGCACTAGGATTTGGCACACCTTTGTTGGCTTTTAAAAGTTGGCACCTGATATGGACAATGTATTACTTTCTGATTATCTCCTTACAAATAGAGAAGAATTTTTACAAAAACAACTATGTTGCTCTGATATTGCTGAATGTAAAATGACTCTAATTTTATTATTTTTGAAAGATTAGGTGTTGCTGAAATATAGAAGAATTCTCACTCTATGTTCTCTCTTGTCATTGTCTTGAATATAGAATCAGATTTTCTTAATGAAATATCTAACATTTCAAACTATTTTGTCCTGTATTTGATACGAGACATGATATTGTGATATGAAAACAAGTTTTGTTATTATACACTAAAATTTACCTCGCCAGATTCTGTTTGTAAAGTGATCAAAATCCTACTGAGCTGAAGCGGCCATAAATGTTAATGATGCACCCAGCCTGCATTCCGGCACATGATGGCACTGGGGCAATAACATTAGCATATGATTAGGGCTCCAGTCCTGAACTCATCCACCCTGCTTTTTTATGGATGTCTGACAAACCGTAATTATGCCACACAGCAGTTAATGCATTGAAATAGGTCCAAGCTCACATTTGGGCTAGACCATTACAGACAAAGGGAAACATTTCTTGCAAGGTTTGTGTGGTAATTGAATCCGAGAAGGTAAATGAAACGAGGGCCTGGAGGAAAATCAAGAAAGCCATGCCAATAGAATCTGGAGGTTAAAATGAGTGGTATTGATTTGTGATCAATGTTCCCTAATGTAGACCATTGATCGTGTGTGGGAGCAGTCATTGGGAGAGGCCAAGATGATCTCTCACACTAGCCAATATAGGGCACAAAAGATTACCTTATCCCCCATAGGTTCCCCTGTATGGTTATAGTGATAAGGAGGAGAGGTTGGTCCTCCTGAGAGAGTTACATATTTATGATAACAGATTTCTATTCATTTGATATGAGAATGGGCCATATTTTCGAACAGTAAAACAATGACCTTTCAATTTTTTTTTTCAAATGCAAGTTAGATGAAATGTATTTTTTTGGTGAACTTAAATATTGATAAAGTAATTTAAATTGTTCACATACATATCTCATTATAATGACTATATTGTAGCATTATATGGTTCTACATATAATAGGTAACCATAATGATGACAATTGGTACTTTCTCCATCTTATCTGCTGGTGGCATGTAATACCATTTCAGTTCCAGTAGTGTTAGATTATTGCTATTGTTTGAGTTATACTGTCATTCTGGCTGTATCTTCCTGTATATCATGTCCTATTACTGCTCATATCACTGTATGTCCTGCTTAATGAGTGACCGGCCGTAACCTGATATGCTTTATATCAGCCAGAGTGGGAGAGTTGCTTTTAGGAAGAGCTGAGTGGCATAAAACAACAAGTTGGAATATGACTACAGACAGGTAACATCCCTTGTGCACACAACATCAACGTGCCGCCACCAAACTGATGGGAAAAACCACCTCAGACTGCTGATTCTCTCTCGGCCCCCAGAGGTCACTCTCGCCGCAAAGCAGATGCCTCCTTTTGCAAGAAAATACCATACTCATGGCAGTTTGCACTTGGATATACCGCTTTGAAAGTGTATATTTATGGGTTCAAAGTGGGACTTTCCTGTCAGGTGGTTATGTGTAGGGAATTCTTTAATGTCAAATGTGAACTTAGTAAATATGGAGTCAATATTGTAATTTGAATAAAGAAGTTCATTTAAGAAACTTTTTTCCATCTTTTTATCACAGAAGATGGTTTAGGTAAAAGAATAGTTATTAAAGTTGGTACAGGTAAAAGTATAGGCTACACACCTCGTATGCACCTACCCTGGACTTCAACTTCTTACAATGACCTTCATTTTATTTACCCTGGTTTTGTTATTTGTTATTGTTGATTATACTGTTTTCAGGATAATTTCAAATAAGGCCAAGTCTAGTTAAAATTTGAATATCTCTTGACTGCGCTTATGGCAATAATACAGTTAGGGCAACCTAAATGTTAAGCTATGCTGCACAGTGTATACGAGCGAGACATGACCTTCTACTCAGAGGTCCTCAGTTAACCTGTGTATCTGTCTGCTGTGGCCTGCTGGTTAGTGCATCTTCCCTCGGGGTATTTGTTTATGATTGTCTGAGCACCTTTTGACTTTGTCACGTTGGCTTATACACTCTATCATCAGGAGGCAAAGAGCTCTGCCCACACATGGTAATGTAGGTCTGACCTATGTAAAATCAGGAACAATATTAGTGCCAAGGGCTTTGTTTTGAGTACAAAGTTACATTGAAATGTTATTACATAACTGTGCAATGTAGAGGGAGTCTGGGAGTGCTGCTTAAATGTCAAGGTCCCTGGGGTGCGTCTACCTCTGGTGATGAAGTAGAGTACCAAACAGGTTTGTGTCTCTTGAGCCCACGATCCCCTCCCCACAGGAGCATCAGTGTCGCTCAGCAGTATTTCAAATCCTCGCTTGTCTCAATGGGGATTGTTTGCAATAAAGTGGTATCTGTCACAACTGGGCGAGAAGTAAATTGCCCCGGGAGAAGGTGATAATGAAAGCATGAAACTCACTGTAGGTCAAATCAAGTTTAATTTGTTCATTTAAATAACATTTTCTATGTATTTGGGGTACTGTTTTTTCAATAATTGAAATAGAATTCAGTGGATGAAATGTGAGTGACAAATGTGAAAGCTGGACAGAGACTGTTCAGTTGTTCGGCTCAACACCCATGGCTTGTGGTTTATGTCTTCGTACCATGTGGCTCAGTCTGGGGCATTAGATTGCATGTTAAAACAGAGGGCCCAGGGGAGGTGGGATCAGCCAGGCAGACATATGACAGACTGGTGTGAGACAGTGGCTGCCTGGCCCTAGGCTGGCATATATATGTGGCCTCTACCTTGCTCATATACTAACGCCTGCCTGTTTCTCTAACAAGGCCCTAGATGCATCATCACCTTTCACCATATGTAACACACCCTCACTGCAGAAACTTTATGCCATAAATGCCACGAAGCTAACATTGAAAGTTGACACTCATTTGGTGGCATTTATTACCAGTCTGCCCAAGTAAGGGCCCAGTATTATCCAGGGCACTGGCAGGACACACCAACAAATAGTGTGTGTGGGCAGGCAGGTAGCTGTGTCCGTGTTTGACAAGGTGAGTGGTGGCAGGTCTATGCATCATCACCTATGTGGCCCAGCTACTGGGCAATCAAGTATGTAGTCATAGATCACGTCTTCTCACTGCCAATCATTATATACTTAATATGCTGCAACTCATCTCAACTCCATAAATTGATCTGAGCAATATCAAGATTTCTGTCCTTTTCTAATATATGATTAACTATATCTTACAAAATAAAAGATTCTATGGAATTGAAACTTGAATTAAATGCTCTTCTGGGGAGGAATAAAATGAGATGAAACCTGTCCATGTTAATTTTCTCACATGAGAACCTATTCAAGTTCATTACATAACAGGGTGCCTGGAGTCAAAAACATAACACAAAATGAGAATTGCACATTCTCGGCCATCAAACACACTGCAGTTTAGGATTTCACACTACAATGTTCAAAATTGATTGCCACTGGGAGACAGCTATGTAAATTAACTTTGCACACAGTTCAATTTATTTTGCCCTGTTTTGCTATGTGTGTTCTATATACTTCCCCACGATGTCTCAGGACAGTGGAGTGTGAAGATGGAGTGTGCTAGAGCATATTGTCCCACTGGTAGGTCTCATGCTAGAGACTGTGAAGATGTGGTGAGGAAAGCATATTCTGTGTGTGCAGTTTATATTTGTAAGTCATAGTATGGCATCAATCAAGCTTTACAGAAATTAATTCAAATAGAATCTTCACTTTAGAACATATTATTTTTTATCTTATTGGGAGTGATATTTGTGCCAGAAATATATGTATAAATTCATGATAAAGGGTGTTTGGGAGTCCATCGAAAAAATAATTCTTCACTTAAAAATAATTCTTCACTAAATTTACTGAAATTTGGTTTGGCTAGTTTTTGTGTATGTAAAACATTCAGCATTTCTAAAAGTACTTTAGAGTGGGTGAAATCTTCCATTTTTTTCAGGATATAAATGATTAAAGATACTTCTGTTTGTATTTTTTAAAATCTTTCTCATTATATTATATTTATATCATTATGTATCAATCTTGTGTCACTAAATAGCTGAGTTATGGTAATTTTATCCAGAGATCAAGATGGAAGATAGACATTACAGCAAGTTGTTTAGGTGTCTATGTGTGGGCTTGTTCATTACTCATGAGTGAATTCTGTATATTTTCATAAATTTCCTTTGAGACATAAAACAATTCCACACCTACACAAATGTAGAAATTCAAGATGGCTTCAGAACAAAGTAAAGGTGAAGTCAATACGGAGGTGGCATTGAGGATGAGTATGTAGGTGTCAATCACTGAACTCACCTGTGTAGAATACAGCTTCAAGTTATTAGGTGACCAGAATAAAATTATAGGCCATCGAAAACAACACATGAGCATCACCATATTTCTTTTACCAAAATCTACAACATATAATCTCTTAAGGTGAATATTGTTTCATAATATTTGTTTTGCATTCATATTATTTTGCACGGGGACATTATTCAATTTTAAATTATTTAAATACAAGACCAATAAATTACTTAAAAAATTGTGATGATCTAACGGGCATCACTGTATTGAATTACCATGGTGTGGCTTCTCAACCTCAGTATATCGTTCTCTGTATTTTGCCAGGTCTTTTGTGTCAGGACCGTTGGTCTTTGGTTATCAGCTCAGCATACTCCTTTTGTGACTAAGATCAAACTTCTACTCTGTTTTTAAAGACTGCTATTCAATTCTGGAGCCATCAAGGAAGGCACCACCCAGGAGCCAATCAAGTATGGAAGAAACCCTGAAATTTTCCACAGCATTGGATGCAGACGCACAAGGGTCTTATGGGAGGGGAGAGGTCGGGCGGGGAGATAAACTGACCCAACTAAACGAGCTGTATCCCGTCGCCAATCACCATATTGACTCTCAAATTGTGCAGACACTTTTGAAAGACTCACCCTAAATTTGGTGGCCAGAAACACATTTCCAGCTGATTAGACTGTGAATTTGGGACTCTACCCGTAGACAGTAGTCCAATGTTTGAACTCAATCAATATATATTTACTGGTGTCAAGGGCCACGTTAAAGAAGCAGATTTAAGGAAGAAGGACCTTTCAGTGGATGAGATGGACTAAATTGGTAAAGGTTAAAAAAGGGTGTGGCTTTGTATGGTAGATCACGTCTTATTTATGTCCTGCTCTCCACGCCTTTCCAATGAGTTTCTGATATTGTTGGGTGTTTTTCCGCCAATAATGTTAATGGATTGGAAACTGATACATCATATGGAAGGATAGATTAGACTGATAGTATGATTTGTGACTGGGGAGAAGAGAAACAGGCCATATCTTATATCTGTCTGGGGCATTCAGAGGTGGCTGCCCACTTAGTGTTGGCAAACTCAGGCTTGACACCTTGTAGAGTTTTCCAATGCATAAATGTGCCTATGAGATGCTTGGGGCTCAGAAGTAGAAGTCACAGCTTGCCCGTGGTATATGGCTAGCGCCCAGATCAAGAGATATTCTGTGGGTGAGACATGACATAACTGGCAACACAAACTTTATTATGGCATTATCATGTCACCGCATTTGGCAAGGCTCCCCATTCAGTCTCTCTCTACGCCTGCTGCCAACTAAACATTGGTATTACAGATCAACTCTTGTGTTGCCATACATATATTACTTTGACCTATAATGGACTGAATGTGTCGTTTGTTTTTTTTTTGCTTTTTGGAAATGAATCTCATTCGTCATTGACAAAACTCAAATGCATCACATGTCTAACATTGACCCTTAACATTGAAATAAAACCTAAAGAATATACATAAATTTTTGGAGGGCATTAAGGATAATTTGTCTTTTTTCTTGCAAGTAAATATGTCTAAAAGGGATGGGAGGCTGTTTGTTGGCATTGGCAGAAGCACATTAAGTAGGCAAAGCCGGTGGTTGTTTAGTTGTCTATTCTGGTCTGGTAGGCCGGATCAAAGTGTCCTGTAGCATCAGTTTGCCTGTTCTCATCACGAGACGAGACGTGGAGATGGGCAGCTTTGGGCCTATATGGCATGGGAATTGAGTATATTAGACTCAGTGAAATTTGCCAGAATGATAAGAAAGCCTTGGTGGGAAAGTGTGATGCATTTTGTATGGCATATTTGATGCAGTGTGATTTTAGCAGTTTTCAGGCAGTAAGGCACCAGTTGAGAGTCCAAATTTCTCCCAAAGCCAGCCCAGAGCACACTCTTAAGTGTGGGGGATGTGTCCCAGCACAGGAATTGGTCCTGGTGGAGGGCATGCCCCTGGGGGTGGTCAGATCAGGATCTCAGTTTGGTGCGTACAGTCAGTGTCTTGGGGTCTGCAGGATGTACTCGTCACCAACCCCCAAAGGTCTACGCTCTCTGCGTTCCCGCTCTCTACGTTCCCGGCAATTGTAAAGGGCCATTACTCTCTAAATTGAAACAGAGACCCTCTAATGTTCAGTGCACAAAGCGGCCCTATGCCTTCTGCCAGACATTTGGACATCTCTCTGTGGATAGATTATCTGTGGACAAGATTTATTGGTATGGACATGGAACTGTCTCCAATTTACATACAATTATATGGTATCTGTTATATTCATAAATAATGTCTTCTTATAGTAGAACATCACTGTGGTGTTTGTCTGTGGGAGGCAGTCTATTAAGCTGGACTGTTTTTCATCAAGGAATCTTGGCACTCTGATTATGGAAGTGAACTCTTCAGTATTGGACATACATGACAAAAACAGAAAAGCAGGTCTTGAATAATTTGCCATTTGTGGTAATGTTTTGGATCAAAATAGGAGTTGAAATGAGACATCAAGCAGCCATGTTGTTGGCACATGGCCCTTATCTCTGCTTCTGTGAGTGATGCAGATGGGGACAACACAGCTATCAGACTGCAGGCATGAGTGGCGTGTCCAGGTGTACCATGATGGGGGTGTTATATATGCCACTGAGTGGCGTGTCCAGGTATACCATGATGGGGACATCATAGCTATCAGACTGCAGGCATGAGTGGCATGTCCAGGTATACCATGATGGGGGTGTTATATATGCCACTGAGTGGCGTGTCCAGGTGCACCATGATGGGGGCACCACAGCTATCAGACTACAGGCATGAGTGGCGTGTCCAGGTGTACCATGATGGGGGTGTTATATATGCCACTGAGTGGCGTGTCCAGGTATACCATGATGGGGACATCATAGCTATCAGACTGCAGGCATGAGTGGCATGTCCAGGTATACCATGATGGGGGTGTTATATATGCCACTGAGTGGCGTGTCCAGGTGCACCATGATGGGGGCACCACAGCTATCAGACTACAGGCATGAGTGGCGTGTCCAGGTATACCATGATGGGGGCACCACATCTATCAGACTACAGGCATGAGTGGCGTGTCCAAGTATACCATGATGGGGTAGTTATATATGCCACTGAGTGGCGTACCCATGTATACCATGTGGCGTACCATATGCCACTGAGTAATTTCCAGACACATACAGGTTCAGTTCTTATCATTACCACTAAAGGAAGACTTAGCACTAAAATTCTACAAGGGAGAACTTTGCTTGCTCTGAAAAGGACTTGCTCTGATAAGGGATCTGGCATGTTCAGAAATATTGATTTGGGTCCAGAAACATAGAGCCTATAACATGCGGAGTGTGATTCAATAAAAAAATCCTTGAATATCACATTCTAGAGGGGATTGTAGTTTTCCCATCTCCATCTACAGATTTCATGTGGACAATTTCAACTCATTTGATAGCAAAGTCCTGCAGATTGTATATTATCGATTTTGAAAGTTTTGACATTTTGCTAGGCTTGCAACATCAAAAACATTAAGGAGTGGTGAAAAAACATGGCTGCCACCAGCAAAGGAATGACATAAACTCAGAAAACTTGAAAACAGTAAAAGTATTATAAAACTATCTCAAAATCGTCTTTTCAAACAAGATGTTCCTTCATATTTATGTTATTTGAAATGCTTATCCAAATTCTGAGAAGGCTCCCTTTTCCTTTAATGATGTGAATATTCTCAATTTTAATTTTTTTTAAGAGAAATATTAATCGGAAACTTTCAGCATCTGAAAGACAGAAATATTTTGTGCACTTGTTTCTGGTGTTAACCACTGTGGGAGCTAAGGTGGCAGAGTCTGTCAGCATGCTAAGCTTGTTATCTGCAACATTTCCCTCCAAAGACATAACATAGAGATTACCAAGATCTACTAATGACAGAGCAGCTTGGGTTAGTAAATTCAGGTGAGAAGAATATAAAGTAGCCCTATCTCCTGTTTAGAGTGATCTGACCTAGCCCTATCTCACGGTTTAGAGTGATCTGGCCTAGCCCTATCTCACGGTTTAGAGTGATCTGTTTTAGTCCAACCTTCCTGTTTACTGTGATCTGTTTTAGTCCAACCTTCCTGTTTACTGTGATCTGTTTTAACCCTACCTCCCTGTTTACTGTGATCTGTTTTAACCCTACCTTCCTGTTTTCTGTAATCTGTTCTAGTCCTACCTTCCTGTTTACTGTGATCTGTTTTAACCCTACCTTCCTGTTTACTGTGATCTGTTCTAGTCCTACCTTCCTGTTTAGTGTGATCTGTTCTAGTGCTACCTTCCAGTTTACCTTGATCTGGAAGCAACTTCTTCATTACAAGAAATGGCCAGCTCACGGAATTGTTTCTGTAAAACAATTAAAGTTGTGCAAAGAAAATTTGGCATTACGTTTTTTTTAACCTTTAACTGGAAGAAAGGACTGATTAAAACTGCATGAAAAGCAAAGAAAACTGTCAGTGATGTATGGCAGAATTTCATGACATTTTTATTGGAGGGCAGGATTATCTTATCAAGAAAGCATGTTGTTTATTGGGAGGCATGTGTATGTGGGAGGTATGCTTCATTGAGAGGTGCTCAGTCATAATTACCTACCGCTGGCATATTGCAATTTACACTTGATTGTCACGTGAACCACACCGATGCCAGCTATGCCTGCCCACATGGAATATGCGATTGTGTTTTAAGCCTGAAAGCTTCATCATTATCGCTGCCATCATTGCAAGTTGTTCTTATGCTAATCAACTATTCAGCATGCTCCAATGTAGCAGTCGCGGCCATATTTTTGGTGCATGTTTTCTGTGCACTGCTTCAGGTCAGTGCCTCTTCAGCCGGAAGCAGAACTCCCTTCCCTGTTGATCTGGCAGATGCTGATATGTTTGGCATTTTAATGGACTGGGCCCTAATTTTGTTTGCTCAAACAGAGAACAGGGTAATGGACAGATTAATAGACATCATTTATTAGGGCAAAGGTCGATTAGCGTCCCTCACATCACACAGAACAGAAAATATAATTGTATTTACAGGCTGCTACTTCTGACATTTATATATACGGTATATATATTTAGGTTGTTTGTATGCACCCACATTGGGTTTCTCTTGGATACATTAAAATAGTGTACTCACTTGATAATCCCACTCACTCACAGTTATCACCAATGCCCTTATAAAAGTAGGGCAGAAGTCAATTGTGGATTAAAATTATATATATATATATATATATATATATATATATATATATATATATATATATATATATATATATATATATATATATATATATATATATATATATATATATATATATATATATATATATATATATATATATATATATATATATATTATAATTTATCATATTGTCATTGTTCATTTATTTGAATGCCTGGTTATTTGTGGTTCACACATGTACAAATAAATAATGTTCTGATGTTCAGTTCATAAGGGTCAACAGTAATGTTTGGTACATTCTCTGATGCAGAGTTCTTCTCCAGAAAAAATATTTGCCAGCAATGTCAGTGAATATATTATTATAAAATGGGATGTAAATTAACCTTTTATGTGCAGAATATATGATAGAGATATTTAAGAATGTTGCTGATATTACAGATTTGAGTCAATATAAAATGAACATCACATAGATCATATTTCTGACAATGTAGCGAGTGAATAATCTGCATAATGTGTTGTCTATTTCAGTGGTGCCATAGGCGTGGGTTTCTATGGGAACGAGGACACACACAAGGGGGTGATGCAGTTCGCCACTGCAGGGGAAGATGCCGATGACACCATTCACTATATGCAGCATCAGGTAAAATCAATCACATAGTGAATTAATCATACCACCTCATATGCCTCCTGATCTCAACATTATACTACTCTTGGCTTCTATTTGACATAGATGTATTCAATTAAAGTCATATTTTCTTTGATATTTTTTTATAAATAAAACCTTAGGTATATTACATTTACCAATGTTAAAGGTTTCTTTGATAATGAATGGTTTTTGTTTATAATTTTAACCTCGTAAGCTTAAAAAAATACATTGAGAATGCCAGTGGGAGTTGTGCTGTGAGCCAGGTAACTCCAGCTTTCATTGCAGTCTAAATCACTGCAGACAGAGCAGAAAATCACCCACGTAGACTTCACTGTGACAATAACTAAACTCATGCCTGCCAAAATAACTGACATGTATATTATTTATTGATTAAGGCTGTACTAATATTAATATTTTTACTTCATCTGATATGATCATATTTTAATATTTCATCATGTGATTTGTCAAGCTTTTGTATTTTTTCATATCATTACTCCATCTATCATATCTTGAATATTATCAGTATTTTGAATAATGCAAGACACAGAAACTGTTATTTATATTTGACATATTTCTCATCTGAATGTGATTAGTCATCTTTGGCCAGACAGCATTATCTGAGTCTCCTCATCGCAAGGAAGCATTCACTTCTATTTGGTGTGTAAATTGACATATTTAGCCTTTTCCCATGTTGATACATATATCCAGCACAAATTGCCCCGGCAGCATTCCACCACAGCGCACTGCCTGCATTCTGCACACATTGGTGCACGCATTGTTGAGTCTCTGAGATCCTTATCAGCTGAGCCTCAGCTGATACATTGTCATCACACACCACTAACATCCTGGCCAAATCAGCCACTTAAATGTGCTTCATTAAATATTTAGTGTGGAATGCTTTATTCCAAGCTGGAGGTAAAAGCAGAATCAATAGCGGTCTGCAATGTTGACTTTACGGGGAGTGGGGATGTTATGCAACTGATGGTTTGTAATGAATTTTGGATTGATTTGACATCCTCGTTTTTTCTAGAGCACATTAGGATAGCAATTTTACATGAGAAGTGGGGTCTTCACTATCCTTACAAAAAGAGATACTTCCAATAGAACTCCTATGAAGGGTTGAACGATTCATTTAAAGTCGTTGCAAGTCTTGACATAACAATGTCTCATTTTGCTAGATGGTTCTTGTCAAAATGTTGGTTGTCTCCTTCACCTCTTGACATTCTTCCGATCACGGTTATACCATCAGAACTTTTATCACAACAATGGGCTTTCCGTCTGTGACCTTTATCTGTGTGGTATTTTACTTCAAATGTAATGCACCACAAATGCTTTGCAGCCAAGAAGATTAATGGTTTTTACCATATACACATTCTGCAGCTTTTTCTTCATTAGGCCAATATTTCTATGTGTGGCAGACTTTTTCGGAGATGTCTAAAATGCATTTATCAACATAACGCTTCTTGGAGTAGCTCTGTTTTTGTGGGAATAATCGTTCATGAGACCATCAAATACACGATGTTGTTAATCCTCTTGCTCGAGATTGAGATAAACTTCATAAATAAAGGAATCTGTTATTATCATTAAGAGCTGTGCACTCCTAAATGTTAGAGTGAAATTAATCTTGTGCCTTTCCCCGAGATAAAAGACACTGGCACTGATTATTTTCTATCTGCTTAAATGATGTATGTATTATATATCACAAAGCCATCAGGAGAGAGAACATCCCTGTTCTCAGGAGAGAAGAAAACACTTGTGGTCCTTTGTCAGATCCCAAGTGTTCTTTCCTCTATCAAAGCTAAATGGAGGCTTGTCCAGGAGGTTGTCTATCTTACAAGTCACCCACAAAATATTCAATGTTAGGCCCTAGGTGTCTCATTAATATCTTTTACATCTTTCACATGATTTTTGCTTTTTCACATGATAATTGGGTTTATAACTTTCTTTGAAATTAAGAAATGCCACGATGCTCAATATTATTGGGTGGGAGTCAGAGAGTCTGGCAGCTTTGATTTTATTGTGGAGCATGTATCTGGACCTGGTGGGGAGTTAAGCTGGCCGAGGTGACAACCATCAAGATGGATGTGCTGCATTATGGACATGAAGGGCTGCCTTATTGGCCTGACATGTCATTGTAGCCACATAGACTGGCCTTCTTCATCATTCCTCAACATTTCCACTTCCATTCCAAGCCTCCCACAGAGAGCTCGCTGAGAGAGAGGCAGAGCCACAGGTTATCTGTCTTATTGAATAGCACCAACACCAAATTGCAAGTGCCGCTCGTGATTAGAACGAGGGAGATCACAGCAGCATTTATAACTGCTGCAAGTAGTTGACTGATCAAATCAGTTGTAGATGCTGTAGACCAGTGGATGTGAATGAGATGGTCCTGGTCATTAGATATGCTGATGTCTATCAATGATCAATGCCTTGGTTCAGGCAAGTTGCTAGTAACTGGTGAGCAAGTGAGCTGTGAAAATATCTATCATTGGTGACTGCCTTGGATTAGGCTAGTTGCCAGTGACTGGTATATCATTGGTGACTGCCTTGGTTTAGGCTAGTTGCCAGTGACTGGTATATCATTTGTGACTGCCTTGGTTTAGGCTAGTTGCCAGTGACTGGTATATCATTGGTGACTGCCTTGGTTTAGGCTAGTGGCCAGGGACTGGTATGTCATTGGTGACTGCCTTGGTTTAGGCTAGTTGCCAGTGACTGGTATATCATTGGTGACTGCCTTGGTTTAGGCTAGTTGCTAGTGACTGGTATATCATTGGTGACTGCCTTGGTTTAGGCTAGTTGCTAGTAACTGGTATATCATTGGTGACTGCCTTGGTTTAGGCTAGTGGCCAGTGACTGGTATATCATCGGTGACTGCCTTGGTTTAGGCTAGTTGCCAGTGACTGGTATATCATTGGTGACTGCCTTGGTTTAGGCTAGTTGCTAGTGACTGGTATATCATTGGTGACTGCCTTGGTTTAGGCTAGTTGCCAGGGACTGGTATATCATTGGTGACTGCCTTGGTTTAGGCTAGTTGCCAGTGACTGGTATATCATTGGTGACTGCCTTGGTTTTGGCTAGTTGCCAGTGACTGGTATATCATTGGTGACTGCCTTGGTTTAGGCTAGTTGCCAGTGACTGGTATATCATTGGTGACTGCCTTGGTTTAGGCTAGTTGCCAGTGACTGGTATATCATTGGTGACTGCCTTGGTTTAGGCTAGTTGCTATTGACTGGTATATCATTGGTGACTGCCTTGGTTTAGGCTAGTGGTCAGTGACTGGTATATCATTGGTGACTGCCTTGGTTTAGGCTAGTTGCTATTTACTGGTATATCATTGGTGACTGCCTTGGTTTAGGCTAGTTGCTATTGACTGGTATATCATTGGTGACTGCCTTGGTTTAGGCTAGTTGCTATTGACTGGTATATCATTGGTGACTGCCTTGGTTTAGGCTAGTTGCTAGTGACTGGTATATCATTGGTGACTGCCTTGGTTTAGGCTAGTTGCCAGTGACTGGTATATCATCTGTGACTGCCTTGGTTTAGGCTAGTTGCCAGTGACTGGTGTATCATTGGTGACTGCCTTGGTTTAGGCTAGTTGCCAGTGACTGGTATATCATTGGTGACTGCCTTGGTTTAGGCTAGTTGCTATTGACTGGTATATCATTGGTGACTGCCTTAGTTTAGGCTAGTTGCCAGTGACTGGTATATCATTGGTGACTGCCTTGGTTTAGGCTAGTTGCTAGTGACTGGTATATCATTGGTGACTGCCTTGGTTTAGGCTAGTTGCCAGTGACTGGTATATCATTGGTGACTGCCTTGGTTTAGGCTAGTTGCCAGGGACTGGTATATCATTGGTGACTGCCTTGGTTTAGGCTAGTTGCTAGTGACTGGTATATCATTGATGACTGCCTTGGTTTAGACTAGTTGCTATTGACTGGTATATCATTGGTGACTGCCTTAGTTTAGGCTAGTTGCCAGTGACTGGTATATCATTGGTGACTGCCTTGGTTTAGGCTAGTTGCTAGTGACTGGTATATCATTGGTGACTGCCTTGGTTTAGGCTAGTTGCCAGTGACTGGTATATCATTGGTGACTGCCTTGGTTTAGGCTAGTTGCTAGTGACTGGTATATCATTGGTGACTGCCTTGGTTTAGGCTAGTTGCTAGTGACTGGTATATCATTGGTGACTGCCTTGGTTTAGGCTAGTTGCTAGTGACTGGTATATCATTGGTGACTGCCTTGGTTTAGGCTAGTTGCTAGTGACTGGTATATCATTGGTGACTGCCTTGGTTTAGGCTAGTTGCCAGGGACTGGTATATCATTGGTGACTGCCTTGGTTTAGGCTAGTGGCCAGTGACTGGTATATCATTGATGACTGCCTTGGTTTAGGCTAGTTGCTATTGACTGGTATATCATTGGTGACTGCCTTGGTTTAGGCTAGTTGCTAGTGACTGGTATATCATTGGTGACTGCCTTGGTTTAGGCTAGTTGCCAGTGACTGGTATATCATTGGTGACTGCCTTGGTTTAGGCTAGTTGCCAGGGACTGGTATATCATTGGTGACTGCCTTGGTTTAGGCTAGTTGCTAGTGACTGGTATATCATTGATGACTGCCTTGGTTTAGACTAGTTGCTATTGACTGGTATATCATTGGTGACTGCCTTAGTTTAGGCTAGTTGCCAGTGACTGGTATATCATTGGTGACTGCCTTGGTTTAGGCTAGTTGCTAGTGACTGGTATATCATTGGTGACTGCCTTGGTTTAGGCTAGTTGCCAGTGACTGGTATATCATTGGTGACTGCCTTGGTTTAGGCTAGTTGCTAGTGACTGGTTTCCTCATGAGTGTGGCCTGTGAAGTGCCACATTTACTGCAACATTGTGTGTAATATTGTTAGCCTCCCAATTCACACGAACTCAGCGACTATTTTTGTCCTCCGCTGAAGCCGGCGGATTACTTCAGTTGGTGCTGAGACACAAATCAAAGGCTTAGCAAGAAGAGTGCCAAAGACAAATTGTCAAGCGAATAAATGCTGACTTGTCTTTGATGTAAGAGATCTATTAGCTGCTTTAGCAGAGGGCACATGGCAGAAGACATGTCTTTTTCTTGGGAACAAAAATATAATTCAAGATCCTAAAGTGTTGACCAATATTTCTTCCTCAGGAATTAGCATTTGAATGATTTGTTCAAATTGGCATCCGTTAATTTGAGAGGCTGACTTCAGTGCCCACTTCACACATTTCTATTATTCCTCTGCAGATTGAAAATTGATTTTTATCATTATCTATGTTATTTCTTATCTCTGGCTAGAACAAAAGATCTTTAGGTTATGCTCACATCTAGTTATCATTGCCACAAACACAGAATGTTATTGAGTGTCATAGTATCTTTTGATATACTGAACGCAGCTTTCTGTAAAATTGGAGAAAAAAAACTGCAGTAGCAATGGTCACCCTGACAATGTTTTAAGTTGCTTTAATTATTTAAAGAACAAGACCACTGAGATAACATGATCCTATCTAGTTTCAGGCAATACTGTGTAGCTAATTTTGGCATCATGTTTATGTTACTCTATCATGTATTGTTCAGTGTGTTGTGTTGCACAGGAAGTCAGATATGAATTTATTCCTCTGGTCTATTTTATGCTAAAATGTGCTAAATTATATATGATTGATCTAAGTGTAAGTCAGCAGGAATTGAATCACAGAGGGAAAGACACCGGACATTTTGGTGTATTATATATTGTAATGTGCAAACATCCAGCATTAAGCATTTCACCATCAACATGTCATAAGGTCAACTGATGTGGTTCGCTTCATCATATGCTTTTCTTGAGCAGCCATGAGAACAAAATGCCAATTTGTGTTTGTTATTTTGCCTTACTAGCTGCCTAAGCATGGACGTAATATACTTAAGCAGGTACAGTACATTTCACCTAACCACCCTCACAAGCTTCTGCCATATGTTGTCTATGCTTCTGTTTCAGTTGCAGTTTTTTTACGTTATTTTTCAGCCCTCAACATTTTGTCAGCTGCTTTTGCAATGTCATGGCATGCATGAGCTTAATTTTTTTCTTCATTTAAATCAGACAATTACAATATGCATGTCAGTTTTTTTTTTATCTTACCGTAGGATATGCATACATGTATAATGTGTGTCAGTTATTTTGGCAGGCTGCTTTCCTAGGACTTTGTCCATATTAATGTTTTATGGAGAAAATAATTGCATCTTGTAGCTAGTCTTTATCCAGGAATATTTCAATGTCGTCTCAGGATTGATTACACTGCTCTGAAATTAAATAACTTGTGCATCGATTTCAAGGTTGAAGTTATAAGGATGGAACATGAAATATCCCACACCATATAGTACAGCTGATGCTCTCCATGATAATGAGATTTTGATGTCCATAATTTTGAGTGATGAAGAATGAAATGTTCATTGTAATTTGATAAGTATATAGGGTGTTTATGGGATTGTTGATTCAAGTAATACGGGCTGTGTGAAAGCATGATGACTGGCTATCATTGTTGTCAAATTATAACCTTTTTGATATGCCCTTTATATAATATTCTTTTTCAGTGGTATTGATTCTTATATGTTATATTTAAAAAGAAAAGGACAGTGATGGTCATATGTTGAATGTATGTATTTGCAGCCAGTAAAACAAATATAAGCACATGGAAATCTGCTCAAATATTCTACTTTCATTGGTATCCATTATTGACCTGATTTTAATGCACTAATTTCCAGGTTATCCGTTTGTCCTGATATTCAGTGTTATAGATATACAGTTTGCTGTTAGATTTGTCAACCCTGTGAGGACACTAATAGAAGGGGTAACTAAGCCTATGGTAATTGCAAGCCCGGAGAAAAGAAATGGCAAAATATTGACTTAGAGCAAAGAAATCATCCTTAAAATTATGATTGACCAGTTTGAGAAGTGCAAACTAATTTTGTCATAAAGCAATTTAAATCCCATACACCGACAGAAAATTACAGCCACCAGTAGCCCATAGACTGTAAAGGTATCCTACGGTAAAGAAACTGCCTTTTCAGACGTTTAAAAAATGAGTGAAAATTGCTTGTGGGTCAAGGAATGAAAATTACACATTTAGAGTCAGTGTACATTATATTTGTTGAGAAAGCAACACCAAAGTCCTTTGACCCCTGAAAGAAATCCCATGTGTGATATCTTTAAATTCAACCACGCTGTGATCCCTCGTGGGAGAATTTTCACTGATGCATCTTTCTCTGATCATTTCGGCTTGACTTGTGTCTGATAGAACGCCCTTACATGTAATACAAGGTGGCAAGGGATCAGAGAAATAGGGGCACCACAATAAGGTTTTATTTTACAGAATACAACATACACTCTATGCCTTTATTTAACACTTGCTGCAAGCTGAAATGAACATTTTGTTTTCACCACAGACAATCAAAATGTTGATTTTTCTGTCTGTGATCTGAGGCTGTGAAGTAATGTGAGATTTACGTTGCATCATGAAATGACTTAGTCTGATAATATGTTTCCCTGTGTAATTTTAGAGACATCTTAATTATTCTGTAATCTTTCAAATATATTCTGGTGGAAATCTTTAAAATTCAACTGATTAATTATGCTTGATTAAATTCTCCATGCAAAATAGATTTGATCATGCAAATCTTCTAGTTTTTTTTTTAGCAACTTTAGAAAAGGAGAGTAATGATATATAGTGGAGGGTCCATGTATAATGGCAGGTAGGCATTTAATAGTGATATATGTGCGTGTACACAGAGAAGATTGTGGAGGACAAGATGGGGAGGGGAGTAAGGAGCAGGCCACAGATGGGATAAGTGGCGCTGCACCTCAGCATAATCATCTCACCATAAATGCCATGCGTGGCCCTCTCAACTCACGCACTAATACGGTCATATGCCACATTCAACTATCACATACACAAGAAATTTCATTTGTATTGTTTTCATGTTTTGTATTAAGGAAATGTGATAAAGCTGCTTCTCACAAAGCGGTGGAGTAATATGAATAATGTTGACATTTAGATGTTGGAAAAGAAGCCTGCGAGATGCTTGTTTGAAAACGGATTGCATAAGTTGAATTAAACTAATGATCTCAGTGATTTAATATTTTGTCAGAATGCGGTTATAATTCTTTATGGATTAATGGTGGGAGATGATTCTTCAGTCTGTGCACATATTGGATGATTTTATAAGCGGCAGTCTGTGGTTTGTGACAGATTTAATTACAGATGAAAAATTATCTCCCATATTTCTACGTCCTTAATGCTTACAACATTTTGAGCCACTCTCCTTTCTTGAGGGTAGAAATGCTTCTCGTGTTATGAAAATAAACAATTTCTTCTGCAATAATGTACAAATTTTCTTTAAAAAAAAATTGATTTTATATTTTTCTTCATTTACAAAATACCCCTTTATAGATAAGGAAGGTTATTTTGTGAAAAATATGAGCTCCCTCCAATAAAATATAACCAGAAATGAGTTTTTTGCATCTGCCTTTAATGGAAGATTTTCATATTAATGACATGGGATGCCTTGCGATTTATGTCTCGCAACTATAGGATCATTTTGATTCATTCATGTCATTTTTCTCACTGTATTTTTATTTCGTATCTGGCTTCATCTGTTTAATTCATTCGGATATTCTAATACCTTATTACTACATTTCTCCTCAGCAGTAGTTTCATTTTCATATTAAATAATATATCCCCCAATATTTATCAGCATCAACATTTGAAATTAAACACAGAATTCAGCCAATATTCATATACAAGTAAACACAATAATAATTTATAGTTAACAGGCTCATAATTGATAATGATTGATAATATTAAAGATAATGAAAATGATAAAGATTAATAATAATAATGGAAACTCAAATTATATATTGAATAAATACACTACGACTGTTTTGCACACATGTAGTTTGCGGACCACTTAAAGCAGCTGAAACAATGGCCATGTTTATAAGCGATTATTTCCACCATTCAGAGACTACCCAACAGACGATTACTTACCTGAGTTTCTTACAATAAAATTAATAGTTATGGCTGTGGAGACCTCCACTAAATCAAATCTTTGTTGCTGTTGAGGTGGCAACCTTATGAAGAGTAGTTTTTTATTCCTTAAACTATTTTATACAGAAATCCAATTAAACATTGTTCAATTAAGCTAACTCAGGAATTTTTTCAATTATAAGCGTTAGTATAGGACAGTATTATTATCATAGTTATTATACACTATAATAAATATGATAGTTTGTCAGCAGTTTGTTAGTAGTTTGTTAGTGTGAAATATAAGGCTGCTTCATATATTTTTCTGTAATGCTGGAAAATCGTCCTCAAATTTATCAATTTATATCATTGTGATCATGAGGTGACTGGCTTGGCTATTTTTCAGGCTATATATTGGGATATTTGGATATATGGTGGTGTGGAGGTCAAGAGTTCCTGGCCCACCTGTGTTTGACATTTCTGCACCACCTTGTGCACAGGGCCACAGGTGGTGTGTCACTGCCACAATATATATCCTCACTTCATAATATGAGATGATACTGCTTCTAGAAATGTCATAATGCTGAGAAAATTATCAGCAAGAATGCAGCTTGGTATTTCTAAGGAGTGTAGGATAATTTTCTGGAATATAAAACTGAGATATGCACTGGATATCTGAAAATATCTCAGAATAAAAAACACTAGGCAGTTCAGAGAGCATAGGCGCTGATAAATAGAATTTGAACAGTACATTTTCCAGGTTGATAGGCTCTTTGTTGTAATGTTCTGACCTATAATGAGATAAAGCACAGTGAATAAAAAATAAAAAGAAATGTTTGTGTTATCAAGGCTAATGGAAGTCTAAAATCGCTGGCCTGAAATGGCTTGCAGTTATAAAAAAAAAAGATTTATGAGCTAGTGTGGGTGAGTGCAAATATTAACCTTGCTTAAACTGAAGGGAACAGTAGTCATGGTTAGAAGTTTCATCTTTCACATTGGATGTCACAATTGATGACACCACCGTGACTGACCAGTAGCCCATAGACCACCCCAAACTGTCAGTTCTTGACATATATGTATGTATGGAAGTGTAAACCAGCTCCATGGCATATGTTTGATCCTAAATAAATATTTTTGCAGCTATCCATTAATTTGGATATCTTCTCACTGAATAAGTCCTCACATTTATTACCCAGCAGGCTTTATAGACAGGCTTCATAGTTATAAGTATTTTCATCCACATTCCATAATCAAAACATATTGTATCTCATCCAGATGTTTTATTTTTGTTGACATTTTTATAACTACTTCATGTCAATAATTGAAACATGCAAATTTAGCCAAACATTTTAAACCACTAAGAAACCTAAAAAAAATTCAACCATAAAAAAAAAATTCAAGATTTGATCAGCTTTTATGTGCTATAGGTTAGTACATTTTAAAGTTTAAATGGTGGCTTTACATAAGGTGCACATGATCCCTCAAAGGGCACTTGACAAAGAAAAGGTCGTGATGGGTTTGTATGTAGGTAGATTTATTCATGCCCTGAATACATACTTGAAAGGTGTTAGACCCCGGAGTGGGGACAAAAATGCTATTTGTTAGCTTGATCTTATTCTCAAGAAATCTACACCAGGTTCCATTGTTTGATAAATGACAATAGCACTAATATAGGTATATATTGAGAATGTCAAATAATATTACAAGTAAGCAGCATGATTTTACTTGTCCTTATGCAGCCAGAAATGTGTGCTAAACATAGGCTTGATGAGTGAGGTTAAATGCCCTGTGATTCCATATCTAAACATGAACTTGTGATGACTCTGGTGAATCTATGGCTGGTTGAAACTCAAAAAAGGGCCATTGCTCTTAAGGAGCGCATCTTTACAAATTATTCTATATTTAAACATTTACTTCACTCCTAGTTGATATCTCAATCAGTCTCGCACTGCCTCACATACAATGTCTGATGCCTAAGACCGACACAGAGACAATCTCAGCATATCTGCCGGCAGAAACATGAAATATGAAGTTATAAAAAGTAATATTCGGCTCGATTGTCAAAACTGGTGTCGACAGTCTAACCTTTATGGCAGTGGCATGGGATTATAATGAAATGTTATATTAATCCCTGAGCTCTCATTGATGATGCCATAATGGCGTGTTTCCCCAGGACATGCATCTAAGCTATCACAGTCAAGCATAGAGGAGTAGGGCTTTCATTTGACTGTGAGCAATATGTGGTCACTTTACATAGTCCATGACCTCTAGTATAGGCTGCCACTGATACCAAAGGCTCTCGGAAGTCTTCATCAAAGAGATATCATGTAATGTAAGCTGACATTGGCAGGTGGTTAAAATTGCATGATACAAGAAGACAGTATATTCTGAGAAAATTGGCATGCGATATGATATGAAAATAGTTCACCAGATGAGAATAATATCTCCATATTGAGGTTGTAAGGTAAAAAAAATTCTTAACCTGAGTAACAGTGAAACTTATAAACTTATGAAAAGAGTTAGAATGAGAAATCATACAACATTTGAAATCAAACAAAGATAGAATCACATTCTAAATATTGGTTTAAATAATGAAATAATATTTACAACAGTCTGTCACACAAAAACTCCAGTACATAGGTTAAAAATGACAACTCACATTTCCAACTTTTAGTTTTTACCGTTAAGCTGATAGAATCCCATTTTCAAGTTGAGCATGTCGGCTTAAAACGGTATGATGAGGCTGTGATAGATGGGATGGTATTTGTGATTCGGGAGCGTTGGGTGTTTTATCAACGCAGGTTATTATTGGTGGTGGCATCACCGCCATCTCACAACAGGGATTAGGTCATGTGTGTGGTCCTCCCACTCTGATGAATTTGTCTCAGGAAAATTGCATTAAGGTAAGCTGTATGAAGAGATGATATTTCAGGTATAATAATGTCATGTATAAAATGATGGTTGTGTGATGGTCCCAAACATTGGCAATTCCCCTTTATTCTCCAAGTTCATATGTCAGATTGATTTTTTGATTGGACTCTCCCAACTTTTTTTCCCTATGATTTTATATTGCAATCTTAAATTTCAGGCTGATCGAGCAATGAAGGTATAAAAATTAACATCTATGCATTCGACCCCTGGTTTGGGAAAGGCTGTTATTTACCTATACAGGATCTGTACAATACTGATGACTACCTCGTCAATATTTGTCTTGCTAAGTGGGGTTAATTGTGCATGCATATACACTGTCAGATAGAGAAATATGCCAATAGGCAGAAATATATTACATTCCATATTGCATCTCAATATTGGTACAGTGCAACGTGACAACTTGTGGGATTGTGTTGGGAATCGTGGCGTAATGTGTGGGCAAAGAAAAAGGCAAGGCAAGTCAGGAGATGGCAAATGGTTATTGTTACGAGACCCTGAATGGCATTGCTGGTGAAGAACTATCTATTCTTTCTCCGTACCATCATGACGTTTCAGAGCACATCTACTCTAAAAGTCTTCTCAGAAATTGGTGATTTATTTGAAATGTTATACTTGTTTATCCTACTTGTGTCTGAGGGCCAAGAAGACCTTACTAATGTCAAAACAGTGCTGACCTCTACTGGGAGTGGTAACCAATATTGGTAACATATCATTCATATGTATTTCCAAACATTTGCTCGCTTGTCTAGTTTCTTACCACTGCCAGTGCTTATCTCATTTTGGAAGGCCAATCATTAATGTGTGGATTGAGTTTATGGGTGAAGGGGAAAAACGGGGACGCCACTTCTTTCTTTATGAGGCTCAGACTGATCGCAAAAGTTTGCATGTTTTCCCAGATTATTTTTTCTCCCGAGATGGTGACCTTCTTTCTTCTCTGACATGGCACGAAAGTTTCAGGGCATCGTCTCCAAGTCTAAAGTGCCTTTTTTGCTGATAATATCTCACTTTAAATCGATAATGGGAAAATGCCATGGCCCCAGATTTAGTAGCAAATCAATATATGGTGGTAATGACCGTTGTGGGTATTCTTGTACGGCCCTTTATATGAAATCATCAATCACTGGCAACAAAGACATCATACATTTGAGGATGTACCTTGGCTTTTTTACGGCAGTATATTTGGCAAATATGGCTATGGAGTTGTATTCTGCACCCGTTATCGCATTATATCTCTGCATGATATCTTTATCAAGAAAATGGCATGTTGCAAGCAGGATGGGGTGTGTCCATAGGTCCTATGCAGGTTACATACCAAGGGAACAATCAGTAATATAGCTCTTAAAATGCACCAATCTTCACCATGTTATATTGTACCCTTCCCTGTAAAATATGGTTGCCATGACAACATATAGGAACACATTGAGACACATTGTTGTGCAAAAAAAAAAATATAAAAAAATCTAAGACAATATTGAGTTTGCTGGTGTCTGGAGTGGTGTATATATTCTGACATGCAATGGTGGTATGTTTGTGTCATACCCTGCTTATTGGCACCAGCAGGTCCCAGGTTGAATTTATAAATGTAGAAAATGAAGACATGCCAACTGGGCCATTTACTATTTTATGAACTGTGTTTAAATTCAGCAAAATTTGCATGTTGAATACTAGAAGTTCAATATAAAGATTGCTTGCTATCTGTTTGTAAATATGCTGGAAAAAAACTATAAATCATTACGAGAATAAGTGAAAATAAAAAGCTATCACAATTTTTCACACAGAGTTAATAGTGGTATTATGGCAACACGTATACATTTTGGAATTTAGCACCTAAATAGAGTTTAGTATGTCATGTGAGATGTAGCAGTACAGACTCTGTGACTACACTGTGGGATTATTATGTCATACCCTCACAAGGGAAACTTAAATTGAACATTGGTTGGGTGATATTTAACAAAACAATGCGGATGAATGATTGATATTTATGAGTGCACATCATCATATGACCACAGGGAAGTAACAGTGGCAAAATGGTGCCAATCCCAAATGAGCTGGGCAAGTTTGTTCATATCATGGGATGCGAATTATGGCTTCCAATCATGAGCATCATCATGAATTTTGAATAGGAAAAAAAACTGCAGCTGCATTCCACTGAGAACAATTTGGTTTTTATATTTTGATACCCGGAAAGAGCGGTTATTGAGTTTGTGTTGTATCATTGTATTCTGAAATGTGAGAAAGCTGCAAAATTGGGAATAATCCCAGGCCATTAATGTATCATGATGCTTTTTTTTGTTCATGGCAGGAAAAACAGGATTAGAAGCCCAGACTAATTTTGCAGGTGGTAATGATGAAATATCAGACCATAGTCAAAACTTGTTTTGTATCTCACCCAGTGTGAAAGGGTCAAAAGCTTGGTCTTTGGGGAAGGTGGCGCCACATGTAACATTGGGGGTGGGGGGGGGGGATTACGCTATGGATGCCATCACATTGGACTGACTGATCCAACGTCCAATATACCTGCAACATAAGCCCAGCAAAGAATTCTCCACCCAACAGCTTGCCTGTAATTGAATTTTATGATGGATTTCCCAGAGCCGACTGCTTGTATTTTGGGAAGTCGGCAACCACCACAGGCACAGCAGAGGTCAGAAATTAAGCTGACTTTAATGCCTGTGTTTGGTAAACCAAGCCAGTGGTCTATTTATGACACACTGTAAGATGATCAAGTTTTATAACCCTGTTCCATACGTTATTAACTATCTTAAATCAACAATTTTTTTTTACTTGTGGAACATATTTTATATCTGCTCATAATTTACAAGAACACAAGCCAAATGCAGGCACTGCACCCTGTGTCTGCAGCCAGTTAAGAACATTATTCTGCTTTAAAGACAAATCTGAGTTAATAATGTTACTGGAAGAGAACGCAGACGTTTTTAAATGATTTAATTGGTGAAGGAGCATGAACAAAGATAAACTAGTCAGAATTGACAACTTTATTGCTATAACCAATTTGTAGGAGTGGCACATAGGATACTTGACATTTGAGATAGGAAGTGTGGCTTGTATACAGTTTGCCTGCCTACAAGCTGTGTGCTGCCTGCGTGATGGCTGAAGCCTGCATGCCTGCCTGCCTGTAAGCTGTGTGCTGCCTGCGTGATGGCTGAAGCCTGCATGCCTGCCTGCAAGCAGTGTGCTGCCTGCGTGATAGCTGATGCCTGCGTTCCTTACCACCCTTCCCCTGCAGCTGCTTCTGGCACAGAGGCAGCTATGTTCTGTAAGGTGATGGCAGCACAATCCCTGCCTACATTTCACCACCAGCACCCAGCCACCCAGACCGCTTCCATTGGTGCTCCCTCCATCCTCCAAACACCCAAAATTTGGCTCTGAAACTACATGTACTGGTGCCTTTCTGGTTTCAAATCGCATAGCACTTCAAATATGTTTGAGGTAAAAATAGAATACTTCCTGCTGTTTTCTTCTCCTTATGCTCAAGCAGGAGAGCCTATTTTTTCAACTTCTATGGTATAAAAACCTTCTTGCATGTCTACAAAAGGAGATGCACATTGAGACATGAGAAGTGTCTTCATTTACAATTGATCTCCAAAGTCTTAATTGTTTAAGTGCATGCAGCAAATGGTGATTCTCATAATAATCATCCCTCTCTTTTTCTTTTGATCAATATCTAAAAACAATTACTATAAAAAAGACAGACCATTTCTCATGAAGCAGTTGTAAACTGTCAATTTTGCTCAATCCAGTATTTAATCAAGAGAAGCATGTATCCTATTTCATTTAGTACAATACATTACAACCATAGGCCCGATTAAAGATATAAGTACTGTTTTAAGGTTAATTGTTTATTAAGGCTTCTATGTCCACAGAGCTGTAGACATAGAAGAGAAAGGCTTTCTATGTGAATCTATATGATCACTCGATACATAAATGCTACCTCCAGAGTGGTGGCTGTCACAAACAAACCACCAGGGGCCAATGGAGGAAATGCAATTGATCAGAAAAAAGCAGACATCTCTATTGATCTGGTCTGTTGTTATATACCAGCATTGATATATAAATATATTTAATGGCCGAGACTTTTAGAACTCTCCTATTGGAGGCTTTATGGGTAATCATCTCAGCTTGTGGGCGAGGATGGTTTCTGTGTTATGTCATAAGGAGGGCAATTGTGGATGACAAGAGTCTGAGACAGCCAGACACCTGTGTGACTAAGGCATAGTGGCAGTGATGGATGACATTCTAACATGTGTCTTGGATTGAATTGCACAGCTGCCACACATATTCCCATGACAAGAAGATGAAAATGAAAAAGTCATGGGAATAAAAAAGTCCTCAGGAATTGACCCTGATATGCTTTACGGTAGACAATAAACTTCCCCACTTTTGTTAAGATCAAATTTTTTATGACCTTGATTGACGAAAAACATGAGTTGGCACTTGAACCGTTGAAACAGATTTGAGCTACATGCAAGCAAGAACTAGGATGCCAGTGCCCAAAAACACATGGTTAGAGGGTTGCCATGGCAACTTTTCATCAGAGATCTCTACATAATACAATAGGAAGTTTACAACAACGTAATAAGCTTGTGACGGCAGCCAGCATTGGGGATACAACAGATTTTTCTTGCAAACACTTCCTCTGAGGTTTGGTGTTTCCTCTGCTTATCCTGGATCAGTCATGATGGAGTTCTCCCTCTTATCCTTATTGTCAGGGAGCACCTTTCTTCTCTCCCATATGGGGCCTCTTAATGAGGGTTTTATGGCATAAAATAGTAGGTTATGTATTGAATCAGACAAGGGGCACAGAAGGGAGATATATATGTAAAGGTGAATGTGTTGGAGAATATATGCATCCTGTATATCCATCCCTTTAAGCATCCTTTCTGTTTGCTATCACCTGGTTTAAAAATATATAATTTCTATTTAATCACCTCTGTGGCAGGTGCCTCGCTTAATTGCTTACATGTTCAAAGAGAATCTCACTTGTGTATTTAAAGGGTGAACAGTTGCATGCTTTGGAAGAGTACAAGAGGTTGCTAAATTGTGAGAAATGGAGGTTGACAGCCTGTAATAGGGCCTGTGTCTGGGTAAAAAACATCCACAGAAAATGGGCTTTTCTCTATGTGTAATCTGCATGGTTGACGGCTGTTTTCATCAGTCAACAAAAAACAAACTAATATTCTTCCAAGAAGAGGAAAAGAGTCCAGGGACATATCTACTTTCAGTGCTTTGTTTTGTATTTCATAAAATCTTTGAAATACCTTCTATCTTTGTTGTGAAAACTCACAAACACTATAATATAATAAGGGATAAAAGGATATCAAATAGTGATTTTGATTAATTTGAGTTTTTTTTTGCCAAATTAGTCAAAAAGAGTAAACTTCAGTAAGATATATTCTGCTCTTTTTACCCTGGTTTTTTTCTTTTCTTAATTCACATCTGATTTCTTTTAGCATTATGCATAACAATGATATATCCAGTAAGTTTGCATTAATGCTACAGTTTATTAATTCACTAATCTACTTGTGTAATGTGTTTGCACTGATCATATAATGCTTTACATAATTTTCTAATTCTCCTTTGATTTCTTGACGCATCTGTGTTACTTTGTTATTTTCTCACCCGTGCTTTACCAGCTTCCCTGGGAGATAGCCTATCAGGTAACAAGACTCCACATCATATTCTATTACCCTCAAGTCCAGACCTGTGACTTATGTATTTATCATATTTCTTATCATAGTTGCCACACTGTAATTTTGTAAATTACATGGGCCATAAGTTAAGCAGGAATCAAGTTTATTTCTGCAGTTTGATTGGAATTTAGCATTTATTTGATTCCTTTTGTATTAGAGTTCAAATTTAAACATATTGAATATGATTTTTTTAAATCAGAGAAGTTTTTCTTTAAAATGGTAAAAAGATACAATTGAGGGAAATATGGTGTATATTTGACTCTCAGGCTATAATTGAGGGGAATATGGTGTGTATTTGACTCTCAGGCTATGATTGAGGGAAATATGGTGTATATTTGACTCTCAGGCTATAATTGAGGGAAATATGGTGCATATATGACTCTTGGGCTATAATTGAAGTGCATGTGGTGTATATTTTGACAATCAGGCTATAATTGAAGGGAATGTGGTAAATACACATCATTACCCAATTGTATTGACCCACCCCATATCAGCGGCAGTAATTAGAGTGAATGTGAGAACTACCTCTGTAGAACAGTGATGTACATTGTGCCAGAGTTAAAAAGAGTCGAGGTGAAATACCATCAGCTCTGAGTTTGATATCACCTCCTGTGGGAAATTATGGTATTTTAGAAAGAATGCATTCCATAAGCCTATTGTTTGTTATGATGACTGATAAATGCTTATAATTTTGTTGGTCCAGGGATGATGTGATATTTGTGTGCCGGGAATCTTGTCAGCATTGCCATTATAGGAGCTGAGACCTATTTGCATGTCAGAAAGCCTCCATTCCCCAGCACGCCATTATGCAACATTTATTTCCAGCACAAGACTGGTTTTCTATGAGGGTTTGTAGCAGGCGTGAGTGCTTTTATACGATTCTCAGTCTGCCTGGGTTTGTGGTCGCATGACACCCGGAGACAACAATACATATTTTGTAGATTGCATCAACCAGAGCAGAAAGGTGGATGGATCTCTCTCCCTTATAATAGCCACCAGCATTGAATATACCCTGATATTTTATAGCCGGAAAGGTGTCTTGTGTACCGCTATGTGATAATATGATTGATGAGGGCCTGGTGACGAACGACTACTGCTGCTCCCTGGTGTTAAACTCAATAATAAGTTATTAATAACCCCTCTCTCCTTCATTGAATGAATGTCTGTATTGTAATGCCATATATCTCCAGGTTATCACTTCAGAGATTTATATCATTTCTATTTTAATTTTTAATAAAACATTGTCCAATTTTGTGATATTTAAAAAAAAAATTATTATCAAGTTTTCTCATATTTAGCCATAAGATAATTCTATGGAAATTACAGACCTGTGCTTATTAATTTACCAGATTGCTTCTTCTGTACAGTCAAAATCTGGAGGTATATGGCATTTCCAATCATGTTGCTATTATCAATGTTTCAAGCGTGTTCAAATGTGGGAATTTAATATAATATGGTCAAAGCCTCAACCAATATGTTAAATGTTTTGTTTGATAGCTGTAATGAAAAAAAAGATATTTTAATGTTATAATGTTTTCTTTACCCATCTTGCTCCTCTGTCACAGGGTATTTATTTACCCATCTTGCTCCTCTGTCACAGGGTATTTATTCATGAGAATATGTATTATATCATTACAGATCAATGAGCTACAGGAGAATATCAACAATACCATAGACCGGCGCCTTGTGGAGCTGAGAAAGTTATTCCAGAGACATCGCAAGTTGAATCAGACGCTCAAGACAGAGCTACAGAGGTTCACCAACATGGCCATGTCATACACAGGCCAGATATTGTCCTCTGTCAAAATCATTGATACCAAAGCCCAGAGAGTGGATCTCTCGAAAGCCGTACACTTCACCAAGGAATACGGCTTTTGGAGGTATAACCTATTTTTTTGTGCACCAAAAGGTGACCCAGTATTCCCCTGACAAGAATATCAGGGTAAATTTAAAATCTTGCACCAAGATAATGAGCTAATTAGAAAACACTTGACATTAAGATATATCTTCACTTTTAATTCAGATAAAAGTCTGCCATAAAGCAAGATAAGATAATTTGTCACCATATTTGATGGCTGTTTTTGATGAAATTGGCAAAATGTACAGAAATGCCAGACATGTGTTTTTTCTTTAAGAAACAGAGAGCAAGCCTATACTATACAGCAAATAAGCTTGTATACTGTTTGGCACCCTATGATTGTATGTTTTTGTGTGTTGTGCAGATGGATTGGGACAATAATACTGTTTTGCTGGGAGATACTACTTTGTCTTCTGCTTCTGCTCGGCATTGGCAAATCCTCCAAATGTACACTACTCATGTGAGTCTAAACTTTTCAAGTAATTTTGCAACATATAATGCAGAGTCAAAATCTATTTGTCCTTGTATATTTTATGTAATTTGAAAATATTAAGTCAATGTTCGAATATAGAATTTCTATATTTCTGAAAAAAATATTTAAAAAAAATTAAAAAATATGTACCATATTATTAAATTTTCAAACATGCTTTACTGCTTTACATATTTATAACTATATTTGTTAAGTGAATAGATATCAGTCATTAGTTGAAATGATTAAGATCTCAAACTGTTTGATAAAGTTAAGTTGATAATTTCAGGTTTTGTGCATTTGGTATATTCACACTGGTGCTGTGTTGGGTTGCGGCAGGTCTGCACCTCGGAGTCAGCGTGGTCAGTTAATACTTCAGTCATGACTGTTCAAACCAATTTACAATATTGAAAGTAACCTGTTACTTTCAATTTAATGGAAATAATCTAACTGACACTTTATATATTTCATTTTGGTCAATATGTAATGTTTACAAAATTGTTTTACAATAAAAGATACCAAATTTACTATTCTAGTATTAATTTCTGATTCCTGAAATAGATATCATATTTATATTAAAACAATCTTATTATAACAATCTTTTTTACAGGGGATGGGAGATTTCTGCAAACAGCCAGATGTGTTCTTTGAAAAACTAGGATCAGAAGATATTGAAAGAGGTACATATAATCAGATATAATCTTAATCTTTGTGATTACGATTCCTGTTTTATTTTGTGGATTGTAAATCTATATGTGCTTGACTTGATTAACATTTTATTCTGTATATTCTGTTACAGATATAGTCAATTATTACATAAAATGTAACAAAGAAGTTACAAACCCATTTCGCATGGTAAGTCATATTTATTAATGAAATATTTTTTATTTTATAAAAGAAATATCAATCTTCCTAGATGCCATAAATAATATTGCTTAAATTAGATTCTAAATATTTTATAAAGATGTATATGTCAGCCTGAAGTGATTACTGATTTGGGAAAAAAAAAACCCAAAAACAAGACATTACAATTTGTTTAAATCAGAATATAAAGAAGTTCCAAGATGAACAAATGATTATAAACGTCTTTTTATTTGATGTTTCAGTCATTAAAACATGCTCAAGATAGTGTTACTTCAGCCAATAATACGTTGATGAGAGCCGTGACGCTGGCTGAGAAGGTCATTCCCAGATCAGAGGTGAGACATCCACATTGACCTTCACCTATAATTATATTCACTTCTTTGACTGTATCAAACCCATACCCAGTCTGTGTCATGTGCTAGAAGCCTGTTGCAAATAAGGAGATTGACATATTGCTCTGTGGTTTTAGGACTTCACAAGATAACTTTATGAAATTCTCTGAGACCCCAATGTATCTTTATCTTTGTGCATTTAAATTAAAAAAGAAAAAAAAATATATATATATGGTATAATCGTCCTTGTTAAGATGAGATATAATTTGATATTGTCTTGGATTTAGATTCATCCTCACATAGAGGAGGTATCAGGAACTTTGGAGAAGACGGTGGAGAACATTCAACAGCTGACTGCCCTGGTAGAGTGCACAAACCTCCACAAAGATTACACCGATGCCATCGAGGGAGTCTGCCACCTTGCACTGTCAGTATACAGACCACACAACACATACCAATATATTATATTATTCTAAAAACTCGTCTTGGTACTTAATAAGCCTATGAATATATTTTTTAGAAAGATTCTTGTGAAAATTGAAAATCATTGTCCATCATATTTGAATGGACAGACTTCTCTTATTAATTAATGTATTCAGTTGTATTGTTTATGATGTCTTTGTGGGTGGAGTAACTATGACATTTGGGTTGCTCCTGGAAGGTGGGGTATATATGACTATGGTGGGGGTCATTCCTCAGGTATGCAGTGGATGGGGTAACTATGACATGTTCATGGCACTCCTGGGTATAAGGTAGATGGGGTATATATCACTATGATGGGGCCACTCCTCAGGTATATGGCAGGTAGGGTAACTATGATAGGTTCTGGTTGCACCAGGGTGTAAGGTAGGTGGGTTATATATATGACTATGATGCAGTCATTCCTCAGGTATACAGTGGGCGGGGTAACTATGATATGTAAGTGTTGTTCCTGAGGTATATACAGTATATATGTTTGTGTTGTTCCTGAGGTATATACAGTATATATGTTTGAGGTATTTAAAGTATATATATATATATGTGTGTGTTTCAGGCCTGGAGTTATCTTCATCCTGCTCTCCTCCGTGGTGACGGGTCTGCTGCTGATGCTGCTGGTCCTGCTGGCGTCCTGTGCCTGGAGACACTTCGGCAGGTTGGTACTCTATATTCCCTCCATTTACATCGGCAGTATGTTCTAATATCCTTTTATTTCAGATTAACAAGTTTAGATAGATTGGAGAATTTTGTAGATTTCTTTTCATTATATATACATATATGTGTGTGTTTAGCCTTTCAATAAAGTAGCACGGAAATTGACTTAGAAAAGTACTAATTTTATGTAGAGTATGATTCACATTATGAATAAATACAATATATTTCTGGTTTAAATAATAAATGAATAAATAAATAAATAAATCAACAATAGTTCCACATAAAGTTGTGATTATATGATTTATATGTTGTGTACTGGGACGTGTTTGAGCTTCCTCTATGTGAATGTATGATTAACCCATTGTGCCCACTCCATATTTCCTTCCAGGAATTAACCCTTTATCATTTGCTGCTTCTTGACTTGAAGTATTTTATTCATTTGCATTCTGCTTCTCTTCTGTCGGCTACGTTTTCTGTTATTTCCAGTTCATTAAAGAGAGGGAATTATTCTATCTTGTAGTTAAAGATTTATGTTTGAGACAATTTTATATTGATTTTTTTGCTTTTCATATCTTTTTGAGAAGTGTAGGGTTAAAAAGAGTGGAATGGTTGAATGTCACGCTTATATATGTGTTGGAATAGACAATCAAAATTCTTGTGACAAGGATATTAGAAATTTGAAAGTATCACACTCATGAAATATCTAATTACTTTATACAAATATAATAACATAATACAGACATGATAGCAATTATTTAGAGGACAGTGGTTTCAACAAAAAATTATTTCCTTTAAAGCCTTTATTTGTACTTAAATGGTGCATATTTTTGATTTGAATAGTGTTTTACCTTCTTTCTCTTTGCGTTATTTTATATACAATTTCTTATATTTTTACTGGGTAGTAAATGTTCTCCATCAACCAAAGTTGTTGTTCTCAGTTGTGTTTTGCCTTGGTGTTGATTTTTAATGGATTTTAACCATTTGCACGTAATGATTTTTCTTCCCCTAAACCAGTAGTTCATGTGGGGCACGGTCGGAAAATACTGAAATGTAAGTAGTCGGCACCCATATTGAAATATCATTCATTTGTCTTATAGAACACATATTTTGGTCCTATAGAAACTTATATTTATATTTTGTATTCTAGAGATGATATTTTTTACAATATGCTTTTCATGGTTACATTTTATACAAGGTGTATAGGGATGTAAATTTCATTTTGAGGAATCCAGCAAGATTTCTTTTGTGGAATTTATTTGATCATAACGTTACACAAAGAAGACACCTAGAGTTTTTATGGTAGACTGAGGCGTGAATGCAGACAGACACCTCTGTTGTGTTGTGTGAGTCAGTGTTGTGTCGTGTGTATGTGGTGTTCTCTATTGTGACGTCATCCCAGTTCAATGTCGAACCTATTCGTCCAATGCCAATCCTGTCTGAATGATATTAACAGGAGAGAATGAAATGGAAGTGACGTGGATGGTACTCAACAGAAATATATCATTAAGATGTATTTACAGTCATTAACGTATTCTAGATGCAAAGATTAAGTCTGGTTTTGAGTTGAGAGATGTTGCATGTTTATGTAGTATCTGTATTGCAGAGCTAGAGGCCTGTGAAGCATGTCTGGCTTAAGCATTTGTAGCATTTAGTCGAGAGTTATCAATATTGGATCCTAGTCTCTTCTCCGCAGCCCTAGGATTTGTTTCATTTGGGACTGCGCAGTTTAGAAGCTGGCTGTATTTGGTAGATTCACATACTAAAGATGTGGACAGTCCCGATGGCATATTGACATAATATCCAAATGTGTGTTTGGAATGACAAATTCAAATGCCTTTCATAATTGAAATTCATTAATAGTTTCTGTTATGCTTAATATATGAAAAAGTGTAAATATATTTGGTTCTCTTTTGAATGAAAGTTTGCCTTTATGTTCAGAAATGAGTTTTTAATATTGGAGAAGTGATGTATTTTGTTTGTAGAAAGTTGTAGGTAAATGAAAGGCATGTGGATTGGCAATAGTTAGTAGTGGTAGAAAGTTTGGTATTCAGCATATCAAATGCATTGTGATAGTTTGTAGGAGTATTACCTTGATATCAATATATTAATTGACATATCAAAGCATATCAAAACCTAACATGTACAGTATTTAGGTATATTTAACTTTACATTTATCAGTATAAGATTTGGCGATTTAAGTATTTATGAGGAGTGTATGTTTTAAAATGTGAAAAATGTCACATATCCCTTTTTATATGGAATTAAATGAGTAATATTTGCCAGTAAATTCCCCATGTAATGTGAGCGGTTTCATTTTCAGGACCTCTCATTATGAAATCTGTGATCTGTCCTTCCTGGTTTGTCACATGGCCCTGTTACCAGCCCTTTGTCGTGGGTGGAAATTATCTTCCAGGTCATCCTTAATTAGAGTAATGGCCACAAGTTTTTTTTTTATTGAAATTACATGTTATAGTATGGTAATATATTGACGATTGTGGATCCAGGCCGGTTAGACGGAGACGTCGCAAGAGACGGATTGGCCCTTCTACAAACTACCAGAGAACTTCCCTTAAGAAGTATCCGCCCACGTCCTCCCTACAGAAGAAGCCCAGGGTGCACCGCGGGCCCTCAGAGGTGATGCGCACGGGCTATGTTGGCTTCAGAACCTTCCTGTCCTCCTTCAACCACAGAAACTGGATGCTCGTATGTGGCTCTATTGTCCGACCGTCTCTCTGAGCAACACCTCGCTGCATGTCATCTATTGCTTAACACGGAGCCCACTTTTCAAAAAAAAAAAAAAAAAAAAGCATTTAGAAGAAAGTAGACACAAAAATAAATATATAGAAATATCTTCCTGGGGCTTAAATATTTCTATATTGTCTAAGGTTATCAATGTTTTCTGTGGTGAAGGAAGGTAAGGAAATTGTTCCTATATTCCCCCTCTCTCCCCCAAATATTGCTTGCTTTCAGGAGGTCAGAGGTCATACAGTGATGAGGGCATGTGAATGGAGTCCAAAGTATTATTCATATTAAGACTGGATGATTTGAACACCTTTACATTTCTCTGGAGCTAGTGAACCACAAGGTTTAGCACACAAAACTGAATAATAAAAATGCATTTCAGTCCAATATACTGCCATTTCTATCTCAGATCACGTATATGTCAATTTTAGCAGAAGAGAAAATGTTGAGGTGATGGGACCTTTATGGTAAAAGGGAAACCCTACAAGTTGTGTAAATTGCATGTTCCTTTCCTGGTCACTGTGCTGCCATCTATGTGCCAAGGCAGAGCCATTAAGAGCCATGTTCATGAAGAAAAAGCCAGAAAAAAACTAATAGGTCAAATACATTGTAATTTTACGCTGGTTTTTGGATGTTGAGAATGTAGAAAAAATGATGATAGGAGAGGGATTAGAAGAGCGAGTCTTGGAAACCACAAATATTACGCATTATTAAACCGTCCTTTCTCTGTTTATTTATTGATAATGCATTGGTGATTTGCAGGTGGTGACAGATGTGAACTAGTCAATATAATGTATAAATGTAATGCATGATACCTATTCTTCTCACAATGCTGTGTATTTTCTATTTCCCCTATTATCACTCACCTGCCTGCTGGTTGGAATGCTATGTATTTGCGGATGCTGTTTGCGGTCGTGCTTGCAGAAAAGGCTACCAAGGTATTGACGAGGACGACCCGTTCCTGCCGCGTGCAGACAACGCATCACCTTCGTATTACAGGTACGGGTCCCTCCCAAGCAGACCCAACTCCATACATGAGGAGTCATCGTAAGTACCCAAATCTTTGTTGCTACTTTGGAGGCCAGTACATATTTCCTACCTCGCGTACATTCATATAGACATTGGACTTTGTCACATATGATGTATGTGTTAATTTTTGTCACACCACCTCTAGAATTCTCTCCACATTTTTGCTCGAAATTTACTCAGCAGCAGACTGAATAATCTTACAATTATAATTATAATCATAAAAAAAAAATACAGGCAGTTAAACTTTACAGCACATAATATATCATTTAATTTGATAATCATGTGAAGCAAATAATTGATTTTTTCAGATATCTATGATTTGTGCACTCAGACATGATAATATTCAAATCTACATAAATCAAAGTCTACTAGATCCATAAAATCTTGCCGGAATTGAACAAAATGATAATTTGACACAAGTACCTGCAGAATGTATTGTGATTGCATATATACATGACAATAATTACGCCATGGCACCTGCATCGTGTTCTCCTCAAAGAGCACTAACCCCAAACAGTCTTGTTTGCCTCGCTTTGTCACATCAGCGCATACCTATTTCATTCAATACTATAGCGATAAGATTCACTTGTGCCTCCAAGTAAATGCCTGTTCATGTTGATGAATTGAGAGATACATAAATATGCATCAGATTATTCGGAAAAATTTCGATTTGTCAGTTATTAGATGATAAATTTGGTTAAACTAACACATTTTTCAAGTGTGGCGTTTCATAATGCCTTTAGCTGTGGCGTATTTCGATAGCTTTTTGAGATATTTACTAATTTTATGTCTCGTCAAATGTGTTTGTCACATTATTAATAAAGTGTCTTGCACTCTGTAAATAACAAATATAATATAATGACCGATTCTCAAATGCATTACACATTGAAATGGATAGGATACTTAGGTAAATTGATGATTAGATGGATTCCAAAAAAAAATTTCATCTCAAACATTTTTAACTTGTCAAGCATCATTGAAAACAAACAAATCAAAGACAAAAAATGGTGAAATTATAACTGAAAAATAAATAAATATGTTATTTGAAAACTGTTATCAGTTGACCACAATATAAACTCATAGCCAGTTTGCCTACACAAATCATAAGCCAATATTTCATTGATATTTTTTGTCTGTACGAATCAGAAGCTTTCATGATAACCAAACCATACACATTTAAACCAAATTTCAGTCTGCTTGTAGAGATAGATGGCATATAAACATTAATGTATATTGGAGATTTCCCTCAGATTTGGAATCAAATGTCCCATGCAAAAGTGTCCTTTGTGGACGTTGGTGAGAGCGCCCCCTTGTGTCAGTGTTGTGCCTCCAAATAGCACCTGCATGGGTACTTATTGGGTACTTATGGTTGTCATGGAAACAGGTTTGTCTGTTGATATGGAAACCACTCCTGCCATATTGTGTATTGTATTTATACCTATTTATGTGTGTGTCTGTCTATATATATCTATATTTATACATATATATATATCTATCTAATCTCTGTCGTAGTTTTGATATATAATCACCACCACCGTCACCCCATAATTGCCCCACCTACATGCTCTATCCACATTTACACATCTTACACCAAACAACCTTGCTAAGTTAAGAATATATGCAACGCAAATGGAAGCTGGTAGCTGGGTGATATAGGGCAGGTTCAAGGCTCCAGGTGCACTCCTCCTTGGTTGCCATGGCAGCTTTGATGCAGCATATATACATATATAACCTTTAAGTTGTCCAACAGAAAAGTAAGTGAAATGCACGCAATGCTTTTACATTTGAGCAGCATAAAGTTTTTGTGGCATATTGGCATGCTTGCTTGCA
Organism: Amphiduros pacificus; assembly: GCA_949316495.1. Classification (NCBI taxonomy): domain Eukaryota; kingdom Metazoa; phylum Annelida; class Polychaeta; order Phyllodocida; family Hesionidae; genus Amphiduros; species Amphiduros pacificus. The sequence goes on along the minus strand of OX439002.1, from coordinate 47,912,018 downwards.
ACAAACATACATATAATGCTGAATTATTATCAATCATATCAAAATGATACCGATCACCAGGGGAATATGGCTCTTATTGTGGGCAAAAGATCATTACAATTTTTTATGGGGGAATTAAGAAAAGAAAAGAAGAACATGGCCTTGGAAGGTGAGGTGCCTGTGGTGAGTGTGGTAGAGAGATGTCTATGTGTGAATGTACAGTATTATGTGTCAGGACTGTTTATGTCAGCTGCGTGACCATATAGATGTTTGCATCTTGATGGGTTTATTGAATGTGAGTGAGCTATATGCTTTGTCTGCATGAAGATGTTGAATGCAAGTGTGTTTGAATCCCTGCATGATAATAACACTGTATATATTTCAAATAAAATAAATGACCTTAATACATCTATCGATAAAACAAATTGCATGATCGCATAGACAGGCATGATAACCAGGAAGCAGGATATTTCTGTACTTTGCCTGCAGTCATAAATTCTCAGCCAAATCATGTTTGAATAGAAAACTGAAGATAAATATCATGAGGTCATTCCAAACCATTTGGTTGTCTTATGGGACAGGTAGGAAATCAATGGTTGAGGCATGAGAAATGATATTACGAAACGATAAGCAAATTGGCATGCATTAGAAGTCCAAGATGAGCTATTTGGATTTGCTGGCCTTGTCCTATTACGTTCTGTTGCATATCTTTTCTGTTGTCTAGCTTACAAATCTGCACTTGATTTTGGAATTGTTTTTGGCTTATCTTATGCGATATATATTCATCTTTTTGTTTGTTAGGAAGTTATCATTTTGTTTTATATCTCAGCATAAACTGTAGATTTTGTCATCGCAGCTGTTGTTGATGAGTTTGATGTGCATCGTAGCTAGAACACAATGATTTATACAATAATTTTTGCTGATTTAACTCTTTCAACTATTTGCTACCATGTATATATTTGGTTGCAACAGATTAAAAGTAATCAAACAATTTTCTGTCTGTGAATTATAAATTAAATAAATTGGTGTCGCATATAGTGGGAAGTTCAGTTTGATCACATGTAATTTTACCGTCACTTTCATTTACCATCACAGATTGATTGGAATATTGTTTGGATTATTGCTTTTCTGAAAAGATATAAAATTGTGAAATTGATACCACTTCCCAGTGTATGAATATAAACTTTTAAGCAGGGATTACTCTATCTCTTGGTTTTGTTTATTTTATCTTTTCGTTTTGGTTCTTTATATCATAATTGTATCCATTAAAAATACAAAACAGCATTCAAGCATTTGTTTGTCATATATATGTAGGTTGTTTTTTTGGCCATTGTTTGCATCATACATATATATCTATATATTTATATAAAATATATAACCTCCAAGCATAAAAATGATAAATCTAAATATCTGTGAATGTATGGAAAATCAAAGAAAGAAATAAAATCTATGAAAAAACTTCAAAAAAGTACATGTAAAACTACTCTGCAGATTTTTTTTTAAAAAGAGGAAATATACATTTAAATTTAAGCAAGAAATTTGTGAATATTTTTTCTCTTCTTCTGCTCTCTTCCACGCTCCCGGTCCCTGTTTACAAGTTTGTAGAACCATTTAAAGTATATCCAAACTTAGAGATCATGCAGATATATTGCTTTAACACAATATATAACAATTTGTGCTTTGAGATGCTTTCAACAAATTGACCCTTAACCTCCCAACTTGTTTTTAAGTACTATGCCATACCACTTTGCAGGGATTCGATCGAGAGGACAAGGTATATTAAATCTTGTCAACTTTTAGTCATTGTCCGATTAAACTCACTACTTATATCCTATTTAACTCTCCTTATGTCCATGAGTGTTGTAATATAAATAACAATATTTGATCTACTTTTGGGTGGGAATGCAAATCTTGTTTTGTTTAAACAATTCTCTGTCCCAAACCAGCTCCTTGCGTCTGAGTGAGTGTTTATTGCTGTGATAACTTTCTCATGTGCAGATATTTGCTCTGAGCAAACTTTAATGGCATTAATTGGGCAAAATTTTCTGCATGATTTTTTTTTATTATTAATGAGTTTAAATGCATGGTAATTTTTGGACATTGACAGGGTCTTGTTGTTAACCTGAGTGTGGGTTTTGGCACATAATATGGGGATGCTTTGTTGAACAAACAAGTGCTTGAATGTGATCACCATGCAGACATCACTCAGTGGGATGTGGTTATAAATGATATATCAATAACTATATTCAAACATAAAAATCTACCAATAAAGAGCAGTCCACTGCAAGGGGAAGCAGTGAAGATATACTAGGAATCCATTCCAGAAATAAATCATTACCATAAATTGGAGCATGCCTTAGACTGCATCCACCATATTACACCATAGGAGTCCAAGCCTTCAAAACCATTGGTGATTTTGTGTTTTAAAAAAATGATTCTATGTAGAATTAATCCAAAATGCCTGATTCATCAAATTGTGAAACAGAATTCATATTCTTTACTTTGTTCTTTTTCGCATTCGTCCTTTTGCACCAAAATGTCTGGTCTTTTCATAAATCACATGAATTTTGTCTGCCAGTCTCTTCAAGATTTATATGTTGTACATTGATTGTGAAATTTGTTTATCATACAACACCTTCAAATTGTAATCATACTGACATTATAAAATGTCAATATTTACTCACATTTCCACAAAACTTATGATAGCAAATTGACCAGCAAGTTTGCTTTGCTTGGAAGTGCTGTTTTGTGTGTTACAGTTTTTAATTATTATTGTTTAATTTTTATTATGAAAAAAATGTGACAATAAATTCAGAATAACATAATTATCTGATTTTTTTGTCTTGTTAAAAATTAAACCTCTGTTGGTTGCCTTCCCATCAAATATATTTTTAGACTCCTACAAAATGTTCCAAAGAAGATGTGCAAAAGGCCCTCTTTTTACCCCCAGTTTAGGTCTTGTTACCAGATTATCAATTAATTAAAGTTAGGCCAAACATCTCTGAGCTAAATCTTCCATGCAGCGTGGCAAATCCCGTGGTTGAATCACGCTTCACAAAGATGACCTTAATCAAGTGTTATCCCCCCTACTTTTACAAATATTAGCTATTCTATTCAAGCTGTTGTCCAACCATATATTTATGAGATGCTTGCTCTTAGCTGCACCCTACCCTTTAAAATTAGGTTAACCTTCCTCTAATAATACCATATTCTGTTCACGTGATTGGAATATGAATATATTGCATTAAAATTGATCAAATACCCATATTATTAAAAAAAAGTTAAATCGTTTTGTTATTAACATTATGTATATTTGGTCTGAAAATATTATGTACAAATCAGTTTATATGTTTTGATAATTTATAAATCTTTTATAAAGTTTAATGTTATCCATAAGTTTTAAATTACTTATGTTCTTGACACCTATATTATATTGTATGTCTGTGCTGTTTGATTCTGATAGTGTTGATGAAGACTGACTGATGGGTTTTATCGCCATATGCTTGTAGCTTTCCCCGTGGCCGCTCAAACCCTCGTGAACATGTCCCCATGCACAGGCGGAGCTCCCCACCTCCCGCTGTAAGTATACAATATCCCCTTTGACCCAGTTGCATATGAAATACCTCATTTGCATACACACACACACATTTAGCTTATCATCAAACTATCCCATTTTGCAGTTAAGAGTTTACCACATAATAGAATCAAACGGTTGAAATTTAAAATAAAGCTTATTTCCTTTGGCCACATATTGAACAGAAAATGTTCACTTTCTAGCATCAGTTCTCCATAACAGAATGAGAACAGTGTTTTCTGAGAAAGACAAGGGGAACTATAAAAAGTCCTTTTAGGAGTCGATGTTTCTTTAATCCAGTCAGTCCTTTAGCGAAATTTTTCATTCAGACTTTGATAATGCTTTTCCCTTAATTGTAGTTAGAAAATGATTTTGGGTTTAAACTGCATGGAAATCAATTTTATGGCATTAACCATCAACATAGAACACTAATAGTTCAACATACCACACTAATTCTGTCCTTTTCATATTTTACTCCATGTTTACTTAGTTATTGTTATGTATATGTAAAGTTGCCTTTATTGAAGAAAGTAAGTATTCATGAGTGAGACATATAAAAGATTTGTATCTTGATGATTTCTGGTCCAAGAGCTTAATACAATATTTAAACATGAATATTTACTTTCAGTCAATAATGGAACCTATTGAATCTCTCATGATGGTACCTGTCTGGTATCAAGTTGCTTTTGTGCTCTCATAAGTGAAATCACATTGGCAAGTTGTAATTTTAAACACATGAAAAAGATCAATTACATATAAAAAAAAAACATGGCCTCGCATAATTCTTTGTTCAAATTTAACAAAAATATGATTAAAAAAAAGAGCAATGCCACTTGAGATCAGAAATGTATACATATGTTAAAAATGCATTTGCAATTACCATAGAATTGTGCATGACCGTGACATAACATGCACATATTAGATTTGTGGTAAATGTTGAATCATTAAAGTAGGTGTGGTTTTATACACTGATGAGCATGATAAATACTACTGCACATATTAGGTAGAAATTGTCTTTTTATTTGCTCTGAGTCTGTTTCAAAAGTCCAATAATATATTTAACCTGGTTCATTACAGTTGTATTTATTATTGTAAATTTTGAAAAAAAAATAGTCTGAATATTTTACATAATTTAGATCAATGGTATAATCTAAAATCATCGTTTAAAAATGCTCTTTTGGATAAAAAAATTACCCTGTAATGTTTCAGCTAATAAAAAATAAATGCAGACTACCTAATTAATAACTTTGTTATGACTCAAATCTGATGTACAAAAGTTGAATGTAGACATTGACGAAACTTATGACACAATAGTAGGTGACCGCTATAGACAAAAGGAACGCCAATTTGACCACTTTTTTCTACAGAGCTTTCTGTGGTGTTTGTCTCTCATAATGCATGGACCTTTATCTCTGTGGGCAGAACCTATCCTCTCTGAGTCTCTTATGTTTAGTTGACATGTGCGGCCCTTAATTTATAGCTCATATACTTCTGCTGTAGGCTCTAGGCATTGTCCGTTTCTCTGGTTTTTTTATGTTTTATTGACCTCAAAGCATTTAAATTTTCTATTACATTTCTCTCCTGGTGATAACTCCTCCCATTAACACCACACAACATTTATATATATAACTAAATCACGCCACCTGGTGGGTGAATGTGTAACCCCTCCCTGTCTGGACACTTTATTCTACTTTTACAAGGCAATGCTGAGTGTGTAGGCAATGAATGAGTAGAGGAATCCTGATAACGTTGTGCTTCTGGTATTCTTTATGCTGTGAATGTAACTGTCTTCATTAGAATGTGAGCATCTTGCCTTCTAAAAGTGACCTGAAATAATGCTTTCTCCCCAGCCTTTTTACTAACAATAAAATTGTGAGGTGAGGGAGGGAGGGGATGGGGGAGGCGGAGGGTTATTGGGGGCAGCGGGTGTTGTGTGGTGTTTGGGAAAGTGTAACCAGGGCAGCTCCCTCCATTATGCTCAGCTGTCAGAATGGCATTGCAAAGATCTCTGCTTGTCTCAAACCTTTGTTTTACTTGCAGGTGCAAACAGGATCTCAGGAAATAATTGTGAGACAAACACTATTAGAAAGCTTTGTAGACTGACGCAGGCTAACGATGTACATGAACTGCTAGTGTAGCCAGGTAGTGTTTTTCACGGGTGTTGGTTTACCGTTCTCTGTTGCAGTACAGTACCAATGAGTTCTACAGGCAGTACACTGACATGAATCACAGCATGGATGACCCCCACAGCCGCAGCAGCGAGTCCAACGCTTGACAAGTTCGGGGGCGCCACTGTCGCTGCCCCAGTGTACCGACAACTGGCGCCTCCACCAGCACCACAGCCACCCTGCCACCTGGTGGTGTGTCCACGCGCCACACGCCACCCACGCCGCCTAGTGGCATCTCGGCAGTGCTGAGTCCCACAGGCACCACATCAACAGTGGTGACACCTGGTGGGCATACGTGGCCTGTCTCTTCAAACTGTCACACTCCAATCAAAGGCAGGCATGCATATTATGGTGAAGAAATATAACCTGCATCATTCTCCTGTTGCATTTTACCATTCAATAGTCACCTTGAGGCGTCGGAACCCAAAACTGGTCAGATACACTTCAGAGAACGGACATAAACTAACAATTAAATAAAAAGTTAAATAAAGAATCTCTGATATTTTTATGAATACATTTGTAAATAACGTCATTATCAAACAAAAATATGGAATGCAGGGAGCAAGGGATTCTCAGTAACCATGACAACAGTGCCATAGAAAAAAATGATAAAATGGGGAGTCAGTTTTGGAACTACGAATGCAACATAGCACTTACACTGTAGATTTACTATTAATGATAAACAGTTTAATTCATATCACTAATATATATATATATATATATATATATATATATATATATATATATATATATATATATATATATTGCACAAGTGTCAGAGTTTTGGATGGTTTTAAAAAGAACATGAAGCAAGAAGATTTAAGGAGAGTTGTGATTTTTTTCTTATCCTATAATAGTTTATACTGATTCTTTCCAATGATACCTTTTGTAAAATCATGTTGTCACTTGCTATGATTAAGAATTTTATTAAACAACACTTTCAATAAAAGGAACAAAATGGGTGATATTTATTCTTTTTGAAGATGTGTTTGTTTCATACATTCCATGTAGATTCAAAATTTATTTATCAAATTTACTAATATTAAAAAAGATCAGGTGTAAAATGTTAAGAATAACAGCATCCATTTGTCAGTACTATAAAGTATATATTGTGGTGCTATTTTGCAAACATTTATAGTTTGATCAAATTTAAGTAAAATGCCAAAATATTGAATATGGATAAAAATTACTACTCCTTTCGGACCCATTTCGATCTGCACTAAATATATAGATGATTGTAAATATATATGATTATGTAGGCTCCTCCCATTTGTCATCTAGAACTGTACATTGTTCTGTCATGTACGAAATGCATTATATATGTAAAGCCCCATAGAAGCTTGCCCCTTGATCCTTGCAGATCTTGATGTATATATTCTCACCGATTAAATGTGATTAATAACGCTAGCATGTAGCATGTCTGTGTCACATACCAAAACAATTCACAGTTGTCTCGTAGAGAGCTCACGTTTTTCAGCTGTTTGGTGAAATATTGTGACTGTCTCTTGATACAAAATGGACATTGTAGATGTATATAAGTATTTAGGAATCCATCTTATTTAAATATAAGTGATGAGGTTCAAAACCAGTATACCATCAATATTTTAGATCCCAATTTATTTTGGCAAAAAAATTAAATTCCAGCTCAGATAAATTTGAATCAAATAAGTTAACTAATTTTGTAATAAGATGAATGATATAAAATTGTTTGGAAAAAGTTAAATCTTGGCCAAGAAATTGTATAGGTGTGTGATTGTAGGTGTGATTATTAAATAACTAATCGGTTATGTTTCACATGTGCAAAACAAATGACATTCCGAATAACTGTACATTCTATGTGTAGATCTTCTGTGGTGATTCGCAAAAAAAATGATAGTTTGGCCCCTCTCCTATAGACATAGTACCATATGATTATGGTTTGTGTAATGTAGTTAATACCAATGTTAGATTGACATTCAGGGGTATATAGCTACCAGGGTTGGGACACCTTGGGCATTTGTTTGTCTATTATTCAGTATATAGTGTCGTTCAGATAAAAGGGAGGACAAGGAGATGAGTTTCTTTCTTGTCCATTGCAAATATTGAGTGGTGAATTTCATAATGAATAGCTATTATTTCTTTTCTATTTTTGAATTATAGAGATACAGATTGTACATAGAATTGTTCAATATAAAAATACTGGTTTTATTTCATAATTTTGTAACTGCAAATGTATTGTAACACATGAAAAGTTCCCTTGGCACAAAAAAAACGAATCGCCAAGATAACATTTTTGATTTATTCTTCATTCCAGGAATCTTTTTATAATCAAAACATTTGATCTTAACGGAAACTACATCTGTGCCGAGGTAATTTTTCACAGTGACTTACTTTTATCCAATACTATTTTTATTTTACAGTGGAAGATATTTGTCAACACAAAACACATTGTGTACAGAGTTTTGTGATGGCATGATTTACATTATAATGTATGTGAACAAAATGTTTTAGCTGGTGCTCTTTTTAGTGACATTGTATATTATCCTCTACATGAATTAGCTATTTACAAAGTTTGATCGTAAAATTTATATATGGTTTTACAGAACTCTTTAAGATATCTTACAGACACACATTCACTATTTCATATTTAAAGGTAGTATGTGTAGTATGCGATGGTATGTTCAGGATATATGTTCTCATAAACACATACACCCGTTATTTGATGTACCATATTCTGCCTAATTAACATACAGATTTTAAAAATTAATCGCACAGGTAAAATGTGCTAGTGATTCTGCCCGAAAAGTTCCCAGATATACTATTGCAGGAAAGTACAATTAAATACAAATTCCCAAGAAGAATGATGTGCGTTAATTAATACAAAACTATGGTACACATAATTTAATGGGCTATCATAATATGTGTCCTGTGCAACACTTGTATAACAAGGAAACTTTATCATTACTATTGTGGCGCTCTCTATTGGAAAACAGTTGTAATTTTGAGATGTGGTTATTGCAGCTTATTGTCTATCAATGCCAATAGAGTAAGTAATCCAGTATCTTCGCCACTGTCTGATCTAACTGTGATTATTACAAATAGATGCCCAAACATTTTGCTGCTTAATGGTACAAGTGTAGTTAAATTACGAGTCAGACAGGGATCATTCTTAAGGCGGCACCTCTCTCAAATTCCAATAATTTAGTAGATAATATGTCACACGATTCCAAAATTATTGCTTTCTTTGGCCACTGTTTATTATCTAAAAATAGTTTTGAATACCTCTAAAACTGTATATATTGAAGAAATAAATATACAGATACAAGGCCCTGTAGAACTTGTGCATAGTCTAAAAGTGGGTGTTAAAGGTACAGCTGTACTTTAATATATATATTTTAAGGATAAAATGTAGCTTTTTATGAAATATATTTCTTTCCATGCAATATTAAGAGCTGAAAGTGGATTTTATGATTTATTTTTTTCAGGACAAATAAATGTTTCTGATTATATTTAAAATTTCTTTAAAAGTTCTAATAATAAATTTAAAATGCAACATTAATAGGAAATTTAATGTTCTAGAATTACTTCCAGTGAGGTTTTAATTTATTTAATATTGGATGTTCCAAATTTCATTTTATTTTGTTGATGATATGTAAAATGTATATTTCAAGGCTATTGTTAAAGAATATATTTATTAATGAAATACAGTGAATTTATTCTGTATAAGGTATGTTTACACATATCACAATATGATAGGACATGTAGAACAAATGAAAAAAAATGTTATCAGTGATGGACATTGTAATATGCTGTCAGGGCATATATGTATCAGTTTTGTGGAGAAACTCTTTTATAGTTTGTTCCTTCAATTATACTCCTATAATATTCAAATCCAACTTATCAAAGGCCAATGTGTGAATAACATTCATTAATGTAAAAAAAAAATCAAAAAGGTTTTTAGCACGAGGTTAATTCTTATATTATAAACAATGTGTTCAGACTATACAATTCGCACGTCCATGTTATCTTATGCTGTTCATGTGCAAGTTGTGGATGATGGTGCAACATGGTTTTACTTGGTTGGCTTCAGTGAAACACCTTAAATTATGAGGCTGGTGCCCCAAGTGGCTCCCTCCAGTGGCAATTATCCTTTGCAGGTCATACATATTCTAAATATCTGTAGAAATGTGATTTAGTTATATTCTAAAATATATTCATTCATTTGTTCTTTAATTCCGGATGATATTATTGAAAAGGAATGATAACAGCTGAACCCAGGAAAGAAAAATAAGAAAGGGCAGTGGAAAAGACATACAGTTTATCTTTTCTGATGTTTTAACTACTAGTTTCCTGCACAGGATGATTACCCATGATGCACTTGTGATAGCAAGCATAATACTAGCAACTGTACATTTTCTATTGCAATTCTTAATAAAAATGACTAAAGTGTAATTACTAGTGGAGTTATTTGTTTTGCTAACTTGTACTCATTGATGTTATTGTCTGGGACCGGACCAGACTTACTGGGTAATTTCAAATAAGATGGTCAGAGTTCTTCCCAATTAGAAGGAAAAATGTTTGTATTTTCAGGGGACCAATTCTATCTATTTTCCAATAGGCTCAGATTTTTGTCCATGTTATGAATTTTCAAAAATCTATCACTGAGTTGTCAAGGAGGCTGTCATTTTGAATAACATTATAAATATTAGCCAATGAGAACTGAGATAAGTTGGGGCTAAATTAATTATGCAACATGCATTTTTATTGGAAAAAATATCATCTGCTGAAGTCGGCTCTGGGAAACGATTTAAATGATCATTGTTTGTTTGTTTGTGGTTTTACATCACTTTCAACATCATTTCAGTCATTTCATGATGAGACCAAATTGTAGCACATATAGTGCTGCCTCACTGAATTGTCATGTCGTAGCTCCTTGACATGACATCCCACCCAGTCACAGATTTACAAGGGCAATGGGTTAACTCTTTGGCACGGGCCTCAGCTCGTGTGAAATTGTATCATGAATTCAATCTTGTCATGGGCGGGGATCGAACCCATGACCTTTCCACGACCTTTGGATCACCACAGAGGAACTGGTTTTAATAAGCTGGCGCTCTAACCAACTGTGCCACAGCCTGTGGCCTTTAAATGATCATTAACAGTTTCCAGAAAATGTTCACAAACATTACTAAAATGCATAGCTCTAGGGCCATTGGCCTATATTCGAAAAAAATATCTAATGGCTATCACTGAATTTGGAGGCTGCCATTTGAATAACTTTACGTTTTGATTTGCCACTCTTAGAAATGATTTTCAACTTGTCAGGAAGAAATGCTTCCCCAAAAATATCTGAAGCCATGATCAGGATAAAAACAACTCCTGTTTGTTTGCAAAGGATGTCAAAATACATATTTTATTATTTTTTCTTCTTCAAATGTGCTCCGTGGCTTCCCTATCGATATATTTGTAAGGTGAGAAGTGTCCGTGATTTGATTTGATAAGTCGGCCCCACCAAGTTGACTTTGATAAGCAAATTCATATATAATATCAATCTATTTACATGACCAATGGCTGTTTAACACCAATTTGGTTAAATCTAAAAATTAGCAATAGATAAAGGCAATTGATGCACGATTCCATGGAAATGCAAAATAAATGGATTTATAGTACAGAAGCAATGAACAGATTAACACATTCTGATGGAAATACATAGGCAATGGATAAACAAATTAATTCTGATTATGACAAAATGTTGGGTGGGTTCCAAGGTAAGTCCTCTATAAAAGTTAATATTTACTTTGGTTTTATCAATCATAAAGGCACAAATATTCCAAAAAGCAACGCTCAGCATAGCCACTGGCCTGTGCTTTGTTTTCAAAAGCAATGGACAGTCAAAATAAATTGAAATACCATGGTATCAATTCAGTACATTTTCACCAGAATATCTAATATTATCAGATAAACAATAAATATTTAAATATTTTTAAGCTTTCAGATGAGGAAGATTTCATGTTGCTATTTTATCCATGAAATTCCAAGCAAAATAGAATTTTATCCACAGCTTATTGAATTATGTTCAAATGATCGGTAGTTTTTATAAATGATATATAATTGGAGCTTGGCAAATATTCTCTAAAACCAATGTCCATTCTGTACATAAATAAACTTGCCAACATGTGGGACAACTTATTGAAAACCCAATACTTAAAAATAAAATGCCAAGACAATATTTTATATAAATATATTTATTTTTGCTTCTGTCTGGTCTGACATTAAGGACCTTGTCTCATATAGGAATAAATGAGCTGAACATATTTAGCATACACAAAACAGTAACATTGTTATTGAAATTAAATACTTAGCTTGCAAGACACCTTAACTTCTCTTCAATATTTTTAATTGGCAATGCCAAATGACTCATCTCACAAAATATATTTTCAAAATGTTGCTCAAAAATGTAATTCATACCATAGTGATATGTAATTCATTCCATACTGACTTGCACCCTGCGTTATGCATAGGATATATATATATATATATATATATATATATATATATATATATATATATATATATATATATATATATATATATATATATATATATAATGCTCATCTACAGATATCTCAAACTGAGAGTACATTAAGATTCTCTGAATGATAATGAGGCACTGGATGCTCCAGTTGTTTAGGCCTGTGAAGATTATTTTTTTAATAATTTAAAATTGGACAAATAGCTGTACTGTCCATTGCTTTATTGTCACATGTGTACATTTCATAAAATGCCTGCAATTTTCTTTATTTATGATATTTTACTATTGCATTTATCCAGATTTGCAAGAAAAGAAGAGAATATGTTGATTAAGGTCTGTATGTGAATTAAAAGCCAGATTAAAGATATAAAGCCACGGTCAAATTATTGATATAAGTCATATGCTCAATAATCTTTGGTATAATTGTATATACATTTGGTTAAGTCTTGTTGTAGATTATGTCCATACAACAAACTGATTAGTCTGGCAATGTGCCTTATATTAGTCTGCAGTGTCCTTATTAATAATGACTATCATACAAACTGGTCTAATGCCAGATATAACAATACAAAAATATAATCTGCTGCTCAACAGCATCACCAAATTTAAAATAGGATCTATTCATAAATAATCATAAATCCACATTAATTGCACAATTAGACAATATACCAACTTGCAAATGACAGATATGGTTAACACATTTTTAAAGAATTCCACAATTTGAGTCTCTACTCATGATATGCTGCAATGTGTATTTTTTGGCCATTTGCTGGTAAAATTTTATCGCAGATAAACTACCTCAAGGTCAGAATGAAAATAACTTCAACAAATATATGATTGTCAGGCAGCATTCTTCAAATTTAACATTTTATAATTTATTACAGAAATCATTGATAAAATATGGCCTTTAAAAATGTTAGTCTACATGTAATAGGAGTTAAATGCAAAATTCTTATTACATAATATTTTTAATTCAGAAATAATATTAATCATTTTTAATCAAGTTAATTTTTAATTTTCATTTCTATTTATAAAAAAATATAAATGTGATCTAAAAGTGGTGTTCTTCATCTATTGCTCAATATTAGACACAGAACACTAGATATTTTAATGTTACACAAAGTCACATGTCTATGTAATATATGTAGAGTTTGGCACAATGGAAGTGTTTCACAGTGACTAACATATTAGTTATTGGCACTGGAGTAGTACATCAGTCTATATTCAAATGAAAAAGTGAAGAAAATAACTGATATATTTAATTTTCATGGTATACACCTCTAGCAAAATCTGATAGTTCACAAAATACTAAAATATTGCCACATTCTATGTTCATTAAAGTAGCAATTAAATTAATGCCAAATAAATGAATACAAGCACTTGTATTACTAACACACAATGCTTCATAGACAAATGTAAATAAAATTAATGTTGATTTGGCTTTAAAGATATGCTACTAAGTGTCTGAAATATCAAGGATATTTTGAATGGCAATTTACATATTGATTACTAACAAAAGAAAATAGATTTTAAGAGATCAGAGTCCAAACAACTTACTATGTTAAACAGAGGTAGTCGATTCTCTACCTTTTCATATTATTTAAGAAAACAATCAGAGGAATTTGGAGGCAGAGGTAGGTAGAGAATTAACTACCCTGTTTAGCAGAATAAGTCCTAGCTAAATGCAACAAATTACATCTCCTCTTTTAGTTTGTATCAAAACATGTATTTACTCAGTACTCTACCATACATATTTTGGCTGATTATTCATATTCTTTCTGGACGTTTCATCATCATAAGGTTGCACTTTGCTCTGGTTAGCTTTTGACCTATTTCTTTGTCCACTACCAGGTCTTTTTGCATCAAACTTTGTTGGTGGAGTTACACTTCCCTTTTTCTTCCCTGATTTGCCACATTTCTCATATTCTTTCTTTGACTTATCATTTGTCGTGTCAGAAAAAGATCTTCCTCTGTTATATGATGCCTTTTTCTTTACTTTGTTTCCTTTTGATTGTTTAATTTTGGTATCCCTTCTTGAAGCCATGATCTGATGTTCAATTGTTATTTGCTTCATTAACTCTTGTTCCTGGTAGTCTAATATCTCCAACTGGAAGGAAACATCATGCAAAGTGTAAAATAGCATAAAACTATCACCCAATAGTCATATGTCCTCTTATCAATGCATATTTATTTTGTACTCAGAACTCAGAAACTCAGAAATCAATTTATTTGACCCTAGATTTACATAAGTTGTCAATAGTTCTTTTCATTTTTTCTTTAACAATAGGTATATTTTATGGGCCAGGGAGACCTCCATTAAGACAAATGCTTGATGCTAGCGAACATCTTGAGAAAAAAATCAATATAAATGAAATTGAAATGATTTGATAAATTGAATTTAAAAAAAACCTCTGTCAGCAGTTGTGGAATATTGTAGCTTACCTGGTCTATCTTGTCAAGCATCTGATTCCACGTAGGCATAGCTCTATCCAGTAGGTCTTCCAGATATTGTTGGGATTCCAGAGCATCCAGATCCAGCATGTCTGACACGGCACTTCCGGTGGAGAGGAAACTGTTTGTGTGCCAGGTATGACTGGAACATGACCTGGTAGAGATGGAAGCCATGCCTTGAAATTTCACCCTACGGAATGCCTTAAATAAAGCAAAATCTTCATAATGCAACAGTTACAATAAGATTAAAAGTATTTGATATATTCAACAAGCAATATTTTTATTTAAAATAAATAAAAAGTGGTACATACTGGTTTTCGTTTTGTCATTCCGAGCCACTTCTTCAAATATTTCATCATAAAGTCGATCATTTCATAATCCTGGGTTTCGATAGAGGTATGATAATAGAGCTGCATGCGGGCCAATCTGAAGTACTTTCTCATAACCGCGATGATAAGACC
Organism: Amphiduros pacificus; assembly: GCA_949316495.1. Lineage (NCBI taxonomy): Eukaryota > Metazoa > Annelida > Polychaeta > Phyllodocida > Hesionidae > Amphiduros > Amphiduros pacificus. Next base: position 47,896,874 of record OX439002.1, on the reverse strand, counting down.
GCTGACAAGAATAAGGATGCAACTAAGATATGAGATCACAAAGCAATGGGTAAATGCTTTGTTAACCATCACCATGTCATCGAAGTAAGGGAACGTTCCCCGAAGCAGCACAAACAGATACACAACTGAAGAACCAAAGGAATGGAAGGCCTCTATCATGGTACCATACCACTAAAAAAGAGAATATCAAAACAATCTATGAGGTTTCAAATTTTAAAATGTTATCATATGTTTTTTTTATAAAAAAACAAGGCTTTTGACAATATCAATAAAATTATTATAATCAAAGCTTTTGACAATATCAATAAAATTATTATAATCAAGGCTTTTTGAAAATATCAATAAAATTATTATAATCAAGGCTTTTGACAATATCAATAAAATTATTATAATCTCTTACCATATATGCGAGTTGCGCGTACATAATCAGAATTATAGCAAGAACAATGGCACAACCGAACAACTTGGAAGCTGCCAACCGAATAGTGCGACCGAACACTGCAAACAATCGGATGAAGCGGAACTGTTTCACCACCTGAATAAAAAATAAACATAACAATATATTTCTACCCATATTGCAAGTTGTTATTCTGGGTAAGAAGGTCATATAAAGAGATCATATTATATAAACATATACAAATTGTGGGTAAGAAAGACATAAAGATATCATATCAAATAAACATAAAAAAAGAAAACTGTTTAACTCATACTAACCCAGAAGGTAAGAAGAAACACAAGCCATGCATTGATTCCTTTCCACATCATATTGCTGTGAATGCTGTCAACAAACCCATTGTAGCCGGTTCGGTTATTAAGGTATGTGTTGAAGGTCCTGGTATCAATCACGATCTTGTAGCCATAAAGGGCCAGAGAACTACCAGTTGCTAGGGTTATGAATATCTCATACCAATTCCAGAAATATTTGAAATACCTCCTCTTCTGGTTGCAGCTGTCAATCAATATGTGTATGACCAAGTAGACAAATATGACACCCAGGATACACTGTCAAATGGAATACCAACATTGTTTAAACCAACAAAATTTAAAAAATAGACAAAAATGAAACTTGTGATTTTGAAGGACATCTCTAAAACAAACAATAATGATTGAAGTAATTCAGTGAAAGCACTCTTACTTCAAGGATCATGTGAATATCCACTGTGTTCTTCTCAAAGGTATGAAGTTTAAATGTGTACACTTCATCACTTACAAATAATCCTCCTGTAAACAAAAAATATCTACCATGTTACTTGTTCCTTTTAACCCATTCAGTTGTGTACCCATCTTTGAGTGTTTTGCCCCAAAATCTAACATTTCCTTCTCATTGCTGACATACCCAGTCTACAATTAAAAACCAGGCTTTCTCCAATTTCACAGTAAATCATTATATTATGGTTTAAAATCAATGAATGTGCAATATCTTTTTTGTATATAAACATGGAGAGAATCTGAGAATACCTCTGATGGGCAATACAGATGCCAACCAGGAAAATTTCAAATTCCTCCTTTGCAAGACATTCTGAGATATCTACCGTAGATGCTCAAAGTACCTACCAGACAAAGGAAGTTCCATTGCAAACGTGACCTCTGTGAAATGATTCAAAGGAGCACTGTAGGTCATGAACTCCAAAAAGACCGCTCTCGTCCTGATTAAAGAGATACATGTGATGTCATATTTTTTTTTTTTACATTTTCAGGTGATTTTAAATACTAAATACTTTGATACATGAGACTTTCTTACCTGTCATCAAACCAGCCCTCGTGTTTAAGATCCTTGATGAGTTCCTGAGCATAGAGAAGACTGTGACCCAGCAATTGAGTATATCCTCCACCACTGTAGGTTCCAGCATGGCCATAATAGGTGCCACTAATTATCATAGGGCAAAAAATATCAATATTTAGGCTGTGGTTTTAGCTGTATTGCCAAAGTTTCATTAAGTGCTAAAGCAATTCCATCTCTGAACATTAGGGGGACAGTATATTCTAAATCTTTTTCTTCCTGCCCCAAAAACCATGTTTTTAGAATAACAACATTTTTAGAATAACAATAATAACAATCTTTATAGCTGAGGTATGTATCTTTAGCTAGAATGGTGCTTTTTAGTTTAAATAGACAGAATTTTTAAAATGTCTTATACCTTGAGTAAATTGTATTGATGTGAATAAAATAATTCAAATATATGTGAACTATTGACATCATTTGGTCATTCCTGACCTGACTGTGAAGAAAGTTAAGCGTTTCAAAATATAAACCATGTGTCATAATTCCCTCTATTCAATCTAATTAGAGCAATATTTGCAGTAAAGCTCTTCTAAAGATTTCTCAATTTTGTTCTCAAATGTTTTAAATTTTGTCATAATAATTGTGGGAAATCTTGAGAAATATGATATTTTGTTTTCTTCCAAACAGACACATTTTGTTTTATTGGGCAGTAATTAGGTCTAATGCAGCAGCTACTGGCTAATGGGTCAATAATAAGAGACAAATACATGATGTTTTCATGTGTATTAATAAACACTGATTCATACCTTTTAGTTATTTCAGCTGGAACAAAGTTCCAAGTTAGATTTGCTCCTGTTTGAGGTTTTGTCCACCTCGCTGTATACGATGCAGTGTCCTCCATGGAATCCTCACACCCATTAATCAGTAAAGTATTTCCTATATCAAAAACTGGATTACTTTGAAAACATTTGTCTAAAATATAAAAAAAATCATTCATATCAATTATCTTTCATATCAATTCAAAATCATTCATATGAATTATTATGAATTAGATTTGATAGAATGAAAATGTTCAGTTAGTGATGCAATTTAACCTACTTTTATGAGTACTTCGGATTTGTCGTATTCTTGCCTGGCCTAGAATATAAAACTGGTTGTTGTCATTTGATGTTAAAAATATTTTCTCAAGAGCCATGTTCTCCAGCCAGTCATACCAGTCTTCAATTCTGAAAAGTAAAAAGCCAAATTATGTTTTTGTTAACCAAATATACATAAATTTATTTTGCTTATTAACTTTTGGGTATATTCGTAAAGACAAGATTGATTAAATAGAAAGACATAGGCCAAAGCCTTTTGAGCTGTGCTCACCATAGCTTTTTGTAATATGTGCAAACATTTTCTAGAAACTGTTCTTTTGATGATAATATTTGTGGATCAAGAAAAGCCAATGTGACAAAAATATTGTTTAGTTTTGGACCTAAAATACTGGGCCCACAATGCTGTTCTACAGAACATTGCTGTTCTACAGAAGCCTCAATCTGATGCTATATTCAGATTAGATTAGAATTCCTGGTATCTATGCACATAGAATAAAATCACTCTTGATTTCAGAACGAAATCTGAGCCTCATTGTAAATATATATAGGATTTCTCTCTTGACAATACTGCATCTTACCTAAAATAGCAATGAAATCACCCAGAAATAGATCAAATTTGGTAGACAGACAGGATGACAAAAAAAGTCTGTAACTAAGCCATACTGACAAGGTAGCACAGATTGAGTTATCTCATAGCATGATCCATATAAACAAAATCATCTTTACCTGATAATGTTGCTGTAATTCAGTTTATTTTGGATTTGGAAGTCATTCCTGATTGTAGTGGTAATGCGGAAGGCGTTGTCATCATGGGTAGTGTAGTTGAGGGCAAGAATCACCCAAAGGAAAAGGACATACACCACGAACTGTCGTATCAATAGCCGCATTCGACTCACTTTAAGCCCCTCCTCCTTGGCTTGCATCAGGGCAAATCCAGCTATAGGCCTCATCTTTACATCCTTATAATTGAAAAAATATCCCTTTTGTCATCTTACAATTTATCATCTTACAATATATATATATATATATATATATATATATATATATATATATATATATATATATATATATATATATATATATATATATATATATATAAACATGTCACATACATATTCAAAAGAGTGCAAATATCTGATACATAAATTTGAATATATATTTACCTTTATTTTCTCATTCATTTCCAGAGCAGGACGATGCCACAGATGTTCCTCCGTCACTTTTTCAACACTTCTTGTGATTAAGGCAACAATCATAGCCAGAAACAACACCTTGAGAGGCTCAACAATGAAGGCCGAATACAGGAATGATATGAAGAAGGCTACTAGCCACTTCAGGGCAAGGTCCTTTCCAAAGGCGTGCCCATAGAGAATGCATGTCAGAATGGATAATATTGATAGACTGATGCAGAAGAAATATCCGATATAGATACACCAGTGTGGCAATGTATAACCTTGGTCAGATTGTTGTGGCAATATCTGACTTGCAGATCCTGTAAGTAAATATAATTTCCATATCATATAATATATATTTCACATCTAAATAGACAGAAACATAACCCATAACATTCTTGAATAAATTTTCGCATCATCGACAAAATTTAACTATGGTTTAAGTTCACAAGCATATTAATGGCATATGTTGCGGTGTCATGATCAAAAGTCAAATCACAGTAAAAACATTTCAAGGCATTGCACTGATAAAAGGTGAGTTTGTAATGGTAATATATGATACCGTCTGTACTGGTTGCAGATGAATCCATCCAGCACAAACTGCTTTTAGAGGAATACAATCCTTTTCACATAATTAAGAGAATGGGCGAGGGATGGATATCTCACCCTTTGTTATATTTCTTATATGGCTAGTTTTTCAGTTTTTGTTTTACTTACTTGACAATGTTGAGAAGCTATCAACAGATGAGGGTATATCGTGGTGATTTTCTTTGCTGGCCATACTCTCTGGTGGGGAGGTATCAAAGTCAGAATGGATGTCACTTGTTCTGGAATCATCCTTATATTCAGGTATTACAATTTGTGCCCAGCGTTTACTCACTCTGCTTGGCTTTTGTGTTCTGAAATAAACCATGTGCATATAGAAATTTACATCTTTTAAAAACTTTACCGTCAGTTCTATGACATGCTTCCTCAATTAGTTCATAAGTAAGTTGAGATATACTAAAATACCTTAATGGCTTTGGTTTTGTCTCCATCTGGTTTTCATCATTTTGGCTTGTTTTACAATTGACTTCTATTGCAGCTGGTACAGCTACTTTGCTTTCTCTGCTTCTCCTTTTCTCACCATTGTTGGCCTCATCTCTCTTGCTATTCCACTTCGTTTGCATATCATCATTAATGCTATCTATTTCATTGATGAGGTCTTGTGCCTCCAACTCAGCATCTCCTCTGGGTGTGAACCTTGAAGCAGTTAACTCATCTGTCTCTTTTGTAATTTCACACTCCGCATCTGTCTCACTTCCATTGTGGGTTTTGATATTAGTAGTTGTGGTGTTAGGTTCTGTATGATTTCCCTCACTGCTTGAGTTACTTGTTAAGCTCTGTGTTCTGTTTCTACATTCAAATACAGAGTCGACAGTAATATCAGTCCCATTGCTTTCCGTCCGTCTCCTTTGTGTGAAATCAACATAGGAGTGAGCAGAATGTATAGTGGACACAGTTGTGTTACTGCTTGTTCTTTTATGACCTTCCTGCTTCATACATTTCAATGGGATGTTGTCATGGCCAACAATTTGAAGACTACTGGCAGGAAAACCTGAATCTGCACTGCTCCAGAACTCTTCATCTTGTTCCTTGATGCTCTCGGTAATGCTAATCTTACGACTCAGTTTCCTACAGTGTTCAAGTATTGGAAAATAATCATTACGATTTTATCAAATTGAAAGTGGTCAAACCAAAATATAGCATTCAAATTTAAGGTTTACATAAAAGTATTTCATCACACATTTGTATCATTCAAACCATTTACATATATTATTTATTATTCATTTGAATGGATTTTAACTTGTTCTAAAGGTCCGTGCCCTGAAAAAAGGCTATGCAGCTTAGTTATAAATACCTCTTTGGCATATTTCTTTTTCTATCTTTGCTGGATGTTTTTGCAGTGCCACTGTCATCACTTGTATTACCATGCTATAATGAAATATAAAATATAAAGTAATGTTACCAAGTTTTCTGCAGTCAATGAAAAATAGTAGCTCTCTACAAATAAAACATTATGTATTCCTTATCCCTTATTCAATCCTTTCCCTATGCATAAAGAAAGAGGTTGACAGATCATTGAGACTAATCTTGGTGCTGACTTCCTCTTGGTGATAGAGGTAAATATACACAGCAAGGTCAGAAACAATTTGGCATATGACATTCAATACGCAAAGGACTTTTAAAGAAAAATGTTTTCAAAAAAATGATACATACTCTGAAAGGCTGCAGAGGTTTATAGACTCCATTTTGTTTAACAGAGTGCATGGTAGAATGTGTGTCATGACCAGCCTGCCAGGCTGGGATCTTTTCTGGCCAGTCCATGATACCATCATAACTCCACATGCGATTACTCGGTCCTGGAATCTTTAAAAAAAGGCTGATTAACACACAAGAGACACCTTATCGTGAAATATAACAATATTTACAAAAAAATGGTTATAGAAATAGTAGCACTTCAAGTTAGAAGTTAGAATTCAATTGTTTTACCCTCTTTCTGAGGTCTTCTCTGTGTATCCGAGTCACACTACTTTGGCTGCTACCAGTTTCATAAATCTCCTTGCTATCCTGCCTGTGGAATTTACGTGCATGGCTTGTGCGATGTAATTGGCTGGCAATCTAAAATGGAAATATTCCAAACAATAACATTGCGTAATAAAATGAACATGACTTAACGATATTCCAAATGAAACAAATACTGCCTTACCGGTGCAGTGACAGATTCTGCAGATATGCCTCGGTGCAGGTCTGGTATCACATCACTTTGCCCATCATACATGGCATAAGAATCTCCTGTTTGGGAGATTTCACACATGGCATCTATCTCAATAGTCCTTGCCGTTCCTGGCTTCATACCATAATCAGATTTTGTCAGCTGAAATATAAATGACTGACTTAAAATGTTGTAGAATCAAATGAACATTAATAGTGATAATAGAGAGATAAGTTACAGATTAAAATGTTGACTGTCAATATTTCTCCATATTTATCAAAGAAGTCTAGTCAATAATCTACCTGAGATCTGCTTTTCTTGAAGAGAAGGCTGATAATAATATTGACTGGGAAGACCATGAGGCAAGCCAAAATTCCCACCACAACATCCTTCCAGCCGACGGAGACCAGGTTAAGTACATGGTCCTTCTCTGAGGGCACTCTTAATACTCCATACCACATCACATTGGCACACATGAAGGTATACATCAGCGTCAGACAGCAAGTCACTCTTTGTACTCGTGTAAAACGGCTCTTAGGGGGCCTGTCTATCACTCCCAGCCAGGCATGACTGTCTGCAAACCTGCGCTCTCGTTCGGCATGAAAGACGGTGCTAAAGCGATGCAAGTCTTCCACACCTGAATAAAATTCAAATTTTCAGTTTTAAATGGTTGTGAAATTTTCCCTTACAGTCATAACTATTCATTAGAACCACACTTCAACTAATGTCACCAACCTGCTGCCATGATGTCCTTGCCAATGAATCCATATTTTTTATCCAATGTAAACCAGCTTTCTGCCAGGAAGTAAAATACCTGGTTTGTCTGCAAGTCTCTGACAATGACTTTAGACAAATACCAAGAAGGGCTTCGTCCACTGTTGTCATGCCACATGTGAACCTTGAATAATGTTCCCAGCATGTTGTCTGTTGCCAACATCAGAGTGTCCTGGGAATTCCGTTGAAATGCTCCAATCTTATGGAGATGAGTAGCTGGGCTCTTCCCCTCCTCTCCATATAACTTTATTCCAACATTGGCTGTTGTACCTAGAAATATATTTTTACATTTCTGAGATAACTTTTAATTTGTGTCACTGTGTTATTCTTTTTAGAAAATTACAAAATAAGTGGTATCCATCTCTATAATATTTAAAAACAATAATAGAAAGATACAAACCAGCCCCGTAGCGTCTTCCAGTGATAACAATGACCTCATATTTATATAAGCCATCTTTTCCACACAAGGGCATGACACTAACCATACGAAGGTCCTTAAGGTCTTGGTACTTTGCCCATACGAGAAGAATAATAAACAAGCCACCAATTACTGAGATAACAATTACAATCACTGGATTTTCCCGCAGATTGAGATGCTACAACAAATACAATAAAAGTATGTACATTTTAAAAGACCATGACAAAGTCCTCCCTGAAAAATACATAAACATTACTTACTGAAGAATCACAGTTGGTAAAGAGTTAAATTTATATCAATATTTGCGACTTTGGTGATTGACTTTGATTTTTGACTTTGGTGATTGGATGGAAGTATTATTTCTTACAAGTCTTGTGCATTCTTTATCTGTTAAATTGTTTGAACCCCCGAATAAATGCAGATGCTGATAAGAAATAACATTTTTATTTTATGGCACATTTTTACAGGCAAGAAATTATAAACCAACTGACATATCTCTTCAGTAAAATACACCATTTCTAATTTAATTATCAATGTAATATAAAAAATCTTACTGCAAGATTTTTAAAGTTGATATCTGTGGGTTTAAACATGGATGTGGCCCCAAACAAAGTGTTGGTTAAGTGTGCACATTTACACACCACATCCCTACTAGTGGATTGGTTGGTTGCGTGGCAATTACTCTCCTCCCAATGATTGAGTTGATCATTGTAGTGTGAACAAGATGTAGTGAAGGTTCCAAATGATACATTCACGTGATGGGAGGCGGCTGCATTCACAACTACCACATTAAACAGAGTTTGTGGCATGATGGCTCTGAAATATATCAACGTCTGAATTAGAGCACAATGAAATTTCAAAAATTTTTGAAAGTGTGTGTGAAGGTCCAGATGATCTTGCATATTCATCTTTATTAGATTTTGTTGGAATTAGAGACCATTTATCACACAATGAAACACATTAAATTTTGCTAATTTTTGAGAGTGTCAGTTTAAGGTCCTGATAAGGTTGAATATTTATAAAGGCATCTAATTAGATTTCTATATTTAAAGGCATCTAATTAGATTTCTATATTTAAAGGAATTGTTACCTTTGCTGTATGAAGAATGTGTATTTGAGATGATTCTCCGAGTGTAAAGAGTCAAATATAATGTGAAGAAATTGATCATAATTTGCAGCTGATGGTTCATATCCTTCTCCCAGAAAAGCATAAACGTCTAATTGTTGTTCAATAGTACTGAGGTCATCTTTTGGTTTTGGTATAATACTAGCAGACAGTTGCATATGCCATGATGCAGTCATAAGAGCTTCACTTAAGTTGAACTGGGCTTTAATTGGCTGTTCTGGTGTCAAGGTGAAATTTTCATAGACTACTTCCATGTTTGAATTTATTTCATCATTTGCTTGAATTTCCTTTGGAAGTTTTACTTCGAATACTCCTTTACCACTGATAGGGATATTATTGGAGGTGTTAAAGAGGGTCACACTAACAACATGACTGGTGATTGGATTGGTGTAGCCCCACACATAAGGGTTGGAGGGCATCACAATAACAGACTGGAACACTTCATCCCCGTATAATCCAACTGTGAATTCTGGAGGCAAGGACAGGATCACGCCACTGACATTCATTGCGATCTCCACCGGGAGGTTCTGCACCAGTGCCTTCTTTCCTCTGAGACTCAGGCATTCTGTGTCAAAAATGAACGCATCCTCGCCAGATATCTGCGTCAGTGAATACATTATTGCGATAGCTTCCGCTTTGCTGGTGGTGTTCGTAATCAAATTCATCCAATGCAAATCCTTCATTTGACTTTGGTACATGTTATAATTAATGACCTGTAAAATGTTATTGACTATGGCAAGAAGGGAGATTGTGGCAAGGTCCTCTCCATCTGTTGCTGATGTTACAATGCTCTTTGTATTTTCTATAATCGCATCTAACGTATCAAGAATGATTTCAAAGCTAGTTGTATCATCTGGGAATTCAGGAGGATGACTCTGAAAAAAATATTCAATGGAATAATGTATCATAATACCTACCGGTAATTTAATTTTATAAAAACACATTTAGGTGTGGACAGTAGCCACTATAAGTACTAACTTGGCATGGATTTCAGTTCAGCCCTGACTATACAGTATGGCCTAATTTCCCATCACACATTCAACCACTCATTTAAAACATACACCAAAAATAGCTATAAAATCCATTCAGTAGTATTAGAGAAGATTGAGTTTGACACAAAGACGGATTGAGAGAACATTTTCCGCTCTTTTTGCATGAGCCATGTTGACAGAGTCAGCACAGATAAAAAGAGCTTATAATCTGGAATTTGGGAATATAAATCCACTGAACTTCAGACATAATAGATTACTCATCATAATACAACTATTCAAAAAACTTATTTCAATCCAGATTTTGTCAGTTGTGCTTGTGTGTGGGTTGCATGTTTATGATCATACCATATATATCACAAACCACATCTCACCATATATAATTGATTCTAATCTAATCTTAGTTTCACAGTTAAATTACTTTTAACTCAACTATGATATTATGGACAGCAGACTTTAAAAAGCTAATCTTAATGCAACTTACAGTAAGCAGTGCCAGAGCATATGCCAGCTGATGTGCCCCATCAACCGTGGATGACACTCCTGCCTCTGATATCTCGGCAAGAATCTGCTGCCGGGCATTCTTACGTAGTACACTTTCATCAGTCTCTCTTTTAACACGTCTTCTGGATTCAGCTTTTTCAGCCTCCTGGTTTAACTGTATGGTGAAGGCTATGGTGAACTGTATTAGAACCTTATTATTGTTTTGTATAACAAGACTGGCAAAATAGCTCGCTCCTGTATTCAAAAGGTACTGTGTTCTCGTCTCGCCCTCAGACAATGGCTCAAGTTTAACAAGGATGGACCTGAAAGTTTAACCCAAAGCTCTCAATTAATATTGAATTGAAAACAAGTAAAGTATTATATTCAAGCTCATATTTATCGATATTGTAAAAGTAATTACTGATTTGTTCACTGCGCTCAGGCTCAGCCTGTAAAACTGACATCAACTAATCACTCAGTGTGTCCAACCAGTCATTGAGTTAGACTCATTTTTTTATAAAATTGAATTATATCATTGATTAAAAAGATGAAAGCATTTATTTATGAAAATATTAATAAAATTAATTACTTGAACTAAGAAATATCTTGTTTGGTATTCAGCTATACATATCTACAGGCCTATTATCAATATCATTATAATTATTGTTTTGAATAATCAAATTTTAAGTTTCACATATGATCAAGTCCAAAATTGATTATATTGTCAAATAGCAGCGCTAATTGTTAATGACACTTTTTACAATGAATTGCAATACTTACTTTTGCAAAGCTGTGGTTTTTGCATGCAGTCTGTCTTGAATGTCTACAATAAGGAGCACTTCCTCTTCTACATCATCCCAGGGTGAGAGATAGAAGGAACCAGAGGACTGTGGACCTCGGTATAGGTAGTACCAATCCGTAGTGAGGGAATGGTCACGTTTAACCCAGATATCATATGTGAGAGGGGAATCTGACGGTCCATCTGGGTCGTACCATCCTTCACATACCACTGTTACTCTATCATCAGTAAATGCAACCACCTCAGTATGCGTTGCTGTACAATGGCCATCAACTGGGGCTCTGTTGGACTTCAGTTCAACCTGTGCATTTCCCTCATTCACAAAACCACGCGCTGTAATTGTCAGTGAAAATACACAAGACTGGTACAATACTCCAGCTCGCAGGGCCAGGTTCTTTTTTGTATTTCCAGTGGTAGTCGTTTCACCATTTAATTCAAATTCTGTCCCATCTTCTTTTATTGCGGACCACTTGTAGAATATGCTCCCTAGAATTTCACTCCCGCAGTTCTCACATTTGCCTAATAGCTTCACTGGTTTGCTACTTATCAGAAATGCATTACTTTCCCGGCAAGATATGCAGTCTATGCTTGCTATAGGAACACTGCTTCCCTTTATCATCAGCTGAAATATAAGATATTAAATAAATGAATCCTCTGTTTCCTCCATTACACATTTAATACAATAATCTCAGGATAATTAGATAGAATCTTTTTTAATATGTACAGTTTGATGTGTGTAAGCTGGCAGGCGTTCTACATCATTAAATCCCACAACACTGTATTCCAGGGTATATGTGTACATGGTGTTGGCTTGCAATGTCTGGGCAGGAATGATGACAGTTTTAGATGATTCCTCATCAAAGCAACCTTTACTTTCTTTCGCACCACCCAAAAGATTCTGCAATGAGATTAGAAAATCCTTTATCCTCTTTTTTCAAGGATTCCAATGCCTTAGAATAAATATTCCATGTGACGATTTATGACCAAAATGGCCTGATGGAATACATTCTGAATATTATTCAATCAGAATATTATTGTATTATTTCAACTGTCAATATTATCGTGCTAAATTATTTCAGCTTTCTAAATTATAGTGTCATATTATTTCAGCTTTAAATATAATAGTGATATTATATCATTTCAGCTTATAATATTATAGTGTTATATTAATTTAGCTTTTAATATTATAGTGTAAAAAATAGATATGGTAACGAATATGGTATATTTACTTTTGATTCACATGTCCATCTGTATTGCTGCATAACCAGGATGTTATCTGGATCATAGGAGAGTGAGGTTAGGGTGATCTGTTGGTCTGTAGAGAAGGTCCTGTTTGTTCCACCATCTATGATTGCTATTAGATCTGACGGTATGATGTCAACGTCCACTTCTGTCGATATGGTCACTGGGGTGGATTCATAATGCACAGAGAAATGTGTGCAGTATTGACCATATGATAATAACCCACCAGGAAGTATCAAATTTGGCTGTTTTAAGGTGTACAATAAAGTGATGGTAACAATACTGCCTTTCATACTGCAGTTTCCATGATAGACGTCCCATTTGTATTTCACGTGATAGTTTGTACAGTTCATTGTCACCTGCGCTTCCAGGTGCAGAGTTCTGGACTTGTATTCCTCTCTGTGACTGCCACCTATTATTTTAACTTTTGGCGGCTCACACTGAATCTTTACACAAGAAATCACTTTCCTATGAATAGCCTTGCTGACATCATTATAAGCCTCAACTGTCACATAAAGGAAACTATTAGAAATTTGAAATACGTGATGAAAAATATTTTCTTCCGTTTCACCTACGACAATTGCAAAGAGACCAACTTTCCACTTGTATTTTAAATGACTACCACCTGTTGTTATGGCTCTCATTTCCACAACTTGACCTACATATACTTCTTCCTCCACTAGCAACTCAACTCCCTCTATGATTTCCTGAACCTGGAAAAACGTGCAAACTGTTTGCTCACTGACATCATTTCTGGCTACTAATGTGATGTTATAATCGCCAGGATGAGTAAATGTGTAGTTCAAAACATCTGCAATTTCTGAATGTATTAAATATCGACTCTCAATGGTCCATTCATACTCTACTGATGTTCCTGAAGAAATATATGGCGTGATATGTATAAAGCCCATCTTAAGCACTGGATCACAACACTCTTCAAAACGAAGGTCTTTTATCAACTCCTGAACAGATATAACTTTACTTGTCTCTTTTGCACTGACTTTATTCCATGCTTTAAACATTACTCTGTATGAGCCAGCTTGAGTAAATGCATAGTCTATTCTACGTGCACCCCAGTTAAATGTGGCTCCATCGATGACAAATTCAAACATAAATTCAGAGCCTCCTGTGACCAAAGCAACAAACGTCACAACATCCCCGACCTGAATGACTTCATGTGAAGCTGTCAGAACTACATTCTGGATTTGGTGAAAAACATGTATTGGCAGTGACAAAGTGATAAACTGTGAATCTGTAGTTATGTTACATTGAACCAGTGAGTTACCAATTCCATGGAAAGTATACACAACCTTGTGTATTAGAGAACCATACCTTGATGTTTGAGAAGCATCATCAAAGGACCAAGAAAATATTGAGTCTTTTCTTATATAATTACTTGGTTCTATTCTAAACTCAACTGGCTTGTATGTGACAAAATTGAAATTGTCAGTTGCGTTTGAAGTTATATAAAGTTTATCTGCATAATTTACAATGGTAACATTAATATCCCTGTCCATTTCGCTGACCTCATTATGGGCTATAAATGTGATGGTAAAGATGCCTGCATTAGGAAAGTTGATAACACAAAGATCACCAGGGCACTGTATGGCTGAGATATTAAGAATAGAAATCATCCACAAGTATTCGACTGCTGTACCAGTCTGAATTGTAGGTAAAAACATAAGTTGTGTTCCGACGAGTCCTGATGTACCATTGATGGCTTCTATAGAGAGGCCTGTGACGGCCTGTTGTATGACTACCTGAAGGCGTGCTTCACTTTTGCCGATGGGATTGGAGGCAGTAAGGACGACAGTATAAGCACCAACCTCTGTGTAGCTATAGATATGTCCACTCCCATCACTGGTGGCAATTTGAGTTCCCCTAGGATCGTATACAGCCCAACTGTACGAGATCAGATGCCCCTTATTTACACTTGCTGTTAACTGTAGCACCTCATTTCTGACAACATACATCGTATCCTCGTCATCTGCTTCTTCAAAAGCCAAACCTTGTATAAAATCAATTACATGTGTTTGCAGACTATCTGAAACTTTGCTATCAACAGGATTGGAAGCCTTTGCAGATATCGTATAATTTCCAGTTTCTGTAAAGTTGTGGACTAGAATGTTTTCAGTGCTGTTTTTTTCAATGCATGCAAATTGACAGATTAACCAAGAGAATGTCACAAGATTGTAATTTTTCAGCAATGCTTTGTATGTCATTTCCCTGTACACAGCCACATAATCATCAGTTGCTCTTATTTCTACTGTCTCCAATTTATTTACAACTTCATACAGATAACTTTCTTCTATCGTGCTGACTTCATTTGAGACAGTTACATTAACCCACAATGGACCTTCATTGTTTAATTCCATAACAATAATTTCTTCACCATTTTCGCTTGAAAATGGCATTGATGTATGCCAATCTATGGAAACATTTGTTGTGCTCTCATATTGAACCTCAAATGTGTATTCCATACCGGATGCCAAAAATCTTCCTGGAAATGTCTCTGATCCTTTGTAATCTATGAATACATTATGCACTATTTCCATGATGTGGACTGTGATGTTGGTGGTTGCAAAGCTCACCTCATTATGGACCTTGAGCTCAATTTGGAATGTTCCAGGTTGTGGAAAGGATATGGTATATGTATCTATATTTTCTGTGTCAAAGGTTCTCTGGCCAATCCTCCAAGTGTATATCAAATCTGTGCCACCTTCAACCGCCACATTAAACACAGCCTCAGCTGCTGCTGGACTGTCAATAGGTATATTGTGTGATGGCGTTGATAAACGCACGGCTCCTACTGGTTCTTGTATGCAAATATTCTGAAATGCTTTCCTCTGGGTAGCACCATCAGAGACATTCACAGTAACATTGTACAGTCCTGAGTTACTGTATTGATAACTTGTAACTTGTTCTTGGCCTGAATACTGATGGCCATCTCCGTATAACCAAATGTAATTCAAATTATTTGGAAATGGATAGATTACTGTTACATTAAACATTATCTCCTTATTTGCAGAGACACATTTGTCTGGTCCAGAAAATTCAAGAATCTCCAGCGATCCCTCAGCATTGACTGTGATAACTACAGAGGCAGTTTCCTTACTGATATTATTGTAAGCCTGAACATATCCTAAGTATGTTTGTGCTCTTTGAAGTATAATACTGTACTTGTTTGCAGTTTGTGGTCCAGAAGATCTAGAATCCACTGTGAATTCATATACCAAATCTGATCCACCTTGAACCTCAGCAGTGATGACTGTGGTAGCACCAAGCCTATTGGGTCCATTATAAGACAAGGTCAATCCAGAAATAGGCTCATGTACATGTACCATCAAGACCTTAGTAAATGAACTGATGCCATTAGAGACATCCACGCTCACATTAAAATCACCAAATCGGGTAAAATTATGCTTTATGCTACTTTGATTTGTTTCCACAGGTTCAACTTCAGGACCAAAGAACCATGTATATGATACCCCTTCATTGGGCTCATCAAGGCTAACTTTAAAGCTTACTTCTTCCTCCGTTGACACAGGGCCAATAGGAGATATTGTGAGTTGACCGCCTATTAATTCTTCGCGCACATACAAAGTGAAGTCTTTTGATATTGCAGCACCCATGTCTATCAGTTTATCTATATTGGACTGTTGGTTCCACTCAAATGTGTCCACAACTATGACACGAATATTGTAAATCCCCTTTGCATCATATACATGGTGAAAGGTTACCTTTTGTGTCTCAATATCTTGGAGATAATTTCCATCCATTTTTGTGTTGTTTCCATCACCAAAGTCTATTTCAATAAAAGTTGCTGACATTTTTGCTGTGGAGAACAATATATCAAAAGAAGCCGTTCCATCGATTTTGACTACTGATTGGCCAGAAATGACAAGATTACTTGGTTTTGCCAAATTATACAGAATAAAGTCACTCGATAACAAAATCTTATTAAGTCCATTTTCAATTATCACAGTAAGCTGATATTCTCCAGGTGATTTTGCTATGAATACAAACGATGACTCATTGGAAAGTATAGGATTTTCACCGGTCACTCCCCACGTGTACATGATATGACTGCCTTTATCAGTAAGCACACTGAATAATACTGGTATATCAGCTGCATATTCCAGAGGTCCTGGAACTTCCAGGGTGGCATTCACAATTGCTATTTGAGCTACAACATCTATGATGATACTCTTTGAAGAAACGCTATTCTCAGCAGTTGCAGTTATTGTGTAGAACTTCTCCTCTCCCTGATATGTAAACGTGTGATTGTTATAGACCACTGGCACATTGTTAACATACAAACATTTGTTCAAGTGAGAGCCCTCGGGAGGACAACCATCAGAAAATGGAAAGATGACGTCAGTTAAGGTCCATGTCAGATTTGAATCTGTTCCCCGTTTCAAGGTCCACAAGAATTCCTGGGTTACACCGGCTTCTGCTACGACCAACCCAACTGAGTTATCAGACAAGGTCATGTCTGGATAAGAAAGTTTCATTCCGCTAATGGGGTGTAAAAGCAACATGGTGCTTATATAATCTGATTTTGATACGTGATTAACAACTGTGACGTCATACTGGTTTTTTCCAAGGTCTGTGTATGAGATGTGTGTCACACTTACGGGTGCCTCGACAATAACCGGGTGGCTGTACACTGCCATCACCTGGCAGACAACATCCTCTCTCACCTCAGCATCCTGTGCTATGCTTAAGGCACTGCCTATCTCAATGTATTTGGCTGATGAGATTGAGATCAGACTCTGACCCCAGTCGGCTGTGGAAGTGTTGGCCTCGGCACAATTTACAATATCACTCCCCGAATGCTGGATGCCGACGATGTCATTTTCTTGAACATCAATGTTTCCGTCTACTAGATATACTTCTTTTGAATAACTAACAGGAATATCAACAACTATTGTTCCGACAAGTGTGAACGTTGGTTCCTGTCCGTTATACAATTCCATGAAGGTCTGTGCAGTAGATCTTTTGTTTCTCATGTGTTGAACAGTTTCTTCTTTACTTCTATTAAAATCTACTGATCGTTTTTTTCTTGAACTTAAGATGTTGTTACACACTTCATGAGGCACACTAGCACAAGTACAGGGCTCCCAAAGTGACTGATATGCATTGGTAAGCGGACAGTATTGGTTTCCTGGAATAGAGTTTGGCACAGATTGGTCAAGGCACGGTGGACGGGTTTTTGAACATATGGCAACTTGAGAACGCATATCAGGGCAACCTGAAACATAGTAACATACATCATGATAGCAAAACATTCCGAAAAAGGAGTCACTCTAATAAAGTACTGAAAAAAAACAACAATTGGTTGATTTAAGATAATTGGAAATTAGTTTACCTGGATTCACTAAGTACTGGCCTTCAGGGCAATGTGGCCTGTACACCTGCAGATGGAGCTGTTGTTGAGCTTGCTGACTAGATGGGTCAGCAGTAAACAACCATCTCTGAACTATACCAGCCTTTGTAAACCACATTCCTGTCAAATTTATATTCACATTCCTGTCAAATTTATATTCACATTCCTGTCAAATTTATATTCACATTCCTGTTAATTTTATATTCACATTCCTGTCAAATTTATATTCACATACCTGATAAATTTATATTCACATTCCTGTTAATTTTATATTCACATTCCTGTTAAATTTATATTCACATTCCTGTTAAATTTATACTTTCAGACTTGATATTTGTAAGATTTATACATATGAAATACATTGCATCTAAAGTAATCAAGTGAAAATATAAATGCATTTACCCGGGAATAGTGTAACTGTAGATGGGAGTGTTCCCAAGTTTATGCTTTGCTCAAGTGTTGCAGTTAAAACTGGGTTGTCTGAACTAAAAACTGTTCCCGTCACACTATGTGGCACTCCATCAACATAGTCTACAAACCAACACATTGAAAATAGATGAAAGAAACAATGTGACATGCCATGCAAGCCTTTAAATAATAAAAACTACATTAAAGGCAAGAAATATCTCATAGTTCACAATGGTTTACATGAACATTTCAACTTTAAGACTATCTTGATATTTTTTTACTAAAATGGTATTTATTAATTAATGACAATTTATTTATTAATGATGATATACCTGATGAGGGATACTGGCATATGTACTTGGCAGTGTAATTACAGTCTTTAACTCTCCAAACATCGGCACTTTTGTATCGCACCATTCCCACACAGTGGGCAGAAGGATCTGATCCATGAGGTTCACTGGTTGAGGAGTCCCAGAGTGTGAAATCTCCTAGAGATTTACCTTGGTCTTCCCAGCGATAATGACTTTCTATGGCACGATCTGATAGGCCTATCCAAAATGGACTGCTAGGCCTTAAATCATGAAACAAACCAATTAGATTCTCAACATATCTGCATGATATTATTACCCTGATGGTTTATTCAGAGATATCACATCAACTATGAAAATACTGATAAGCTCTACAGTAAAGGGAAACTAGCAATGAAGTTAGATAACAATTTGCATGAAACAATAAACATATATGAGTGAATATATATATATATATATACCTTATAGCAAGCGAACAGATTGAAATATATGACAGTTATATACAAAGACCCAAAAAGAGTATGAATTATAAAAATGACATCTGAGATATGTAAAAATCCTTTTTTTTGTATTTTGTGATTGAAGCTTTATCAAACCAAGCCACACAAGAAACATTGTGCTGAACTCATCACACAATCCCCTTACCTAGACCCAGGATTTTGTTCATGTCTCGGATGGTTAGTACTGAAATTATTTTTCAAGGATTGTGTAAATACTACTTTACACTTGTTGGAAGCAGAGTATAACATTTATTCATTCCGTCATTTGTAGGTGTCATTAAAAAATTGTTTGTCTTTTTTAAGACTATATTTCACACGTGCGTGTCAATTCTGGAATGTTTTAAATAATTTCATTGCAAGAAATTCAAATTTGGCACCAAATTAAACTGCCACATAAAACTGGTGACTTTCACACATCAAATCAAGCAACCAATCCAATATTACCATGCCGTATATATCTTGATCTTTGATAAACATATTATTCTAAAAGACCTAGATGGCACAGTATAAAATATCATATACATCTTAAGTTGTTATGCTTACCCTATGAGTGGAAGAATGTTTGTGTAGAGGAAGGAATACACTAGTTTACTGTCAATGGTGACTAAGTTCCCTGCCAGGGCCTCGCAGGACTCCTCCGCAGAGCTCCACGTTGCTGCATCCAGCATCGCAGTATAACACACGTCATTATCAGCCATTCTCTCACCGCCGTGTCTACACTCCACTGGTCCTGAATAAGTCAAACAAAAATCTCTTCAGTACTCTTCCACGGATACCAGACAAATGTCTATATATATTTCCTTTTTTTAGCTGGAGGTCATGTTGTGAATATGTTGCTGCCCACGTGTATACCTTGCGGAAATGGTATATGTTCTTAAGTAAATGCAAGCTATGAGAATCAAGCTGTCCATCTTCCTAATTTTCATCAAACAGAGGAAACTGAGGTGTGCTGAACTGTTTATACAAACAAGGGTTGCCTTTTGGGAGAGAAATTGCAAATTCCCCCATTCTCTCCTCTCAGTGGAAAATAAATCAGGTTTCAGCTGTACATGTGTGTGGAAGATAAATATGCTTTGGAAAGCACTGGTATCAGATAATATTGATTTTAAAGTGGGTCCAGTCTATATTGAGAAGAAAATCGTTCCTTTTCAGTCAAACCAGTCAAATCTGAGCAATTTGAACCTTTAAGGTATTAAATATGTGTTTTTTTTGTTTGTTTCCAGACTCATCCAGTCAAAATAATTTCTTACATGACAAAGATATTAGTGCAATAAAATTATGTTTTTGTGGAAGGTATTTTTTATTTTCATCATTGAAAGAGTTGTTGAATATTATGAAAATAATGTAAAACAGATTTTGGCTGTTCAGTGTGAATTGTTAGCATAGAACAACCATTTCAAAACTGGGGGAACTTGAGAAAAACTTGAGAAAAAATACATTGTTATGATCACTATGATCTTCTCACAATTATTTTTCAAAATCAGTAACACACATGATTATGTCAATATGGATTAGACAAGAATGTATGGATTGATAGGAAAACGGCATGAATTGGCAAGGAAATACTGGCTTAGCTATAATTTCCTACAGGTAGGACAAAAGACTAGCAAAAGCAGTAGATGAATTCAAGATTTTATAATAATATACCATAAGCAAACAAAATGTAATATAAAAGGACACGAAGCAATTTGATGCAATTCTCATATGCTTGAAACAACACCCACAAAACACACAAATCCAAAGTCACCGTGCAGGTGTGGTGATTAAAACTCTGCAGTCAATGACACAAAATATATAACCATAGTTTTTTGTGACATTGATTTTACCAAGATGGTCACACAAGATGGTTATGCAGGAAAAAGTCAACACAGGTATATTGAATGAAAACAAGAGAATGATATATATATATATGCGTTATATGACCCTACCTCTGGAGCATATAAATGCATTGTCAACGTGACAGTCAGTGGAAACCAAGCCGTCAGCACCCAGCATTGCACATTGGTGGTCTGCAGACAAGTGCAGGGCATTGGTGTTGTTCAGGGAGGACACTTTTCCAGTGTTATTCCAGTACCACGTGTTTCCCTCTTTCACCAGGGCAGTTAAATATTGTGAAGTTCCTAGGGTGCAACATAAATCAGACAAGGACATACATTTAAGACAAACAAACTACTAACAAACAGCACACAAACTAAATAAAGAAAATCTCCAAGAACATGGATATTGTTGAGACTATGTCAATTGTTTTTATTTAATTGTCAAATGTTCATTGTATCTGTATAAAATGAAATAGAAATGTTGCTAATGTTGTCATTGTGGAGAGTTTCCTGTGGACATACCTATTTCAAGGGATTTGATAATCCTTTGCATTTCAGCTTTGTTTCTGATAGAGAGCAAAGCTGCATCAAATGACTCGCAGTGTTCTCTGGCACCTAAGAATGGCTTTCTACTCTGTGATACTACACCAAAGCATTTCTTTTCGAATATTTTCCAACCTGCTGCACAACGCAAGCCTAGAAAAAATAGCAAAATGCTGTACTCCTTTTCACTCTACATCACACCCCTATGTATATCAATATAGGTGCGCCAAACAATATAATGGCTAACTCCATCTTATTTATCATGAACAAAGCGATCAGTTCCTCAAGACGATCTATAAAAAAAAAAATAGTGATTTGTCAAAGATGATTTGATAATAAATATACTATATAGAGGCTCTATTGAAATCTTGTTATCTGACATGAAGTTTGGGATAAGAGGTACAAAAATCTGGCCTAAAAGGGATGTCTTACTGGGCCATATTTTTATCTAAATATGCATGACATGCAAAAAAAACCTCGCCCTTCTGTTGATATCAGAACAAACAAAAGGAGTTTTGCAACTACTAATATGTTTGTTTGAAGTTATTGTGCATTAGAACAAAGTGATTGTTTCTGGAATAATTAATTTTTCTGACCCAGAAAAGTGTTTCCATCATCTAAGGTGGTGAGCTTCCAGCTGACCTTGACCTTGGTGCCCATGTCGATGCTGATGTTGGCCACTATGTTGTTGTTGGTGGAGTCTATGGATGGTGCCCTTATACCACTAGAACGGATGGGATCCTCAACCATAACAGAAAACTGCAGTTTTTCTGTGGCGTTCTGTAGCGTGGCAACTACGGTTACAATGTACGAGCCTGACAGTTTATAATTGTGACTCACTGAAGGTAAGGAAGTGACATACTCCGGGGTACCATCTCCGAAGCTCCACCGATACTGTTCATATGTAAGTGAACTTGTAATACTGAAGTCGGCATTTTGGTGAGTTGAATATGGCTTGAGTGGGCTGATGTGAAGCTTGAATGTCTCCTTCTTAATGCCTTGTATGTAGGATCTGCCGCAGACGGTAGACCCATCATCCGGTTCAATATCTGGACAGGAAGTGCAAGACTCGTCCACATGATGTGTTTCTACTGCACACCCGCAGTATGTACTGGCATAAAACACAGAGTAAATGTAGCCACTCCTGTAGCATGTTTCCATGCAGGTATCGCCCAAAGCCATTGTTGTATACCTCTGGTAAATCAACGGAATGCTCTCAGCAGTGTACTTATCATAGAGGCAAGACATGAACACTTCTGCTTCTACAAATATAACAAGAAAGATTTCTGTGAAAAACACTTATGTAAATATAGATTTTTAATTGAAGGTCAACATTATTTTTTCACAACAAGATCATTAAAATCATCTGTGTACAGATATATCTGTATTCTAACATTTGTAGATTTTTATAATTCAAATCTGGTGCCAAATTTAGGCTGTCATATGCAAACAAACTGATGACATTTTACACCATGAGTGCTAAGATTAGGACAAACAGTAACATATACAGTTCCTCTATATAGTGCCGTATTCCACTATATATATATGGCGAATATCATACTGGACCAGGACCAAGCTTATGGCAAATATCATACTGGACCAGGACCAAGCTTATGGCAAATATCAAACTGGACCAGGACCAAGCTTATGGCAAATATCATACTGGACCAGGACCAAGCTTATGGCAAATATCATACTGTACCAGGACCAAGCTTATGGCAAATATCATACTGTACCAGGACCAAGCTTATGACAAATATCATACTGTACCAGGACCAAGCTTATGGCAAATATCATACTGGACCAGGACCAAGCTTATGGCAAATATCATACTGCACCAGGACCAAGCTTATGACAAATATCACACTGCATAGTAACAAGCTTACGTTATATATCACTCTGCACCAGGACCAAGCTTATGGCAAATATCACACTGCACAAGTAACAGCCTGAGTTTATATTTAAATCTGCACCAATATCAAGCTGATGTTATATATCACAATGCATTAGTACCGTGCTGATATATATCACAATGCATTTTAATGGAGCTGATGTTATATATCACAATGCATTAGTATTGCGCTGATGTTATATATCACAATGCATTAGTATCGCATTGATGTTATATACCACAATGCATTAGTATCGCGCTGATGTTATATACCACAATGCATTAGTAAGGAGCTGATGTTATATATATATATATATATATATATATATATATATATATATATATATATATATATATAATATATATTACACTGCACAATTATTTAATTTAAGATACACAGCACACCACTATGAAACTATTCAAATCTATGATAAATTTAGTGCTCACCTTCACCACTTCTCATAACTGCAATAATTTGATAAATAAAACATAAAAATAATTTAAGAGATAGAAGTATAGTAATACTATCATATATAATCTACAATTAATGAACAAAACTATTCCACTTATTTTAGACAGCATAAATTCACTAGTAAATAAGGATTTCTATGCACATAATAGAGCAATAAAATCACTGATTAATCTAATCAAAATTAAAATCACTTATTTCTTTTTTCAGAATTAAACTTACGGCATTGGTTCTTTTTTTCTCCAGTGTATTTTGAGCATGAATCTCGTCTAACTCTATGAACGTTTTTGTCTGTAATTAGATTTTAATTGTGGATAAGTTTTTGGAGTTCTATACTTGATATGTGCACAACTTTAAACACATAAAGACAAACATCAACATCAATATGAAAATGATAACAACAATAAAGATACCGACAATAATAACATTGAAAATATTAACAACAATAACAGCAACAACAACAACGATAATAATCTGTAAAGAAAGTTGTACATGTATTACAATATTTATATTTCCATTCAATGATAATCGCACTTGGCATTTTTTCTTTCAACTTCTATAAACAATTAAGGAGACATGTTACGATGATATTATAGAAAGTTAAGCTTACCACATTGGAAGTGGTGTTGCTCCAGGGTGAGTAGAGCGTGACCTTGGAGGGCTGAAGGTGAGGCACACCGGACCTGAGCAGCATCCGGTACTAGAGATCCACCCAGCGTGACCAGCCACTTCCACAGCCCCTCCACCTCACAACCACAGTGCCATGCATTCCCAGATAATGATCTGTGAAAAATGAAAAAAATGCCTCACTTAAGATATAATAAAACACCTGAGCTCCAAATAATATTTTTAGCACCAATGGCACTTTTTATACATTTCAATAGGTGATCGATTAAAACTTTTTTCAACATGAAAACATTTATTTCACGATGGATTTATTTTGTCCTATTGACCAAAATGGATTTCTAAAACAAACAAACATAAAATGGTATTTTGTATAATATATTAGGCCTTAAGTTGATTTTAGATTTAAAACATTTCCATAATATTCTTCCTGATTGAAATGTTGTAAACATGACATAATATTTGTCTGTATTTTTCTGGCTATTAGTTCTATATTTAGACCACATTCATTGATTATGCTGCCAAAGTAATGATTTTCTACTTCCTGTAGGCTTAATATAACCTCATTAAAACTTAATCCCAAATATTTGATCCTTTCAAAATAATTTCAAAAACATATAAACTTTTAAAACATGGTGGCTTAAAGTTGGCAGAAAATTGGCTCAAAATCACTTTAGGGCCTAACACTTTGTGCTATTATCAACATTAGAAATGACTTATTTCTGCAAATGCCTCTGAGGCATTAACCATAAACTTTGAAATGATACATCCAACATGGAAATCATATGTACCGGTACACTGTTATATGGCACGGATAGTACACTGTAACATGAAAGACTTGATAAATACAACATAGAAGTCATGAGTAAAACATCCATTTACGGTAATACCATTAAAGCGGTCAAATAGCATGGAGGTAACCATATTTCTGCCCTTGATGGTAAGAAGATAAACATTAACATCCTAATAATGATGTTAGTGATCATGGTGTCTCTGGACAAACTATCATCTTTATGGGCCCGTTGTTTATTATCATCTTTTGTTTTTCTCCCTTAATTAACATCAAAATGAAACTGTTAACAAAAAATTGAACCGTGGCATGTTTTCTTTCCATAAGTGAATGAATCTGACTTGGGAGGTAAAACACTGGAGTTCATAAAATTTTTGGGGATTAATTAAAAAGTTGGATTGGGTAGAGTATTGAATGCATTTTCATGAACTGTGTTAATGGGATCATCATACAATACAGTAAGATTAAAGTATATTACTCTCAGATTCAGACAACCTCATTCATTTATATAATAGGTTACACATGTGTCCTGGGTACAGTGTGATCTCACTGAAGAATGTTGGATTTGTAATATTGTTTTATATTAACTGTGAGGGCAAAGAATATGTCACACACTAACTAATATTCATGCTCATAATTCTGTTGGCATTTTTGCAGGATCTGCAATAAAAATGTTCCAGAGGCAAGCAGTGCAAACCCTTTCAGATGCCTGGACCTGCTTGGTCAAAGTCCTGCTGTAGCCTTGAACAGTGACAAAGTGGATCAGAGAAATATGTGGTAAAGGTGGAAAATATTTGTAATGCATAAAATATGGAGCATTATATCTAAAATCTGGGTCAATATTACTTGAATGTGGGCATATTGTGCAATTTATATATACCGGTATATGAAATGGAATTAAAAAAATCTTGATTTTAGTGAACTGAGTGCTTTGTACAAGGGTTGCACATAGCATGCTTGGCGTATAAGGTGTGTCTGCTGGAGTTCAGTTATGCCCTGAAGATAGCGAACACACCTTGTCAACTTTCTCGCATGTTTGGGGGATATGCTATTTTTGTTGCTGACACTGCCAATTAAATGAATAGGCCATCAGATAAATATGCACATTGCTGCACTTACTGTGGCCACTCATCACAAATCAACCTGGAATCGATTCATGTCTTATTCAACTTCACCAGGACTACACTACAGTTAATACAGGGGTGAAGGGATTCAATAAACGATAATCTAACTGAAATGTGACCTTTCTGTCTTCTTTGTGCTGGATATCATCATATACCTGAAATATCTAGATCAGCCATCTTGGTCACTTTATGTGGGGCAATAGAAGCTTAACTGGTATACAACAATGCTGGGATAATGCATTTAAAAAATGAATCAAATAATTTGACTGCAAGAAAACAGAAACCTAAAAGATACACCATATTTGTCTACTTATTTTAAGATCTGATGATTATTTGGTCTGACCTGAGTTCATGCCCAGGGTCCAATAAACAATGGGTCGTTCACCCTTACTCACAAATTAATATATAAATTATTCACCACCATCAACAAAGAGCATCCAAAGTCTGGGGTATCCTTGGCAAGATCAACTATGAAAACACGGACATTAAAGGAACCATTTATTTTTAATCAAGATTAAGGTTCTGTTCGGGTGAAGTCCACCAGGTGACAGCTCTTAGCACTATGGAGAACTGCAGCAGCATGAGTTCCAAATATATTTATATCTCATATAATTCTAAAATACCTGAGGATGGGGATGAACAAACATCTTTGGGACATTAATTAAAGGGATTAAGCACCGATTTTGAAAAAAATGTTTAAATTCACATATTGGTGATAAATGTATTTGTCTTTCATGTGTATAAACTTTTTGAAAAATGCATCCCCATCATTGTCTGTAAAACCTATTTGAACAAGACCTTAATATATAGGCCCCTAATGAAAGCACACTCCTTTCTTGGCGTCATTTTTATGTGGAGTGTCATCATAGAGGCACTGAAAGGTAAAATGACATCATAAGAGAATGGCAATATGCTTATGACATCATGAAATGTATTGTCCTTTGAATAGTACCAAAATGACGTCAAACAGTGCTACCCTACTTTGAGCCTCAATTGAGGTCAAATAAAGTTCATGCTACCCGTGTTTACCCGTCACGTGCAGCTTATGGCTCAGACAGACCTCTGCTGGCAGTGCAACTGCTATGTCTCATAGCAACATATCTTATTACTCTATTATAATTTCAATCTGTCATTATGTTCATATGTGGCTAAGCTTTCAAAAACACCAAATTGTGGAACTGATGCTTAATACCTTTAACCCATCTGTCTTCCAATATAAATGTCTTTTACACTTGAGGATTATCAGCTGACATCATTATTCATAAGCTGATGATTTTATGATAATATTATAAAATGACTATCTATGTTCAACTAAGAATAAATGAATAAATGTAATCATATAACACAATATAACTGGACCACTTCTTAAATTCTGACCGAGTTGTAATCTGTTGCAGGAGGTAATAGTACAGTAATTTTTTATGTCTGGCTGGCAGTTTACTCATGGGACTTGCCACTTTTTGCTGTCTTGGTCAATTTATGTGGGACAATAGAAGCTTAACTGGTATACAACAATGCTGGGATAATGCATTTTAAAAATGAATCACATATTTACATAAATATTTTTATTGCAAGAAAACAGAAACCTAAAAGATACACCATATTTGTCTATTTATTTTAAGATCTGATGATTATTTGGTCTGACCTGAGTTCATGCCCAGGGTCCAATAAACAATGGGTCGTTCACCTTTACTCACAAATTAATATATAAATTATTCACCACCATCAACAAAGAGCGTCCAAAGTCTGGGGTATCCTTGGCAAGATCAACTGCGAAAACACGGACATTAAAGGAACCATTTATTTTTAATCAAGATTAAGGTTCTGTTCGGGTGATTGATAAGTCCGCCAGGTGACAGCTCTTGGCACTATGGAGAACTGCAGCAGCATGAATTCCAATTATATTTATATCTCATATAATTCTAAAATACCTGAGGATGGGGATGAACAAACATCTTTACGACATTAATTAACCCATCTGTCTTCCAATATAAATGTCTTTCACACTTGAGGATTATCAGCTGACATCATTATTCATAAGCTGATGATTTTGATAATAATAGTAATAAAAACAATAAAAATAATAAAAATAATAATAATAATAATAATAATAATAATAATAATAATAATAATGATAATAATAATAATAATAATAATAATAATAATAATAATAATAATAATAATAATAATAATAATAATAATTTATTTGTATAGCGCATACACTATGTAGAACTTGCTCGCAGTGCTTTTATGATAACATTATAAAATACCTATCAATGTTCAACTTAGAAGGAATAAATGTAATCATATAATATAATATAGCTGCACCACTTTTTACATTTTAACTGAATTGTAGTCTGTTGCAGGAGTCAATAGTCATTTTTGAGTCATGTCTGGCTGGCAGTTCACTCATGGGACTTTTTGCTGTTTTTCTCTAGATTACATGTGAGTCCCAAGTGATGGATATATGTGAATAAAACATGACAATCACTGTTCAATCAAAAGTCAACACATCATTAAATAAAGAGAGATAATTTGAAATATCTATTTGTAAAGGGTAGCTTGAACAAGCACCAACTTAATATAACTGGCTAATATATCAGAATCTATTTTGTTTATATTCATCATTCTTTTATTCCACATGGAGATGGCATGTTCATCTATATTTAAAACTGAGGTAGGTTTTTGTTGTGAGAATAAATCAAGTTAAAGAAGAACAGTTTCCCTGTGACTGTTATCTGACAGTGAAGTTGGGTTTGTTGTGATAGTGAATGAAGATGAAGAAACAGTCTCATATTGAATTAGAACATAGACATTTCGAAACCAACTATAGCTCTATATAGAGTTAGAGAGTTTGAGATAAAGGTAATTTAGTATAAATAACCTCTTAGATTTGTGAAACCAAAACTTTATATTATGTTTTATATGACTTATGTTTTTAAAAAAATAAATTGCAAATAATCACCTAAATGTCACTTGGTAGGTCTGCGAATTGATTGTCAAATCACTCTTCAGAATCTTTTATATTTGTTATTTTATAGCTCAACACATCCAGGATTGTTATTTGTATTGTGCATTGCTTCCCCTCTTCAGACACAAACTGATGAAAACTGTCTGTGACATTCCCTTTAATATGAATTTCATATATTTGATTTCTGGACGACTGTTTTTTCTGACAATTAATCCTTGCCAGATCATGTATAAAATGATCTACATGTTATCTGCCATAGACTTAAGCTTATCAAATCCAAAACTGACAAGAGAGAACTTTTAAAAAAATGGACCGATTGAACTAATGAACAATAACAATTACACATTATAGTCAAACAACCTTAAACTGTATTTATTTAATGATAGACTTAATATCAGTTTTGGGGCAAATGGGCTGGTTGCTGCAGGCCAAGGACCATAATCTGTTACCATGGAAACCAATTGTTTATCACAAGATGCCCTTGAATGATTTGAGCTATTAGAAATTTTATAAATAATTAAGAAACATTCCAACAATATCTCTTTACTGGCTGAATATAACATCAAACATGCTCAGAATTGGGCACAAAACCTAGGCACTTCTAATTACTGTAATGGCAGCGATGTAGGTAGATATATTTATAGTTCTCCACTGTGCAGACACTCAGTACATCAACAGAAAATAAACTACACTGCTGAGCTAAATTTAGATATTTTTCTGTAACAATAAAAAAACCATCTTATTTCAAGATTCAGATTTGGAAATTGTTTAATACTTACATTATCTCTAATGATGTAAACTCTTGGAAGATCTCCTTTGGCAAGGCGGTCAAATCATTATCAGAAAGGTACCTGCAAAAAGAATAAGGAACACTTATTTCACTATTATACAATATGTAATTAGAAGCTTTTCAAATCAATTAATGTATCATTGCATAACCATAAATATTGGCTCAATTATAAAAAGGAAAAAGTACACTTTTATCATAACTTGATTGATGACAATACATACAGAACATTTAGAGTGATACTTACAGTTGCTTAAGCTGTGTGTTGTATTTGAACGTCTCTGCTGATAGTGATTTAATCTGGCTACCATTTAGATATCTACAACACGGGCAACTCATTTATTTAACTTTACATCTGTGCAATCCCATAATTTTCACATTAGTCTTTATTCTATAGTATGGAATAAAACTAGATAATCTTAATAATAAAGTAGATTACAAGTATTTCAGGTTGATGCAAGGCTTGAGTGTGTCTTCATCTAAGTCAGTAATCTGCAGACCATCAAGTGACCTGCAAGAAAATATCAAACAAAATATATAAATAAATAATATAGAAATATTGGATATATGGAGCTAATTCATATTCTATCACCAAAGATTATGCTTTTTATGGAGATTAAAATGGAGGTTGTATACATGTGATATATTATACTTACAAGGTTTCTAAAACATCTAACTGTAAAAAAATATCGGATTGCAGAGTCCCAATGGGATTCTTTGTCAATATTCTGAAACAGAAAACATAACCCCATGGGTTGATAGCTCTGCTGACTTGAATGAAAACACATGAACTGAGATTAAGTACAACAAGCAACCAGGTTATGATTTTCCATACAAGATCCCAAAGTAGGCAAGATGTTGTATTTTCTGAGGTCTAATTCTATCTATTTTCCATTAGACTCAGTTCTTTTTCCATTTTGTCATGATTTTT
Organism: Amphiduros pacificus; assembly: GCA_949316495.1. NCBI lineage: Eukaryota > Metazoa > Annelida > Polychaeta > Phyllodocida > Hesionidae > Amphiduros > Amphiduros pacificus. The sequence goes on along the minus strand of OX439002.1, from coordinate 47,865,744 downwards.
TCAAAAATCTAATAGCTATCACTAAGTTGTCAAGGAGGCTGCCATTTTGAATAACATAGCCAATGAGAATCAAGATAACAAGTTGGGGCCAAATTTGAAATGTAACATGCATTTTGATTGGTCAAAATCATCATCTGCTCAAGTCTGCTCCACTTTTAATGGTTGTGAGATTTTGCATGCACACAAATTTTGAATTCAAGGTCAATGTGTCAAGGACAAAAGTAACATGACTAAGAAATTATTACGAGGCAGGGCTATGACCTAAGACATTTCTGTATACCAAGTTTTAATTTCTTCTTATAAGTGGTTGCTGAGATATGCTCCTTACAAAATTTGTGACATCAAGGTCACTGCACTAAGCTCAATGGTGACATCACTGAGAATTTAAGGAATCTGAATCTTCAACTCTCTATCTAGCTCTGTATAAAATATGAAACATAAATTAATGGCAGTTTTGGAGAAGAAGATTTTAAAACATAGTGTTGGTATATAACAGATATGAAGTGACACAAATTTTGAATTCAAGGTCAATGTGTCAAGGACAAAGGTCACAAGACTAAGAAAGTATGATGAGGCACGGCTATGACCTAAGACATTTCGGTATACCAAGTTTTAATTTCTTCTTATAAGTAGTTGCTGAGATATACTCCTTACATAATTTGTGACATCAAGGTCACTGCATTAAGGTCAATGGTGACATCACTAAGATTTGAAGGAATCTGAATCTTCAACTCTCTATCTACCTCTGTATTAAATATGAAACAAATATTACTGGTAGTTTTGGAGGAGAAGATTTTTAAACATAGTGTTAGTATATAACAGATATGAAGTGTTTTTTATTCACTTCTGATGGTTGTGATGTAACATGTTCACAAATTTTGAATTCAAGGTCAATGTGTCAAGGTCAAAGGTCAAATTACTAAAATTGTATGACGAGGTACAGCTTTAACATAAGACATTCCTGTATACCAAGATTTAATTTCTTCTTCTAAGTGGTTGCTGAGATATGCTCCTTACAAAATTTGTGACATCAAGGTCACTGCACTAAGCTCAATGGTGACATCACTGATAATTGAAGGAATCTAAATCTTCAACTCTCTATCTAGCCCTGTATAAAATATTGTTGGTATATAAAAGATATGAAGTGCATTTAATTCACTTCTAATGGTTATGATGTGGAATGTTCATAAATTTTGAATTCAAGGTCAATGTGTCAAGGTCAAAGGTCACATGACTAAGAAAGTATGATGAGGCACGGCTATGACCTAAGACATTCCTGTATACCAAGATTTAATTTCTTTTTGTAAGTGGTTGCTGAGATATGCTCCTTAAAATATTTGTGACATCAAGGTCACTGCACTAAGGCCAATGGTGACATCACCGAGAATTGAAGGTATCTAAATCTTCAACTCTCTATCTAGCTCTGTATAAAATAGTGTTGGTATATAAAAGATATGAAGTGCATTTAATTCACTTCTAATGGTTATGATGTGGCATGTTCACAAATTTTGAATTCAAGGTCAATGTTTCCAGGTCAATGGTCACATGACTAAGAAAGTATGATGAGGCACGGCTATGACCTAAAACATTTCTGTATACCAAGTTTTAATTTCTTCTTATAAGTAGTTGCTGAGATATACTCCTTACAAAATTTGTGACATCAAGGTCACTGCATTAAGGTCAATGGTGACATCACTAAGATTTGAAGGAATCTGAATCTTCAACTCTCTATCTACCTCTGTATTAAATATGAAACAAATATTACTGGTAGTTTTGGAGGAGAAGATTTTTAAACATAGTGTTAGTATATAACAGATATGAAGTGTTTTTTATTCACTTCTGATGGTTGTGATGTAACATGTTCACAAATTTTGAATTCAAGGTCAATGTGTCAAGGTCAAAGGTCAAATTACTAAAATTGTATGACGAGGTACAGCTTTAACATAAGACATTCCTGTATACCAAGATTTAATTTCTTCTTCTAAGTGGTTGCTGAGATATGCTCCTTACAAAATTTGTGACATCAAGGTCACTGCACTAAGCTCAATGGTGACATCACTGATAATTGAAGGAATCTAAATCTTCAACTCTCTATCTAGCCCTGTATAAAATATTGTTGGTATATAAAAGATATGAAGTGCATTTAATTCACTTCTAATGGTTATGATGTGGAATGTTCATAAATTTTGAATTCAAGGTCAATGTGTCAAGGTCAAAGGTCACATGACTAAGAAAGTATGATGAGGCACGGCTATGACCTAAGACATTCCTGTATACCAAGATTTAATTTCTTTTTGTAAGTGGTTGCTGAGATATGCTCCTTAAAATATTTGTGACATCAAGGTCACTGCACTAAGGCCAATGGTGACATCACCGAGAATTGAAGGTATCTAAATCTTCAACTCTCTATCTAGCTCTGTATAAAATAGTGTTGGTATATAAAAGATATGAAGTGCATTTAATTCACTTCTAATGGTTATGATGTGGCATGTTCACAAATTTTGAATTCAAGGTCAATGTTTCCAGGTCAATGGTCACATGACTAAGAAAGTATGATGAGGCATGGCTATGACCTAAAACATTTCTGTATACCAAGTTTTAATTTCTTCTTATAAGTAGTTGCTGAGATATACTCCTTACAAAATTTGTGACATCAAGGTCACTGCATTAAGGTCAATGGTGACATCACTAAGATTTGAAGGAATCTGAATCTTCAACTCTCTATCTACCTTTGTATCAAATATGAAACAAATATTACTGGTAGTTTTGGAGGAGAAGATTTTTAAACATAGTGTTAGTATATAACAGATATGAAGTGTTTTTTATTCACTTCTGATGGTTGTGATGTGGCATGTTCACAAATTTTGAATTCAAGGTCAATGTGTCAAGGTCAAAGGTCACATGACTAAAATTGTATGACAAGGCACAGCTTTAACATATGACATTTCTGCATACCAAGTTTTAATATCCTGTAATAAGTGGTTGCTGAGATATGCTCAGTACAAAATTTGTGACCTCAAGGTCACTGCACTAAGGTCAATGGTGACATCACTAAGATTTGAAGGAATCTGAATCTTCAACTATATATCTACCACTATATAAAATATGAAAGATGTACTACTGGTAGTTTTGGAGAAGAAGATTTTTAAAGAAATGTTGACAGACGGACAGACAGACCGACAGACATTTTCCCCCTCCTAAAGCTCTGCGAGCTAAAGTCTCAGCAGAGCTAAAAAAAACCTTTGAGTATATAAATAACTATTACCACAAATTGATGTTTTTTATTGAAAATAATTATCACCAATTAATTTCTAACTGATTTGAAGTTAATTAATTACTGTGAATTAGAGAACATCTAAATATTAGGAAATAGAAGTAATTAGTTATGTGAATCACTGATTGATCTTTTATCATGATCTTTAGATATGTTTATAATTGTATCATTTTGTGGATACATCTTTTATTGATATTAATGAAGATCCACAACTCTGGCCTGTTACCATTCTATGTATTCATATTGTCATGTGATGCTGGTGTCTGACCTTACGAGGCTCATTCTATACAGAATATGTTTGGCAACAACTATTGTCCAATATGCAATCTAATTAATTGACTGTTACCTTCCCTTATTAACCTTTTTATGCTGTGAGGGTCCATACTTTCTTGAAGGAGGGGGCTGTAAGTCAGTCAATCTAATCAACTGAATAGCTGAATTTTTTGGTTGAATTATGTATAAAATCATTTAATTGCTGCAGGGATCTTTTACCAGTAAATGGTATGGCCCTAGAATTTAACTGATAAACATGACACAATGCTACAGATGCCATTAATATAAACACCCATATTTCAGAGCATTAAGAAGGTGACAAGTTGATTTTAACATGAGAAAACAGTCCTTTCATTTGACTGAGTTTCTAGCCCCCTCCTCATGTCAGGAGCCTTCATAGCATAAAAAGGTTCATAAGGGATGGTAACAGTCATGCCTTTCATGCAAATAAAAGGAAATTCATCCAAGACAGGGCCAAAAAAAAACAAACAAAAGATAAAACAACATCCTCAAATCCTTGGAGAATTGGAGAGGATGTTGGCATGAAGAGGTACTGAGACCTGAATAGACCTGTGACTCTGTTTAACACTGTCATTCATTGTTTTTCCAGATTATACCATCTGTTTTTTTAAATTTTATTTTCCATATATCATGGTAAACGGGAATGAAGGTATTGCAATGTCAGTCTGCAGGGTTGAGATAAATAATACAGCATGCAAATTTGTACTTACAGAGTTTGAAGTTGACTTCGACCAGCGAAGATATCATCAGGAAGCTTGGTTATATTATTTCCCATGAGGTTCCTGAAATTGAAAAGTTATTTCTTTATCTCTTTCAAAGTTTTCCCCCTGGAGAGTAATTTATAATTAAGAATTCATGAGTTGACACTTAAATTAGCCAAGGGAGTGAAAAATTACATATTATGTCATCAAAAAATATATAAACAATTTAAAAATAAATATTTGTTTGAAAAAGTACACTTACAAAACCTTCATGTTCGTCAAAGTTTTAAAAATATCCTTTTCTAATACATCTATATGGTTATTGGACAAGTCTCTGCAAACAATAAGCTTACGGTAATATAAAAACAATTCAATTTACTTGCCCACTTTAAGTGAGGTGGCTTCATGCTGGAGGGGTTAGGCCAAGAGACTAAAAAGTCTTGTTTCTCATTGGCACCCATATTGAAAACCTTTTTCCAAGCATCATAGAATGGGAAGCCCTGAGGGTTTCATTCTCCAGTGAACAATGTCATTTACCACTGTTCAGGATAAGTGGAGTGCAAGACTATAATGCTGATGGCTAATTTTTTTTTTCATGATTTTATTCTGGGGTGGTAAAGTGATAAATATAATTATGTATCCCTTGGCACCAAAGTCCAAGGTAAAAATCAGAAATGAAAAAGTGCTAGGTTACAAACTTAGGTGACATTTTGTTTTATATTCTGAACAACATTTGAGTTAAAGGTCATCTTTTCATGGTCAAATCCACAAAACATATTTGATATTGCACCTACCGCACCAAGCATGTACAAAGTGCTCTGCCAATTGATGTATTTTTTGGCATATTAAAGAGTTCACACACAGTTGGAATGGATGGATGCAAAAAATAACGAATGCACTGACTAACAAATGCAAAGATTTCCAAACACATGGATGCTGTCCATTTTGCTGGGGGACAAATAATTAGCATATCTATCATATTTAATATAAAAATATACATCAAAGATGACAGCAGAAATTATGAATGACAACTATTTGCCTTTTAATATATTTCCATATCTCACTATATTTGACAGGGGACTGCGTAGTATCATGGTTATCAGTGATCTATGAACTCTGATAACTAGGTATCAGCTGAAAACAAATATTTTTCTTCATTCTGTCCAATATCCTTATCATTAAAGTATTTCTCAATCATATACCTGTTCCATATTTCAACAAGATGAATAATCAATCCGGATTTTGTCCCTGCCTATCAGCCATGAGACGAATGTTGTGTGCCCTTTGTTTGGCTGCAGTCAGAAACCTTTGACTGGTCATTCTGTCATTTTATGTCCAGTATTGCATAATATATATTGGTTGAATAGACATCACCAGTATGACTTTGCAAATGTAGGATTCTGACTTGGCAATCTCTGACTTCACTCATTTATAAAGTGATAGTGAAGTCAGGAATGCCATGTTATATTAAACGAAAAAAAACATGCAAAACCCAACAAAAAGCCATGTTATATTGAACTAAAAATGGTGTGATAAATTATTTCATATCCAGTACTGGTAGCTTATTACATCTTGTCAATACCACTCATGAGGTATTTGCTTTGTATATTTAATTTTAAAATCAAAATGCACAAAAGGGACTTCTATCCATTCTAAATTAATTGGTGCTGGCACAACATGGACAAATAAATTGAATAAATCCTTAATTCTAAGTGGGATATGTATATTTTCTGATCTGTTGTTTTCCTCTATTTAAATGGGGACCAATGTACAATTTATTGTCATATTGGGTCTTCAATAAAGAATTGGATTGCACTGAATACTTACAGTTGCTGAATATTTACAAGGTTTTCCAAGTCTTGTGTATGTATTGAGCATCTCCTAACATTTCTGAAAATGAAAAAAAACCTTTATATTTCTTGAATAACAGATATAGTAATCAGAATATCATAATGTTTTCTATGAAGGTCTAAGTGCGACTTCATTCCAAAAATGTAGGATATCATTAGAAGTTAAACATTACTTAAGATATTATTAGAGTAAATTATGGTCCAACACTCCAACAAGTTTGCCATGTTTATGTAATGCATCAACTGAGTGTTATTTTCCTGCCATATTCTCATGCTAATTTTGCCTATAAAGTTCTAAATGGAAGGGCGTCCTTGACACATGAATACAGGAGGCAAATTTTGCTGAGTCAGCAAATGTATTCAATATTATTGAGCTTGGACATGAGGTAAATTGGGATTGAAAACTTCGTCTATATTCGTCTATAAAATTCGTCTATAAAATTCATCTATAAAATTCATCTATAAAATCTGTCTATATATCAGAATCCTATGATTAATTTCATTGAGACATATCTTATCAGCCTTACACCTAAGAGTAATATAAGATAGCATACAAGAAGTTGAATAACACGGCCATCTTGCCGAAGGTCACCAAGGTCATTTTTCTTTTGACATATTTTTGAACTTCTTATCAGGATCATTCATTTTGCTTCTGTATTCCATGTTTAGATTAATCAAAGTCATACAGTTACTAAGAGAACTATAAAAATATAAAAAATGTAATGTCTAAGATGCCTAAAAGTATTTGGTTTACTACAGAAAATTTTCTCGATGATAAAGTTCCTGTTTACTTGCTCAAGACCATGCGTGCACATCAAATAAAAGCACATGTTGACATGCAATGAAATAGTAATCAACCCCCAAAAAATTTAATGAATAAATTATAAGCTGAACAACATCATGTGTAAAACCCTTCAGAGATTTTGAGCCATTTTTCAACCAAGTTTTGGCCACCATGATTTTTATTCTTTCACAAACTTCTTTTTTGATCATAACAGGTGTAAATGCGTTTGCTGAGATGCCCTATTCAACTTTTTAATCTGCAATGCAGGTTCCATACCATAGACTCCCCTTATAATGTTTGGAATTTTCTCTTGAGAATAATAGCATATCATGATCATTCCAAGAACTGAATGTTTAATGAGAAGACCTATATTCCTAGTTAGTATGTTGGGGGATCTAGCTGCTTCAGGACAACATGGATAAGGCTGCAAGTTAAGTCAAGGCTTTATTGTGGAAATGTACTTCTAATATGAGTTCACCATGCCTTTTAGACATATTATTTTATGTGTTAAATTTATAAATACCTCCCTACTTATTGCACTTTATGTTATAAAAACCTGGCTCTGAAATCTCCAGCTACATTGCTAATAATAATTAATCTATTTACATTTGATTTTATCTTGGTTATGATTTGATTGTTATGTGAAAATTTATATTCAAACGTTGCACATGTTGTTTTGCCTATTCCAGAGCGAGGCCTCTGATCTTAATGCAGCCCAAATGTTTAGTCTATTCAGGTGCATCCAAACAACAATAGCAATTACCATCTAAATAATTATGACAGATGCAGTTGGAGGCAAAATCAAGGCGGGAGATGACCAAATTGGCATTCTGTCCTGCAGGCTGAACAAAAAAGGTTAATACTTATCAAGAGAGAATGCAATATTGACACTGTTATTGATATCTCACCCTGATTCACACACCAGCCATTGACGTCATTGCCATTCAGACTGGTGTCGTTAGGGGTAACAAACCCCAGGTTTGTGCCGCTGTTGACTGGGTAATGCTAGTGTATACTGTGTCTGTGGGCACAAATAGCATATCAGATTCGATTATATGCCTGCATGTGTTATGATGAATTAGTACTCCATGCAAAAAAATAAACTTCACTGTTATTAGCCCTCTTCACCGATATGTGACAAACAATATCACCAAAATAACCTCATTTGCAAAGTCGTCCTATGCTATAAGCTTGGCAGTCAAAACATTATATGCACCTCTGCTGTTTTGAGTATTTTGATATTTTGCATTGTTTGTTAACTATCTTTGCATCACATCTGGGGTACCTTATCTACCCTGGCATCACATCTGGGGTACCTTATCTACCCTGGCATCACATCTGGGGTACCTTATCTACCCTGGCATCACATCTGGGGTACCTTATCTACCCTGGCATCACATCTGGGGTACCTTATCTACCCTGGCATCCCCCAGGTTATATGGCACTCATTGCATCACATCTGGGGTACCTTATCTACCCTGGCATCACATCTGGGGTACCTTATCTACCCTGGCATCCCCCAGGTTATATGGCTCTCCTGGCATCACATCTGGGGTTCCTTATCTACCCTGGCATCACATCTGGGGTACCTTATCTACCCTGGCATCACATCTGGGGTACCTTATCTACCCTGGCACCCCCCAGGTTATATGGCACTCATTGCATCACATCTGGGGTACCTTATCTACCCTGGCATCCCCCAGGTTATGTGGCTCTCCTTGCATCACATCTGGGGTACCTTATCTACCCTGGCATCACATCTGGGGTACGTTATCTACCCTGGCATCCCCCAGGTTATATGGCTCTCCTTGCGTCACATCTGGGGTACGTTATCTACCCTGGCATCCCCCAGGTTATATGGCTCTCCTTGCGTCACATCTGGGGTACGTTATCTACCCTGGCATCCCCCACGTTATATGGCTCTCCTTGCGTCACATCTGGGGTACGTTATCTACCCTGGCATCCCCCAGGTTATATGGCTCTCCTTGCGTCACATCTGGGGTACGTTATCTACCCTGGCATCCCCCACGTTATATGGCTCTCCTTGCATCACATCTGGGGTACCTTATCGACCCTGGCATCACATCTGGGGTACCTTATCTACCCTGGCATCCCCCAGGTTATATGGCACTCATGGCATCACATCTGGGGTACCTTATCTACCCTTGCATCACAACTGGGGTAACTTATCTACCCTGGCATCACATCTGGGGTACCTCATACCCTTGCATCCCCCAGGTTATATCACTCTCCTTGCATCGCATCTGGGGTACCTTATCTACCCTGGCATCCCCCAGGTTATAAGGCTTTCCTGGCATCACATCTGGGGTACCTTATCGACCCTGGCATCCACAGTTTATATGGCTCTCCTTGCATCACATCTGGGGTACCTAATCTACCCTGGCATCCCCCACGTTATATGGCTCTCCTTGCATCACATCTGGGGTACCTCATCTACCCTGTCATCACATTTGGGGTACCTTATCTACCCTGGCATTCCCCAGGTTATATGGCACTCATTGCATCACATTTGGGGTACCTCATCTACCCTGGCATCACATCTGGGGTACCTTATCTACCCTGGCATCACATCTGGGGTACCTTATCTACCCTGGCATCACATCTGGGGTACCTTATCTACCCTGGCATCCCCAGGTAATATTGCACTCTTTGCGTCACATCTGGGGTTCCTTATCTACCCTTGCATCACATCTGGGGTACGTTATCTACCCTGGCATCACATCTGGGGTACGTTATCTACCCTGGCATCACATCTGGGGTACGTTATCTACCCTGGCATCTCCCAGGTTATATGGCTCTACTGGCATCACATCTGGGGTACCTTATCTACCCTGGCATCTCCCAGGTTTATATGGCTCTCCTTGCATCACATCTTGGGTTCCTTATCTACCCTGGCATCACATCTGGGGTACCTTATCTACCCTGGCATCTCCCAGGTTATATCGCTCTCCTTGCATCACATCTTGGGTTCCTTATCTACCCTGGCATCACATCTGGGGTACCTTATCTACCCTGGCATCACATCTGGGGTACCTTATCTCCCCTGGCATCACATCTGGGGTACCTTATCTACCCTGGCATCCCCCAGTTTATATGGCTCACCTTGCATCATATATGGGGAACCTTGTCTACCCTGGCATCACATCTGGGGTACCTTATCTACCCTGGCATCACATCTGGGGTTCCTTATCTACCCTGGCATCACATCTGGGGTACCTTATCTACCCTTGCATCACATCTGGGGTACCTTATCTACCCTGGCATCCCCAGGTTTATATGGCTCTCCTTGCATCACATCTGGGGTACCTTATCTACCCTGGCATCACATCTGGGAATACCCCATTTACCCTGGCATCACATCTGGGGTACCTTATCTACCCTTGCATCACATCTGGGGTACCTTATCTACCCTGGCATCACATCTGGGGTACCTTATCTACCCTGGCATCCCCAGGTTTATATGGCTCTCCTTGCATCACATCTGGGGTACCTTATCTACCCTGGCATCACATCTGGGGTACCTTATCTACCCTGGCATCACATCTGGGGTACCTTATCTACCCTGGCATCCCCCGGTTTATATGGCTCTCCTTGCATCACATCTGGGGTTCCTTATCTACCCTGGCATCCACCAGGTTATATGGCTCTCCTTGCATCACATCTGGGGTACCTTATCTACCCTGGCATCACATCTGGGGTACCTTATCTACCCTGACATCACATCTGGGGTACCTTATCTACCCTGGCATCACATCTGGGGTACCTTATCTACCCTGGCATCACATCTGGGGTACTTTATGTACCCTGGCATCCCCCGGTTTATATGGCTCTCCTTGCATCACATCTGGGGTTCCTTATCTACCCTGGCATCCACCAGGTTATATGGCTCTCCTTGCATCACATCTGGGGTTCCTTATCTACCCTGGCATCCACCAGGTTATATGGCACTTCTTGCATCACACCTGGGGTTCCTTATCTACCCTGGCATCACATCTGGGGTACCTTATCTACCCTGGCATCACATCTGGGGTACCTTATCTACCCTGGCATCCCCCGGTTTATATGGCTCTCCTTGCATCACATCTGGGGTTCCTTATCTACCCTGGCATCCCCCAGGTTATATGGCTCTCCTTGCATCGCATCTGGGGTACCTTATCTACCCTTGCATCACATCTGGGGTACCTTATCTACCCTGGCATCCCCCAGTTTATATGGCTCTCCTTGCATCACATCTGGGGTTCCTTATCTACCCTGGCATCCACCAGGTTATATCGCTCTCCTTGCATCTGAGGTCCATTATCATATTCACTCTCCTTCTATCCTCGTATTACCACCGAGTCTGCCACTCTCATCTACTTCCTTTATCATTACATGTTTTTCCATTAAGCCAATATACCTGACAAAATGAGGAAAGGGTGCCATTGGTAGAGATCAAATATATGAGCTAGCGTCCTGCTGAGAACACTTGCTTGCTGAGAATAGTACTCAGATTAGTGTGTTGCTTTCACATGTTGAAAATAGTGGGCAAATCACTGCACACACATCTGAGCATTATTACTACACATATTTCTTCATGGTGGTTTTATTTGACAATCAAAATAATGATTGCAATATATGAATTTATGTTAAATATAAAACAATATAGAAATTATTAGTGCTATTTTATTAATAGTGTTTAAACAACTGTGAAACTAGAGAACTATTTTGGAGGCATTAACTCCATTTCTAAAAGGTGATCCTTGCACATGTGAGTACACACATTGTTGGCTGATCTCACTGGAAAACAGAGAAATAAACACACAGGTGACATGTGACCTGTTGATTTCCATTTTGACAATTTCCAAATATTGACAATTTCACATTTCAGAGATCTTGAATATTGTTTTGGAATAGATAATATCCCAATCTAATGGAATGTATTTAAGAAAGAGCATTGTTTGCAGGTGTGCGCTAAGGTTTGATGAATTGTCATTACTGGAATTTGGATCCAGGCAAAATGTTGAGTGAGCAATCCAGCCATGAGAAAAGCTCAAATCGTATTATCAGACCTGCTAATACTGAAAATTTGGAACAGTTGCATTGCACTGGATATATTCATAGATGCTGAAGGTTGACCTTATGACCAACTTACTTGAAGTTTAAAGTCCATGATAAAATTTTGAAATTGCCCCCATGCTATAGTTTCTTTGCAAATGTGTCAGAGCTCAAATAAAATCAGAATATGTAAAATCAGCATGAAAAAAACCCACAAAAAAAACAAAACAAAAACAATACTGGTTCCACTTGGACTTGAACCTCAGACCTTTAGCATGGGAGATGGATGTCTTACCCACTGAGCCCTGTTGAAAAGTATGATTTGACTTTCTCACTGGTAAATTACACAAATAGTCAACATCTTTATCAATGACTCTAAAATGGGATACAAAATGAACATATAGACTTTAACATGTACATATAGATATAGATAATCAATATTTGTCCTCCATGTTCCAGGTCTCCACTTAAGGTTCTTACACACAAAGTTTGATTAATCTGCTGTAAATTATTCTTGAGATATTTTTATTAAGGCGATTATATAAAAGTTGCCCAGTCACCTTGAAAAGTAGGTTAAGGTCATTCATAAGCATTTCAATTTGAGGGTCTAACATTTCAGGTTTGATTCTATAGATAATGCTTCTAAATATCGCCCTATGATCTCAATAGTGTGTCCATGTCACTCATTTACTCAGATCACATCCCTGCCTACCTTAAGAGAGACAGACAAACACACAGAATGGCCAACTACAAAGATTTCATTGTGAGTATTATCAAGGCTTAGGATAACTTTCTAAAGTAGAAGTGCACTGCACATCATCATGGCAAAATGGATTCTAGCATGAAAAATCCTCATTTGCACTATATATACCAGTGTGTGGCAAATTAGTTGCCAATATAATTAATTATTAAGTTCTCATTATTTAATGAAAGTTCCCTGTTGCAGAAAACAGCAAATGCCATTTGTCTGTCATGGGAAAAGGGAAAGTTGACTGTTATGCTAAAAGGCCAAGTTGTTTGTTGCGGTAAAAGGACTAACTGACTGTAATCTGAATGAATAATCTGTTAAGAGAAAAATAACTGCTTAAAAGGAATATTCTTTATTGCAAAAAATATTTTTTTTTATTAAGGAAAAATGCAATATATTCAGTACTGTTAGAAAACAGACCTTTCTATCCTCTGCAAAAGGGTAATATGAAGAGGGTCTTATTTCTATTTTTCAAAGATTCACAAATAAAAAAAAATAGAGATAAAAAGTATTACTCACAGTTGATAAATGTTGCCTGCAGGGGGCAGTGCAGTTTTGCTGGGGAATGTGTCAAGTCCAGAGCAGTCCACAGAGCACTGCCTTGGACCTATCTCAACACACAAACATTCACTAGGGCATGGCTCACAAGAGGGCACTGCTCCAACCAGCCCACTGCAGAATAGCAGTGAGAGCAGCACAGGAACAAGCACCATGTTGATGTTCCATTGTGATGCTCTCTGTCTTTTTAATAATCTCTTCCCCTCTTGATTGAATTTGTTTTTGAAACAAGAAATGATATCTGTACCCAAATGTCTCTCCTCCAGCCCAAAGCAGTCATCAGTTAATCCTTCACAAACTCCAGGGCTGAGGGTAAGTTGTCTTTTCCGTTTGTGTCTTTTTCTCTGGAGATAAGGATGGTTTTTGGGGCTGGGGGCAGGTGTGGATATAAGATGTCCCGTCCCCCAGCCCACCTGTGCACATTTAGTCCTAGGTTGGCCCATTAAGCCAGGGGACATACCCCTTCTCGCTGTCTGCTTTTTCTGGTTCCCTCCAGCTTTCCAACATTTCCACTGGATGTTTTAATGATTTCTTATTTCAAGTCAAAAGAAATTTATCCAAACATCTGGAAAAAAAATACAATGCTTTATGACACAAAATAAAAAAAATGAAACATAAATCTAGATGTGGTTGCATTATAGATAACATTAAACCTAATCTAAAGAAAAAGATATTGAACAAAGAATCTTTGTGCAATTTCTATATTCCTCTTGAAGTAACATTATGGAGCAATATATCACTCATTAAAAAAATATTCTGATTATATCATGTTAAATGTATTTAAAACATGAAGAGAACAATTATAAAGTTGAGTCATACTAAACATTTAACTTGTTGCTTGTGTAGATTTGCACTACTCAAACTTATTCAAGTGGTATGTAAATAGGGTACAGTATGGTGGTTTGGTAACTAATCAGATTTTACATCTCCACTTTAGACATTGGTCATTAATATCTCAATGGTATGATGGCTATATCTATAAAGGCCATGGAAGGATTAAAAATAGACAACAAATGTTTGAATCAATGTTTGTTACCATTCCAAATTCCAAATATTTCATATATATATATATATATATATATATATATATATATATATATATATATATATATATATATATATATATATATATTGTCATGTTTGAAGGAATGCACGTCGCTGAGATCGATATAACAAGAATTGAGCATTCCCATAATAACGTTCTAATATTAATCAAGTAAGCACTCACCAAGCATTCACCATGACATTTCACCTGTTCGATATGAGTCTGACGGTCGGTTGTGTGGTTAATATTAAGCAGGTATTTGCTTTCTCAAACAAATCCAAACACATGGGTGTCTTTAACTGTGAATTTGACTTACTCTTCATGGAGGTGATCGCCGTGTTATTGTGATGCGCCTAGATCCGTGACGCGCACGCGTTGTCGTTCACGTCCATTTTTACCTTGTTAGATTATATCAGGTCACGTGGTATGTCTTTGGTTGTACGTTGCCAGAGAGCCATCGATCCATGCACACACGCAGGCAGCTTTATCCGAAGATCCACCAGGTGAGATAGATAGACGCAGCAGCCCAGCCAGCGCCACCACGCGGCAGCTTCTTGCACCAGCCATTCCTTCTGTAGGATAGGATAAACTTTATTTTCGCTTGTGGTATACATGTATATTCATAAATAATTAAGAAGAAATACTAAGTTTCCAGGCGGGGGGCTTTGGGGGCTGAAGCCCCCTCGGGGGACTGTGATCCAGGCGGGGGGCTTTTGGGAACCCCCCGCTTTTTCAGAGAACATTTAAGCCCCCTGGGGTAAAAAAAAAAATCATGGATCCGCCCCTGGTTTAGGTACTTTTTGATTATTTTATAAAAACTATATTAGGTCACACTTGAATTAAAAACATGTACAAATGTGTCACAGTTGAAGATGAACTTCGATTGCAAAATTGCATCATGAACTTGATAATATAGCGGTTCCCTTTTTTGCTATAAGAGGAACTTACTGCAGGTTTTTTTTTGTTTAAGGCCAAAGCATGTCTCACTATATGTTTGCACAGGGCTACCTAGATATGTATACTTGTATTTACTGTTGTCATATACGTGTAGTTTCATAAGCAATATTTATTATTTCTCAGACATAACCTAAAAAGAGCTGGACTGACATGCAAAACTAAGCGATCTGTAGATTATTAAAAAATGAACAATCTATATTGATACATGACATTTAATCCTTGAGAAATGAAGATTAAAAATTTACAAATATTCCATCAGTCATTTAGACCTTTTCTTTCAAGGAATTTAACGTTAATGATATCTTTATTGTTTTCTGAGAATACACAATCCACTGCCTTTTGGTAAAAATATATTTAATATCATGAGAAAATTGCAATTCCTCGATTGATATTTTCTCGTCTTTTCCACCAAAATATCATCCAATTAGAACAGCTGGTAGTACTAATCGGAATCTGTATGAATATGCTTCTTATTAATTCTTAGTTTTTATTAACAATCATGACTTGCGTCCAATCTTGATGCAACTTTTCGCTATTGACGGCAGGGACTGGTGTGAGAGAGAAGTGCTGTAATGGAAGGTAGCTGCACAAGGACAAGATAGATCCATTAAAAGAACATATCAAAGATATCAAATAAAATGAAATATTTAATCTAATTGGCAGATCACTTCACATTTACATTTCCTGTAAGGTAGATTACATTTCTTGTAATGTAGATTACATTTCCTGTAAGGCAAATTACATTTCCTATAAGGCAGATTACATTTCCTGTAAGGTAGATTACATTGCATGTCAGGTAGATTGTACAATTGCACTTTCTGTAAGGTAGATTACATTTTCTGTAAGGTAGATTACATTTTCTGTAAGGTAGATTACATTGCATGTCAGGTAGATTACATTGCATGTCAGGTAGATTACATTGCATGT
The DNA here is from genome assembly GCA_949316495.1 of Amphiduros pacificus. Lineage (NCBI taxonomy): Eukaryota > Metazoa > Annelida > Polychaeta > Phyllodocida > Hesionidae > Amphiduros > Amphiduros pacificus. The sequence continues at coordinate 47,849,551 of OX439002.1, read as the reverse complement.
CAGGTAGATTACATTTTCTGTAAGGTAGATTACATTGCATGTCAGGTAGATTACATTACATATAAGGTAGACTACATGTAAGGTAAATTACATTGCACGTATGGTAGATTGCATTGCATGTCAGGTAGGTTATATTGCATGTAAGGTGGGTTACATTTCTTGTAAGGTAGATTACCTTTTCTGTAAGTTATATTACATTTCCTAAACACTTTTGAAAATAATTCTTCTGATAGGGAACAACATTTTAATGAGTAATGCAAAAAGTCTACAATATCAATACATTTAATCAAACATCTCTGTCCAAAACAAGTTAAATTCATAAATTGGTCAAAATAGATTAAGAGATTTTTTTTCCAAAACAAGTTAAATTCATAAATTGGTCAAGATAGTTTTAATTTGACTTGTGCTCTATTTGTGAACTAGCCATAACCATATCCAGTAATCGTGTAGGTTTATTAACCTACATAGGGTGATGGATTGGAATATGTTAGTAGATATTGGATTATATTTAGAGATATTGATGCATATTTGAAGATATTTATATTATTAGAAGGTATTGGTACATGGTGGTATATGTTAGATCATATAAATACATCTATAGATATTGGTACATGCTATCATACTAATATATAATAGATCTGGCACCTATGGTTTAGCCTGCAGTGCACATGTAAACATCAAGGCTTGGTCATCGTCAGCAAGCGCTCCAGGCCCCTGTGTTATCGCCCTGTCAGCACGATCTGACAGGGCTCAAGCCTGAAGAACAACACAGGTCACGAAATGTCAAGGTCATGCATATGTTATGGATTAGTTATATTAGAATAGTGTATAACTGTTACTGGTATTATTATATATTTAACAAATAACCTTAACATGGTCATGATGTATCATGACATAATTTCCTATTAAAACAATCTCTTAATCTATATTGATCAATTTATGAATTTAACTTGTTTTTGAAAAAAAAATCTCTTAATCTGTTATGGGCCAATTAATGAATTTTACATGTGAACATGACCATCATGTATCATGACTTATAATTCTGTATTAAAAAAAATCTATTTTGGACCAAATTTTGAATTTAATATGTCATTTGAAAACAAATTTCTTAATCTTTAATTGTTTTGTAGCGAGCCTTGATCCCAGCAAACAGAACTGGTCAAGGACCACTCCAATGTGACGACTGAGCGGCGTGGCAGATATGAGAAACATCGGGGCACAGTTGTGATTGTTAATGATTGATTACAAAACATTTTCTCTGCCTGGATACCATAAAGCTTTGGCTGTAATATTGACCAATTCAAACATTTTTCAGACATATGAATTGATTAAAACCTGCCTCAAACCCCAAAAATTAATAATATAACTGTTGAATATGTGTTATAAAGCAAATGCAATTATTAAGATATAATAATCAATGTTAAGTTTCGAAAAATATTTTGCCAAATAATATATGTTAAATAAAGTAATCAATCTAACGTCTTGTTAATGTAAAAGATAAAAAGATATTTGCAAAATATTGTATCACTTAGCGCCCCATAAATAGTGCTATTCGTGGGAAGGGGTTATTTAATAATTATATCTAATTCTAGGACATGCGATTGTTAATTAATAGTAAGTAATTAATTAAAATATACAGAATATACATTGTCTTTTTTGTCCATGGCAAAGAACAAAGATGTGCAAATTATTATATTGTTTATTAAATGCATATTAGTCAATGAAACATAATTTCGTAATTGTATTTCTAGACAGGATAGCATTCTATTACTGTTACCTTATATAAGATATATTTTACATGTCACTCAACGGTTCATGGGTATTTGTTATTACTTCATCATATAAGGTTCACTCAGATAATAAATATTATTTTACCCAAAATTTTGCAGAAATTTGATGTAACAAGCAGCAAACCATGTTTCAGTCTTTGTATGTTCAGGGTGCATATATGTCCATACGTAGGTCACCAAGGAGGACTGGTGGTGCCGCCTATCTTATTTCACCAATAGAGGGTGGTGCCGCCTAGCTTGTTTCACCAATAGAGGGTTATCTGAGTGCCAGTTTTCCTGCCCTGCACTTATAAAAATGGAATTATGTCTGTGACAATTCCTATATTGTTTTGAAATTGTACGTTGTATTTGTTGCTGATGCCTCAAACCTCGTTCCCTAAACATGTTTTGGGTAGATTGTATCTATTGTAGTGACGAACGAAGCACGGGAAACAAAATCTTTTTGGTTTCCTTTTCCCCTCTTAAATGGACTTCTACAAGCTTGAAACTTCATTTTTTCCCAAAAGTTTGACCCTTCGAACAATTTTTTTCTGCTGCAGATGTGCGAGTCTCAATTTATTTTTTTCTCAAGATTGGCATTCTCAATATTTTTTCCCATCAAGTCGTCTCATCTATATTTTTTGACTTTACTTTTTTACGCTCCCAATGAGTGAATTGAAATCTTTCTTTATCCTTTACACATGATAACATAGTCCAAGGCATTTAAAAACCATTGAGTAAGAAACAACTCATCAGAAGATTTCTACCAAAAACAGTACTCAAACTGAAAGTCAGGTTCATATTGTTCTTACCACAAATTCACACCCTCTAAGTCCATGTTATCCATGTTATCAGGTTTATCAGGTCCAAGTTATCAGCCACTGGGAGACACTGTGTATCTTCATTAGATGAACCAAATATGAGGGGAGTAGTCCTCAGTGTTCATGTCACACATCAACAACAATTCATCTGAAATCTAGAAGTATATATATATATATATATATATATATATATATATATATATATATATATATATATATATATATATATATATATATATATATATATATACTGCAATGACCGGTTGAATAGTTTGAAACATATTCAATAATTAAGAATGCTTATAACAGATACAATATGATAATATCACCACAGGAAATACTATCATAAACAATGAGGAAGCCGATCCTTATCCTTTCATGTTTTATTCAAAAGCAGTATGCAAAACCGTAGCTTTGTCCGCCAAGCAGTGTACATAAAGGATAATTACTTGTGTTTGATCATCACTAGAAATGGGTGACATTGAACTAAAAATTGCTCTAATATTATTAATTCTGAACTGATTTAGATGAAATTTATAGTAAAATCCACGGAACTAGGAGTTTCATTTTCAAAGGCATTCAAAGGTCACTTCAAGGTCACCGGCAATATTATATAAAAATAACCTTAAAAAATAGTGACAAAATGGACCGCACCTCCGACAAGAATATACAAGACAGTTAAAGTTTTCATGAAACTATTTGGTTATGAAAATATAATACAAACAAGCTATCTTACCAAAAATACACCTGCAGGACTATTGTGTTTTGCTAAAAGTACTATGCTTGTCCTCGTGTGACACAGCTTGTCCTCGGGTGTTAAGCCTGTATCAAAAGACAAACACTAATGGACCAATAAGCATCTGTAAGCCAAATCACCACAGTGCCACAATCTGGTTGACAGTTGTTAGCAATCCGTCACTAATACCCAAGTCATATTTGCTCCGATTTCAGTAACACTTTGTTAAATGTTGACAAAGTGTTCAATATGGATGATTTGAATGTTATGTAGGAGTAACAACACTTGATCACAAGATCTAGGGTATAAACATTTATATTATGAACGGGAAAATCTGATTTCAGGAAAACTTTATTCACTTATTCCCTCCGACAAACTATAGTTATACAAAACATCCGCAACACAATAAACACATATACAGACACAACCCTATCCACATCTACATCCACATCCACAACAATATTACTATGTTGGAAACTGGAAGCTGAACATCCTTCAAGAACATTATTTTCAGAGCGTGAAGGCTGTTGTCAGCAACTGTTGTCAGCCATTGGAATGATCCAGCCTTACACCCCCCCCCCCCCCAATGCAAAAGTGCACTCTTGGTGGGATGCCAAATGGTTCTGATTACACATATAGAAATAGATGAACAAATACCAGAACCCAACTTTACCATCTCCCACCAATGCAACACCTATTATGCACAGCACAAAACTAAATCTTATCATTGCTGCATGTTTTAGAACACAGTCTCTGCCAGCATTCTACATGCAGATAAAAAGCCACACATGCGCCTTCAATAACATATGGCACAGCTAACCTACTCCCGCCTGTGGCCAGGCCAATCTACTCTTGCTCAGTCAGATAGCAAGGACTTAATGCTTGCATTACATAATCAATCAGGACAAGGTATCCCTTTAGTTAGACTCTCAGTACCTCAAACTGACTCAAAACCTCAGTGTACCTCATATGAGTCTGCAATATCATTCTATTAAATTTAATATGTTATCATAATAATATAAACAACAGTAATGTGATATAATACAAATCATTTTTACTGTATTATATCTTCTTAGTATTCTCGAATGCCTTTTAAATGTCCCTATTTTTAATGTTTCTGTAATAACTCTATGCTACGTTGCTTAATAATACAATTTAGTTCCATGACATATCCATACCCCTATAGAAGGAAGATGGGTCATAACAGTTAGTTTTTGGAGACCACCAGCTGTCTATTTTGTCATATATTTTGGCAGCTTTGTCTATTTCGTGTATTCTACTGCACAAATTACAGAAATTATCCTCCAGCGAAGTGGCAGATATCTCATAGTCATGTTTCCAGTTAAAATACTCATTATAGAGTGTGTCGTTTGAATCCAGTTTTAGGAGATATTGGGCTAGATGCTTTGGAGATCTGAAATCTTTGACATCTATGTAGGAGTGTTTGGGCAGGAGTGTGGAATAATCCGCCCCTCCCAGGACCACAGGTACCATGTTGTACAAATAGGCATGCTGCACCTTTTCTGTCACATAGTCTTGACAAATTGTGTTTTCAAATGAAAGAAAAAACTTATATTTTTTCCCTAGATTTGTAAATAAGCTTTTCCATGGCATCTTGATGTACCTTTTGTTGCACTTTCCAAATTGGTCCACTTTAATATGTTTTGAAAGTTCAGCTGCGTATTTTTCACGTTTACTCCAACTGTGACACCTTCCTACTCCCCACAAAACCAATTCCGATTTACCCTCGGCGTAGTTCATACCTTTTCCTGAAACTGCTGTGCTTTTATCAAATTTGAAGTAGGGAATATAGATGTCAGAATCCCTCCGATAGGTGGCAGTCCAGTTGAAGAGTCCATTCATTTCCGGTGTGGCACAAGGTATAGTTCCTGGACTTTCAAGTAAGAAAAACACCCATCTCTGGTCAAGAAAGCGGTAAGAAGGAAATTCCCACAAGTCCTTGTTAAACATATGGAAAATAATGACATCACTTTTATTGTAATCGTGTTTATCTGTTGTGATGTCACAGTCGATGACTGAACAATTCTTCTTTCTGAAAGCATCTCTTCCAACACCCAGTCTAAAGTCGAGGCGTCCAAAATATTCACTCCAGAATAGTATCAACGGTCTTGGTCTGACCGGGTTATTATATAATTTATTCCTCAATTCGCTTTGTTCACTGTACATAAAATGATCAATATCTTTGAGAAGGTAAAAGCAAAACCAAGTACTCAAAAATGTTACAACCAAGAACCAAATTTCCAACAGACTTTTCATATTAAACTTAAAGGTATATTTCGACATATCAGGATGATGAAGCATGATTACTGTTTAAACACATGCAGCCATCACAAGTGGCCTTCAGATAAATTAAATATGTGTGCTCTTGCCAAGTGCGAATAGTTGTTTGCAGAGATAGATGGTATTGTGAGTTTTAATTTAACATTTTTATGACCAATTGTCCCCTACAGTTATACCATTTGGGCTGTTCGTTTCTATTTAATTGAATAATCGAATGGATGATGGACCAGGTAGTGTTTCAGTGATGAATCTTACCATTGCAATAACAATACATATAATAATAGGTGGTGTCATCCTGTTTCATGAAAGGACAAACTAATACTTGCTTCTGATTTTGAACTAAAGCACATTTCTAAATTAGGATAATAATTTCATAACTGTTGTATACCGTAATATATAATAGATGGTGTCATTCTGTTTCATGAAAGGGTACGATAATACTTGCTTCTGGTTTTGACTTTTGAACATCAGCACATTTCTAAATTAGGTTTGAAATTTGGGAACTTATGTTTACTCCAAATTTCAATATCATTGACCACAATGAAACCAATACCTCCTTGCAGAATTGACAAAAATGCACCCTTGTCATCGGAGAAAGCTTGGGATACGAGTAAGGAATAGGAAGAATAATTCATTCATTCCTTACAAAAATATACTGTATGGATAAAGTAAAGTTACCAATTGTCAGTGGTACAACGCTGGCCAAATTTGCATTAAAAAATGATATAGAGTGTTAATGTTGTAGGCATGAATATGTTTTCTCTTTGAAATTAAATATAGTATTTGCAATTGAATATGTCATGATGAGGAAAGGGATGATTACCTTTATATTCAAGATATCCTATTATAAATGTCAAAGCATTGGTATAAAAACGTTTATTGCATACTATTACACAAATACAATAACTGCTGATTACGATCATTCTAATTTCAACTTAAATACATTTTAAAGCCTAACATGTTATTTTGTAAGGAGAAATGTAAAAAAAAGATTCATACATCGTCTACTAGGTCTAATTTTGTACCGGAACACTGATTTTAACCCCTCACAAATCAAAATAGTTTTGATAAAATCAATTCAATCAGGGTGGCAATCCTTCACATCACTTTGGTGGAATATAAAATTTCCATTCCAGATAGCTGACAAAGCCATGAAGGGCTGCGTAATGTTCATATGATATATTACAAAAATGATCAGCTTCATATGAATCTGAAAGAGAAATGTGAACACATAGTTAAATATTATTCTTTATTCAATTTAAATAGAAAATATCAAGATTGGACTAAATCATATTTAAACAAAATATTCAACCATTTAAAAAAATCTTTTAAAAATAAATTAGTAATAATGGAACACATCGTATTTTGCTGCACAAATAATACCATACCTTGGTTTTAAATCATTGGAATCGTCAAATGACACGTCCTTATTATCACTAGGTGGCGCCACATCTTCCTCTGGGGTAGTGTTGTGCTCATACATCATTGTATCAGGTGGAGGAGGTTCATCATATACCGGAACTGGATCATCCATGGTATACGGCTCCAATGGAATATCATTATTCCCCGGTTGCTCCATGTAGTTGGGATCAGCATAGTTGTATGGCATGGCAATAGTTGTGACACCGTTACCTTGTCTTGGGTAGACTGCTTTACCCTGCTTTGGTACCATCGATCTATCAAAAGCATCGCTGATTGGCTTCAGAACAGGATGCGTTTCCGGTTCCAGAAATAGCGTGAAATATATTTTTCCAACAAGTGCAAACAGTGAAAGGCCAATAAAGATGGGGCCAATGACTTGGAGGGTCTCATCATCACCTGCTGAAGCTGTCATGATGATCCCGGCAACAAAGCCCATCGCCAGTAATATAATGGTGACCAGGCTGGCACGAGCAAGGGACTTCTTAGGTTGAGGTTTGAGTTCTGCTCTTCCTTCAACTTCATATGGTTTGGCTTTTCGTTGAAACCTCTTAAGGCTGGCAGCTCTAGAAGAGAATGAACTTGGCTGCCTGTGCAGTGTATCGCTGGGGTTCACCTGATAGCCCCCGGGGGAAGGATCAAACTGGTAGGGTGGAGCAGGTGGCAACCCATCATCAACATTAATGGGTGGCTTATCAACAGACAGATCCATATCAACTGGGGGACTCTCTGGTTCATTCTCATATGGCCTCAGTGGCTGTGACCTTTCCTGCTCACTATCCTCTGCCTGATCTACCTTGTCCCGGTCTTTCTTTGATTTCCTCTTCAACATTCCCCTCATCTTGGAAGCCTTGTCTTTAAGTGACGAAGAAGATTCGCTATTTCTGTCTTTCTTATCTTTTTTGTCTTTCTTGTCCTTTTTCTTTTTAGAAAAGAAGCCTTTTATCCCACCGCTCTGTTCTTCCTCCTCTTCCTGGTCTTTCTTTGTAGTGTCCTCAGGCTGGGGGTCGCCCCCTGGTGGCCGGTCATCCTCCTCTGGGTTGTCTGAGCGCCTTGAGGACATTGACATCGGTTCTCCCATGTCTTCATGATCTATAGGGTCCATGTTAGCATATCTGTTGTAACTCGTCCTCCTCATTGGATCGGATCCATTATTGCTGGACCTTCTTCCAGGTTCTGGGCCATCCTCTGGATACGGGTCATACTCAACACTTGGCTGACCATAGTCACGTGACCTACGACCGCTATCCATATTAAAACGTCTAGTTAACAGTCATTCTGTACAAATAAAGGGAAGACAGAAATGATGTTACCATTAATCATACATTGAATAATTAGAGATAGAAATCTGTTCAAATCATTTTAGCAATTGATTGATATATTTTGGTTGAGGATTTCCCATCTAGTTATGTTCCTGGTGAGACTAAAACAAAACAAAACAGAATAATCTCTTGTGTTTTGATAGAAGCAGAGCACAGCCTGGACTTTGTACCAAGCATACTCGACGCTGATGGAGGGGATTTTTTCTGTGGACTACCTGTGATGTATCTGAATTAGTTCTGTAATATCCAGCACCTTTTTGTATCACTCATAATATCCAAATCTAATGCAAAATGATTGTTATAAGAATTTTTCAAACCTGAATATGAAATGTTTTAAGCTATATTAGAAATATGAATTCATTTGTACTTGACCTAATTTACTGTCGATGCTTTCTTTTGAGTCACATAAGATACCCACGTGTATTTAAATATTAAATGCTTAAAATTAAATATATGGACAATAACATATAAATATGATAACTGATACAGATGTATACAGAGGAATAAAGTGTATTTTATTCTTACCTGATATTAAACAGGAGTATTCTCAAACCAATAGGTAAATCAACGCGTTGCCGTCTAGGGCAATCTGATAAAAATTGGCGTTATCTGAACTCTGTTTACTGAATATCTTATCTCTGTGACCTGTTTCCTGTCCCCACACCATTTAAAACTATTTATTGTTTTGTTATCCGTTAGCGTTGAATTGTATTCATAAATAGACAAATGGATAAAAATGTTTTCAATACTTTTATCTTTAAGACGTGTGCATGTTTCTGCAAGTGATGTAAATATATTACAAGTAACTGTCACTTCAGTCACCGACCAGGATCACTTAATATGCCGACGTCATTTCTATATTCACTTTGTCAGTATGTACCAGAGAAGCATGATATAACATTCATCCTTTTCGGTTTAAACAATTAAATAATTATTTTATAGAGTATACAAGGATTAAAAAAATCAAACTTATGAACATGTTCCTCTGAGGTAGAGAGTTTTATTTTGTTCATTCATGAAAAGCTTTATCATTTAGCCAAAATGGCGGAAACATTCCATTAAAAAAACGCACAGTGCTAAAAAATACACTTCGTGCACAACCTTACAAATGTCCAGGGCAGTTCATGACCTGTTTACGTTTGGAGCTGACAGCTGCCATATAATAGTGAATTTCGGAGCTGAAAATCTGATTTTGAATTAGACCTTGAATTTTTATTTTGATTCAGACTTTGAATCGCATTATAATTCACACCTTTGATGTTATGGGTTCAATTGCAGGTCATACCAGGTACCTGGCATCCTTGGAAATGTGTGACCAAACGGTTGTTTTGCTAAAGACCTGTAAAATAACATTTCTGTGAGACAGCACTATATCCATCATATGTAGGTCTTGTCATGATATGACTGAAATATTGGATCGCTATTATTCTAAAGGGACGAAAAAGCATTTGCCTACTCTTCAGAGCGTCTTCACTTTTGAACCTAATGGTGTACTCAATACACATTTCTCCCAGGATTTCTGTATTAATTTGTTTTCCAAATTCCATCATACTCCCTTAAGGATCATAATCGAAGTTTTCACTGTCACCCATGATAAATGTCATTAATGTGTTCTCTCAATTCGACTGCCTGCTAATAGATGACATGTATATAAGGTTCAAAATAAATGTAAAGATTAGTAATCCAAAAGATGTATGGATCGTTCAAGATCCTCTCATAACCAATGAAGTGTAAAGTATGCCGGATAATCTGAGCGTGTTGGGACAAATAATCTAATATAAACGTCGATCCATCGAAACCATCGGTAGATGTAAACAAATTAAGAGCAGGTAAGCAAGCTTAGTCCCTCTCTGTAATCTATCTCCGTTTTCTATCTCATCCTTTCAAATTTTCCAAATTAAAAGGAGACCGATTCCACGGGATCTAGATTCCAAGCATGAGACCTTAATACAGAGGACAGGCCTGTGTGGGTGTCAGCCTGAAGCCATTAAAACTACTTTGCCATTGGCACCTAATTCTACTTCTACGTGTCTAGAACGTGATCACACACTCCTGCTGACAGTATAGCATCGATATTTGCCAATCAATTGTCTGATTAGAATTAAAGAGAAAATAAAGGGTTAATGGGCAAATCATTTGAATGGGCATCCAACACCAAAATGCGCAATATAACAAAATATAACGACCCTGTCAGATATTAGATTGACAGTAAAAGTCCTTCCAGGATTTGACGTGTGGATTACAAGACAAATGTCTAATTTCACTTTAGTCTTTGTGAAAAGAATGACCTCGCCCACAATTGACTTTGAAGGATACATTTAAAAGATACTGATTTGGTAATGGACCAGGTTTGTTAGTGTCATAAATTGACTTCTGATCGTGAAATAGTCTCGCATGGCTAAAATGTGTTACCAGCCAAATGTATTTTAAATTTAAGTGCGCCTGACATACTAGACTGACTTGCAATTATTTGCTTGAAATTTTGGCAAGCTCATGTTTATATGTCAATTGACAAAGTAAGATGTAAAAATCTGAATTGGGGGCCCTTCCTGGGGTATTTTATAATTGTTGTCGTGAGGAATAAACGAACGATTAATTACGAAAAAATCTAATAAGGTTTGGTAAACAATCCCAAACAACTTTTAGTTCCTTTAATTTCAACATACCTAATTTCATCCAAGATCAACGCAATTAAGATCGCTAAAAATATCACAGGGCAAAGATAAAAGATAATTAGATAGGGTATCTATATATATGCTTCTTCATCACTCATCAAGAACTATAACGTTAAGCGGTAAGGGCATTTATTTTACACTATTTATGAACTAAATTCATGTCAAACACTCCTTTGTTAAAATGTTGGCACACACCAAATGTATTGTGCAAAAATGACATGATATGTTTTTTTCCATAAGAGAATACATATAACTTTGGAAGTGAAACATTAGAGTTAGAAACAATCGACTGTGATTAAAAAGGTTGATAGTGCATAGCGGCAAAGGCATTCTCACCTATTGTGTTAATGGCATAAACATTTATGATAATTCTAGCCAAGCTGTGAAAGCACTAAAAACATGGAGGCTCTAAGTTGGTCGAAGATTGCCTCGGAGTCTCTTAGAGGCCTACTATGTATAATGGGCACTTTGGCAAAGGGCTAATTTCGGCAACGGCTGTGTTGAATAGCATACATATTGTGGTTATCAGGATCTTAGTTCTATTTCTAACTGACCCCTTCTGTATGTAAATTGTATCTGCACACCTTCTTTCCAAGAAAAAAGCACATGTAAGATCTGTGCGCTTCACAATGAATCTGACAAAACTAAGGAAAATATCAGGTAGGTTATTTTAGATATTATACATATGTTTAATGTACTAGTTTATAGTATATACTTTTTGAACAAAACAAAAACAAAATCACTTCATCATGGGCACAACTGATGCTCACCATTCTTATCCGTTGTCATTGATGGCTGAAGCCAGATACGACGTACAATGTGGAAAACACTTAACATTTTTTCAAAGACATAATTTCTCTTAAATGCAGTTTTGTAAAAGTAAGAAACATTTTGTGGGCAATATGACTCCGATTATCATCAGATGTTTTTTTTTACAAAACAAGCGTTCAAAATATCAATCTTCAATCTTGCTGGTTTAATAAAATATAAAGGGAAAATATGTGGAAGGTAAATGTCTCAGTGGTAAGAGGACTGTGTGATTGCGCCACAATTTGACGCAGGTGCAATGATGATGACCCTGATCACCATATCAAAGTGGAACAGATAACTAACTATTTTGATATCTAATGCTTTTCTCTTTAAGAAATGAACATGAATTCTTGACAGACAATATTAAGATATAATGCACGAAAGAACGTATGTTCCTTCTTATCCGGTCTTGTTCTAAATTAAATACTTTGTGTATTTTTACAACAGCAGGGTCAAGTGTCAGAGTTATTTTTTATTACCCCAAACATGGCTGTAAAGGCATGACATTTATGAATATCCTCAATTGATCCTTACACTATTGTTGTGGGAAATAAATCAGGTTAAATACTATTGTGGCAGATCAGATGTGTTCTGTGTCAACTGAAAGCAATCATAATATTAATCCTCTATGGGTTTCTACAGTCTGTATGTAAATACAAGTACATCTGCTGGCTAATACTAATCTCTGTGATCATAGGGGGATGTAGTACTCACGTAGGCGGGCATTTTGTGGAGTTGTTATTAACCTCGGTACTTTCTGTCAACACAAAAATATAGTCTTTTTACACTTTCTTGAAAACCATTTCCCATATGACCATCATTGTATCAAGCTTTGCATTTTCTTATATCTTGTAAAGCACATTCGGATATTATGGATATAATAACTTGCACATTTGGGGTTACAATGGTGTAGTTTGTATTCTAATATATTTGTATTCAGATTTTAATTTCCCAGACTGCATCATTTTTGGGACCTTGGGTGATTTGATAATTTTCTCCTATATTGACCGAACCAAATATGTTTGATGACCCATTAATCTGATTATTTTAAACTTTAATATATGAGAAAGATTGTTCCATTTGTAGGCGACATGCTGTCTGGCAAGACGAATGTCTACAAGGCGTGGGCCATTGGATCGGTGGGCGTCATCTTCGTAAGTTGCCTCCTCCAAACGATAGCCGTGGCAGACACCAACTGGCAGACGATCACTTGCCACGAGAATAATGCCAAATTCAAATTGGGAATTTTCAAATTATGCCAGATTGAATTTGATGGGAAGAATGAAGTTGTGATGGATAATTCAAGTCACGTGCCATGTCATTGGATTTCATCTGATATTGTATCACTTTATAGTTTACCAGGTCAGTACAAATTTAGACATGGTATGTTTCACAGAGTAGATCTGTTAATAACACTCTGCACAGCACCAAAATAATCATATAAACTGCTGACATGTTCAACATCTTAGGTAACTTCTACTTAATATTTAGAGTGGTGTCTCTATTGTTCAAGACTTTGATATAAAGAAGCGGTATTTGTGTTTACTTGCTGCTGTTGAGGGCTCACAAAAATGTACTGGATAATTTCAGGTTGGTTCCGTGGGTTTGCCGTGAGTATCTTGATTTCACTAGCTGGTACATCCGCCACTCTATTACTGCTATTCTGCTATGCGTGTGCCCCAGACCTTGTGTATTCCAAGGTCATTATTGCCTTTGGATTTACATTTAACACCTGTGGTACGTACAGTTTTGAAAACGTTGTTTATCGTGTGGTACATGGTATGGTACATGGTGTGGTACATGGTATGGTACATGGTATGGTACATGGTGTGGTACATGGTATGGTACATGGTATGGTACATGGTGTGGTACATGGTATGGTACATGGTATGGTACATGGAGTGGGACAACGTGTGGTACATGGAGTGGGACAACGTGTGGTACATGGTATGGTACATGATATTATAATGATATGATACATGGTATGTACATGATATATGGTATTTACATTGTGTGGTACATTGTGTGGTACATGGTATGGTGCATGATATGATACATGGTATGGTATATTGTATGTCGATGGTTTGATCTTGGAGTATAATGATCATTATACTCCAAGGTTTGATACATGGTATGCACATGCTATGGTACATGCTATAGTACATGCTATGGTACATGCTATGGTACATGGTATGGCACATGGAGTGGGACAACGTGTGGTACATGGAGTGGGACAATGTGTGGTACATGGTATGGTATATTGTATGTCGATAGTTTGATCTTGGAGTATAATGATCATTATACTCCAAGGTTTGATGCATGGTGTGTACATGCCATGTACATGGTTCATTATATGTTTAATACTCTATTGGAGATTTCTAATCATTTCCAATCAAGTCTGTCAAGGACACTTTCTGCCATGGCGAATAACCCCGTCCAAAGGCATTTTACTTTTGAATAAAAAGAACATATTTAGTTTTCAGTCCATGTCATTTTATGGTCACTGAACTCATCTGTGCCATAATGAAAAAAGTCACTCTTGAAATGGGAATTGAGAAAAAAGTCACTCTTGAAGTGGGAATTGAGAAAAAAGTCACTCTTAGAATGTACCTTATGTACATTTCATTATTCAGAAACATTTGTTAACAGCATGCCATTCTTTTGTAGGTATATTTGCGATCCTTGGAACTATAAGTATTCATGGAGGGCATGGAAATGGGCATGAAATAGTAAAAAATATCTTGGTTTGCAATAATACTGATACAACCTTTGATTTGTGTTTCTACCTGAACTGCATTTCCATAGTTGTATTAAATATGCACGGGATCATATCAATCTTCTTTGGATTATCTTTATCTCGTGATAATGCCTCAGACATTGTGGAAACGAAGAGAAAAGGAAAACCACCAAAGAAAAGGGAAACCGTGAAGCAACCGGATACCAAACAACAGATCATGACGTCTCATTATATTCACCTTTGGAGAAAACAGCAGAGTAAGGACCATTTACCTGAATCAGATAGGAATTCCTCAGCAAAAGAAAGTTATGCCATGGAGGATATTGACCGTGAAGAATCTGGAGAATTTGAAGATGATATCGTTGACGACAATTCCATCTCCGTGAATATTAAGATGTAAATAACCTTGGACCAAGTGTGGAACTAATGATATTGGCAAAAACCTCACACTATTATTACCAAGTGTTTCGAACCTTAAGAAAACATTTTGTTGTAGATTACATATCGGATTTTGGCATTTAGTTTGAGTTTGTTTACAACTCAAAAGTATACAGAATGGTATTTAGGTGGGTAGAGAGTTGACGAATTAGGGATCAAACGTTTATATTGTTAAATAATTAGGGATCAAACGTTTATATAGTTATATAATCAGGGATCAAACGTTTATATAGTTATATAATTAGGGATCAAACGTTTATATAGTTACATTTTAACCTTTTTCGATGTTAGCATATGTTAAGATAGGCATTGACTAATCTTGTGGAAACATATGTCATTATTTTCAAAGTCTCTTATTTATCTATGTAAAAGATATCCCAATATCACAGAAGAAAATCTTTCCCGTTTGACCAATCAATTTCACAAAAATATTGTTTCGCGTTCGTTCGGTCGAAATAATCTATCTTAACATATATATATTCTCAAGTCCATTAAAATGAAAGCTTCCTTTTTTTGCTCTTTATTAACATTGATTCAATAACTAATTCCAAATATATTCTATTTCATGGGGGATGATAAGGTTAAATATAACTCAGTCGCGAATGTATTTTACTCCCCTTGTGTTAGCCACAAACTTGTGACAGTTTTAAACAAGCTATAACCCTGGTGGCTGAAAGTAGATCATGAAATGCCTCAATATATCTTGAAGGCTGAACACGTTGGGCTAACGTCAACTGTGATAGAATATTAGTTAACCTTGATAATGAGTTTTTGTTTGTTTCTTTGTCAGCAACAAACATGTTATATTTTCGTTGATATTGTAATTTTGATGCAAAGTTCCCTTAAGAGTTTAGACCATCTGTCAACTATTCTCAATAGTTTCTTTAATCCCAAATGTTAAGATAAATAATACGGATGTATCATATGTTTTGCATAACCATCACTGACTGCAAATGAGGCAAATGTGTGGCGAAAAGAAAAGTCTCAATTTTGGTCCCGTGAGAGTTCACTCTAATTATCCTTTCTCGGCAATGCCCATATTAAAATTCATTTTTCTGCAACCAAAAAGGGGCGAACATATTTTCCTACTAATCAAGATATTTTCATAGTTTCCTCTATCACCATCTCAAACCCTTGAAAGATAACAGACAAGGATGCATGATGTAGAAGCAAAACAAAAATATCATTTTTTGTTTTTGTATTAAACATTTTCACAACGGATTCCCTATCAGTACCCAATTTCCTCTTTTCAAATCTCACTCTGTTGTTTAATGTCCCAAATTACCTAATATTTGTCGACTCCAATCGTTAAGCCTAAAATATAGCCTTTTATGGCTGGAAAAATGAAAGCATTCAAGAAATCAGAGAGGTCACAGGCAATTTAACAAAGGTTTGGGCTATGCTGAAACGAAACCGTGATACAAGCACTCAACAAAATCAACCAAAATACACTGACCATGGTTATTGCGTTTTGCTGCAAGTACTACCTGCACTCTGTTGACCGTCAGGTGGCCACATGAATACAAGGGAATCTGAAAAGCTAAGATAGTGTCGAAATTGTGTGATCAATGCAATGTCAATTCTCCCTTTACTCATATACAACTAAAGGGATGAAAGCTTAAATCACAACCTTGAATGAGATCATTTTTATTCCATGTATAAGGTTATCAGTTTTACCTTTATGAGCTTGAGGTGTGGATATTTCCTATCTATGCCATCCAACCCTTAAACTCAGTGTTTCAAAACTTAACCTAGCCTTACCTTAATCAATATTTCTGCCGAAATCTGAGATCACTTGTACAAAAATCAGAAAAGCTTGTGATCAAATGAAGGGAATTATGGAAATCAATACTCTCCATAGCAGAGCCAGGATTTATACCTAGCTCTGCAATAATTGACTATCGTGAGTACTCAGTAATCAGTGAGTACTGAGAGGTCATGCCCATAACAAGCTTCTTTTAGAAGCCAATGGACACCAGGTAACAACTTTTGTCACATGTAATAACACAGCCAATCAGTGTCCTTGTTTTGGTAAGAAAGTGGCTACAACAACAAATGCATGTGCAAGTATAACTCAGTCATCTGGTGTAATTGTTTTGGATGTGTGTGAAGTTTGTTACTTATTCACTTTTCACTGTTCAATAATCATATGTTTTTCAAAATCAATAGATGAGGTTGTCAACATGTTATATTTGCAATACTGTCAAACTTATCAGCACAAGTGGATAAAACTAGCACAGGACGATTCCAATGTCACCAAATTTTGTATGAGGGTTGGAGTGTGTCCAAATAAGCTAGCCATAAAATATTTTCCTGGAAAAATGAACCGTTACAAGATGGCGCTACATACAACTTTTAAATTATTGTAGTAAAAAAACCCCTTAAATTCTAACATTCAAAGCTAAATAAAATTAGCACAGGTAAACTCAAAGGTCACCAATTTTTTATGACTGTTAAGAGGTGTTCATATATTTCTGACCTTTGAATTGATTGATCTGCACTAGTTTTTTTGTAACACGGATGGTTCCTTTTTTGACAAAAAATGGGTAGTCGTTTCCTGTGGGTTGTAATTCGGTTTTTTCTGTGGTCATAATTGTTAAAGCAACTGACGCCACTGTGGAGTGTTCGTCGTCTGCTTGCGAAAGATTCCACTTCGCGCATGCGTCCGGTGAATGAATACTTATACCTCAGTGATGCGCGTATTGATGCGATTTCGAATGAATACGAGCATGCCGATTATTAGTAAAGTATTGATTAGCCATCTTTAGACTGGTTCCCCATCGAGTGTCAAGAACATCGTGTATATACACAGATGGCGGCAACCAGTCTATGGCTGTACGCTCCATTTTCGGGTCACGTGACGGCGTCAAATGAGGTGCGCTTTGTTTACAAATGTTTTTAACGAAAAATATCTTGTTTCATGTATCATTTTTTAAAAATACAGTAGTTGTCTGAGGTATAAAAACAAAACATACCTCGTCGGTCAGCTGTGTGAGTGGATTCAGTTCGTTGGTGATGGCGGACGGATACCCTTCGCCTTCGGCTCAGGGTATCCTTCCGCAATCACCAACTCACTGAATCCGCTCACCCAGCTTCCCGACTCGGTATGTTTTGTTATAATATCTAAAAGAGGTGAACAAAAGAAAAGAAGTGCGTCATGTAAACAAAGCAGAACGTTCAAAAACAATGTTGTCATGCTCATCTATCGTTGCATAAAATTATCCCTTTAAATTGCTTGGAAATGCTTCCCAATCGATAGAACAAGGAATTTTAAGTAAGTTTAGTTCAAATTTGGTGTAAATCGGACAATTAGAACAGAAATGACATGCAAAAGTCGGATTGATGATTTGCGATAGCGCCTGAGCGATAATAGAGAAACTTACGTAATCGAGCATGAAAAGCCACATCTTTGCAAAAAGTTGTGCTAAAAATATACCAAATTAAATGTTTTTAAAAGATGAATAAAAATAATTTCAACTACCCCATCAATTTGCAATGATCGTTTATGTTTAAATGATTTTGTTGTTGTTTGTTGTAATTTTTGTTTTGTTTGTTGTAATTTTTGTTTTGTTTATTGCAATTTTTGTTCTGTTTGTTATTTTTTCCCCATCCGTGTTACATGTGGAGCACCACTTTTTCTTGTTTAATATTATAAGCTAAGTTTGATAAATAATGATAATTTTAAAATTGTATGTGGCACCATCTTGTAACTATCCATTGTGCTGGGAAAATATTTTATGGCTAGCATATTTGGACACCCCTCAACCCTCATGCAAAATTTGGTGACCTTTGAATTGACCTGTGCTGTTTTTTCCGCTTGTTTCATATAATGTGTTGATAATTTTGTTTTTTAGGATTTCCATTAATATAAAGTGCTACAAAATACATCCCAGTGACATTTTGAAAAGAAAATTGCAAAATATGACATGTTTACAACCTCATATTTCAATTTTGAAAAAATTCTGTGCAACGAACTGTGAAAAGTGAATAAGTAACAAACTTCACACACGTTTGTTTGGGGAGAAAGTGAGTGCACCTGATGTGTGTGCGAGTATAAGCCAATTGGGCAGGCATTGTGAGTGCACATGTGCAAAACCCACCAATTGCACACTTGTCTGTGGATTATGCAATCAACCTTGCGGAGTAGGTTGAGACAGTGGCAGAGGTAGTATATGACTCTACCTCGCCATGCAGAGTAGGAAATCAATAGTGTCCCATAGAATAGAATACTATAATCCTGAGATCAGTGGGGTGTGACAATGCCTTATTGTTCTTTGTAAATATTATGCACCCATCCACCGTTTTTTTCTTATATCTCTGGAAACACAATTTCAGCTCCACCAAAGAAATATTTTTAAAAAGCATAAGGTAAAGTTTTTACTTTTTAAAAATGCTTTGCTATCTTAGCATAAAATGGATAATATCCTTTAAAGTTTAGGATGTACATAAGTATTTTTAATCTATTTTGAAAGTATTTTTTAATCTATTTTGAAACATCAGGTTGACAGGAATGTGATGCAAGAGTTTTCATGCCCTTAGTTTATGTATATAGTAATGCTATATATAGGCACATGGCTGAGATCAAACCTATTTTTATCATTTGGTTTGCAGACAGCTCATGCATGTGACCTCTATTGTGGTCTGTCAGGGTGTTAGGCCTGTACCATTGGTCAAACATTAATGGACGAACAGGGCTATGAAGCCAAATACCTCCATTGTCTCAAACTGAAAGTGCCCCATAGTTAGCAAAACTTTAGTAAGCAGGTGTTTGCATTAGATCACTGGTCATTTCCCCTGAAGTTTCCAGAAAGGTACCGATATGTTTTTTTGACAAGATTATTTTTAGAAACTGTAAAATTTGACATTGTTATAAGATTTTTACCAACTGAATGGACTATTACGAAAATGAATTATTAAAAAATAATTGGATTAATCAGGATTATTATGAGCTTCAAGTATTAGGTTAATGCAAGATTTAATTGCCAACTAAAAACATAGCGTTATTGTAATACAATCTTTCTGGGTTTGTCTTGAAAGATGGTGGAAAAATATTTCCTAACAGAAAATTCAAATCACTCAATTATGATCTAACACATTTTAAAAATGAAATTTTCTTATTCTAATTGCAAAGAAACTCATTTATTACAGAAAGCGCCATTAAGTTATTTATGCTTCTGCAGCATTTCGATTATCTTAAAATACCTTATTTATAGACATACACATCCCAAACAAAATCAACACACCATACTATCTTCTGATGACGAATGACAACAGGTACTAGAAAAGATTGGTTTGAAAGAGTACCATGTCACAGCAAATGGAAAAATGATTTCATCTCTGAATGACCGAAGATTATTCACGAAAATTAATTTGTGATCTTCTTTCCTCTCTCACCGTGCAGCTTTATCATCTGTTCTTCCAACCTTGATATCACCTTTTGATGTAAATATGCTCTATATATGTTTAGCAAGCAATTAAGAGTTAATGAAAAAGAAAGAATGACAGAAAAGAACTAGCATTAAACTAAATAACTTAAAATACATCATTATGTATTACAAGAAATGCTTTGATAATAAACTACTATGTACTGCGAAACTATAGAAATGTATTTATTTCGCACATATTTTGTTAGAATTTCAATATAGCTATCAACGCAGCTAGTCAACAACTACCACCACAGCTAGCTGACAATTGTTATTGACATCACTTGACCCATTTGCCACTATTGACCCTTTGTTTGTGGTAAATCATTATTGATATACCCACACAGAAGATGTTTAACTTCATATTTTCGTCTTTCAACACAGAATAAATATAAGTACAAATAATATACAAAATAAAATACAAAAAAGCTAAATAAAGTCAATTATATAAAAATGCAAATAATTTATGTAACGCTATATCAGACTAGGTCTGCTCATGGCGTTCTAAATATAAAGGGGTTAGATATGACATTGTGCAGAGGCTAATGGGTAAATCAAAACTAAAATACACATTTACTCTATGCTTTTTGATATGTTCAGTTGAATGCAATATTAGTACTATAAAGCTTGTGTCTCACAAGTCTGATTTTTTGGCATTTAACTTTATATGCATTTTACACTATTGGCAAGTTTTCTCACTCAATATGCCTGAATCCACTTTCAAAACAAACATGGACTTTACTGCTCGTGAATGTTTTATGTATGCTTATAAACATACTTGTAAAGATCAATCAAATCAAGAACTGTAAATATCATTGTGTTAATTCTTGCTTAAGCATTCAAATCAATATTTAACAGGCTATAGAACGTGGCAAACTTATTCCACTTAGCCTGTGGATGTATACTATGCAGTCCAAACCTATATGTTATTAGTGTCTACTGTGGATGTCAGAATATCACTATAACATCATTTACATACGTGCAATGTATGATCAAGTTTTGTTCATGATCTGATCAGCTGACAAAGTAATGGACATATGTGATACATGTGCTGTCAAATAGATAAAATTATCTAGATACCTTTTTATTATTAAAACTCTCTCTTAGCAATCTTAACATTCAATACTGTCTAAAAAGCAATATTGTATTTCGTACTTTCGATCAGTTATAAACTTAAGGTCATAACGCCGTAAATGGATGAACTTTGATCTAATTTTAAGCTATTCAGTGCAAGTTTATTTACAGAAGAATTTGCACTACACAAACATAGAAAAAAAAGTATTTGGCAAGACTCGAGGGCTGCAAAAGGAACTGCACTATAATAGACAGTTAACAAAAGTAGAAGAGAGTTTGAGACCTAATCTTTGACCCGTGACTAAAAGCATTACAAACAGACCAATTCATTGTCAAAAAGTGTCTTAAAATGTGATACAGCTGAAGTTCCTGAACATTTAAACTGAGGAAAAGCTATAAATTACCTGGAAATACTATACCAAACTGGAGGTGGCGAATATGTTTATAGGAATAAAGATGCGGACTTGAACTTAAATTGATTGGCTTTTTAATGAAAGTCAAAATGTCCTCAGATTTTAGTTCCAAGAAGAAGTCTTGGCTGGGGGGAGTGTTGCTGTGCATGATAGCGGGGCTGGTCCTGCATGCTGCGGCCGTCGCCATACCTAAGTGGATACATGTCTCCTGTGTCTCCAAGAAGCTTTCCGTGGGACTGTGGCATATCTGTTTGCAGGATTTTACTTCTTCCGGTTTACATCTGTATGCTGCAGACAGCAATGGCGGTGGTGACGCACTCTCCGGCAGCGAAGGCGTCGTATATGGTGACCACTGCGCCACACTTCAGACTGCCTTTTTTAAGGGCTCCGTGCCAGGTGTGTATCTAATCACTGTATTATGATATCATATCAAATCATCTCCCATTTTTAATTAATGATTACAAATTGATAAATATCTAAGATCGATATATCAGATTCTTTGAATGTTGTAAAATTGTAGAGGCACAATATGATTGTTATTCATATATACGTATTCATATATATTCATACACAACGTTTTATAGACAAGACTCTTAACTAGAGTTTAAATTAGATTTTATGGACAAAGTTAAAAACTGAGGATTTATTAACCAAGTGCGATAGAAATAGACGATATATTGAACAAGTATACAATTATAGTCTGCGGATTTACTGTCGTAACATACTTAAATGGCTAAGGATTCAAAGGATACGTTTTAATCTTGCAAATATCACACGTTCGAATATACAATTGATACTATTAAGAAAATACTTGGACAAATAGACTTAAAATTTACCTCTATGAGTTATTTTCCAACATATATTCAGCTAGAATATACATCTAATTGGCATCTGTTGAAGCAAAAAGTCAAATAACATCCAAGAATTAAACACGATGATGCAGGAAGTTTGAAAAAACAAAACTTGTACGAAACTGACTTGGACAATGGACAAACTAAAATGATATTGAATCACTTTGAAATTGTTAGTATTTTCCGATGATAAAACCGGATAGTACTGGTAATGTTTAAGTAGATGTTTACATTAAAATGATGACATATTCTTTTAAGAATGTTATAATATTAAGATGAAGAGAATCATGAATGTCTTTTTTTTGGCTGAATATGGTGTGTACTTGCATTCCAAAAATAAGCATATATATATAAATATAAAAGGAAAGTTACACCTAAAGTGTTCTGGTGTTGAACCTGAACCTATGTATCGCTGTATGTAATGAGGTCACAGATAGTCACAAGGGTAAATGTGACCATACTTCTAATGCCAGAAGATTTAGTGATCGTGGGTTGGTTGTATCGGGTTATCCAACATGCCTTTGCTTATGTGAAAGTACTTACCCAAAATGGACCTGCTTACCCCAAATAGACCTATTTGTTGAACATAGAACTTTGTTCAGTAAGAATATTTCGGAAAATAAACAGATGTGAGAAATACCTTTGATGAAGTAAAGTCATATAAGACGTCATGCTTGTACAAAGAACTCTCTTATTTTTATGCATATATATGTGTTTGAAACTTTATGTTTTATTTATACATGGATTTTGTGATCACGCCCATTCTAGCACTTTTATGCTATATCATGTCAAATAAAGAGGCTGCCACCGGCATTGGTGTTTTCAAAGAAGCACATTGGATTTACTTTGCATTATTGCTTTATAATATAGATGTAATAACACAAGCTATGGCCTCTGAAAACCAGTCATGGGGCACTCGTTTCGCGAGAAACAACTACTCTGTTGCAGATATCCACATTTCCAAATCATGCCAGCAAGAAATGACATGATGATTTGCTGGATGAAGCCAGTTTTCACACTCTCCATAATAATATGCAACATAATCAAATGCGAATGGCCACTGTTCAGCTGAACAACGAGATATATAGGCAATATGGACCCATGACTATCCCTATTACAAGACTTTCTCTTTCATACCAGTACCTACCATCATTGGTGAACAAATGAGTCAAGATTGGATACAATTCATGACTTTTCATGAGAACCAGATTGTGGACTGATTGGTGACAAATAGATGAATATTCCGTTTGTATTGACAGCTGTACCGATCAATCTTCGTCTGGATAAGAAACCTGGTCACAGTTTATGGCCTGATGTTGGTTAATTCTGATTCGATGATAGTTTGGTGGGTCGACTATCTATGACGACGGGAATTCCAAATTATGAATGATATCAATTATAGGGTAATGACAGGCGAGGTAGTGAGAAGACAATACATTTAGAAAGGACCTCTGTGTATCCACTTTAACACACTTTTTTCCTGTACATTAGATAATACTTAACCCAGTAGAGGGCATGGCAAGTTACTTTGCAATTAGTCTCCAGTAAAGAAAACAGTATCTGATGATTAATAGTATCAAATGCATCAGTACTATAACTGAAATTCTCTTGCTTAGATCACGCAGGATGTCATTTTGTACATTGAGCAGTGCGGTCTCAGTATTAAATCTATATACATAAATATATAAATGCAGATTGAAACATGTCAGGATGGCCATTTTGCTCACGATGGTGCTATTCAGAGTCATCTTCATATTTCAGGTACAGTGATGCATCTACCAATTATGTATTTATGATGGCTGTAATGGAGGGCAGAAAATTTTCCAGAACATTCTTCAGAACATTTATTAAAGAATGTTTGGAGGGTCATGTAATTGGTTGTACATGCTGTTTGGAGGATTTATTAGTTGGTCATATATATATATATATATATATATATATATATATATATATATATATATATATATATATATATATATATATATATATATATATTGTGATCAGTATCAATTTGCGATGTATCCTGAAGTGTAAAAACTAGCATTGTTAGGTGTTAGGATACTGATCACAATATATATATATATATAAACGTTGTCAGTTTCAGCGTTGTCAGTTTCAGCGTTGTCAGTTTCAGCGTTGTCAGTTTCAGCGTTGTCAGTTTCAGCGCTATGAACAGACTTGTCTGGTATCAGCGCTATACAAATTTTATTATTATTATTATTATTATTATATATATAGACTTTACGGTGGGGTAAAGGGGATTAAAGAGGTAACTGTCCGTGGCTAGGTACTAGCATGACCCCCTGGCCTGAGATGACGTTGGGGTCGGGGTGGTACTTATGGGCGAGCTAGCGAAATTCAAATTGTAGTCCAGCTGTGTGATTTATACACACACATATACACACACATATGATCTAGACTATGATGTATTATATGTATTTCACCAAAGCTATATTTCATATAATTTCAGATTGGTTTGCTCCCACCAAGCTATTGTTCTGCTCCGGCCTAGTGGCAGGGGGTGTCACCACCATCATAGTGTTTTTATATGCGTTTCTACCAAATGAGGTTGTCAGTTCCTCTGCCAACGGATTGTCTGCTGCAGCATTTGGTTGTGGTTGGTTTAATTACTCATGTTTATGCAATAAAGCTTCACCTAACAATGCTAGTTTTTACACTTCTTATTATGTTTAATGCACTAATTGTAAATGATATAGTTATCATGCTCTAGCCTTGCTCTCATCAAATTATTAACCAACCGTGAAATAGGCGTTTACTTTTCAAACAGTGGTGATTGACAAATATATAAAATTCTATTAATGAATACAGAACGGTATAATGAGTTGACTTTTCTATTTCAGCTGCATTTTTGATTATAGGGTGCGTTACAGCATCAGAGGGAATAACCCAATATAAAGATGTGACAAAATCTGCTTTTAACCACATTTGTGAGGTGAGGTCGGCCACGTTTTCCCACTCCTGGTATATGTCACTTGTGGGCATGATGTTCTTCTTTTTGGGAGGTTTCGTAGGTCTGGTGGCATCCATTTTGAATATTGACTTTCAGGATACATCGCAAATTAAAAATGAGGACGGACTGAGTGCTGCTGAGAGACACAGGCAAAAAAGGCCAAAAATCTCAACATGATACTGATCACAAATCACGTGAAGGTTTTCTCTGTACAGCCGACGACAACTGAGCTGCGGACGACAACAGAGCTGCGATTTCATTTTCAAAGCCTTTTAAGTGCGTCTGCACTCTCGAAAATATTCACACCATGTTGTTTTTTTGACACTTGCATGTGCAAACAAAGTCAAATGGCGTGATAAACATCGGTAAACAGCTCTGTTGTCATCCGCAGCTCTGTTGTCGTCGGCTGTAATTGAGACTTCCGATTTGGAAATTATGATAATATACCACAAGTGTTTCATTCAAAATGCATTGTTAATTGACGAAATCAACTTACACTTTATAACAAGACACAACATTATTGTGTTGTATATATGGTTATCATACACAAATGTTCACGCTCAAATCATTTTTATGACCGATATATGCTCATTCGGTAAACATTTAAATGATTTATCTGTGCTATTCGGTTTGAGGAAGGTTTTGTGTGTGTGTAATGATTTTGATATTTATATTAAATTTGAAGCAGACATTTTCATTTTGAAAGAACTCACAATGTAATAGTTGAGGCTCTGTCAATCAGTGAAATCGCATTAACGTCAACTTTTCTAGGTTAATTCTAGTTTTGATTTGCTGATAATATCACTGGCCTTCTCTGGTCCCGGCTTTTGAAAATAGGAAGATTAAATTTGTTGTCATCTATTTGGAATTTCGATTGTTAAAGGAAGTTGAAATTTTATAATTAGAGAAGTTATGATTTGTCAATAAAATAGAAATGATTTTTATTTAAAAAAAACAATTTCATCTACATTACGCATTCAAATTGCTTATGTAGATGCCTCAGATTACCATGTATTGTCTAAAGTTTATCAAATCTAAAGTTAATCAAATTATGAGCAACAGACTGTTTAGCTTAATGAAAGCTTAATCAAAAAGTGTTTCAAAAATAAATAGTAGAATTGAAATATTTCATTCAAGTACAACGTCTTTTTCGGTGCTGTATGCTGTGTTCACTGCCACCTATTTTAATGTTGAATATGTATATGTTAACATTCTGTGACACCTATTTTACTGTTGAATATGTAAATGTTGACTCTTTGTGACACCTAATTTAATGTTAAATGTGTACATGTGGTCATTTTGTTAGACCTATTTTAATGTTGAATATGTATATGTTGATATTTTGTGACACCTATTTTAATGTTGAATATGTATATGTGGTCATTTTGTTAGACCTATTCTAATGTTGAATGTATATGTGTTAACATTCTGTGACACCTATTTTAATGTTGACGATGTAAATGTTGACTCTTTGTGACACCTACTGTTAATATTTTATGACACCCATTACAATTATGAATGTATTCAATATGATAATTTCAATATGATGATTATGATAATAAGTAAAAATACATCATTAATGACATACAAGTGTTCAGTGAGTTTTACCAAATATACAAAACTATACACAGACATATGTAAAACATATATTTCTTCCTGACAACTGTCATATTCGGTGTACCGCATGTAGACGTGCTGTTTATATTTTATTAATATTTCTAAAGAAGATAATTTGCTAAATATATTTGAGAGATGTGCAATACGATGATAAGTAAAGATATAAAAATGTAAAGCTTCTTGTATCAGTACAAAACAAGGAGAACAAGTCAGAAAGAAATTCACTTTCTTTATTATTTATAGTCCTGGTACAATATGTTATTCAATAGAATTTGAGTGTCGGCCTTCATTATCAAGATTGCTATATAAACTTGATCCTACACTGGTCAGAGCTTTCATGACCATATTTGCTACATAACCTTGATCCGACACTGGTCAGAACTTTCATGACCATATTTGCTACACAACCTTGATCCGACACTGGTCAGAGCTTTCATGAACATATTTGCTACACAACCTTGATCTGACACTGGTCAGAGCTTTCATAACTATATCTGCTGTATAAACTGGAACCTTTATTAGTAAGAGCTTCCATAACTATGTCTGATCCAAAGCTTTCTTGACTATACCTGCCATTTTGTCCCTTGTAAACTAGTGGTATATTTTAATATTATTAGTTGTTCCTTTTTGCACCACCTAAAACTGCATATTTCAATTTTAGAATATAGTACACGTGGTTTAGGTATGGGGAATACTCTTTGGTAAATTGCACAAGAGCAAATAATCAATTTAAGTCAAAGTATAATATTGTTTCTCCTCTGACTGTACAGAATGTGGTAAACTTGAACAAGCCAAAGTATCATATGTATGGTTCCCAATAGAGTACTAGATCTCATGTAGCTCGCTGTCCGTCTGCTTCCCAGTGGAGATGTAGATTTCTTATCAATGATCCTTAATGACTATATTCGTCTCACAGGTCCCTTGTTCAAACCTGGGCGTTGTCTAAGGCGGTATCCCTCTGAATCTACGATGAAGAATACCGCACCAAACAAGAGGAAAACCACAGCAAGACAATCCAATGTTGTACAATAACTGATCTTTGCGTCTACCTCCTTCACATGCATTGACAACACTATCAGACCTATAAGATTGAATGTTCCTGAAATATATCAATAAAATATATCAGTTTATTCATGTAAAACTACAAAACATTTAATCGATTTATTGTCTGCAACTTAATTTAGCATAAAGTACAAACAAAGCCAGATTTATCATAATACATGCATATAGATACATCCAATCATTTGGAATAAGTAGAACATGGGTATCATACTATAAGACTACTATTAATTATCCGTTGCTTTCATTCAAACACCAGATGTCTCTGTGATGCAAGTATTCCTGGAGCATAGGGTGACATCTAGTGGCATCAATCTCGTGAAGCCCTTCAGCAACATCAATATATTATTATTTGAGGATATTTATTGGTGTTTTTGATTGAACAAGAAGACAAGCAAATTGATTCCGCAGATTACTTAACAGAAAAAGGTTGGTATTATTTTGGTCACAGATATCTTAGTGTGATACTAGTAAAACAATTTTTTTTTTCATATGGTAAAATATGGAAATACAAGGAGTGTTTGGCAATCAGGTACTAGTATATGATGACAAATAACAAAATATATTTTTAACAAGTCTCAAGTTAATATTTTACCTGTGTTACTCTTTTTGTTTGAGTACAAATATAAATACTGTTTCACCCATATCACAGTAAATATCATAAACATTTTCCAAAGCTGCTTGCAATTTGCAGAACCTTTTCTGTGACGTTTGTTTTCCATTGAGCCCAAATACCTAACATGAACAGAAAAGTCTCAGGGCACCTTTGGTTGAGATTAAACATGTGAGCTGGCCTCATGCAGAGAACACGTGCTGTGTGAGGCGTCACTTTCACAATAATGAAAATGAATGTAATATTTGATAGGCTTTTTAAAAGGAGGAATTATATATTACTGTTACTGTTAAACCAGTTTAAACAAATGTGAAACTAGAGAACTATTATGGAGGCATTGGCACCTTTTCAGAGTGATCTATGCACATGTGAGTACCACATGTACCAGAATGCTAATTTTGGGTAGCACAGCATGAACTACTAAAACATCATAGCACAGCATAGCATTTCTTATGAGAAATAGCGTACAAGCTCTTAATGAAGATTGACACTGTGGACAAGAAGGAGTTTAAATCCCCGGAAAAGTTCATGTCACTCTGAGCGTAATACATGGTGAGTTGGATTCTTCCCAATCTGAGGGTAATACATGGTGAGTTGGATTCTTCCCCACTCTGAGGGTAATACATGGTGAGTTGGATTCTTCCCCACTCTGAGGGTAATACATGGTGAGTTGGATTCTTCCAATGCTTTTCGAAAGTTTGTCATCAGTAGAAATGGCAGATATAGGTCTATAACACTTTTACTGTGTGTGACATATCTACAAATGATACATGACTGAATGTGGACCTTTGGTGGCCATTTTTATAAAATATTGTCAGTGATCTTGTGCTTTAAATGACCTTTAAATGACTTTGAAAATGAAACTGCTATTTCTGTGGATTTTACTGTAAATTTCAATATTCAATCATCTAAATCTTTCACAAACGAGCTCAGAGAGTCTTGATTCATACAAATCCATTCAAATTAACAATATTAAAGCATTTTAAAATTTTGGACCAATCTGTATGGGAAATAAGATGTAATTTTAATATGCTGAGTTATTTTGTAACACTATCTAGGATAGCAATTGGTGGTTAATTTATGAAAGTACATATTATACTGCATTGAAAAAAGCTTTAATACTGAAAATAAAATGAAAATAAAATCTGTTAAAGTATCATATCTATTTGATATAAGTTTAATTTCAGATATAACCCTCAATAAGTTGTTCTAATCATAAAAGTACATAAAAATGAAAATAAACTTTCATAGTAAAAGAAAATGTGCCAAATTTGCAATTGAAAAAAATGAGGTGACAAGAAATGTTTATAAATGTAAATACAATAGATTACCTACTCGAATAACTGATATCCTTTTGCAAATTTACGTTTATTTATTATTTTTCTACAATAAGAGGAAGAGGCTAAAATTAATTTTGGAATATGTATATACATTGGAGAATATGTTTAATCTTTGGCGAGGTTTTTGCTGAGTACAAGTGACAGTATGTACCCACTGAGATAGGAGATTTTATACAACCCATTTCATGTTCAATGTTTCCCATCTCTATTTTAGTGGTTATGTATAACTAAGCCACCTTTTTTAGTCAAACAGATATCAGTTTTTTAATATAATTTCCATTTTGTACTTGTATGAGTGTAGCATGATCATTGGAACGTATAACTGAAAATGGTTCTATTTTCAGCAGTTGATAACTTTTCTAATACTTGTTTTCATCATGAATCCGTAAGGGTCAAAATATATAATGTTTTCATAGTTTTGACATTTCTGAATATTTCTGAAATAAAGCCTATCATTGTTTGATTTTGGAAAGGCTATTGTCAAATAGAGCCAATATCAATTACCCAGTTTCACTAAGTATTGGTCATAGAAAAGGACTGGGGTTGAATGCTAATCATATACGGTTATAGAGTATTCAGAAACTGGGAGAGGCCAGTCAGACTTAGTGTACCATATTTAAAATGGGAAAATTTGGACTATTTCTTGTCATGTTTAAAGAAAAGCAGTGCGTATATTTGACCCATACAAAGAAAGACGTACCATTAAGTACTGTATGGCTCCATTTAAATCAACGACTGCCTTCGTATCCATATGGCTGAAACCTACCATACTTACGGAGATGGGGTAAATCTTTATCACCTACCAGAGAGGAGGGAGAGAGGGATGATAGCTGCGATGATGGCAGCTCTGCTGTTCAACCAGCTGAAGTCCTGTCTGTTCACAAGTATAAGGAAGGCACCCTCAGCCACTAAGACTCCAAACCCAAACACCAAACCACCAACTTCTAAAACCTGACCAGTGCGAAACCAGTCTAGAAAAAAACAAACCTCTATCATTGGTAGGTTCATTTAATTTTATGCATTTTATAAATAAATGAATAAATAAATGAATAAATAAATATGTAAGTTTTTTAATATCAAAAATGTATATTTGCAAGGGAATTTTATGATATTTGTAAACTGGAACTATATAAAATACTAAAGTATAATGATGCTTATTCATTTCACGTTCAATGTGTGCAGTATTATACTTTAAATAAGTGGAGATACAAGACATCCACCATATGAGCTTTAAGCATGGCCTTAAATGTTGTGGGCAACCTTACAAGATTCTCCCAAGGCCATGTCAGACATATATTAGATGCTATATTATTGAAACTTTGTTAATTGCTTTGTCAATGCCCTTTTTTCTTTAGTTATGAGTTATTGGATATATTTTGAAGCATTGCCATTGACTTTTAAAGCCTCTTTCTTCAGAGAGACTTCAAGGTGTAACATATGGGCAATTGGCATCTTTATATCAAAGAGATTTATCCTCACGATGCACTCTATTTATAGCAATAATTGGTATATTTTTTTTAATAGATATAGAACATTTGCAAGGACTCTACTTTAAGGGTAATGTCATTTTCTTGGCACTTACAGATGACTTCCAACTACTTTTTATGACATTAGCGAGCTGGGAATACGGACAGATAACGTGTCCTTACTGTAATCCGTAATCAATGTAGAATTGCAGTAGTTCGTATTGATCTGGTCACTGTGAAACGTTGTATTACAGAAATCCCATAGGCTGATGGTAGCCCGGGAGTGCTGGGAGTCTAACGTTCCCCACCCTGATGTCAGAACCGTGGGGATGTCAAATATTATTCCCAACGTCACAAACGTCAGGCCAAGTACAACCCACATCGTGAATGCTCCATCTTGACAACCCATCCTTCAACAGAAAAGAGAAACTTTAGTTAACATTAAAATATAGCGCCTCGTTAACGATAATTAGCATTATTATCAACGAGACGAGTTTTATACTGTATTAATTAACATTTCCGAATGTGTAAGGAAATCACATCAAAACAACAGAGCTTCGTCATGATTTTCATTTCTATTAGTTTTATCAGCAATATTTTTTTCAACTTTTTTTTTTAAAGTGGTGCTTTCCATGTAAAATGAGAACAATGTTAAAAAAAGCAAACAATACCTTTTTTTATAGAATTTTACAAGCCAATCTCGCTGGTTCAGATTGCAATTGTTTTCTGCATACTCTCTCCAGAATTAAGCCAATTTAGACATATCCACTCCGGCATTTATAACTTCCTTTGTTGTGGACATAAAAATATCATCTACCATAGTTCTAAATCCGTTTTATTCCAGGTGAAGTTATTCAAATTCACTAACAATATGTTGTAGTCCGATGCTTAGCCGCTATCCATATTTTCTGAATAAAAAATGTATGTTTTCAGAAGGGTGTGTTTTTTGTCGTCAATCAAATCGCTATAACTTGCAGGAATAGACAGGGTATTAATGTACTTTGGTCTTATTCAGTGAAATGTATAGATTACAAAGACCGTGTTTGCTTGGGACAATTTGTCTACAGGAAAGGTACACATATTTATCTAAATGGTAAATCTCCTTTCTGAGGTGTAACCGATCAAACATTTCACGCTAAGCTGTGTGTGACCTTTCACATTCAAAGCCATGCAGTTTTATAAAGCATATCATATTCTAAATGTCCCAAATTGTATATCCCAATTATTATTGCAATTTACGGAATAGTGTTATTTGTGTCAAACAATTTATGTTCTTTATGCTTGACCTTCAGCAAGTTTTTCTCTCTATTCAAATCAATGTGGCAATTAAAAGTGAAAACATATTCGGTGCTGTTCATGCCAATAGTCTGTTTGGTGCATTTGAGAAAAAAAACGAATATACGATTGTCAAAACAGGCAATTAGGAATAAACATATATAATATATAGTTCTCTAAAATCACTTTAGAGCAATTTTCATATTTCGTATTTTAAATATAAGTGTTTTCTATGGGAAATCATGTTTTTCCATAAAAGGATTAACCCAAATTAAGAGGTGAAACACTGGAGTAAGAAACAGATTTTGGGGTTTGAAAAGGGCGTAACGGCGAATGCATTCGCATGAATTGTGTGAGTAGCAAAATAGTTTATAACAACTATAGACAAGCTGTGAAAGTACTAAAACATGGTGGCTGCAAATTGGTCAAATAAGGCATCAATATTTCTCAAGGGCCTAACACGTAATGATTACTGATGAGAAGAGGGTGTTAATTACTTTGATATATTGTCGGGACTATGACCTTATTTATAGTTCATTAGGTGGAATTACCAGAAGTAAAATTTATTTTCCTGGTAATGTATTTAACCTGACAGCTAAAAGTAAATTACATAGTGAATGTTGCCCCTTTGAAAGATTCTCACAGAAAATGTTTACAAATCTGATGTGTTTAAGGAATTGTGAAGAAATGCTTTCAATTCTCCGTGTGACAGGCGAAGATTATGCTGAGCTGTTAACAAGAAATGTCATCTTTGAGGTCCAAAGCTTAAACGGACAGATAAAAAGACAGTAAATCGTCCACTTAATGTGTATGATAAACGCAACAAAGTTATATTTGGTTTGAACTCATTTGATTGCACGCTAACTTGTCTGATCAAGATAATGTGGTTCAGGAGTATTTTCTTTGACATGCTAGATCTAACAGGGGTCACACTGGGATGAAGAGTCTTATATCAGGGTGGGAGCAATATGATTGACAGAATTGACAGAATTGGCAGACTATTTTTAGAGATTTGAGACTGGGCCTTTAAGTTTCTCAATTCGCTAATTAAACTTCAGAAAACAAACTATTTTAGATCTGAAAACATAGGAATTCCAGTGAAGTACTGATTTGGAATCAGTTGATATTTTCAAAATAAATAGATAAATTCACAGTTCTTTCAAACAATGTATCCCACATATATGTGCAATGAAGTAAATCATCATAAAAATAAAAATAAAATAATGACACAATATCTAGTACATTTAATGATCATGCAATGTACATCAAATGGTAAAACTTTGTCATGTTATAAATATGCATCATGTTTTATTTTTCAAAAGAATATATCTTAAACTTTAGTACTTGAATATAGGTGCATACCCATGAAAACATCGGGTTCTTCCTCTGACATTTTCTTGATGCGTGTCAATCTTACTACATGCCAGATAGGGTATCAACTCAAATAGTTCTTCATTCCGTTCCTCATTTAATTTCACATTTTGGTGCCTAGTTTTACAAATGTAATTCAAGTAAGAGGAGACCTACTTTGAATGCTAATGATCTATTGTCACCGATTATTTTGTGATTTGTGAGATCATTCTTGGTCGATGTGACATTTGATAAAAGTATAACGCTCTTATGAAGGATTTGCACTATTAATAAAATATATTTGGACTATTTCTTGTTTTTTTTATTTCTTAATTAGGAAAACACTCCTGAATATGGTGGCACTCATTAGACTTGATGCGCTAGCTCTCTTTCCTGCCCTGCCAATGTTAAGCCCAGTCCAGACTGCATTCCCTCTGGAGATCGATCATGATTTCCAGCCAAGGTGATTATTCCTCATTTTGTTTTTGTTTTGAACAGAACAAATAATGTAATTCTCAATTAATCTGCAATACATTGACATGTAATGCCTTTTCACTGAACATCGGCTAGAATTAGTCTATTTTCAGAGAGGCTTCGTCAATATATTATGCAAGCGGACAAGGCTTGATTTGCTTTCTAACCGGTCTTAGAATGAGTGACTCAAGTAGTCTAGCAGACAAATAATCATCTGGTATGTCCTAACACTACTCACAGCAATGTCTCACTGTATCTATTAGAAAAGGTTAAGACTAAAGGGAGTAATGATAGCTCAAAATCCGCAATCCAGGTGTCAACATAGGTATTAGTAATATAAGACACTATATAAAGCATCTCACAGATGGGGTGAGTATTATCCAAATATTGCACCTCACAACAAGCGTACGAAGGAGGACTACTCCCGCTGCTAGTTTCATCTGTGAGTCCAGACAAACCACAATCAAATCAGAAGAACAGTGCTGAAGTCCATATTGAGAATACAACTATATGAGGTCCTCGGGAGAGACCTACTGAATATAGAGTTTCAATGCCTATCTTTCAACTCACTCAGCAGGCGGTGTCCAATGACAGTACATTATGTCAATGCCTCAGCTGCATCTAGTCTAGCTTTTGATTAAACATGATGTAAATCTTCTTTGACGAACAGAATTCTTTAATATATACCTGATGTTATAAGGTCATTACTTTTCAGCTGATTTTATTACTGAAATGTAGAGACCACTATCCCTGGTAAAATGGCTGCAATTAATTGAGCTTTGAAATCTGGTGCTAAAAGCTTATAATTGCTGTAGAAAGTAGAAGAGTCTTTATATGCCCTATCTGTGCAAAATTGTTTCAAGCGATTGAGTCTAATGACCCAGACATATTAAGATATAAACATATACTGTTTGTATGCATTACCATTTTCTTCCAAATTCATAGACATGACACATTATGTGCTTAACAATCTCCCTCTATTACGTTTCTCTTTGGCATCCTGATTTTCTCGGTTTTAGATAATAAACTATCTGCCAATATCTGTTTTAAACAGTCCTTTCGTCGGCATATCATGGACAAGCCATTTAATATTAACCATTTTAGACAAAATCATCCTTATTTTGTATAACTTAGCTGTTTGCACATTAATTTGATCCTTACTTCTAATTACTTACTAAACATAATCACTTCTTAGTTGCTACCAGATCACACATCAGTATATGATGCCTGGACAACACCGTCAACCTGTTCTTCCATTACACTTGTTTTGGTCTCATAACCTAGGTGTTGCCACCCTCACCAATTTAGCCCTGTTTTAACATTTCAGTGAGCCCCCTTCCCTTTCAGCTTCTGCTATATGTCTTTTCACCCTCAATGGTGCTTCTCTTCGGCTCTAAGAACCTTTGCCACCATAATATTGACAAATGTATCTTATTCTGCCTGGCTGAGCCTAACTGGGGCTGTTGGTATGGGAGGTTAGATGAACATTTTTCAGCGAGACGAGTGTTTGCCTGCCCCCAGGTCGTCGCAGGTTCAATATCATTCCATGTTTCTGTAATCCACATACTTAGGCCTCCAATATTCAACCAGTCGCCTATGTCTCCTGCCAACTTATCTTATTGCCATCGGATATAAGAGGCGGAAATTCCGCTCATATTCATATCTACACTTCTAGTATATAAAATTGTACTGTACTTTGATTAAAAACTATATATTTGATTAAATGCAAACGTATCACATAAAATATCATATTAGCACAAGAAGATACAAAAAATACTTTAATATTAATACGTCCTTTTTTCCATGTTTACACAGCGGCGGAGGCTGTAAACACGGCAAATACCCACGAAAGGTACTAATGTAATTGCTATGCACTCTGTATGTTTCCTCGTAGAATTCATTTGATGTGAGGTCACATGGTCAATAAAGCAGGGACTCCAACTGTGGAACAATCTTTCAATTAAATAAGTCAGACTCCCCAAATAACATTAGGCAGTTTCAAATGTCTTGGGTGATCGTAATCACCGGCAACTTTATTTAATCTCACTAAAAGTTTATACACTATGTTGTCTGTTACAATAAACATTTCTCTGGGATCATATTACTACGCTTATAAATATCTAACAGATCATTAATTTACACTTACTTCGTCAATAATATCAACTTAACCCAAGCATATTACTTTTAATGGTTTTTGATGATATCATTTTGTATTAGAATGTTACTTGGGTACCAAAATCTGAGTGGAAATTCTGCAGAAGTCTCTGAAAATCTTACTCCCATTTGCGTTTCAATGCCTATCTATTCTTCAAACACTAACCCATATATACCTTTAAAAGTGAAAACCCTTGGAACTAGGAAATTATTTATTCGGCCCAATTACAACGATAAAAATCTCTATTAACTAATACCATGGAATTTTATCAACAAAGGGTCTGGAGACCTCCACTAATAACAACACAATTGTCGCTGCCTTGGGGGCCACCTCAGTTTCCTCAGCCTGTTTGCGTATATTGTGATACCAATGATATAAGCCAGTTGCAAGGAAGGAAAACAACAAATGAATTAAACATGTGAATAATAGCACTTTAGGGTGATCAAATGTCTGCTTTCCGGAAATTGATCAGATCATGTCAAATACAGGACGTATTGCAAGTGACTTATGTTTTATATTTTATTTGGGGTCTGCTGACCTTTATGGTAATACGTTCACATTATTTGATTTGCATGAAGAGCACATGCCGTTGATTTTAGTAAATTGTTACTTAAATTTTCGCTTGACTTTACTTTCTTGGTGTTATTTTCTGCCCTATCGTTCTCATTATTTGAACCTTTTGAGATGAGATCAGCAAATGTAAAAGCTACATCAGGATAGGGCTTAACCATATACTGTCAGGTACACTATCTTGTCACTGTACTTAAAAGTATTTCTACCAACAAAATATAGTTTGATTGAGGTGCTTTAAAAGTTATGGTGATTAAGGAACAACGGTTAACTGCAAATCATGTTTGAATCAAAACAGTCCCATACAAAAGAAAGCACAAGGAGACCATTTTATAACAATTCTAGGTTTTTTGGTTCCTACCTTTATCATATAAAGATGATAAAGAAAGTTGATATTTGTTTGTTCAGGTTTTAGAGTCACGGACCTCAGACAAGGATTTACGTATGTTCGTATGGAGAAGACAATTTTCCAATACCAAACAACAGGTCTGGATGCAGATGAATGTGCCTCTGATCCTAGTCTTGAATACAGAATGTATTCAATCAAACAACTTAGAATATAGATGTTGCTAATATGTAACACTATACCACATTAAGACGATGCTCATTCCATTGATTACCATCATAAATATAGATGAAGATTGTGTTAGTCAAGGAGGTAAAAGCTCACAATTTTGGTCTGGTAGTCCACATCTGAGAGGTGATGGAATATCTCAGGCACATCCTTCAAGTGGACTCTTCACTGTGCCATGGTATTTGTGCCTGTCGTGTAGCACTCGTTATATTAGATATGATTTATCTCAAGATTAGGTGCCATGTAAGCAACTGAATATTATACATCTTGACCAAAATAACACAAGTATCTTTATCAGAATGAACACTTATAAATTTACATGAATCATTGACTTTCAATATGCAGACCACAAACATAAATACCTCTCTTGTCCACAGCCGCTGCTTATCTACTTGGATTAACCCCTCATCACAAGAACATGTTATATTACTGGACATAAATGTGACAAAATGATGTGCACATTTTACCTCTGGGTGACAAATGTAATGTGGATGTTTTTAATATTATTCATTTTTTTCTCTCATATGAAATATTCCATAAGATATGAGTTTTCAGAGTGTGGATCAATGTCAACAACAACCGGTTGCAATCATATGAGCAAACCCCTTGTGTCTCTCAACCGCCTGACGAGTAGACTTGAGCCTTTATGCCTATCTCAATATCTCATGCCTATTTTAGGAATCAAAATACATTATAATTTACCTTTGGTCATTTGTAGTCTGGAAAATGTTTATGTTTTTAACATATGATCCCATCATAAAATCTTCTGCCAAATGATCTTTGAGATGCTTTAGGCAAATATCGTGTCGCGTAGCGCTGATGAATTACCACATAAAATGATTCCCTAGCGTGTTGGTTGGTCAAGACCATCTCTCACACATCTCAACCTCTGTCTTGATACTTTGATTAATATGGGCGGTCTTTGGAGAAATTCTATATTCTTGTCAAATCTCTGTTCGTTAACATTTGATATATCTTGTCTCGTGATATAACGAGGTGGGATAATGGTCACCATGGGTAATCCTCCAGCGTTAAGCTGGGGTGAAAGATGACCATTCGGCTGGGGTCAATCTGAGCCCTTTGTTCTCTTGTGTCCTGAGTATGACATGCGTAGTGCACTAAGTCATGACCCATTTCCACCTGTTGTGGCGATGGCGTGTTATGTCTGGCATTGACCATTTCCAGTTCCGGTTCCGGTTCCAGTCTTGTCAACATCATGCCGTGTTTTGTCTTGACCCTTTCCTCCTCTTTGCTGCCAAGGAGGTGATACATTTGTCTCTAAGCATCCTGCTCTTCGAGACATCCTTCCCTCATGACATAAATCTTTCTCTTTCTGCTTTTTTTTCTTTCTTTTCTCCTTTTCTTTAAGAAAAAAATATTGATATAAGAAACAATGTTTTTGGGAGGTATGAGAAATATTGTCATGTCTTGTATAATGCGTTCCCTTTGTTCTTGGATGAGACGGAACAATGACCTATTCTGTTGCAACACGAAGCTACTTGATTTAATTATAATATAAAATAAGTTCTCAATGTGGCTTTCTGGTCCAATTATCTTAAGTTGAGATAAACATACAATTTTGTATCATGTATTTTGTAAGATGCTAGTGCAAAAAAAGTAATATTTCCCATATCCTATTGCTTTCAACGGTTGGAGATAACGTCTTGGAGACTATTTTGGTGGTACAGAATATCACATTTTACAATGTTTACCTCTTGTCATATCTTGCTTTTATCTGGAGTTAATTACATGTCATGCAGCCATTGAATCGGTGGGAATCCGTATCCAGGCATCGGTAGACCATAATCTCGGTAGGACATTGTTTTAATGTGTCAGTAGGACATTGTTTCCTTGCATGCATGAGTGGGACATTGTTTTCAATCATCATTAAGACATGGTTTTCAATCATCATTAGGACATGGTTTTCAATCATCATTAGGACATGGTTTTCAATCAACATTGGGACATGGTTTTCAATCATCATTAGGACATGGTTTTCAATCATCATTAGGACATGGTTTTTAAGCGTCATTGGGACATTGTTTTCATGCGTCTTTAAAATATGGTTTTCAAACATCTTAAAGACTTTATTCTCAAGGATCATTGGGACATAAATTTCAGGCATCATAAGTACATGGTTTTCAGACATCATCGGGACACGACTCCAATAATGGTAAAGAGAAGCACTTACAATAAAGAAGCTTCAATACCTAGAAGCTACCATGATAAAGAAAATGCCACAAAAAGGAAGTCACCGTGAAAAGAAGTTAGGGTAATAAAGAGGCTACGCTTACAGAGAAACTATGGCAATACAGGTGGCTATGACAAAAAAAAGCTGTGCAAAGAAAACTGTGCAAGGGAAACTACAATAAGTGTAGCTTATACAATAAGGGCAGCTGCTTAAGTAATGGAAGCTTATACAATAAGGGCAGCTGCTAAAATAATGGAAGCTTATACAATAAGGGCAGTTGTTTAAGTAGGGGGAGCTTATACAATAAGGGCAGCTGCTTAAGTAATGGAAGCTTATACAATAAGGGCAGCTGCTAAACTAATAGAAGTTTATACTATAAGGGCAGCTGCTTAAGTAAAGGAGGCTTATACTATAAGGGCAGCTGCTAAAGTAAGGGAAGCTTATACAATAAGGGCAGCTGCTAAAGTAATGGAAGCTTATACTATAAGGGCAGCTGCTTAAGTAAAGGAGGCTTATACAATAAGGGCAGCTGCTTAAGTAAAGGAGGCTTATACAATAAGGGCAGCTGCTAAAGTAAGGGAAGCTTATACTATAAGGGCAGCTGCTTAAGTAAGGGAAGCTTATACAATAAGGGCAGCTGTTTAAGTAGGAGGAGCTTATACAATAAGGGCAGCTGCTAAAGTAATGGAAGCTTATACTATAAGGGCAGCTGCTAAAGTAATGGAAGCTTATACTATAAGGGCAGCTGCTTAAGTAAAGGAGGCTTATACTATAAGGACAGCTGCTTAAGTAAAGGAGGCTACTACAATACGGACAGCTCCTACAATATGGAAAGCTATTGTACGAAGGGAATTATAATAAGGGAAGCTATCACAATATAGGAAATTATAGCAATACGGGAAGCTTTTATAATAAAGGAAGCTATTATAATAGGAGAGAGGAAACAGCTCTGAGACTTCATAGGATAATTGGCAGGAATGTCCCGGAGCTGATGATTCTTTCAGGTGGAATATCAAGTGATGTGGGCGAGTGTTGCCGGCCCGTTTGTAACGCTGCGACAGAGACTGGGACGGTGCTGCGTGTGTGACATTGGCAGGATGGCACATTGGTAATGAGAGACAATGCATGTAGCAATGGAGACAGGGCGCTGCCACACCTTGAAGCCCACCAAGCAAAGACCCCGCTACACCGTGCCAGCTTTGTAGGGCTTTGCGGCGGCTGGAAGGACGATCAAGGGGGACTGCTGACGCTCCACCGCTTAGCTTACACGGTGACATAGTGACAATCGTCACAGACTGGGACGGCCACAAGCAAATCACCTGTAGCCGAACTGGCTCTACGTACAGATATATAGAGGCGGCTTCACAACTAATGCCGTTGCTGGTTTGGATCCTGCGCTGATGTCTCACTGGGACTGGGTCTGTTGTGTACGGGTGTTGTCTGACGGTAGTTCTGGCGCAGAATGCGGTGAGGAGGAATTATCAGCGTGCGGACCAGCTTGTCATCGGCACACCACAGTAGGCGGATGACAAATATATTTAGCTATTTCTTACATTTATCCGGACGCAAAGTGCGTTGATCTCACCAGAGAAGAAAAAACAGGACACTGGAAATCACATAACGTGAAGTAGGTCCACTGAGCCATTACATATATTGGTGGAGGTTCCATAGAGGCACCAGACTCTTGGCGTTATACATATGTATATATATTCTTAACCCGCAGATCTATATCAATATGGTAACAGTCACTGTCATGGCCTCTTTGTTGGCGCACTTGTAATAGGTGGAGACAGCGCGTGCGATCCCAGCCCCAGATCAGGCGGCAGCAGGGTTGTGAGATGCAGGAGAAGATGGACCTCGTACCGGCCGTGCTATGTCTGTGACCACTGTTCCGCCCCGGCCGTGTCCTCTGTCGTTGCTCAGGTCCACCTGCATCCCGCCTGTACGCCGCACATGTTGTGCATCGTCGCCACTACTGTTCCCGTTCCCGGCATCATCCCGGGCTGCTGATGCTGCTGCTGCTGCTGCACGGGTACCCTCCTCATCCTTCTCAGTCTCCTCAGGTCTCCATCTCTTCGCTAAGTCACCCAGGATCTGGGAATTTACACTTAGACCATCTCTCTGATACATTTCATATATATATATATATATAGATATATATAATATATACATATAAACCTTCATCAACAAATCGTGTCCATAGTATTCTCACAAGCCAATAACCCTTTACACACCGACGCTACTGCAACCTTAAAAACACCACCTTAGATCTAATCAAAATGCTGTCTTAACGCCCGGCCCGTCTGATTGTTTTAAGGCTGAGCAGGGAAAGCGGGGATTAGACTGAATTACGGATTGTGTTAACTTCAGGTAAGTGTATCTCTGTTTCTGTGACTCAGAAATACGTTTCTGATATTTAACAAATATTGTTGTTTTTTTAGATGTCTTGTTCGCAATATTGTCTGCTAAAATGCTTCACTCCTGCGTGAACCATCTGTTGCTCCCACTGAGTGAACAAATGTAGATAACCCTTTGCTTTCCCCACTTACTTCCTCATATATTATGTTAAATTCACATTGTGATAAACAGCAAACAGTTTCACCAAGAAACCGCTTTGAATAAACTGAGAACTTAATAAGAGGTGGATTGTACTTAAAGGATATCGTTGATATTTGTATAAAGTCTTCACCGCTAATTCTTAATATATGTGCTATTGATCTCCAAGATTTAGAAAACAGGGTAAAATACAGTTATTTTCAAGAACCTTGTTTATAACTAGTACATTGATTTATATTCACAATTAAATACCGACTTTACCTTTTTATGTGACCACAAATAACTCTCCACCTTAGTTATCTAAGTATATGCATACATATGTCCTAATCTATTCAATATGGTGTTGTGTGTGTGTACACTTTCATACAAAGGATAGTGTGTGTAAATGAATGAAAACAGAATACGTAACATAAATTTTATAAGGAGATTCTTCAAATGAATAAAATGGCAATGTTAAAAGGACTGTGATCGAGAAGAACAGGAAAAATGCCCTAAACGGCTATCGCTAGAGTCCCGTGACGATCGGTATATTTGCTGAGCAATCAAACGGGTACATGCTATTTAACTTAAACATTAACTGGCAGGGAACAAAAGCTGTGGTTATTAAGAGTTCTAAGTAAACAAAAGTGAGAGAGTGAGTGGTCATGTGTCTTTCATGCCGATAAACAAGAACTTGTCCAACAATGGAAAATAGCAATCTAAAAAACGCAAAATGCCTGATGACTCATATCTTCAGAAAGAAATACTG
This sequence comes from Amphiduros pacificus, assembly GCA_949316495.1. Taxonomy (NCBI): domain Eukaryota; kingdom Metazoa; phylum Annelida; class Polychaeta; order Phyllodocida; family Hesionidae; genus Amphiduros; species Amphiduros pacificus. The sequence continues at coordinate 47,805,803 of OX439002.1, read as the reverse complement.
TTCAGCAAATCAATAGCAAGCAGTCCAAATATCGCCCAGAAGGAGTTGTTTTTATCAAACTCTTTAAAGTTCAAAGTGCAAGAAATCTTAATTGCAAACAAAAACAAACAAAAAAAGAAAAAGAAGAAAATTCATCTTTATACTTGTGTCTTCTGAGAGGAGGCGTAATTCAATATGATGCTTTGTCTAATTGTTGTACCTGTCCTCACTTATAAGAGAACAATCTTCGCTGAGGGAAAGCTGATATTCCGCATTATATAAAAGAAAACCATCATTTCTATTATCTATTGTAATACAAACATTTAAAGTGACGCATACAAATGAAGGAACGTGTCACGCATTTTTGTCTGTCGTGTCTTTTATGATTTTGAATGCCTTTTTTAAGGTAATAAGAAAAATGAAAAATATGAACTTATATATAATTCATGTGATCCATTTGAGTTAGGAATGATATTTTAACATATCTCTCGTCTCCATATGAGGTATTTTTCAGTCAGTAGTTCTGTCAAAATATATCCAGCGATGCCAATCCTTTCAAATATAATATTGTAAAAAGTAAAACCCAGCACTGAATATAACTTGGTATTATCGTGAAATTTTGTTTAATAATATATATATATATATATATATATATATATATATATATATATATATATATATATATATATATATATATATATATATATATATATATATATATATATATATATATATATATATATATATATATATATATATATATATATATGAATGAAAGGCGTATGATGTTATAAGTTGATGTTATAAGTTGCACACCTAAAATATTACATGTAAAAGACAAACATAGCATTTTGTACCTAGAACATTTTACATCAATCATTTGCGAGACAATCTGAAACATCCTCAACGCTTTTTCGATAGTAGTGCCTTTTCGATGGATTCCATTATCAGTCTACCGTACTGCTGTGAACACAAGATATGATAAATCACAGTTTAGAAATTTAATATCATTATTTAATTTAAAAGAAGTAATTATTTACACATTTGACAATAACTGTATGTAAGATGCAAAAGCCATTTGAAAACGTTGATACAGTTGTAATTTTCTAATGTGGGCGTTTTAGTGTTTAAAGTTATTATTAAAAAACACAGGTGATATGATAATGACTATTTACTATTACAAAGGTCAGATCAAGTGACAACTGTGGTTTCTAAATAAAAGCCTCTTAATACAGGTACATTTTTATGGTAGTTCAAAAAAACAGGGTAAATCAAATGACAGCATTATATCATCGTGATATCAAAGATTTAAAAAAATAGACACTTTACTGTATATACAATGTATACCTAAATATGGTATTTGAAAATGAAAATCTGCACTTGAATATTCAACAGATTAGTTTATCTGTGTAGATTAGTTTATCTATGTTTCTGAAGATGTCTCACACACTGTGTTGATCCATGTGATCCTGTTTTCAGTTTCCCTCTGAATACTCCTGTCAGGAAAGCACCTACTCATCCTGCCTGTATTAACAAGGGATATACCTCAGCAGTTTGCCTAATTAACTGAAAAGTACCTCCACACTCTATCTGTATTAACTAGGAATCTCAGAGGAAAATATGCAAATAAACTTGCACACTCCACTGTAAATATTCAAAGGTTATATTGTATATTAAGTAAGACAAGACATTGTTCCGAATCTACTTACTTTGCATAATTATGGATCTACTTACTGTGCGTAATTATGAAGTGACTACCCAATCTTTTTATCTTCTGACAAAAGGTATAAAATATGAACTTACTTTTTTGCGAGAGACAATTAAATATAATAGACAGACAAATATAAGTATCATATAGTTATGAAGTTAGTCAGAGAAGACAAGGAGGTGACTTTGGTAAGCAATCTATCACATACGTTTCTATTAATTTAACATTCAATTTTGTTTACAATCTATTTCTCGAATGTTGATTCTACATCTATTGACTATTTCTTAAGCTTATGGACAAACTCAATATGAATATTGCTCAGAAATTCTATGTTGGTACCCTTAAAAATTGTCTAATGTGGAGCAACCACCTCAGAAGACATGAACCCTGTGCTAAAGAGCTATTCAAAAATATATCTAGCATCTGCATTTGCCTGATGAGCTCTGCATTATGTTGTGTTAAGCTTGTATTCGGGGAACTTGAGGGGAAGCGTAAACACAGTGCATTGTGGGATATCAGTGTTCCCTCCCTGAATGCAAGTCTCTTCGTCTATACGGGCCGAATTTGCATACCACACATGACAGGCGAAAAAGGCTTGGCAAATGGGTTGATGACATGTGCACATATTGGGACACGTGGGCAATCTTTGTATAGCATTCTGAAGGATACAGGATATTTTCTTCTTAAAACTACTCACAATAATTTTGAGGAATATTGTGATTATATCTCACATTGAACTTACCGTACACTAAAGATGGTAACAGTCATAATGATACCTTATCATAATGAAGAAAAGAGAGGAAAACATTCTTGAAAAGTCAAAGTAAACAGATTTAAAATGTAAATTACATCAGTGTGAAAGTGATTTATCTTGCTGCCGGAAAGAATTGTGTGAAAAAGGCTCTTGTGGAGTGGATCAGGCCGCTTCTAAACTCAATCAGTACGATTGAAAAGTGTTAGTTAAAATTCATATCACGACAGAGGCGTATTTCGAGAGAGTAGTAAAATATTTGTCATGGTTCTTTTGACAAGCTGCTTCTTCTATAGAGCATAATATGAGTAGTAGAAATGACATATGGGTATACATATCACACATGTTAGGCAAATTCAGTTTTGATTCCGGTTATGCTATTCAGCACAAATACTCCCGAGTTGCTCATAGCGAGTCAATACTGACAATGTCATGTAAATTGTGAAACATGGAAATCTTCGATTAACGCTTAATAGGCATTTCGGTGGGTAGCGTGTGCAGTTAAGGAAGTCAGTGGGACTGGGATATTGCCTAATTCGCATCAGGACTGTCAGCTTCCCTGCCCCTTGGTCCTGCCCCTCTCTGCCTTTTGCTCACTAAGCTCTAAACATCTATAATTTCTGATATTGGGGCCGTTCTTTCCCGTTTTATTGCCTTTAAATGATTCGTATATCTAGTGAAATGACATGTCTGAATATGTTTCTGTAAACACAAGGAACGTGAATCATTATTCATATGTGTTTATATAAGACAAATACTCTGTAGGAAAGCAAAAAACTAAGGAATTATCTTTGAAAACCTACATTCAATCTCAGTACATTATATTTGAATATATCACTTTTTCACATGTGAGAAAGGAGAGCAGAGTTTTTGACAGTTGACATTAATAAGAACAGTGTTACCGAATCCAAACACAAACAGAATAATTGAAATCACACACTCTTGGTACATTTACATTTCCCGTCCCATTTCAATCTGTGAATTTCCTTTCCTCTCTCTCTCTCTCTGCCAACGTAATATATCAGGCACACACAGATTCAGAAATGAATGTTTACATTTTGCCAGATGAAAAATGAAATAGAGACAGAAACTCTTGGGCTTCTGTGTACAATATTGCACAGCCATATTTGTCATGTGTTGCGGGCAGTGCTCATAACAACACAGACTGTGTATAATGTTTGTACACTTTCTGTACATATTTATCAGACAACACGTCAAGTCACCGCATTATATACATAAAAGATGTGTTTTTTTTACATAAACCCCAATACGTACATTTAACATTTTCTTTCCAGTTGAAATTCAAATGGCAGGATCGATATCCTTTGAATATTATGTTACATATTTCCATATGTCATCCATACATATATATGTATTTCTAAAATATAATTGAGCTCATTTCAGGTATGTAATCTGATATGCCATATGAAATACGAGAATCTAGATATGATAGAGAGAGATATTGGGTGAGAAACAGTATACTTGTGTTCCATGTGATGGCATGAATATACCAGAGGAAGGTGTGGCTGAGATACAGTTTGCCAGGGTTCCAGAGCATCTACTTAAATGACAGACATAGGCCTGTAACGTTCTAACTGTATGGGATATATCTTCAAATAATACATGACTGAATGTACACCTATGGAGGGTAGTCTTATTAATATTGTCAATGACCTAAATGTGACCTTTAAATAACCTTGATAATGAACTCCTATTTGCAGAGTTAACTGTGCATTTTGATCCTGGTCAAGTGTATCTTTCAAATACGAGCCCATTCAGCACTTCTTTGTCAAACACCTTTCATAGTTCGCAACATTAAAGCACTTAATAGTTTTGGGATCAGTGTTCAAAGCAAATAAGGGGAAAATGATATGCTGAGAAGTTTTGATATAATAAAAGCGTTTAAGTGTTTCATTTATTGAAGTACTGATTATACTACAGTCCTTCATTTTCAATATTTGATAACACACTAAATTTGATCAGAAATAGCTTAAAAATGGTTTACGAAATACACAATTTGATTGACTTTAGCTTTCAAAGTGTAAAGGATTTCTCTTCAGATGGAGCAAATTTACTTCAGAGAAAAGAACTGTTCCATTTATTTGGTGACATGTTTTCGTCTATTTGATATTTTCATAGTTTGAGGAAAAATTTGCTTTTATCATTTTATGAATATATGTACAATATGAAGTGTTCTTTCTTGGTGCAATTTATGCTATGCAAAGGTGATGCTATATATCCACTGCAGGAAGTCTTTCACAACCCATAAAAACATATCTTATTTCTAGTGTTCTTATGGTATTCCGAAAAAGGTGTGGGTGAGAGACAGTATGCTAGTGTTCTATGGTGCTGCGGGGGATGACACAGGTGTATGAGAGAGAGGTGTGGGTGAGAGACTGTATGCTAGTGTTCCATGGTGCTGCGGGGGATGACACAGGTGTATCAGAGAGAGGTGTGGGGGAGAGACAGTATGCTAGTGTTCCATGGTGCTGTGGGGGATGACACAGGTGTAATAGAGAGAGGTGTGGGGGAGAGACAGTTTGCTAGTGTTCTATGGTGCTGCGGGTGATGACACAGGTGTATCAGAGAGAGGTGTGGGGGAGAGACAGTATGCTAGTGTTCCATGGTGCTGCGGGGGATGACACAGGTGTATCAGAGAGAGGTGTGGGGGAGAGACAGTATGCTAGTGTTCCATGGTGCTGTGGGGGATGACACAGGTGTAATAGAGAGATGTGTGGGTGAGAGACAATATGCTAGTGTTCCATGGTGCTCTGGGGCATGACACGGATGTATCAGAGAGAGGTGTGGGTGAGAGACAGTATGCTAGTGTTCCATGGTGCTGTGGGGGATGACACGGGTGTATCAGAGAGAGGTGTGGGGGAGAGACAGTATGCTAGTGTTCCATGGTGCTGTGGGTGATGACACGGGTGTATCAGAGAGAGATGTGGGGGAGAGACAGTATGCAAGTGTTCCATGATGCTCTGGGGGATGACACGGGTGTATCAGAGATGACACGGGTGTATCAGAGAGAGTTGTGGGGGAGAGACAGTATGCTAGTGTTCCATGATGCTCCGGGGGATGGCATATCAGAGATAGCAATAGAGGGGAGGTAGAATATGCTTGTGCTTCATGTGAGCCTGAGAAATGGCATGAATCCGACAGAGAGGGGACACTTTATGTCACTTGGCTGTTTTCCATTAATCCCCACAGGTCTAGTTTGAGGCTAATTCTGGGTGGGATAGATTCATGCATAGGTCATATTGCACCCATGTTACTCTAGACCTGGACTCATCTTCCATTATTTCTGCTCACAGTTCATTCCCCTCGGGATGGAAAAACAATGAATCGAGCTTGTGCCACCATGACAGTAACGTCGTCTTTGTGCCACCATGACAATAATGTCGTATTTTACAAGAGATACAATACCTTCATCATTTATAGATAGATTTGAGACGAATGTAAATTTGTTCAAAAACTAGTAGCATGTTAAAATCCATTGTTTTTTTTTGTAGGAGGTTCTGATATGATAATCATATCGTACTATAGATATTTGGTAGGATACTTTAGGCACATGATGTGATCATAAGTGTGAAAATGGTGTGATAATGTGTGATATATACTAATAAAATATTATCTTCTGTTTCATGGAAAGTACCTTAGATTAATTTGTCCACAAACGATCAGATGAAAGATATTATACTAGTCCTTCAGCTGTCATAGCTTCATATGAAGAGTGGCAAAAGGGATAGACATTCTGAATCATACAAACAGTTCTTTCCATCCTGTATTCAGATTTTCACATCGAACAAATAGCCATTTTAATCTTTACTTTTGTGGCTCGTAATCTAATATGAATGATAAGTTTGATACATTTAATAATGAATAATAGTATTCCTTGGCCATAAATTACATAGTTAATTGTCAGATAACATGTGTTTATACATCTGTTATCTATTATTAATAAAGTACTTCTATCCATTTATGATAACCGCCAGAATATATCCAGATAATTAAAAAGGGATTTGTGGTTCATTGTTTAGGATGTATTTTCCTTTTTAGCTGTGCGGATAGTTTTTGAAAGATGTTGTATTTTCAGGGAACCAATTCTATCTATTTTGAAATAGGCTCAGATCTTTCTCCATTTTGTGATGTTTTCAAATATCTAATACCTATCACTTAGTTGTCAAGGAGGCTGTCATTTTGAATAAAATTACAAATGTTAGCCAGTGAGTATCGAGATAACACGTTGGTGCCAAATTTAATATGTAACATGCATTTTGATTGGTTAAAATTATCATCTGCTCCAGTCTGCTCTTGAAAAGGATTTGAATGATCAATTATAAATTATCCAGAGAACGTTCACAAACATTACAAACAAAGATTAGCATGGCTATTTGCCTATATTTCATTTATATAATAAATCTTCAACATTGACATGCAAACTGTATGTTCATACTTACCAACATATTGTGGTTACATCTGTTTACTCTTTATCACGTAGAAGCCTTTAAATCAAAACTAATAGACCCATTATTTACTATATAGTGCACATTTGAGTAAAACATGTTATATCTTAATCATCTATGATTCTAATCACCATCAACAATTACTACTCAGAAAGGTGCATTCAAGTTTATTGTTTTACCCAGAAATGTTATGAACATGATACTGCTTCACAATTTAGTCAGTATTAAATTCTTCTTTAATACAGGATTTATGATAAAATGCAAATAAAATTCGATTTATTTTCATTTCTCATGTGTCCAATGAAAAGGATGTCACATATGAAGATGCCATGTCAAACTTTTTTGCTACAAACCTTTTGTGTTTGACGAATATACATTTTGATACATAATACTAAAGATAAAATTAGATTTGGAATAGCACTGGGTGCCAAGTGTCAGAGGCCACGGGCTGTGGCACAGTTGGTTAGGGCGCCAGATTATTAGCACCAGTTCCTCTGTGGTGATCCGAAGGTCGTGTGTTCGAACCCCGGCGGTGCCGGGATTGAACTCATGATACAATTTCTCACATGAGCTGAGGCCTGTGCCAAAGGGTTAACCCGTTGTCCTTGTAAATCTGTGACCGGGTGGGTTGTCATGTCAAGGACCTGCGACATGACAATTCAGTGAGGCAGCACTATATCTGTTACAAGTAGGTCTCATCACGAAATGACTGAGATAATGTTGAAAGTGATGTAAAACCCCAAACAAACAAAACAAACCAAGTGTCAGATATATTTCACTGCGTATATCGTTTATCAAAATGGGGCAGACTATGAGTAAGCGAGTCTGTTCTTGACGGTCAAATGGCGACACGACACACTGTGGGTTTTTCTTGCTGTGATTGAGTCGTACTCATGGAGATTGTGCCATTACATGTGGACAAGTCTGTGGTCTGCACGTTCATTGCAGAATCTTTGGTCTTAAATAAAGAACCAGGAAAATATTATTTGGCACTTGAGGCAATGAATTAAGCTATTTATTTGATTAGATTTATATGATTTATCCTCAAACAATATTTGCATCTAAACCCACATCCATAATGGTTTTTACGTTTAATATATATATATATATATATATATATATATATATATATATATATATATTAGTAACATGTGCTCATTCCTTTAACGAATTGTGAGCTTATGTCAGACAAAGGAGTGCTCCATGTTGTTCTTTCAGCCAATGCAAAAGTGATGGTAAAACAAAACTATTTTAAAAAATCCATGGATTGTTTTATATCTATCTCTTATACATCTCTGATTAAGCAGATACAATTTTGTATTCTTTCTAAGGAATCCATAACATATATGGGCAGAAAAACAAACATGTAATGTAACTTGTTGAGCAATAATTTGATGGTGATTACATGCACAAAATATTCATATACGCATATTAAATTTTATCTCAGAAATGTATTCATGACATGTAAGTTATTAGTTTAATGATTCATCGATTTGTCTTCCACATTGAAAAGCAATCATATGCAACCACATAATCATTGTTATATGAATAGCACTCATTCACATATTGAATATCCCATAAGAAAACACACCTGACTTTCAAGGTGAGACACCGCAGTAAAGAACAGGTGTGGATGAAGTTGAATAGAGATGAGTTACATATATATTCACAGGTATTGTGTCAATGGCAAAATCCTTTGTGATGGTGGTAATGTTGATAACTATCAGGGTAGGAAAAGTTGTTTGCATGATTCAGATGTCTACCTGATTTTTGTCACTCCTCATACCACGCTCAAACAAAATCTGAGGTGAAAATGTATTAACATAAGAAGATACTCAAGTCTAGATACTGAAAAATGAATACAATCTTTATTTGTCAAGAGCTGTAACATGAAAGCATTGCCATTTACCGTAACAGCATAATTCCCAGCTCTTCTCAAATGAAGGTCTGTTCTTGAGATTTACTCAATTAATCAATTACATATATTTCACTTTAATATACATATATATATATATATATATATATATATATATATATATATATATATATATATATATATATATATATATATATATATATATATATTACCTGTTAAGGAATGCAGGGTACTCATCCATCAGACAGCATGGATTATAAATTACATTGTCCCCATTGTGATTCATGAGTCCCTGAGAGAACACTGTGCTTATTTCATTAAGCATATTAACTCCCATTTCCCGCAATCATGCAGTCCTAAATGATGGAGAATACATTAATATCACGTATTATTGACACATGCTATGCATGCTGTTTTACTTCCATCACAATGACAACTTAAACAATGCTTTATTCCATAGATTACATTGAGAAACAATTCAAAATAAAAACATGCACATTTATCATTATTTGCGATATGAACACTTAGTCCAGTGTTTTCTATATATTACACACAATTGATCGTGCACAAAGATCTCTTATGGGCTGGACTTACAAGTTTCGTGGGGCCAACTGATGGCTTCAAAGCCAGAACTTGCTCAAAGATGAGACTCAGATGAATAATAAATATAAAATCTCTGGTAGTAGAAGGACAAATATTCACATATCTAAATGATCAATGTTAAAGTATTGCATTGCGACCATGTTGATAACATACTTTGATCATAGATATTTATGACATAGTTATTAATATTTTCATGTTGAATGACATACATTTTCTGTGTGGTGCTAAATACATAATGGTTACTGATTCTTTTGATAGAGTGGTTATTCTTTCTCCGTGATGATAACAAATTAAATCTTATAGTGGAATTAATTTTTTGTCATGCACAATTTTTCAGAATTATGAACATAATTGATGTCAATGCATTCGCCGGTGTGTCCTATTCGACTATTTAATATCCTATGCTGGTTCCTTTCCAAAGATATTCCTTTCAAAGTTTGGTATTCTCTCTTAAGGGAATAACACTCCATGTGAATATAAGACAGGGCTATTCAGAATACCTCACAGTCAATAAACAACTGATTGTCCCTATTGCAATTATCTTTTTCAAAATGTTGACAAACACCAAATATTAACAAAAGCATCTTTCTATAAAGCAGAATCTATCAGTCTGCAATTGCCATCAGTTCCTTACGTTCGTACATGTCCGTCGGGGAATGTTGTGTTAATTTGCCCACTCCATTTACAAGGCAGACGGTTTAGATGGAGTCATCGCTGTTAACAAAGAGGCAGCCATACACTACCATGAGCGATAATAGGAACCAGGTGTGAGGGAAATAGCTTCCTAATGAGAACTTTTAACCTGCTGGTATGAATCCCTAAATCCCACCTAATGATGTCAGGAAGGGCAGAATGTGTGAAAGCTTCTTAAGCTCCTTGAAGGATGTAGCACTACATTAACCGCTCGGATGTTCCTCCCTTTCATTCGCCTTGCATGTTGCATGATAGGGTTCTATCTACCATGCTGATCAGAATATATTCCAACTACTGGGCAGACACACACATCAAATATACTGTATCAATAAAAAACACATATGAAATGAAAAACACATAGGACAATATGTGAAAGTATGTGCCATTCACATAAATGGATATAGCAATATCTAATCAAATCGACAAGATGGGCAACATAAAATGATGTCAACATTGAGTTGAAGTCCACATATTCTACATAAGTGTCTCAGACGAAGCGAACATCGCAGAGCAAACCTTCATAATCCAGAGTCAAAAGCGACACAGCTAAGTGCTTCATAGCAGGGGACTGGCGAAGACATATCGTCTTGCCAATATTGGGTGTAAACGGGGATGGGCGATGTGATACGTATAAAGTAGGTGGGTTGGCAGATTTAGTTTATTTGGAATTGATTTCCTTGGCATGAAGTAAGGTGATTGAGTTTGGGAGGGGCATTGGTAGGCCCCCTGGGATGCGCAGATGAAGATGGGCAGTAAATGGTTGGGTGGAAGGTTTTAACCCCTTTTGCGCTGCCTCAGCGATGAAAACACATTCCGCCAGCCTCCAGGGTGGTAATGAAAATGTATGTAATTGGCCCTATCATGCACTATGTGGCAAGGCAATACAATGATCTGCCGCCATTATGGATCAGATATGTGACAACAGAGAGTTGTGGATCTGAAACAGGAAGTTGTATTCTTGGAAGGAAATTGCTAAGTTGAGCTTTATGGGTTTGCTATAGAAATGGTTGATGCGAAAGCATGGCATGTAACTAGCACACCATTAACCATCCGCAGTTGTGACAACCATAATGGCATAGCTACATATCAGATTCATCATATTCAACACATGAAGAAAACTCTTATTATATGGCATGATTTGGAATTGGGGCTTCAGGATTAATGCAAAGAGACAAGATCTTCACATATACGGTTTTGACCGATCATATCATCATTGAGATCATGATGTATGATACAGTCATTCGTGTTTGATAACTACACAATACCGCTTTCATAAATGTTTTGTAAAGTCTCATTGTGATTTGAGGTTTATATTTTAAAATGCTCTATTTTTGTTGCAATAGTTTTGTACAAAACAAATCAATATCCATTTCAAAAAGCGTGCCTTTTACATATTATCAATATGAGCCAGGATAATTTCCTTCCTGTCACTAACAGATGCCTGGCCCAAGAGGTTTTAGCGAGAGTTAGATAAATGCCCAGTCGATTATATATATCATACAAGATTTCGATTTTTCCCTCATGAGATATCAAAACCTTTCCACGAGAAACACAACCTATACTTTTGACAACTTTAATGGAAAAAAATCCTCAAAACTCTGATCCTAAATCTGTTTTCCAAAGAAGAAAAGAACACTTTCCACATGAACTATGGCATATTAGTTTAAAGGTTATCAGTTCAAAACAGCAGCACTTTACAAGATTGTCGATGAAGACTAAGCTGTCCACCTCCCGGACTCATCTCACACCAAAGGCTGGCATCCAATCGTCAGCTCACAACAATCAATCTCGTGTGAACCATTGCCATGGAATGTCTAAAAACAAGCTCCCTTTATCATTGCGGGGAGATATAATATTTGCAAAACGTCCTCCAGAGAGCGCCTTGTGTAGTGGTCAAGGTCAACAAATATGGCCACAGTCACATGTGCCTCAGATTATTTTATCATAAAAAGCAACATCTTATACATTTATTACATGTGTGAGTGTCATTATGGTGTTGTGCTATTGCAATCAGTCATTGAGAACACCTCTTTTGTAATTCATTAATGATTGGCACGTTTTATGAATAAACTGATGATGTATGCAGGTGATCGTATGCATATGAAGCAAGGCTTTACCGGAACAATAACGTTAGAATGACAAATGTCGGCTATCCTTATACAATTTCTTTTGTCTGTTTCATTATTCATGATACAAATTGGGTGTTTTCTTTCTCGTAATACATTTCTGTCAAACAGAATGGCACCATGATATGTTTTGGAATCAGACTAAAGTAGAGACAATATTACCCTAGCGAATGCACAATTCTGCAATCAATCTGGTGACCTGGCAGTCTACAAGCGTTTACCAAACACTTGGCTCAGTGCATCAGTACATCACAAAGCTGGTATTGTGTTTACTATGGGCCATATGAACGTCACACAGGCAAGGGTGAAGCGGAGAGAGGGAGTAGCTACAACTGCATGTCGCCACATCAAGTGTCCTTGTAACAGTCCAAACTCTCAGCACATACAACTATAGATCTGACCTGTTGCTGTATATTCCACTGCAGAAAAAAACACCCCCCAAAAAAATCAGCCAAGACGTTGCAGTGCATGGAAAATATACCATAAGAGGAAGGTGGATGAGACACTATGCAAATAACACGAAGAGTAAACTAGATAGTATTACGTAGTTTCACTTATGCACAACTTGCGTTGTCTACAAAATTGTTTTTTTTTTCACAATCAAACTTGCATAATACCAGACATCGCAAGTTACATAAATGTATATGCTCACTAGGCTTTTAATAATGATCTCCATTCTTTTTAATCTTCCCAACCATTTCTGTTACTTGGAGATTGTCCTAAAGTATGTATTATGGCATGCATGTGAGGATAGACCAGCCCTATTATATTCTTGTTTTTTAAGTATTATGAAGAACTGATTTTACAGGTACTGTTTGAAATATAATAAGATTAAGATACTGTTCAGGGTGTGAGAGGACAGTAGATTCTGATACCCATAGCAATAGTTGTGTAACTGATATTAATCAGAGAACAGGATATGTTTACAACAGTCCCCAAATTGAAGATATAACAGGTCTCTATCAGTGAATAGCAGTAACATTCCACAGGATAATCTGCGGATGTCAGAAACAAAAGCAACCAGCTTAAGAACAATGTGGTGTGATATATTAACGATGAATCTGGGACCAGATATCTTGAGACCCAGCACATATTGATGACTCTGGTCGTCTACTGTGACATTAATATTGCAAGCCATAGGAGATGTCACATTATGTGGTAGCATATATTGTTAATCTCTATATGTTTATTTTTCAGAAAAAAACGAATCATATAGAATGGGTTAAACCATAATATTGAATTCATTGGTGACTGAATCACATATCATCAGACCAGTTATTCTGAATGATCTCTGCGACTCTAACAACAGGTACAATGAGTCACCGAAACGCTTTACAACCCATTGATCATCTGAAGAATAGTAAAAGAACAAAGGCTATTGTTATTTCCCGAGTGCTCATGTACATTGTAAAGTAGAATATTCTTAGGAATCATGAGGTTATATTGACTCTTGAATGCAATCTATCGATTTTCTTTTGTGGGCCAAATCCATTTCCCTGTGTTTTTCATCGCAGTTTTTATCTTTTAATCTATTCCTGGTGCTTTGATGCTACAGTGGAAGCAAATATCAAGAAATGGAAAGGGATGTGTGTCCAATACAATGTGCATGCACATGTCTGATGTGGTGACCCACGATAAATGGGTTAAGATGGTATGTTACACGAGACCAGGACAGCCTTGCTCACTGAGCTTGAGCTTACAGAAAACCATGTTAGTATGAGGGTGAAGGAGATTTGTGAGCAGGTAAAGCCCTCCCTCCCTTTTATATATATATGTCGCTTCGTATGGTCTCCTCCCCATCAAGCAACCCCCATAAGGGCCTTATATAGGGTGAATTCTAGAATCTGCCTCCTGGTCAAACCATGCTTGGACAAAGGGCAACAATATATATATATTTTGTTATTTTGGCTTCATTTCCAGTGCCTTTTTGCCTCTCTTTCCTCTTTACCTTTGCAAGCAAGCTACTCTTTGTCGATCTGACCTGTGTCAAGGTCAAGGTCGTCTGAAGGTCATCATGTGACCCTTTAAGAAGGTAATTTGATATCGAAATGGCAAGTCCATTAGGACCCTTTTTGCCTGAGGGCTGTCATATATATATATATATATATATATATATATATATATATATATATAAACAATACATATAAGTGACTCTTCTTGGTTCCATTTCCAATACTAATGAATTCTAAGGATGCCAATACTAATTTTGTATGCTGCCTGAATAGGCTACGGACTTAAAGAGTTGGCCAGTATAAGGTCAACCCCTCCTGAAACAGATAATGATACCCATATATCGAATGACAGAGTCAATACACAAACACCATAATACAAAATGCGTATGCTGGGGCACATTACAAATAGATTGAGGAGGATCGAAAAGGACTTGAGAGATTTAAATGAATAATTGGTTGTTGTGTTATTGTGGTATCTGCTAATGCAGGATCGGGCAACATTGCTGTAAGATCAGCAGCAAGTGATCTGTGAAATGGGATAAATAGCAGGAGAGAATGCACCCATAACTTGTGTTTGCAAGTCGTGTTTAAGACTTGGTTTCAGACAGTAATGGCACTGATGGTAATTCTCTCAGATCGTCAAAAGGTCTGCCACCAGTTACGGAACAGAACCAATCCAACTGAATTATTATTTATTAGAATAGTAAGAGGTATTTCTTTAGTTGGCAGACATTAGGAAGAGGTGCTATAATACATATGATGACATGATTAAATGTATATTTGACATTTCTACATAAAGCAGGGGTTGTTGTACGGTGCACTATATCTCCGATCTTCCACTGGTACCCGTCACTATGCCCTGATGACGAGAAGGCGCCGTGCTCTATCGCCAGCGTGTTGCCTCAGCAACCACGCAATGCGCTGATGCATGAGAACTGTAATACCACTAAACCTGTGGGTTAATTCCTTTAGTGTAAGACAAATTCACTCATTTTGTTATTGCCAAGACAGATCGATAGAACAAAGCACCAGGCAAATGTTCAACGAGTGGTCACATGCATGTGCAATAGAACTTAGTGAACTGGTTTGTCCTTGGATAAGGAAGGATCGGGGACCAGTGATTTGGAGCTTTCACCTAGTCTTTTACCAATGGCCGCCATCTTAGTCTCTGACAATTGGTTTATACTCTGGTCCCTTTGTGGAATGATAGCATGGGTAACTGACACCAATCTACTAAGTATGTCCACACAGACCACCAGGTCACATCACATTCATCTTTGGACGTTCTTGATATTAAGCCAGGCAGAAAAAAAAGCAACACTATTCTTGTTGAGAGCAGTGGATTTATGAAATTGTCTGCCCTTTCTGTTATGGATTCTCCATGCCAAGACTGATACGATAGCACATATTATTGTACACATTTAATAGCGTTCACAAATGATATGATGTCACATCAATATCTCCTTACAACCTCGTTTTATAACTGTTTTTTTATTTTGAAGAGCCATCTTTATTCACCATTGCCTTCTTGGTCTGATTCGAAATACGCGGAATACAATAGAATATCGTGTATCAATTATGCATTCCACTAAAACAGTTGTGTTAACTTGATCTTAACCTATTACAATACAATCCCTATGGATGACTCTCCCATATCAGATAATGTCCAATCTTAAATAGTTCGCTAAAGGAGTGCACCTACTCTGTTAGAAGATAGATCATCATATTGTCATAGTCATTGTCCAGAGGTAATGGGACATAGAATTGCTTGTATAGTGAAGGTGTTCATTGTTACATATGCCATGATCAGCCTGTCCAGGTTGAATCGCCCTTGTGTATTCTCGCCTGAACATCATTCGATCTGAACATCATCTGGAATATTGAATCATTAATGAAATACCAATTTACAGTATTGATTTAATAGTTTGTCATTATCCTAATATCTAAAATCGTTATTGAGATATGATACCATTATTGAGATGGTAAGTGCCACTGTTGTATGGTCATGTATATAGTATATCCCTGTGGAGGTAATGCCTCTCGGGAAGATGATTCTAATTTCCGTAATTTCCGGATGTATTGACGTAAGACATTGACGTAATTTAAGAACTGCTTATGACTCATTCAGGGGAATTTTTACATCAGCTGGTTAGAGCACAGGCTCACACCAATTCA
Organism: Amphiduros pacificus; assembly: GCA_949316495.1. Taxonomy (NCBI): domain Eukaryota; kingdom Metazoa; phylum Annelida; class Polychaeta; order Phyllodocida; family Hesionidae; genus Amphiduros; species Amphiduros pacificus. The sequence goes on along the minus strand of OX439002.1, from coordinate 47,789,474 downwards.
TTTGTGATGGTCCAAAGGCAGTGAGTTCGATTCCCGGCCATTCCGAGATATAATTTATAACACAATTTCTCCATGGATTACACCGAAATCCGTGTCTGCAAGGATAATCTATTGTCCCTGTAAATATGTGACTCGGCAGGTTGTCGAGGGCCTGCAACATGACAATTCATTGAGGCTGCACACTATCTATAGTAGGTCTCATCATGAAATGACTGAAATAATGTTGAAAGTGATGTTAACCTCAAAACAAACAAACAGACAGTACGTGACCTCCAGATAGCGATCAAGGGTAATCAGATGAATCCACATTCTTGCTTTACACTTTTGATAACTTCCTCTCACATATTTTTATTTAAGTCATTCTTTTTTCCCATTTGCACTAGCGAAGAATTATTCTCCATCTGAAAAAGAATTCTACGGGTGATACTATCCGACGTGTCATAAACATATTAACTCGAGACTGGTGATAAGATATGCAATACTGTAATGGAGAAATAAGCCTATCGTCTCGTCCAAGTCTCGTCCCAGTCTCGTCTCCGTATGCAGGAGACAACATAATAATTTCAACATTTCAAGCGCCACCCTGGATTCATGAGGTGATATATCTGAGTCCTGGGAAAGATAAGCATTGCCCGCTGGAATCATGAGGTCCGTATTGATGTCTCTCCGCCAGTGGTTACATGTCCGGAGGGGTTTGCAACTGACCATATGTAGCGTAATTTACAAGTAAAATGTAATATCGTATTATCTGGAATTTCAGCTTCTGCTCTATATTGTAGGATTTCATAAGGAATCTGAATATATATATATACACAAAGAAGAATTATTGATAATTTGGATATGCTTTTGCCTCGGTGGCTTTGGAAAATCTATTATTTGTAGCTATTCTATATATGTTTGTTATTAAACGAGAGCATAAGGCTGACAGAACACCTCTGCTTAGAGGAATGGAAATCAACTCTGGAATGGGCAAAAAATGATTATGCTGAGGAAATACACGAGAACATCACACGCAGGGAAATCAAATTCACAAGTCATTAGACTTGGTGGTATTATCCCTTGGGAAAATCTATAATTCATCGAAAACTTGAATACATGTATGTTATAATCTGTCCATAGTAAAGCTTATGGAAAGTCAAGAAGGATTTATAGAACATCCCAGACGCCTTCCAGCACATGGCAGTGTAAAAGCTAGCTATTGGAATATAATATCGCCCACGCAGAGAAGTAGACTTTCTATACGGGGGTGTTCATTTGAAATTTTCACTCTAATTTAAGCTGTATCGTCGCCTTGAATCCACCGAAGATAAATCGTGTCTCCTACACTTGAGCAAGAACCAATTAGTAGCACTTCAACTCCATTCCTAAGTTATCTTGTAAATTTGACTGTATTCAGACTTGAAGCTGATCATTAACCGTTTGGTACTGTATGTTGAATGAATTAAATCAAAGCATATGAATACCTAAATGTTGACCAACAAATCAATGAAGGGAGAACAGACAAGTGTGATTTTCACATCAGCCATGCATAAAAAACCCGCGCATGGTAAGATAGTCAACGTCAATCTAAGCAATTCATTACTTTCTTTCTCCTAGTCAATCAAAGAGAGGGCAAAGATTAGGAAATTGTACAAAAAGAGTTAATATCATTGACAATGTTGCAAAGAGTATCACTTACATGTTCATAGAGAAAAGGCAAATTGAAATGAAAGATAGGTCACATTGTTAGCTACGTATCACTCTTTTATATATATATATATATATATATATATATATATATATATATATATATATATATATATATATATATAATTATATATATATATATATATATATATATATATATTATATAGCATATATGTAGTATATATGACCTAAGATTTTTTGCTTTCTGTACAGCCCATTTCTGACAGTCTAATATAATATTTCAGACGGAATAATAGTATGTCTTCGCCAGAACTGTCATATGGTATATGTATGTCTCCGGTGTTCTTTCTTTATGTACCTGGACAGATATGCCTACCCATAATAGGAGGGATGTTTCTTAGCTTATTTGCATCATCCCTTCAGGAGAAGCCAGATACCATTGTCTTTGAACCATTTGTTGCTTCCCCACAATCGATTGACAAGTAGACACATTTTTGAATTGAAATGTATTCCTTGCCGTATGTATGAATGCCTGTTGAAATGAATATAACATGAGAATGGATGGAAACATGATGATAAACCTGTAATAATTCCTATATCCACTAAACTACCTGTATATCCCAATCAGGCATCACTTGATTATGCCAACGATGAGATTGCCGGAAAGCCTGATCTTTAGGTATTGATCTTTAGTGAGAATTACACATTCAAGAAACACAGTGACCTGGTAAGATAAGGTTACGATCTGGAGTACAAGTTCGACGAAGGATTAGTGCATAACTGATAATGTGCCTATAGCAGGGCATGATGGGCGAAGCAGAGAGGTGGGTCAGGTATGGTCCGTTTAAGGGCCTTATTCGTAATCAATATTTGAGCTTATCTTGTGCATGGTCATGACTGATGCATCTTCTGGAGCAAGGCTGAAGTAAATGCATGATTGATATAAGATTGATAAACAGAGGGCCATCCTGGGCCAAATCTTGTCTCCGTGTAGGTCTTACTCATCAAATCAATATATGTACCTCATTAATATCTCACCAATGTTATCAGAAACCGATTATAGCGATAAACTCCTTGTTTATGTGTGGGTATGTTAGTCAAAACCATGTAATCCAGTTAATTTATTTTATCGGACCCTTTTATTTTAATTGAAAGGTGAATTTTATATGGAGGGGTCCTATGATTTCGCCATTTCTCTTTAATACCGATGAACCATTAGCAACAAAGTACTAATGTATGTTATGGAAAATATTCACTATAACAGATTAGATATTGCCTTGGTATTGTTAGTGATGTCTTTCTGCATCATTTTAAAATCTCTCCATAACAGACGCAGGACGCACTATTTTCCTGCCAAGCATAAATAGCTAAATCATGTTTCTTTGTAAATGTTATGCAATTCCCAAGCTGTCTTTGCACAATGGATATATACATATTGCAAGTTCCTTCACATTTCCAGTCGATGTTTGGCTAACACAATACGAGCACGGAGCTAAGCTGAAGTAACTGAGATTGGCTATGTGTTTTTTCTTTCCTTTTAAGGGCCTCCGAGATATTAAAATAGCGGCCAGGATGAGACATCCAACTGTCTGCTTACAAATCCCATCTCTGACATATTGTCACATTCCCATTCCACACACACACAGACACGCACACACACACACATACACATACACACACACATACACGGCAGAACCTATCATAAACCCAGAGGCCACGACTTCCTCCTTCCCGTCGCGGCTCTACAAGTTTTAGATTTAGGAGATATGAACCTGAAGTGAATAAGAACTTACTGCACAGCGGATGCATTTTCAAGCTTGTCTAACCAAACTGAATGGAAGTGACAGTACATTCACGGTGAACTGTGCTTTATCACAAAACATCAACTAGATTTGTGTATAATCGCTCATGAATCAATGATTAGAATATAGAATCTTTGTTCTCGATAAATGTTGAAACTAAGTACCTTTGACTTAATGTGGATCATGTCTAATTGTTTAGAACCCAGGAATGTTATGATACGCTGATCAAGACGTACTAAAGGAATAGCTATTAGTGATATATATATATATATATATATATATATATATATATATATATATAGGTACTGTATTGCACTGATCAGTAAATACTATACTATTCTGATCAGGAGGTAATGAATTGCTTTCATCAAGAGGCACTGTATTGCATCAATCAGGAGGTACTATATTGCCGATTTATTTGTTGTAAACCAGTTGCACGAGTTTCAAGATAGGTCATGAAAGTATCCAGTTTCACGGAATATTAAAATGACTTAATGATGTCATATTAGATAAGTTAAGAGATGAAAAAATATTAGATGTAAATGTCACACTGTGTACGGTGCTGATGAAAAATAAAATCATCAGTTTCTGATTACTGTACAAACTATTGTATGAAAAGGGATCTTTTTAACTAAATTAATATCCCATAATTTTTATATTAAAGTATCTCTATTTCGCATATATGTTTTAAATTCTGATGGTCTACTATCGTAACTAATATATTGTTATACTATGGGACTTTTTTTGCTCGCTCATCATCTCATTGGGAGCAGTTGATGAACTAATCACATGATTCGTTATTCCCTTAAGAGGAAAGAGGAAATGATAAACATTGAGAGAAAGGGCTTTGGTGTGGAATCAGCGTGGGAGATTAAAATGTTGAATGGGGCATAACGGTAAAAGCGTTCTAACCTATCATATTTCTGGCAAAATCATTTGTGATAGCCAAGTGGTGAAAGCACTAAAACATGGCAGGTGTAAGTTGGCCGAAAAATGCTCAAAATCTCTTTAGGGGCCTAACAGGTAATGCAAGCTGAGATTTAAAAAAGGCTGGCATACTATCATATGATGAAACGAGAGCCACGAGGATTCCAAACATTATGATTGAGACTCAGATCAATTTTACGTGTTAACAGTAGCCCCCTTATTCCTAAATACTAGTGTAGAATAGCTATTAGTTAGCAAATCATATGGTTCTCTTGAGAAATCAGTTTACCCAATTGATTTAATAAACATATAATTCCACATTCCTTAATGAGATAGAATTGGTTAATAGGACCAGTGAAAAGCAATCACAGAATTCTATTCACTTAAAGCAATAACAAAAGATGGACTAATCTCCTTTAAAGTAGCAGAAATGTGCAATTCTATTTATGCTCAAACATATAATTTTTGACTGTGAATATATCGGGTATGAGAAAATCGTGCAGCGGTGTATAGGCCTCATGATCATGAAACATGTCCAAACAGTTGTGATGCACCATGATTGTAAAATGTTAATGACAGGGATGTCCTCAAGGCTACAGCAATACACCGATCTCCCAATCTTAACCTTACCTTCATATGATTCCTGTGAGCTTGATCTTCTGGACCTAGTTCCAAGTTTGTTATTTAACACTGGTGTCATCTTTTGCAATGTTGAACAATAGGAATATATTCCTAGCTTATCATGTCTCTGCTTATCATAGTCCATCAAACTTGAACCTGCATGTTTATAATGATTCTGTACGACACGAGATAATATTTTATACATGATATATATATTTATTGAGGAGTAACATAAGCCATCTGAAATGTATTGCGAAAGGAATGCTTAAATGCAGTGCTTATCATTATATGTGAGTGGACGAAGTGATTATTATAGTCATGCAGATGAACTAAATCTATGCTTTATATAAATTTATATTAATACTCCTAGGCTATCGCATTATTTTTGTACAAACAAACCTGAGTATCATCGAAATGGTCATAGAAATAAGACATAGATATATAACTATAGCCCTCTTCCCCACAGATCATGTATAAAATGGCAACCAACACTATCTCGGTTTTCAGGCTTGTGTGACTGCAGACATGGCTATGGCAACACCACAGGGACCATAAATGAGGAAAGATTGCCACCTAGGCGGATTAATAAACCAGGTCATGAGACAATATTCTCAGGTACACATCAGCTACGGTTTGGTGGGTATAAAGATATGATCCCTTTTTCAGTCTGTTTAACTAAAGTAGAATTTTTCTTGCATCGCTTCTATGCACTATAAAATTATCAGGCTTTTGCACCAGGGCTTCATTGCATGTGTAACGCCCCTCAGTCCCCCAATTCAGTTTGTATGGAAATACATGAAGGACATATACCCCAGGTCATGTGGATTCACCAGGGCTTTAGACACTCTTTTTTAATGGAAATTCAGAGAACCCATACCATCACCATGAAGCATTTGAATGGTAGGATAGATTCGAAGAGAGGTCTGAAGAGGATATAATTGCTTAGAGAAGGGAAAATACCTCTGTGTTGCCTTGATGCATAATAGTGCTAATGTAGTCCATATATTTTCTGTAATCATATTGCAGTTCATTTCCTTGATGCTAATTGAAAATTCATACTTCGTGATCTCTATGCAAATAGGAGACAAGAGAAATATGTTAGGAGTGAGCTCAGCTTCAATTGCCCCCTACTTCCGCAATGCAAAACTCACCACTTCCTTTCTGGGTCCCATTAATGCATTCCCAGAGCAATCAATTCGGTGTCTAGATTTCAAGCATTTTCAATATCAATACGTCTCTCCAGGAATCACAGGGATCAAATCCCTGGGCTTGCCAGGGCTTGCCAGGGCTTGCCAGGGCTTGCCAGGGCCTTCTTGCATCTGCAGTGGTGCTCAAGTACGTGACTTGGAAAATAGGCTCTTTTCTCAAAGGTAATAATCAAATTTGAGAAGATATAAATCAAAGATATTAGGACCTAAATGTCGTATTTACTCTTTTAAAAGGATAAAAATAGACATTGCCAGTTGAACCTTGTCTTCCTGTTCAGACCACAGTTGCCATATGACACTGTGTAAAAGGCTTCGTGAAATTAAAAAGTATGATTAATTGATTTACTCCAAATCTCTCTTAATATGTGATATAGAGAATGCTATGTGTATCGTGATATAGAGAATGCTATGTGCATTGAATTTGGATAAATTGATTTGTGAAAAAGCTACTTTATATATACTCATCATCCTCAGTTCTGTGGCCTACCCCACCTACCCCATTAGAATATGTTTAATTGAATTAATCTGGATATGTTAGACTTATTTAATTTAATTATCTTAAATATATAAATAGAGGAGATTTTTATGAAACTTCCATTCTAATATCATGCCTTCTCTAGAGAAAACTAGCTTCTCTTGTTGGCTCTTTTTTGTGGATGTCTGCATTTTTCCTGTTCATTTTTGCAAAAGGCTTTACACAACATTTTAATTTAAATCTACAAGAGAGACTGAAATATTTCCTAGGAACTTGCACAGATTATTTCACATGGGCGTGGATGAATACACCATCAATTTAATACAGAATTACTATGGTAAAGACATGTTGATTTATTGTATATAACTATACTGTATTATCGATGAAATATTATAAACATGTAAAAATGATCATAACATAAAATAGATTTGAATATCATTCAGAAAAAAAAAAATTATTTCGGAAAAACATGAACTCGTCTGAAGAAGATTTTTCTTTTCTTTTTATTTGTGTGTGTGTGTGTGTGTGTGTGTGTGTGTGTGCGTGTGTGTCATCCACTTAGATCATCTATAACATTGTAAATGAAAATGAACAATTCTTAATGGAGTTTCTTCAATTTTCAGAAACTATTTTTCTTGAAAGACAAGACAATAGCCAATAATTGTATGCTACATCATGCAGTGATGTAATTTGTGTGTTTTCATGCATAAATTGATATTTAGTTTGAACCAAGAACAATGTTTATTTAATAATTTAATCACCTTTAATTGATAACAATAATCTCAATTTTTATTCCACTTTATAAAACAAGTGGGTCGGACATTCTGTAATAAAATAACACAGAAAGACGAAATATTGCCAGAAAGTTTTCCAATGAGGAAATAAACGATGCAGAGGAACTGAGCAATTGTATATAAATAACAAGAAATATTCAGGAAGAGAGTATCTTTGAGTTTATCAAAGAGAAGGAATCATCATTGTGTGTTCCCACTGTGAGCAGAAAGGCTAACAGTGAGGGCAGGGAGCCTCACTATGGTTGAAAGGCCTGCTGGCCGCCGCTGGGGGCTGCTCTAGACAATGATAAGAGAAGGCCAGACACCTGTCCCCCCATCTGGATGTGCTCATACCCCTATGTTAATCTCAGTAGCTATTGAACGGGAGAGCAGATCCCCACAGGATGTCAACTCAAACAAGATGCCACATGCATTATTGGCGCAAATGACAGCCTCACTAATTAGGTCAATATGGCATAGCCATGAAGATCCCGCTGCAGATAAGAATGCATTAGAGAACATCTAACAGCACTGCTCAAAGTGATCATCAGCAATGTTTCATACAGACAGGAATATATAAATCAAAGATTTGCAAGATTGCTCTGGTGGCTGTTCTGTGTCTCGTCCATTAAGCATCAGTGAGCTAGAAGATGCATGTGGGATGCTCGCCGGTCACGATTGTAGCTAAGGCTGGCTGGTTAGCCACTTGTTTAGGAGCGAACAGGGTGAAAGGTCAGAAGGTTCTCACACCTATTGCATGTTGCAATTCAGCAATATTACCAGATCAGAATGACTGCAAAGGTCTCCCTATAAAAAGTGAAAACGGGTGGCGCGGCTCTATATTATACTTAATCATTTCTGGCTGCAATCATCTTGTTCCGAAGATACCGATCAATGCCATCAAGATTCTCACTATATCTATCTTTTAGGTAAGGTTGTGCCATATATATATATTATATATATATATATATATATATATATTATATATATATATATATATATATATATATTATATATATATATATATATATATATATATATATATATATATATATATATATATATATATATATATATATATATATATATATATATATATATATATATAATCATGATTTTCATCATGGTCTGATGAGCTACAATGTAAGGGCAAACGTAATTATGTGTTTGCTATACCCCATATTAAAGACAATGTGAGGTTCCTCCTTGTTTTTGTTTATCACCCTGCTGGGCAATGATGAATATTGGATATAGCGCTACCTTTCCTGCTTGTTATAAAAGACAAGCGGGTCAGTCTAGTCTACGTGTGGCGTAGTGCCTGCGTATGACCACATAACGCCCGGGAGGCCCGTAGCAGATAACTGCTTGATCACCCCGTTGGGTGGCTTACACCGCTAGGTCAGATGTACACATTGTTCCTGCTAGGGATGGCCTCCGTGCTAAGGGGGCTGAAACAGGATGAATCATCAGGTTATTTAACATTCTGGAAAATAGCTCTCCTCATATTGTTAGCAAAATAGAACGATTTATTTTATATTTAATTTAATATCGGGGCTTCAGACTTGTACTTCAGTCACAATTACCACTAGGAATACTGTGACTGTATTACAAATTTAAGAATGTCAAAATTGCCCACTAATTTGAGATAAAATAATGAATGTACATGTAATGATAATTATAGTTAGATAATGAAGCACTAAATACAAACGGGAACCGCTATAAATGATTATTTGACACCAGAGAGACAAGACGTATGGGTTTTATGAATAACCCTTGGTCTTGTTGTAATATTTCAGAAGTTTAAATCTATCAAAATGCCTCTGTCAGTTGTCAAGAATATTTTAATTTTCTTTCAGACAGAAAGAAAATTATTCATAGTTTTGCTCTTTGAATAATGTTACAATACTTTCATCTTACTCAAGCAGTTTACCACTGAAGCACATTTTCATATTGTTTTCATATTGTTATATCATGGTTGTTGTATTTCTATCCTGTTTGATGTATCATGTTTGTTATATCATGTTTTTTCATATCATGCTTGTTATATCATGGTCGTTGTATTTGTATCATGTTTGTTATATCATGATTGTTGTATTTATATATCATGTTTGTCATATCATAGTTGTTGTATTGTATCATGTTTGTTATATCATGGTTGTTGTGTTTGTATCATATTTGTCATATTATGTTTGTTATATCATAGTTGTTGTGTTTGTAACATGTTTGTCATATCATAGTTGTTGTATTGTATCATGTTTGTTATATCATGGTTGTTGTGTTTGTATCATATTTGTCATATTATGTTTGTTATATCATAGTTGTTGTGTTTGTAACATGTTTGTCATATCATGGTTGTTGTATTGTATCATGTTTGTTATATCATGGTTGTTGTGTTTGTATCATGTTTGTTATATCATGGTTGTTGTGTTTGTAACATGTTTGTTTTATCATTGTTGTTGTGTTTGTATCATGTTTGTTATATCATGGTTGTTGTGTTTGTATCATGTTTGTTATATCATGGTTGTTGTGTTTGTATCATGTTTGTTATATCATGGTTGTTGTGTTTGTATCATGTTTGTTATATCATGGTTGTTGTGTTTGTATCATGTTTGTTATATCATGGTTGTTGTGTTTGTATCATGTTTGTTATATCATGGTTGTTGTGTTTGTATCATGTTTGTTATATCATGGTTGTTGTGTTTGTATCATGTTTGTTATATCATGGTTGTTGTGTTTGTATCATGTTTGTTATATCATGGTTGTTGTGTTTGTAACATGTTTGTTTTATCATGGTTGTTGTGTTTGTAACATGTTTGTTTTATCATTGTTGTTGTGTTTGTATCATGTTTGTTATATCATGGTTTTTGTGTTTGTATCATGTTTGTTATATCATGGTTGTTGTGTTTGTATCATGTTTGTTATATCATGGTTGTTGTGTTTGTATCATGTTTGTTATGTCATGTTTGTTCACAGTGCTAAGTACCGCATAGAGCTTGCACTTGACTATAGTTAATGGATGTCAGACTACTAAGTGTGTCCATCTAGACGAAGTCTTATATACTGAACCTCCTACAGCTTTAAAAGGAAATCCCTGACCTTTTGACCACTCAAGCATAGTATAAGAGCTGCTTCCCGCCAAGGACTTCTTACCAATAAGATGGTGTTGTCATAAACAGGATGAAAGATTTATAATTAAGAAATAAATCTGAATAATTTTATGGTGACTTATGCTTTAAACCTACTCTTGAAATCTTTTGTGTATTCTATCACGAAATGTTTTTACTGTTCCAAATGCGAGAGAGAATGGATCAAGATAAAAACACTCACATCTTTTCCCAATTAAATTCTTGATGCAAAGACCATTTACGCTTGTTTACTTCAAAGCCAAATTCACGTCTCTTATGGTCAATATGCAAAATACCCCAATATATTTTTGAAAAAGGGCAAACTTCTAAATTACACACCATTTCAGATTGTAGGATTGATAAGATAAAAGCTATATAGCTATATAAAATATCTACAAGAAACATGAAACATCTATAAGAAATGAAGAAAAGGGATTCGTACTTAAGTGTCTGGAATGTTTGCTATATTGCGGCATCTGGGACTCCCTGTGGCAGCGGGCCACTGGAGGAGTGTGGCAAGCAGTGGGCGATATTGGCAGAACTGACCAAGCATCAACTCTGAGTGTAACTCTCTGTTGCCAAAAAACACTTATCTTAATTAAGAAACTGAAACAAATTATTAAGCATAGGATGTTTCCGTGTTATAATCATTGCAAAGAAAAAATAAAATACATCTATCTTGACATATTATATTTGCATACATGTTTTTTGCCTTGCACTGTAAGAGAAGAAAAGAACCTAAAATATAAAAGTTCCCATGTTTATTCATTTACTTTCAAGACAGGTTGAGGTAACAAGCACACTATGGTGGATCATTATGAAGTTATATATTCTCAGTTTACTGGTTTGTAACGTTTGTTGTTAAATGCAGATTAGTGTGTAGAGCGTTCACATGAGACGCTGGTCTTGGTGGTGTCGTAAATTCATGCAAAAATGGCTATGTTTAGGAATCTGCAGGCTTCCATGAATAATGCATTTTGCACTTTTTTGTGAAAACAGAACAGCGCAAGGATCTGCCGGTCCATAACTGAACTGATAGGCCAAGCTTATAATGGCGTTCAAATGCAAACATGGAAATGCTATCTTTTGTGTTGCATTAATTTTATAATTTACTCCAAAGACACATGCAAACTGTTTCATATTTTTCAAAGGAGAGCAACTTGCATTTAGAATCTAAATCTGCCATCTTGCAAACAAGGTCAAAAATTATTTGTTTATCTCCTACTCCCTATGCAAAAAATTCTGGCTACTATATGGGCGGGCATAAAATGTATTTCCAAATGGAAGTTGTTTTTATTCACGTGCCTTGAGAGTAGATTCTAAAAGTCAGCATAAAACCAATTGGTTTTTTAAACGACTTAAACAACGGTACCAGCACCTACCTGAATCGAAATGTAGTGATGTTATTCATGATAATAGTTAAATTTGTGCGCCAGACAATGGGGGCTAGAGACTGACAGTATGTGTGTGTATAGTATATCATAGTAAGAAGTTTATGTGCAGTGATGAGCAAGTGAAAGTAAACAAGATTTAAGTGTGTATATTTATGAGATCATACGTCTAGCAGATTATGCCATGGCTAAAAAAGCATATCCATCAGCTTCTCGTAACATTATCTGAATAAACATACCGAATAAGGGAACATCAATTTTAAATTCTGAGTACCAATATCGACGAATGCCAAGCATTAGAAAAGTCCATGTTTGGGGGTGAAGGACGTCAGTCTGCAAGGAGTGCTTTTGATTGGTGAGTAACTATTACGTTGTCAGGAATGTGTCAATATTGACGGTGGAAATGGCTCAAGATGAGATGAGATATGGCAATAATGAGGCACCCAGAGCTCCTAGTTATAGTTATTTTGTCCCATTCCGCCGGATAACATCTCATACAGCATAATAGGCCTTTGTCGTTGTTGTGGTTTTGTGTTCAAATCCATAACAATTCAATTTATCATGTTCATTATCTAATATCTGAGTAACATTGGGCAAAGGAAATCGGTATTATGGACGGAATCAGTGGTTAATTATTAGAAAATCCGTCATGCTTTAAATGTTTGTATGAGCTATTTCGACAAATACAGTAGTGAGTGATGAGTTTGTGCTGTCTCCATCTGATCAATTTGCTGAATCACATGAGAACAAGAGATCTGCTCTTCTCACAGCCTAGACTGCTCACTTTGCAGAGGGGAATAACATCAATTCAGACACTCGATTTGGGTCTGCCCAGCGTGATGCTCACCTTGGTACCTAAAAGCACAGTACCGACGGCAGACATCACCCCCAAGGGTGTCTGACAGTCTCCCCGGGCCGTGGGCGTTGCCCCTGCATGCCATGTCCATTGACTGACACTGAGTTATTCCAAAGCTTTATTTTCTTGCTTCATATGACCTCCATAAGCAGGATGTTTTAAATCAAAATATTCCTATCAATGGTAATTGATTCTGTTCACACTATCCTTTGAGAGCATTAGGCAGTATACCGCACGCACCTTAAGTACGTCTGCAATGATAAGTTTAGCAACATGGAAATTGAACAGCTGTTAAGGTGCTGTGACCTTTAAGCACTAATATTCTTGAGTACATCTGGACTTTAAGAATATAATTGAATTAAAATATTTAGAGATTGGACAAATCAAACCTTGTATAAATAATTTCCAACCCAATTAAATCGCTATTTAGCCTTAAATTCATCTTTTGAATAAGAACTAATGGTTTGAATCAAATACAAGTAAATTCCGTGAAATCTGATGGAAGATTGCAAATAGTCATAATTGAGTTGACACAGAGCTAATTCAGTTTGCATCGACCATTCATACTGTGTTTTAATAGAGAAAACATCAAAGGCTTGCGATGATCGGGCAGATTTATCATGGTGAGCACACAAGCCGACTAATTGGTCTACCAGTTACTCCTTGCCTTTTGATTTATTGAAGCAAGGATAATTGTTGCTTGCATCCTATGGTGCAGAATAAAAATACATCACATCTTTATTGAGGAACTCTCCTTTTCGAAAATTTTGCTCTTGGATATTTGAATAATTTAGATAGAGACTTTGAATCTTATAGCCATTTTCCTAAGTGATGGGCCATGGCTTTTTGTGTGTATTTAATGGTCGCTCTGTAGCTTACAACTTAGTCTCCGGTGCTGCCTCCTAGATTAGATATATTGTTATCTATGGGCCGTTGATGGCTTTCTTGTCTAGGTCCATCATTAGATTTATCTTGGTAACCTGGGACGAAGTCTTGAAGGACCTCACAGCTGATGGAGCTTAGAGGTGGCTGGTTCCAGTTTATGCTGGCTTCATTACACATTCATATAGATTGTTATATTCCTTCTATATTGGTACAATCTAACATGAACGTTTTCTACCTGTTTAAACACTGTGCTAGAATAATGTTATCGGTGATATTGAGATATATATGTGGATGTTTACATTCATATAATATGAGATATATATCAAAGACATGATCATATTTGTGTTTAAATGATATAAACAACGGTACCAGCATCTAATCGAATATGAATATAATGATGGTCTGCATGATATATTTAGATCAGAGCAACCATTAAACGATAAATACACATTGCAGAATACAAATGTTTTTTCAGATGATTTTCAAGGTTGAATAACTAGCCATAATGACATCCTAAAGCAAAAAAAATATTCACAATAAAAAAGTATATATATACATATCAATTTGGAAAGCATAAGCTTATCCTTCGTTTTATGTGATAAGAGCGATTACATTAACATCTGTAATACCTCAGGACACATTTAAATATAGGTTGATGTTAAGGTCCCGGTGTTCTGAGATCAGATTTGTATGTTACACAATGAATCTCTTTCTACACTGGTGAGTCGGTTGTTTGTGGCTTCTGTAGAGAGGACATCTTCTTGCATATATTTGCAATATGCTGAGAAAGCTTTTGGTCTGTCACTGTTGTTGAAAGAAACACACATCTTTGAATCCCCTCATGAATGGAGATATCTGATATCTTCATTATTCAAATGTCACCCCCTTCATCCTTATTCTCATTTCAATTTTAAATGGTGCACTTTATTAGGCCTTTCCTGTAGAAACTAATTTGGGCTTGGATTCAGATGGAAATCATTTTCCACTGACATTTATAATACAGAAAACCTTGAATATCCTCATTCCCATGATGTTTTACCCACATGGTTAATTCACATTTGCAATGTCAACAATTATTATTTTTATTATTTATATTAACAAATTAATATGTGCTCAAAGATTGTATTGCTGCAATTTACAAACAACCCAATTTCTCCTCCCTACTGAGCTATTTAATCTTCTTTAATTTGTCACTCTAACTAAATGTTCTTGTGTGTGTGTATGTATATATAAATATATATATCTGACCTCTGTCGGCCAGATGTTGTGTTCCTTTGCATTAAGCACAGCTAGGAATAAGGCTACAGCGGGGGTCAACATCCAGTTCCGCCAGTTTTCGGATCAACTATTAATCGACCCAATTTTCGATATATAATAACTCACCCTGTGCTTTGACTTGCCATACATGTGCTTTCAGATATGGCCTAATGCATCTGAATATAAAATAAATAAGCACCAGAACACCAGTGGTAAAATATTAACCGATTCCAATATTAGTTACCCATTTTTGATTAATTAATCAGCTACTTACTCAAACCTTGGAGTTATTATAATAATTACTCCAAGCTCAAACACACATCCTAGAAGTATGGATTACAGGCAGATTGTGACCATGATTCACATTTGTCAGGGTTCGGGGGAGAAGGAGGGGGTGTGTAGGGACGTTTTTGCAACATGTCAACCTAACAATGGTGGTAGCCTTGTTCATCAACGATACAATCAAAAATACACCCACCGAGATATGTTTAACGCGAGAGTTGTAACATTTAGACCTCTGCGGCAAGTAATTCGGTCATATTGAGGCCTGGTTTATTATTTAGCACCTCTTCCAGCGGTACCGTACCAGCTAATAGTGGCATATAATTATTATACTGTACATAAATGTGCAATATTATTTTGTTATCTTATGTCAATTTACTGGTACTAAACATTGTGTTATCTATTTTAAAATAATGGCACAACGGAATGAATAGGACCGACACCACAAATAAAAACTAATTTAAATATTGTGGTAGAACAAATAGGAATAGAAAGAAAGCCAAAAATACCTTTTTTAAGCGATTTACAGATCAAATGTCTGAACGAATATTTAGATAGTCTGACAATATCCAATGAAAAGCAAAAATAACATTTTCCCAAGACAAAATTAGAAGTGCCTTACACCATTCAAATCAAACTACACAACCAAATAAGGAGGACTGGCTGTTAAACCTCTGTTTGAAGCATGTGTATTTATGCATAGTTCCCTCCAAAAAATGTGCCTTGAAATTCATATTTGAAATTTTGTAACTGGTAAAATAAGCCCCCTATTTACCGCTAATTGAAGAATATGACAAAAGAAATCTTCATAATTACAAGGACTTTATGGGATGAACGGAACAGTGTTGGAAATGGGTTAATTCATTTTATGATTCTTATAAATTCTCAGACACAATTTCCTGCTACCCGCCGACATTTTCATCCGGAGATATTCATCTGTCATCTCATGTTGTAGCAAATCGAATGCCAATCGCTAGAAGCTCTCTGTGTTCTACCTAAATCATTTCCTTCCACGAGGAGCCCTTCTTATTATTGTAATAAAATCTTCAAAGCGCTACCATTAAACCCACGAGGCACTAATATCATTCTTTTCAAAAGCATTCAATGAAATACTTCCCAGACATTTAATTAAAGTTTTACTGTTGTCACTAATTGTTTCTTGAGTTTGCTTGTGTATTTAGATCATAACCCTCCATTAAGCCTGATTTATCCCCTAATTAAATGGGCGAGGACATATTTCCAGCAGAATCTATCATAAAAACATCAAAAGATGGTACTTGATATACTAGCATTAGGGGAAATGATATTTTAAAATAGATAATACAAACATTTGAAAAAGGCTATTCAGCGAAAGAAACATCTATTTTCGTGATATGAGAATTGTTGATTCAGGATGAGCAGAATGGAGTAGAGCGGACACTGAGCAATAAACTCACACAACTTACCAAGAGAGATCCTATCCCACAAATCTGCATTGTGTCTGTCTTACCAAGAGAGATCCTATCCCACAAATCTGCATTGTGTCTGTCTTACCAAGAGAGATCATATCCCACAAATCTGCATTGTGTCTGTCTTACCAAGAGAGATCCTATCCCACAAATCTGCATTGTGTCTGTCTTACCAAGGGAGATCCTATCCCACAAATCTGCATTGTGTCTGTCTTACCAAGAGAGATCCTATCCCACAAATCTGCATTGTGTCTGTCTTACCAAGAGAGATCCTATCCCACAAATCTGCATTGTGTCTGTCTTACCAAGAGAGATCCTATCCCACATATCTGCATTGTGTCTGTCTTACCAAGAGAGATCCTATCACACAAATCTGCATTGTGTCTGTCTTACCAAGAGAGATCCTATCCCACATATCTGCATTGTGTCTGTCTTACCAAGAGAGATCCTATCCCACATATCTGCATTTTTTCTGTCTTGACATAATTTGTTCATCAGCAATTGTCTTGCAGACTAAAATCAATTTGTCGCAATCATACTGTGATCACATCGAATGATTACGGAGGATTTATGGAATGAAAAAGCAATCATTGATTATCTGTTGGCCGAGCCAAAAGGGTTGCCTTCCATGGTGACAGAGATAAATGATAATGGACGTTTAATCCCATAAGATGTGGACGTTTGAGAGTGCGTCTATTAATTTCAATGTCGATATAAAAAGATATTTCCAAATAAGCTTTGGAAATACAATATATCTATTTAAAAATGATAAATAGTATCCATTTAAAGTGTTTTTAAACATCATTTATGTCCATTTGTAAAGGAAAAACAATAAATCGAAGAGATACATCGAGAGCTAGTCGGCAGTGGTTTCTGGAAGAACCGGAAGTGAACATACCAGTAGAGGTTCTCTTCCGGTTGCCGATATCAGGTGAGTAGCTCTCAAAACCCCCAGATGAAACATTCTCATGAAATGACGCCACGCTAACGTAGGCGTTGTAAGGGCTTTTTTCGCGGGAATCTCAGCTGATGTTACTGTCACTGAGAGGGAAAATATTCTTTAATTCATACTTCTGACAGAATGGTGCAAGACAAACATCAAAACTCACACAATGATCTAATAAAGGCAAATTGGAATTTAATTAAATACAATATTAATGTATTTCCTTCATAGAATACAGTTTAATTGAATACTTTTGACTTTAAATGCTTAATGTTCATTGGAGCTGTTGTCATTTGAAACAATGGTTCACAACAAATGAAATACCTCTGAGTCATCATTAGAGTATGTAAATGGAATCGTCTTGAGAGCTTTGTACTCAGAGCTTCAAGCCGAAAAAAAAATAGAATTATCAATAATTGAGATGGTCAATAGAAATGAAAGAAAAAGTGAGCATGCCAATCATATAAGCTGGGAAAATGGTCTAGTTCTTCAGACTGTTTCCTCCAAGTAGGTAGTGTTTATGCATAAGAGGCAAATAGTAATGGACGGTAGAAACATTCCACCATCTGACACATGTCACAGAAGAAGCCATATATCAAGACCTGATTTATCGCCCCTCCAGTTCCAAACGCTGATTAATTACTTGACAAATGTGAACCCATTAGCGGGGACAACTGTGCGATGTTAATGGGTGGGGGGGGGGGGAGGAGTGGGTTTTATTACGGTGTTTGGTCCCCGGGTGTGGTACTTTCTTCGCCGTGGAGTGACACGTGACGTGGAGATGCTATGTATCCATCTCTGTCCGTCTTATGCCCTCACTATCCTCAGAGGAAATGCAACATGCACACTTCACATTCACATCAGAACAAAGGGTTATTACCATATCAGTTATACTCATGAAATGTTTCCCTAAAAATGCAATTTAAGCATTTGAAATGCCACCTCCTAGATTACTAAATTAGATAAGTCATCATGTGCCATCTGGTGCTATATAAATACCAGACAGGCTTCATTGAACATTCGTTATATCTTCATTGTATTATGGCTCACTTAATGTTTGCGTATAATTTATATCTTTGAACAGATTTACAACTGCTGGCTTGAAACCGTTAATTGCCATAAGCAATGCTGTTTATTTTGCGCCAGACAAAACCATTTGTTTCAACAAACGTCTGGAATATTTCTTTTGTATTCAGGTTGCATTCAACACACGCAAACACTTTAAAGAACACTTTAAAAAAACAATTTATCATTGCACAATTTTATCAAATCGGTAAAGCAATCCACTGATGGATTTACTTTATAGTTTATTACATCAAATATAAAGTAAAATTTCTTATCTTGTAAATAATGTGTCTGGTTTGAGGTTAATGCTTTTCTATAGTTTGAGGAATTTGAACACAATATATCGTACATTGTATTAATAAATAAATTCCAAATTATAACCCAAGTTCATTTTCAATATGATCATTTTCTGCATGTTGATTCAATATGATAATTTTCTTCATGTTAAAATATTTTTTTCATCCACCAATGTTATAAGTAATTAACTTCTCCTTCAACTCACACCATCAACAAAATCTGAATATTTACTCAATTATCAATTTGATGCCACTAAAACACACAGGAAAAAACCAATCCATTATATATCAATTTGGTGCTT
The DNA here is from genome assembly GCA_949316495.1 of Amphiduros pacificus. NCBI lineage: Eukaryota > Metazoa > Annelida > Polychaeta > Phyllodocida > Hesionidae > Amphiduros > Amphiduros pacificus. The sequence continues at coordinate 47,770,171 of OX439002.1, read as the reverse complement.
TGGACAAGGTGGAGAGAATGGCCTAGGGAGAAGGGGCAGAAATAGGGGTGGAGACATTGACTTACCCATTGATCCTGGATATTAACGCCTTGCACAGTTACAAGTATGCAGCGTGTGAATTGGAACAGTAATTCTGCATATGATTTTGGGCAATGTCCTGGAACGAGATGGGCAGTGGACGGAACAGACCCTTCCATTCCACCCTCTCATCCCAGCCTCTAATGGTAATAGCCGCTGTGATGGATAGACAAGGCACTTGCGTTGGACACCTGTCGTAATGAGGTGCTCACTGCCTCTTACGCCAGTCTGCTCAGGCAAGAAAAGGACACTCTATATGCTATTCCATATATATCAAACAGTAGAGAAGACCCAACATAGACTGCTCACTGTATATCAAACAGTAGAAAGACCCAACATAGACTACTTACTGAATATCAAACAGTAGAGAAGACCCAACATAGACTGCTCACTGTATATAAAACAGTAGAAAGACCCAACATAGACTACTCACTGTATATCAAACAGTAGAGAAGACCCAACATAGACTGCTCACTGTATATAAAACAGTAGATAAGACCTGACATAGACTGCTCACTGTATATCAAACAGTAGAGAAGACCCAACATAGACTGCTCACTGTATATCAAACAGTAGAGAAGACCCAACATAGACTGCTCACTGTATATAAAACAGTAGATAAGACCTGACATAGACTGCTCACTGTTTATCAAACAGTAGAAAGACCCAACATAGACTGCTCACTGTATATAAAACAGTAGATAAGACCTGACATAGACTGCTCACTGTATATAAAACAGTAGAAAGACCCAACATAGACTGCTCACTGTATATCAAACAGTAGAGAAGAACAAACATAGACTGCTCACTGTATATCAAACAGTAGAAAGACCCAACATAGACTGCTCACTGTATATCAAACAGTAGAAAGACCCAACATAGACTGCTCACTGTATATCAAACAGTAGAAAGACCCAACATAGACTGCTCACTGTATATCAAACAGTAGAGAAGAACAAACATAGACTGCTCACTGTATATAAAACAGTAGAAAGACCCAACATAGACTGCTCACTGTATATCAAACAGTAGAGAAGAACAAACATAGACTGCTCACTGTATATCAAACAGTAGAGAAGAACAAACATAGACTGCTCACTGTATATCAAACAGTAGAGAAGACCCAACATAGACGGCTCACTGTATATCAAACAGTAGAAAGACCCAACATAGACTGCTCACTGTATATCAAACAGTAGAGAAGACCCAACATAGACTGCTCACTGTATATCAAACAGTAGAGAAGAACAAACATAGACTGCTCACTGTATATCAAACAGTAGAAAGACCCAACATAGACTGCTTACCGAATATCAAACAGTAGAGAAGACCCAACATAGACTGCTCACTGTATATCAAACAGTAGAGAAGATCCAACATAGACTGCTCACTGTATATCAAACAGTAGAAAGACCCAACATAGACTGCTCACTGTATATCAAACAGTAGAGAAGACCCAACATAGACTGCTCACTGTATATAAAACAGTAGAGAAGAACAAACATAGACTGCTCACTGTATATCAAACAGTAGAAAGACCCAACATAGACTGCTTACTGAATATCAAACAGTAGAGAAGACCCAACATAGACTGCTCACTGTATATCAAACAGTAGAGAAGATCCAACATAGACTGCTCACTGTATATCAAACAGTAGAAAGACCCAACATAGATTGCTCACTGTATATCAAACAGTAGAGAAGACCCAACATAGACTGCTCACTGTATATAAAACAGTAGATAAGACCTGACATAGACTGCTCACTGTATATCAAACAGTAGAGAAGACCCAACATAGACTGCTCACTGTATATCAAACAGTAGAAAGACCCAACATAGACTGCTCACTGTATATCAAACAGTAGAAAGACCCAACATAGACTGCTCACTGTATATCAAACAGTAGAAAGATCCAACATAGACTGCTCACTGTATATAAAACAGTAGAGAAGACCCAACATAGACTGCTCACTGTATATAAAACAGTAGATAAGACCTGACATAGACTGCTCACTGTATATCAAACAGTAGAGAAGACCCAACATAGACTGCTCACTGTATATCAAACAGTAAAAAGACCCAACATAGACTGCTCACTGTATATCAAACAGTAGAGAAGACCCAACATAGACTGCTCACTGTATATAAAACAGTAGAAAGACCCAACATAGATCAATCTTATATTTAGCGAATATCCGGCAATATAAGGAGGACCTTTAGAATGTCTCTAGGTATCGGGCAAGATGAGGACAGTGGACTGGCCACTATGTATCAGAATATATACAAAGGCATAAAGCTCAGTCACCAGATTTGAATACTTTCTCTGTATTCATCCAGGTAGCAAATTAAAATACCTGTAGTAATTTGCATACCCCTCTCTCTTTCATTTAAAGATGATTCCTTGAAATTTAACCACTATTATGAGGTATGATGTATTATTTTAAAATACCTTATGACTAATTGTTTTGTTTTGTTTTACGCCACGGAAAAAAACAGGAAACTACATGTTAAAGTGGAAGATAATTATCTAGCAACCATCAGTATGTTGGTAAATTCTGACTACTTTATTCCCACCATGTGACACATCCCTGGAGCTTCATGCATTACTAATTCAGTCTGAGTCAAAGTGAGGCCTTTTTATATGTTGTTTGTTTTTAAATGTGTCATTAAGAAGGGAACATGAAACACTTCACTTAGTTATAAATAGAAAGGATGCTGAAGACGGATTCAATCAGAAATGCCTGTGACATTTAATCACTCGTGTTAAGGGTTGATTTCTATTCCTCGTGCAGGCTGGGTTATGGTTCATGTAAATTAGGTTGCGATCAGAAATTCTGAGACATTTTATCACTTGTGTTTCGGGTCGATTCGTATTCCACACGCAGGCTCGGGTAAGGTTCATGTAAATTAGGTTCAATACGGGTGTTACAAGGAGTCAGACAGAAAACTAACACTGGATTACGTCAACATTTTATGATTACATGTCAATTACTCTTATGCCCTAAATCTTTTCATATTTGCGATGCTCACACATTATAAAATATTTGTATTTTATTTCATATTTAATGGGCTTAAGGTTAATAAATACGAGAAACTTTGTCGTTAACCACTCTAGTTTTCTCAGCTAAAGGTACCATCATAAAACAATAACTCGGATGAGTGATAAATAATCTTAACCTAACAAACTGTATTTGATAATCACAAACAAGTCTGTTCTATTATCCTGTCAGTGCAATTGATATAACCGCAATTGCCTTCTAGGAAAAACAATTAATTGTACTTGATGGTGAATAATTTCTGATGTGAAATGCGGTAACTCGAGACTTTCTCATCACATTATGCTCAGTCAAATTCAAAATGTTTGCCAATGGATGCACAGTGTAAAGTATTTTAAGTGTACCTCTATTTAATTAAACAGGAAATTATATCCATCAACACCGCAGAATTCAAGGCAAGGTTAAACAAATTTAATTCTTATGCCCACCATTACATTCTAAACTCATGACTGGTTTTAATGGGGGAAATAAACGAGTAATTGAAATAGGAATCGCCTTTGGAAGATAACTTTGTCGTTCGTAATATTTTTATATAATACGTTTCTGGTTTACTGAAGGTGCAGATTATTCTCTTTATTACCATTCAAACCCCATTGTTAAACCTAAAATACCGGCCAAGTGTCTGGTTCTCCACATTGATAACTGGGTCACCTTCTTTCGATTGATGATGACACCATTTAGTGCCAGTTTCATCACTATCACCAGATCTTTAATATCATCGTATAATAGTATAATCACTATAATCAGTATCCTCATCATCACCAATTTCATCACTAGTACCAATTTCATAACTATCACCAATTTCATCACTATCACCAGTATCATCACTATCACCAGTATCATCACTATCACCAGTTTCATCACTATCACCAGATCTTCAGTATCATCACTATCACCAATTTCATCACTGTCACCAATTTCATCACTATCACCAGTATCATCACTATCACCAGTATCATCACTATCACCAGTTTCATCACTATCACCAGATCTTCAGTATCATCACTGTCACCAATTTCATCACTGTCACCAATTTCATCACTATCACCAGTATCATCACTATCAACAGTATCATCACTATCACCAGTTTCATCACTATCACCAGATCTTCAGTATCATCACTATCACCAATTTCATCACTATCACCAGTATCATTACTATCACCAGTTTCATCACTATCACCAGTTTCATCACTATCACCAGTTTCATCACTATCACCAGATCTTCAGTATCATCACTGTCACCAATTTCATCACTGTCACCAGTTTCATCACTATCACCAATATCGTCACTATACCAGTTTCATCACTGTCACCAGTTCATCACTATCATCAGTATCATCACTATCACCAGTATCATCACTGTCACCAATTTCATCACTGTCACCAATTTCATCACTATCACCAGTATCCTCACTATCACCAGTTTCATCACTATCACCAATATCGTAACTATACCAGTTTCATCACTGTCACCAGTTCATCAATATCATCACTATCACCAGTATCATCACTATCACCAGTTTCATCACTATCACCAGTATAATAACACAGTTGAAGCCTTGTAACTGTCTCTTGCATATAGCCTCTCAGCCAGCTTCTCACACATACAGACAATCTTCTGCAGCTAATTAAGGCGCCCACCATGGGATTTCCACGGATTTATGTCCTCTTTCTCGGCAGCTTGCCATGTTAAATAAAAACATTCCCTTTACAATGTGCCAGTTTACTTCAGGGGTCAAGCAGCAATTGCAGTATATAAAAGATTGGCACGTGCAAGTTGACAGACAGCGTAGTTACGTCTCAGAACACTGACTAATTAGTTATGTAGAAATATAATACATCTAAATGTACGTCCATATTGTATTTTTTCAGTCTTTTTGCATGCATTCCACACGATATGACATTTGAAAATGATAGATGATATGGCTAATGGAGTTCTTGTAAATTTTAGGATTAACAAAACAGCCATTGCATAAGTGGTATGAATTCAGGTAGCAATATATATTGCCACGAACTTTACCTTCATTGACAATTTATTTAAACGAGTGGGCGGTTGTTTTGGCTATGGTGTTTTTTGTTTTAGTATGCTGCCACATCACATTGAACAGAGGCTCAACGACAGGACATTTTCTCACTCTTTCCAGGCAGAGATTTATGATGTCCAAACCCTTTTAATACGCCAAATCATTCAAGTCCAATATCTACCCAAAATGTTAGCTTATCTCGCCCTAACAAATATAAAAAACGCAAATATCCTCGTTCAGATCCCACAACACTTCTGACCCAAGTGCCCATTAAATCATGTTGCAGGTGCTACTCGTGACTGAAGTGTGCAAATAACTGAAATAAACATTATAATTCTTCATCTTTTGAGAGATGATATATAGACAAGTAATTCATTTTCAATTTGATATTCGCCGACATTTCCTCGGTCAAACTAATCCAACACAAAAGTATGTTGGGGGAGGGGGTGTCTTTTTTAAAGCTTTCAGGAAATCAGATTTTCAAGTGAGGCTTTTTCCTTACAAATCAGGTTGACTTACACGAACACTTGCAATTCTTTCCATCTAAAACTATTTAATTCATCAAATATTCATAAAAAAACCTGTTTAATTCATCTGATATGTTGAATAGAATAGAGATATTTTAAGAAGCACTAGTTGTACGTTTGGCTGTGAATAACGCCTCCGCATCACAAGCTGTAGGCTAGTTTGATGATTCAGGGAAAGGTGCGAGTGTTATTTAATACGTCAGTGTCGTGGGACAAATTCTGTGTGTTGCATAACAAGTCTTATGTGGCCAATGGTATTGAACTCAGCGGTTTAAGCAACATTTTGTCAGGTGGCTATACACTTTCTTAATGTTCACGAGCCAAAAATGTTTATGTTCAGCCAAAAGAAGTTTGGACGAGAAACAAAAAGACTTTGAAGGTCTACACTCTTGTGACATTTAAGGCTTTAATGTTTTAGAACTTACTATAAGCAAAATGTTTTTTTTTTATCATTTAAACAAACTTCTACCGTCATTTGCATCATTCTCAGAGATTGTGATAAAAAGAAGACAGACTTTAACATTGGCAAAAATATATATAAATGAATGTACAATACAAATTTACTGTTACAAAAAACAATGAATATTGAGTTCCATCTGTTCTGCGAGGGTTGATGACAAACAAGTTGACATTCTGCATAATATATCTAAGTTAATCTTCTGTGCCATATATCTAAACAGACACCAGGTGTCGTGTTAATTCTCGGATTAGCAGTGCAGTCAGTAGTAATTATCCAGTTTTTTGGGGGCTTAGTATTCCATTAGTGGTCCTGTTAATCCGTTTAAGGCGCGTCAAGAGGTTGGTTGAGATGGGATGTTGTCCTGCCCCTGTTGATCTGCCCCTGTCTCTTGTACAGCTAGGACATACCTGGGATCAGTCCACGCCCGGCAGCACAGTAAGGCCAGATCGTCCCAAAAGGTTCAGATATATACTGACCACTTATAGAAAACATAGACCAACAGACAAACCAAGCTGACTTTAAGTCAGAGTTCTAGAGGCATTAATGCGCATATGTGCAATTTGTATATTGGCAAGTTATATAAGCCGCCTTAAGAACGCTTAATATAGCGTGAACAAGAATATGAGAGTATTTAGTCTCATTCATTTCTGACAATCTGCCCGAAACAACTGACCAATATTCGCTTTTTTAACGGCCTGGAATCACTTCCCCTTGAGTTGATACTGGGAAATCGTATTTATCAGGCAAAGTGATGCGATCTCGTGATGGTATAATAGTAATTGTAGGAGCCAATCATCAGCAAAGTGGCTTTTTGCCTTCAGCGACTGTTATTCCTTATCCTGCTCAGGCTTCCCAACACATTAGAAGCCAATATGCCATCCTCATCACAGTGCAATATTTGTTCTTGTGCCAAATCTTCAAAGGTATTTGGTAAAGGGTGGTGATTACTATAATCTATCTCCTCCTAACTATTTCATCACAAACCATTTACTTTGATGGTTACTGTGCATCACTTCGCATACAATTTGAATATATCGACGTTTTTATCCAAGGCTTGCATCACAAAGAAAATATTAATCTTCAATTATTTTTTTTGGTGCTCAATTACATAAACACTTGTGCCCCCATCATAAAAGTGTTATATTAAGTCTAGAATGACAGGAAGTGTCTTAGATCTTGCGCAGAACACACATATCAATCTCCGGCATATATGCATGTCTCCTACTCCAAACATCTAAATCATCTGAATGAGTTCTTAAATGTGGTATTTTCGGAACATAAAAGATATTACATATTGCCAATGGCGTAATAACATTTATCAGAATGTTAAAATCAATGTCAAGTAATTAATACCCTGTAACATTAGTACATAAGGGTATGAATAATGAAGGGATGGGTTATAACAGTACATCAACAGCTATGCATTAAAATAAAGACCTCTCTAAAATAGATTACTCTGATCAGTGCCGACAATGTGTTGGTGAATGAAGCAATGTATCGTGGTAAGTAATGATTAGTTGGGCTAAGATACATAACAACATATGTAACAAATGTATAGATTTAGTGACAGGTGGTTCCCAATCCATTTTTGAAGTACATAATATATGTAAGCATTACCTTTCAAAACACCAGCCATGCTTATATATAAATATTAGGTCAGCCTAGGCATTGATTGGACAAGCATGATACTAAACAGGCGTTAAATGGTAAACGTCCAGCAAGGTATGGCGATGAAATTATTCGATATAAATTCATTAACTCCCCCATACAAAGTAACGCTATTCAAAACATACATTGAGCATTACTGATTTTGTGATTAACTTTACCAAATTAATCACCATGGCATGGGTGCCGACTGACATCATGATAATAGCTGCTTTACTTAAACAGCGGTAATTGCATATTAAATCTTGTGGTATTTAATTAACGGTATCATTTGCAGATGACTCTGACCCTGAGCTACCCTTGCACATTAGCATCTCAAATGTCTGCTATTGTCGGGTCAGGATGTAGCAGGAAATTAGACTCATATTTGGCCGGGACTCACAAGTAGGTTGAGATGTTTTAGATTCGGTTGGGGGTCCGAATCTCCATATAAATGACCGGCATTCGCCTTATTGATCCCCAGTTCGGATCTGATAAAAGATGCTGCCATGAGGAAACAGGCAGTATAAACAAGCTATATTTTCATGACAACATTGCCATAACCATATCAAAATGCTACCCCAGGAGATCCGCTGGGCCAAATTAGTTTATAGAAATGTGAAAAAAGGAACCTAAAATATTCGATTGCAACTGGAATAATTGGCGATATGGCAGTTAGTGGTATTGTGGTAGACTGGAGAACAGGTGGCGAGCTATCCACCGGAGGTCTGATGACACCCAGACTCCCTGCATCACAGATTATATCTAATGCACCCAATTAACCTTTACTGAAAAGTACACATCAGTGTACCACTGCTTCGCAAGTTGTGAACGTTTGTCAAATGATTTTTGCTTTTCATTTAGCTCATGTCACACACAAGTTTCATGTTAGTGGGTTTTGGCTTGCAAGGCCGTTGCGTTGTATGTCACCATCAAAAGTGGCTTTGTTAAATAGCTTCGTGTCCCTACATACATGGGCCATTGATATGATAATTGAAATTTGTTTGTTCTTTACATATTCCCATTTTTTGTGGATTATGAATTGTAGAGAATTTGAGCAACAAGAGAAGCCTAATTCCATTTATGGAAAAGGTCTTCTACGCTGGAACAGTAATTGACTCTGACAGACTCCTATAGATTTACTGCGGGATATGCCAACTCGCCGAGCGAACCACATATGTAGAGCCGTGTGCCGTGCAACAATATTAAATTTGTGACGTGTTTGTTGCGCTGTCTTGAATCGCAATAGGTAGCTAAATTATTCAGGTGGGGGGAACTATTTCAGGCAAACGAGGTTGTCAAATACCGCGGAGTGATATCACAGTGTGTCAAAATGGCAGATTCTTATTGGTTGCAAGGACAGTCAGTGGACATTTGGCCATGATTAAATCTGCTAAGTGACAAGAGATGGTCATGGGACATAACGTTTCAATGTGAAACTCAGTAATGTATTTTTTTCTTTTGTTGCTGTTGTTAAAGTGTTGTCTAACTTCATTAAAAATCGAGTGACTCATAAACAAAAACAAACATGTCAACTCCCAGGGCAGATATAGAGAGAAGAAAAAAGAGCGTGCAGCGATCGAGAAATTAACACAACAACAAGGTAATCACTTGCAGCCAATGAGCAGACTTTGGAAAAAACGTGGATGGTCCAAAATGAAAAAAAGAACAATCATCGTCAAAATTAGTTTTCTATTCACGGTTTTTGTCACACTGCTGACTTTCCATCTAATGTGATAAACTGTAAATTTATCAAATCCGCTCACATTGATAAATGGCGAGATAAGTTAGTGTTGTGAAAAAACTTACTGAAAGAAATCTACTTTTGCCGGCGGTCCTCCCTATTATCGCGGCAACAGTAATAAATCAGATTTATTTCAGTTGCATACTTGATTAACTCAGAGTAACCATTCAGATGAGAGATTTTTTTATTAGGCCATACTTGAAGCTACCCATCAGGGATGTGAAGAATGTAAACTTAGAATTGGCCACGTGGGCACATACATAAGAGTTTTAGACTTGTTTTCTAGACCACTTATGCCCAAACAAGTAGAAAATGTCCATCTGGTTTTCCTTCACTGTTCAACTTTGGCCCTTAATGCAAGTGCTTGGGTCATGGTAGGAATGAGTAAGAATCACCCAGGGACTGCTCCTGGTGGTGAATCATGTGCGCCACAGGACACATAGGTTCCAAGGAGGAGATTAGACTCACTGGGCAGCCATATTAGTTTCCACACCACATTAAATCTGAATCCCTTCATTTTATATGCCCATGGAGTTTTCTGACTTAATTCATATCGAATCTAAGACAAATTTAAATAACATTTAAACTATATATGTCAAATACGACATCGCATTTGAAAAGATCAGCGTGGACATAGTGGATCCTGTAAAATGTAGGGTCACATGCGAGATGTGATGTTTTTAGCAAGAGGGATAACATAATTATATCAGACTTGTGCATTATACAGGCTGCACTAAATCTGTGCTTTGCAGTACAAAATGCATATTTATCATATCAAATACATGCTATTCGGTGTCAGCTTACACCAAAGTATGTAATGTGTTTGAGGCAATCTTGGTTTAGATTGGTAATATGACACATGCTGTGACAGGAGGAAGTGCAAAGTGATACAGCCATTGCCAGGTTATTCACATCGCGGGTGAGTGCATGAGAAGCCTTAAAAAAGAAGAAAAAATAAAAAAAAATAAAAATGGAATTCAAGCGATAGGGGTTACTCAAGATAAATGCATGATGTGTCTGTTGTGGGTACCAGAGATTGGCTACATCTTGGCAATGAATCATGCGCTGCATTGTCTCTACATGCTTGACGCTGATAAAACACCTCTCTCATAGCACTCCCAGAGCCTGCCATACTCGGCTATGCCACTCCAGATAATGTGTGAATGTGCATCATGTTATAACACAATGATATAGTGACTGGGAAAAAGCTACTGATGGCCCTGTGTATCTGTCAGATTGCACCGAGAGGAAGGGCTTCAATGTTTGATACTAATCTGGTCTTTCATTCCATTCTAATGGATGGGTTGGGGGATTACGCATAATGGCAACAATATATCTCAAACATGGAAGGCTGTACAAGGCTGTGTATGCTATATCACAGATTCCATATATCTGTGTCCAGCAGCAGATGGTAGAGTCCGCACAGAGCATTCTAATGTAGATGTAGTGTTGTGCCTGGCCACTATATCCTGCGGGTCCAAACTGGCACCATTTGGAGCCATATAGCCCCCCAACAATGGCCATTACTGATGCTGGTGACTCTCCACACTAATACTTGCATTGCCCCTTCCGCCCAATGACCGTCAAGCGCAAACTGACTCAGAGAATACAGACTATGATACATCCCTTTATCAGTTAAAGGACTCTTTTTTGTAAAGATTGCGATATGCTAATTATTTTCTGTTTAGGTAAGCATTGCATAGCTTCAAAATATATATAAGACGCTATAAAAATATTGTATTATTAAACATATGGTGAGATGTGAAAATGTTTTATAGTAGTGCAAACACCAGCCTGTGTTAAAAGGACATATTTCACGCCTAGGAACCCCAGGCAAATGGCAGTATGAGAGTAGTTATGACCACACATCCCCTCCTTGCCTCATATTAACCTCGCAAATGACGTGAGAAATAGGAACAGGTCTGATCCAATCATTATGGCTGCTGACACGTGAATAATAAGCAAACTGAACAAAGGAAGTCAAATAAGTGGGTGATGGCAATGTGATGCTATTTGAGAGAAGTGGCCACATCATGTAGACCTCGGGCTACTTTGGTAGGGGAGATAGTCTTGTTCTCCTTATTGCTTCCCTGCAGTGCGGCCTATGAGTGTGAGAGAGGATATACACATAGCAGCTTATTTTGGAAATGAAATTGGAACCTTTTTAGAGAGTTCGGATTGTATCATATATCTTTGTCCTTTCACAAGCAGTCAGGCATTTGTGTGTGCTTGTACGGGTTTGTTTCCAGACCTCCCCACCTCTACCTCTTCCTTGTGCTGTGGTCAGCACTTAAGTGTCTTTAACTATGGCTGCAGGCAGGAAAATAACCAAGGCATAGTGTAGTCAAAGGAGCTCCTAGCGAGTCCACAATGAAGTTAGCAGACACTGGGAGACACACTTGGCAGGCATTGTGTGCGTGTTAGTCCCTACTTAGGAGATGCCGTCACGACTCAGTGTAATGTGTGTGTCAGCTATATCCTCCTGGTCTTGGCCGCAAACACACCATGACACTACTGGAACATCCAGCCCCAACCTCCACGTTGCTGGCTAAAAGACACTCTTTTATATCACAAACACGTATACAAAAAAACTTCTTCCTTACCGACACAATACACATGAGTATATCCACTTTGTGGTACAGATGCTGTGCACAATATGGTGAAAGTTGTACAAATTCCAATTTGTAGGTGAATATCCCAGTGCTCCTTTATGTAAGACCAGGTTGTAAAACAAAGAGGTATGAAGACAAAATATGCAACGACATGTATCACTCACACTGGCTAGTACACACATATCAGTTATAGAGTGGTCTGAGTGTAAAACCGAACAATTACCGATTCTTTTTTAAGTATGTATATATATATATATATATATATATATATATATATATATATATATATATATATATATATATATATATATATATATATATATATATATATATATATATATATATATATATATATATATATATATATTTATATATATATATATACATATACATATACATGTTCTTACATGTACATGATGTACAGAGACAAAGTGACCGATGGTTAAAAGCATTGTGTATATTATGATAGTTCTTGTAATTGCTCAGTCAGAAAACAATCTCTGGGAGAGTATATCTGGATCATAAATAAGGATAGTTACTTATAATAGAAAATCATATATCTGGTCAGCCAACTCAACAAATAAGTTGCTGACTCAATGTCTAAGATTGAACTACGCAATGTATTACATATTTGAATAAAATCAACTTGACAAAGCTCTATTGGGTGTATTCCATTGGACAAAACTCTTATTATAGAATATTTGCAAATGTTACAACTCTAGCTTTTATGATTATATTTTCTATGACTATTGTGTGACAAACTAAGGCTTTCTGTGAAATATTTATGGATGTAAATGTTAAACTCTAGACATAATCCAACTCATGTCAGAAGGTCACAAAATTCGAAGAAAGGGGATATATGCCGGCAAAAGCCAGCACTACACGAACTTCAAAGGAAAAGTACTAATCTACGGGCTTATGAGGACATGCCGCGATAGTGATTTGATGTCCCTTTGTTGTCTGCATTAATAAGTAGTACAATACAATCCTGAGATCAGAACATTTTTCCTCTAGCAATTCTCAGAGACACAGTGTATTTCAAATAAACATTTAGTGATATGATTTCAAAGGAACCTCACATTGATTTATGTATATCATGATTTAAATATAAGGAAAAAATCTAAATCTAAAATACATGGTTGAATATGCTGTTCGGAAGTCCGCAGGTTATCTGATATGATTAAGTTGACATACAGAGTGATGCAGACTTGATTATATGAACAGTGATGACCAAATGGGATAAAAGTGTCACATTGTACCATGGTGAGCAGAATAAAGGTCACCACATAAAAATGCCATGACACATTTGGAATAGAATGGGATGGAAAATCAAATGAAAGAGTATCACAATAATATTTCTGGGAGTGAAATCTGACCAAAAATTCAATGAAAGTAAAGAAATGCCATTTCTTCTATCAAAGAATATAATGCAAAAATCTTACTATTAAATTTACAGTTAATGTAGGAAATTTATATATGCACCCGCAGACAACATTCAATTTTTCTAATAAGATATAAAGACACTCGGTCACCTAAGAATAATATGGGCAATAAACACAGAACAGGATATCTTGTTATAGTGAGCACGTGTAAAATGCCCACCTCTGACAGAGTAGTGAAGGGTCAGCAAAATACTGGGAGGGAGCAATCCAGCATGGTCAAATAGAGGGCATGGACACCGATCTAGCCGACTCAGACAGGAAGAGGAGCAACCACTTAGGCGGGGGTGTTAGGTGTTGGTCAAAGAAGGTCCTGTACTATGGGCGCTGTGCCCAGACTAATGGGCGGTATGAACACATCTAAGACCACTCTCTAATAGAAAGTTTAAGCTGAGGTACATGGGCAAAATTGTATGGTTGAGGGCTAGAATAGAGAATCTAGTTGTGGTAGAGATAGTATAATCTCATCGACCGGCCTGCAAACGGGTTAAACCATCCAATACGACATAACATTGTAACGTTAAAATCTCCATATGAATGGACACTTTTCAGAAATCGTATCTTATCAGAGCAAACCACTACTATCAGACCTTCAATATTTGCTGTATGATCGAATGGCTACGCTTAACAAAACATAAATTCCCAGAGGCTGTATAAAACGTCTATCCAAGAATGCAAAACCAAAACTTGGTTCTATCCAAGAATGCGATGAATTTACAAATCATAAAAGTTGCATATAAGAAGGAGATTGCTTCATACTATTATTGTGTCTGTCTTCTAGATATTTCTATTTTTATCTAAGAGACAGATAGGAAATACGGTTCACAATGAGTACATCCCACACAGAAGTCTAAGACGGCGAGACATTACATGTAATTTATATTATATACAGATAGATAGAGTGCGTTTTAAAGTATATTGCATTTCCATGGTGATCTTTTATATTCATGCTGATCAGACAATCCGATAAGGTAACCATTTATTCTGTTTTTATTGTGTTGTGAGCCTGGAAGTCTGCCACAAAGAATCATGTCCTCAACTGAAAATAAAGTTGACTTCTGGTTTTGTTGAGAATCTCAATCGAACAACCATGCCGCTCTATTTTGTTTTTCTTTGACAAACATTGATCCAGGCGAACTAATTTGATTTAGATATACGAATTGCTCCTGACTTAGTAAATTGTTTATAATCAATAGGTAGAGACTCTGGAATAGATAGACCTTATACCTGGAGTGACCCCCTAGTAAGACAACTCTGAATTTGAACACAGATCATGTTGCTTGAAACTGAACATTTATCATCCCATTCTGTGGTTTCCATTATTAAATCCTGGCATCTCTCATTTCATTTTTCTGCATATATCTTATAGTTTGAGCAATTCAACCTCTTGACATTCAGATGCAGTTTGCAAGAGACCTCCAATACACGAGTAGCATAGGTTACATTGTGAGATATATTACATGGCATCGCACTGTCAGAATTGTCTTTGCAAATTGCAGTTGTGCCTGGCGTGGGAGCCAGGATGATGAGGGCCGGGCAGTTTGCTGCACTGGTACATAAGCTGGGCGACCTGCAGCTTGCACACGTGACGCACCACGGTCATTACTCACGCCGGAGTCCACTGCCCGGCTGCGGCCATGGGAGGCAATCAGGCAGGACCGCCACAATAATGCCACCATTCACCAATGTCCGTGATTTCCAGAATGGGGTCCATTGTAGGCACACAACAATTCAGAATGATAAACTAGCTCCTGGTCTGGCCCATGGGGCCTCTAATGTGATAGGTCTGAATATTGCAGGACTTGGTTAAATGTTAATGACTTATGAGCACAAAAGCCAAGAAGACCTCGATCTGCAGTAGGTACTGATGACTTTGATAATCAGCATGGCCAAATAAAAAAAATCCAGAAAAAATATAAGGCATCAGCACCGGCATTTCAGTAGAACACATTGATGACAAGTTGTATTAACACACCACCTTGCTTACAGTCTATATGAAATATCTTCACTATCAAACTGACGAAAGAATACGTAGATGTGAGGTCTTCGATAGACGCATCATATAAATGCTTCATCTACAGTGGTGGGTGTCTCTCTTCCAGATTTTCTGATCTATGATGCACAGAAATCTGTTGCTAGATTATTTAGACAGTATATTTCTTTTAACGTCAAGACCTGCAAATGCAATATTGAAATGGTCAGAATCAAACATCAGCAGGGATGAAAGAGATGACCTACAGTCTGGAGATGGCGTGTTTTCACACTCTACTACACAGCAGCATACATGAAGAAGATAACATCGCAATGACTTCCTGACTGGGTTCCTACCCAATAGAGAGATCACAAGGGAATGACTTTTTGACTGGGTTCCTACGCAATGGAGAGATCACATGGAAATCTATCTGTTGTGTGAAGGTCCATTTGTGGCTCATTTCACATGTCAAAGACGAAGCTAGATTGGGTCACGTTCTTTGCAAACACATAGTGAAGAGACATGCGCAGAAACACATAGTGCGGAGACATGCGCAGAAACACATAGTGCAGAGACATGCGCAGAAACAAAAACGTAAATGATTCAATCCTTGAGAGTAATTTGTATTCTGTATTATACGGTAGCGCTTGTTTGTGTAATGGTATTATTGTTCTCTAAAATATTTTTTTCAGTCTGAGATTCAGATATATTGCTGTTACTTTGCGAAATTCAAAGCAGCTATATAAGTGTGTTACCATGGTAACTGTCGTCGATTCTAATGTAGAGACAAAAACTCAATTACTTGTTTATATTGGGTTTATGTTCTTCATTCAAATGCATGTCATAGATTTAACATAATTCAATATTTTTTCCTGATACAGTTTGAGTCAACATTATATCTAAGCTACCAATGTATTTAAAACATTAATATTGTCGTCATAGAAAGTCTGAATGATCTAGATATTCAATTGTCGATACAACTATGGTTAAGTCGTAACGGAAGGTGTTATCTCATAAAATTCAGCATCAATTATATAGGGAACCTCAGCTATAATATAACACGCTAGGTGTGTGATGAAAAAGACTTGAATTCCTGTCAACATTTTGTCACCCTTTGTTACAGTTTATGACATAAGAACACTTCGCTACTTGTGATAGAAAAGGTCTGGTTCTCTGATTGGGTGAAAATGTCGAACGGGCAATATTCAGGAAAATGTTATCCAGTTTTCAATTTCAAATTTGCTGGGATTTGGCATCAAAGAATTGGGTACCTAACAGGTCATCGTTCCCATGAATGATTATTCAGTACCAAGTTCATTTGAATATTTGCTTTTGACTCAATTTTGTGAAGTATGTTCATTCTCAGAACTGACTTAGTTTCAGATGAAGATAAATAACACCAGTGGTAGACGCCAACGGCACAAGGGAAATGATGGAAAGATTAGACGACCCAAATGCACCCAAAAATGAAACAAATATATTCCTGGTGTGGAATATAAACTCCATTAAAAGGGTTGAGATAGGCCAGACCCTAGTCTAGACCATGGCCAATGTGTGGTCAGTACGGTATACGTAGGACCTCATAGATCAATAATGAAAAGTTGCACCCCGATGCGCCTTCACTTCTGTGCCCAATACATTGTGTGCTCTGCGTTGAGCAATGACCCACAGGCGCCTGTCCTGAACCATATACGTTGTTTCCAGTCAATAACTGACTAGAAGAAAAAGAAAAATGGTTTAAAAAGAGCGTTACATTTTTCAGTGTTCTATGATGTATAGCTGGTATGTTGTGCTTGTCATGGGAATGTTTCAATCTGGTGACCTCACTGCCCTTTACAAGTACATATATTGGGGGTTGGGATATCAATACACGGCTCAGCAGTGCCATGAACTTGCGATAAGCCAGCTGAGCAGCTGAGGTGATAGGCTGATTTACACCGCGAAATCAGTCTCACTGGCCCTATTTCTTCCTAGTGATTATGGTGTATAGGTTTTGCTTTATTCATCAGGTTTTTAGAACCAGACCCACAGAATCCTTGATCGCTTGGCGTTGTTCCATTGTGTGCGCGGTCGATTGCAATGTGCTGATTTTTGTTGATATAAGTGGCCCGCAAGTTTCCCGATGTAGCCTCGTTCTCACTTTGACTTCCATTATGCCTGAGATTTCACAACTAATGACTGGACACTTTTAATATTGAGATAATGTTTTGAAATGATGGAGTGGACGAATTATACAATTATTGAACGTCAACAGCTGCCATCACTCAACATTTATTCAGCTGAGAAAATCACGATATGGATTTGACAGTCCCAATTCCATCAATACAAGACCATGATGAGAAATTGAAAACATATTGAACAGTTGATATATATATATATATATATATATTTGAATGCATAAATTTTGACATTTACATACATATGTGTGTAGCAATATGTCTCATCTTTATAAGCACTATCTGCTTGGTGCGATAACAATTCTAAGGATAGAACTGTTACCTATTTGACAACTAGCATTCTCCCCCTGTGGCCATACATCATTTAGTCTGGACACAAACGTTGCCTATTCATTCCTTACATATACGCCTCTGCAGTGAGGCAATGCCACAAGTAAATCACGATTCCAGACATTTAATATTGTACCCTGATATGGGGCTAAATATGAATGATTTGTTACCAAGGAGGTCAATGCCCAGACAAAGGACATCGCAGTGCTTTATGTTTACAATATATATTTTATCACTTGTAGTCAATTGATGAAATATTTTGTGATTTGTTTGTTCAAGTGTTTTTCTGGTATATATGTACCGTCATATTCTATTTTTTTTCCAAAATAAATAGTGCGGGTTATAAGCTAAGATATTGTCAATTCATGAAACATACATTAAACAAATTCTGCGCACCAGCTTAAGCTTTTGGTGGGCAATTAAATCTAAACAAGACAAACGCAGTTCTAGAAATGTGGGATTCAATATTCATTTGCACAATTGTTAAATGTGAAGCCACTGTTAGCGTCAACTGTCTGTAAACATGTTAATTAGGTGTCAGTTATGTTGTACGCCACCTCGTGGTGACAGCAGATGTGAAGTTCCTCTTCTAATTATTTCTCGCGTCCATCTACTTTGACAAAGTCTGAATTGATTCTATGTTGCCAAGGCATCACATCTGTACCTCACATATTTTCCAATTGGATTTGAGATCAACAAAATCGCTAACAGGTGTCTGGTTTGCAACAGGTGATATCCCATAAAGATATTTATCATCATGAGTCATTGATAAAATACACATTTTATACGTTACACCTCATGTGTCATCTGACATGGTAAAGGGAAGCTGTCATTTGTCATTTATCTTGGTAAAGTAGATCACTAATTAGTTATCTGCCATGACTAAAAGGACTACTCATGTACCAATTAAATGGAATCATTATTAACATTTCATCTGACCTGACACAGAAACTAATTATAAACGATGTTTCTTTCACCGTGACCTAGACTATACAATTCTTGTCCCTCTGAATTTGAGTCATGCAACATGAAATAGATATCCATTAATTTATCACGTGACTTTTCATCATTTTGTCTGTCACGTGCTGCCTGACTTGTGTTAATAGATTCAATATGTCGAAGTTTATATGCAAGGCATATATCGCTACCAGGTGTGGTTAAAGAGAAACATATTTGCTATTTGAGCATCATTTACTATCATATGATTTATTCAATATAGTGCGCATCTTTCTCAGCTGTGTAAACCTACAGTGAAATGTTGAAAAAAGGTACATAGAGGGTGCCTGGATAATATGTACATCAGACTAATTAGCAAGCGATATTCCTCCATTTGTTCAGCATTAATGTTACACGCATAATAACCAAATATGTACACGAGCAATAACCGCAAGCAGAGTTAGGGGAGTGCACGTGACAAGTGAAGGGAAGCCCCTGACATGGACCATGTTCAGAAGGCTAATTGTGTATCACATTCCAAGTGCAGTGCACATCAAATTTGACAGAACTGACATTTCAGAAAACATAATGATTTAGGCAATGATAACGTTTTGATTTGTAATCAGGATGATTGTTAAATCTGTTTTAAAATTAGTTTGTAATTTGCATTCAGACATCGATACTTAACCAGGAATTTTTTATTATAAAATGTAATTGATTATCAATTTCTCTTCTCACCAAATTCATCAATTACAAAAATACATTTTCTGAATAGCAGCATGGGTTTCTGCGCTAAGATGGCATTTCCTCTGTCTGCTTATTTTCTATTATTGACACATTCTATATCAGAAGTGGTCTTGACGTTCGAGATATGTTATGATATGAATAATTCACTATATTTGAAGGTGTGGGGTGTCACCCTGGGGATCTACTCGGAATCAGTATGCAATCTGAACAGAAAGAGCATCTGTGATGAGAAGAAAGGTGTCTCTGTGAACGTAATAAAACTAACAAAATGGAGTAAAAATGCTATAATTTATGACAATATTAATGCCCATTTATTTCCTTAGTTATGTTGTATTTTCATTTCGATTAATACATATTTCACTTTGAAGTTGCATTACTTAATACACCCATACATTGCTATCACACATTGTTTTAACGCCACTTGGATATGTTGTATTTTCATAACGATTAATACATCTTTCACTTTAAACTTGCTTTAATTAATACACCCATTCTATGCTAATCATACTTTGTTTTAACGCCACTTTGTCTATCGTACAATACCTCTGAGTCCTTATGCGGTGTGGCATTATGTTCATGTGACACATTCCATAGGCGACCTTGCTTATGCTGATGGTATGTATTACATGTCAGACAGAATCCAACATATTTAACAAACATAAATAAGTGTATGTAATATGTTTTCCATTTCAGACTGTCTGTTTATGGCATTTGACATTTCCTCGCAAATTGGATTGTTTGAATTATGTAGAATTATGATAAAAAGGAGAGACGATCAAACTAATATATATACTCAAACCACGTATTCGAAGACATTTTCTAAGAATACATAATGATGCTTTGGAATATTATTTAATGTTCTACAGGGGCTTGACATTTGTGTCCTACATTGAAATACATGTTTCTCTACATTCACTCTGCTTCCTCGTTTATGCCTGTAAAATGACAGTAAAAATGACTGTAATAAATTAGACAAGGAATCTTGTGTTTCTACATATATGCGGTCAGTGGAGAGCACAGTGTGCTTTATAAGATATGGCTCTTTTCGGTGGTATGTAATTTGTGGGGATTCCTAGTTGGTAGTCCCTAAAGAAACATAGCAGGTCATCTGATGAACGGCAGCATGGCTGACATATCGCTCTTGCTGTTCCCCTGACCAGCTGCTTTTTTGCTTCTGAATCACCATGGAATGGAAATAAAGCAATTAATCAAGAAATAAGCGAAAAATCAAAATGTTGTTTTGTGCTATGAATCAGACCGCATTTTGTCCTTGTTGGGCTGTCTGTAGTTGTAAGTGTGAAGGTGTTAAGTTCTTGTTCTAGGGTGTTCAACATCAGGCCGCAAAGACACGTCCATGCACAGAAATGAAGTAGAGAGAGGGTGAAGGCCGCGCGGGATGGCACACACATGTCTTCCTTCTGATTGCATCCCGACCTAATGTCAATCTCACCAGGTTTGTGTTGACATGGAGATGCCGCTCACATTCTCCTCCTGGTAAATTTAGCTGAAACTCAAAACGTGCTGGAATTGCGAAATACCTGATCAGGTGTTTGTCAGGAAAAGTAGTTCACAAAAGAGGCGTTATTGGTGATAACAAGAATAATTGGATGACCACAATGTAGAAACTAGTCACCATTCATACGTGTAGATAATACTTCTAAAACGTATTTCTTTGTTAAAGTTTTAAATAAAATCTCTCTGTGTGCTGATCTTGTGAGATTGCAAAAGTTTTTTCACACTATGTATATGTAGAATCACATTGAAAAATTCACATTCGAGAATTAGTTGGAGGTCTCGTGAAAAGAATCGAAATTTCAGATGTAATATTAAATAACTGTAATATCATGAGGGAAACAACATTTCGATGAAGGTTTGGGGTGTTGCATCAGATGTTTGCCAGGTATACTTTGTCTTCCCATAGATTGGTTTGTGTTGGAAGTGGCCTTTAGATAGAATCTCCGGATTCTTTATTTCATTATGAATAAATGGGTGGGTGTGTGGGCCATGTTGACCTGGGTCTCGGCAAACTTGTCGATCCTCTGCGGGGTCCTGCCTCACGCTAATCACTGTCTGACTGGAGATGGCATTTTTATGTCTAAATCCCTGGAATGTTTGCACCGAATTGAGCACGCCCTGCTCTTACGCCAAGAAATGCCAAGCGGTAAATACAATTTGGAGAGTTCGGCGCTAATGCAGGGTAGATGCATTTCTCCATGAGCACAAACCTGTCTGAAATGTTTAAAGTGAGCCAACACAAGACGTATGGTTAGGCAAAATGCATTATTGATCGACTGTACTCATTTTGAAGAGACCTATTGCGTCAACATAAAAAAATGAAAAAGAGGATTTAAGGAAAAAGATCCTGTAATGGGTTGCAAATATATATTTCCTTGACTGAGATGTGTTGGATAGAGATGCATAAGGTGACTGTGCTACACACACCGAGCGGGCGGGTCCTTAGCTGGGATATATGTTGCTGTCAAGTAGACACTGTTTAATGCAGGAGAGGCTCGAGGGATTACGTAGAGGTCAAGGACAAAATGAGAAGTCATACTACAAAATACGACGCTGACTAAGAACATGTAACGGAACGACAGCGTATTGTCCATATCACATTCTTATCTCAAACTCATAGATCTCACTATATGTGGATATTTATAAAATATATAATATAAGCTCCTATATTGCTTGTTTAATACATATCATATATAAGGAGATTCGCATAATTCTATTTAAATACTTTAGATACGTTCGTATTTTTTTCATTGAAACTGGGATCAAGACAGAGCTGTGTCACCACTAACTTTGACATCGACAGTTAATTTCCTGAAATTCGGCAAAGTACAGGGATTTCTCTTTATCTTGGTTTTCCAGTGTTGCTAAACATCAAGTAATTGGAGTGTAAAACACGAAGTGCGGCTATATTTACTGGAAAGGGGCTTGCTTTGCTGTCAGTCTTAATCTGGTAACATTAAAAGTAGAGGACAACCTATACAACCCTGTGGGACTCCTGGCCTCTTTTGTCTGTAAATCACGTGACAAAACAAAGGTAATTGTTCTTTATTGAACATTCTTTATGCCTGTACATAGCCAACAGGTTTCAGCATTTGGTGGTGTCCTGTGCAGGATGTATTCGAAATATAATACCTGCACATAGTGCAATATAAACTATTAACAACAATTAGATTTGATGAATGATATATATTTGTAGGAAGTGTAAGAGAAATAGGGAAAACCTTCCCACACATGTGTGAACGAATGAAACAAGAATTTTTCTGAGACAATAAAATAATACGAATGTTTGAAATTTTGAAATATTGATGCATCTAGAACAGATTATACGTAGAAAACGATTTTACAATTAGATTGATAAATTAGATTTGATCTGATTAATATGATTGGCCAACATCCTTAGGGTAAAGTTTTAAAATAGGTATATTCTCTCCTAATGAAAATACTTTGATCCTGTGAAAGGAAAGATTCACTCAATTTTCACTCAAATAGTTCATAAAAATATTGCATGAAAATGAATAACTTCACTCAACTTAACTTAACCTTGGAAGAAATCCTTATACAAGCTGTTTTTTTCCTTTATACCCCTGAACATATTATCTTCCTGACTGGTCTTATTATGACAGTTTCAATGTCAATGATAACTGCTTCGTAAAATTCCCGAAAAACTATACGTGTTATGAAAAAATATTCATTTTGGGTTCATGCTGGATATATCAAGCTAACTGCACCAGTTTTGGCAAAGTGGCGACCTGATGCAGCTGGTCACTCTTGTGTCTAATTGTCATTGTATGGGACTGACTACCAATATATAAAGCAGTATCAGAGTGAGGCATTGTGGAGGCGATGCTCTACTATATCTGCAGTGCCAAAAACCAAAAAAGTCATCTCAAAGCTTTTTATGCACAACACTAAATTTGGCCAGCTGTTGTGTCAGGGCCGCACAAGTCAATGTCAATGAAATCGTTTGGTTTATAGATTAGGTAAATAGAACCCTGTGTATATCATTGAACCAAATTTTAATTCTTACTCATTCAGTCACATTTGGATTACAAATTACCAAAGTTATTGATTATATGAGTCAATACTCATCTCTGAGGGCTTTCTTTTCAAGTTTGAGGTTATTTTTGGATTAGGTTCCGGTGACCAGATATGAATTTGATGGAATAATTATACTGTACAAATATAACGATGTGAATTGCGGGCAATTGCCAATCTCGTGTGATGAAAGAA
The DNA here is from genome assembly GCA_949316495.1 of Amphiduros pacificus. Lineage (NCBI taxonomy): Eukaryota > Metazoa > Annelida > Polychaeta > Phyllodocida > Hesionidae > Amphiduros > Amphiduros pacificus. The sequence goes on along the minus strand of OX439002.1, from coordinate 47,746,177 downwards.
ACCTTGAGGGAAGTAACAAAAGAGTCACATTCACTACAGGCATATGCCAAATGTGGATGTAGGATAAATACGGGATTGCCTCTGAGCATATATGCCAAATAGCTGATGAGGAGTGCTACAGGGGACCACATCTTGCCATAAAGACATTGCCAAAATGGCACGCCAGGCTTGGGGTAACTGTACTATGATCTAGTCAAATGAAGGAATTTACATTCCCTGCAAACAGAAAATACACCCAAGAAATTGTTTCCAATATCAAATTACGCTTTTTATTTGTTCTTCTGTGAAGAGGCAATACTATTTGAAGATGCACAATAGGCAATTTCCCGAGGGGATTTTTTTTCCCATTGACCAATAGTGTAACTCCGTCATCTGCTCTGCTGAGCACTGAATGATCTAGTTCTACAGTATCTCTTTGCAGGGTCTTATTCCTGTCTGTAACTGATTGGCTAGTTGTCAAAAACTTCCCGGCCCAGGAATAATCTTGTCCCATCACACGACATGCTCCGGTATCGAACACTGATCGAATCCTCCCAGCCATGCACGGCCCCCAGAATAGAATTTGGACAGCGCTGGCTGTACACCACTCCAATACCCACCAGCCCCTAGCTTAGTATGGATTGGTGGACGGCCCAGACAGTCTGGATTGAGTTTGCGATTATATTTAAAGGTTAATTGGTATTTTCTGTAATTTTATGAATGCCAAAATTGTACAGTTGTGGAATAACACTGAGAGAGAATTGACGCAATGCTCTGGACACCACGGCTTGGTTCATAGGAGGTAATGGTGTGAAGAAGATCTCTTCAGCAATGAATGGGCCAACTGTAACCGAGCAGTACTCACGGCTTTGCTACAAGCCGATACCATGTACAATATGGAGCACATAACCTTACAATTAGCAGATGATATGGATTAATACGAGAATGATAAAGTTACCTTTTTATTGTCGGTTTCATGCCATAGCATGTTTGCATTGGGATAATCGCTTTAACGTAGAAAACAAAAGTAGGAGTACATTCTGGTAACAATCAGGATGAGGGTATGCAGGTTTTCTGGCAGCCAATCAGGTTTGTACATTCAGCAACTTCCTCCAAACAAAGTGAATCAGTTCTCAATTATATAAGTTCTTTAAACACAATTAAATGCGATTCTTTACTCCTAAACGGGGGAATTATAGGATTCTTAGCAAGTGATATAAGTTTTTTTTGGAAGGAATCTGTCAAACATTGTCAAAACAAAACATTATTGTTCTTCATGGTAAGGGCAGCTTATTGAAATAAAGTGTGATAATGACATATTCAATTAGTTCAAGTAATTTGAATTGTTAAACAATGAGACACTTAACCATTTATTAATATAATAGGCGCAAACAAAGTTACTAGATGCCATCAAAAATTCAATGTCTTAGGGTGGATGTTTAACCCCATTTTATTATACTTCAAGTGATATTTTCTTCTTGCATGTCATACATGTTGGCTTATAAGGCATCTTTTTAACATGTGAATCAATGCTTTCACAGTTCAGTTTTTGAGGTGGAGGGATAGGGAGCGTCTCAGCAAAGTTTAGGGAATTGAAATTTTATGAAGAACATCGACATTGTATGGCTTCCAAAAATATATTTAGCATGCAGAATTGCAATACAAGGTGTAATGTACCGAGGGTCAAAGGTTATACTCTTTTAAGCGTAAATGTTATTCTCTATATCTCTTTAACATCGGCTATACAGTAGGAGGGGTTGGTGGTCCTTGAAGATGGAGGGGGAGGGGTATAGTGTTCAGGGTATATATTTAATCTAATATTTATTAGTCCAAATCTATTGGGTAACAACTTTTGATGGGGAATCTGTTGGTTTCCGGAATGTTTCATTTTGATGGCGGCATATAATTGTCAATTTCAACAATAAATGATATTGCATTCACATGCATTTATTGAGAAATCCTTTTACATAACATGTATGATAATCAGCATTTGATATGAAAGACTTTTGTTTTGCCATCTCGGATTGCTAATAAACACGTTGAAATAAATAAATTTGGTCTATCACATTCTATCCAAAGTTTAAAAAAACTAAGCATGCCACCAGATATGATACAAATCATGATATCTGAAACGGTACTTCTTTGTGTCATCTTTGTGTCATGTTGTGTGCACTTATACTTCCATTTTAGATAAAATAGTTCTTATACTCATATAAAATGTAATAGTTCTTATATTCATGTACTTCTGACGTGTACAAAATTCACAATTTTGCAATGCGAAAATACCACTAAAAGGGTCCAGCTAACCCAAAGAGTCATGCGTGAGTTTAAATCGCTAGTTTAACCTACATTGTCCACCTGATTTCCATTCAGTCAATATGTCTGTGTGATCCCGATTTGTACAGTCCTTTTGTATGTAAAGATGACTTTTCTTCCATTTTATCTTTTGATCTTTTAACTGTTATCCATATCAGAGACCTATAGCTCCGTTTGATGTTTTCTTCAAAAACAATACCTGTTGTACATTCTAACACCATATATCTAAAAATAACCCAAATCTTCCAACATATATTTATGCATAAAGACCATAGATTCAATAATGGAATAGACCGACATTTTCTGGAATTTTCGCTCTCTGATGTTTTGAGAAATATAAATCAAATTAAGATATCTAATTATGAGACATGACTTAGCATATATCTGTCTTTCAAGCCTTGCAACTTAAGTGCCTGAAATCACCACGTGGACGTATGATTTAGAATGACATGTAGATATATGTTAGAACATATATAGAAACCTTCAGTAAACAGCGAGGCATTGTGTACTCATTTGTAAAACTTCCACATGGCCTATTAAACGGTTTAGCATAGTTTACCCATATTTAAAGCCTTTTATTCCATAGTAATTCAAGTTGCAGGATCATCAACATTTCACCTCGGCGATCATGGTAGTTAACTTTGTTTTTTTATAATTGCAGGCTGCCAGGATGATGCGCAACAATAACCGGGCGCAGTACGCGCAGCCGGGGCGGACCCAACCTCACCCGTCAAGGCATCACAAACCCTTGAAGCCTCAACACCGCGGTAAAACCATGGATGTCCACAGGGTGTTCCGAGAGTTTGCCGACAGCACCTCCATGCACGGTGTGCCCAGGATAATAAACGCTAGATCAGTGTCAGCCAGGATATTTTGGTCTGTCATATGCCTATGTGCCTTTGTTATGTTCATATGGCAAACTGCTATACTCCTCCAAAGATATTACTCTTACCCAAAGAAAGTGAATATGGAGATAGTACAGAAACCTGTTGAGTTTCCCTGGGTGTCTGTGTGCAACACTGATCATTTGGATTTACTGGTAGTGGACCGCTTGGAGACACTGCTCATGGATGGCAATGTCACAGAGATTGATGAGAAGTTTCTAGCCTGGCAGGCTCAGTATGAGCAGTTTTGGGAGTCCTCCTCCATGTTCTTCCAACCTTACTTGATGAATTTTCCTAGAGATAAGGCAAAAGAAGATATGTTAGCTGTGTATTCTAGATTGGGTCTCACTGCTAATCTGGGAATAAATCTAGCCTCAGAGGGCGGAATTAAACTTCAGGACTTTGTAGTAAGTTGTCGCTTCAGTGCTGAAACATGTAACATTACACACTCATTCATCAAGTTCTTTGACCCATATTACTTCAACTGTTTCACGTTTAACTCGCAATCAATGCCATCTGTAAAAGCAAACCGATTGCAAGGCGCCGAATACGGCCTCACCATTATACTTTTCATGGGAAGTGCGGGCCAACTCACCACCAAGAGCGATTATGATTATGTTATACCGGGAATGGAGGAATCCGATGCTGCCTTGGCTAGTGGTCGAGGAGCACGCATAGTGGTTCACTCTCCCAACACAGCTCCAACTCCGGCCACATTCGGTTATGACGCTCCCCCGGGGTTTTCAGTTACCCTTGGCGTGAAAGCCAGAGAAAATGTTCGCATCGGACCACCGCATGGAAACTGCACATTAGGTCCTGTTAACTCAACATTCAAATATTCTTTAAGAGGCTGTCAAAATGAGTGTTTACAAAGAAAAATAATGAGGACCTGTGGGTGTTATGACAACAAAATTTCTGTTCCAGAGGGACTCCTAGACTTGCCCTTTTGTTTCCAATTACCCACATTACCAGATGATTGTTTTTTTGATATAAGTGATGAATGCATGAAGATAATGACAGACTGGAGTACCAAAATGCAGTGTAGAAAAGAGGTGTATGATAATATGACCCTCATAGACAAGGACACGGATCAGTGTACCTGCTATGCCCCGTGCAATGATGTGGTATATGATGCCTCATACAGTATGTCCACCATTCCGGAGAACACAGAGGAACATAGCGCATTTTATGTAGTGATAAATGAGTTTTTGGACAACATGTCTCCGCTTAAGAAAGAGCTATTGCACAGGAAGTACGGGGAGAATTATATGCAGGAGCTCTCTGGTTACATATCCAGAGTCAATGTGCATATAGCTGATTCTAATGTGATGAAAACCACAGAGGCTCCAGATTATGAGGCCATTCGTCTTATTAGTGATATAGGGGGCCAGTTGGGACTGTGGATCGGCATTTCAGTGATGACGCTGCTGGAGGTGGTGCAGCTCATCGCCGACATTTTCAGGTTCATCACCTCTGCCCGGATGAAGCCGCGAGAGTCTCGCCGACCGGTGCGGCCCGACCGGGTGGGGGACCGAGACGTCGAGATGCATTGTGAGATAGATAAACTTACTGCTGTATGACAAACGTTTGGGTGTCCGCAGTTCTAGGAGTCCTGAATCACTGGCAGAAAGTGATATATCAATGCTTATATATATATATATATATATATATATATATATATATATATATATATATATATATATATATATATATATATATATATATATATATATATATATATATATATATTCCTGAGCAGGGAATCTCACCTGGTGTTGGGGTGAGAGTTCCACATTGAGAGGGATCAAGGTTGGGCATATCTATAGAGAGTGGTCACTGAGCCAGCTACGTACACCGCATCCAGATAAAGCAAGAATCAGGCCTAGAAATTCGACATCAGTCAGAAAAAAATACCATAAATTGAAACTAATGATACATAAGAATATGTATGCTCTTAACAAGAGTTCTGGTCTATTTGTGTTGGGGCAAATGTTGAGTGTGTTTAGCATGCAACGAGGCCTTAACAAAGGCCATCTGCGCGGAGAGGAGTAACATAAGACGGCTGGCTCTTAAAGTGTCTGGACAGGTTAGATGTATACGGAACCAATTGTTTTAGAGCTTCTTGAAACTGCTATGTGTATAGACCATGCAGTACTTAGATAGCTTGAGTTGCCTGTAAGTCCTCATCCCCAAAGTCAAGTGTACTCAGATAGTTTTGTCAGGACCCCACTGCGGACTTACCCATTAAGTTGGTAAACAATACCCAATCATTCAATGAACAACACATTTCTAATTGTCTATGACAGTTTAATTATGGCCAGATTAATTGGAAACCACATTCAATGCAACCATTTACATGTGGTATGCGCTTAATATGGTGTTCTAAAATAAGCTAAAAATTTACTAAAATGCGATTAGTTAATCCCAATGTTGTGAATAGATCTCATGTAATGAGGTACTTATAAAATATAAGATGCACAAAGAAAAAGAATAAGAAAATAAAGTCAAAACAAGGTGAAACAAATAAAGACCTGAACAGCATGAAGAATAAGGTAGTGAATATTGCTGAAAAAGTGACTTGAAAACATTTTTTTAACTGAGTGAGAGATAGAACATTCGGTTTTTGGCTAACGCTTTCAAGTTCACATCCTATTCCCTGCTGCCCTCTAGATTGAGCAGTTAGTATTTTAGGTATAGAAGCGACAAGCCATGCCATGTGAAGATGATTCTGCTTAGTTACGCATGCGCGATGGATTTTTTTCTTCATTTTTTTTCAATTACAGAGTGTTCAATATTATATTCAACCTAAGTAAGATATTTTTACAATGTATAGTGCAAATATTTATTTTTAACATGGAGGACAATACGGTATTACAAACATGTAAGTGCAAGAAGTTATTTCATTGCTATTCAGGGTTAAACCTAAGGTATACTGTTTATCTTTTCAGTATTATTATGAACATATAATGGAGACCTTGTTCATTTTGGTGAGAAAAGTATTCATCTTGCATTGTATCCCTTCTGCTATGTTCACCCTATGTCTTATCATCAGGTGCTATTTGTTTATTGGTAGAATTAAAATGTGTGACGATCATTCATTAGCGAATGTTTGTGATGTCCTGCACAAATAGTGAAATGAGCTTATGTCTAACTCCAAATGTTAGATGTGTTTAAAGAAAAGAAAAGCGTCTATCCAAGTATAAAGCTAATATTATTAGATACACATATATTGGACACTGCTGCTAGTGGTAAGATTATTTTTTAGAAAAAAAGGTTTGATGATGTTGAATGAAACAGAATAATACAAATGATTAGTTACTCGTTATAGATAGGTCAAAACATACTTTAAAAAAAAGAGTTCTTGAAATAAAGGTTTAATAATCATAGCTGATACATGAAAATTCAGTTCTGCTAATATGTCAAACTTACATAATACTTATGTATATATTCATTCATTTTCACGACGAAAGAAAAACAATATTCGTCCCTTCTTAATCTTTCTTCAATTGACATTTTACCAAAATCGTCACTTTACAGTTTTAGGTTTAAAGCCCACAAGGGCAATATGTATTAAGTCATCTCAAAGGTTTTGTACCCTATTAGGATAACTGGCACGAAAGGTTAAAGGAAATTGTGTAGAAAATAATGATTAGGACTTTAAATACACCATTTATTTTAATTTGAGTGGGAAGATTCCTTATTGGTATATAACGGTTAATACTTTCTGTGTCCAATGGCAAGAGACGTCAAACTTATAGCATAATACAACATTGATAGTTCAGGTAAACAGAAAATTGTATTGTGCAATTATATTTAAAGGCTAAATACATGTATGTTGGAAGTGATTGGGTTTTTAAGTAAATAAGAATGAAAACAATGATTGAAAAATTAAACACTTATTAATATGTTAGCTATTTAAAAAAATAAATTAAATAACATCTGTGAAAATAGGTAGACATCTTGAATCAGACCATTATTCACACCATTAAGGGAATTTGTATATTTGCATAATTAATCCAGCCAATGCAGACCCCTATACTCGCGAAATGGTAAATACTTGAATTGTTGTTTAAAGGTGCCCCTATTGTTGGCGCTTAATCACGAGGTTTCTATTCCATAAGGCCTTTATTGTTTTATATAAAATATTGAATATTCATCGTTTTCAGTAAGTGTGTTACATTTCATCATCAGCACAGAATGTGATGCTCTCCTACAACTGGACAATACTCACTTCCGGTAGGCGATAATAGGGGCAGGTTTGAACTTGCAGGAATTTTATTATTGTTTCATTTTATAATTGTAAATAAAAATGATATCTAATGGTGTTGTATACTGTGTTAGATACATATGGGATTGTAATTGTTACACATTCTTGTAACACATTAATGTGTTGCTTGTTTGTATGACCAGCTTAATACGATGTGTTGGACGGATACATATATCCAACCTTTGCTGATATCCTGGCATAAGCATCTGGCATTATTATCCGCACACCTTCCAGGATATGTGAAAATTATATATTGTATTAGTTGTGATCTCATGCCCTTAAAGCCAAGGGATCTCAAGGTATTTGGATGTAATGAGGGTATACATGCTTTGTATGGTGAAGCATTTTATGGAGAGCCCAAACTCCAACTGATAAAGAGGAAATCCTTGGGCACGTATAACTCTGCTAATACATTTGGTGGAAATGAGTCAAGTCGTTTGAAAGGTGGCAATAGAGGAAGGCTTCCTGTCTTTAAAAGAATCTCCCATCTTGTTGTGATTGCTGACCAAAATATGAGGTGCTTCATGAAATGAATACATGTGTGTCATTTCCCATTTGGAATATCACATGTGCTTGTTACATGACTGTACACTTTCAACTTTTCTCTAACTGTAATATGTCTCATTTTATGTTTCATAGATCTAGATTTATACAAATTTATTGTAGAAATGTGGTGATAGATTAGATGTATTAAAATAATACAGAGGTGTTATAATATGCCAAATACAGATTTTCTTGGGAATAGAAATGTACATATCGCATTTTGCCTTAGTACTAGAATCATTTACAATCATGCCAATTTATATGACCTTAAAGTCTTGGGTATACTGCTATTATGATGTCTTGTAATAATATGAATATAAATATATATATATACAATTTCAATTATAAAGTTTAATGCTGCATATATAACTCTATAATATGTTCTATTCACTGACAGAGATCATTTGATATCCTCATGTGCCACTCGAGCGCAGTTTATTCAATATTTAATTTGATTCAAATGTATTCATTCAAAAGGGTTAGAGTCATTCTCTAAACCAGGAATATTCTGGAATTATTTTAAATCCAAAAACTAAAGCAATTTTTGGTTATCGAATCTTGTGGTTCAAATAACTTGTGATTCAAACAACGTGTGGTTCGAATATTTCCAACAAAAAATGTCTTCATCCCTTCACGATATTAATTGGTGTATCATTGCTATTCTCATAATACACATTATTTGTGTGTAGTCTAAGAGTGACCTGTGAAATCCCTGTGCATGAGTCATGAGTAATCTATGGCAAACACAAGACACCTACTAACGATGCTATATGTAGATCTAATCATTTTGTGGTCTTTATGTCAAAGTTTGTATACCATTGGTGGACAAGATAAATTGTAAAAAGGAAATAGATATACATGGCTATATAAAATAGTAGGCTTATTCCATATTGTACATACCCATACAGCTATGACAGTACATGTAAGAATGAAGATGATTCTCCGAAGTTGTGTGTGTGTGTATTACTTGTAGCCCAGTCTACCATTCCATTTTATCATCCAAAATCTGAAATCATTTTGGGAGGGGACATTTTGTCATTGTCATACTTCATAAAATTTGTAAATCTGGGAGAAGTCAACTTAGGAAACAAATAAAGACTTGTTTTGAACAAACAATATTGTCATTTTTCATTTCTTCTATGCACATTTGAAGATCATATTTGAGGAATCAGATATGTTGATATTTTTCTGCGCAAAAGCATTGGAATAGAAATAGGATACCATATGCAGATATATACATGTCTTTTATTCTCACTCACATACCACAAAAGCTATCCCCTACAGAATTATCCTTCCAATCTAAATACAAACCTGATTTCTTACATCAAAGTATACTTTGCAAACATTATGACAATACATGGGATCACCCTTGCCAAGTAATTGTCTTTTGGATAACAAAATACGGCTTACATTTGTCAGTGAAAACCACCAAAAGAACATCTGCATTTATATTTGTCTGTAGATAATATAATAGGATTGTAGTTTAGGCTATGTGATATATTGCTTTTAGGTGGGCAGACTAAAAAGGCAAGGGTTGGCTTACATAGTCGGCGATTAGAAAGGTGCAGGGGTCTTTCAGTCTGGATGTTATCTTTTATGTCTTAAGATAGCCCATCGCTCACACAATTCCTCTGGTCTCCGGGAGTGATAAAACTAGTATCATTCTGATATATAGGGCTATACTTCCCTTGTGTACCATTGATATTGCCCACACGCAATTAACCCCAGATGCCATCTGCCCTGTAATCTACTCAGATTGAAACCTTTTGATTTGTTCTAATTGATTCTTTTTTGTGTCAGACAAAATTCTTTAAATGGTATTCATTTTTAATTGTGATAATACAATCACAAAAGAATCATTTATGAAGGACATATAATAATAGATAGACCATGAAGCTTATTTTCCACGCTTAAACAAAGATAATATGTAAGAAACCTCATTATACCAAAGCCTTTCCAGCACACTTTTTAAAAACAACTCAAAAGCAGATTTGCAATCATGCTTTTATGACTAAGGTTTCAGTCTCAGTTTCAATTTTGATTGTATTTGTAATACTTTAAAATAGAAAATAACTATGAATTCAAAATCAATATAATAATTTGGAGCTTAAAGACAAATACAAACCTGAGACAATTGAATCAGACCCATTCTCCTGTACCTGGGTGAAATAAGGCCAAAGGAGATACATTACGTTTTGAGCCCTTAAACCCTGCCATATTCGACCAAACTATCAGCCATTTTGTTTTAGGCGCTTTCACATCTTAGCTGAGGCTATCACAAATGATTTTGACCATGATACATTAGGTGTGATTGCTTTCATCGCTCTGCCCTATTCAATATTTTAATCCCCAGCACTGGTTCCATACCAAAGATTTCCTTTGAATATTTGTTTCTTAACTTAAGGGAATAACACATCATGGCCTTTTTGTGAATCTGCCCAACCTTTACTACTTATTTTCCGCCGCTAGGGTCGATTCCCAGTACAACCAAGATGCCCTTATAGTCAGTCACCTTCAGTGACATTCACACATTAATGGTCCAATTCATCATTCCTCAAACCCATTGGTAGACATTTATATGACTGAAGCATTTATATTTGAATATCATATCTTATTCCTGTTAGGGCCGTTTTATACCAAAACATCAGTAACAGTGCTATTCTTTGCATAACATTAAAATCTTGATTCAAGGTTGTAGCTTAATGAGACAGATAAACATCCAGGTAATTGTTTATCTACTCTGCATATTGAACTTAAAGCCCTGCACATAAAGCCCTCATTGGGTTAAGATTTCAACCTGATATGATTGTTTCCTCTGTCTAACGAAATATAGAATATCAAAATAACATTTTACACCGGCAATTCATGTATAACTATTTGTATTAATAAAGATCATTACAATTATTCCGGCGGTATTCCTTCAATACCGATTACTTACTATTTGAGAAGACCCATAATCTGTCTGTTAGAATTATTGCAACATTGCATTTTAATGAATACATTGAAATATAATATTACATTATAAACAGATTATAAGCATAGCGTTACTTTTGTAAGGTAACTTTTCAGTAAAACATCATAATTTCATATCTAATACAAATAAAAAATATGATGACACTATTGAAATGTGGGATATTCTAATCATATCATGTTCTTTCTCATCGAGAAATAATAAATAAGCCGTTCATTTCAGTTTTCGAACACCATTATAATATAGTCAAAAAGTTAGTTACTCACCAAAAGATAATTTTCTTATATTAAAAAAAATCCATGGATATCATTATTTTATTTCATGACAAATATCATTTCTATACTTCTTCTGTTGGCGTTCTTATTGATAGATTAATACAGTCAAATTATATCAGCCTTTCTGTAAACAAATACTCGTGACGTCACAAACATAAGAAAACAAAACACAAACTACCTTATCTTCTTAAACGTTCTTCTCAGTTGATGCCATATACATTTGTAGAAAATGTTCAAATATATCTATGGATTTGTCTGGAAATGCATAAATTCAACAATTTTATGCGTTCAGTTGGAGAGTTGTGTGGAGCCTCAAAACAGTTTTTCAGTTTTTTGAGATATTTGCTTATTCTATTATCTTAATAGCATGCGCAGTTTACACATATTGGGTGTCAAAATGAGTGCAATTGTTTTGTGGTTTAGAATATCGTTTGTAATGTATCTTCTCACTTTATTTTGGGTTGTGATGTTCATGTTAGAAAATGATTCTGGCTGAGTTGAGCCTTGCGTTTTTCTTGTATGGACTTTCTGTCTCTTTTTGCGATGTTGGAATGTATTTTGGCATAATATATGCATTAAAACCAATGTGGGAGAGGCTACTTGATGGGAGAGGCTACTTGAATATTGGATCACTCGACGTGTAAAAGTCATCTGTTTAACAATTTAACAATTTCCGTCAAATTTGAATTTCCAGAAAAAGAAATCATTGAAAACATTTCACAATCACCAAATATCTAAGAATGATGAATAAAAAAGAACATTAAGATATTTAACATCAACATATATCAGAATATATTCATGCATTTATTTCTTTTTTATTTCTTGGGGAGAATAATTTTGATATTTTTCAAACAAAAAAATACTTTGTGAGTGTGTTGATGATATCGCTTTAAACAGCACAGTATATTTTATTCCAAAGACCTCTTTGTTATTCATCTTGCCAAGATGAATGGTGTTTTGGCGAGTTAAGCAACACAAACATTACTCACTGAAACATGGCTTTGAATTTATGGTTCTGTGAGAGTGATCCCTAAGTACAACAGGTGACAGCTTGGGGCACTTTGGAAAACTGCAGCAGCATATATATTATGATGAAATTAAATAATGCTTATTTATGTTCAAGTGGAAAGCATGAATGAATCAATGTATTCAGAGAATATATTGCTTCACTCCGTTAATTTTGACTGGGTTGATACCTGTTGCAGGGGTTAAATCATTTTTAGTCATATTTCGCTGACAGATAGCATTGGGGACTTGCCATTTGAGTTGACATATCTTATATGTCAACTCAATATCTGACATAACATATCAAAATATTACACGTGTTAGATAACCGTATGCTACATCATGTACTACTTTAACAATGATCTATATAAATGATCATGATGCATTTTGATATTAAAATGTTTATCTCATATATCATGTATCTAGCTAAACGTTACCACAACAAAATATTTTATAGATTTTTTCGCCTATATGAATTAAGAAAGTCCCTTATACATTCCAAACACCAATTATTAAAAATCATATTTTGACTGACATTTCATATTTATACCAGTCATCAACCTGACATTAATATTGAATGTATATTTATTTCTATGTTGAGAGAACCAATGCATACTATCCTCCATTACTTTGTCATATGAGTTCCTGCTCTCATTGCAGGTCTCATATGACAAAGGTCAAGTCTTGACTTCATAAAACTCAAGCTGTGGACTGATTAGTCAAAAATAGAAGAATTTTTATGCAGATTCCGTTTTGTGCTGACAGCTGCACCTGTACTGATTGGTCACCATCAGTCAGACGTTTGATCACATGTTATGACGTGATGTTGGTCAATTCTGATTGGATGATATTTCTGTAGGCAAGACGAGTATCTATGACTCCAGGATAGAATTCCATATTTTGAATGATATCAAATATAAGGCAATGAAAGGAGAGCGACTTACAATACTACCGATATAATTCTGAGTAATGTTTAAATTTCACGTAAATAAAACATTAACTTAATATTGACTGTATGTCTCAAATCTATTCATTTTCAATTTTTCAAAGATTTGAGACATTTATTTTAGGATTTTTCAAAGAACCTCTTTGGTCTAAGAGATATAGGAAATATCCTGTAAACAAGACAAATCTGATGACATCTCATATAATATTTCTATCTAACACCAGGCTTCATAAGGCAGATATGAAACCATAAATGAGCTAATTTTGTCATAGAATTAAGAGAAAATGATTTCCAATTTTGATTACAAGGATTGTTGCAAATTTGTGTGACCACATGTGAATGGTAGTTGATGGATACACGCATCTATAACATATATGTACTGATGAATCAAAAGTAAACACATCATAAAAGAAGAGAGGTAATTGGAAAAATCTAATTGAAAATTGTCGCAAGACCAATCACTGAAGCATCAAATTAACAAGAAATATACATCTTAAATATTGATTTTTGTGATATATTTTGTGGTCTGCCTGATTATGAAAGGCTCTGAAGTATGTAAGGAACTGGCTGGAATGCTTTATAACCCGAACAATCTTTATGGAAATGATTTTATCCCCTGATTATACTACTTAGTATGTTGTGAAAACACTTCATTAAAAAGGTTTATTCTCACAAATAATAGTTTTGTATAAGTTCCAGTAATGCATAAATGTTGTTTATGTAGAGAACAGTCAATTATTTAAGGATTAATTATACTACTTAAATCTTTGAAAGAATAAATAGAATGTTCAGATTTTTTTATAATGGCAAAAGACACAGATAATTGGATTGAGGATATATTATTATGAGATGAAGATAATTTCTTTAAATCTTATAATTTTACAAAGAAGTCAATCAATATTTTGCTATTGTGATTAAAGCTAATACATTATATCTGATTGGATGTTTATATTCAATATAAATATGATATAAAACCATTCACATTGCAGTGCAGTTTTCACCTAGATCACTATATCTCTGTGTCTCTGCGCCATAATCAGGTTTCATGCATTTATGCTATTTGCATTGTTTACTGTAGTCACTGCCTTTTGTTGTCTATTAGTATTTATGTCACATGGGCTGTCTCGGTGACTTGGGCTCTTGTTGCACCCTAATGAAGGGCTTTTGTCTAGCGTTGCTTATATTGTCTTTATAGATCAACCATTGAGGTGATAATGAAGCAAATCATGAATAAATGATCTATTTTCATTGCCTCTCCCCCTTTTAAATGAAACTTTGACCAGGACGGCTCTGGAACAGCAATCTTAATTGTTCTGGTAAAGTTGTTAAATGGATGTGTTATGGTCAATAAATCATCATTTGCTTTTACTGATACGATGATAATTTGGTACTTATGGTGTTGGAAAAACTAATACAGGAAAGCCATTGCACAATTTACAGCGATACTGCGAAACCATAAACAACAAAACAAACAACTATAGGCTGTTATCCATTTAAGGAAGTTATTATACACTTTATAAATAGGTGCGGTAATACTAGAAGCTTCTGACTACATTTTCCAATTGGTTAAACAGAATATTAGGAATAGAGATATCCGATGTAAATGAGGAACTTTATATCTTCAGATTTGCTGGTGGAGAAAAAATGTACAGATGTTTTAAACTTTTAAACTGTGTATGCCAAATATTATATTTGTATTTTCAAATTGACATAGTTGCTTAAATTGACACATATATCTAACCAAACGTAACTATGTACAGAAAAGGCCATTAGTTTGAACTAAATTCGAGATAATTTTCAAATATCGACTAATATGACGGTATGATAGATCATAAATGACCTAGTGATATATTATCGGAAAAATATAATCATGCAAAATACAATTGCAACAACGTACTTCTGAAAGAAAGTGCGGAAAAGGAAAAAAATAAATTTAAACACCCCTGTACTTTGCTTAATCTCGATCTAGATCGTTATTTCTTGTTATTTTCGTACATTCCTCAATCGTAATGTATTATATTTTATACTCGGTCTGCTTCTCCTCATGTGCTCAGTCTTTCTGGTTCTCCAATTATCTGGAAACTGTTGCCTGTATTTCCCATCTGTGCTATTGTGGCCTTGAGTACTGGCATTTCACTTGGCTGCATGTATATAGTCTGCTATTTTACTTGGTGTTCTCTGTATCTCACCCCGTGGGGTCTACTCCTATTTGAGAGTAAGCTATTCAACGCCATGTGCAGTCACGCTCACACTGGGTTCGATCCCCGGCCGTGCCGAGATTGAAATCATGATACAGTTTCACATATATGCTGAGGCCCGTGCTTAAAGGGTTAACCCGTTTTCCTTGTAAATCTGTGACCGGGAGGGTTGTCATGTCAAGGACCTGCGACATGACAATTCAGTGAGGCAGCACTGCATCTGCTACAAGTAGATCTCATCACTAAATGACTTAAATAACGTTGATGTAAAACCCCAAACAAATAAAAAAACACACTAACCGCTATATGAGTTAAGAAGAGGGGGAGTTTGGTGATAAAACAAAGTAGAATTCATCTCAGGTGTCTCTTACCCCTTACCCTCGATCAACCGTATCTCCACGTTCTATCTCCCCACTCCCCACATTAAACGCATAATAGATACCGATTTACAAAATTTAATTTCCGTCAGCAAATGTCATTTCAGGCGAGTATTTCTATATGGATTTCCCGCAGAACCATGTATTGTATTACATTTCAGCTTGCTGATCGAGTGGGCCAATTTCTATAAATTCTGTTTGTTATTAGATGGGAATACTCTGTCCAAAACTTTTTGTTTTGCTTTGCTTTGGGGTGAGTGCGTCATTTAAACTTTGAGTATAAGATTGGAAGTGGGGTTTTGTCTGCCAATAAATTGTGAAGTTGTGGGATTGGAGAAGGCTCTTGTTTGAGGGGAAACACGTAAATTCAATCTTCTTCCGCGCTGCTTTTAGTTTGAGGCAGTCTCGGTGTGATAGCCGCTGTTGGCCACACTTTATGAAAGATTAAAGCAGCGAAATACACTACACATTCTTTGAACAAAACAATTCCATCACACACACAAAAAACTATAAAAAAGGTTTAATAGAAGACAAAAAATGTTGGTAATCTCCTGGGATAAGTATGTTGTGAAAACACTTCATTAAAAAGGTTTTATTCTCACAAATAATAGTTTTGTATAAGTTCCAGTAATGTATAAATGTTGTTTATGTAGAGAACAGTCAATTATTTAAGGATTAATTTACTCGGTGTAATGAAGTAGCATTGTTGTACGAAAGGATATTCAAAAGGTGTCAGTCAGATATCTCCTTGTCGTGCTCTTTTTCCTAAGAATTTCTATACTCGTGAGTTACCAACAGAATGTAGTGTCTTTCATAGCCACCTCGAAGCTTATGCTCACCTACTGGATGTGTTAATCCTCCCGGCTGCCAACCAAATGTGCCCACCTTTCAAGGTGCCTTCAATTTGTGCTAAACTTCCCAGCCGCCTATACAGGATGTGCCCTTCCAGTCGCCTATACAGGATGTGCCCTTCCAGTCGCCTATACAGAATGTGCCCTTCCGGTCGCCTATACAGGATGTGCCCTTCCAGTCGCCTATACAGAATGTGCCCTTCCAGTCGCCTATACAGAATGTGCCCTTCCAGTCGCCTATACAGGATGTGCCCTTCCAGTCGCCTATACAGGATGTGCCCTTCCAGTCGCCTATACAGAATGTGCCCTTCCAGTCGCCTATACAGGATGTGCCCTTCCAGTCGCCTATACAGAATGTGCCCTTCCAGTCGCCTATACAGAATGTGCCTTTCCAGTCGCCTATACAGGATGTGACCTCCCAGCCGCCTATACAGAATGTGCCCTTCCAGTCGCCTATACAGGATGTGACCTCCCAGCCGCCTATACAGAATGTGCCCTTCCAGTCGCCTATACAGGATGTGCCCTTCCAGTCGCCTATACAGAATGTGCCCTTCCAGTCGCCTATACAGGATGTGACCTCCCAGCCGCCTATACAGAATGTGCCCTTCCAGTCGCCTATACAGGATGTGACCTCCCAGCCGCCTATACAGAATGTGCCCTTCCAGTCGCCTATACAGGATGTGCCCTTCCAGTCGCCTATACAGGATGTGACCTTCCAGTCGCCTCTCACAACCTGTATGATATTTTCATTTTCCTATGGGTCTATATGATGTGCTCGGTGGAGCCTTTCTAGTTGTATTTATGAAGAAGTCCCCTTCCTGGCGACCTGTATAATGCGGTGACCTCCCTCACACCCCGTGGGAGATTTTCAATTTTCCTGACCTTATCTGTCCCAAAGCGAATCTGTAAAATGTGCTGGGCCTCCAATATTATTTCAAAGGCGTTTGCCAAATCGATACTGGTATGTAATTGGTTATTTTCTATATTCACTGTCACTGAGTTGCACGTAATTGGTTTCATTTAGGTGTATACAGCGCTGTAAGCAATATTTTGAGCTACAAAATGTTTGATATAATATTTGATCACGTTTAATCCTGTGTACCTCTAAATCTATTTAATTTATTTGCTTGAAATTTTAATTCCCTTCTGCTATTGAGATAATCTAAAAGAATAGGGTAGAATATATTTTACAGTAGTCCTTCTCTGCATTACATTGGTAGTAATGCTGTTCAATCTTCTGACGACCTCTGCCGTCATTACCCGATATTAACGTTATTCAACCTAAGACGCTAACCAATCAGTACAACGCAGACTATTTATGAATATTTATTTATTCTTTTACCAATCAGTGCACAGTGAATAGTCATGACTTGCGACCGATACTGAACGTACCTTTCTACCATTGACGGGATGGACTAACGTTATAGAGAAGGCTTGAGGGGAAAACGAGACCAGAACTACATCAGAATAACTTTCTGTGCTTAAAGACGATGAATATCCATTTGTGAGGGTTTTGATGCAGGGCAATAGTTTTGAGCAAATAGGAAAATCATGTAAAATATTCCAAGCACAACATTTTCATGCTGTTTAGAAATATAATTATAGACTATTACTCATTCTAATCTGAACATCACAACTATCCAAATCACTAATTAGATAATGGAAGAAAATATATTGAGCTTTTACCATTTTAAAAATTAATCTAAATTTTATTGTTTTCAATTTCTAATTAGTTCATATTATCAATGGAAACTGAAGTGAAACATTTTCTTACTCACATAAGGATGATCATGAAATTAATTTCCATATCACTACAGGCAAAACCCATTCATCACCTGCAAATTCATGTACGTATAAAAGTCAATATGAATACCATGATTGTGTTCAGTATATTAGATTAATCAAGATTGAATGACTTAGTTCTGAGGTCATAGGTTTGAGTCCTTAGTAATCATGGTATTGATCTGTTCATTAAACAAAACTCAAAATTGCCAGATAGTTTTGTCAGATAGAGCCAAATCTAATATATATATCAATATATGCTACCTTTTACGAAAATGTATGGTTTTAAACAAATCATTCTCTTTTCGTCTGAAAAACCATTTATTGTCTTACGATAAGCAGTAATAGAGAGCGACAAATGTTTTTCCTTTCTGAAAGAGACACGTAATTGGTTTACAACCAGATCAGGATCAACCTTATCACCCTAAAGGTTCATAAAATATGTACTACAAGGGAGTGTTGGCGATAACACGGCAGTATTGACACACCTTCCCAGCGGCAAGTTTGGTGGGCCGGACGAGGTACTAATCAGTTTTTCTTTCCATTAATAATAACATGTTTAGGGGGCTAGGGTATCACATATTTTAGAAACTTGAGGAAATCAAGAAGGGCAGTTAACCTTGTGAAAGTCTTATTATCTTAGAGCTGGTTGAAAAGCAATATTGCTTCGTCATTTTGTGGTCATGTTTGGAGGGAGGGCCACACTATTGTAATTGAGTTACTGTCTCCAGAAATGGAAGACTCAGAAAACAATGACTGTGGTTTTAGAAGGTTTCACATTTCCAGAAATAGCCAACCCCCTTGGGCGACGGCTATGGACAAATCGGGGGCTTCTATTTGCTCATAGACCTGGACACACTGTCCCGGAAGAGCTGCTCTGAGAATAATCTCCAAATCTCTAGCACACCATAGGGTCCAATTAAAGGAAAACGTATTCTAGATAAGCAAGACTAAAGTAAACTAGAAACCATATACTACATGAGAAAATGGTACCGTTTTATGTGAATATGTAAATGTTCACAATAGATTGGGTAGTGTGTATATAAATGGATAATTCCTAAAGATTATGAATCTCATTGTTGGTATGGTATTTTTGGCCTCGTTGTATTATTTTTTAATGGAATAATCTGATTAGATATGTGCAATTAGAGTCAATGTTTGTCAGATCCAGAAAGCACATATCAGAAAAAATACTTTTGATAAGCAACGGCTTGACTTTCAACAAAAATATAATTCCTAATATCGTAATCATTAGATACTTGACATGTTAAGTTGGATATGCACGCGATCATCCCGTGTTCCAAATTACCTCCCATTAGCATCTGTCACATAGCGTACATAGAGACTAATACCCACAATCTGACATTAACCCAAATATGCTATTGAAATACCAAATGCAGACTATTTCCCATCACATCATTCCTGCTCCCCGTCGATCTCACATCATGAAGCCTTGCTGATTATCATTTCTAAATCTGTCTGGGAACAAACTACCGATATTTAAATATGTGCAGCTCCATGCAGCTAACCTAACATGCTGATCTAATGAGTGGAGTGAGGCTCAAGTTTGTTGACATCCACAAGGTTGTCAGAGGAAGATACAATAAAGACATGAATAAAACATGCTTTGTACTACTTGGAAATAAAGAACCACCTTTACGTAAGATGACGATTGCCTCGGGCTTTGATAACATCACTCGCAGACTCTATTAATGGAAGTTGGGCAACAAGCTGTTACTGTTATAGTTCAGAGGACCTGTCTTGGTGGCTATTAATTATCAACATTCCATCCTTCTTGGTTTTCTATATTCTAAGATAACAGTCTTATTCTAATATATGATAAATAGAAACACTACGTTCAATGATTTGAGAGTCATGTTTTACTGTTGTGACAAGGGTTTGTCATTTGTCACGATTTGACATGAAAAATATGCATTGGACTAAAAAAAGCCGGCACACTTCAGAGACAGTGGTGACAAGCCTGCTGGTGTGACACAAATATGCACAAAGATGTACGGGATGCTCCCACAAGATCTAAACAATGGACTTGACAGGCAACACTCAGTCAAAACAGTAGGTTGACCTGATGCACTTTACCATCTAT
Organism: Amphiduros pacificus; assembly: GCA_949316495.1. Taxonomy (NCBI): domain Eukaryota; kingdom Metazoa; phylum Annelida; class Polychaeta; order Phyllodocida; family Hesionidae; genus Amphiduros; species Amphiduros pacificus. The sequence continues at coordinate 47,725,679 of OX439002.1, read as the reverse complement.
CTCCATACTTAGGATCTGAAGGCTTGGCAAACATTGTCCACTACAGCATGTAGTTCCAGCCGCCCCAGTGAGCACAAGAACTGAGTAAATACTTCAACAAAATGCTATTTCGATTGGAGTTGGTTGCTGTGCAGGCTGGACGTTTCAAGTGTCGGCGGTGCGGCCCGGGGATGCGGTCTTCCCTCACCTTTGCACCGTGCGCTGCTTGTCCATCTCTGTCTCCGGGGGGAGTATGCTCTTGTACACTGTGTTGCTTGTGAACTCAGGTCGTGTTTGGCAGACGCAAGACGTAGATGCCGCATGTTGTATTGAGTATGGGTTTAAAACTACGCCAGTCGGGACAGGACAAGGGAGGACTCTTGCCCATTGAGTAGGCGAGACCCGGTTTTGCCGTAGGGTACTTACTCCAGTCACTAATCTGCTGCAGAAAGTGACCAACCATGAACGGCAATCATATAATTCTGTCTCTGTAAAAGCCTTTTCAAAACATAGAATCAGATTGGGCCCTCAAATAGAATGGAAAAAATGTTTATGCAATCTAGAATGGCAAGATGAGCAGGGCGAGTTATGAATAAAACAAAAGCAGGAATGAAATATTAGGCTCCTTTTTTTGGCTGAGCTCAACTACAAGTGTAATCCTTCACTCTTTTCATATCACTGTTCTATCAAAGTCACGTGGTTGTCGTTGGCATGCATGCTGCGCAACTGACAATTTCCAATGCCTCGTTTTACTTAAAATCATAATTGTGTAATTTTGTTCCGTAAAAACAGATTATGTCAGTCTCGGGGACCCGCCTCTGTGTAATGATTTAGGACGGTGTCACTAATATCAAGTGTAATCCTGGAGGATTGTCCACTTTGATAAGAAGGTCTACAATTAAGAAAGCTCCATGACATCCACAGCTATAGAATTGTTTAACAACATTTATTACTTAATTATCTACTACATCACCTCCTAAAAATTAATTTCTGAATCATTTGCAGTTATTTCTGATATAGCAATAAAAATATTGAAATCTATATACTTTTTGCATTGTTGTACATATTTTATTTCTCACACTGTCTTCAATTATATAGATCCAAACGATATGAGAACACGATCACTTATATCAGTACCTTGCCTTAACTAGATGTGCAATAGAACTAATTTTTACTGACTTTTGATCGAAATAATTATTTATAACAGATTCCAGTCATGGAAAAACCCTTAGACCACAAAGAGGAAACGTTAATAACAAAGGATTATGGTCTTATATGTGACGAACCATACATTTCTTCAATTCAAAATAATAAATACAAAAATATATTTGTGTTGTTTAATACGGTAGACGAGGGCATTGGACTTGTGTGTAGTTTCCTCGGCCACTCTTGTTTCCAAGGCGCCGATAGTGTGATGTGCGGGTCGCCCTGTCTGGGCTGGCGGGGCTTGTGGCCACGCTGGTATGATGCTGTGACGTCCCTCGGGGACATGGACGTGACGGGAGTCATCGATGGGAACTGGGGCCAATATCGCCCGGATACACGCAGACCAAACACAGGGTGGCAATGTCCACCAACAAAACCAACGCCACTGCTCAGCTATGCTCATTTATCTTGCTTATTGAATATATAATAAAATAGTGCCAAGCCACATTTCCATCAATCTTTTTGCCCTTTATGGAAAACTTGTACGGGTGTTATTCCAACATTCAATTTCAGTAAAATGGTTTAAGGCGCCATGCGAAGCTGTAAATATCTCGACATAGTGGAAGTTGATGACGCAACTTTTGCAAGCACGGAGGAAACTCTTATTATAGAGTCAGTAACAACCGTACCTACTGATGTGAGGAACATACCTTAAAGTCATGGTTCCACTCAGGGAAGTCTATCAAAGACTAATTATCTGTGAAGGCAATACACTCATGACCTTGTGGATTGGTAGACACCGAGAGTGCATAGCAATCAAAACGTTCTTGATGGTGTATGAAATTTCAACTATTCTTCATTTGATATCCTACACAAAAAGTTAAAAAGTGAACTAAATAACCGATCATAAATAGCTACATTGAGCATATTTAGATGTATTTCCCCATGTATTTTTTAGATTGAAATAAAGGTGTTTGTTCTATCGCTCTTATTACATCTGTATGAACTTCATCAACATGGCTTGCGGGTCAGTTTTGCTGATTTCCAGAGATCACGGATGTTCTACCGGAAATGAATGACAAATAAGACTTGTCACAAATAAGAGCAATTTCTCTCCGGCACATAAAGAAATGTCACGCAATTTATTGATCCACATTTGCGTGTTATTTGATGTATGAGTTGAAGGAAAAATACGCTGGGAAATTCAAACCTGAAGTTGTCGTGATTATATTTACTATGGGCACAATGATGTCGCAAAATTCCATCAATATCCTTCAAGTGCTGAGAAAATCATCTGCGCCGCGTCACGTGACCTAGGGGTGAAAAGCTGGAGAATCGAAGACGAACTATTGTGTTTTGGAGCGCAGAACAGAATTTGGTAGTTTTTGATCAGGGCATGACATTTTTTCCTTTACGGTTTGAATGATGTTGAAATTGTATGATATCTGAGTTGTTTAAATATGAATGGATTTTCTGCCCTGAAGCAAAGTGTGTTGAAAAAAAATGATGATATTAATTGTTTGTTTATATAAAAACAGTAAACTGGTTATGATCTGGTTTATGTGAATGATATAATGTATCTACAATATGCTCTGGTTATATACATAATCGCTTATTACATATGTTTACGTTGAATGTGAAAATATATGAAAATATATGATTGTTATGAAAGAACCTTAAAATAATTGAAAAACCCTAAATGAAATTTTTACATTAAACGTATCATAAAGCCAATTTTAAGCAATTATTTTAAACAGTTCTTTTTCGATGAAGTGGGAAAATTAAAAGACACAATACTAATACTTAAATCAAATCAGGAAAAAAAGCCACGACAATCATTTGAACAATGATTGATAATTTTAAAGTCTGAAGGATGCCGTCAAGTTCCCTGAAGTGGTGGTGCTTTACAAGAACCACGTGATTTACTCCAGTCACGTGATTCACGCCAGTCACGTGATTAATACTGAGCAGACCACCCACCTTTATACAGCCGACTGCTTGCTCATCATGTGCCCTGGGTGTCTGTATCCAGCATAAAAGTCCCTGCTTCAGCCAGGCAGCCTGGAGTCGGCCATTGCGCTGTAATTTGTTCAAGTTTTGAAAGCACCCATACACAAAAGAGGTGGTTTACAGACCACTTGCGGCAGTGAAATTTACTGCTGGGGCAGATTAGACCGCCACTGTCAGTTTCTAAGCAACTATATTTGTCAAGGAGGAGTTTTCCCATTTACTTCTAAGTTCGTTCATAGCTCTTTTTCACACCATTCTCCGAAGTTAGGCATTACTCCCAGAGTATAATAGAATATCAACTTCTTGTCTGTTTGTGTTGAATGGTTCTATAAATCGATTGAAATCTCTCTGGGTAAAAGGTTTTCAATAAGGCTCTTTCCTAAACAACTTCCCAAAGCAAATTCTTAACCCTATACATTTCTTATCTTCATCAATCATAGACATATAAATACATTTTCATGTGTTTCTATATCATGAATAGCCTTGTTTGGTACATTAATACATTCATGTCATCCAAGGCCGAATGTGTCCAGATAAAAAAACCCATAAAGCAACACGTGAAGAACAGTAATGTAATAGGGAGGGCATGTTTATACAAAATATATGATTGGATAACTATCTGAATAATTGTGTCTTATGACATAAAAATACATGTAGGCTCCATAGGGAATCTGAAAAGCTAAGATAGTACCGGAATTGTGTGATCAATACAATGTTAATTTTCCCTTCTGTCATATACCACTAAATGGATAAAAGCTGAAACCACAACCCTGGATGAGAACATTTTTATTCCATGTGTAAAGTTATTTATTTTAAATTCATGAGCTTGAAGTGTAAATATTTCTGTTCTGTGCAATCTTATCCATAAATTCAGTATTTCAAAACGTATCCTATCTTAACATTAATTAATATTTCTGCCCAGATTTAAGATCACTTGTATAAAAATCAGAAAAGTCTGTGATCCAGTTGAGGGACTGGATTTAATCCTGTGCTCGGTTGGGTCTGACAATGTCTTGCAGATTTTTGCAAAGAATATGAGCAATTAAACACCAGGGGGTGCAAAATAGTAGTCAGAAAAAATAGTCAGCAGGGGATGGAGCATCATCAGGCCCCGCCAGGAACTGACTGAAATAACGATGCAAGTGATGTAAAAATCCTGAACAAAGTGCTCTTCCTAACTTGGTGTGAGTTACATGCCACAAGATATCATTATTTTAGTTAAAATCAGCCTTTGACTTCAACCATGACATCTGAAATACGTACCTTGATTTCCATTGCTTGAAAACAATATGCTGAATATTTACCGATATTTCTGACCAATTAACAACTATCAAACATAAAGAACAAGGCAAGTATTTATAACTTGGGGAATTCCAAATTTAGAATGATATCAGATATAGGGCAATGACTGCAGAGGTAATTGAATACTACCTACAGGTGTTTAATCCAAAGTAATTATTTCGGTGTTCTTTATAAAATTAAATTAAAAGAAAAATCTTGAAATGTCTCCTGTCTACATGTTGGAATTAATCATGGTGGCATGCGCATGTGTATGGGACCACCAACTGCATAGTCATCATGTTTGCTTATTGCTGAAAATCTCCACCCAAAAAAGTAAATTAGCCAAAAGTCTGATAATTACCATGCCTTGGAAAGCAATGTATCTTCTGTAATGCTATCATGAAAACTCACACAAATAAATAGAAATAATTCATGAAGGGACATACGCAGAACAACAAGGTTAAAGGAAGGACGTGTTAAATGCAGAGTACACAAGGGGATAAGATATTGTCATAAACCATCTTCCACAGAGCTGTCATGAGAATTGTAACACATCAGGAGGAAGGCGAAACAAGTACAAAGCCGACAGTATGCTTGTGGCAGTACACTTCTACATCTCCATTCCCAGCTTGAGAAGTCCCACACTGCATAAACCGCATGAACCCAATGAACAGGACTCAGAACCACTATTCTCAGGGTCAGGGATGCTCAATTAATTACCACATCCATCCATTTATGAATTTAATAAATAATCGTAAAGTGTTGTGATAATAAGATATGTAATATAAGATATGTAATATAAGATATTTAATATAAGATATGTAATATAGGATATGTAATATAAGATATGTAATATAAAATATGTAATATAAAATATGTAATATAAAATATGTAATATAAAATATGTAATATAAAATATGTAATATAAAATATGTAATATAAAATATATATAAGATTTTAATATAAGATGTGTAAAATAAGATATGAATATAAGATATGGATAGAAGATATAACTACACGATATGTCATTTAAGATATGAACAAAAGATCTGAATATAAGATATGTCATATTAGATATGAATATAAGATATGTAATATAAGATGTGTAATTAAGATGTGTAATATATGATGTTTTATATTAGATATGAATATAATATATGCAATATAAGACATTTAATATAAGATATGTAATATAAGATATGTAATATAAGATATGTAATATAAGATATGGATATAAGATATGTAATATAAGATATGAATATAAGATATGAATATAAGATATGTAATATAAGATATGAATATATGATATGGATATAAGGTTATATTTAAGACTATATCATATGAATATAAGATTACATTATGAATAGAAGATATGTAATACTGCTTGTTTCTCGTCAAATGCTAATGAGCACATTTGTGAAAAATCTAATGTTTTCCGAAAATACGAAGTATTACTATTTGTTGCATGTTAAATATGGATTGCAGATTCTTTTCAAAATGAGTTCTCATAATTGTTTTGTCAAATATCCTGATCCAGTTCTCACAGATCAATCAGGTAGAATATTTACTTTGCCAGACAGCACTTATCATGATTTGACAACCAGTTTTAAAAGCATGGTTGAATTTTCTCAAGGTGGAGGTGCTAGTATTACATAGAAGTTTGTGTTAAACTTGGCCACAACGATCAGACAACGAGCTCACGGCCCGTCTATGAAGTTACCACTGCATTTTCACAAGAAAACCAATGAAAAATTTGCGACTTTCCTTTCTCGTTCCTGGCCTGTTGTCAAAACGTCCACCAGAATAGCAAAACATCTCCAATTTTCAACAAAGTCCATGGAACATCATAAGAATGAACCAGGAACAACCTGGACGCAATATCTTAAAGGTAACCATTGTGAGTATGTTGTGTTTTGGTGCTTAGTACGCTGTAACTTGGCGTTGTATGGACTTGTGAGCACGTTGTTATGCAACGTTGTGAGCATGTTGTAACCTGACATTGTGAAGAAATAGATCTGTGAACACCAGATAATGTTGCGAACATGTTATGATAAAACGTGAGCATGTGCTCAGCACGTTGCTAGCACTTTTTGTACATAAACATTCAGCTGCGAGCAAATATGGCTATCTTCTGCCAAATCCTGTTACTCATTTGGGATTGTCCCTTCCGGAACTCTCCTAGCTTATCAACTGGCGTGTTATGCTGATATGTTGACAAATCAGCAACAAATCAACACAACATGCGAGTTGATATGCTAAAAAAGGTTGCTGATGGGACAATCTCAACCGAGTAACTAGATTTGACCAAAGACCGAGATTGTTCACAGCTGAATGTGCTACATGCTTGCAACAGGCTAAGCACATGGTCATAACGTGCTCACTACGTTCTGAGCACGTGTTACTGTGTGCTGAGCATGTGCTCACAACATGTGCTGACAAAATTATCTGGTGATCGCAGATCTATTTCTTCACAATGTCAGGTTACAACATGCTCACAACATTGTACAACAACGTTTTCTGGTGTTCACTCATCTACGCCCATACAACATCAGGTTAAAGCATGCTCAGCACCAAAACACAACGTGCTCACAACGTAGAAAAAACATAAAATGATTAGAAAGGTCTGTGTCTGTCCATCTGTCAATTATTAGACCCATGGGCTCTATTCATCTATTACAGATATATCCATATGAGTGGGATGATACACTTTGAAAAGTAGCATTTATTTCCCAGATAAAAGTCATGCTGCAGTGAACAGTCGCACTTTACAACATTCAAACATGTGACTTGGTGGAAATGCACGAGGTGTACTTTCCTTAATGGAAATCAAGCACATTTTCAACCTCTATTCAGAAATATTGATTTTTTATAAATTAATGAATTCATTGAGAACATATCAACATTGAAACCAACATCCCACCAGACTACTTTACATATGTCTTCCACAGAAAAATACACAACAAGATGGTGATATTATTCACGTCACTGACTTTGTTTTGTTACCATGTTTCAGTCCAAATCACGTAAAGGTTAAATATATATAATGCCTGCCATAAAATAATACACTTCCTATTTAATGTAATTCCGTGATGGTTAGCTTATATACAAACCTAGAGAGAATGTCCTTGAAAATGGTACCTTAAGTTAAATGTGAAACATAAATTGAAGATATCTGCCTCTTCATTTGACAGCATAAATATTTAAAAACAAATTGGTGTATATTTTTTTAATTAAGGCGGCTTTCTTAACATTGCCAGTAAGCACCATATGAAATTGCTGAAGAATGTCCTTCATAAACTTGATATAGTATTGACGATCTTGACAATATCTTGATTTACTGTGAGATGATTTTTTACTTTTCAATAGCTTCAAATCATATTCTAATATTCCTATATTAAAAATCTACATAATATGTAAATGGATAACAGAAGAAGTGATAAAAATAACAATATTACATGAAATGTCTATTTGGAAACTTTGGAAAAAAATATTGTAATTTTGCTGGAGAGACCCGTCTTATATTGAAAGCACTGAAATACAAGTCTAACACCAAAGATAATGGCACTATCCCAGTGGATTTCTCATAAACATGAGCTTATCCACAAGGTTATATCCCTGTCATGAAAGGGCATTGAACTCAGCAGGTCATTTCATTCAGCAGAGTTTGGTGAATAGAATCAGGCTATCATGATATATTGGATCAACCATATACAATTGGGTTTTTGTTATGTATCATGTATTTTATAGGGAAGCTATTTTTAAAAGTTAAATAATCATGATCTACTCTCTCATGGCAAATATACATATTTTGTGTGTTGGAAAACAAAACCATGAATCATACAAATCTGACAATAGGTGACCTCTATCATTATATTGAGGTTGACCAGTGGAACTACAGTGCATTGGAAGAGACCCACTTGCCATATATTGCCCTAAGAGCAATATAGACGTTTTGCATGTATGTATACTTTCCATTGTTCCCAGAGTCTATTTTCCTCTAGGGCTTGTACCTCCCACAAAAAGGTCTTGCTTTAAAAAGGTTTCTAGTGGTTCGTTGTTTCGCAAGCTTTTTGTTCAAGATCAACCAAAGGGCATGTGCTAACATGTGCACAGATCACATCTTGGAAATGGTGTCAATGCCTCCATAATGGTCCTCTCACTTTACAGTTATTTACATATTTTAACAGTATTTCGGATAGAGAATTATAATTTCTATATTTCAAAAACATATCAAACACTGCAATCATTTCTGTTGTGAAATAAAGCCAGGATTTGAATGAAGAAATATGTGTAGTAATATTGCCAGATGTATGTGTGGTGATTTGCTCACTATTTTAAGACATGTGAAAGTGACCACACAAACCACTAATCTCAGGAAATAGGTCTTCTCAGCATGATGCGAGATCACATATTTAATCTTCTCCACGGGTACCCTGACCAGACACTCTTCACAGCTAGTTTTGATCAAGGGAAAGACACGTCAAGGTGATAAGATTTTCTTGAGGGTTGAGTCTTGATAAATTCATACGTGAGTGAGCAGTGACACCTCAGTGAACACCTAAAAAAACATTTTTGGCTGGATGATTCAACTTGATTTACAGTATTGGTATCAGTGAACATCATGCTTGGATGAACAGCCACGTCTCCATAAACAATGAACTCCGCCTACCCTGATGTGTTACATGCCACAAGACATTGTTATTTCACCTCAAATCAGCCAGGCAATTCACGGTTCAGACTTGGACTTCAACCATGGCCTCGTCATTTCCTTTCAACCTGAAAGGAATGTTCCTGATTCCCATTGCTTGAAATCAATATTCGGAATATCTACCGGGAATTTTGACCAATCAACAGGTGATAAACATAAACAGGAAATGACGAGTCTATGGACGCAATCACCACATGTTCAATATCTTTCCTTAAAACAGTACATGAAACTAATGATCGGCATGGCCTAACATGAAAGAAAGTGGACTATAAACATGCATCGGGCCTGTGATGGAACATACATTATCTGTTGGACTATGATTCTTTATAAAAAGTTGGTTAAATTGATTCATTTTGATGAATACTATTGGTATCGAGGACAAAATTCCTATTTAAATAAATAGTCATGCCTTAATGAAAAGGACCTTTTCCAGATTTTCTAAACCTACATTTCTCCTACTAAGGAGAATAACTTTTAAAAGAAATGTTTTAAACATGTCAAGGAAAATATACATTTTTTAAATGATAATTCAACAAATGGAAAAAAAACAAAGTGTTTGTATGATCACACATTTAATCTTTTTTTTCAACATTGAGTTTTTAAGACAATTAGAAAATGGCTACCTTCAAATAAAAACCAGGTGGCTCTCAGTGTCCTAAACATAATTTGAAACAAACAGATCTTAACATTGAAAAAAAGCAAAAATAAATTAATTGATACAGAAAGAATGATTACCGTCTTCTTTCATTTTTTTCAAAGGAAATGCCTTTTAATACTGAAATACAGGAAGAATCTTCGGTCAAACACGAACATATGGAACCAATATGCATGTTTCTGCTTGGTTTCGCCACCAGATGTCAGATCAGATATATGCCTTAACATAATTTAAAGGTCCTGACTTGCAACAATTCCCATCGCAAGCAAATATAAACAACTGAATACAATTGTTAAAGACATGTCCTACCGATTGCTATTATAACAAGTGCCTGCTATCACGTGAAAGGTGAAATATGGATATGTGGTTATCCAAAATATTTATTTCCAATAAATACTGAACTGGAGAAGTGAAAATCAATTGCAGTTTTCACTTGCTCCATTGCATTTCCTGAAAAAATGTTTATTCCACGTGTGCATTTAAGGTAAACATTATCAATGCATAAACCTGGAAATTCATTGGAAATATGGCCTATGTGCCCTTTCACACCTTACTGGGTCAGAGAGGACAAATAAGGGCATTTAGTACTGCTCAAGATTAGCACATGCTTTTTTTAGTTAAGGTAACTAACTCCCCAATGTTTTGACTTCGACCATATTCAAAGGGATTTTTCCTCATCGGACCCCATTCTGGATATTGCAAAATTATGTAGAGAAATTGTTAAGAAATGTGAAATTAAAGTCAAATGTATTGACATTGAGTGAGAGTTACATGTTAAACTGATTAGTTACACTGCTGTTATTTGAAATTCGGATTAATTCATAGATTTATATGTCAACTAATATAGTAAAACCCATGAATCCAAATTAGGGGCGCTTCCCTGGGTTATAATGTAATTGTTGCCATAACATTAAAGTGGCTGGGATAAAATAAATTTCCTAGACAAATTGGGCAGCAGCCCTGCTCATTTGTTTGCCCCCTTTTAAAATACACTTCATGCGATGAATCATTCCTAATTTTCGTCATTGTAACCTTTACAAGGCATACTTGAAGAGCTGATCTTATATGGAGAGCGTGTTCGGAAGGCAAATGACCCTGCGATGTCACATAGAATGTTGTCTGAGATAAACTATATCCATTCAGTCATCTCCTGGGTTTATGTACATAAGAATGAAATCATGAAATAGGGAATACAATACATGCTAATGCAGCTGATATAGGTATTTACTTAAAGCATACATCTTTGGACACAGAAACCTTTCAAAAACGGCTTATATCCTAATGCTTTTGTGAAACTCCTCACCAAGTGTCCGTCAGTAGATAATTCATTCTTGCTCTGAAGTACCCAAAACGATTCCATACTTCATGTACATACTCAGAAAAGAGATTTAAATGTAGATGGCATGATCAGTTCACCAACGTTCATAAAATATGAGTTTGAGTAGAAATATTAATTGATAAATCTCCTGTAGCTGTGTTCAGAGCATGTTTGGATGTAACACTTTGCACATATTGCTCTATAGACGATGTATTTGACAGCTTAATCTTTCCATATGTCCGCCGTCGTCAAATCTCACTCAATCGTTTTATTTTCGACATTAAACATAAAAATATTTATGATTCATGCTGAAATAATAAAAAAAATTGTTCAAAGTTTTCATATGGAAAATACAATTGAAAATAAACATCTTTTCTTCTTCTCATGTCTTTTGATCAGAAATTATTTTCTTTTTTAAACCGTGACAATAACTGGATATAAAATCAAATTTATATTTACGTGATATAATTCGGCTCCTTTTAAAATGACTATTTCCCAATGGTATTCGCGAGAGGCCCATCCTATATTACCCTGCATGGGCATGTTTCTGTTTATCCGGGAATTATATATTAGTAGAAAGTGTGTGTTTAAGAAATGTCTCAAGAAGGTGAGGATGCATTCAAGCGTGCAGCCACTTTATGGGACTTCACCGTATATCCTGAATAATACAACCCAGACCTTTCTTATCTTAACTACGCCTCATATTCTGATACAATCAGATATTCATTCTATTATATGATGACATGTGTCTGCCAGGTAAAATATGAAATACTAATAATTGTTGATTTCTTTTGTATCAAAGATATACCAAAGTCTCAATATTGAAAAAAAATCGTGTAATTCAGGAGAAAATATTTCCATCATTTTTTTCTATTGAGCTCGATTTATTCCTGAATATATGCACAGGGAGTTTATAATACAGTGACCAACTGTTTCGCTTTGAGATACTAAAACACAAACCAGTGGCTTCAGAGCTATGCTGATCATTTTCTATATTTGTAAACATATTCTGAAAATGCTTGCAAATTGTTTCATAAATGATCATTTAATCCTTTCTCAGAACAGACCTTAGCAGCAAATAACTTCGGCCAATCAAAATGCACATTACGCATTGATTTTTTTTATATTCTCATTGGCTGATATTGGTCATATTATTCATAACGGAAGATCCCTTGACAACTCAGTGATAGCTATGAGATATTTTCAAAAGGTCATAACAAGATGGAACAAATTCTGAGCGTAATTTAAATAGATAGAATTGATGTCCGAACTCCGATTATAGTAGTTTTAGAGGAGAAGATGACGAAGCCTAAGCTTATAAGTTATGATAAATATAAATTGTTCTGTAACTTCAGTTGGTATAAGCCAATTTCCCCTGACATGACTACTCAGGATAGTTTACAAGTTTTTTTCACAGATAGTGTAGGTGCAGAATGGTCACATTGCACACCCACCCCCGAGACTCGCCTTTCCTAGCCGAAAAATTGTGTATTAATCATGCCCGTCTGTCAGGAAGTCATTAAGGTCATGTTTTATGGAGGTTAGGCCACTATCGCTTTCTATTTTTAGAGTACAACAATCATGTGTTGAGGTAAACAACGAGGTTTATTTTACTTCCCAGTACGTAGAAAAAGTATGTTTTAGGAGAACCATCAAAATGTGTTTGTGTGGTCGGTGCTAAGGTCTGGGCACATTGTACCTTCCCATAGTGCATCAGAATTTATGTCTCATCTTACATAAATACTGATGACTATGCTATTTATATCCTCATACTCCTCATTAAGACCCCCTCCATACTTCTGCACTATTTCTGAGGAACATTGAATTTCAACCACCGAAATCAATAATTCTAGGTAAAGAAAGAGAGAATTTTGCATAAATCAGAGCGTCACATATGTCTGCAGGGAAATCATGGAACTTGCAGAAGTTTGTCACCATTTTGTGGTGTCCATGGTAGATCTTCCTACCTTTCCCAGTGCTTTGGTAATAGATACTGTTTTTGGAATTAATTCTATATTCAAATGTTGGCTCCGGAACAACTTCTAATGTATAGCCATGTAGTAATAGTTTAATGTAGAGGTCCCAGTCTACATAAGGAGCCTCTTGTCCCTCTGTCACCACTGTGCACCCTCCCACTGCTTGGTATACATCCTTTCTAATAAGCATGTTACTCTTGCCGGCATAATGGAAAAACAGCTCTGCTTCTAATGCTCCTCCCACAGCCAATGAATATTTCACACGTGTGTTCACGCCAGCCTTGTCTTCTTGGAAGTTCCTTGCAATGCCAGTGACGGAGTCTGCGTTGGTTCTGATAGCAGTCAGCATAAACAGTTCAACCATATTTGGCGTTGGAATATCATCATCGTCTATAAAAATGCCATAGGCCGTGTCAATCTGCCTCATGGCACTATTTCTCACCTGTGAGACATACACAGGCTCTATCCTCATGAAGCTGAAAATGATAGAGGAATCCTCAAATGTAGCTGCCATGGCCTGTGCCACTTCCATTGCCTCATTATTGCTACTGCAGTCCATTATGAGGACCTTGAAGTATCTGAATGTTTGTTGTAACAGTGCTACCAGCAAGTCCTTCAATGTGTCTGCTCTGTTGTGACTAGTTATAATCACAGTGACTGTATACCTTGGTATCATATAGGAATCTAACTTATTCACCTGAGTATTTCGCATTATATAAGGTATCAACTTCCTGTAATTAGTTTTAGATAGGCCGGGATCCACTATGACACCCTGGACAGGCACTCCATGTCTCATAGCATGCTGCAGGGCTCTAGCCAAGCCTGCCTCATCTCCTGGTTTGAATCTCAACTCTGCTGGTAAATTGTCTTGAAGTTGATCGGTTATGGCTTGAATATCTGAATAAATAACAGGTAAACCAGCATTGACACTTTCATACAACACAAGAGGCCCCGCTTCCCCAAATGATGGAATTATTAGTATACACTTCTCTCGGTTCATAAATGCAAGGGCCTGTTCCGTATTTAAATTGGTTAATATTTTAAAATTTATAGCCGATCCATTTAGTTGTTTGATCAGCAAATGATCACTCATTTCACCATCTATTTTAACAGGATCGCCAATAAATGTGAACTTCTGGGGTAGGTTCATGTTTTCTTCTGACATGTATAATAATGTTTGAGACATAAAGAAGGCTCCCTTGAGACTGTCAAGTCTACTGAAAAAACAAAGGTGTTGACTTTTAACAACAGTTCCAGGAAGGTTGAATTTCTGCACTGTATTTATCTCCACCATATTCTGCATTGTGAGTGTGGTTTGTCTATTGAGTTTGTAGTTATTCTCCAGCATCCATTCCGCATAGAAATCGGACGGTACCGTGACAAAGTCAGCTAATTCTATAGCCTTCTTCTCCATGAAATAAAGTACCAGAGTATTGTGATCCTTTGGAGCTCTGGCGTTGAAGTGATTGGACAGCTTTGTGGCACCATGTCCATGAATCACTAAGGGGGTTTTGTGAAAGGCAATTCCAGCTTTCTTGGCATACATGGAATACAGGGACATGCCATAAATATCATGGAACAAAACAATATCAAAGTGTTTCTCCCTTGGCTTCAACCATCTATAAACTGAATAACTTCTCACCATCCACACAGAACCATATGGATTAGGTTTTATCAGCTGAAGGGGTACAAATGTGATATTTTCCTTTGCAAAAAAATCAATCCAAGGTTCGATGCCCCTGACCTGAGCGGTGTAGAGTACCGTGATCTGGGCTCCAGATGACCTTAAGAGATCTGCCTCCCTGTAAAAAGCAGCCCCGATTCCACCAAACTTTGTCGGTCCTCTAAACCCGCCAGTGACAAAAAGGACCCTGAGACCGTCCATACTCTCAACCTGATGTCTGCTGAGAAGCTGAACAGTATTCTCCAGGTTAGTGAAGCCATAGCGATTGCTACTTGTAGTATTCCTGGGGCTTGGTTTGCTAGGAAGTCTGCCGCCTTGGCTGGAATAAGAAGGGTAATCATCGTGTCTCCACAGTACTTTCCTTCCCGAGAGTCCCTCATTGGAGACATTGTCCGTGTGGTGCTGGGAGCCCCGGAGCGCCATTAGTACGCACAGTCCTAGTATAGCCATATATACCGCAATGCTGAACCTCCACAAGCCCCGGCGGATCAACCTCCGGGGAATAAAACTTGGCTTTTTTCCTGGCATGATGAATCTACACCGATCTTCCTGCAATATACCTTAAATATCAGGACCAGAAATTCATTTTTTAAATGAAAAGTTGATATTTTATCGTATACTTCAAATTATATATACAGAGGCAATCATTATTTTTTTTCTGTTTGAATAAATTTGAATCTGAGGTTGTATTGACCCTGCATGGAACCCCGGGTCATGATAAAGGTATAATATAAGTGGTAATATCAAGGCCGTAAATGATTCTGCTTTTAAATGCTAAAAAGTGTCACACGTCAGCTAATTTTTGCCTACTATCACAAAGTCTTCACCCAGCAGAGTTAACCAGAAAATCCACGACTCACGACAGACAACATGATGACATATATTGTCCACGTTTAGAAATCTATCATTTTATTTGGTCTTTTGATATGCAAAATAGTGACTAATATCACTGAAAAAGGATAGTTTCAAATCATACGTCTCATCAGGATATGGAAAGACATTTGTAAAATGTGGCGTGTTGTGTCTCAATTATATGATCCAAATTGAAGTTCATTTGTGCGTTGAACATATCTCACTGCGTAGGTAAGTAATCATAAACTTGACATATTGATCTTTTGGTGATGTCTTTTTCAGGAGATATCTATATTGAGGTATTTATAATGTCTGTATAATAAGATACCTACATTGTGGTTTGTATATGTAAGTCTCTTAGATGAGATACCTATATTTGGGAATGTTAGATTATGAAATACTTGCATTGAGAGAATTTATAATATCTCTGTGTTGAGATACTTGTATTGAGCTTTAAGGTTTATTTATTTAAAGGTATTAATAATTATATATCAACAATAAGATATACTTAATAGGATTTCATGGAGCGATACCTACATTAAGGTATGTGCATTGTTGTTGGACCTATTCTCTATCAGTATAAGCTTGAGTGGTACGAATGTGTGTGTATCACTTCAGCCTGTTCTTGTCACAGTGAATATCTGAATTCGCCCTTCCCATACCTCTGCCACTCTCCATATTGTCCACTCGCATCTTTATCTGATTTTATCATTTATCGCTTTATCATTTTGAACAACAATATGGTCAGAACCTTCTGTTAAGTTAATGTTTAGAGGTAGTGAAGCATATGGTTTAATTGTTTTAATTGTTAACGTACCTGTTTGTCCACTGAATGTTCCATTTCTTTCGGGCGAGGCTGTAAAAAGTGAACGCGCTTTAAGTCCTTGTCAAACATGC
Source organism: Amphiduros pacificus (assembly GCA_949316495.1). Taxonomy (NCBI): domain Eukaryota; kingdom Metazoa; phylum Annelida; class Polychaeta; order Phyllodocida; family Hesionidae; genus Amphiduros; species Amphiduros pacificus. The sequence goes on along the minus strand of OX439002.1, from coordinate 47,709,173 downwards.
GCCGGATTGCCCCGGAAGCTCCTAGTTCCTTAAAAATCACACCACGTCAAAAGTACGTTTAAAGATATTCCGCAAATAAATTTTAAACGTCACCAGGGGAGAGTGTTGCAATGCATGTAATCATCTGGGGTTTTGTAAAATAAAGATACACGTCAAACATTCAAACCCGTTATAGACAAACGAAATAATACGATTATTCATTCAGTGTCGGTCAAGTAAATAAATTGTACTTAAATATATCTGCGGCCAAAGATGTGTGATCTGAAATAACATTTAAGAAATGATAACCCTAATTATAACTGACATTTAGCTTGTGAAAAGATATTTTGAAAGTATCTAATTCTCCCAAATGAGTATTTGTGGTCACAAAATTAAAATCATATTCAAAATAATGTATACGACATATCTGCAATATAAAATGTTATTTGGATGTGTCTTGTAGCAAACGAAGGTAATTTGCATATTGGGAAGACGGAAATAAATAATTCCCGGGTATACTTTATATTGCTTTCTGTGCTCTCGTTATTTTTGTTTGTCCGAAGGTAATTTTGGTCACTCCCACAGGTTAATCCCTACTTAATCCCTACTTAATCTCGGGAGATCCCATACCTCAATAGCCCATCACAGTCCCTTTGAAATGGAAAATTAAAAAAAGCTCAAGTTAATTTTATTTCATATTATCAGAGCATTTTAGATTTTGGGCATTTATGAATGTAACCCCTCTGGTATAAAACACTTTGTCAGCAGAACTTCCTCCACCACCAAGTCACAGACTTTTTCTCTATTAAAAAACATAAACATAAGGCAACACATTTGAAGTTTTACATTCACAAAAATATTATTTCTATTGTTTAAGTCCTTTAATATTTAGAGAAAGACTATTTTATATAAAGTTTGACTATTACTTAGTTTTATTCAAAACACTCATTGATAAAAAGCGATGGAAGAGGGCTTACTCCTATTTCGCGCTATAAAGCGCGGTACCATTGAAGGCAAAGAAAGTCTGGAACTTTTTGTTGGAAACTACTCTGAGACCTGAGAGTACACACATAGGGCATTGCCTAACGTTCATAGTGTCAAGGCAAGTGGATATAAACAAAATTTATTTTATGATAGAGAATTTAAGAAAATCAAAACAAACTCATGTATTTCAACAAAGTATTTAATAATTTCTCCTCTTAATAATTTAAAACAGAATATAACATACTCTTTGAAATGTACACTTACTTGTAACGAGAATGCTCACAATTTCATCAGAAGACATATACAACAATAATGTACACAATGTACTATTTAGATATTTCGATATTAAGCCTACAAATCCCATACATTTTGGCTGGCTCTTTGTATCACAACTGTCCCCTAGTTTGAACAAGTACATGACATTAGCATATTATTTACAACATGGTGTTATGCCGCTCTCTGGACAATTTGGGCTAAACCATAATGAACACACACAAGAACCTGACCTGCAGGTTCAAATTAGCGACACCAGATGGCTCCACCACCATGCACTTTCCACCAGGGGCGTCATTGCATCGTTTTTAGCAATATTTCCTTATTTTGTGCAAGTCGTTTGAATTTTACCCACAGGTCTCTTCTGAACAAACATATATTCTTAATACACCGTGTACATTTTGATGGGGAGATATGGTTGTCGCACACTTGAACCTAAATGAACACATTCAACAGCAAATGTAACTTCTCTATGTACATATGTATCAATCTCAATATTATATTTGTGCATTTTCCTGTGGGTTGGTTAACTATACAGAATTTCCATATAACTGCAAAGAAAGATAAGTGATCTATCATTCTTCATAAGCAAAGTAATAAATTAATCTCCTCTTCATCTATTTAGTTTAGAGGATCACTTGAGAACGATAAAACCTGTCATAAGCAAATACCTATTATTGAACCAGGTAATGACAATAATGATAATGACAATACTGCTCATAATCTGCATAGATTATCTGTTTTAATAGATTATGTAGTTTGAGCTATATTTGAGCTATGCAGAAATTTAATTACACGTATGCGATGATTCATATGAAGCAATCTGTGAAACTGATACGTTATATTACAAAATTATAAATTATCATTTAGTTAATATATATATATATATATTTATATTCTATTATATACATTACTATTTGTCACATTAACATTTTTTTATTACAACTGTGTAAAGGGAGACCCATGCGACACATCCAAACTGAACAATTATATTTGCTGCCCCGTATCATTAAATAATCGTTCTTGTTTCATACAAGCCAATAAAGGGGGTTCTAGATACGCAGAAAAAGAATCTGTTTACACCTATCCAAAAGAAATCAAAGCATTAAGCTTTATGTATATGACACATAGATTGTGACAAGGAGTTGCTCACGTTGATCTCGCGCTATCATACCGAGGCTAGTGGAAGCACAAACTTGTGTTGCTTATCGCGGGTGTATATACCCTGAAAAAGGTTAAAGGAAAGCCATTAACACTACAGTGCATGACTCTTCACTGGATCAAGAAGCAAAGACACAAATCTTATCACAAAAAACAGGCACATACAATATGTACATTAAAATTATTTTCCTATAATTATGATCATCCCCATCATCAACAACGTCATCGTGAAATATGTTTCAGCAAACTCTCCAAAGAAGTCTATTTAATTAGTTTTCTGAAACATGCGTTACAATCAGTGCCTAGGTGAATAAATATATGGAGATAGAGACTTTCTATATGGATTGACTATTGTGCAGGATATATCTGCTGGCTATTTATGCTGACAATTGTATATGATAGATCTGCTGGCTATTTATGCTGACAATTGTATATGATATATCTGCTGGCTATTTATGCTGACAATTGTACAGGATAGATCTGCTGGCTATTTATGCTGACAATTGTACATGATATATCTGCTGGCTAATTTTGCTGACAATTGTATATGATATATTTGCTGGCTATTTATGCTGACAATTGTACATGTTTTATCTGCTGGCTATTATGCTGACAATTGTACATGTTATATCTGCTGGCTATTTATGCTGACAACTGTATTGGTTATATTCACTGAACATTTATAGCACTTGTATCTTTATCGCTTAGCAAAATATACACTTTTCTATTTCAAACTGTAATTCTCTGTTATAATTGCCAAAGTCTATACAATAATGCATAGTAAAATACATGTGCGCTTCTGGTATTCAAGTACTTGTGTATACATATATAAATGAAAAAAAAATACTTAAGCAATTTTCATTCTTAGTGCACAAATTTTACGCCAATGTGTTTAACCATGTGACTATTCACCGAATACCTATCAAATTCATGTAATTGCCTAAAACACACATAATCTAGCTGAAATAATATCTGAAAAAGTTATTTGCTGATAAATGAAAAAAAGGCTTTGTTATGATTTTTTTTTTTAACGTTTGACGGGAACATCAGAAGACAGATTTATTTGAGTTTGAAGTATTATACCTCTGTGCATATTATTTGTTCCTCATAAGAAACAATTGATAGTTTTTGATACGTCTCAGAGCCTTCTAAGTGGTGTGGTTGAAATAGCTTATTTCAATATCTTATTTTCAGTGGTTCTGTAAACTATGACATAATGATCCCGTGGAATAGAATTGAACATAGCTTGACATGATTGAGAATTATAATTATTATCAGATGGGATATGTAACTGCGTAGACATTTTCTGCCTGAAATCTTTCAGAAACAAATTAAAATATCTCATTTTGAAGTGTTTATATTTGATTGATGCTGTGATGCTCTTTTAACCCATGACGAGTGTGTCAATTCACTGCATTACTGAAAAATAGAATCAAAGGTTCAGCAAGTTTATGGACTGTGTGATTGTCTGCATATTTATGCGTTCATCTGTCTGGCAATATTTACATTTGCACAAGTGTCACAGGGATATTGACCAGGCAGGAACGAGGAGGGGATCAGTGCTGTCTGAATGTCCTGACCAAGTGTAATACTTAGTATTAGCAGCGCCCCCTGCAGTGTGAGGCCCACGTCTCTCAATGCGCTATTGAAGTGGACAATGTGCCCAGGCCGAATCAACTGGTCCATCATGTAGGACATCACCACTAAGTCCTGGCAGACAATCACTGGATGCGGCCCTCCCGGATATATTGTCTTGCAATTATAGTGAGATCATATCTCTCTGAAATGAGCTTGTCCATTTTGGCATCACTAATCTGTAGGAGATCTCTTCCATGCGCGTGTGTGTGTGTGTGTGTGTGTGTTTGTGTGTGTGACAAGTGTGTGTGTGTGTGGACTGAATCATTGTTGATGAATATAGCACCTCCCGACCCTCTGTGTTTTGTGCTTTATCACAGGTAGACCGTTCTCTCATATAACCAAGTGGAGCACACAGGATCTGCACTGGAGCAGGCTGATCACTACCTATCTGTGGCTGGCACTTTGAGTTTTTAGCGTTGAGACTGACAACAATTGGTGCATACTTTGATGCAACTCTTTTCTTGTTTTAACGTCAACAAAAAAAAACGCTCCTCAAATCTTTGAAACCCAGTAAATCTACGTAAAGTATCAGTGCCACATGAACACAGGCACGCGTGTATGTGGCTTTAAATTATCGGAACGCCAGCAGAAATCATGATCTGTCACAGCTCTGACTAAAAGTGAATCACATTGACTACAACGCCATCTGGTGAGGGAACTTTATCCTGGTCAGAAACGGTGAAGATCTGTAGAAGCTGTGTTGACTGAAGTCCTCAACCCACTGCACATGGATGACAAAATGCAGAGCAAGCTTGGTATATTTCTGCTTCCGTTTGCATCATGACGACACTTTAGCTCTGTATTTTGGCCCCATATATCTAAAAGGCAAATAAAATTACCTAATTTATAACGTATCACCCTATCAGAGCCCCTCTCAACTAACATTTGTCTTTGGTTGATACCCATGTGCTCTGATAAGATAGAGTCTCTCGGTGCCCTCCAATTTTACTTATATATACATCTATTACATATTTGGTATTCTTTTTTAGTCCTCGTATTTGTTTTGTAATAACAGCTCTGTTCTTTTTCTTAAAACGTACATTTGTGCACAAAATCTTTTCGCTCTTCTTCCGCGAACTCAAGTCTATACATTTGTTCCATCTGCTCAATAAGCTATTGAGAGGATTGTCTGAAGATTTTAATTCTTTGGCATATAAACAGTACTGGTATTTTTTATCTGTGCCTAACCAGGCAACAGTTAATGATTTACATGTTCTTTGATTTCCAAACTCTTTAATGGAGATATCTTCTGGCAGAATTGGATAAGGTATTCGCGACTCGCGACGAGCCACAACGACTTTAAAATATGCACTTTGCCGTCTCTTTGTGGATATTTCTATTAAATAGTTACCACTTGATGCATTTCTCAGAAGAATCTTCTCAAAGTTTTGTATTGTCCTCCTCTCTAGAACATTCCCATCGTGAGATATCTCAACTTGCAGCTCTCCAAAGCACGGGTTAACCACCACATACAACTCTTCCGATTGTCTTTTCAGTCTGTATTTGAACAGTTTATCTCCCATATTTCTTTTAATGAACGTAGTTAAGACTTTACCCTCCTTTAATGGAATTCTTTTCACGCTCTGTTTGGTTTGGACGGAAATACCCTCATATGCAGTGCTTCTATTCGAATGAACGACAAAAACATCGACAAAATATTTCTTCCCAGGCCGAAGATTGTTAATCGAATAAGAGGTTTTATGTCCGACACATATATAATCCCATTCTTCGGAGTCGTTCTCCTCTTCTACAGGTATTTCAGTGGTGCCAGTCTCTTCTTTACGTTCCAGTTCCCAAGCAAATCCAAAGCCAGCGTTTGGTGGCGCTGTCGGCGGGATATCACCGTCTATCGTTGCAACTGCCGCACACTGAGTCTTGAAGTTTTTCATGGTATTCACAGCCAAACAATAATCCACGTCTTGGCCATGCACTGATTGGGTGGGACTCGGTTTCCAGGAGACCTCTATAGTGTGCTTAGACACGCTTTCCACTCTCACTTTGGGGTCACTGGGTTTTTCTGGATAGGCGTGGTCTGAGTGTGGCGTAGTGGTAGCGTACAATCTCACACTGCCATCGCTGTCTGTGGTCTTAAGTTCGAGTACATAGAGTCCGGCCATGCTGTCTGTGGTGAGGAACGAGGCCACGTTATCGCCTGTGTATGTCTGAAGCAGCGTTGCTGTTTCTCTTGTTGGCTTTACTGCAGCTTCCTGTTGCATCAGCGGATCATCATACTCTTCTGAAAAGAAATCAAAAAGGAAAATTGTACGACACTACACATTTATGTTAAGCTCAAAGCAGGTTGATATACCGAACAGAAGCTATGTTTGCTATTTATTGATCCGCATCTTTTATAAGGAAAAATGTGTAAACTTGGTGCATTTTGATTCATTATCTAAGTGTAAAAATGAATGTAAAATAGAATTGATTAATGCCAATATCCTGAAATAAGGAAATAAATACCTGCGCCGTCCCCACTTTTCTCTTCTGGTAGATCGTGCAATGACAGCTTCCATTCTACCGCCGAGGCACAAGGTGTCACTACGAGAGAAACCGGAGTACTGTCATCCTCCACCATAAAGAAAAATCTGAAATAGTATCAAATAGGATCAAATCATTATTTATCTCTGAAGAGTATATATCTCTGATAGAATAGATATCTTGTCATTGCTGATTGTCTTTGCATACTGTAGACTGGTATACAAGATGATATAGCATGATTAATAATTATTACTCATAAAAAGTTCATAAGAAACGCTATTGATAGATATAACTTTTTCAACATTTCCTGATAAATCGCCATAATCATTTGAGCAGCTAGTCTGCTCTAAGATATTAGAATTATTAGCTGGCTGTTCTCTGTATATTGTAACTTATCAAATAGAAAGTTTTGATTTATTGTTTTTACATCATACAAATAAACCAAGAATCACAACGAAAGAGTGATTCTTATTCATCAAATCCCATAAATATGTTACTTTTAAGATATAAGTAAATTAATATATGTCTCAGGTTTAAAAAAAACATATTCAACTGTCGATTACAAATGAACCTGCAAATTTACAAACCTGCGTTCTATTCCTTTATGCAGGTATGTAGCCACCTCCGCACCGTCTGGTAAAAGCTTTGTGTCAAAGAATATTTCTGCATGACTTATTTGGAAATGAAAATGGTCCTCATCTCGTGTTGGCAACTTTTGTCCCAGTGTTAACATGAGCAGCCCTAATAAAATGCCGGTCCAAAGTGGGAAGACACAAGGCATTGTGGGACATTGGCATGGCGTCCGTCGACAAGCCCCGGATGTGAAAGGTGAAGACATCATAGATATCAGTTACAACCTGAAAAAGAGATACAACGTTTACATTACATTGAGGTCAGTTTCGATATACATAAAAGCTAATTTCAAATCTCCGTGATATTGTTTACTGAGAGCAATATTGAAATATATAATCTAAAAAGGATTTAGATATAGATCGGTTGCCGACAGTTCAACATGCATCACATAAATATTAGCATGTAACCTATTCAATGCTATACCCATTTAATATCCCAGTCACAGGCGTAACCCGGAAGGTAAGAGACGGCCGATTTCCGGATATCTCGGGCACCGGGAATTTTTTTGTTAGCGATCATTGAGATATGCCGGAGGTTCGGTCGATAATCCCCCGGTGCCCGGTGTCCTCACGGTCTCCCCCCGCATGCCGGCCGATTTTGTCCCAAAAAGAACCCCCAAAAAAACATCATCTGGATGTCTTTATTAAAATCTGCGCAAATGTAACTGGGGTGTGAAAAAATAAAAGCGCATGAGTTAATTGGAATTGTGGTATATCTTTTTTTATTATCACTGAGGCATAACAGCACACATCATGACATTAATAGCCAATTATGGGAGTCAGAAACAGGTAACCAAAATGGAGACTTTGCCCGGTGAAGAACACGAGAAACTGAAATCTTTCCACTGCGCCACTTCCCAAGATTACGGTCCATATGTTTTCAGGTTCTGGTTGACATTGCCTTTTCCACTGATGGGTTGTGCTATATGGGTCATACATTACCTTTTAGGGTTCTTTGAAACTATTGAAAATGGGAAATTTGCAATATTGTTATAAAGTGCACTTTTGAATTTTCTCTTGGCACATTTGAACATGCATATTTCCTAAATTTGCAGGTTGAATGGATTAAAATGAATTTTAATGAAACATTTTATGCTTGTCTGGATCTACGATATAAATGGTTTAATTGCAACGTTTCCAAAAAAAACTTTTTCATTCTGGTCCATGCCAAACAAAATTTGTGATGACTAAGTGAATTATTAAAGGCCGAAAAATATGGAGAATGCATTATCTACATTAACAGTTTTAGTTACCAGAGTGATATGGAGGTAAATGTTTTAAATATCAAGAATATGTTGACTAATTGCAATTATTCATTATTCATTTACACTTAAAAAAGCCTTAAAACTCAATATAGACAACGGATAAAATATATATTGAGTTCTTCATAAAATTTAGTGTTTCACATGTGATGAATTAATTTGCAAATATACTCATGTTATAATATTAGAAATATATTGCTTCTTTTTACTAATTCTTTCGCGTATACCTTAAAAACTGAGCATGATCTGAACACTTATTAACTGCTCTTCACCGAAGCATGCAGAAGTCTGTGCCCTGTAATTCTTAAAGACTTAAAGTATATATGTGTGATGCTGACATAAATTGGACACGATCAGAGGCATAAAATAAGATTCAGATTAAAAGGCCCATGCTACAAAACGATGGAGAGGAGAAGAAAGCTAAAGGTTGCAGCCAGGATGGCCTGGGAGATCACATGATGTCCTCTTAGTCTGGCACAGATAACGCTAGACGTAGCGATCCAACAATCAATGACAAACGCCTAGGACGCTACAGTCGCCAGCAAAAAGCTCAGCTAGACTCACACCGGTGCATCAGACCACTCCCCGATAAGAAGTTGAGCATAACTTTAAAAATGATTGATCTGATACATAATCTTGACAAGTGTAAGATCTTAACGCCTGAGAAATGACACTTATGAGGCGTGCTAGTGGTGGGGGCCGGTCCGCGACACATTGCAAGTGACGCTAAAAACACAGATCAACTAGCCAAGGCCGACAGCATAATTATGACAGTCAAATCTATTGACGACTCGCTGCATAAATCGTAAAGGACTGATTGGTGCAGGCATTGCACTTGAATGTTCTGTCTCCGAGGAACCCTCAGACAGGACAATTGTCGGCGGAGGGACTCTCGGGAGGGCAATGTCTTGCCCAGCAGGAACGACCATTGCTTTCAGATAAGGAAACCTCTCGTGACGGCGTCCACGACTTGCCCCATACACTTGTAACCATGATATCTTTAAATGGCTGTCATTAAGCATTTAGTGGGGACCATTGTCCCATCTTCTTGAATTGTCTAGAGGGCCCGCCGCCTGGGTGGACCTCTGACGCGCATGACTTTATAAAGTCATAAAAAGCTTGGCAAAATTATGTATCATATGGAAATATATTCTAAAGGCAAAACTCCAAAGAAGAAAACTATTTGTTAAATATTTTGAATAAATCTACATTCAAAACATAAGGGTATAATATGTAATATCTAATGCAATGCATCAGTGTTTAGGTTTTAAGGAAACAAAAGCGTTTTCTTGATAGCACCATTACAATTCAATATTTAAAAAAAACAGGAAGGTTGCCATGTGAATCGATGACTGTCAAGGGCCATCTCAGGGTTTATGAGTATCAGCGAAGAACTATAGGCTATGTGAGTTATTATAGACAGCAGACTAACATTTCACAATCATAACTCAGGAGTCGTATCAGATTGAATTTGAGTCTAATATACGGTCTAGGGAGTGACATAGGACCTAACCCGGGAGACTGAACATGACTCTGTAGACGTTTATGAAGGGGAAAAATGAAGTTTTGGGACGTGAAATATTTGCAACCAGGCTATTCTCTAATGGAGGCCAGAAAATAAAGCATAGATTGGATTTGGTTAAGTTGGTTTAACGCCACATTATGAAATCAGGGTAAAAATATTGGATCTTGGTCTTGTTTAGCGACTCGTCTGTGATTTCTCTTATTTCATTTTTCGCCCATGAGAAGAGGCTCTCAAGGGTTTAATACTAGAAATTGTGAGCGCCACCTATCTTAATATTGATATAACTATTGATTGGTAAATGGGATGAACCGTGGTATCCAAGAAAGTTATGTGTCATCACACTTTTTACTCAAAGAAAACAATCTAAAATTTTGATTTAATAGACACACAGCGTCGTCACACCTGCGTTTATTTGCTCTTTATAGTTCGATAACTATTTCATTATGCTCAATAACTAATTATTCATTTCTAACTCTTAGTTTCCCTACTGCAATCAGCTGAAAAAAGCTTTAATTGAAACCTAATTTCTGATTATCAACTGATATTGTCTTTCTAAGAATGTAAAACCTCCACAGGAAATGAAGCACTTGCAAAGGGACACTAAGATCACGTCTATCTGGTTCAGAATACTCCACTCATAATTGTGATGTTATTTTTGTGGCTCTATATTGATATTTTATTTCTGTATCCCTTTTAATTTATAATTGGCTTTATTACCAATTAGATTCATTGTATAGAATTCAGTCAACCGCTCACAATTTAGAACTAAATTAGAAGCTAATAAAAACTGGTTTGAGCGGCAAGCCAGTCCAATAAGATATGCTGAAGAAGGCGCTTCCAACAGCATTGCTTTAAATGAGAGGACTCTGCAGTAGAGAGCCTCAGGAATGAATGAAGTTGTCCATGAAGCCCAGCATAGCTTTGTAATTGTGTTGGTTTGATGTGACAAATAATACCTCCTATCACATGGTATCAATGACGCCCTGCCTTTGTACACAGTCCCCATCCCAAATATGGGCCGTGTTATATCTTTAGGCTGATGTTTCCATTATGATTTTTTTTTCTGTGAAATAGCTTTGCTGCGCTTATCTCATTTCTGGTATTTGGCATTGCTTGTCAGCTGTTTTCCCAGCCACGCACTCACCAAAAGAAGTGCAAGATTCCTGGACAATCGCACAGCTTAGCAATATCAGAGAGGACATAGAAGCTTCCTCTGTCACATGGTGTGAAGGTATGAATGCATGATCTATGCCTACCCTTGCCACCTACACCAAGGCGTCTGGACATACCTCCCAAACAGGCCACAGGGGCTTGCCTCCCAAGCTGCCGGCATCCGACGCCAGATTACCGCCGACTTGGACTTCTACCCTCCAGAATCAACATGTCAAATGGAAAATTTACTCATGTGCACCTCAGTCAATCAGATGTAGGGAGCATGTGCAGGTTGTGAGAGGCAGTATAGCGGGCAAAGGGGTTGTCAGACTCCATGCTGACAACTACTCCTCTCTAAGCATCTCTGCAAACTCAACATCTCAACTTGTAACTCTAAATTACATATACACACTATCCCATGTCAAACACCTTCTTGTCTGAGCCTGCCTAATTGCTCAGTTCGACCTTTGTGCAACAATTGCTGTATTATATAATTAAATCATTATCTGGTGAGGATACACATTTTAAAGTTTCATTTTTTGTTGTGTATTTACAAGGGTATCTTGTTGCTAAGTCGACCACCTTATGAAATTCCCTACAAATATTTCTTGTCCTCCTGGGGTGAAATGCTTTACCCCCTACCACCAAGAACATCTGGAGCACACTACCACATTTCTCATTCGGATTAATGATAAAAACAGCCTAAATTTTACATCACTCAGATTATATTATATCTTTGATTCGAGACTGTTTTGCATACCGGCAGTTTAGCGTAGGAGGGTGAGTATCAAGCTACAATTTCATGAGGGGAATCTGGACAATTTTCCTGAAATACAGGTTGATTCATAGTCTATTGGTCAGATATAAGCCATCTACAGGATGTGAGTTCACATGAACACCTAAAAATAGTTGGTGATTTATTAATTCTCATTTTGATGGATATATTTATCGCCCGGTAGTCTCAAGATAGATTGGGGGAAGGTTGATGGAGCTTCTTATGATCTGGACTAAGATCAGGTAGATTCAAATACATTTAGATAGTAAGTATGTAAACCGATTTCAGGAGAGATCATGAGATGCATTTTTCAGTTGTTAATCATATGATATATCCTGTTTGTTGCATTCCACATGGTAAGCTGAGGTAGACACCTGCTCTCCCATTCCTTCCTTCATTTGATAACCCTACTCAGAAACATAGTGTGATCTCTTATTTCTTATTGGACATTTATGTACATAATTCATATATACATATATTGGTCAGAATACAGATAAGCCTAAATTTTATAAAAGAAATGATATCAATGGTTAAATTTCCATTGGGTACTCTCACCACTGGAAGAAAGCATTGTGTCAGGAGTTAGCCAATCGCTCTATCTATGCTTCTCCTAAGTAACCTGGAACAAAAAATACAGATTTGTGTCTGGCCTATTAGTAATATGTCTTACCTTTTACTGTCCACGTGATATTATCAAATAATAACATATTAAATAGACAGTCAGTTTTGTACAAACTGAAGTAGAAATTCAAAGCTTTATGCAATTCTTTCCGAGAGGAGCATACAGTAGTAGCTCTCCTTAAACCTTTGCTTTCTGCAGTTCAAGCATTTAATGGGAACCTATTTTGTATCCATCATTCTCTGCATATTTGGTTTTGACACATTGATGAGTACATCAAACCATGCCAAGTACTAGATTCTGCAAAGTTCTGCCATACCATTGTAATATTAGACCTGACAGCTATGAAGAATGCCTCTGACACTCTATTAAGAAATACAAAGCATAGTTGTTTATAGATGATATCAGCTGAGTTCAACGCCTTGCCAAATATTCCCATGTAACCACAGATGAGGATGAGTTGATGGGTGCTGTATATTTTTTTCCATCTCGTTTTTTTTCTAGAAAGACGGTATTTAAATGGCTGGCAGATATAAAACATAAATATTTCAAAGCAATTGTTTAAATAAAGGTTATTTTCAGATGACATAAACATGTTATTCAATTAGATGATATCGTAGCATAAAATATTTTGGTTACAGCATAAGTGACATATGCTGATGGCAACTGAACAATTATATGAATAATGGTAAATACTACATTCAAAACCATTTTTCTGAATCCTAAAGAAGAAAGATTGCTTAACATGTTGTGTCTACACTGTATATTATTGCTTATTTTTCCTTGTCTCTGCTCTGCACTATAATCCAAATACATTTTTGGTGACTTTATATCATAATAATATACCTGAAATTATACATTTAACGGTTATCATGTTGTACTTAATGGTAATAATTTGACAGCTTGCAAGGGAATGAAGCTGATCTTATACAGTATTAAATATCAGGGATAATATTCTCAACTAAACACATACTAACAGAGAGAATACCAGGCCATAATAAGCAAATTCAAGTTTAACAAAATGATTGATATATGACATTTCAGAGTAAAGAGCACTCCATTTCAATTTTTGTATTTCACTTTCTTAATTGTCATATAATTATAAGACTTTCAAACCTAGTGGTAAATCACCTGTGCATGCCATACTCCCCTATTTATGCAAGACACAATGTAGCAATGGGAAGCCCTACATTACTATAATATTTTTCAGACAGAAACGAGGTTCATTTATATAACAATTAAAACAGAATCCATGATCAAATATGCATCTTGCAAATATATGCAAGTGATTTTTTCGGTTAAGCCATTATATATATATATAAAGACTGTCTAATGTTATGTAAGCTTTTCATCCTACCAGTTTCATTTATTTTCATTTGATCTTCGGGACAGCCTACTAACTTCAAGCCTATCAATATTAAATAGATAGGCGCCGTATTATTTTGTGTTTTCCAGATTATTTAGAGTAATCAATAAAGTTTTAATAAATTTGCAATCTATGGAAAACACTCATTCATCATTCATTTTATAATATAATATACTTTTCTACATTGGAAAGTTATTATCAATACATGGCGACCGAGCCCTCTGGTAGATCATGGGTGAACCATGCTAACTACTCATTTGCTGTTACTGTCACCAAGTATACAGGTCTAAGGCTCATTAAGGACATCCAGCATAGATGCTAAATGATCAGCTAAAGCTCACAAAGAACAAGCTTCAATGTGAAAATCACCATGCATGTCAGCTTCTCTATCCCAAAGAATGCCATGCATCTGGTCAGCTTCTGAGACACCAGGAATGTAATGTGGCATGTCAGCTTCACTACACCAAGGAATCGCATGCATCTGGTCAGCTTCTCTATCCCAAAGAATGCCATGCATCTGGTCAGCTTCTCTATCCCAAGGAATCTTATGTAGCATGTTTGTTTCACTAACCCAAATGATTTCATGCATCTGGTCTGCTTCTCTAACCCAAGGAATCTTATGTAGCATGTTTGTTTCACTAACCCAAATGATTTCATGCATCTGGTCTGCTTCTCTAACCCAAGAAATCTTATGTAGCATGTTTGTTTCACTAACCCAAATGATTTCATGCATCTGGTCTGCTTCTCTAACCCAAGGAATCTTATGTGGCATGTTTGTTTCACTAACCCAAATGATTTCATGCATCTGGTCTGCTTCTCTAACCCAAGGAATCTTATGTAGCATGTTTGTTTCACTAACCCAAGTGATTTCATGCATCTTGTCTGCTTCTCTAACCCAAGGAATCTTATGTGGCATGTTTGTTTCACTAACCCAAATGATTTCATGCATCTGGTCTGCTTCTCTAACCCAAGGAATCTTATGTGGCATGTTTGTTTCACTAACCCAAATGATTTCATGCATCTGGTCTGCTTCTCTAACCCAAGGAATCATATGTAGCATGTTTGTTTCACTAACCCAAATGATTTCATGCATCTGGTCTGCTTCTCTAACCCAAGGAATCTTATGTGGCATGTTTATTTCACTAACCCAAATGACTTCATGCATCTGGTCTGCTTCTCTAACCAAAGGAATCTTATGTGGCATATTTGCTTCACTAGCACAAGGAATGCCATGCGTCCCGTCAGCTTCTCTAACCCAAGGAATGTCAGGTTGCATGTCAACTTCTCCTACCCAAATGATGTCATGCGGAATAATGGCAAAGATCCTAAAGATGAGATAGACAACTTTCGCAGTCCCTGCCAATGCCAACAAATGGTTTCGAGCTATGTGATCTCTTCAGTTGGATGGGGACTCTAAATGATGTCATGCATCTGGTCAGCTTCTTTACTAACCCAAGGAATCACATGCATCTGGTCACCTTCGCCAACCCAATGAATGTCATACATTTTGTCACCTTCTCCAACCCAATGAATGTCATACATTTTGTCACCTTCTCCAACCCAATGAATGTTATGCACCATCAATAAGAAAATAATGTAAAGTAAAAGTCATGAAGCATGTTGGCCTTTACCAGAGGAAATGTCATGAAGTATATTGGTCTTTACCAGAGGAAATATCATGAAGCATGTCGGCTTTATCAAAGGTAAAATTAAGAAGTATGATGACGTCTACCAGAGGAAATGTCATGTACTATGTTGGAGGCACCACGTTGGAGGAAATGTCATACACAATGTTGGCTTCTGTTACATGACTTGCCATGCATCATTTTGGCTTCCGTTATATGACATGCCATGCGTCATGTTGATTTCTGTTATATGACTTGCCATGCATCATGTTGGTTTCTGTTATATGACATGCCATGCATCATGTTGGTTTCTGTTATATGACTTGCCATGCATCATGTTGGCTTCTGTTATATGACATGCCATGCATCATGTTGGCTTCTGTTATATGACTTGCCATGCGTCATGTTGGTTTCTGTTATATGACTTGCCATGCATCATGTTGGTTTCTGTTATATGACTTGCCATGCGTCATGTTGGTTTCTGTTATATGACTTGCCATGCATCATGTTGGTTTCTGTTATATGACCTGCCATGCATCATGTTGGTTTTTATCGTCGAGAATATAATGCAACGTGCCAACTTCTCCACCAAGTGTATGTGGCATGGCGTATGTTCTACAAAGTAAAAGTCATGTGCCATGCTGTCTGTTAGTCTCGGGGTCAGCGAGATTGTCCAGCGAGATTGGCCATGGTTAGCTAGCCCCAGTCCACCATATCACTTCTGGGCCAGTTTGCCTCCACTTTATCGATTTTATACAATGTCAACTACCAGGGTAGCAAAAACCTGTACAGGTTAGAATAGTTTGGGTGCAACGGTACAATGCATTTGTCAACATACTCTATTGAATATAAACTCTTGAAAGTGAAAATATGAAAGGAAAATCAAGATATTAAATATATTCATTGACATTTAAATTCGCTTTATTAAGAATCTTGAGATATCGTACAGTACAATCAACTATAATACTACAATATCACTTGCAGATCTGTGCAAAAAAGAAAGTGTTGATACATTCACGTGGTAACATTCTGCAGCACCAGTCTATCAAAAACCGATATATGACAAGTGCAGGCTGCACCACATTTTCTAAAGTCAAAAGTCTATCCACTAAAGACACAATGGTGCTTGTCTCAAAGCTTGTATTTTTGCCTGAAACAACTTCTCTTCGCAAATTGAGTTAGTCAGCCACACTTGGCATTGGATTTGCTTGTTTTCTCATAGATTTACGGAAATATCCGATTACAAGGCACTGGTTGTAGTTAGGCCTGGAGAGAATTATGTTTTACAGAAGAAAGCAGAAAGCTGCGGAGACGTTATTTTTTATACTCAAAGTTAATTTTGAGATAAACTTGAATACATCTTATATTGCCAAACTGGCTTCAATCGGAGAAATGGTAGATTACATGTATTATTTCAGTTTTAAGAAAATACATAATATCAGAATTGGGATAAACTAAATGTATTGTGTGATAACCCGCACCACTTTGTCTTTGGCTGTAATGTGTCTAGCATGAGGAACACAGCTGATACTGTGCTGAGCCTCTTGACTCTTAGGATTCTAGTGCAGTCCCAGGGATCTTCACCATCCAAACGACTTTCAATCAAACCGTCTATTAAAAGGGTTCTAACCTGTACATTACACGCAAAAATACCAAATAGATTGTTTATGATCAATTCAATTAGATAATAGCTTAAATGGTTTTCTTAATGATTTAATACTCTTTAAGCATATGTATGGCTTTTTAGTGATGCACTTATCAATTAGGTTTCCTGCTTATGTTCTTTTTGCAGTTTTAAAGATATTTTGTCATAGACAGACACCTCCTGGACTTACAATATCCCCCTAGACAACCATTACGTCACCTCTTGAATATCTTATCATAATTTATACTCTCCCCACGTGGAAATGCGAAGGTCCTGCAAATGACATTTTACTTGTCTATATTATGAAATGCACAATTTTGCATTCTGATTTTGACTTACTTATACATGCATACCGCTTACCGAATGATATATGTTAAATGTACCCAAATTAACACTCGATTAATTATAATTTTCATTAAGTACAGACAAAAAAGTTACAAAATGACAAAACACCGTAAATCACGTGCAAACTGCTTTGATGTAAAAAAAAAAAGACATGATGACAAGCTTACCTTTTTGCCTTAAAGTTATTCCTGGTGAAATATATATGAGCTAAATGCATGTGTCGGTTGTCAGGGCATGTGCATGTGACATTGGTAGAAATGTCCACGTGCTCGCACTGAGACCAACACTCCATCGTCCAGTGTGCTAACTCTGCATTGATATACACCCTTATATGTGTGATGGTGCGGTACGGGTGGCACCGGTCTGACCACTAACTCTCCCCGCCTTCAGTGGGCTCACACCCGGTCCCAGAGACATGCCACCAGCAGCTCTCCTCAGTGCCACATTTGAGAAGCCCGCCGCAGATGAAAGCTTGTGGCGCCAGTTTAAATGCCCCGACTGAATACTGATACTGAGGGGCGGCAAGATGTGATTTACTTCACCACGCCTAGCTGCCTCCCCGTGCTGATACAATCACACCCAACCCAAGCAATTGTCTTAGTCTCCCTGACTGCAGCGTCTTGCCAAACTAGGCACTTGTGAGACTTCATTTGCTACTTTATTCCCTCAAATATCAGCTGTAGTCTACATATTTAACCCTGAGCTGAATATTATCACAATCCCTCACATCTAAGCCTTCATTCTATTTGCTGAGATGCGTCATGTCGTACATTGCACTGTTGACCTTTTAAACACTAATATTGTGATACAATACCGATTAGGCAATTGCTAACGATTACAAATAAACTGCACAAATAAACTTCTACATCGAATCGGTCATTTGGTTTCCTTCTGCACCGAATCTACACTTACTAATGTGTACACAATTTACATGTAGATTCAGTTTGTATATAGCTTACATGTATATAAGGTTTGCATGTACAAGAGTTTTGCATGTATATGCAGAATGAATGCATATACATTTTGAATGTAGACACAGTTTACTTGTGAATAAAGTTTGCATACAGAAAAGGTTTGCATGTATATACAATTTGCATATAGACAAAGTTTGAATCACACGCAAACTGTATCTATAAGCAAACCGTGTAATATAAATAGATACATAAATGAATATATGCATATTGTTTTTTCATATATATATCATTATATACATATATATTGCATATATAACCCAAAGGAATACAGAGAATGGTTAAGGCATGATTTTCAAGACGTGAATTTCTGGCCCAGTGTATGACGTAATTGACTGGTGCACTATGTAAAACAAAATGACGTGAATTATTCACGTGAATCAGATGGTCCAGCTTATGTTGTGATTAAGATATGATTTTCCAGATATGAAAAATCATTTGATCACAAATGTATAACATGGTTAGTATATCAACTTCAGGAATCAAATTTATATATCCAATATAAGGTCCAACCTTTATAAAAGTAATCTTTTTGAAGAAATGAACAAGTCCTCAGATTATAATTTGTTAGTCATGCACTGATCACGCTCAACATACTGAGAGGCCACCTAGTGTCAGAATTGTAGATATATTGAGTTGTTTTCCAATATTGATATCAATACGTTTAAATCATTTTAAAATGTTTAATAGTAAAACAAGACAATTTGTCTCTAAAAAAAAAAAGGTATAAATTATACCATTTTATGTTTGTCTGAAAACCATAATTTGCATTATTGGTGAAGTATATACTGAGCTAGGTGTCTTCAAGTCTAACTAATATAATAACCCTGTCAAGGGAAATTCCTTTCCTGGCAGGGATATAACCCAGGATATGAGAGGTACATTTGCCCAGATAGCTTTTTTTTGGTAATGGTGTTAATATGAAAAGCAAATCGATTTTCACGTGAAAGATCCCCATCTTATTCACATGAAAAATTCTCGTCTTGTCCATGTGAAAGATTCACGTCTTATCCACGTGAATACTGCTTTTCATATTCCACCAGTTAACCACGTCAAAACCACGTCTAAAAAAACATAATACCCAAATGTAAGAAAAATAAAAGACAGTTTGATGTCGACAAACTCATACTGTAGATGTAAAGAGTTTTTTAAAGTGAATTGTTGGAGCGGGAATACACAATCTAGCAATACAATACTCACAACTATAAGACTTTTGCATTTAAACTTTTGATTTATGCAAGTACGATATGTCGGATGCGACATTTGAAGAATTTATTACATAAAAATAGGCCGGTCAAGCCTATGAAGATGAGTATATATGTGTCAAATGTGTTAGTCCAGACTGTGAAAGATGCATGTATATATGTCCAATGTTGCAGTTCAGACTGTGAAGGATGCATGTATATTTGTCCTATGTGCCAGTTCAGACTGTGAAAGATCCATGTAGAAATATTAAATGTGCCAGTTCAGACTGTGAAAGATGCATGAGTATATGTCAAATGTGACAGGCCAGACTGTGAACGATGCATGTATATATGTCCACTGTGGCAGTTCATGCAGTGTTCCTTAGTCAATAATTTGTGTGGAGCTAGAATTTGAGGGCCTGGATGGGATGTGGGAGATTTGCTGGACAGGGGCCAGTGTACCTAACGTATTAGGCACAGGGCCGTCTATCTGTGGGACAAAACGCAAAGACTGCACATTTGCAGAACAAGGTCAACACGCATGCTGGCCTGCACCCCATCGGACAAATATTGCCTAGCTAGTATGGACATCAATCTGTGACGGCTAACTAGTGCTGAATATTGATTGAGCACAGTTAGTAGGGTAAATACTGGGAGCCGCCGCCGTCCTGGCCCCCCTCAGATGCTCTTGCAGAACGGTCTTGATTGGCCCTGTCTGAGTCTGGCGGCATCCACCACCCTACCCCCACTACTTGCTTACAATAATGTCTTTTCTTTAGACCAATGTGGAGAGCAGACAGTCATTGCACCAAGACCTCCCTGGCACCGAATGATTTAGTCTCTTCAAAGCTTTTTTCCTACTTGACGAACCTAACGATAATTTTTCAGATTGTACTGCCCCTTCACCCTTCATCAAACCGCAGTCAGTCCTCAGTGTTTGCGTAATTCTGCAGCTTTTAAAATTCATCATTGTTAGATTGTTTCCTCTCTTAATGATTTCAATTCCATGGAGAGTGAAAAATCATACAGACATATATAGAAGTTGATTGATTGCCCTAATTTTAAATAGTGAAAAATCTTCTACAACGATTGTCCTTGTAACAGTTGATTGCTGACTGACACGAATTTGCTGCTACGACAAGCGTGATGAACGCAGCTGAGCAGACGACATTGCCACAACGAGTTTCCCGCCAAAATCCACACTTGACGAGAAAGCAATGAAGTCAAACATTGGCTTGCAAAAGCATGCTTTAGTTGTCTCTATTACTCTGGATTCTCACGTCTCGTCATGTCTGAGACATGGACGAGACTGCACCCAATGCACCCATCTTCTCCCACAGGACCCAATTTTACCAAGCAGTCTTTATCTGACATTTTATCTATTGTTTCTACTGTTTGTCTCCATGGCAAAAATTCCAAATGTGATAGCAATCATGAGCTGCTATCCTCTTCAAGCTTCTTCACCATATTAGATTCCCCTCTTAAAAGGACTGATAAAAATACCAATTTATTCATTACAGTCATTCCAAATGTTGGGTGATATTGTCACTTTGTGTCAGGCATTACCCAAGAAAGAGGTCCCCTACGGGATGCAGTGGGTCCCTCCATTATTAATTTTCTTTAGATCATTCAGTTCAACAGAATTTTTCACATGTCGCAATTATTTCTCTTACACAAGATCCTGTTTGCTTAAGACCCAAAGCGTTTGTATTCCATAAATCATTGATGATTTAGACTTATTTGAAAACGGGGCTTGTGGATCATTTTTATATCTGTAAAAGTAGAAAGCACAGACTATGCGTTGTCTGCTTTGATTAATCGTGAAGTATATACGTCTTTATTTACGCCCTGAGCGCTCATACGTTACTTGGAAACATAGGATTGTCTCAGTAAAACACAGAAGTTCATTGATCATACACAGAGCAATGTGGTCTGATTACTTATAGTGAGAGTCAAGTGACCCTCGCACCTGAATCCGCTCAATCCAAGGGCTTATATCTCCTGAGGCAGGTGGCAATCTGGTATACAATAAATGAAGGGTTTACAAGGTACATTATCTGATATAATATCTGCCTAGTGGTAGTACTCTGTCTTACATAATCAGGAGCAGGTCTTGAGTCATTAAGAAGTGAGTAGTGCACAGAGTGGTGAGCTGTCAGTATGCGCATATACACATATATCACATGGTGTATCAACCAGTTGGCACATAAGGTGTAGCTTTGAGTTGCACGTGGACAGGTTAATGTTATCTTTATCGGCCATCAAACACTAGAGGGTTGTGGCACCTATGTCATGCTCACCATTATCCTGTCAACATTGGTGCTGGTGGCAATGTTGCCAATGACAACTATGCCTGCCTAGAAAACCAGCCTCTCCTGTGCCCATGCCCTCTACCCTCCTTTAGCCGACTCCTATATCAAGACGCCTGCTACTTTTTCCTGGTGGCCGCAGATGGTGCATGGGATGCCACTATGTAACCCTCGTTGACCTGTCATGTTTATGCAGTGCGTAGTGTTCACCGGTGTAGCCAATGTATCCTACTATGAGGTGAAGCCACAAGCATCCAAACTGGCAGGTACCTGTCTACAACCACCCCAACTACACTGCTTAACAAACAATTAGCCAAACCAAACCACTGCATTGCTGACACCACCCCACCTGGCCAACTTTTGCAGCACAGATATAGAGTATACAAAAGAGTCTATCCCAATATGATGGAAGTAAAATCTTCATGCAATATGACTTGATATTATTTATGATATATTGATACTGTACTATTTGATTGTGTTACCACTCTGAAAGGCCAAAACCTGTCAGGATGTGTTTGCTTACAATATAGGGCAACTTTTAAGAAAGGGAGCATGTGGTGTCTGAAGCCTACGCTTCAGACAGGAGCTGTAGCACTACATGTATGTCATGTTTTTCTTTGTGGTGCGCCGATATGAGAGTTGCCTTAGACTGAGCAATACTTGGCCCAGATCAAGTCATTGTTTATACCCTGTCGTTCTAACTGTGTCCTCATATTACAGGTTGCTGAGTTCAGAACACATCTACCTTGCCAGTTCTACAAGGTTACCTGCTTTCAACCTGATTATCCAAATCCACACCAGCTGCTTGGTGTACTTGATATTGCAAATACCAGCCTCTTTGAAGGAGACCCACACCAGCCTTCTGGATTAAGACATACAACTGTAAATAACAATCATATTTCCATCTTTAATGCTCAATGATAAATATGAGAAACATTACACTATACAAAACAGCTGACGTTATCTTTTGGATATTGAGGGTATGAGTGTAGAGAAGTTATGTTAATAAACTTAGAAAAATAAGCTGAGGGCCCATCCCATATGGGTCACTCTGACGGAAGTCAATAGATAATTCCGTTTAGACAAGCAATGCTAATAAAACCATTGTTGGCATGTTCTAGATTTTGACACGAATACAATTAGTCCATTTTTGTGCTTACAATATCTAACTTCACATTGAAAAGAGTTAAGGGCATGATATAAACGACGAAATCATGACTGAGATATTGACACGGGCCCTCCAGATTTGCAATGTTCCAGATTCTATTAACTGTCTTTGCACACTATCTGGAGGGTATATTTTATGAGCACGAACGATACACTCCATTTTTTATATGGTATGAAAAGGTTACTTCATTATCTATGTATACATTTTCAATATATTGTATTGTTTTATAAACAAATACAAAGAATGCTGATCAGTACATTAGCTATGGCGGGAGAATTATTCCCTCTTCCAGACTAACAAGGGTTTATTGAATGTTTTTACCTTTTGTTAGATTGTCAGAATACTGAAAACCTGTCACTCAGATGGTATATAATATAATGGCTTTTGTTGAACAAATACTAATTTATTAGGAATATTCTTGTGTCTCGAAAACCCCATCAACATATTTATAACTAACTGATAATAAACTTGAATAAGTGATAACCCCATTAGAAAAAGGCATTTCTTATAGAATATGCCTGCATTACACAATGACAATTTGCATTAACTAACCAATCGCATTGACTTAGTTAATAAGCTACTTTGCAACACAAAAACAGCAATGATCGCCACAAATCTAAACTTTAAAACCCGATTATTATTTAAAGATTTACAATTTCAATCATTTGTGACCATACACCCACATCTATGAAGTAAACCTAATGCTAACCAAATCAGGATCAATCTATATAGGCAAACTGCGGTTTTCTAAGACGGAGTTGTTGTTTGTGAAGCTGGGAGATGCTGGGGGGAGGCTGGTTTTGATATAGAGCAGAGGTGGGTGTGGTTCCAGCTGCCCACTATGGGGGTATTGCAACTACAGTGTCTTTTCAAACAAAATGATTGATTCCATAAATGGATTTTTACCGTTCATTTTGGTAAACAGTGCTTCGATAGTATGTTTCTTAGATAACTCATTTATTCAAGTGCAAATGTTTGATGATACCACATGTACATAAATATGTATTTATTGTTTCTTAGTTTTTTATCGTTTCGTAACCGGCTTAAAAGGTATTTAATCACCTTTGGTAGCTTGTCGATGAAGGAGTTGTGCACATGCTTAGATATACATTTAAAATATGTCAAATATTTGATAAATATATTTAATTTTATGTGTTCTTAAAAACACTGCAAAGCGGGTTTCCGGAAGGATTGGGCGGAACATTAAACTCAGACATATCATGAGTTGGTCTGAAATTACCCAACTGTATATGAGTCATTCTCCAAAGAGTCATTCTCACGAGCCACAGCTTTTGTCAGGAAACATAAAGAGAACTCCACCAATAATAAAATTGCCTTTTGTATGTTAAAGCTCATTAGTTGTATAATAGTGTAGTAGCCATTGTCAGACACATGCCCGTGGCTCAGGATTGCGCTGATATGGTAGACTAATACACGCTCTATATAACCATCTGCATCTTACCATCCGCTGACTCGGCATAAACCCCAATTTTATGACCTGTCAAAACTCATGTCAGACGTATAACTCTTTGCGTGTTTCATTAAGAGCACATGTAAACTTTTTGGGGAAAGGAACACGTGGAATTTGCCCTACTTTGTTTTTACTACTTTGTATTCTACTGATAAAAGAATGATAAAAGAATATACTAAATTCATGGACACTATGTCCATTTTTTAAAAAAACAATATAATACAAATACGGATAGGAAATCCTTATTTATACACTCATCTGACAAAAAGAATATTACTGCCTTTCAAACACACTAAAACAAGTCGGTTTAACTGTGTCATAATCATAAGCATGACACACACAGCATGACTGTGAGAGATGTCCAGCCAGTAGGTTTCTTATCCTGCATATCGGGCTAACAGCACCGGCGTATGCGCGCGGATAAAACCGGCAAATCCTATACGTAGTATTTATATAACAAGTGCCAGCGATTTGTATGTAACTTGAATACTGATATAATCTTGTTCTGGCTGAGACATATCAGAGAGTTTGAGGAGATTGGAATGAATCTACAGTCCCAGGTGTGTCATTCTTGACATCTCGCAAACCTACAAGGGGTGTTCAAGAATAACCACGCAACCTAGCGTATATAAAACATCATCATCATCATTTTATACCAACAAAAAAAACAGTGCAGCGTTAACAGGAAACAAAATTGGTATACTGTAAACAATTAAATGAACAAGAAAGGACAACTCCTATCAACCGAATTCAGGTCTTCATAATTAAAGTAATTAGGAACATTGACAATAAAACTTTTTTGCCTTTTCATGTACTATTCACTGATCTAACCATCTATTGTATTGGCCAGCATCCTTTAATCATTTATTTGAGTAAAAACGTTTTTATGCTAATGCATACCCCAGTAGCTGTGGATCTTAAGCACTGCATTTCTTAGTTACCTATTCCGGTTATTAATTAATACATTGATCCATTACTGGGCGAATGCTTTAACCAATGGTGCTACATGTACCTACCTGCCATCATATTATATTATGAACTGCCCACATAGTCTCATGTGCAAGTAGTTTCTACTCCAGGTTTACACCTCTTAAATGTGACTAAGGTGCTGCCTTCTTTCTCCAGTATATAAAAAATTCAGCCCTGGTCTTTTTCTTCTGGCATAAGATTTCTATCGGTATTCTGTTTGTTCTGTGCATTACTCTGGTATGGCATTGTATAAACAATGTTAGCAAGTCAACTATTGTTGCTATTAGGTATGGGAAAACACCACACTTTTACCTAGATTTCTCAGATGCCATGTATCATATTTTACTACGGCACACAACTGTTGAAAAAATATGGTCAATGATACTATCTAACCGTCTTTAGTGCATGTGTTCTCTGTGTCGTGTCTGGCAATATCCCATGATAATTAAGCAACCGTTCTGTTGATCAAAATTGCTATAGCTTAAACTGTTGCAATGAGCAATCAACTTGTATGGTTGTAGAACAAGACCATTGAATGGTACAGTTACATCTTTGACGCATTAAAGTGTGTGTGCATGTATTATATGTCGATATCGATGAAAACCTTTATACGCAATAAGTAAAGATTCCTTATAAGAGAAATGTATCACATGTAATGTACAATGTAGATATCCGACATAATAGGCATATCTAATTGCCTAATCGATGGATAAATCCAAGCGATTTCAAGGTACCAAATGGGAGGCCAGTACCCCAGTGGTTGATATCAAGTACATGGTAGTGGGTTGTACCCCAGTGGTTGATATCAAGTACATGGTAGTGGGCTATAACCCAGGGATTGGATCGAGTACAAAGCGGTATGCTCTTACCCAGGGGTTAATATCAAGTACATATATGTATGCTAGAACCCAGGGATCGGGATACACAGCACTAGGGGAAGGTATCAGGTATACAACACTAGGTTGTAACCCAGAGGTTGATATCTAGTACACAACACTGGGCTGTATCCCAGTGGTTGATATCTAGGACACAGCACTGGGTTGTATCCCAGGGGTTGATATAAAGTACACAACACTGGGTTGTATCCCAGGGGTTGATATAAAGTACGCAGTACTGGACTGTATCCCAGGGGTTGATATCTAGTACACAACACTGGGCTGTATCCCAGTGGTTGATATCTAGTACACAACACTGGGCTGTATTCCAGGGGTTGATATCTAGTACACAACACTGGGCTGTATCCCAGGGGTTGATATTAGTACACAGCACTGGGTTGTATCCCAGGGGTTGATATCTAGTACACAACACTGGGCTGTATCCCAGGGGTTGATATCTAGGACACAGCACTGGGTTGTATCCCAGGGGTTGATATTAGTACACAGCACTGGGTTGTATCCCAGGGATTGATATCTTGTACACAGCACTGGGTTGTATCCCAGTGGTTGATATCTAGTACACAACACTGGGCTGTATCCCAGAGATTGTTATCAAGTATACTTTATACTTACAATTTATAAAATATCAGGGTTTTGGACTATTTCCTGGACCGGACTATTTTCTATGTGTTTATCGTCAATTACTCTGATGTGCATACTGAGGAGCGTTGAAGTCTGCATCCAAAAAATGAAATACAGAACCCAGCCCTGCTTGTACATCAGGGGTGAGTAATTGTGCGTGTGTTACTTCTTTCATCAGTCTATCAAACGTCTCGCTTTGCGTTGACTGACAACTTAAACGTGCATAACCAGCTAGCAAAGTTCGCGAAAAACACAACAGGAGATGATGGAACAGGATAATTTTATCCCACCTTCCATAATGCAAAAAAAAAATCTCACTCCAATTTATTTAGATGCGTTATACATTCCAAATCTCTAGATATTTCTTATTTGGATGGGAATGGATCCGCGTTGGTCATGATTGAGAGGATATTTTTTTCTCTTGTTACGATACAGGACAGCACTTGTGTAGTTTATAAAACCTGCAGAATGAAGCACGTTTGTTGTTTGGTCAGGGAAGTGTGTGTTATACAGTGCGGCACATCTGGTTCTGAGGTAGAGGTGTGCTTTCTCTACTGCCATGGGCTAACTCAGGCGCATCCAGAAAGGGGCATTTCTTTTACATTTTATAACTGAGGATGCTGAGAGCAGTTTCGGATTAAGCAAGTTCTTACCTTATGTGTTAATCAAGGTGATCTTCCAATTTGCTCCCAGTTTGATCCAGGTGCTATGCGTTACCATGGATGTTAAACCATGTGTTACCTGAGGCGTTAATCTCACCCTAGGGGGGCTACCATTGGTGCTCAACTAATGTGCTAATCTAGAGGGGCTGCCTAATGATTTGACTTAGTTATAATCCAGTTGCATTCCGGCAATTCCCTTAATATACTGACATCCTAAACATATACAGATCCTTTACATATACACTACATGAATGGATATATGACCTTGCTAAGTGACATATACGCTATAATAGTTGATTAACCTTTGTATATCTACTATATTTGAGCATAGCAGTGAGCAGGGACCCCCCATAGAGACGCCTCTGACCCAGATCACGCTGGGGAGGTGCATTCTGTCCAGGGACCAAGTCCATTCACCGGACCGCTTCATCCTCTCTCAAAATTGGCGTTACGCCAACTGCTTAATGCTTACTTACGTAAAACTGGTCATATGTCTTGTGGACGCAGACCGCCATATGTTTGCCGTCCAGACAACGTCTACGTCAACGTATACAAAGTAGGTCACGTGATCAGGGCAGCCTGGCCCCTAGACGTGAACTTCTTCCGATCTTCACAGAGAAAGGTCAAGCAGGGTAAAATGTTAATCTCACAGTTGATGAAAACCACCTACATGATTCAATGTTGGCTCCTTTTAAATGTTAATTATGTTCTTGCTTATGTCTGCACTATTTCACATTGTATATGTGATTGTGAGTACTCAATCTTTGAAATTTTGTGAGCCCATTTTGCTTTATAATCATTTTGCCCATTTTGCTTGACGTCAAACTTGACCATTTTGCGTGATTTCAATCTTGACTTTTTTCAGCGATATATATATATCCCTTTTAGAGTAGAAATATATTTTGCGATATATTGCTTGTTGCAATTCTTATTAAAGGCACAACTGTACTACATTAATTACAGTGAACTACAACAAATCGCCAATCACAATTACTTTTGTAACATTTAGATGGCTAAGTGACATGACGGTAAACGTATATTTAAAAGTTACAGGTAGTAATATACATATGTCATAATTACAGTTTGTATTATTCAGATGCCTTTCATACAGAGTATGACACTAAGATATCCAAATCTGGGGTTAAAATATTTAGGCACAAATGGTGATATTGAAATGACTGAGTTAAAGTTTGCAACTGTCATGTACTTAACGTCGAGTGTGAAACAACAAATAACATGACCAAGTGCAAGTATTTTGTTTGTGGAAGATGTACTAAAATATTTTACATTCTAAATATGTCTGTGAAAACCGGATTCTGAGACGCCTATCAAAAGAGAAGGCAAAAGAAACCTAAGATTGATCTTTTTCAATTTGACGATTTGACACTAAAATATTGCTAGCGTCCCCAAACAGCAAGCAGAAGGCGTGTTTTTTGTTGGAATTAGACAGGCAGTGTTTGTGTATTAGGCAGATGAGTGCCACGCCTGGGGAAGACCTTGGCAAAAGTCTGGATGAAAACAAGGCGTCCAATTTGCTTCATTTGTCATTTAGCGTGGCAGACGCTGGGTGTAACGTTTGTTGCGTCTACAAACCATCCGATAAGTCTCTAAAACGTTCGGCCAAACGCTGCCTTCTATCTGTCTACAATCATCTGCAAATGCCTTTTTCTGGCAAGACCTCTCTCTACCTTCTCAGAATCCGACCAGACTGATATAGTTTATATATAAAAACACAAATAAACTCAACTGATTTGAATATGAAATGACTTGGGATGAGAATATTCAAAATAAAGCTTGAAAAGAGTGCATTATTGTTTAAAATGGTGCTGATGGCAAAAAACTAAATTACCAGGAGATTAGAATGATTATTGTTGCAGTTCAATTTAATTGATTAATACTAGGGTCTCTCATATCGTGAATAAGAAGTAGTGTTCCCTGTCTTCTGTGCAAGGCATGCACGCCCGTAATGCAGTGTGTCTGCATTTCTTACACTTTTACATTTCGAAAAAGGCCTAAAATGTACATTTTCATGACAAATTATTCTATCTCAGACATGTTTGCCTTCTTTAGAATATTCCAGGAAAGAGCCCCCCATTTAAACGTTAACCAATTTATTTTGAGTTGACATGCATTCATACCTCATACTTTAGCCATTCTCTTTATCATTTCGATATGTTTCAAGCCGAAAGGAATCTATTTATCGTCCTACTCAAGCAGGATCCAGCAATAAAACGTCTATTCTAAAAATGCATCTCATTACTTATGGAAAAAAATAATTATATATATAATAACCACAATATCAGTGGGCACCCAACAAGACCAATAACGGTGGCGCCGAATCCATAACCTGGAAGTACCTATTTCACATTTCTTTCTTACTTTTTGCCATCATATTATGAGATAAAAAGTATGGCATAATTTTAAAGTATGGGTTCTTGTGCGTATAGTGATGATCTGGAAATCTGTTGGAATCAATCACTGCTTGAATCCAACAATATATTCTCATTAAAACCAATTAAGTGGGTGCCGAAGTCAGAAAGGTTCTTAGTAATGCCCAGGTCACATTCATGAGCATCTATTAAATGTAAAATAACTCAGCCCGACGACTCGCAACCAGGTCAATCTGGATGAGAAATGTCAGGGACTTCTGTACAATAGCAAAAACATCTCCGCAAGAGTTGATAAAACAAGATAGATCAAGATAAATTAAGATTAATCACAACGATACACAACCACACTAAAGATTACAAGGAGAATGACAGGGATCATCTAAAAAAAGCATTATCGCTAATTTGTACTAGAATCGTACTGCGTTCTTTCTTAATCGTACAGGTATCGTGAATACTTGTATGGGCATCTTATGATTGCCTGCTGTTCTTCCAGGAATGCCTACCCAAACACCATCCAGACAAGAAGTAGCCAAAGAGGCGGGTAGGACAATGCGAATATCACCAAAAAAACAAAACATATTTGAACCATATACATTGTGAAAAATTTATCATGATACCATGTCAACTCCTGGGTACTGGTCAAGACCAGCCTGGACCAACACAAGATTGTAGCCCACACCGTGTGACATAGACATAAACGGCGATCTTCCATATAATGATCAGTTTTCATGAATGACAGGTCTTGTTGTCCTTTCACACATTTAACGACATGCCAGAAAGTTGCATGACTGAATGTTGCAAAATGCTACCTTCTCAGACAACAAAGATGTTCACCCAGGAAACCCATCCTGTTCGTCTTAATTAACATGGCAAAGAAAACAAGTGTAATTTTCTCAGAGGTTAGCCTGTAGACATTTGATGTTGGGTCTAGATTTGCCCTTTGTGACTGCGTCATATACAGTTAAGCGTCCCAATTAGCGGCCCTGTGTCACCCCACCCAGAAAGCAAGTTGGCGGTTCTCGTATAAGTGACGCAAGTCTATTATGTTGGTGTGCTAAGTAGGCTGGGTCGGTGTGACAATAAGTTGAGGATGAAGGGTCCGCACATTGACCTATTGACACGGGGGTTGTATATAAGCTATGTCTGGGCGTGTTGCCCACGGATCGCACGTCAGGATGAACGCGAGATACCACAGTACTGGCATCTAGCCAACAACGGGAGCTTCATGCAAATTTGTTTCCTACAAGGAACGGACGGGCCTCAAAGTCATATAGACTGCCAGATCTAAAATATACCATGTGTCGGGTGTAGGCCAAGCCCTGGACTGAACTACTGCTGTCGGTACGGCTTCAGAGGGGATCGTAGCACGCGGCCGCTACTATTTGTATTACTACACCACACTTCCTCGTCCCCGTTGCAGCAACCAGCTTTGTATCTTGTGCTATCTTATTCACAGATTATAACTCCATCACATGCCACCAATATGCATATGCCCCATCCTCGTGTGCAAAAAAGTGCATCTTTTGAATATCACTATTTCTAGTTATTTCTGCACTATTTTGTCCTGCATCTGGATGTTGGAAATTAATGCTAACGTAAGTTTATGACCCTTGTAAAGCTCATTCAATGAAACCGGAAGGACTCTTCGTGATCACCTTAGTAACTGTTTGCCGTGTATACTCACAATGCACTTGATATCATGACAAGCAGAGTTCAATTATATTAACACATAACCATCTCATGCACGATGCATATCGCTGGGAAATCGCTAACAAGACGTGCAACTGCCCGCGCCGTGCAACTAATTATGAAATACCCAAAACGCCGACCACTTACCTGGTGTGAACAAAAGCAACAGTGGACTACCCATAGCCCAATGTTAGCGGCGGGTGCATGGTCCAAACTTGATCAAAATTGCTATCAAATGCACAAAGTGTTTAGTGACACGGGGTTGTGGTACTCTCACATCGTGTGTCTGTGCATTGTTTCCTGAGGCATAAACCCAACTGTAGCATGGTGTCAGAAGCAGACAGAGTTTGCGCTACTGGAGGTGTTAGGCTCGGTGGCGAGGTATGGGGGCACACTCGATGGCCGGCAGAGGGCGTGAGCAGTAGGCCCACCTCATCTATGGCACTCAGTAGGAAATACTCTGTCACAGGTTTAATGACAAGGAAAATGGCTCCTCTTTCCTGCAAGTCAGAACAACAATGCCAACTCCGATGTCCCGATGCGGTGTCCAAGCGATGTCCCAATAGCATAAGCTAGCTATGAGCTACTCAAAGAGAGATCATGAGATGGAGGGCAGTGCCTGAGCACTTGATGAGGGCACGAACCTATGGCCACGGCTATGCTTTGCCCTCTTACTAAACCCTGTGCGGTGATTGGGAGCTACTACCCCTCTCGCCATCACGGGAACACTTGGTAGGCTATCTCAGGGCAGTAGGGAGGCATGGTCCAGGTGGATTGCCCACTGCTAGAGTAGATGTGTATACACGCCACCACCATTGTGCGTGTGCCGCACTTCACTTGCATCATCAAGCACGTGCTGTCTGCCTTCTTATCCCTTTGATGTGCTTCTCAACAGACCCAAATAAACTGTTTCGTTGAGGGATTGGGTCGCGTGGGGGCTTGTCAAACAACAGCGGAGTATAAATCTTAAGTTTCACCCAAGCGCTTCTGCTCTCAATGAGCTCGATCTTCACTCCTCAACCTGACAGGTTTGGTGAATTGAGAAAACAGACAAAACTACTCTGATACTTATAAATAGATTCACTCAAATTGTCACTCTCGGTAGAATAATAAACAAAGCACTATTTGTGGCGAAAATTCCATTGCAATTGACGTGGGGGTATTTTTAAGTCTATTTTTTAAAATGTGAATCGCTGAGAAACTCAAAGTAAGAGATTTTTCATCTCCTCAAAAAGTAAACACTCAACTCACAGGTTACACCCAAACTTCTCAAATTCGAGCAGGCCATACCACATGTAGAAACATTTGGTCACAATCTTTAAAACAGCCAACACACTGAAAATGTAATATAAAAGCGCGCTTGATGGATGGTGTGTGAGAAACAAATCTGAGTACTGATACATCGAAAGTCACGGCTGCTAGAGAGCGCATCATGAAATATGACTATTTTCAAAATTCCCTCTGATTAATGATTCTTTTTTCGATTTTCTAAAGGAGATGAAAGAGTTGTATACATTTTACCAGAGAAAGAGAATAAGCCTTTACAGTATGATGAGCATGAGAAATAGTTTATCATGAACATGTGAAGAGGTGTACAATTGTCTAGTATGCTGTAACATAGTCACTTTAAGGTCCCCGCCTCCCACACAAGTCAGTTCAGGCCCCACACATCTCTAGTCTAATTAAGCTATACTGACACATTAAAGAATAAATAGAATAAAACTATTTCAAATCACAATCCTTTTATTATTGATTTCCATCCCCACCAGGGTTAAGTCTTTTGAAAGATTATCCTATCAGTATAAATTCTTTTGAGAGGTTTTGTCAGAATATTGTCATCCACACATATCGCCGTCTGTCACTTACTTAGTTTTTAAATTATCCAAATTTAATGTATGTTTCCTAGTAAATCTGTTCACATTGGCTACTTAGTATTTGTGGTGAAAAATCCTGTGAGTTGAGTTTGTGACCGCAGATACGATAATTGTTGACCAAGACAACCATGTGACAGTGCTCATGTATAAATCGAATTCTTCATAGTGAGCAGATGGCGGACGTGGGCTGAAGCATGAGTGGTCAGATTGCATCAAGCCTTGCCGCTAGGGGGCCAAGAGCACGACTGCCCCAAAATTATTGAGATGCAATTGATATATTGGTGGGTATCATTCATGCCGCATAAGCGATATTTAGTGCTGTTCAGAATCTAATTATTTGCAGGTTCTCTGAGACAAGAGTCAATGAGATCTAAAAATAGACCAAACCACACCATATATGGACCCATTTCCGGATTTGGGCAATGTCAAAAGTTATTTAATTCAGGCTGAGTTAGGCTGAAGGGAGTATCTCTCGCTGGCGGAAGTCAACTGCGGAGAAATGATCACAAATTGGACAAGCTTGACCACTCAAAAGTGGCACTCTAAATACATGAACATTAACCGAGATGGCCAACGAATGTGTCTGTCACAAATAAAAAAATGACTAATGTGGGGGCTGTAATTTGTCAAAGTGTGGTCAATGTACACCCACGCAGGTGAACTCTGCCATATGCAATCGCTAGCGGCCAATTACATCAGAGATGAGAGTTTTTATTGGCTGAGTTTAGAATGAGTGATTGTGATTCATTGGTTTGAATATTGCATGTTAATGTTATGATTATCACTGAATCAGCCTCCCTAAGCAACAGCATATGGTTTGAAATATATCATAATTGTTCATAAAACATGTTAAATACTTATCTCAGATAAAGCGAACCGATCCAATAAGCTTTAAATGATGTGTAAAATAGCAATTGAAATGCAGTACCGAGTCGATTACATTTTGTGTAACTCGGTAACTCTGTAAAACCTGTTACAATACGCGTAATAAACGATTAAGAAAAACAGCTGTACATGTTTAATAGATTAGCGGTTGTTGTAATGGCAATTTCAAAAATGTAGGATAAACGTTTCTCTCTTCATGAAAAATGAAATAGAAAATAAAAAAAGAATATTGTTATTAAAACAGATCTTGTACATGGCAAAATATAAGACGCTGATTACATAGTGATTGTTCAGTTGTTCAGAGGAAACCCCAGATATCCACCTTTTAGGAGCTATCACATTTGCCGAATTCCTTCAGTGAATTATCTTAATGTATTTCAATAGTTTATAAGCACTCACCTGGGAGAAATAGCTCTGATGTTGCTATATACGTTCAATAATTTGTGATTGATATAATTAAAATATGCGATATACCGACATAGAAGAATAGGCTTACCTTACAATCCTTAATCCATCCATACTAATTTGGTTGAAAAAGATGCTTAAGGCAGAATACAAGTAAGTCTCTATGACCATAAGTTTTCACAAAGGTCTCTGTGAGAAAGTTTCCAGTTTGATGTCAAGAATGAAACCATCCGCCGGCTCTCTTGAGCGGCCACAGAGTGTCTCATTATAATATGATGATTCTGTCGGCTATTTCAGCTGTCCACTTTATATTTCTACATTACATGATTATCCACTCAAAAGGCTCCATAGCCTTGTAATTGCAATAATTGTTTTACTCCTAACTGTCAATATCTTGCATCGATAAACCATCACTGACGTCACTTATGAGCCATTTTACCATATCCACGTCAATGGGAACTTCCAAGTGACTAAAATCTAAATCAGGATTTAGCGCAGGTAATATACATGACTATATAATTAACATTCACAACCTGTCATGACTTCTAGAAAACAAGGTTGACTTACTCATCAGTCTGGATAAAAACTGTTCTCCACATGTTACATTAATGAAATATTGATTATTCTTCAGTATTAAATCAACAATGACTCGCTTTATATTGAATGACAATCATACGTAATAGTCGTATTGTGATATGGGCAGCTTCACTGTTATCCGTATCAAGTTTTTTTTCTTTCTAAGTGTGCTGGCAAGACCTGATATAAAGAAAAATCCTGCACAGATGTTAACATTTTTAATATAGTGTCTGAAACCTATGAAACAATTTGTTATAGATTGAGGCCATAAGTTCAGAGATATGTTTTTGGATATCTCATTAGCAGTTGTCTGATTCAAAACGTCAGCAATCAGACATGTCCCGTTAATGGAGGGACATTAAGCTCTGGTCACGAGCAAGCTAGTTTAGAAAATAAAGCTGGTAACGTGTCAAGAGGGGTTGAACAAAATGTGCTGCAAATTAGGATAGTTTCCAATCAAGCTGATGCGTACAACAGGTGATATTTTATAGGTAGGGTGATGATTAATGACACCACCCACCACCATCATCATCCCCACCACGGCCACACACAAGCTTATCTGCCCCCAGGCCTCCAGAGATTATGTCACCCTTGTGGACGGCCAAGCATGTGACAGATTATTTTGACAAAAATCAACAACAATCTCAACAAAACACAATAAACTATAATCGCTATGTTATACAAAATATATAAATAATATGTATATACGTTAAAATTAATTTCATCTATGCTCTCTCCATTTGTAAAATATTTCAGCCAACTTTTTTTAGGTCAATTCCATAAAAAAATATATCTTCTTTCATAGTACAATTCTTTTGCATTTAGACCTTTTTACTTTTCAGAAGAAATAACATCACTTTTTGCACGATTTGTCAAAGCCGTCAGTGTAAAATGTATCAATTGAGAGTATATCTCTGTCATTACCAGAAAGTTGGCTCGCGTGGGTGGCAAACATTTCTATTTTGGCACATTAATGTGAGCAAATATAACCTTTTACCCCCACATTAGAAACAGTTACTCTATGTGTACATGCTACTCACGAAAACTGTCAAGGATGCAATTTTCTTTTTCTCGGGTCCTGAGGTAAAATCGTTTCCTAACATGCTTTCCACTTAACAAATTTGCACTTTGACTATTGTATAATTCGACAACTTGCAAATAAGACATAGAATGAATTGTTATTGTACATAAGACAATTAATTATAATGACTTGATTATGGTCATAAAAAGGTTAATCGACTTAACATATATGATTAATCATATAGATATATAATCAGAATCGGAAGTAAATTCATAGGGTATTTTAATCTTGATTATGGTTGAGAAATAATAAAGCTGCCGGTAATAATAGTTGTTTTATAAATACAAAGAATCCACATTCAATTTGTACTTAACTTGTATGACACCAAACGAGCCAGGAACACTGAGTCTCTCGTCGGGATCAATCATTGAGCAGGTAAGTTTCACTCGCTACTTTCCTGAACATTATAGGCCTCTGGCTCGCCCACGCATTCTCAGCCTGAAAGCCGATATAAGATTCCCCTCAATGGCCTTTTATGGTCTTTATTTTATCGACATTGAACGGTCAATTACCACCCATTTAGAGCGTGAAATTTGAGAGACCGTGAGTGGACTCGTGAAACTCGTATGGACGTGCTGAGGCTCCAATATCTTTATTGGCCATCTATAGAGGCTGAATATGAAATATATGTCAATGTTTTCCTACTTTGTCTTGGTCATACGTGCACATAGGGAGAGTGCTATTTAATGTATTATCACACCAGTCATGCCTCACTCTCCCACGCACCAAGAAATGAGTATTGCTGACTCTTTATATGTTAAGGACCGATCCCCTCTTATTAGTGGGAGTTACTTATCATTGAATAGACTGACATATACCTCAGTTGAGCAGAGGAATGAGATACATAAGAGACAAACAATATGAGTTACCCCACATTTCTCTGAAAATAGTTCAAAAGTAAGTAATGTATATTCATAAAAGCAACAACAAACATGTCGTTTCCTGAACTTTCCTGAATTTATTTGTAGATTCAGTTGTAAAAAAAATGGGCTAAACAAAAGAGACATTCTATAGCAAAACATGTTATATAGAGCATTCATTTGTGGCAGATAAAAAATTAATTCAGATCATAGACAGTATTGAATGGGGGTAGAGCAAATGCGGGGGGTTGGGCGGGATGGTTCGTGACGGCTTGAAGCAGATGGCTAGCGATTGCAGCCAACTTTGGGGTCCCTTGTGGCTTTATATAGCCCCAGATCGATCCCATCACTTCCTTAGGGTCTAAAAATGTCCACATCATGAACCTGGGATGACGCCATGAGTACAAACCTTTCATTGACAATCCGCAAGGCTTTCATGGGCTCCCATACAAAACTTATCTCCATCACTTTATTAGCCATCATTCACGTACATTCTATCGTCCACAACTGGGCGAAAGGGCCAGAAATGGAACTGTCCATTTCCTTATGTGGCTACAAGAAAGAGGCATTTGACGTCATACAGTTTTCACACACCGTAATCACTATCATTATCGATATGAAATTATAGACTTAGTCCGCCGAAAAGGCATTAGAAAGACTAACAAGACCGAAGCAATAATAACGAATAACAAGCCAATTTTTGTTGAAGTATCGCTTTGCACTTTTGATTGGCATCGATTAAACATTTTGTGGAATGATGAATAATAAAAGTATGTGTCCATGACAAAGGGACCATTTTTCTTGGAAGATTGTATAATAATCTTCGACGTATCACAAAAACAAACATAATGGGTAGATACCTATTGGGTGAAGTGCGTGTCAGTGTTGGCAGACATTGCAGGTCCAGTGCTGCCCTCTAGCGAGCGTTCTGGCGGAAGGTATGGCGAATATGAACGGAATCTGTGTCAGGTATCAAATAGGCGAATCAAAATGATAAGAGTGACATCAACTCATATAGGTGCTAATATCATGTCGGTGGTAGCCTCAGGAAGGTGTAAAGTAGGGTCAGGCGGGATGCACTCAGGGCTGTGCATCTCTTACGTGCATCATTTGAATGAAACATTGGCGAAGAAATGGTATGGTACAGTGGAGAATGGCCGGGCAAATAAAGTAATGATCTGATATGGAGGTGGGTGATCTGATAATGAGGTGGGTGATCTGATAATGAGGTGGGTGATCTGATAATGAGGTGGGTGATCTGATAAAGAGATGGGTGATCTGATACGGAAGTGGGTGAATTGATAAGGAAATGGGTGATGTCATAAGCAAGTAGGTGATCTGATTAGTAGGTGGTGATCTGATTAGGAGGTGGGTGATCTGATTAGGAGGTGGGTAATGTGATAAGGAGGTGGGTGATCTGATAAGGAGGTGGGTGATCTGATTATGGGGTGGCTGATCTAATTATGAAGTGGGTGATCTGATTATGAAGTGGGTGATCTGATAAGGAGGTGGGTGATCTGATAAGGAGGTGGGTGATCTGATACGGAGGTGGACGGTGTCTTAATGTGGAGGTCATATGGTAGAAGTGGGTGATGTGGCAAACTGTGTGTGATACGGTAAAGTAGTTAATAATCAAGCAAATCGGGGCTGTTGTGACAAGGTGACTTCAATAAATTGGCAAATCATCCGGAGATTGTCAATCATCGTCTTAATGTTAGTCATTTTACCAGTGTACATAAAGAACGTCAGGTTACAATATTGCTATTTTAGAATCAATATGTATGTTTAACATATCGACCTGAGATATATTGTTACGCCATGAAAACTCTATCAAGCTTTATACAAGTTTTATTCACCCTAACCAGCTCACCTTTTGATATATGAAACGGCGTAGACAGACACAACGTGGCCTGTTTAGTCTGGATAAACAGCTGCGGAGCTTGTACAAGACTGGCTGCTTATCACAGCAAAATAAACCTTTGTGGGTTAAGATAAAAGTTCCTAAAGTGAAATGGGATGGGAAGTTGCCAAGGTAGATCTGGGGAAACCATCAGGAACCTGGATGAGGCCACATAAATAATGGCACGTGTATCAGTAATTGTAATTGCCAGACTCGGACTGCAGCGCATGCATGATACAATCGTAAACGTGAGACTATATGAGCAAGTCAAAGTGCGATATTGTGGATAAGTCGCCTTATATAGATGCAATGGATGGCAGCTAGGATGAAGACTTCACTTGGACCTGTCTGGCCCATATCATCCTCTTTAATTCCATCTCTCCCCACACCGTTAACTCCTTGTTGCCCTGATGCTTGATGCAGGTAACCACACCTTAACACCACTTCTATTGCCTGGAGGGCAACGGCCTCTACATATACATTATAGAAAAAGTTCAGATCTTCCATTGCATTATAAATATTTGAATTGGTGTTCAACAACACATAATATTTTCACATAAAAATGTAATGCTAGTGATCATTGTAGAGATAATACTTGATATGTTCTTATTGCAACAGAGAGTGACTCCAAGCGATGGCTTATTCTAGAGGTTTGACCCAGTTGAGGGCCCCTCTCCCTCCATCAGCCCGCCAGAGGCAGCAGCGGTCTGTAGCTATATAGATTTGTCTACAGACAGCCTGCTCCCCACCCATAAGCCTATTGCCTGCACTGGCTGACCTTCCTGACAATCGCACCAATCAATCCTGAACATCTTTACCCCACAACCAATTTCCTCATGAAACAGCGGGCTTGCTATAGCCCCAGCACCAGTCTGATATTCTAATCCAGGGCCGTCTTCTTGCTTTTATGTATGTCCACACGAGCCTGATGGCCTACCCGGGGGCTACCCTCTACCCTTGACCAACTTTTTCCGCCTGCTTCCGGGGTTATTATATGCTTAACCTTTACTGTCCAAACTTCGCGGTTCTTCGGACAGGGCCCTGTGTTTAGTCTAGTAAATTGCATGCACTGACCAACCATGAGGCTAGCTGGTTTCTATAGAATAAATTCATCACACTCATATACCCTAAAAGTATCTCATGAAGAAAGTAACACTCTTGGATAATGAGGCACAAATGTCAGAACATAAAATAATAAAAATATGATGATGATAAATATTTCTGTAGCGTATATAACCAAAAAATGTTTTCTCATAGCATGCAATGTGCTTGTGGTAATACAAAGTAAGATGAAACCCCTCTTTATGTTATGCTTGGGATGAAAGAGAAAATACATCTGGCTCAGAGGAATATTAAAATCGCATCAAACAAAAGACTTTGGACTCCAAAAAAGACACATCATTGATAAGAGAATAAAAATATTAGCAACAGAGTCACCTTGTGTATTTTACATTCAAGTCTCTGAAACATCCAAAAGATATATCTACCTCCACAATTGAGTTGTATTGTATAACCAGAATGTTCAATTAACCTTGGAGACCAATGATAGGATAAGTAACTGTCACTGACTTCTGCAAAACTGCAGAGATCCCACAGGTGTCTGAGCCTCCTACCAGGTAATATATACTAGCCCTGGACATATGCAACCACTCAGACATATATACTGTGTGTCGTATCACATATAGGTTGGCTGCAGACAAGGGGGACAGGCAATCTCCCCTGTGCCACGCCCTACTCGCTACTCTGTCAGGCCAAAGGTCACGCCCCATGCTGTCCAGGGTTGCCGTTCCCCCATCGTTAGCGCCACCTGGTGCATCCAATCCATACATTTACCCCCATTTTATATTGAGATAATATTGGGCTTTTTATTGCGCCCGTTTATCCACGTTTAATTTCATCTAAACTATCTCATTGCGCTAGTACACTGAGTATAATAAGTAAAATAACGTTTGCAATTTAATTATTAAAAAATATTAAATAATTTTTATCAATTCCTGCCAGTACTGAATAAAAGTTTGGTGAATTTTAAAAGGAAACAATTGGAGCAAAGGATGTATATTTTAATAAGTTAATGATGAGTATAGACTAATATCGGGTTAGTGAGAGATGAGCAGCGCACGGGGTGATCACAACTCTAGTAGAGCAAAGGGCGACCCCACCACCCCACATATAATATACATACACAACACATGTAGCCAAACCACAAAATAAACTTGGTTGCCATACAACCAGATGATCAGACTTCAAACTGGGGCTATTTCCCGCCTCGCTACCCTAGTCATTCTCCCCATCTCAATTCAGGGCAAGTCACTGGGAGCAACCACCAGCCACAGTTTCTGCCCACTTGTCAACTTAACACACTCCGTATATTAGTCAAGCACAAGTCAATGGCAATTTTTGTACGCCGCTGCTTTTATTGCTGGGTTTGTTTCATCATTTTTCTGACCTGTGTGACTCCGATGATCATTTTTGACTGGCGCACTGCATGCTCTTTCATTTTTTACTTTACTTTATAGAAAAAAGACATCTTTCAAGGAGTGTTCTTTCAGTGAACATATATCAATATAACCTATAATTGCACGATAACAGACTGCGCACATATCCGCAGCTGCACTTTGTCTCATAGTCACGGTCTAATCTATTATATTGAAACATTTACTTTAAACAAGTTTTCAACGTGTAAAGAGATAAATGTCCATTCTATAGCAAAATACAAACACTTATCCACTGACCTTTAGATCGTCACAAAATCACACAAATCCCCTCTTTGACGGATAATCGTATAATCCAGCAGACAGTGAACAGATTGGGATTATCCAGGAGACCACAGATCAAGAGAAGCAAACTAAGTTTGAGTGCCGTGGCAGAGCCGACCGGGCCATGCAGCAACTTTGCACTTCTGCTGTACCTTGGTTATCTAGACAATCTCCCCGATCGTTGCTATAGTAACCGATGTCACGTGACTGCCCATTGTGATATATATATATATATATATATATGATTTGAGATATTGAAGATTGTCTTTGAAAGAATATATTTTAAACCACCGCTGATATTAATAAGGTTGCAAATCTTCGGGCTAAAAGTAATTTCAGAAGAGCAGTGAGGGTGATATATATGTGATGTGATATGAACATTAAACTGGCTGAGAGCGTGTTTGCATAGCGGACAGAATAGTTGGGATGGTTTGTATGTGTGTTGTCAGATTGATGGTAGCTGACAAGGCATGTCTACCACCCATTGTGATTTGTGGGTGATATGTCACATAACAGAGAATCAGTAGACATCAGATCTGCCCCCCATACATAGGGCTCCTGCACCCTGCCCACCACAAGGTTGCCCCATCATCCTCAGCCGGCACGGCACGCATAATACCACCAAACTTATTTCTTCATTTATTTTAATGTCAATGTTTAATCTAAGTAAGGGGGCAAATGTCTATTTATACTGAAGACACAACCTTCATTTCTGTTCTCTTCTTTGATCTCGCAATTGTCTACTTTTAAATTATTTTTTATTACTTCCTTGATATCCATAAATAGGCTCTGTCCATATTATATATTTGACTTTTTTCTATTTTTTTCTAACTTCAACCTCATTTATCCCTACTTATATTTCTTACTCATCTTTAAGTGTTTTCATCTTTTCTTCTTCTCTTCTTCTCTTTTCTTCTACCCTACACACATCAACATCAAGGGATACATGAGTATACCATTAATAAGATGGAGTTCCTTCTACCCTGTTGATAATTGTGTTTTTGTGGTTATGATTGGCTGATGGCATTGGTAGAATTCTTGTGCTATAAGAAGCAGAAGACTATGCCTAATCTGTGTCAGGTTGACCTCAATTCATTTTCAAAATTGCAAGGCTCGTGAGGCATGCAGCTTTGTGATCTGATGATGACGTTCGTAGTATCGTTATCACGTGACGAAAGAACGAGACTTCAACACGTGATAAAACCATGTGACCTGAGCTCAGATCAACATAGAAGGTGGGAAGATCCGATGAACTCTTGATTTTCCAGAATACATTGTGTTCATATGTAATCCATGTAATTTGCTTCCATAGAATACTTTTTGTCCATACTACAAATACGAACATTCTTCTGTAATGAAAGTATATATGGTAGGATGCAAATAAGTGTAATCCATAGATAATGATAAATATATATATATATACATATATATATATATATACATATATATATATATATATATATATATATATATATATATATATATATATATATATATATATATAGCTTTATTTCCACATGATATTCCAAAGACCAACTTTTGATTTGGAACAATTTTTAGAACCAGTTTACATTATGATTCTTATTCTTAAACAAACTATTTGAATAGAGAAAGTCGGAATAAGAGAATTCCATTCCTATCCACTTTGCGACTCTTATTTAACATTCTAAAAAAGGATGGAGAAAAAAGATTAGTTTGATCGAAAGTTGAAATATTTCAGGGAACTTGAACTATAATAAGTAAAATCCATTCTTTCTGAACAAACAGAATTTAAATGAATAAGGCGGAAATTCATAATAACCATATTTAGTTTTTAGTTTTGCATTAGGATTAATCTGCATATACAGACAGCAGAACTGCGCATGGCAACAGCGGCGGTTCCATTTTTAAAGCCTTAATTTAAAGTGCATCTGCACTCTCGAAAATGTTCAGTCTTCTCACAACCTCTATCGTCATTGTCCCGATATTTGATATTATTAGAAATTTGGAATTTCCCGCGTCATGAATAATCGTTTGCTCACCAAGATATCATACAATCCAAATTGACCTACATCGGGTTATAACTTAAGATAAGGTGTCTGCCCCATGAACTGACCAATCAGTACAGCTACCAGAACAAAGCAGAATATATTTCAATAGTCATTTTTTCTTCAGCAGTCAGTTCTCAGCCATAT
Organism: Amphiduros pacificus; assembly: GCA_949316495.1. NCBI lineage: Eukaryota > Metazoa > Annelida > Polychaeta > Phyllodocida > Hesionidae > Amphiduros > Amphiduros pacificus. The sequence goes on along the minus strand of OX439002.1, from coordinate 47,664,873 downwards.
TCTTATTAATAAACATTACTTGCACCTTTCTATCTTTGGTGGCAGGGGATTTTATAAGAGAAGTCCTGCTTTGGAAGGTACCTTTCGTGGTGAACAAAATAAAGATTTAAAGAAATTAGTTCAATAATAGTTTAGTTAATTAAAATTATATTCAATTTACAGACACCCCTGAGTTCTGATAGTCCTTCTGAATATGCTTAGATTTGTTTCTTACTTTCACACTCTCATGCAGGAACATCACCGTCATTTCAATGTATATTGGGCACTGAGCACTGTGAGGAGTGTGTCACATTATAAATTGCCATAATGTTGACCAGACATACTTCATAATGGCACCCACATTCATTTTGAGAAATAATTCAACAAAATACTGCACAAGGGACAACATCCATGCTTTAAACATAAGTAATGAATTGATAAACTGAGACACAACTCTGTTGTCATCTGCAGCTCTGTTGTCATCTGCAGCTCTGTTGTCATCTGCAGCTTTGTTGTCATCTGCAACCCTGTTGTCGTCGGCTGTATTTGATCAATAGGCTTATTTCTAATATATCGAGGTACAGTTCAAGATGTTGTCATCTAATTAAACAAATAAATATCAATATGTTGATTTCTTTTGGAAAAACCAATACTACATAAGCATTGGAAAAATATAAAGATGTACTCTGTTGATCTCTTGTAATGAAATCCGGGCCCAGAATAATGGACTTAAAATAGAAAGGGATCACAAACAAAAGATCAATAGCAGGACGTCTCAGATATGACTGCTGCGATTTGAGTTGAGGCATATGGGTTTGTTGAATCGCACCGGGTTACCCTACTTTTGAATGCTGGTTTTTCACTGACTTTCGGATGTGCAATCACGTGCCTATGTGAAACAGAATAGGAGAGTTAAGAGGCATGAATTGACAGCCTCTTCATTCTACATTTTCAGTAATACTTGAGTTTCCGCAATCAGTTGTACCTGGAGGTGAATACAAAAAAGTGGTTCACTAAATGCAAGACAGGTTTGTTATCATGATATTATGTGAATAGTTCCGTGGTTATAGATAATTTTCATAAATAACGATAGGCAGGTCCTTGAATGGTTGAAGCATTTCCTCCATAAAGGACATTACTTTGTGAAGGACTCTGTAAAGGTCATTACTCTGTAAAGGACATTATTCTGTAAAGGACATTACTCTGCAAAGGTCATTATTCTGTAAAGGACATTACTCTGCAAAGGTCATTATTCTGTAAAGGACATCACTCTGCAAAGGTCATTATTCTGTAAAGGACATTACTCTGCAAAGGTCATTATTCTGTAAAGGACATCGCTCTGTAATGGGCATTACTCTGTAAAGGTCATTACTCTGTAATGGGCATTACTCTGTAATGGGCATTACTCTGTAAAGGTCATTACTCTGTAATGGGCATTACTCTGTAAAGCTCATTACTCTGTAATGGGCATTACTCTGTAAAGGTCATTACTCTGTAATGGGCATTACTCTGTGGTGAATAGTACTCTGTAAAGGACATTGTTGTGGGGTCAATGCGAATAAAGTTAATTGCTGGTTTCGAGGTAAAATTTAATTGCTGGTCGCAGGGCACGGGTTAGTTGCTGGTTTCAGGTAAGGGTTAGATACTGATTGCAGGGTAAAGATTATTTGCGGGTTGATGGGTAAAGGTTATTTGCGGGTTGATGGGTAAAGATTATTTAGGGATTGATGGGTAAAGGTTATTTTCTGCTGCAGGTTAAATTCTGGTTGTAGCGAATGGGTCAGTTGCTGGTTGCACTAAATAAGATATAATTTATTCTTCATGTATGGCTTATAGTTATCGTATAGTTTATGTATCTACACGACCTGTGTGGACACATTAGTTTGATAGACTTTAAAAAGGGAAAGTTATTGTGATTAAAGATCAACCTTTGCGAATTGTACTGCACTACCTACATAGATACAAATGTAAAAAAGATAAAAAAATATGGTCGAAATTTTGTAAAATGTTTCGTTTCATATAGTATCTTTAATAAACGTGCAATGAAAAAACTAATCACGCAGATTTAATCATGACTGTGTTATTTTCTGAATTCATTACTATGAGCCAAGGTTGCGTGTCTACAAAGTTCCCCCATACGTGCGAGATTTTTACATGTGAGAATTATCTCTACTTATCTCTACTTTTCAGAGATATTTTTGTTTGTAAAGAAATTTTTAGTCACATGTAATATCACCATTATAATTGGAGCTACCCTAATTATTGGGGATTATTCTCTTTACTAAATTTGTATTTTGGGGTCAAATACAAATTTCGGAAATGTAATAGTGGGATGTGATTATGAAGTGTCGTCTGCTTCACAACAGAAATCATTTGTTTACAGCTATTTAATTTGAATACTCATTCAGAGAAGACAAAGCTACGTTTTGGAAGCTTTGATTTCTCCATGAGAGACCAATATGAATACAAACAAATGCCGCAAAAGGAAGATGTTCGGCTGAGCTCTTGTTTGATATGATTTATTGAGTTTTAGCAACACGGCAAGTTTAACATTACCAAATTCAAATAAGCTGGACAGGAAGCAACATTAAATATGTTCTCATACTACAGTCATTTGTTGAACCCTCTCAAATTTTCTTTTAAATCTGATCTAAAATCCCTTTAATTTGTTGAGAAATCATAATTCTGATACCCAGCATTGCTAGGCCTGTTATCTCCAATACACTGCTGAGCCTTCTTCCTCCTTCCGATAAAAGGCCTAGCGCTTACAGTGCCAATTGGAGTTCAAACTGAACACTCATTAATTATTCAATCATGTGAATCTGCCCTTCGTCATCGGAACAGTCATCTACACTATCATGATCTCATTTAAAGCCACGCCTTGTTTCATAGACCAATACGAGTTACTTCATATAGCATGACGTCATTTTATAGGTCAAGCCCAGTTTGCAAGTAACTCGTTGTGAATTTCATGTTATCAAGCCAAAGCAATCGCACAATTGTGGAGGATGTTATTGTGAGCCCATTGCAAAGGAAAGTACTATTCTGAGAACGAAAGATTTCAATTTTAATGTTATTTTAAGTTAAAAACAGATGAGATTGAAGTCTGTCATCTGAACTTGATGCCTTTATCATTTCAAAGATTCACTGGGGGTCTTTCTTTTATATTATCACATGGGCATGATAACAAAAAATGCTTTGATAACTCGTCATGGAGTATACAAAGAGTACGAAACAGCTCAGTAGCAGATATCCACCTTTCTCCATCATTCCCCATATACTTGTCACAAATGGGAAATTAGCACATTGTTGAAAGACACAAAGAATTCAGAAACATCTGGGCTGCAGATAAATCATAATTGGGACACTAAAATGATTATCATACAGAATATTGAATGATGAACTAGAATATGGTAAACTTACTGCAGAAAAAGGGTTATAAAAGTGATCAGAGTTATGTGGAGACGAATATGTTATGCGGAACAGAAGAATACATTATGCTTAAAACAGCATACATTATCTATATAAAGAAAGACAATGTCCACGCCTAAGAGTATTCAATGGCAATGCGGCCTAAACCCTAACAAAATGTTGTGTGAATCATATGTTTTACTGTCAATAATTTAACCTAAATTTGACACGCTCATGATGTATCCAAACCAAATAAAGAACTCAGTGGGAACACCGGCCTAAGTATGATACTTTGCAGGAACCATGCTTCAAAATTTCAGTTCCTTATCATTTGTAGCAATAAACCATAATGCACACATGCATCATGTTACTCCAGACAAGAGGTTTTCGTCTTTTTATATCATCGGTACATATTTTGCGCTGGAATTTGGCATGAATCACATTGATATTCTTTTAGATTTCATAATATCATGACATATTTTACCTAATAAAATTGTAATATGTTACATATTTTACTCATTGAGACCATACATCACGGTATCTGCACGGTGAGCAATGAATAAACTGACACATCTGATAGGCACAAAATAACAGACTCACCTCACCAACTTTATGTTGGCCATAACTCCAGAATTGTCATTTTAGACCTTAAATTTCGAATTAAATATAAATGTTTATAACATTTTTGTTCATGCAGCAATAACTTCTTGGGAAACTTTTCATTCATGCATGGTGCGTACGTAGATTCTAATTGGAAATACAGAGAGTAGTGTTTGGTAATGATATAAACTCATTGACACAGGGAGGCTGAGTAGTTTTGCTGGGGTTGGCTTCCCTGTAGAGTGGTGGTGTGGGGTCAGCTGAGTGCGGGGAATGTCAGGCGGTGGGGCAGGGCTTGGTGCCACCCGGCCGGCCCACCATCGATCCGCCCAGGCCTGCTCACCCCTTATCGCCACCTCCAACCATGTATCTGACGGCTCTTGGACATTTCCTTTTGGGAAATGTAGGTTTCTCGTGATTGCCATTTGGCAAGGAATCAATGATACTGCCGAGCTGGGGTCCAGGAGAGAGAATAGAGGGCAAAGTGGGGCTGGACCTGGGGTGGCATAAAGGAACAAATTGTCGCCACGTCCGCTGCCTGGAGCAGCCCGGAGCAGCACCGCAATGCCACGCCCGACATGATGAATTACTCACCTCAGGATATTAGGAATATTTCCATATTATCTGCACATAAACTTGAAACGTTCTGAACATCTCCGGGCGGTCAGTCTCATTAATGTCTTTACAGGCCATGCATATGGATATACATATGAAATGGCATTTCTGGCCCGTATACTCGGTTTATTTATTCATATAATGTTGCAATACTACTATCAAATATAAGAAATTTTAGGTATTGATTTAATCTGAGGAAGGAATTGTCTTATGTTTCATTTCCAACTATAATTTCAAGAAAAGAAGGCTTGGTTATAAATATTTCACTTTATTTATTCATAGCAAATATAACTTGTAAACTCGCAGCTAGTACCGTTCATAATGACCCGAGGGTCCTAGCGTGAGGTTAGAAAGTGAATTAGAGTAGACTAGACTTACAAAATGGGAGAGACAGTTGGAATATTTAAACAATATTTGTGAGATAATTATTGTTTATGATATTTAAATAATTATATAATAATGCAAATTCCTCATATTTTTATAGATTTCGCAAGAATCAAACAGATTCACTTGCAAATAGACCTTATTTTGGCTGAAAAACAAGTCTGCTGTCTTTACAAAGTTTATTTTACTTGCGTTTGAAATAATATTTCATTTGATTTATATGGCCTGTGCCTTATTTTCCAAAACGTAAAGCAGAATTGAATACACATGCTGATGATTTATGGATATAACTTTAACCTTTAACCTTTTGGCATACTTCTCATTTATGCAATTTAATTAGATATTTCAACAATTAGACATATTGTACATATTTAAATAGAAAGGAATACCCACAATGCATCACCAAATCACTATTTCTTCCCATGATTTATTTAATTCGCCGAACGTGAACCTTTCACTGAAATATCCTAAGAAAACTGTTTAAGATATGCACCATATATCTGCTGTAGTAAATCACACACAGATTATGAATTATATTTATTTTTCTTATTTGTCTGTCCCTTTTTTGTCAACAACATAATACAAGCAAGATATATTTGTTGAGAAATATGAAGTGCTTTGATGGAGTATATTGAGTAATTGCATAATTTTAGTAATTTATATAAATTCCTTTAACCAACCAAGTTATCATTGTTAACGTTAGATTTCATATAGTGAGTCTTGGAAAGGCTGCAAGATAACACTATAAACTTGGTGATGGAGGCACCTCTGAATTGTCCCATACCAAGTATAGATATGTTTCCGAGCAAAGTCAACCTAGCGGAAGTCTTGAAATGGTGCCACCTGGCGATAAAACTAAAAGTTCTTTGGGTCGCTAACTGGACCTGAGTTGTGAACATTTTCACAATTCACAAATCTGAATATCCATATCACCAAAATATATATTGTCCATATCACATATCTTTATCAATACAATGTCCTATTGGCAATTCCCCGCTAAGTGTCAGAAGACTGGGATTGTGTTGGCAATGGCGGCAGAGGTCTATCAGGTATTCTGAGAAACGAGCTGTGGTTTGTTAGCGTGTGTCTCGGCCTGGGTGGGGGTGGAGGCGGCGTCGGGTACTGACCATCATTGACCCTATCAGCCACGGAGTCACCGCCTCCTTTAGTCTCGCTCCTCGACGGTATATTGGGCGACGTAACTCTTCGCCGCCTGCTCGGTAGCTCCGGAGGCGTGCGGCTTGCGTCGCAACTAAGAGAGCGAAAGGGGAGTTTCTGAGTGATATCTGTTGATCCACGTGATACCGGAAGGTGAACTGGTGACATCTGGTGGCTGCATAACATAGGCATGGTCTGTCGTCTGCATGGCAATGGTGGTTGTTTGTTTAAGTCTAATATATCCTCTTCAAAGCCACTATCTTTACGTAATTTTCCTGAAAAAACCCCAGAAAAGTTAAGTTAAGCGTCATTAGATAGTTTGATTCTCATGATTAGATATAAGAGCGTGGTTAATGAGATTCCAGCTACTCAAGGATTCATCGCACTTATAAGGGATTCAGTATTTCTAACATTATATTTTGAAATTATCCAATATTTTTTCAAGGGATACTATAACTCATTTCAACAATTAAAGTTGAAGTAGAATTTATGTTTATGGTGAAATGTATAAATTATAAACTATATTTTCGTTTTATAGATGATTTGCATGATTTGTATATACGGTTTTGAGAAAATGCGTTAATAACATTAATATTTACACAGAATATCTTAACATATCCTTGTAACTATGACTTTGCAATCTGATATCAATCTCTTTATATCAAATTCCTATTAAGTACATATATTTTAAACAAAGGTGGAGGTCATAGGACTTTGACGATGTTTTATGCCTGAGTCACTATTGTGCCTTGGGTAGTACGAATCACTATTGTGGCTGGGTAGTACGAATCGGTCGGCTTCTCAGCTTCTCAGGTGCCAGGGACATTTTTCTGATGTGCTGAATTTGCCGTGAGTATGGTCACATTAGATATATACGGACAGCGCATTCGGCCATCACACCTCGAGCACCCGCTTATTGCCTGTCATAGTCTATCCCAGTCCAAATATATTAGGACTATCAAGGACCTCTTTTTGAAATGGGTTTGTGCAGCGGGCAAATAATGTCACTTATCATTGGACGATTTCTCTAATTGGTTCATGTAAATATAGAACAGGGAAACCCCAAACAACGACCACATATTTCCAGTGACGTGTGACCAGAATTGCGGTCACAGCATACGGGCACCTGCGGGGTGGTTTACTGTCCCTTTATGGTACAGTTATTAGTGTCTATGACTGCCAATTCGGGGACACCTGCCGGGAAGATTCCAACCAGTTTGGGTCAGAAAAAATCGGGCCGACATCAGCAACGTTTGGGTTGCAGCTAAAAGTTCACCACATCAGGTACGACATCTAAAAATCACCCGATAATGTCCAATAACCCCTTGGTATCCTTAAGGTTCCCCAGGCCTGGTCACTTTTTGGGAAATCGACACAAATGTGACTCAGACATGTTTAAAATATTTAAGAGAATAAGAATACATCGTGCAATCATACCTATTGCTTTCTGCTGAATACCGGAAGTAGTCGATGTCTCTTCCGGAATCACAGTATCCGGTAACACTTGCAGGTAGGAATGATATTCTGTTCGATAAACAAAAAACAAACAAGATGTAAAACATGAAAGAGATGAAAGAGGCTTAACTTAAACTATCAGAGAAGATATGTCAGACCTATAATGACAGCAAAATTGTGAGCCAAGTGTGATGTAAATTTTAAATTTTAAATTTTTAGAGTCTCATCGTTATTGATATGTCACTTGTATTGTGGTTGCCGGTCTAATAGGTTTATGGTCGATTTATTGTGTTATCAATATTGTAAATGGCAAACGGGACATTATTCAGGCATATGTTAGGGGATATATCGTGTGTGTGCGTCACTAAATTTCGATAAAAATAAGAGATTTAACATGGTCCACTTGAGGTTTAACATGGTCCACTTGAGGTTTAACATGGTCCACTTGAGGTTTAACATGGTCCACTTGAGGTTTAACATGGTCCACTTGAGGTTTAACATGGTCCACTTGAGGTTTAACATGGTCCACTTCTTTCAAATAGCGCGGCTATATATACAGTTTGTTTGGACATAAACATTCATTAATTCTGAGACATACTTTGAAATATGAAATTTGGACGTCAGAAAAGGAACGAAGAACAATTAAAAAAGCCTTGAGACGTGCTTGTATGTCAATTGTCATGCTACCCTCCAGGTAGTCTCCAGTTACCCTCCAGTTACCCTCCAGTTACCCTCCAGTTACCCTCCATTACAGGAATTCTCTCCTACATGAGCCCCTCCCGTCTTTTGTGGTAAAGTGGGTCAAGATTGGACGCAGATCTTACATACTATACATATAATTCAGGCTGTGGACTGTTTGGTGAAAGTTAGATGAATATTTATGCCGGGGTGTGCCAGGAAGATTATAACCATTGTTTAAATTGTTGAATATAGATTTGTGCTCTCTCAAAAGGTTGGATAAGGGAATGTTACTAATGGTTTAACATCTATCAAAAACATCTTTTAAAAATTACCCATTTCTGCTGTAAAATGAAGGATAAAGACAGATATGTGGTTAAATTAGGAGATTATCCAGATATATGAATATGCAAATTAGTTAAGCTGACCTTCATCCTCATTATTGGGCGGGGTTGACACCTCCATTCTGTCTGACTCAGGAGCGCGCCAAAACTGGTTCACAACTTTCGTAGAATCACTCAGACACGGATCAGAACAGCTTTTACCTGCAAAATTATTATACCAATGCAGAATGTAAATAATATTCAATATTTATATCACACAAAGAAAAAAACCGTTTTGTAGACAGGTTTATCTAATTTAAGCATTTATTTGTTTGCAAGCTTTTGAATTGAAATATCCTCCTGTGCCGAGCGTGCGCTCTTTTCTGGCGCTCTCAGTGTCTCACCTTGGGTGGTTCTAACTGGTAGACTATGTCGGTCTGAGTTGCTGTGTTGGTATGTCTCACAGGATCTCTTGCTGCTCAATCTTTTGACACTATCCCGCACTCTTCTGATCAACTCTTTTCCAAACTGAGACTTGAAGAGAAACTCACCCTCTTTCAGGTCACACGCACTGAAACCAAAACATTCCAGAATAATAAAACAATAATTCAAGCTCATACAAACACGATTACCATATCACAATTTTACCATTTTTGTCATTTTTATCTTGGTAGTTGTCTTTTTATCTCGATAGTATACTTCAGTTTAAACTTCAAAAATTACCCTTATCCTCTTTTAGTTACCAAACATGACACAATTTAAAGATCAGATATATAAGTATTTTCTTAACTAGATGTACCTTATCCGTGTATACTTACACTCCACCCTCTAAGGTAACGAGGTCTCCTCCTCCTATGCTAGAACTGAGCTCTTCACTTTTGAACTTGACGATATGTTTGAGTGGCCACGAAATAAGGTGTTCCCTTTTTGCGCCTATCGTGCACAGCACTACATCGGTTGCACTGACGTACATATCACAGTCTCCGTATAGCTTGTTCAGTCTGGAGGCCTCCGTGGCTTGGACTTGAACTCTGTACCGGTGATACAAAATGGTTTCATCTGGAACGGATTTTATACAATTCAAAATAATGATAATGAAAGTAACAGCTGTACGTGTTATCCACCATCTTTCACAAAAAATAATAAAGATGATTGCGTAATATTGCTTTTTATGAGTTCAAGTTCTGTTATTTCGCCAATAAACAAAGATATAACAAATTATATCTAAAAATACATGTATTTTTCAATATATTATTTTGCAAATAAACAAGAGATATTGCAATTTGTCGCTTTCTTGTTATAGTTGTATTCTTGGAAATGGGTACAAGATTGACAAACAAATAGTTGTAGATGGATAAAATTAAATCAGGTATTTTTGACACGTATTGTGAACTTGTCAATATTGTAAACTATGATATATGGGCTGGAATGTCCGGTGAGATATTGTGTATCATTCTCCACATTAGTCATATAAATAGTTTAATGTAACATTAGTGTATACCATATCTCTGTATTAATGGTGTCAAATGGGTGTAATTGTCATTGCGATGCCAAACATTCATATATAGATATTGGAAATGCCATAACGATGATACATAAATGTATATATATAAATATATATATATATATATACCTTGAACATTAGCGCCACATCCGTGGATAAACATTTGGTCATGATTAAGTCTCGTGGGAGACTTGGGGCTGGGCGAGGAAGAAGAAAACGAGTCTCTTTCAGCGACTCGGGGTGGCACCTCAAAGTCTTTATCCCACGGTCTCAGGTTCACCGGGACAGACCTGCTTCTCGGTGGGTCCTTTGCCGTGGATTTTCCTGCCAGCAGTCTGATTGCAACCATCCATTGTTGCTTTTCCAGCTCAGTGTCAGTTCCTACCACGAGTGGGGCCTGGCCCTTTCTGGTGATGGTGAAGGCAAACGGGAAGCTCTTTGACTCCTTGTAGTCCTCCAGGCAGGTTATGCTGGCTAGGTCTATCGTGCATTGTTCCGTGGACAGTTTCCTGTCCGCCCAGGCACCCTCACAATTGTACAGCTCTAGGCGAGTCCCGCGATCGTGGGAGTCATCGCGAAGTACAAAGTATCTTTTTTGCCATGTCTACAAAATAAAATATTATAGTCAAATAAATTCTTTTCTTAAATTCCTGTAGTGTATGAAATATGTGATTGTTATCTTGTGATAAATTAAGTTTACTGTTCAAAATATATCATAAGAGAAGTTTTATTTCAATTCTTAACTGCAATCAGAACTGGTGAAAATACACATCGATTCTCATGAGACCCAAACAAATGCACTACTCTTCACACGATATATCAATGTATTTGTTTTTATTGCTTTAATATCACAATTAAGGACACATTATTAGGTTAATATTTTGTCATGTAACCAATATTGATATAAATGCGCAGAATGCTTTTTAATATTTCATCTTGGGGTTATTATATACATAATTATTCAATGATTGTACAATGTTGATTCGCCAATCAAGCGATAGATACAGGTTAATGACAAGTACAGTACCACCTGGCGAGATACAAAAGCAATCTTCAGGTTCACAAACTTAAGATCTATAAATTCTAAGAAGTGCTAATAAACAGCACAACTGAGTTAAGAATTCTATAAAAAGAGGAAACGGTTTCTTGATTGTCGCTTTGACAAATCGCTGTTATTTTGTTATTTGTTATGAAAATAATTGATATTGAAATACTTATTGGTTCTCGGAATCACCAACTTGGGAACCACTATAATTAGATGAGCAATTTTGATATTTCTTCATCTTTTTATGTCTAATTAAAGAAAATGCGTTACGATTCGTTATCATATTTTTACATAATACATTTTATTTACATTTTTGATATTAACAGGTTGTTGTTTGTTGTGTGTTTGTGGTATAATAGGCCAATGACTGCTTATTTTCCGCCACAATATCTTGTTGGAGATACAGGCTAGTGTGGAGATACAAATATTGTGTGAATAAACCATTTCAAAATATATTGCTGCTATTTTTAGCAATGCATAGCATAGCTTCTGCAGTGAGGGAGTGAAATTTTTCTGTCATTCTGTCTAACCGCCAATTTTGATCTTCTCATCTGAAACTACTGCTCAGGGAAATAACATAAATAACACGACAAACAATTAGCCAATTAGAATTGAAATAACAAATTCAATATGTAAAATGAATTCTGATCAGGCAAATATATCTGCTCAAGTCTACTCGGGAAAAGGATTTTTTTAATAATCATTTATAAAGCGGGTTGCAGGCATTTCCAGGAAATGTTCGCAAACATTACACAAAACCCAAGGATCAGCATAGTTCTTAGGCCATTTCCATCTGTTTTCTAATTGTATTCAGGATTAATCTAGTCTTAACCGGCTGAACACGTAATTTAAAATTAAGCTTGCAAGAGCTCCACAGCGATGACACATTGAGTTGGTTCCAGAGGGTGAGAGGGTCACGTGAGTTCAACAATAATAAACCATCGTGTGGATTAAAAAGAGCATGAGCGGCACATGAGTTCCTAAATGGTAAATAATACATTGATTTCGTCTTATGAAGGTGATAGAGTCAACTGTATCATGGATAAAATAGATTTATTCCATTGTTCTGTTGTGGTGAGATTTCTATGGCGGCGAGAGAATCAGAATTTGGGCAGCTTTGTGAGTAGATAACTCAGGAGATATGTGAAGACGATGCGCACACCGCGGTAATGTGGGAGGTTGTATGTATATGTATATATTTATAATAGAGTAAATATTCTCAGCATGGCCACATACTGTCAAATTGGACGACTCTGCCGCTTATATCTAACTCCATGTTTTCTCGGAAAACTTCAAAGATCATAAACACATAGGAGGGGATGGGGAGGATCGACGCATGCGCGGGGTTCACTGTGGGAGTCAATATCCGGTTTGCCGTCTTGGGATCACATTGGCTAAATATCAATGAAGTGTATATGTATTTCTGATAAATATATGTTCATAAAATACAACGGAAAGCCACATACAAGTTGTGAAAATTGTGAGAATTTGCATGTGAGAATACATCCTGTAATATGACAATGTCAGATATGATAATTGAATAATATACATAGGAAATGACCAACGCTTATAGATTATTAACTTGTCAAAATGTTTGAACTTGGACTTGTAACCACTCTGCATGGCGAGGCAGAGTCACATATTACCTTTGCTATTATACATTGTTCTTTGTGTCCAGGTATTCCGGACATTAGCATGCGATTACTATACGAGTATGCAATTGGGTGGCATTTGCACATGCTCATGCACAGTGCCACAATCTGGCGGGAAAAGTATATCACAGCAGTTTGTTTGGGGTTTTTGCATCACTTTCAAGAGTTTGTTTCTTATTTCGCATTATAATCTCCATTTCTTTACTTGCTGCGATGAAATACAACAAATAATCTATGTTCTGTTTCTTCTATAAATATTTTAATTGTCCAGACTTTTTTCAGTCTGGCAAGGAACATATTATATACAGTTAACGCTTGAGCAGATATAGCAACACAAAATGGCATTGATAACATGTCTATTTTTTAATGATAAATAGTGGTCAAATATTATTGTCCTGGGCTTCGTTGGTTAAGATATAATTGAGAATTGTAATCTTATATTGTTTTTAAAACAGGCGTGCGCTGACCCTTGACGATAATTACATTTGAAAATGAAGATTACGAACAATTAAATTATGTTTGTATTTATGAATACAAAACAAATGCTGATTGATTTTTTGTTCATGGTGAAATGAATGACATTATGTCGTGATGCTCGGAGATGAATTAATCATGTCCTACTTCCAAAACTCAAGAGTTGATCTACTAATTTGTGTCATCCTGACATTTTAAAATTTCCTGAAATAAATTCATACTATCGCGCGATTTGGGTTACCTTAATAAAAGGGGGATTACAGAAATGAGAATTCTTCCCAACTGCGTGATGGCCTATGATATTATTGTACCCAGACGTGCTGGGGGGACATCAGTGCTTGAACAGCTCCAGGAACTGCATTATATCTATTCCAAACAGCCATTTGTCTCCCAAACTGAAGCTTTTTTCATATATTCTAGCCTCAAGCATGCAACAGTAATTTCGACCCGAATAGCGTAATATTTATACAGAATCGTATGAATTGTATATATATATATATATATATATATATATATATATATATATATATATATATATATATATATATATATATATATATATATATATATATATATATATATATATATATATTTAAGGTTTTTATAAGGTTTTCCTTTTTACTTTTCAATTATTTTTATTCCAGGAGGAAAATGGTTAAACTTTATTATTCCATTCTCGATGAGCGCGCTTGATTCATGCGGCAGCCAATTGTTTCCGGCTAATTTTTTCACTATCTCTTGTTGAATGTTTCCTTCCGCGTTGCCCATATAGCAAAAGCGATTTATTTTGCAAAGATCAAAACAAGTATTTTTTTTTCTGCTGCACTGATACCCATTGAAACGAATGTATTGATGTTAAATCCTTGTGGACAGTCAAGCCATAACAGAATCGCACATCCTGTTGGCAACAAGCTACGCTAAGATAACTAACCAAAAACAGATATCAATCTTGCCTCTGGAAATTCCAGTAGTGAAATATGCATTATTATTTCGAGGAATCAATTCGAATTGTGTGTAAATAAACGGGTGTTTGTTCATTCCACGTTCCTAGAAATTCAGGGATTGGAAAAGCCTTGCACCGATGGCTTATCTATGAATGTAGCTTCAGACTGAGATTACCATATCAACAGTAAAGCATATCATGCACTTGTATCTTATGTAGGAGTTTCAGCATGTGCCCAAGTAATATCAAAGAGGCTACACACAAACCTATACACCCTAGTGTTCCGAGGCACCGATCAAGCAGGCTGTGGTAGGTGTTCAGGGGAGGTTTAGCTGCCCACTTCTCTGGGCAATCCTGTTAACCTGAGGGTTTTTTAGAGACTCTTTTAGGGGTACTTCATATATTACATACAGATAGATATATCTTATTTCCTAAACAAGCGTAATTATTATTTGGGTGATATGAAATATATATATATACTATTTACCCACAATGAATTTAGATCACATGTTTGGAAAGTTCAAATAAGATGTATGATATTACACAACATTGTGTTAACATCGCAAGTGTATGTGTAAAATAAATATTGACAATACAACCAGAAATATCAACCAGATCTTTCTCTGCTTGGAATAGGAGCAGTCCTGCAAGTCCCACAAACACCCCCAGATCAACTATCCGGGCTTAAAAAAGAGCACTATATACACCTACTTGTTGAAATGCCACAATTGCTTCAGATTGCTACCCAAATAAAGAAATATGGAAATAAACTAACAGACTTTTGGCAATTGTAATAGGGAAACTACCAGTGTGACAAAAGCTTCGGCCATAGGAGACTTCACCCCGACCAACGAGACTAGAAGAGACACAGTGTCGCCACTGACAAAGAACCAGCATTGCTGTATGATAATTCCTGTTGAAAAGTTTATCATGATAAAATGGAGGCAAATTTGAATCCCATGTGTGGTCGAATTAAATTAGTCCACCTAATGTATTTAGGAACTGCAAAGCCACCTTCCATTTCCTCCCACTGTCCGAGATTAACACAATTTAAAGCAAGGTCTGTTCCATACCTGGCTCTGCAAGTTTCCAAATGTAAATGTTTCCTAATAGTCCGCTCATTAACATACAGATTTGTAGAAATCTTGCACATGCGCAGGCACAACACACGCCCCCTTCAAAATCAGCTTCATCATATATACGCATGTGTAGTCTGTAAGTCATTATGGCTAGACCATTAAGAAATCAGATGAAGAAAAGATATATAGTAGGAAAATATTGAGATTGAAGTTGCACATACCCTAGCGATATTTTTCAATTCCAGAATGGTCAATTTTCCACCCCTTGGTTATTTTGACTGACTATATGTTGAAATGACACGAATTGCTTATTTTATCTCAAGTAAAGAAGTGGATGGGGAATATGTAACTCACTCACATAGTTAGATCTAACAAAAGATTTTGCAGAGGTGGATATGCAATCCCATCTTCCTATGCAGATCAGAGCAATACTAGTAGCTTGTTTATGGGTATGAAGATAATATATGTATGTGCATTTGTATTTCTCAGATTTGAGAAAATGGGATAATTATGGTAGGAGTCTTTCTGTTTGTGGTCAGGAAATTAAACCCACACTTAGTCTTTTGATATGCAATGCTGCCTGTGGTAGTGAAGGGTACTTTTGTCACGGCGCTGCAGCCATATATTTCTCAAACTTCTGTGTCAAGCTGCGCACTTTGATCCCCGTTTGTTTATAAGGTATAAGACGCCTGGCAACTGTTTCCAATGTGTCATCATTTTTGCTAAACATTTATTGGTTGAATGTTCATGATATTTTCAGTATATCGGTTTTAATAATCAGAATCATGGTAGACATTCACTCTGCTTAAAACAGATATGTCCTGGGCCACGTCATTACAAAAAAGGCAAATAGGGGGCAGAGTACAAATTAAAAACAATCAATGCTCAGTTTGCACCTGCAGTATGGTATGAAGATAATATCCCTCACTAAACATGAGAATTGATGATCGGCATTTGTATTCTGCATAGCAAGGTAGAGTCACATACAATACTACTTTTGTGAATGGAAGTTGTTCTATGCGCCCAATTATTCCGTACATTAGCATGCAATTATCGTACAGCTGTACAATTAGTTGCCTCTTGCACAAACTCATGCACGATGTCACAACCGTACATTTGTACACACACATTTCATCTGTTCAAATAAATTAGAATCGATCTTTTATAATTTGGGCATTTATTGGAAATATCTAGTTTGGAAAGTATACAATAGAAATATTAACCTTGCCAAAGAAGAAAAAACAGGATTTTTCTTTTTGTTCCCCCTTGAACTTTGCATTGCTGTAATAACTGGTAACTGGAAGGAAATGAATAAACAACCCCGGTTAAAGCAGAAAACAGTTTGCTACATTACTTTATATAACAATTATATGAAAGGCATTCAAACCACGCACAAACAGTACTTTTTTCTCAAATTTTCTTAATACTGTTCTGAATACTCCCATGTATCATATATATGTATCTTATGAATTCGAAATCTCATGATAAAGGACAAATCATTGGACATGTACAATGTACCTTATATATAATGTCACAGGATGTCTTTTTTGAAAGAACAGGATTGTTATATGACACTGTAGTATTTCACATGGCCGCACAATTCTATCACATAACACTAGTGGCTGGCAAAAACGTTGAGTCGGATCATGATTGAGCACATTGGCAATACTCCCCGGGATGTTTTAATAAATTCGTGTCTCTCATTAGCGTTCCTGGATCCCCTCGTCATTTTAAGGACACTTTTAATTGCGCACATTTCTAAAATTTCACATCAATATTTAAACAATTCTCTAACCACTTAGCGTTCTAATAGGTACGTAATAAATGTCAAGGGAGGACATATATTCACCGGACGAGGAAACTAAACAATGGCATTTATGCATTGAGGGCCCTGGGGTTGAACTGTAATTAATTGATGTGTGTTTATGAAATACACGCCAGGACATACCAGACGCATTAGGAACTATTATGATGAACCTTGAAGTAATTATGAATGTATAAATAATTACTCCAGGGATGAACTAAACATTCACACCTAGCATAATATTACAAATATCATCAGGAATATATTTTAAATCAATAAAAAAAGAATCAATATCGGCCATAACCCGAAGAGCTCAATGAGGTACGGGCACCATTCATGAAGCTTTGAGATAACCTTATCATCCCTCGTTTGTGGTATCTGATCCTAAAATCCACTTATAATGGCATTGCACTGAAATACTTCATTAACCCTTCTAAAAAAATATATTTCCTATTTTGACATTTGATGCTTATTTCTTTATCTGATTATTTTTTGGTATGAAATTAAACTATTAAAAATCACATGGAAATACTCATACCGTCTATAAAGGTTTGCTACAGAGGGAGAAAATGTTATTTGTTTTATGGCAAGCTGACAGCTGAGAATCAGAACATATTACAATGTGTGCTTGACGTCAACTCACATTGCGTCCACATCTCGTATGAGATCCATTGACATGACGCATATCCATAGCATAATACGTACAATGCAGCGCTCACAATAAATGTATTGATAGATATATCAATTAGTGAATGCAGCAAATGACAGAGTTGATACCATTGTTCGGCGCTGAATGACACTAAATCAATCTGATGCATGATAAAGCAGTGTTATTTCTTCGTTGTCATGCATCTAGATCAAGGTTGTCATGATTTAAGTGGGTTTATCATAGCGGTTCTGTGCATTGTCCCTAACATGTGTCTGATACAGATCTTATTCTCAGATGATATTCATCAATGAAACCAGTCAACTGCTACTTTAATATGTAGCCTCCTACAAGCTGTAGAATATCGCTAAGACCCAAAATTGCACTTCTTTGAATTGTATTGTAAGTGGGGTTTAAGTGCAATGCACTCTGTTATCGCCCGCAAAGTTGAAAATGGGCCAATTTGTGACTTTTTCATGGAATATATATAGATAATCAACGTGTATATCCTGGCATTGAGTGGCATTTATACCGATATAACACAGATCCTTGAATATAGAATTATGAGTTTAATCAAACAATAAAAATATGCC